>JAOPSE010000003.1:206086503-207336503 GCA_029449295.1 Zea luxurians
AAGTTAATACCTATTTGCCCTTTGGGCTCTGCGCTTTTCTCAGCGGCCTCTGCTACTTTTCTAGCATCATGAATGCCTTTTTCACTTTTTTGAATAATTTCTTGGGCCATTTCTGTGACGGAACCTCCCAAGTAATTAGGCCCACCTACAGTTGTCCTTGTCCAACGGACTTCAGACAACCCTGTAGGTGCCCCTGAACTACTTGATAAGTTCGGTATCTATCCTTACCTTACCAGGAACGTCTCACCCGTCTTGCAGACATTACAGAACATCGGAGGTAAAGAAATGCGGAAGCGTTTACATAACTTACATTTATTTTAAAAGCAAGCTCAAGTTATTTTATTACAGACCAGAACTAAGATCGAGTGCTGGGTAGTAATATTATACAAACCAAGGGAGGCAAAAACTCCTCCCGATAAGTTTTAAGTAAAAGATCTAGATGGAGGACCAAGTCCTCCCGCACTTCAGTCTTGTGTTTCTTCTTTAGGAACCACCTTGGCACAGAAGCAGCAGAAATCTGCTACTTCCTCACCTAAAAACAACGAAGGGATAAACCCTGAGTATGGAATTACTCAGCAAGACTTACCCGACTAAAGAAAAGACTCTCAAGGGTATGCTGGCTTTAGGGAGTCAAGGTAAGGCTTCTCAATAATCAAAGACTCTGTTTTGCAGAAATGCTTACTAAAGTGGATCCTTAAAAATCCAATTTTATTTGTCAAGTTCAGTTCAATTACCTGTAACTAGAGTTCTTTCTACCCTAGTTCAATCACTGGTCCTGCACTAGCCAATTTCTTAACAAATACCCATCATCTTTAGTGGAATGCTACGTGTAGGTCAGTGACCAAGTCTTCATAACCGCGAAGGTACGGCGATCCGAATCGATTATACTCAGCTGAGGATCTCCAATCACACGACATATGTAGCACTTAACCCTTGCATATGTCAACCCGCCACCGGGGTTCTTAAGACCGGATCAGGTTCACGCAAACCGAGAGCACAGATACACCACCGTCCAGCCTCTTGCCACGGAGGGTACACGCTACTCTCGCCACCGCTCCACGCCCATTTCGTGTTATCTTATTCCGGCCTTAGTCTACCCGAGGCAAGGCTTACCCATGACGAGGCATGTGACCAGTTAAAGGGTCCCCGATCATCAAGCCTACATCGACAAGGTCCTTAATCGACTCAGACGGAGACACTACACCGAGACTCTCTTCTCGTGCAAGTCACCCGCCCGGTCTCAGCTTAATCATTTAACCCCAAAGGTTGGTACCTAGCAGAGGTACATCTTTTCCGATGTTGAATCCATCACGGCCGTGATGGATTCACCATCAAGTTTTATTTTTGAAAACAACCCACCCACTTTTGCCACATCATATTTTGTAAAAACAAAACATTTTGTTTTTCTAAAGCAAGACAAAGCATCAAAAATCTTTTATAAAACGGGTGATCAAGGGAGGTAATCAAGTCCAAGGAAGGTAATGCAGGAATTGTTTTAGCAATCAACTCCTATCACCTAATGCAGCAATCAAGTGAGAAAGATTTTAAAAACATCAAGGAAGGTGGCAAATGCACCAGGGCTTGCCTTTGTTAATAGGTGAGTCCGGCTCGGATCCACAAATATCAAAGTAAAAGCAGTTGCCTGCTTGAGGATCTGAGGGTGGTGGTGTCCTGTCTTCGGGGACTTCTTCTTCTTCGTGTTCTAACATAACCATATATATGCATAAGAATGGATGCCATGGGATGCTCATGAGGATGCAAGGATAATATAAACTTATTATCTAAGTCTTGAGTACAACTTTCCTTCACGGTACTCCGAGAACCTAGGGTTTCCGGAGTCAGTAAAGGAGTTCATAGGGCAGGGGGGTGGTTTGGGGTTTGGTGATCAAACAAGGTCCAAATCAATTCAAACCCTACCCAAGGCTTCTAAATATTGTTTTAAGTTCCCATAAAAAGTTTGGGCATTTTTGGACTTACCAATTATTTTCTAAAAATCCATAACTATTACTTTTAACCACTTTAAATACCCTAAAATTTCTTATTTCCACTAAAAATCACAAAATTATTTTTATTAAATTCTAGGGAAAATAACAAGCCTAGGAAAATTGATTTCACAATTTTACCATTTTTCTACCATTTTTAACAGATTTCTAAAGCTCTGCTGAAAAAGAAAAAGGAAAAAGCTTCAATAGTAATGGGCTGGTTTCAGCCCAGACGGCCCAGTCCAGAGGGGAAAGGTGCCCGCGCGCGCGCGCTGGCGACTTTGCAAAACTACCCTCGGGGTTTACATTAACTGGGATCCAGTCTCTTTACTGTTGACCAGGGTCACTGACAACTTACGGAAAGGTCCCTCTACATTCTTTTCTTCCCCACGAGTATCCCTGGCCATGGCGTGCACACAGATCAACCTTGGTGCAACCCGTACAGGTCATGGCAGGTGTTGGCTACTATGGCTAGCGATCGGGAAGGCATTAGCGACTAACAGGAACCTCGGAACACCCAACAATTTGACGTGAACACCCTGAGAACGGCTTGTCCATGTGCACGGCGGAAATCGTGATCATGGGCAAACGTTCCCGCTCAACCGGGGCCGGATTGAGTAGTCGGGCACCACGGTGAGCATCACAAGTGTATGGAGTTGCAGAAACAATATTCAATTTAAGCAGAGCCTTACCAGAGCGGTTCGGCCACGGTGGGGTGGGTTTCACGGCGGCGGAGACTGGTTTGGGGAGAACTCCAAATTCCCAGGATCTCAGCGAATTGCCGGGGCTGATTCGTGGTGGCTGGTTAGCTTACTACCCTACGGAGCTGGTGGCGCACGCAATTTATAGACGCATCGAGCGACGGTGACGAATTCGACCGAAGGGTGCTGGCGGCCGGAGAGGGGAGGCGAGCTCTTTGCGGGGGAAACGTGGCTTTCACCGTGGCAGTGACTCCGGTGATCGCCGGGCATGCAACCGGTGAGTCACCGCGAGGATGTTCCGCGCTGAGTCACGTGGTGCGCGACGGCGGTAGCTTATCGGTGACGAGATCGTCCAACCGACGATGAGCTGGGGCGGATGAAGTGCGGCGGCCTTAGCCGTAGCCGAGCTTGAGTGGATCAGACGCCGAGATCTTTACTGGGTTGTGCTTATCCATGGCGACAGCGCACGAATCACGGCAAGCGGTGATCAACGGCGATGGACCACCGGCGACGAACATTCAGCGCTGGCGGTCATATCTGTTTCGGTTGTATACTGTACCATGGTGAACACCTCATCAGAGCACCTGACAGCCAGAGTTGGAGCCACTTTTTCTCTCAATTTTCAATGGCAACTCATCCAGTGACCCATATCAAAGTTGTAGAGCTATATACCATCTACAATTCGACTATAGGGATTTCACTTGTTTGAGCACTGGATCAAGGTTTAATTCAAGTCCAAAGTTAGCTCTATTTCACTGAAGTTCTGAATATCAGAATCCCACCAGCCTGACAGTCCAACTTTGGTTGGGTTTTTCTCCAATTTTCTCATAAGAGCATGGCTTGAACCCTTAAACAAAGTTGTTCACCTAAGATAGATCTACATAGTTGATGTGGTGACCTAGGGCAAATTCTCAATAATTTGGAAGATGTAGAGCTCCAAAGTTGAGCCAATATCACTGAAATTTCAGACTTAGTATAGAACTCAAATGAGGTCCATTTTGCATTTAAGTCCAAAACTTAGGGTTTGGCTTTCAAGACCACATATTTGTGAACTAAAGGACTTAAGAAACTTATTTGGCTTGGTTTTTGCACTTTAGTCCAAAAGTGGACTAATTTTGCACATAAGCCCCTAGGGTTTGGTTTTAGGGTTTTCTAGGGTTCCAATTAGGGTTTTTAGTATATCCAGGGGTATAAATGAGATTCAACTTTGTTTTTGGGGATATTTTACAACTATTTCCCTAAAGTCTTTAGGTTTTCTCAATTTGGGTTAAGTTATACCCCTTTACTCCCTATTTAGGGTTAAGTTTCCTATCCAGGGTTCTATTTGCAAAAACACTTAAAACACTACAACTTGTTTGAAATTTTTGCCTAGTGAATGCACTCTAGGTGTGTCATACATATGCAATGCCAATGCTTATGATGCCATGCTCATGTTTTAGTTACAGTAACACCAGGAGTGTTACATCCTTCCCCCCATAAAAGAATCTCGTCCCGAGATTTAAAGTCCTAGGGTGAGTAATGGAAAAGGAAATGTGTCATATTTTTATTTCCTTATTTCTGGTACAAGGCAGGGGTGATGTGGGGGTTCATTTCTTTATTGCAATAACTATATACACTTTACAAATTACATGAGGCTAGAAAGCCTGGGAAATTCTTATTCAAGAAGTCTTGAGTTTCCCAAGTAGCCTCATCTTCAGAATGCTGGTTCCACTGTATTTTATAAAACTTGAAAGTTTTTCTCCGGGTAACCCTGTCCTTTTGATCCAAGACTCGAACAGGATGCTCAGAATATGTCAAGTCCGGCTCAAGGACAACATCAGTTACTTCAATAGTTCGGTCGGGAATCCGAAGACACTTCTTCAATTGTGACACATGGAACACATTATGCACAGCAGACAAGGTTTCAGGGTAGTTGGAGTCGGTATGCCACTGGTCCACATTGCTCAAGCACCAGGAATGGACCAATGTACCTGGGTGCAAGCTTCCCTTTAACCCCGAAACGCGATACACCCTTCATTGGTGACACTTTCAGGTAAACATAGTCTCCTTCCAGGAAATATAAGGGCATTCGTCGTGTGTCTGCATAACTCTTCTGACGAGCTTGTGCTTTCTTCATATTATGGATAATTTTCTGAACCCTATCCTCGGCCTCTTTCACCATATCAGGCCTAAAGAAACACCTTTCACCAGGTTCAGACCAATTTAGCGGAGTACGACATCGACGTCCATATAAAGCTTCAAAGGGTGCCATCTTGATACTTTCTTGATAGCTATTATTATATGAAAACTCCGCTAAAGGCAAACATTCATCCCATTTTCTGTGAGAAGTCCAGAACACATGCCTGCAACATATCTTCAAGTATTTGGTTCACTCTCTCAGTCTGTCCACTGGTTTGAGGATGATAGGCCGAACTGTGGAGTGACTTAGTACCCAGAGATTTATGAAGTTCTTCCCAAAATTTGGATACAAATTGTGGTCCACGATCCGACACTATAGTCTTTGGAACACCATGCAAACTGAGAATACGGGCAATGTACAACTCTGCATAGGTAAGTACCAGATAATATGTCTTGACCGGTAGAAAGTGAGCAACCTTTGTAAGTCGATCAACAATCACCCAAATAGAGTCATATCCTTTTGCGGTCCTGGGCAATCCCACAATGAAGTCCATGCTTATGTCTTCCCATTTCCATGTTGGTATTGGTAATGACTGCAATGGACCGGCAGTTTTCATGTGTATGGCTTTGACACATCTGCAATGTGTCACACTTAGCCACATAGGGTGCAATTTCAATTTTCATCTTCGTCCACCAGTAGTGCTGTTTTAGATCATGATACATCTTAGTGCTTCCCGGATGAATAGAATAGCGACTAAGATGTGCTTCATCTAAGATTTGCTGGCGGAGTTCTTCATTCTTTGGCACTACGATGCGGTTGTTAAACCATAACACACCTTGTTCGTCTTCCTTGAAACATTTGGCTGTTCCAGCCCTTATCTTCTCTCATATGTGCTTCATACCCAGATTATCCTTTTGAGCATCAATTATCCTTTGCAAAATGGTTGACTCAAGCTTTAGCTGATTTAGAGTCCCTTGTTGGATTATTCCCAGGTTTAACTTTTCCATCTCTTGACATAAAGTGTTGTCAGAGGTTTTTACCATAAGGCAGTGGCAGGAAGCCTTACGACTTAGTGCATCTGCCACCACATTGGCCTTGCCTGGGTGATAATGGATCTCCAGCTCATAGTCCTTAATTAGCTCAAGCCATCGTCTTTGCCTCATATTTAATTCTGACTGGGTGAAGATGTACTTCAAGCTTTTATGATCTGTATATATGTGACAGATATTTCCCAGCAGATAGTGACGCCATATTTTCAGGGCATGAACCACAGCAGCTAGCTCCAGATCATGAGTTGGATAATGCTCCTCATGTCGGCGCAACTGCCTTGAAGCATACGCAATTACTCGGCCCTCTTGCATTAATACACAACCGAGTCCACTGCCAGATGCATCACAATATACATCAAAGGACTTAGTGATGTCCGATTGAGCCAATACCGGAGCAGTGGTTAATAATGTATTCAATTGCTCAAAGGCTTTATTACACTTAGAAGACCAATTGAACTTAATATCATTCTTCAATAAACTTGTGATTGGCTTCACAAGCTTAGAAAAATCTGGTATGAATCTGCGATAATACCCAGCTAGTCCAAGAAAACTCCGGACTTGGTGAACAGTGGTTGGGGGTTTCCACTCCAGAATATCTTTGACTTTGCTAGGATCTACCGCAATTCCTTTGGCTGATAACACGTGCCCCAAAAATTGAATTTCCTCCAGCCAGAACGCGCACTTGCTGAACTTGGCATACAGCTGATGTTCCCTCAGGCGCGTCAATACAATCCGTAGATGCTGAACATGCTCCTCTTCATTTTTGGAGTATATCAAAATATCGTCGATGAAGACCACCACGAACTTGTCCAACTCGGGCATGAACACCGAGTTCATCAAATAGGTGAAGTGGGCAGGAGCATTTGTGAGCCCGAAAGACATTACCAGGTATTCAAACAATCCATACCGCGTAGTAAACGCGGTCTTCGGTATATCCTCGGGCCGAATACGGATTTGGTGATAGCCTGACCTGAGATTAATTTTGGAAAATACCCTCGCCGCAGTCAGTTGATCAAATAAGATGTCGATCCTTGGAAGAGGGTACTTATTCTTGATGGTGACTTCATTTAGGGGTCGATAATCCACGCACATGCGCAAGGTTTGATCCTTCTTTTTAACAAAAATGGCGGGGCAACCCCATGGGGACGAGCTTGGCCGGATAAATCCCTTATTCAGTAGATCTTGTAATTGAATATTCAATTCCGCCAACTCATTAGGGGGCATACGGTACGATCTTCGGGAGATGGGAGCCGTACCGGGCTTTAGCTCAATTACGAATTCTACATCTCTTTCAGGGGGCAGTCCAGGCAAATCTTCCGGAAATACATCTGGAAACTCACATACTACCGGAATGTTCTTGATCTCCGGTACAATGGCTTCATATATTTTACCAGAAGCTTTGGCTGGATTGGTTACGGGGAGAGACAAAAGAATTTCTTCTTGATTAGAGCTCAACCTGACGGTTCTGAGTTCAGTGTTGAGGATTGCCTTGTGTTGGGTTAACCAATTCATACCCAAAATTACATCTATATCCTGGCCTTTCAGAACAATCATGTTAGCAGGAAAGTTCCGTCCGGCCATTGTTACTGGCACTTCATAGGCCACTTTTCTAGTAAAAATGTGTCCCCCAGGTGAATGAATTTTAAATCCCTCTTTTGATTCATGGCATGCAATGTGATGTTGCTCCACAAATTTCTTGCTAATGAAGGTATGCGAAGCACCAGAATCAAAAAGAATAATTGCAGGGTGACTGGCCACGGGAAACGTACCCATCATCACCGGCTCTCCTTCCGGTGTAGTGGCCACCTGGGTGTAGTATACACGCCCCGTTTTCTTGGTATTTCTCCCCACAGCATTTCCCTTGGGCTGAGTGGACTTCCCAGTTCCTTGCTGAGCATTGGATTGATTTTGCTTGGGGTATGGGCAGTCTTTGATAAAATGTCCTGACTTGCCAGCAGTTGAAACACCCAGTTGAAGAACTGGGCAAGGCAGGGAATCGAGTGCCTGGGGCACCCGGCTGATTTGGGGGAGTGGGGGTATTGTTGGGGCGGATAATAATGGGCTGTTTGAAAGGGAATGCTGGTGGACGGGGAAAAGTGCGGTTTTGGCTAGAAGGCCGGATGACGAACCGTTGCCTCTTCGCCTGGCCCTGATTAGGCCTCTCACCACCGAATCCCTTATTCTTCCCAGAACTTGCATATTTTGCTTCCACAGATATAGTTGTACTAACAGCCTTTCCATATGTGAGATCAATGCATGTGGCCATCTTTCGCTGCAACCGGTCATTTAGACCTCTCATAAAACAGTTCTTTTTCTTTAAATCAGTATTCACCTGGTCGATGGCATACTGCGACAGGTGATTAAACTTGTTAAGATACTGATTGATGGTGTCTCCTCTTTGTTTCAGCTTCATGAATTCCTCTTGTTTCATATGCAGCACCCCTTCAGGTATGTAGTGCTCACGGAAGGCTGCTTTAAATTCTTCCCAAGTGATTTGATGGTTGTCAGGTTGGATAGCCACAAAATTTCCCCACCAAGTACTGGCAGGGCCACGTAGTTGCTGTGCCGCGAACAATGGCTTCTGCGTTTCAGAACAACGAAGAAGACCAAACTTCTGTTCAATGACCCGTATCCATTCGTCAGCTTCTAGTGGGTCTTCTGCCTTGATGAATAGGGGTGGACGAGTTTCAGAGAAGTCCAGATAGGTGGTTTCACGGGGACCTTGCTGAAAACCTCTTCCTGCCTGCTGCTGGAACTGCTGTTGACCCGCCATTTCCCTAAGGAAGCGGGTATTGTCTGCGGTGGCATTCACCAAGGCGGCAATCGCCTCGGCTAGCGTGGGTGGAACCGGAGGTGGATTTGGGGTAACATCCCTTCCCCCAGAAGTTCCGGCTGCGTCCTGTCCTCGAGTCCTGGTCGGCATCTGTGGCAGAGAACATTTGAAGTAAACATAATATGCCAGAGAAAACCTTCCATTTTACATTACTATAAAAAGTAATGATACAGACTCGATATTACATAACAGGATACATTACCCATTATACAAAAGTTCAACCTATTATACAACAGTGCATCCTACAATACTCTACTTCTATTACACCATTAGTCCTGCTTTCCGTTACTTTTGGCGGCCCCATCGTCAGGTGTGGGAGTCCAGACGTCAACCAACCTCAAAGAAGGAGGGGGTTCAAAAAGGTCTAACTCCCCACCCAGCGCGCGTCCCACAACGTGAGATGGTCCGGCTTTCGCCTCAGCAGAGTGTGCAGGCACACTAGGGTGTAATTGTGAGTATAGTATATGGACTTCCTCATGCAACGTATTGCAATACACCTGCTGGTCATCGACAGTTGAGCTAAGTTCCTTTATTCGGGCCTGAGCCTTTGCTTCCTTAGCACATGCCAGCAAACGGGACTGTACTGCCCAGTCAAGTGCTAAGTCCCGATCAGCAAGCTGATCCTGCAGGTGACGGATGTCCCATTCTTAGTTCATTGATTCTATCTCCGTCTGCGACCCAAGCATCGGTCCTGTGTTGCAGCTCTGCTTGAAGTCGACTCACTCGAGCTTCAAGGTCTCCTATGGGGTCATTACTTCCGCTGCTGCTGCTTTCGTGTCAAGGGGCTAGTTGATGCCGGGGCACTCCAATTGGTCCCGTTGACTTACGTGCCGTTAACCTTGTGCGTGGCGGCATCTTTCTAAGGGGGAAAATTTATTAGTATAATTCTTAGCATGATGCATGAATAAGTACCGAATCAACCTTAGTCGATTCAACCTTCTATACATTGCACTCTTACTATCTGGTCTTTAAGATAGACTCTTCAGAATACTTAGGTAAGAAGAGAAAAGAGTTTTTAAGTAAGTACTTTTTGAAAACCCTTTTGAAGATGCCTCATAATATCTGCAAAGAAGGGCTACGCTCCGATACCAGCTATGACGGAACCTCCCAAGTAATTAGGCCCACCTACAGTTGTCCTTGTCCAACGGACTTCAGACAACCCTGTAGGTGCCCCTTAACTACTTGATAAGTTCGGTATCTATCCTTACCTTACCAGGAACGTCTCACCTGTCTTGCAGACATTACAGAACATCGGAGGTAAAGAAATGCGGAAGCGTTTACATAACTTACATTTATTTTAAAAGCAAGCTCAAGTTATTTTATTACAGATAAGAACTAAGAGCGAGTGGTGGGTAGTAATATTATACAAACCAAGGGAGGCAAAAACTCCTCCCGATAAGTTTTAAGTAAAAGATCTAGATGGAGGACCAAGTCCTCCCGCACTTCAGTCTTGTGTTTCTTCTTTAGGAACCACCTTGGCACAGAAGCAGCAGAAATCTGCTACTTCCTCACCTAAAAACAATGAAGGGATAAACCCTGAGTATGGAATTACTCAGCAAGACTTACCCGACTAAAGAAAAGACTCTCAAGGGTATGCTGGCTTTAGGGAGTCAAGGTAAGGCTTCTCAATAATCAAAGACTCTGTTTTGCAGAAATGCTTACTAAAGTGGATCCATAAAAATTCAATTTTATTTGTCAAGTTAAGTTCAATTACCTGCAACTAGAGTTCTTTCTACCCTAGTTCAATCACTGGTCCTGCACTAGCCAATTTCTTAACAAATACCCATCATCTTTAGTGGAATGCTACATGTAGGTCAGTGACCAAGTCTTCATAACCGCGAAGATACGGCGATCCGAATCGATTATACTCAGCTGAGGATCTCCAATCACACGACATATGTAGCACTTAACCCTTGCATATGTCAACCCGCCACCGGGGTTCTTAAGACCAGATCAGGTTCACGCAAACCGAGAGCACAGATACACCACCGTCCAGCCTCTTGCCACGGAGGGTACACGCTACTCTCGCCACCGCTCCACGCCCATTTCGTGTTATCTTATTCCGGCCTTAGTCTGCCCGAGGCAAGGCTTACCCATGACGAGGCATGTGACCAGTTAAAGGGTCCCCGATCATCAAGCCTACATCGACAAGGTCCTTAATCGACTCAGACGGAGACACTACACCGAGACTCTCTTCTCGTGCAAGTCACCCGCCTTGTCTCAGCTTAATCATTTAACCCCAAAGGTTGGTACCTGGCAGAGGTACATCTTTTCCGATGTTGAATCCATCACGGCCGTGATGGATTCACCATCAAGTTTTATTTTTGAAAACAACCCACCCACTTTTGCCACATCATATTTTGTAAAAACAAAACATTTGGTTTTTCTAAAGCAAGACTAAGCATCAAAAATCTTTTATAAAACGGGTGATCAAGGGAGGTAATCAAGTCCAAGGAAGGTAATGCAGGAATTGTTTTAGCAATCAACTCCTATCACCTAATGCAGCAATCAAGTGAGAAAGATTTTAAAAACATCAAGGAAGGTGGCAAATGCACCGGGGCTTGCCTTTGTTAACAGGTGAGTCCGGCTCGGATCCACAAATATCAAAGTAAAAGCAGTTGCCTGCTTGAGGATCTGAGGGTGGTGGTGTCCTGTCTTCGGGGACTTCTTCTTCTTCGTGTTCTAACATAACCATATATATGCATAAGAATGGATGCCATGGGATGCATAATATAAACTTATTATCTAAGTCTTGAGTACAACTTTCCTTCACGGTACTCCGAGAACCTAGGGTTTCCGGAGTCAGTAAAGGAGTTCATAGGGCAGGGGGGTGGTTTGGGGTTTGGTGATCAAACAAGGTCCAAATCAATTCAAACCCTACCCAAGGCTTCTAAATATTGTTTTAAGTTCCCATAAAAAGTTTGGGCATTTTTGGACTTACCAATTATTTTCTAAAAATCCATAACTATTACTTTTAACCACTTTAAATACCCTAAAATTTCTTATTTCCACTAAAAATCACAAAATTATTTTTATTAAATTCTAGGGAAAATAACAAGCCTAGGAAAATTGATTTCACAATTTTACCATTTTTCTACCATTTTTAACAGATTTCTAAAGCTCTGTTGAAAAAGAAAAAGGAAAAAGCTTCAATAGTAATGGGCTGGTTTCATCCCAGACGGCCCAGTCCAGAGGGGAAAGGTGCCCGCGCCCGCGCGCGCGCGCTGGCGACTTTGCAAAACTACCCTCGGGGTTTACATTAACTGGGACCCGGGGCTCTTTACTGTTGACCAGGGTCACTAACAACTTACAGAAAGGTCCCTCTACTTTCTTTTCTTCCCCACGAGTATCCCTGGCCATGGCGTGCACACAGATCAACCTTGGTGCAACCCGTACAGGTCATGGCGGGTGTTGGCTACTATGGCTAGCGATCGGGAAGGCATTAGCGACTAACAGGAACCTCGGAACACCCAACAATTTGACGTGAACACCCTGAGAACGGCTTGTCCATGTGCACGGCGGAAATCGTGATCATGGGCAAACGTTCCCGCTCAACTGGGGCCGGATTGAGTAGTCGGGCGCCACGGTGAGCATCACAAGTGTATGGAGTTGCAGAAACAATATTCAATTTAAGCTAGAGCCTTACCAGAGCGGTTCGGCCACGGTGGGGTGGGTTTCACGGTGGCGGAGACTGGTTTGGGGAGAACTCCAAATTCACGGATCTCAGCGAATGGCCGAGGTTGATTCGTGCTGGCTGGTTAGCTTACTACCCTACGGAGCTGGTGGCGCACGCAATTTATAGACGCATCGAGCGACGGTGACGAATTCGACCGAAGGGTGCTGGCGGCCGGAGAGGGGAGGCGAGCTCTGTGCGGGGGAAACGTGGCTTTCACCGTGGCAGTGACTCCGGTGATCAGTCGGGCATGCAACCGGTGAGTCACCGCGAGGAAGTTCCGCGCTGAGTCACGTGGTGCGCGACGACGGTAGCTTATCGGTGACGAGATCGTCCAACCGACGATGAGCTGGGGTGGTGAAGTGCGGCGGCCTTAGCCGTAGCCGAGCTTGAATGGATCAGACGCCGAGATCTTTACTGGGTTGTGCTTATCCATGGCGACAGCGCACGAATCACGGCAAGCGGTGATCAACGGCGATGGACCACCGGCGACGAACATTCAGCGCTGGCGGTCATATCTGTTTCGGTTGTATACTGTACCATGGTGAACACCTCATCAGAGCACCTGACAGCCAGAGTTGGAGCCACTTTTTCTCTCAATTTAGAATGGCAACTCATCCAGTGACCCGTATCAAAGTTGTAGAGCTATATACCATCTACAATTCGACTATAGGGATTTCACTTGTTTGAGCCTGATCAAGGTTTAATTCAAGTCCAAAGTTAGCTCTGTTTCACTGAAGTTCTGAATTTCAGAATCCCACCAGCCTGCAGTCCAACTTTGGTTGGGTTTTTCTCCAATTTTCTCATAAGAGCATGGCTTGAACCCTTAAACAAAGTTGTTCACCTAAGATAGATCTACATAGTTGATGTGGTGACCTAGGGCAAATTCTCAATAATTTGGAAGATGTAGAGCTCCAAAGTTGAGCCAATATCACTGAAATTTCAGACTTAGTATAGAACTCAAATGAGGTCCATTTTGCATTTAAGTCCAAAACTTAGGGTTTGGCTTTCAAGTCCACATATTTGTGAACCAAAGGACTTAAGAAACTTATTTGGCTTGGTTTTTGCACTTTAGTCCAAAAGTGGACTAATTTTGCACATAAGCCCCTAGGGTTTGGTTTTAGGGTTTTCCAGGGTTCCAATTAGGGTTTTTAGTATATCCAGGGGTATAAATGAGATTCAACTTTGTTTTTGGGGATATTTTACAACTATTTCCCTAAAGTCTTTAGGTTTTCTCAATTTGGGTTAAGTTATACCCCTTTACTCCCTATTTAGGGTTAAGTTTCCTATCCAGGGTTCTATTTGCAAAAACACTTAAAACACTACAACTTGTTTGAAATTTTTGCCTAATGAATGCACTCTAGGTGTGTAATACATATGCAATGCCAATGCTTATGATGCCATGCTCATGTTTTAGTTACAGTAACACCAGGAGTGTTACAATTTCCCGGCCACCATTGTCCCAGATGTCGGTGAAAAATTTTCCACCAACCATGCTTGCATCGGCCGAGGGGTCTTTTATATCTTCGGAGGATAAGGCAGTTTCAGATTGTGCCAAAGATTTTACATGCTCACAGCCTTTCCTCTCCAAAATAGTAGCAATCCCCCTGGCACCCGAAAAGGCACATATGTCTCCGCGGCTATTCAAAATTTCCTCAAAGGCCTCAGCTTCGTGATTGATCCATTCAATCGGGCCTTCGGGGTTACCCCTTGTGAAGTTTTCCTCGCTCGAGAATGCGCCAACGCTGGCGAAGCTAGTTTTTATTTTCTTAACGCATTCTATAGATTTGTCATAGCACCTTTTCTTGGATGCACGAAGCTCTTCAACGTTTCCTTCTAAATGATTTGCCCATTGATCGCTAAGTTCTCGTTTCGTCTCTTCAAGTATGCGTTCCTCTTTAGCTCTGGCTAACTGTTTCCGAAGATCCTCGATTTCGTGCTTCTGAGCTTCAGCTTGAGCTTTAGAAGTAGCTTCGTCTTCCTTTATATTATCCACCAATGTAAGCAGAATTTTATCTTTTTCCAAAGCTTCGTTCCTCAGCTTAATAACCTCTGTTCGTAGGTTGTTGAAAGCAATATTATAGCTCTCGTCTTCAGCATTCCTTTGCGCTCTCAAAGCGTTGCTAAGTATTAAACCCTATATGAAAAGAATTAGTATAAGAATAAAAGAATAATTCAAAAATTATAAATTTCTAGATATACAATTTTCATACCTTCAGACTATTATATGCAAGGCTATCTGCAAGATCGTCCTTTGTCATAGCGCAGGAGGCCAGCCTCAAGCTTCGGAAACCACATACTTTTAGCCATCTCCTGGCAGACGGATAATTCTTTGTTATCTGGGAGACAAGTATAAAAAGTCATCTTCGTTTGTGCCATTGAATACTAAGGCCCCCTTTGGATACTTCAGTTCTCGGGCATAGTGATTAGCTTCAAAAATCTCTTCTTCAGATAATCTTTTTCCCGAAGCATGTCAGTACAATATAATCGAGGGTTTTGGAGGATGCTTCGGGGGCAGCAGTGCAAGTTTCTTCAACCAAAATTGGCTCTGCCATTTTTGTTTCTTCGGCTTCCAAGGATTTTACCTTGGTGGGCTCTGAAGGCCTAGCTTCAGTTTCAGATTGTTGCTTTGAAGCTTCGGCAACAAAGGCTTCAGTATGCACTTTGGAAGTTTCAACAATTTTCTTCGGAGTTGTGCTTGAAGACTTAATTGTCTCCAAAACATCCAGCACATTAACCATCCTTTTTCTTTTCGGGGTCACTGCTGGACCCTTTTGGCTTTTTGCTGCCTCAATTTTTTCTGAAGGACTTAAAACTTCCGATGTCTTTATTTCTTCAGTCTTCGGTTCTTCTGTTTTTTCTATTGCTGGCACTTCGGCCAGCTCTTCGATTTTTGACAGTGGAGTTGGTTCTTTAGCTTCGGTGGCCAAAGAGGTCTCACCGACAAACTCAGGCACTGTGGCCGATCCAATATAAAGTGGCCGGTGTGTGAGAACCTTTACCCTTTTCCTCTTCGGTGCCGGCTCGCTAGGAGCGGCTGAAGCAGTTTCCTTTGCAGAAGATGTATTCTTTCTTTTTTGACCCCGCGTTGGATAATGATAGTCAGGGTAAACAAACCCAATTGCATCAAATACTCGGTTGAGTCTCTTCTTCTTTCGGCCTCCGAAGGCCGCTGATAATGCAGTATCTTCGGCCTTTGAGCATACCCCAAGCAATTTGTCACTTATAGCCTCAATACTTTTCAACCAGTCATCATCTGGCTCAATGAACTTATCTCCGTATTTGAATGTGTATTTTAGCCTGACTAATCCACCCTCGTCAGTTTCTTTAATGGTCTCCTCCGGCATTTCCCACTTTTCCACAAGTGGCCATACTCTGAAAGCAATGTGTTCTTGGACCAAATCCCTTGTCCCAATAAAAGAGCAAACAACACCGAAGGCTCTATGACATTCTTCGGCTGCTTCATTCATTTCCACCTTCGGCTTCCGGAGGCCGAAGCGTTGCCAGATAGGGCGCATAATGATACCTTTAATATCTTCCCGTGATTTCAAGTCATTTTCACATAAAACCATTCCGTCATCCAGTCGCCGGGCCACCTCTTTCGAAAGGTTGGCACGGGACAGCTTGACCCAGACTGGGCGCCGAAGCTATAGCAGCCAAAATTGTTGTGATACTGCTGTTTACCCCAGGGTTTTGTCTCATATAATAGCTCATGTATGTTGCAGAAGCTTTTTGCATTAGGTTCCAAACCTTGGCTCCTTACGGCCCACACAAAGATGTTCATCCGTATGATTGCTTCGGGGGTAAGTTGGTGAAGGTAGATTTCAAATATCTTCAGTATTTCCACGACAAAACTGCTCAAGGGAAATCGCAGTCCAGCCTTTAAGAAGCTTCGGAATATCACGACTTCATTTTCTTCGGGAGTCACACAAGTCTTCTCTCCTTCGTCAGCCCTCACAACAGACAAGTCCCGAAAATATCTGCCCCTCATATTGACAAGATGATTTTCTTTAATACTGGATTTACCAAAAACCGCATGGCTTGGTCGCCAAGGTCGATCTTTGGAATCTTCACCACCACTATCCACATCATAACTGTCACTGTCACTAGTATCTTCAGATAAACCATCCAAAATCTCCCTAGTAATCTTCTCTGTATTAGTCTTTGATATTGATTCAAGAAAGCCCAGATGCATTTCCTCAGAAAGGCTTAGCTTTGAATCACCAACAGCTTTCTTATCTTCAGACATCTTCGCAAACGCTAAGAAAGTGCTCTCAAAACCGAAGCTTAAAAATTTAAAAAGCCAAGCAAGTGTTATTGCGCGCAGGCTAAAAGTTGGGTGAGTAAAAGCATATGGCAAGGGAGCGTGTCAAATAAACTAGTGGTGAGCTCTTATTTATACACCTAGTGCGTTGAAAACTGGAGGGTCCCGCTTGTCAAAGACTGTTGCTATTCTAGCAAAGGGAAGGTGTTTTTTCGGACCTTCGGCTTAAAGCCTTCATCCATGTCGCAATATGAATTTATCATTCTAGCAAATTAATATTGCGAGGGGCTACTGTTGGGGGCCTTCGGCTTCCGAAGGTCCTCAAAAACATGATTTGTACAATACTTTCCAAGTGAAATATGTGAACAGGTATCTTCGGAATCGGGTCACGAGTATACAGGAGTATGGTCAAGACGAAGCTTGAGTAGGACGAAAGGCGATCATGATGAAGGATAAGATGATCACGAAGCTATGCGTAGAAAAAGCTTCGGTGTGACATCAGAAAAGAGGAAACCGACTTATATGACGAAAAGCCAAATTAGACCTCGAGGAATCGCTATAGATTTATTGATAAATGTAAAGGGCATTAATGTAATTCTCCACGGGCTGCGTCCTGTGCCTATAAATAGATGAACAGTGCTCCCGTACTGTTCACGCTGACTTGGCATTTGCTTTTCGCATCACGCCTGTACCTTTATTTTTCGTCAATCCGAAGGTACATTTATAATTTGTTATTATGATTCTGATAATGCAAAATAAAAATAAGTTGATGATAATATCTGTATTATTATTCGTATTTCATATATGTATTCTTCTTTATCATCCATCGAACTTACGAAGGTCTCTTCCTTCATAACCTTCGTCCGAAATTCATTATATCCGAAGGGATATATTGTCTTGAAAGACGAAGGACTTTAACATTTAACAATTTTATGTTGCCTTGTTCTTAACTCTTAGCATTTGAGAACAGGTCCCCAACACTAGTCAACTATGGTTGCTGGATCGTTGTCTTCGTATGATGTAATTATTTAACTACTTTGTATAGAACTTCGTTATATATTAATGATGTGACATTTTTTGTACCATGATTTATCATATGTGTGAGACTTGATCCCAGCACACTTGGTGAAGTACGCGTCCAGGTTTGGTGCCCCTATAACCTGGGTGTGTCACCTGCTGCTCTGGCTGGGCATGCCTTCCACCTCGGCGCCTATTGTCAGACATCTGTAGAAAGCATACACATATCAGACCTGACCCTGCAGCCTTTCAGCATGAGAAAAGATATATAGAAGTCTTCATAACACTAAACAAATGAGCATCTTCACTGACTCTCAACACAGCCAACATAGCTTCTCAGATAAAGAGGAAAGTGGAAATAAAATGTTGTCCAACTAAATGACTAACTTTATTAGTAACTACACCAAGTTGCAGGGGATACTCACACCTTGGTGACAATCATTACAAAGAGCCAACTTCATCATGAGTTCATCATGACAAACATAGAAACACATGATAAACAAACTAAAACTAACTAAGACTAAGACTCTGATTTAAACATTTATTACAAACTCTGACTCTATCGATTTATGGCTCCAAGTCTATCTTGGTCCTACAGTCAGGGGTGCCATAAGCATGATGACCACAGGGCAGCGAGCGGTAAGGGTGCTGAGTCCCCACAGAGGCGAGGGAACCATCCTCCTGATGGCGGCGCTCTACGCGCTCAGCACGCAGTTTCACAATCTCCGCCCGAGCCTTGCCTAACTCGTCAGGGGAGTGGTCCAGCTCGGTATTGAGCACAGCGACCAGGTTGACCATGCTGCTCAATTTGGGATTGCCCTCACCAACTGGTGAGACAATCTCACCTCCGATACTGCTGATCCAATGTCGGGCGTAGTACTTCAAGTCGAGGCCATCATCTACCCTGCTGAAAATGAACAGTACTGCGAAAGCGCACGTCATGCAGTATCCTGCATGGCTGCCTCGACAGTGTCCCGCTCAATGATAGAATAATGCTCTGGGTAGGCCTCTACACCCCGAAGATCGTCATCCGGACGGCGCACCAGGAAGGTAGCCTCCATTGGCCCGGGTATATCCCACGACGGTGCTGGTAGACTACATAGCGATACTCAATGGACCAACTGTGTCGGTCCAAGTACCGACACAGCAAGGTGTCAAAAGCGTCATGGAAATGACAATCACGAGCGGCGTTATGAGTGATGGGTCTGGCGATCCATCCTTTCTGCTCCTGCTCCTCCGAAAGCTCCGTGCTATGGCTTGAACTGCCACCGTCGTCGTCATCTCCGTTACGGTCTCCTCCAGCAGCTGAGGTGCCCTGTGGTGCTGCACGGAGCACCTCTAGCTGAGGCACAAGGGAGGGCTGCCTCCCAGACTCCACCTCCTACTAAGGTGAGGGGGAAGAGTCATGCTGCTCCTGCTCCTAGCGTTGGCGCTCCTGCTCCTCGTGTAGGTGGCGGTGCAGTCTCTCTAGGTGACTAGACTGTCCTATCATCGTGCGACGTAGTGGACGCTCCACAAGGCGAGAGGGCAAGAAAGGGATCACCGACTTACGTGCGATACATCTAAGATGGGCCATCTACAAAAGATATCGTAAGCACAAGAGTGAGAATAGAACTATATGACCAGCAAGTAAACCAAAAGCAAAGTGAGATAAAAATTTTGTAAGATGAGTATATAGATAGAAGTATAACATAGAATCGGTCGAGATGACCAACTTTTGAAGTGACACCAAAGGTCAAGGTGAGAGTGAGGGTCTATAGTCCTTAGGTTAACTATTCTAGTCTAGGTTAGTGGTCCTACAGTCAGCAAGGCTTTGATACCACTTATGTCACACCCAATTTTGGAAGGCAAATCGAATGCGAACCATGTACGTGCCAGGATCAGAAACTCATGTACACAATGATTACATAGTTGGACATCATCACACATTGCTCAAAATAATAGCGGAAATAGTACTTCATTACATCAAGATGTCCAAGACATCCATAGAGTCATTAACTTAACATAGTCATTAACATAATCAAAGTGCGGAATACAAAACGTAGAAGATAAGGCCTTCATAGGTAGCTGACTAGGGGTTGCCACTTAACACAACTAGAACTCATCGTAGTCCTAAAACTCCTGAAAGTCCTCCATGTTGCCTTCATCTGCTCCTAGCACTAATTGAAATGGGGACAACCTGGGGTTGAGGGGTTTTTAAAGCAAGGGTGAGTATACACCAACATACTTAGCAAATGTCCCGTTTGGCTAAAGTGGACTAGCTGTATGTGGGGTTAAGGTTAAAGCAGTTGCTTTTAGTTGGTCAAGCATTTATTACTAGTAGAAAAGAGAGGTTTTAGTAATACCCAAGTTATTACCCAAAAGTACTCCCTCCAAGAGGAAATACCAGAAACCATAGTTATAATCATCACCATTTACCATCATCATAAACGTATTCAGAGTTATTCTAATCAAAGAGGATCCCAAGGCTACTCTTAACCGTGAGCATGGCTGATATACCAATTTCTAACACTCTACAGAGGTTGCACATTTTACCCACGAGTCATGATACCTTTTTGCCTCAGGTCGATCAAACCCTCAAACACTACCAAGGTGAGTAGGCAAGGTTTCACTATGTAGCCTTTATAAAGATTCCCCAGAGGTCATAGTCGACCGTTAGGTTTCTCCTAGTTTGATAAACACAGTACTTCTCCCCACATGAAGGGTGACTAACAAAACCAAATCAAAAGAACCTTGGCAACCAGCCTCGGTAGAGCAAGTACTGTGCCCAGACCCCATTGACGGCCCTACGGCGAAGCCGATTACACCTCAAGTTCCTCTAATTATTCAGCTAAGGGCGTCCCATTCCACCTCATGGTTGTACCGTTATCCCGGGTGTTCTCTCAACGAACAGGTCCTTATGGAGAGGTACTTAGGAAACATCATGAGTCCCCTAAAGTATCACAAGTTTATCATCATAATAAAGATAACACCACCTTATCATAAATATTCTCATCATGTTCGTTGATTTAAAGTAAAGCAATGGCATGAAGCTAACTATAATAACCCAAAAGGTAGTCAAGGACAAGGTAAATACAAAGCTAGTCAATCCTTAGGTTTCAATTAATTAATGCAGGACAGTGAATTATAAAGTAAGTAGGACATAATGGGTCAAAGGACACTTGCCTTCACCAGGTTACTGCTCAGGGAAGTCTCTAGCAACACACTCAGGAACCACGAACTGCTCGTTGTCTACGCAAAGCAATCATGCATTCAACAGATTTGGGAAATGATAAAGGAACAGAACACCAAACAAATGCAATCAAGTGAACACAAGTTCAATAGAAAAGTACAAACACTAGATTGAAATCTAGGTTCTAGGGTAAACAAATACACTTAGGGGTTTGTGGTTCTCTAAGTACTACTTATCTCAGTGGATTACATAACTTACTATAGTCATCTTAATGGATTATCAAAATTATACCAGGGATGGGTTCATACATTACATGATATTAACTCCAAAAAGTTAATCACTTAATTATCATTAGTGTTTCCCTTTTTATTTCTTTTTAAATAATAAATCATTACTTTAAATGCACCTATAGCCTAGACATAAAATTAAGACATACAGATAGTGAAAGATACTAATTTTAACAGATAGAGAATAATTTTATGAACATTTTGCAATTTGAACCACCCAATTTGGAGTCAGCGGCATGGGGAAAGTGCAGGCGCGATCACGGACGCGCACTGGCATGTAGGGCCCACCATGCTACGACACAGAGCGGAGGGGGAGAGGTTTAACGCTGCACGCGGTACTGACACGCGGGACCAGGAGGCCCACTGGTCAGCGACTAAGCGAGGAGAAAGGAGAGGGGAGGCGAGTGAGGCTGACGGGCGGGTCCCTCTTGTCAGGGCTGCCGTCTTCCTCGGCTGCGCGCTCGGCGCGAGTGCCATGGCCAGAGCTGGTGACTCTGCGCGGGCGGAAGGGGCACGGGGCGGTTGCGGTTGGCCGGGGGTCTCGATACAACAGTGAGGTGTCGGTGACGGTGATCATCGGTGGCCAATTGGCGGAACAGAGAAAACGGGGGAGAGCGAAGGAGAAGTCCAGCGGAGCAATTCACCTCGGATGAGGCACATTCAACGATGGAACTTCGCCTGACGGTGGCGGAGCTCAGTCAGGGATGGCAGGCGGACCTTGCTGGGGGCGGAATTGGGTGCAGGAGGCCTGGCGACGGGGAGGCTCCGACGAGCTTGAAGAGCGGTTGCACGCAGCTCGGGTGAGTGCACAGGGGCGAAGTGGATGAGGCAAAGGAGAAGTGGGTGCGTGTATGGACTTGAAGATGGGGTCGGGACGACAGTTTCGCGCTAGGAGGCGACGTGTGCCTGGTGATCTCGGCGTGCGTGCGCGCGGTCCATGTAATAGCCAAATTTGTAAATCATATGATAAGAGAATATGTAACACCCCTAGTGTTTATATTCTGCTCGACAACGAGAATGGATTTAAGCACATAATATCAGTGGATAAAACGAATGCTAAATTTTAAAGCCTATCATGATTTTAATATCACATATGTTTCGTTGGTCACGAGTTCGACATCGTTTTTATTTATCCGGGCTCTTCCTAACTTTTCGTGATGTTCGGAACATAGTTATTCCGAAAATCGGTGCATACAGTGATTACTTAAAATTCTTTGCTCGCGCGAATATGAATTCGGAAGCCCGACCCACTCGGATGATTTTACCCCGAACAAATTGGAACTCGACGAAGGAAGTTTTCGAACAAATTATCAGTGCTGAAATAAGTTTATTTCGGTCTGTCGTTTCTTGTTCTGATCCAAATCTTTGGATATAGGTAACTGGTAAAAATTCATATGCCAGAGTGTTCGCTAAATTCGGAGAAGAAAACATGTATCCGTATTGCGTATCGACCCACTATACATCACTAAAAATCTGGATTCAAAAATATCTGTGATTTTCGGTAAAAAAGAAAATAAAATAAAAAAATCTACGGATCCTATCCTATTTCCCAGCCTCTCTCTCTCCCTTCCCTGACTTTTCAGCCGTCAGCCTTATCCCTCGCCACGCGCTTGATATTCTCCCACGCGCAGGCTTCTTCCTCCTCTCCAACGCATGGCGCTCCCTCTGTCCTCTTCCCATGGCCGAGCGTGCCTGGATCTTCTCCCTCCCAGGCGTTCTGCAGCTCGGTCGCTCGTTCTTCTCCATAGCTCGCAGGCCGAAGCTCCCTCTGCTCGAACTGCGCCCTAGCCGAGTCCCTCCATCACGCGCCTGGCAACCACATCTTCAAGCTTGGAGTTCCACCCATGGCGCGTGCCCTCATCCCCTTCCTCTGCGCGGGAGCTCTGCATCCTCCCTGCCCCTGCTTTTTCCCCATCCGCGCCTGCTCCCTTTGCCCGGCCGGAGCTCCACTCATGGTGCTCGGATCGCGCGCCCCTGATCCACTCCATCGATGAGCTCTTGTTCTCCGTCCATGGTGCCCTGGCGAGTAGCTCCCCTTCTCCAGATCCATGGCACTGTCGTTCTTCATCTTCGCGTCCCAAGTCCGGCTGTCTAGCTCGCCCTCGCCCATCCCCTGCATGCCGGAACTTGCCCAGCACCGTGCCCTGTTCCCTGCGCACACGCCGCATGTAGCCGTGTCCCTCTGCTCGTCATGGCCGGCTCCCTGCTCACGCCACGGTTCTCTCCCAGCTCCCTATCACGTGCTCGCCCGGCCGTATGCTCGCTCAACTCGACCCTGTCGCCTGCTGCGCGTGCGTCTGCCTTGTCCCAGCGCCATGCTCTATGGGGGTGCTTGCTGTCGGCATCGATTTAACCGCTCGGCCCTGTTCCCTGGCCAGCGCTCGACTCTGAGCTCCGGTCTTCCTGCACGCTATCATTCCTCTCGCAGCCTGTGGAGGTGGACCTCGGCAGCGTCCCCATCGCCGTTGAACTCCCAGACATGTTCCTCTCTGTTCGCTTGTCCTCGGTTCCGGCCAGGTCTCGCGCGCGTGGTTTTGAAGCTCTGCGCGTTCGTCATGCCGCGTTGTGTGCCAATATTCTTTCCTGGCAGACCTTGCCGTCGACCATGTTCAAGTGATTTCTTCGCTCCTCGCCTCCCTTGCATCTTCCTCGGTAGACCGCTCGCACTGCTTCAGCTCGTGTCCATGGATGTCGTGCCGCGCTATCATCACCTTCTGTTGTGAACTCGATCCCTGTTGTCGTCGCTTCACCGTACTCGTTGGCCGTACGCCCTTGGAGCTCCCTATTCGGTAAAATAAATGAACCGGAGATCATCGTCGTCTCTCATCTGCCAAGTCGATTCGGTTATGGTAAGCCGATTTGTTTTTACGGTTAATTGGATTGGTTAGTTATATTGTGGCGATGCTCTAGGAAGAATACCTTTCTCATTTCTTTTGTGTGTTATATGTTGCCATAAGGTGTTGTAGAAATATTTCCTATGCAGTAGTCGTGTCATGTGTTGTTAGACTTGTATGCAAGGCACGATTAAATTAATAATGTAAGAAGTGGGATTAGCATTTTTAAAATTGTCTAGCCGGTAGTGCTTTTAGTGTTGTTTGTGAGAATCCTTACTGTATGAAGGTGCTGATCCCTTGCTTTATAGTAGTTATTACGTTCTATATGATTTGCTTGGGTTATTAGTTTTGAGTGAATTTAAAATTAGTGCGGTATTTAATGTGTAATCGATTCGTATTCGTTAATCAATGTAGTGAATCTGAGCTAAATTTATTATTGGCGCGCAAGTTTGTTAGCCGAATTGTTAGATAGATTAAATAAATATGTGTGGTGCGAAATAAAATTAAATTAGTTCTTGGTAAGCAAAGTGGTATAATTTATAAAGCGAGGGATAAGTTTAGCATTTAATTAATTAGCTGATGAGTTGTGTTTAGGCTAATTGTGTTTAATGTGTATAGTTTGTTGTTCGTGATGTTTGCGTTAGGTTCGTTTAATTTAGAGAAGCGTGATTATTGCGCTTAGTCGTATGTCGATAACCAGTGTTCTCGTATGAGTGATGTACTGTGCCTCACCGTTAAGTGTTAAATTCTCTACCCTATGCATTGTTTATTATCGTTCTAGTCCTTATGCATTCATGTGCATAATGCATCTCATTTAGGTATGATAATTAATCGCGTGATGCGGAAGGCGACCCAAGTCGACCCCAGGATAATGCAGAGATTGGACATCTCCGCAAGACGACGTCGTCAGTTGGATCAATCTGAAGATGGACAGACGAAGCAAGTATCGAAACAAAGGAGAGTCGTCAAGTGATTGACGTCTAACAACACTAACCTAGTATTATCTCGGCAAGCCCCGGTGCATTTGCCACCTCCTTGCTGTTTTAAAATCTTTATCACCTTGTTTGATGCATTAGGTGATATGAGTTGTGTGCTAAACAATTGATGCATTTCCTTCCTTGGAAAATTGATTACCCTTCCTTGACACCCTTTTATAAAATGGATTTTTATGATGCTTAGCCTTGCTTTAGAAAAACAAAATGTTTTGTTTCAAAACAAAAGTGATGCTACAGATTGGATGGGAAGTTTTCAAAAATAAAAACTTGATGGTGGATCCATCACGGTTGTGATGGGTTCAACATCGAAAAAGATGTACCTCTGACAGGTACCAAACTTTGTGTTTAAATAATAAAGCTGAGACTAGGCGGTTGACTTGCACGAGAAGGGAGTCTCGATGTAGTGTCTCTGTCTGAGTCGATTAAGGACCTTGTCGATGTAGGCCTGATGATTGAGGACCCTTTAACTGGTCACATACCTCATTATGGGTAAGCTTTGTCTCGGGCAGACTAATACCAGAAAGGCTAACTCGCAATGAGAGTGGAGAGATGGCGAGAGTAGTGTGTACCCTCCGTGGCAAGAGGCTGGACGGTGGTGTATCTGTGCTCTCGGTTGGTGTGAACCCGGTCTGGTCTTAAGAAACCCGATGGCGAGTTGACATATGCAAGGGTTAAGTGCTACATATGTCATGTGATTAGAGATCCTCAGCTTAGTATTAATTGATTCGGATCGCCGTTACTTCTCGGACATGAAGACTTGGCCACTGACTTACACGTAGCAATCCAGTGAACTGATGGGATGATAAAAGACAACTAGTGTAGGCCAAGTGCTTGAACTAGGATAGAAACAACAGTAGATGCAGGTAACTTTACTTAACCTGACAAGTAAAAATGGATTTTTAAGGATCCACTCATAGTAAGCTTTTCTGCAAAAGAGTCTTTGATTCTTGATAAACCATACCTTGAATACCTTTTTGAAACCAGCATACCCTTGAGAGTCTTTTCTTTAGTTGGATAAGTCTTATTGAGTACTTGCGTACTTAGAGTTTTATTCCCATTGTTGCTGCAGGTTACGAGTCACTTTGATTGTGATTGGTGTTAAGCACCAGTGGGCACAACCTTCTATAAGTCTAAGTACTTCTTTTATACTTCTTATTGAGGATGGTCACTTAAGCTAGCATCTATTTCAAAACTACAAATAATTTATAACAGTTCAAAGTTATTTCTTTGAATCACTTTTGTAATCACTCCGATCATGTACATTGTAAAACTTGATGTAACATGTAAAATTTGGTAATAAGATTTCCGCTGCAAAATGTTGGTGTGTGATTTGTGTTTACTTAATCTTGCGATCTTGGTTGTAAGTGGTTTATCCGGGGTCCTTGGGACACTCGGATGGATCCAGTTAAGTTATCTGGTGCACATGCATAGCCGTTTGAGGTCTTTGAGACAAGGGCAGGTGCATGTGGGCCCAATAACTTGGGAGATTCTGCCACAACTAGTATCAGAGCAGGATTACATATAATACGGTCACATACATATTTTAAAAACAAAGTTTTGGTTTTAGAAAACCTATTTTCAACTAAACACATTGTTTGGTTTTGAAAAACAGATTTGAAAAACTATATTGCTAGCGACATCCTCTATTAAGCCCTAAACTAAGGACTATCAGGTGGCTTAGTTCAAAACCACTAACCCACAACCGGGGGTATTGCATACATGTGTATTGTTATTTTTGAGGCCATTCAGTTCTGAATGGATCGACGCTCAGGTAAGGTGAGATGTGAGAGCATGATTGAACAAACATCGGTCTAGGGGAGTGCTTAATTGTGGCGCTTGATTATATACATGTTCCACATATGTATATATGAAAGCTGCGATGTGGATTATTTCCTTTTCCAAGAATTCAGTACCCCATGGATGTGTATGGGTATACAGACATGGGAATACTAAGAAGTGTAATGTACTTGTAACGACACACCTACGCTCAGGTAAGAAGGTGAATTACCATGATGAGTTGCCCTATGGTTAAAGTGTGGCAACAGCGCCTATGCGTGGCTCGGCGCTTAATGATGAGTTGGCCTCCATATAGCCATATATGGAGTATAAACTGTGATAAACTATCATGTGTGAACTGCATCATGGGAAAAATGGGCTGTAATGGAATTTTCTGCAGGTATACTAACCTCAAAAACGTATGTGTAGTTGACGACTAGTAAAATACCGTGAGAGTTGTAAGTATGCCACCGAGATAGAACGCTATTGCCACATTATGTTGGCAAAAACTTGTGAGGACGAATAGGACGAGCATGCATCCCGATTGTTGCATTGTGTTTGTCACCTATACACCCAAAATGCTTCTCTCACCTTTATTATAATAACCGGTAATTGTAGGTAATGTGGTGTAATGTTGTATTATGAACTTCAGTGAAATAGTTATTCTTCATTTCCTTAGGTAATATGTTTAGGTGTTATATGTGTTTGCTCTTGTACTTGATGTGCCGATAGAATGATTGTGACTTGTTTGCATAAACCCAAAACTAGGCTATATTCTTATTTAGTGAGCCATGACCCCAAAGTTGATTTTTCCGTTATCCCTCCATGACTAAACTCTTGCAAATGGATGTTTGGATAATTTCTTTATCCAACGCAAGATGTGCATGAGCTTAAAGCTAGGATCTCGAGTCCGTCTTCTCACTATTTAATCTGTGACATTTTAGTTGTCATATTTCCATCTTAGATCATGCCCCTGTTCGATTGGCACAAGCTAATGTCCCTTATCCAGTTTGTCTGTTTTTAAGGATAGCCATGTTGCTTTATCAACCTAACCTAGGAAAGACATGTCCGATCATTTTCTTGAGTTTGATGCCTTTGGTTTCCCCATATCTATTGAAGGCATACCAACTTAACCCTATGATTGTTTTCCTCCGTATCTAATTAGATACTAATCCTTGACCTTGTAATCTCTGCGATGGGCATAGAAATATGCTTGGGCTAAAATAGCAGTCTCACATTGTACTCCTTTCATCAAGTTTACGTTATGGTCATGTTTTGTTCATTTCATCGGGCCATAATCTATTTGGCTCTCTACTTGTAACCATTTTGACAGGTAGAGTCTCTTTGTATATTGTCACCCTTGCCCAATCCATTGGTGTCGCGCGAGATTTCTTATTGGTTATGTCTGGTATTTGGCGTTATGAATAAAATTGATGATACCACGACGAAACTGGGGGCCTTCTGTGTGTGCGCAGACACGGTTGTGCTGCTCGACACACGCTAGTATCAAAGTTGGTAGTCATAATCCATCATGAGATTATATCAATATGTTATCTCTGCATGAATTGTTCTTACCACGTGAGATTCATTATTGATGCCAGTTTTGTAATGGTGTCATGGTTAAGGACTTATGGTACCGCAGCGAAACTGAGAGCCCCTTGTGAATGTACACACAGGGTTATGCTGCTTGGCGCATGCTGGTATCGAGGTCTCTAGTCATGATCCATTATGGAATTACACTGATGTGTTATCTTCCGTGGACCTTCCCTTGAAACAATTTCTATGTTGTTTGTCAAGTGATCAAGCAACATCTATCATCTCTGTTGGATCGAAAGGACATACCACTTTCATGTGTGGTCTCTGTTGGGGGCCTTCGTCTTCCGAAGGTCCTCAAAAACATGACTAACATGTTTTCCAAGTATAATATATGTACAGGAACCTTCGGACATGGAATGAAATCATACATGATATTAAGAGCGTGGTTCGGGAGAAGGATGAACCAGTACCGAAGCTACCCGTGAAAAAGCTTCGGCTCAGCGATGGAAAGTGAAACCAACTTAAAGGGGAAAAGGCTGTCTAGTCCTCGATAGATTATCCTTAAGTCAATAGTAAATGTCAAGGGCATGAATGTAATTCTACACAGGCTGCGTTCTGTGCCTATAAATAGATGAATAGTGACACCGTACTGTTCACGCTGACTTGTATTAACTCGCACGTCACGCTTGTACTTTTGCCTTCTGTCAAGCCGAAGGTATAAATGTAATTCGATACTGTTCATGTTTATTTATGATAAAATAATAAAAAATTCTGATAATGTCATATAATCATTCATGTTATTCCCATGTTTCATATGTTTCTACTTGTTTTATTATATACTGAGATGGTGAAGGTACATCCTTCATAACCTTCGTCTAAAGACCATTATATCCTAAGGGAGATAATGCTTCGAAGGACGAAGGTCTTTAACCATTGACATTTTGTGTTGCCTTGTTCTTAACTCATAGCATTTGAGAACAAGTCCCCAACATTGGCGCCCACCTCCGGTGAACTCATTCAACCACCTTCGGCAAGCTGTGACCTTCATCATGCCACCGAAGAAAGCTTCAGGGCTAGGGGCTGCACTACAGCCACTGGACGTCAACCAAGACACATTACGCGAAGCCCGAAGCCAAATAAGGAAGGCTACAAGTCCAACGCCCTAGGAGGAAGAATTGGATCAAGAGATCAGGGATCTCGAAGCCAGCAGGTCCAAAGGAAGAAGGACAAGATGCTTCGTCTTGCTGATCTTAAGAGGAAGATCGACGAAGCCGCTGACGAAATGCGTCATCTCACCCAAGATGACCAGGACCGGCGACCTCAACACATAGAGCTTCGTCAGGACAATTCCTATGATGATGACGTTTGGTATGATGATTTCCACCATGGAAATTTTGCTTTTTATGATGCTTCTTTCGTGTCAGCAGAACTGTAGGCTACACCATGACCTTCATCATACAAGCCACCCTAGCTTCCCATGTATGATGGGCACTTGGACCCAAAGCAATTCTTGATGAGCTACGAGGCAACAATATCCTCATATGGAGGCAACACCGCTATCATGGCAAAGTCCTTCGTCATGGCAGTCCGAAGTGTGGCCCAAACATGGTACTCTTCTCTTCGGCCAGGGACAATCATGTCATGGCAGAAGCTTAAGGACATGTTGTTCACCAGTTTTCAAGGGTTTCAAATGAAGCCAGTTATCGCTGAGGGCTTGTTCCAATGCACACAAGATCATGAGGAGTACCTTCAGTTGTACGTCCAAAGGTTCTTGCGTCTGAGAGCACATGCTCCAACAGTGCCCAATGAAATCATCATTGAGGCCATGATCAAGGGTCTTCGGCCAGGACCTATGGCTCAATACTTCGCTAGGAAACCCCCTCAGACCGTGGAGAAGCTGCTTCAGAAGATGGATGAGTACATTCGAGCCAATAATGATTTTCGCCAGAGAAGGGAAGAAGCATATAGGTTTTCTGAGATGACTAGGGGCTTCGGAGGAGGAATCCACCCTAGGCATGTCAGATCAATCCACAGCTCCAGTCAGAGTGATGATAAAGGAAGCCAGTTTCAGAGGCCACAACACAGCTCACAGTCTGCAGGGCAGCAGCAAAGCTCCTTCAGGCCACCAGCTCCAAGGGGCAGAGGCGGCAGGGGCTTTAGAGGAAGATATGGGGATCAACCCAGGAAAATCTATTGCTTATTCTATGGTGAAGACAAGGGCCACACTACAAGAATGTGCCAGATTACCATTGAGAAGCAAAAAGAGATTGCTGAAGCAGAAGCCCGATAGAACCAGCGGAAGCAGGTTTTACATACTGCTTCGTGCTACTCTCCCTACATACCAGAATATGTGGGCAATCAACCTGCAGCTTCTGTTGCTTCGGCAAGCCATTGACAAGCTTCTTGGCCTCAGCTTCCACCACCACCACCATTGCCACTTACTCATACCCAAAGCCAGCACCCAAAAGGGCGCCAGCACCCCCAACAGCAACGCGACTTTAGGGAGGAGTCCGAAGCTCGTACAGTCAACAACACTGTACTAGAATCGAAGCACATATACTGAGGGATATCCTACTTCTGAAGTACTTTTATCTTTTATGCCATTTTACTTTATGTATGAGAAACGAATAATAAAAAACTCAGTTTCAATTTCTTGTAATAATTCTGCCTACACCAGCATGAAATATATCTTCTTCATAGATTTATGAAGCTCGAAAGACGACTCTTAAAGGAACAAAGTAGATTTCGAAGCTCAAAAGTCGTTCCTAGGGGAAAGCAGAGCCAAATTTGATGTAGCTACAAAAATTCGTTTCTAAGGGAGCGCAGCGTAAGTTTTCTACTCAAAAGTCGTTCCTAAGGGAATGTAGAGCCAAATTTGACGAAGCTATAAAAAGTCGTTCCTAAGGGAGCGCAGTGTAAGTTTTTTGCTCAAAAGTAGTTCCAATGGGAATGCAGAGCCAAATATCGCCGAAATATAAGGCGAAGAAGTTCAAAAGTCGTTCATAAGGGGATGCAGAACTTATACCACCGAAATAGAAGGTGAAGAAGCTCAAAAGTCGTTCCTAAGGGGATGCAGAGCTTAGACTCAAAAGACGTTCCTAAGGGGATGCAGAGTCTTCTGTGTATCAGTGTGGGCGTATGTGTGGGTGTTAAAGCATCATCATATTGCATCATATCATCACATCATTTAGCATAGCATCACATCATACATCATATCGCATCAACAGAAAGACTGAATACGAAGCAAATCTTTGGAGAAAGATTGAATACCTTCAGATTAAATAAAAATGTGCTAGGCACGAAGCAAGCTTCGGATGACAATTCTATCACATCTGCTCTAGAAGGGGTTTCCTTCTTTACGAAGCATGAAAAGAAGGGAAGGTGTTTGTTGGGGACTTGTTCTTAAATGCTATAAGTTAAGAACAAGGCAACACAAAAAATGTTAAACGTTAAAGTCCTTCGTCCTTCGGAGCATTATTTCCCTTGGGATAGAATGATTTTCGGAGGACGAAGGTTATGAAGGACATACCTTCATCAACACAACGTATAATAATGAAGAAGGAATCATATGGAATACAACATAAACAATTATGTATAATTATCAACTCATTTCTATATTATTATTATGGAAAAATAGAAATGATATCAAATTACAAGTGTACCTTCAACTTGAAAGAAGGTAAAAATACAAGCGTGACGCAAAAGTAAAATGTCAAGTCCGCGTGAACAGTACGGGGGCACTGTTCACCTATTTATAGGCACGGGACATAGCTCATGTAAAATTACATCCATGCCATTTACATTTGGTAGTAATTCTATAGTAATCCACCGAGGTCTGAATAGCCTTTTCATCTTTAAGTCGGTTTCCTTTTCTGCTATCACGCCGAAGCTTTCCTGCTCACAGCTTCGGCGCTGTGTCAACCTTCGTATTCTTTGGGCTTCTCCCACTGTAGTACCGATTCGAGCCCGAAGATACCTGTTCACACATTATACTCCAGAAACATTGTTAAATCATGTTTTTGAGGACCTTCGGAAGCCGAAGGCCCCCAACAGTAGCCCCTCGCAATATTAATTTGTTAGAATGATAAATTTAGATTGCGACATGGACGAAGGCCTTAAGCCGAAGGTCCAAAAAAACACCTTCCCTTTGCTAGAATAGCAACATTCACTGACAAGCGGGGTTTTCCAATTTTCAATGCACTGGGCGTATAAATAAGAGCATACCACGAGCTCACTTGGTACGCTTTCTTGCCATCTGCTCTTGCTTACCCAATTTTTAGCTCTTGCGTACCAACACTTGCTTGGCTTTTTAAGTTTTTAAGCTTCGGCTTTGAAAACAGTTTTTAGCATTTTCGAAGATGTCTGAAGACAAAAAGGCTGCTATCGAGATGAAGCTGAGTCTCTCTGAAGAGAAAAACTTGGGGTTTCTTGAAGCAATGTCGAAAACCAATACAGAAAAGATCACCAAAGAGATTTTAGAAGGTTTATCTGAAGATACTGATGACAGCGACAGTTATGATGCGGATAGTGGTGATGAAGACTCCGAAGATCGCCCTTGGCGACCAAGCCATGCGGTTTTCGGCAAATCAAGTATCAAAGAAAATCATCTTGTCAACATGAGGGGAAGATATTTCCGGGACTTGACCGTTGTGAGTGCCGATGAAGGAGAGAAGACTTGTCCGACCCCTGAGGAAAATGAAGTCGTAGTGTTCCGAAGCTTTTTGAAAGCTGGATTATGATTTCCCCTGAGCAGCTTTGTCGTAGAGGTGCTGAAAATATTTGAAATCTATCTTCATCAACTTACCCCCGAAGCAATCATAAGGATGAATATCTTCGTGTGGGCCGTGAGAAGCCAAGGTCTGGAACCTGATGCGAAAAGTTTCTACAACATACATGAATTGTTATACGAGACAAAACCCTGGGGTAAGGAGCAATATCATAATAATTTCGGCTGCTACAGTTTCGTCTCTCGGTCTGGGTCAAGCTATCCCGTGCCAACCTTCCGGAAGAGATGGCCCGGCGACTGGATGACAGAATGGTTTTATGTGAAGAATGACCTGAAAGCACGGGAAGATATTAAAGGTATAATTATGCGCCCTATTTGGCAACGCTTCGGCCTACGGAGGCCGAAGGTTGAAATGAATGAAGCTGCCGAAGAATGCCAGAGAGCCTTCGGAGTTATTTGCTCTTTTATTGGAACGAGGGATTTGGTCCAAGAGCATATTGCCTTCAGAGTATGGCCGCTCGCGGAAAAAGGGAGATGCCGCAAGAGACCATAAAGGAGGCTAACGAAGGTGGACTTATCAGGCTGAAGTATGCTTTCAAGTTCGGAGATAAATTCGTTGAGCCAGATGATGACTGGCTAAAAAGCATTGAAAATTTAAGTGATGAACTACTTGGGGTTTATTCAAAGGCCGAAGATACTGCATTGTCAGCAGCCTTCGGAGGCCGGAAAAAGAAAAGACTGAACCGAGTGTTTGACGCCATTGGGTTCGTATACCCCGACTACCACTATCCAGAAAAAGCGCAACTTCTGCACAGGAAACTGCTTCAGCCGCTCCCAGCGAGCCAGTGCTGAAGAGACAAAGGATAAAGGTTCTCACACACCAGCCACGCTACATTGAACCAGCTACAGTGCCTGAGTTCGCCGGTGAAACCTCTTCGGCCACTGAAATTAAAGAACCAACTTCAGTGTCGAAGATCGAAGAAAAAACTGAAGCACCCTCAGCAGAGAAAGCAGGAAAACCGAGAACTGAAGGAACGAAAATATTGGAAATTTTAAGTCCTTCAGCAAGTGTTGAGACAATAAAAAACCAAAAGGGCCCAGCAGTGACCCCGAAAAGAAAAAGAATGGTCAATGTGCTAGATGTACTGGAGACAATTAAGTCCTCAAGCACGACTCCGAAGAAGACTGTTGAAATTTCCGAAGCGGAAACTGAAATCTTTGATACTAAAGCTCCAAAGCAACAAACTGAGACTGAAGCTGGGCCTTCAGAGCCCACGAAGGTGAAATCCTTGGAAACCGAGCAAGAAAAAATGACGGAGCCAATTCTTGTTGAAGAAATCAGTGCTGTTGCCCCCGAAGCATCCCCTAAAGTCCTTGATTATATTGTTCGACATGCTTCGGGGAAAAAGTTATCAGAAGAAGAAGTTTTTGAAGCTAATCACTATGCCAAAGAATTAAAATATCCGAAGGGGCACTAGTGTTCAACGGTACAAATGAAGATGATTTCCTATACTGCCTCCCGGATAACAAAGAATTACTCGTCTGCCGGGAAATGGCCCGAAGCATGGGGTTTCCGAAGCTGGAGGCTGGCCTCTGCGCGATGACAAAGGACGATCTTGCGGACAGCCTTGCATATAATAGCCTGAAGGTACGAGATCTGCGCATTTGGAAACTTTATGATTTGAAATCTATTCTTTTATTCTTATACTAACTCTTTTACATATAGGGTTTAAATCTAAGCAACGCGCTGAGAGCGCAAAAGAATGCCGAAGACGAGAGCTATGAAATTGCTTTCAACAACCTTCGAACAGAGGTTATCAAACTAAGAAACGAAGCCTTGGAAAAGGACAAAATTCTAGTTACATTGGTGGATAAAATAAAGGAGGACGAAGCTGCCTCTAAAGCACAAGCTGCAGCCCAAAAGCACGAGATTGACGATCTTCGGAAGCAATTAGCCCGAGCTAAAGAAGAATGCATACTTGAAGAAACGAAGCGAGAACTTAGCGACCAATGGGCAAATCATTTAGAAGGAACTGTTGAAGAGCTTCGTTCGTCCAAGAAAAGATGCTATGACAAATCTATGGAGTGTGTTAAGAAAATGAAAGCTAGCTTCGCCACCGTTGGCGCATTCTCGAGCGAAGAAAACTTTACAAGGGGCAACCCCGAAGGTCCCGTCGAATGGATTAATCACGAAGCTGAGGCCTTTGAGGAAATTTTAAATAGCCGCGGAGACATATGCGCTTTTTCAGGTGCCAGGGGGATTGCCACCATTTTGGAGAGAAAGGGCTGCAAGCATATAAAGATTTTAGCGCAATCCGAAGCTACCTTGTCCTTCGAAGATGCAAAAGATCCTTCGGCCGAAGCTAGCATGGTTGGTGGAAAATTTTTCACCGATATCTGGGACAATGGTGGTCGAGAAATGGCCCGAGAAATTATCCAAAAAAGCGAAAAAGGCATCCATGACGCTAAAAAAGTAGCAGAGGCTGTTGAGAAAAGCGCAGAGCCCGAAGGGCAAATAGGTATTAACTAATGGTTTTTATCGTGTTATAATTTTTGATTTTAAACTTCGTTCGCAATTTGTAATAGCAATATAGCCGTATCCTGTCCTCCCTCAGATCCTACTAAAGCGCCTCCGGGCCCTCACCCGAAAGATGACAATGAAATTAAAAAGATGGCTGAAGCTATCATGGATCAAGTTGTCAATCAACTCCTGAACGAAGCTGCGGAAGTAGTACTTAGGGAAGACTAGGTGCTATTGTAAAAACATCTGAAATGTAATATGTGTAATATCTTGTAACCCTGAATGTTATATACTTGTTTTTTATGGTTCAATTCTTTACGATGCATGAAATTTTATATACGTACCGTTTTTGAGTCTTTGAAGAAAAAACACCTTCCCTTCTTTTCATGCTTCGTGAAGAAGAATTTTCATTTATCACAACAATATCCATAGTGTTCTGATGAAGAATATCCAAGCTTCGTGAAAATACTTTCCGAAGCTACACTCCGAAGATCAATATTGTATCTCCTTGTGACTTAGCATGATTTTCCCTTTTTCAAAGCATTCTTCCGAAGATCAATATTGTGTCCCCTTCTTGTGCCATATGCAGCATGATGTATGATGCTTATGCTATGCGAAATGATGTGATGATGTTATGCTATGTAAAATGGTATTTACTCCGAAGATACACGCACATCCCCGCAATAAAACACATAATGTTTTTAAATCAGCGTTGACTTTTCGCTGTAAGCCTCCCTTAGGAGCTTCTTCGCCTTTTACTTCAGCGGAATCAGCGTTTATTTTTCGCTGTAAGCCTCCCTTAGGAGCTTCTTCGCCTTTTACTTTCGGCGGTATTCGCGTTGACTTTTCGCGCTTCGCCTTTTACTTAGGCGGTATCAGCGTTGACTTTTCGCTGTAAGCTCTGCATTCCCTTTGGAACGACTTCTGAGCAGAAAACTTACACTGCGCTCCCTTTGGAACGACTTTTTGCAACTTCAGCAAACTTACTCTGCGTTCCTTGGAACGACTTTTTGTTGCTTCGAAGAATTCATGCCGTGCCTTTTAAAATAAATTCTTAATAATTCGAAGGTCCTTCTTGCTATCGCAAATCTTTAAGCTTCAACAACTTAAGCATGTAGAGAAGATATATTTTCCTTGTGGCAAACAACGAAACCATTATATGAGAAAAAAGTGTCCTTTATTACACAGAAAAATAAAACTGAATGGAAAAGACTACTATCAAGGTAGGATATTTGTCAATAAATGTGCTTCGACTCTGGCACAGTGCTATTGACTGTGTGAGCTTCGGACTGTTCTCTGAAGTCCCTTTGGTGTTGAGCATATTGGCCCCCTTCTGGCTGCTGGCCTTGTTGCAGCGGTGGTGGAGGCGGAGGCTGTTGCCAGGAAGCTTGAGGTTGACTCGCCGAAGCAACAGAAATTGCTGGGTGGTTGCCTACATATTCTGGGATGTAAGGCGAATGATACGAAGCAGTGTGCATGATCTGCTTCGGCTGACCCTGTTGTGCTGCAGCTTCGGCTATCTCTTTTTGCTTCTGGATGGTAACATGGCACATCCTGGTGGTATGGCCCTTGTTTTCACCACAGAACAAGCAAAATGTTCTCCTTGGTTGATCTCCAAATATTCCGCCGAAGCCCCTGGCGCCTCTGCCTCTTGGAGCTGGCGGCCGGAAGGAGCTTTGCTATTGCCTCGAAGCCTATGAAGAGCACTGTGGCCTTTGCTGCTGACTCCCTTTATCATCATTTTGAGCAGAGTTGTGAATTGACCTGATGTGCCTCGGATAAAATCTTCCTCCGAAGCCCCTGGTCATTTCGGAAAACCTGAAAGCCTCCTCCCTTCTTTGACGAAAATCATTGTCGGCCCGAATATACTCGTCCATCTTCTGGAGCAGCTTCTCCAAAGTTTGAGGAGGCTTCCTAGCAAAGTACTGAGCTGAAGGTCCTGGCCGAAGTCCCTTGATCATGGACTCAATGACAATTTCATTGGGCACTGTTGGCGCCTGTGCCCTCAAACGCAAGAACCTCCGGACATACGCCTGAAGGTATTCTTCGTGATCCTGGGTGCACTGGAATAGAGCTTGAGCAGTGACCGGCTTCGTCTGAAACCCTTGGAAGCTGGTTAACAGCATGTTCTTCAGCTTTTGCCATGAAGTGATCGTTCCAGGTCGAAGGGAGGAATACCAGGTTTGAGCAACACTTCTGACAGCCATAACAAAAGATTTTGCCATGACTGCAGTATTGCCACCATACGAAGATACTGTTGCTTCGTAGCTCATCAAAAACTGCTTCGGGTCTGAATGGCCATCGAATATGGGAAGCTGGGGCGGCTTGTAGGACGGAGGCCAAGGTGTAGCCTGCAGCTCAGCGGACAGAGGAGAAGCATCATCAAAAGCAAAATTTCCATGGTGGAAATTTTCATACCAGTCATCTTCGTTGAAGAAATCCTCCTGATGAAGGTCTTTGTGCTGAGGCCTTCGGTTCTGCTCATCCTGAGTAAGATGACGAACTTCTTTAGAGGCTTCGTCTATCTGCCTTTGCAGTTCAGCTAGTCTGGCCATCTTTTCCTTCTTCCTCTGCACCTGTTGATGAAGCATCTCCATGTCTCTGATTTCTTGGTCTAGCTCATCCTCTTGCAGTGTCGGGCTGACAGCCTTCCTCTTCTGGCTTCGGGCCTCCCGAAGGGAGAGAGTCTCCTGATTGGGGTCCAGCGGTTGCAGAGCTGCAACCCCAGTTGCTGAAGCTTTCTTCGGCGCCATAGCAAAGGTTTATGATTGCCGAAGGTGTTCAAAACTCAACGAGTGGAAGCGAGTTCACCGGAGGTGGGCGCCAATGTTGGGGACTTGTTCTCAAATGCTATAAGTTAAGAACAAGGCAACACAAAAAATGTTAAACGTTAAAGTCCTTCGTCCTTCGGAGCATTATTTCCCTTGGGATATAATGATTTTCGGAGGAAGAAGGTTATGAAGGACATACCTTCATCAACACAACGTATAATAATGAAGAAGGAATCATATGGAATACAACATAAACAATTATGTATAATTATCAACTCATTTCTATATTATTATTATGGAAAAATAGAAATGATATCAAATTACAAGTGTACCTTCGGCTTGAAAGAAGGTAAAAATACAAGCGTGACGCAAAAGTAAAATGTCAAGTCCGCGTGAACAGTACGGGGCACTGTTCACCTATTTATAGGCACGGGACATAGCTCATGTAAAATTACATCCATGCCATTTACATTTGGTAGTAATTCTATAGTAATCCACCGAGGTCTGAATAGCCTTTTCATCTTTAAGTCGGTTTCCTTTTCTGCTATCACGCCGAAGCTTTCCTGCTCACAGCTTCGGCGCTGTGTCAACCTTCGTATTCTTTGGGCTTCTCCCACTGTAGTACCGATTCGAGCCCAAAGATACCTGTTCACACATTATACTCCAGAAACATTGTTAAACATGTTTTTGAGGACCTTCGGAAGCCGAAGGCCCCCAACAGTGTTTTTTCGCCGAAGGCTCAAAAAGCGGTATGTGTGTATGTTTTATGCATCGCAAAGAAATAAATTACAACAACTTACATATTCGGTTCAATATTACATACATCAAATGTTACATAGTTTTGTTACAATAGAAGCCTAATCTTCCTTAAATTGTTCCTTACATCAAGCATTTCAAAACATTATTACAACAAAATCTATTCTTCTCTAAGGACTTTTTCTGCAACTTCGTTCAAAAGTTTATCAACGACTTCGTCGATAATGGAGTTTGCCATGCTTTTAATATCCAGCGCTTCCTTCATCTCTAGATCAGCTAGGGGATTGTACGGCTCCGGTGGCGGGGATAGCTCAGCTGTAGTAAGTAAACTTTTAGTTCGAAGCTACATAGCAAGTACTGAAGCCAAAAAAAATCAAAAAAACAATACCTTTGCGCCTTTCGCGCTCAGCAGCCTCTTCAGCTCGCTTTACTTCTTCCCAGGCGTCATGGGTGTCTTTTTCATTCTTTTTATAATTTCGTTGGTGTAACATCCCAAAAATTCAAATCCTGAAATTTTCTCAAACTCGCCCTAAACTCAAAATGAATTTCAAGTTTCATTTCAAAATGTTTGTTTGCGAGTTGTTATCAACAAATAAAATATAGTGGTCTATATTATCTCCAAAATCCTCCTCAAAATATCATACAAATATTTCCCTAGTGATCCCCTTCAATATCTTTCCAGAAATACTGCCCAAATATTCCACCAATATATCTCCAGATATTTTCCTCTTGAGAAATACCATCAGAATCATTTTTCAAGTCCCTACAAATATTTTCTTCATAACTTTCCTCATGCTCATACGTATACGTATGCCTCCGGTGTCATACGGTGAGCTCTACAAGCTAATTACACTCATATAAGACAAATCCATGCTAATCTCCCACTAATCCTCTCATCCTCCCACTAATCCTCTCATCCCTCCCCCTAATCCCCCCCACCATGGCTATAAATAGAGAGGCAAGGGCTTCTTCTCATCCCACCCCAAGCCATTTCATGGCAACTCTCTTCCCTCCCCCCCCCCACACACACCCACTCCATGTTCCACACAAGCACACACTAGCACAAGGATCGTTCGGTCGTTCTTCGATCGTTCGTCCCCCTGTTCTTAGTTTGTTCGTTCGTTCGTCCAATCGTTCGTCCTATCGTTCATGGTTCGTTCGTCCGTTCGTCCGATCGTTCGATCGTTCGTCCGTTCGTCCGATCGTTCGATCGTTCATCCGTTCGTTCGTCCAAATAATCTTTTTCCTGTCGTTATGCAGTTGAAATTCCGATCGTTCGTTCGTTCGATCATTCGATCGTTCATCGTTCGTTCATAGCCCCTATTCATCGTTCATCGTTCGTTCATAGTCCCTATTCATCGTTCTTCCAAATAATCTTTGTCCTGTCGTTATGCTGCTGAAACTCCGATCGTTCGTTCGTTCGATCATTCGATCGTTCGTCGTTCATTCATAGTTCCCTATTCATCGTTCATCGTTCGTTCATAGTCCCGATTCATCGTTCATCTAGATAATCTTTGTCCTACCGTTATGCTGCCGAAATTCCAATCATTCGTTCGTTCGTTCGTCCAATCATTTGATCGTTCGTTCGTCCGTTCATTCGATCGTTCGTCCGTTCGTTCATAGTTCCTATTCATCGTTCATCGTTCGTTCATCGTCACTATTCATCGTTCATCGTTCGTTCATACGAACTATTCACTATAACTATTCACCATTACTATTCATCGTTACTATTCATCGGTACTATCCACATATAGTATTCATCATCGTTACTATTTATCATTACTATTCATCATCGTTACTATTCATTGATGATATCTATAATTACTTTTCTGTCGCCACTATTCATCGTTACTAATCATCGTTACTATTCATCGGTCATCTAGACATCCCAAATTTCGACTACTCAACCGTCATGCTGTCCAATCCACCTAAGACCAGCCAGACCAATATTCCAGTCATACGGACTCCGGTGACTGTGATATTCCTTCCAGTAGGGAACTTCCCATCTGGTTACCCATCCCAGGTTTCTCCAAGTTGAGCATGCTTAACTTTGAGATTCCTTCGAACCAGGCTTCCAAATTACCTATGATTTTGCAACCACAACCCTCAGCCTGTTATTTTATGCATGATGTGATTTTGAGACAAGTTATTATGGCCACCCAGCCGTTTGCCGCAATCAATCCTTGATATATTTGTTCCAAATGATTTGAGAAAAGGTGTGAGTTTTCAAAAGAAAATGCTTTTCAAAATGTGTATGATGAAGGGTTTTCACCCTTATCACCTTTGAGTAGGGATGATCAGGGACTCCCTGGTTTAGGGGAGGGCCTAAGGTGATGGCTCGGCTGGTTTAGGTGTGAGCAAAAGGATTGTCCCCTCTTATAAGGACCGATTTATCATCCTTCACTACCTGTACTCATGATAAGTACAACCACTCGAGACTGTGTGGGCAGTCACTCAATCTGAACTCGTACGGTCCAACCCCAGGGTTATGAAGGCTGGGGAGCACCGGGAGGATAAGGAGGGGGAATGTTTTGTCCGGTTTAGGCAAGTCGGTGGCCTGACTCCTTCCGGTATAACCGTTAAGGTTAGGATGTGCGAGGAAAGAAAGAGATTCAGATTCGGATCTCATTGATCATGAGATCGCAAAGCCGGACTAGTGGATAAAGTGTACACCTCTGCGCAGAGTTTGAAAACCTATTCGAATAGTCCGTGTCCACTGGTATGGACGAGTCTGGTGTGGTATGGAAATTAGTGTTTTGTTTTCAAAAAAAGAGGTGCTTTTGAGAAAAGTGGTTTTTAAAAGGTCCGGCGGTTGAGCCGTGAGCTATGATGGACGGGAAGTCCAGTAGCTGTTTTTGAAAATGAAAACCAGTGGGAAACTGCTGAGATACCTAGATGGTTTAGTCCAGGGGATTTTGTTCTATACTGAAAAACTTCCTGCTCCTTTGGGAGAGGATGCGCTTTGAAAAATGCAAATGTTTTACAAAACAACCCTACATCAAATATTGCTGTTTCTGCAAAATATTCTGAGCTCCACATATTTCATGCATTATATCTGATTTCCCCATTCCGCGGGTGAAGGTGGGCCGCTGAGTACGTTTGTACTCACCCTTGCTTATTTGTTGTTTTTCAGAAAAAGGAGATCGAGTAAGAATTATGACTGTTCCCAACCTTGCCTGTGGCTGTTGTACCGCTGATTTGCTTCGCTGCGTATATCGGGCTGCTTTAGCCCCACTCTAATGATATGTCCCGAGTTGTGGACCAACTCTTAAAGTTGTTCGCCACCTTTGTAGGTTTGTCTCGTTTAAGCAGATTTGGTATCATCTGATGTATAAATGTGTTTACTAGCCTCCTGGGACTAGTAATTGTATCACATTTGAGTCCCAGAGGATTAGGGACGCTTCAGTTGGCCAGCTCTCGGCCACCGTTCACCCAGACATCAGAATAAAACTTCTCGCCCACTAAAGTTGCTTCGGCTGAAGGATCCTTCGTATCGTCTAAGGAGAAGGCAGCTTCGGCCTGGGCTATAGCCTTGACGTGATCACATCCAGCCTTCTCGAGAATAGCTGAGATTCCCCGAGCACCAGAAAACGCACAAATATCCCCGCGATCATTCAAGATTTCCTCGAAGGCTTCGGCTTCTCCACTTATCCATTCAATCACGCCTTCTGGGTCGCCTTGGATAAAATTTTCTTCAGAAGAATAGGCGCCCACTTTGGAGAAGCTAGTCTTTAATTTCTTCACACAATCCATGGATTTTTCAAAACACCTTTCCTTGGATTTGCGAAGTTCTTCAACATTTTTCTCTAGTTTATTCTTCCAATATTCACTAATCTCTTGGTTAGCCTGTGCGAGCGTGCAGTTCTCCTTAGCTTCGGCCAGTTGTCTCTGAAGGTCTTCAACCTCGGCTTTTTGGGCTTCGGCCTGAGCATTGTACTTAGCTTCGTCCTCTTTTATTTTACTCATCAATGATATCAAAATTTTGTCTTTCTCTAGACCATCATTCCTCAGTTCAATCACCTCTGAGCCATTGTACAACCTTTGTCTTCGGCGCTCTTCTGTGCCCTCAAGGCATTACTAAGAATTAAGCCCTGTAAAGAAGAAGAAAGAATTGAGCATGGAAATAAAATATTTCATTTTCTAACTTCAAAATTAACTTCTATACCTTTATACTATTGTACGCGAGGCTATCAGCAAGATCATCCTTTGATATAACTGAAAGGCCTTCTTCAAGCTTCAGAAATCCCATACTTTTAGCTATGTCCCGGCAAACCGATATTTCTTTGCTATCCGGGAGACAATATAGGAAATCATCTTCGTTAGTACCATTAAACACTAAGGCTCCTTTCGGATATTTCAGTTTTTGAGCATAATGTCTTGCTTCCACGATTACTTCTTCGGATAATTTTTTCCCCAAAGCATGTCGAAAAATGTAATCAATATCTTCGACTAGGGCTTCGGGGACTGAAGACTTTGCTTTTTCTGCCATGTCTTGCCTTGCTGCCATGCCGATATCTAAAGTTTGTTGATCAACATTATCTTCAGGCGCGACAGCCTTTGTCTCAACGGGCACTGAAGGCCCAGCTTCGGCCTCGTCTTGGACTTTGGCAACTTCAGCATTTTTCTTAGTAGGTCTACGGCTCAAGGCCTTCGTGGTCTCTAAGACAGCGTCCAGCACGCTGGCCATCCTCCTCCTCTTGGGAGTTGCGGCAGGAGCCTTTTGCACCTTCAGCAATTTTGCCTCAGCTGGTGGGCTCAGAATTTCTGGCATTTTCACTATTTTTTCCACATGTGGCTCTTCGGCCTTATGATCCTTAGCTTTAGCTGGCTCGACTGTAGGCATCTTCGGCACTACAGTCGGCTCTTCAATGCTCTACACAATCGGAGCAGCTTGTCTTGCTTCGGCAATTGAAGAGGCCCCTTCAATAAATTCAGACACTACGGCCGGTTCAATATACCACGGCCGGTGGGTCAGAACCTTCACTTTTTTGGCCTTCAACACATCAGTGGTGGCCGAAGCGATAGCTTTTCTCTTTTTCCCTTGCCTTCGCAGCGGATAGTGATAATCAGGGTATACGAAGTCGATTCCATCAAATACCCTGTTCAATCTTTTCTTCCCCCGGCCCCCGAAGGCTGCGGACTGAGAGCACCTAGAGGGGGGTGAATAGGTGATCATGTAAAATTCAACACTAAATTCCAACAAGCTTGATTAAAGAGATATTAGCGCAAGTTAATCAAGGCAATGAGGCAAGCTCTTGCAAACACAAATAATCATAGAGAGAGCAATCACAAGAGACACGCGATTTTATCCCATGGTTCGGCCAATTAACACTTGCCTACTTCCACGTTGTGGCGTCCCAATGGACGAGGGTTGCACTCAACCCCTTTCAAGTGATCCAATGATCAACTTGAATACCACGGCTTTCTTCCTTTAGAGTCTTATCCTGTTTGTGAGGAATCTCCACAACTTGAAGTCTCTCGCCCTTACAATAGATATCACAAATAATGCATAGAGTAAGGTTGAGAAGAGCAACACACACAAGACTCAGAATGCACAGCACACCCACACACACAAGTAAAGACTCGAGCTCAAATGACCACACAGAGAGTTCATGACTCGAATGGAGCTCAAATCTCTAACACAACAAAGTGAATGCATGGGAACAGAGTCTGAATGCCTTAGAATACTTAGTGAATGCTTTGGTGACTCCTCCATGCGCCTAGGGGTCCCTTTTATAGCTCTAAGGCAGCTAGGAGCCGCTGGAGGCCAACTTGGAAGGCCAAACTTGCCTTCTGTCGGGTGGTGCACCGGATAGTCCGGTGCACCACCGGACAATCACTGTAGCTGTTCGGTGTGCGATCTCCTTCCTTTTCTGGCGCATTTGACCATTGGTCCTCGGGATCGGTTGCCGTATCGGGCACTGTCCGGTGCACACAGGACAGTCCGGTGTGCCCAACCGACCGTTGCTACGGGCCACGCGTCGCCCGTGGATTGTGTGGCCAACCCTTGCGCTGGCGACCGTTAGCTCACAGGACAATCTGGTGCACCACCAGACAGTCCGGTGAATTATAGCCACGTCGCCTTTTCCGTTTCCCGAGAGCGACGAGTTCGCCGCTGATGACTCACCAGACAGATCGGTGCACCACCAGACAGTCCGGTGAATTATAGCCATATGCCACCGTCGAGTCCCGATAGCGGCCTTTTCATGCGGACCAGCCTGGCGCAGCGGACACTGTCCGGTGCACCATTAGACACTGTCCGGTGCACCATCGGACAGTCTGGTGTGCCAAGCCGAGCTGGAGTTGGCTGCACAGAACCAAGTCTTTTTCCAATTCTGGACAGTCCAGTGAATTATAGCCGTACGCCACCGTCGAGTCTCGAGAGCGGTCTTTTCACGCGGACCAGCCTGGCGCACCGGACACTGTCCGGTGCACCACCGGACAGTCCGGTGTGCCAAGCCGAGCTGGAGTTGGCTGCATAGAACCAAGTCCTTTTCCAATTCTTTCTTCCCTATTTCTACCACTTAGCCAAAATATGTTAGTACTCAAAACAATGTACTAAGTCTAGAAACGTACCTTTTGCCTTGATTTGCACTTCTCACTTTGTTTAGCACATGGGCAATTAGTTAAACGTGTTGGGCACTTAATCACCAAAACATTATAGAAATAGCCCAAGGGCACATTTCCCTTTCAATCCCCCCCTTTTTGGTGATTTATGCCAACACATTAAAAAGCAATCAAAATAAGTGCAACATCAATGAAAATGAGGACCAAATCATTTTTGCACAAGATTTAACATATTTGGATCATTCTTCTCGGCGTTTCGACACTAGGGGGTCCCTGGACCGACGAGTAAATTGTCGCTGCGTGTCCCATCCTAGATGGGTTGGCGCGAGACGGAACACAAGGGGAAACAATAAGGGGAACCATGACTCATGCTGTCCTGCGCCCAGGGCGGATGCGCTTGCAGTAGGTGGTTACAAGCGTTCGCAAGGGAGAGAGAGAGAGAGCCTGCTCGTCATCCCATCCTCCCGCGCGACCCCCTTCTCGTACGAGGGCCCTAGACCTTCCTTTTATAGACGTAAGGAGAGGGCCCAGGTGTACAATGGGGGGTGTAGCAGTGTGCTAACGTGTCTGGCAGAGAGGAGCTAGAGTCCTATGTACATGCCGACGTGGCTGCCGGAGAGGTGTTGGTGCCCTTTTCATGTGATGTCGTGGCCGTCGGAGGAGCGCTTAAACCCTGTAGAAGAATAGTTGTAGGGGCTGTCGGGACCTTGTTGACGTCTCCTTGCTCCCGTAGGGGGCTGAGAACCGCCGTCGTCATGGAGCACGCGGGGTGTCATCATTACTTGTTTTACCGGAGCGAGCCAGATGGGACGCCGGTCTTGTTCCCCGTAGCCTGAGCTAGCTAGGGGTAGGGTAATGATGTACCCCCCTGCGACGTGGTCGGTCCGAGCCCAAGGTCGGGCGAGGCGGAGGCTCCTCCGAGGTCGAGGCTGAGTCCGAGCCCTGGGGTCGGGTGAGGCGGAGACCATCTTCCGGGGTCGAGGTTGAGACTGAGCCTGGGGTCGGGCGAGGCAGAGATCGTCGTCCGAGGTCGAGGCTGAGTCCGAGCCCTAGGGTCAGGCGAGGCGGAGACCGTCATCCGAGGTCGAGGTTGAGTCCGAGCCTTGTGGTCAGGCGAGGCGAAGACCGTCGTCCGAGGTCGAGGTTGAGTCCGAGCCCTGGGGTTGGGCGAGGCGGAGACCATCGTCCGAGGTCGAGGTTGAGTCCGAGCCCTGGGGTCGGGCGAGGCGGAGACCGTCTTCCGAGGTCGAGGTTGAGTCTGAGCCCTGGGGTCGGGCGAGGCAGAGATCGTCGTCCGAGGTCGAGGTTGAGTCCGAGCCCTAGGGTCGGGCGAGGCGAAGCTTCCTATGGCGCCCGAGGCTGGACTTGGTTGCTGTCAGCCTCACCCTGGCGGGTGGCACGGCAGTCGGAGCAGTGCAGACGGTGCTGTTTTCCTGTCAGGTTAGTCAGTGGAGGGGCAAAGTGACTGCGGTCACTTCGGCCTTGTCGACTGAGGAGCGTGCGTCAGGATAAGGTGTCAGGTGATCCTTGCATTGAATGCTCCTGCGATGCGGTCGGTTGGTGCGGCGATTTGGCCAAGGTTGCTTCACTGCGAAGCCTGCCCGAGCTGGGCCTCGGGTGAGTCGAAGGTGCGCCCGTTACTTGAGGATGCCCTCGGGCGAGGCGTGAATCTGCCTTGGTCTACTGTTCCTGCCCGAGGCTGGGCTCGGGCGAGGCGAGATCGTGTCCCTTGAGTGGACGGAGCCTTGACTAGAATTGCGCCCATCTGTCCTTTGCAGCTTTGTGCTGATGGTGGTTACCAGCCGAGTTTAGGAGTCTTGGGGGTACCCCTAATTATGGTCCCCGACAGTAGCCCCGAGCCTCAAAGGGAGTGTTGGTACTCGCTTGGAGGCTTTGTCGCACTTTTTTGCAAGGGAACCGGCCATTCTCGGTCACACTTTGTTCCGGTGGGTGCGCGCGAGCGCACCCGCCGGGTGTAGCCCCGAGGCCTCGGAGGAGTGGTTTGACTCCTCCGAGGTCTTAGTGCCTTTCGTGATGCCTCGGCCGGTCTGGTTGTTCCCTCATGCGATCTGATCGTAGTCCGGGTGCATGGTCAGGTTCTGAGTTCTCGGGCTGGTATGTTGACGCTGTCAATGGTTTGGCCGGAGCTGGGTTCGCGAGAGCAGCCCCTGAGCCTCTGCACATGGCGAGAGGACGGTCAAGGACTGACTCGGCTTTTTTCATATGCCCCTTCGTCGCCTTTCCGCAAGGAGGAGGGGGGGAAAGTGCCATGTTGCCCTCGAAGGGCGCCGAACATGGTGTCTCCAGTGAGTTGCTAACAGGTGATCCGAGTGGACGCTCGTGCCCTGTTCGATAAGGGTCGGCTAGTGGCCCAGAGGTGCGCTCCAAAAGTACCTGCAGGTGATTTTCCGGACCCGGTCCCATTTGATAGGGTCCAAGGGCTCGATGCCTCCCTCTGATGGGATTCTGTTACAGAATCGCTCCTGCTGGTCTCAGAAATGTCCTAGGGTACCTCGGGAGCGTAGCTCGAGCCTCGGCCATGTATCGGACGTACCCAGAGTCATCCCTCGCTCTGCGTGTTCTGAGGCGGCTGTCAAACCCTTCGGGGGGCCAGCCTACGAACCCCTGATCAGTAGTGGGCGTGGAGCCCGAGTGGCCTGAGGCGGCTGTCGAACCCTTCCGAGGGGCCAGCCTTCGAACCTCTGACCAGTAGTGGGCGCGGAGCCCGAGTGCTCTAAGGCGGCTCTCGAACCCTTCCGAGGGGTCAACCTTCGAACCTCTGATCAGTAGGAGGGCTCGGGGCCCGCTTCCTTCGCAGAGAAGGATCCCTTTCGGAGTATCCCCTTTCCCGGTCCCTGTAGCAAGAGAGAGAAAGGGGAAGAGGAAAAGGGTACGAAATTGAACGACGTGGCGTACCTTTTTTTGACGTGGTCATTATGGCGGAGGTGAAGCGTCGCCCGCTTCGCCTGCCAAAGGTGTCGCCTGCCCTGCCGCAGAGTTAATGCGACGGGACGAGTGGTTCGTGGGGCAGCCTTTGTGCATGCGCGATCCATTCGAGGAACGGAACACGGGCGCGTCGTCTTCATGCCGTGGGAGCGGGCTCTCCTGCTGCTCCAGGAGGGGACGTGAGCCTGCAGATGATTTGACTGCCGCTTCCGCTCGCCTACTGCCGCCATTACTGTTGGCCCACTTCTGGCCATATCGACCGTCGCGCCTTCTCCCGCGGCTAACTAACCCGTGACCGGCGTGTTTGGATGGCACTGTTGGTCCATGCGCAGGGTTGCCTCAAATCACGGCACCGGTTCCGTAGTCGAGAAGGCGCGGCACTAGCACAAGTGGCGATGCAGTTTTTCGCACGTAGTAACCGGCGCGCCAGTTACATGACGTGTGGGCCTTGGACTCCATGCTGGACGCGTCGAAGTCGAAAGGGTGCATCCCCGTGGCGTGGTTGCATGCTGCCTGCAAGGCGGTCCGGCCTTTCACCCGCTGGTTTAGGCGAAGACGGAGGAGTGCTCGTAACCACTGGGCGGTTACACGCTCTGCACGGGGCGGTTTGGCTTCTTCTGTCCTGGGCCAACTTGCATGTCGTGTGGGACCCAGCCCCCGTGACGTAGGGGGAGGACCTTTGAGCGCGTTGGTGAAGACTTAGCCCACGACGCCTGAGGACACGAGTGGGGTGAGTTGCCTTTAAAAAGGGAAATGCTCCCTGTTGGGGGCCTTCGTCCTCCGAAGGTCCTCAAAAACATGATTTGACAATGTTTTCCAAGTGGATTATGTGAACAGGTATCTTCGGTCTCAGAATTATAAAGCACGGTCAGGACGAAGCCTGAACCAGACGAAGGGCGAGCTGATTACCAAGCTCTACGAAGGTGCACAGCCGAAGCTGTGTGCAAGGAAGCTTCGTCACGGTAGCAGAAAGGGAAACCGACTTAAAGATGAAAAGACTGCGTGGGCCTTGACAAATTTCCATAAGCCATTAACAAATGTAATGGACATGGATGTAATTTTACGTGGGCTGCGTCCCGCGTCTATAAATAGATGAACAGTACTCTGTACTGTTCACACTGACTTGGCATTCGCTTTTGCGTCACGCTTGTACTTTCTACCTTCTCTCAGGACCGAAGGTACATTTGTAATTTGAAATCATTTCTATTTTTCCATGTTAATAAAATAGAAATGATTCCATGATGATGTCTAAATTATATTTCATGCTTTATATGAATCCTTCGTCATTACTTGTTATATTTACGAAGGTATGTTTCTTATGACCTTCGTCCGAAATTCATTATTCCCGAAGGGGCATAATGTCTCGAAGGACGAAGGACTTTAACACCTAACACTTTTTATGTTGCCTTGTTCTTAACTCTTAGCATTTGAGAACAAGTCCCCAACATTGGCGCCCACCTCCGGTGAACTCACTTCCACTTAGAGCTTTTTTGAACACCTTCGGAAGCTATAGACCTTCGCTATGGCGCCGAAGAAAGCTTCAGCGATTGGGGCTTCAGCACTGCAACCGCTGGACCACAACCAGGAGACCGTCTCTCTTCGGGAGGCCCGAAGCCAGAAGAGAAAGGCCGTTAGCCCGACGCTTCAGGAGGAAGAGCTAGACCAAGAAATCAGGGATATGGAGATCCTACATCAACAGGTGCAAAGGAAGAAGGAGAAGATGGCCCGGCTAGCTGAGTTGCAACGGCAGATAGACGAAGCCTCTGAGGAAGTCCGCCACCTCACCCATGATGAGCAAAACAGAAGGCCTCAGCAGAAAGACCTTCATCAGGAGGGCTTCGTCAACGAAGATGACTGGTATGACAATTTCCATCAGGGAAATTTTGTTTTCGATGATGCTTCTCCTTTGTCCGCTGAGCTGCAGGCTACACCTTGGCCTCCATCCTATAAGCCACCTCAGCTTCCCATGTTCGACGGCCACTCAGACCCGAAGCAGTTCCTGATGAGCTACGAAGCAACAGTGTCTTCGTATGGGGGCAATGCTGCAGTCATGGCGAAGTCTTTCGTTATGGCTGTCAGGAGTGTTGCTCAGACCTGGTATTCCTCCCTTCGGCCAGGAACGATCACTTCATGGCAAAAGCTGAAGGATATGTTACTGACCAGCTTTCAAGGATTTCAGACGAAGCCGGTCACAGCTCAAGCCTTGTTCCAGTGCATTCAGGATCATGAAGAATACCTTCAGGCTTATGTCCGAAGGTTCTTACGTTTGAGGGCGCAGGCACCAACGGTGCCCAATGAAATTGTTATCGAAGCCATGATCAAGGGGCTTCGTCCTGGGCCTGCAGTTCAATACTTTGCTAGAAAGCCGCCTCAGACCCTGGAGAAACTGCTCCAAAAGATGGATGAGTACATTCGTGCTGACAATGACTTTCGCCAAAGAAGGGAGGAGGCCTTCAGATTTTCTGAAATGACCAGGGGCTTCGGAGGAAGATACTACCCGAGGCATGTCCGGTCCATCCACAGCTCCACTCAGAATGATGATAAGGGGAGTCAGCAGAGCAGACCGCAGTGCTCCTCACAGGCTTCGGGGCAACAACAAGCTTTCTTCCGGCCACCAGCTCCGAGAGGCAGAGGCGCCAGGGGCTTCGGCGGAAGATTCGGAGATCAACCAAGGAAATTGTTTTGCTTGTTCTGTGGAGAAGGCAAGGGCCATACCACCAGGACGTGCCATATTACAATCCAGAAGCAAAAGGAGATAGCCGAAGCTGCATCTCAACAAGTTCAGCCGAAGCAGGTCATGCATACTGCTTCGTATCATCCGCCTTACATCCCACAATACATAGACAACCACCCTGCAGCTTCTGTAGCTTCGGCAAGTCAACCTCAAGCTTCCTGGCAACAGCCCCCGCCTCCACCTCCATTGCAACAGGGTCAACAGCCAGAAGGGAGTCAATATGCTCCACATCAAAGGGACTTCAGAGAACAATCCGAAGCTCGCACAGTCAACAGTACTGTGCCAGAGTCGAAGCACATTTATTGACACATATCCTACCTTTGATAGCAGTCTTTTCCATTCAGTTCTAATCTCTGTAGCAAAAAATTGATAGTTTCCATGTAATAATTTCGCTGTTTCCCACGAGGAAAATCTATTTTCTCCACAGGATTAAGTTGATGAAGTTTTTGTGTTAACAAGGAGGACCTTCGAAGTATTAAAAATTCTTCGGATTAACAGAAAGTCGTTCTAAGGAACGCAGAGTAAGTTTATGAAGTCACAAAAAGCCGTTCCAAATGGAGCGCAGTGTAAGTTTTCTGCTCAAAAGTCGTTCCTAAAGGAATGCAGAGCTTACAGCGAAAAGTCAACGCTGATACCGTCTAAGTAAAAGACGAAGAAGCTCCTAAGGGAGGCTTACAGCGAAAAGTCAACGCTGATACCGTCTAAGTAAAAGACGAAGAAGCTCCTAAGGGAGGCTTACAGCGAAAAGTCAACGCTGATACCGTCTAAGTAAAAGACGAAGAAGCTCCAAAGACGTTCCTAAGGGAATGCAGAGCTTACGAATAAATTTTGTGTGTATCTTCAGAACAAAGGTCATTTGCATAACATAACATCATCACATCATCTTGCATAGCATAAGCATCATACATCATATTGCATTTTGCAAGAGAAGGGTACACAGTATCGACCTTCGGAAGAATGCTTTGAGAAAGCAATATCGAAATTGTATAGACTCAATATTTTTACGAAGCATGGACAAGCTTCGTCAGAGCAATATCGAAATTGTATATCTTCGGAGAATGCTTTCACGAAGCATGGATGTGACTTATCAGAACAGTTTTAACGGAGAATATTTTCTTCACGAAGCATGAAAAGAAGGGAAGGTGTTTTTTCGCCGAAGGCTCAAAAATGGTATGTATGTAGAGTTTCATGCATCGTAAAGAATTGAATAATGAAAAGAAACTTGTATATTACATTCAAATGTACAAAATGTTACATAGATCACACTTTAAATGTTTTTTCTAAATAACATCTAGTCTTCTCTTAGTACTGCTTCGGCGGCTTCATTTAGAAGCTGATCAACAACTTTATCCATGATAGCTTCGGCCATTTGTTTAATTTCATCATCCCCTTTTGTGTGCGGGTCGGCAGTCGATTCAGCAGCTACTGAGGGAAAAGAATATTTCTTCATTACTATTACAAACCGTGAGCAAAGTTTGAAATAAAAAATTACAACACAACAAGAGCGACTAATTGGTACCTAATTGCCTTTCGGGCTCTGTACTCCTTTCGGCAGCTTCTGCCACTTTCCTAGCATCATGAATGCCTTTTTCGCTCCTTTGGATGATTTCTTGCGCCATTCCTCGGCCGCCGTCGTTCCAGATATCAGTAAAAAATTTGCCACCAACCATGCTTGCTTCTGCCGAGGGGTCCTTGATGTCTTCGGAAGATAAGGTAGCTTCGGACTGAGCTAAAAATTTTACATGCCCGCAACCTTTTTTCTCTAAGACAGAAGCAATTCCTCTGGCGCCCGAAAAAGCGCAGATATCGCCGCGACTGCTCAGGATCTCCTCGAAGGCCTCTGCTTCATGACTAATCCATTCCAGTGGACCTTCGGGATTGCCTCGAGAGAAATTCTCTTCGCTGGAAAAGGCGCCCACGCTGGCGAAGCTGGTTTTAATTTTATTCACGCATTCTATAGATTTAACATAACATTTCCTCTGAGATGCACGAAGCTCTTTAACTCTTAACTCCAATTTGTTGACCATATGATCACTGAGTTCTCGTTTTGTTTCCTCAAGCACGCGCTCCTCTCTAGCTCTAGCCAGTTGTTTCTGAAGATCTTTAATTTCACGCTTTTGGGCTTCGGCCTGGGTTTTTGAAGCAGCTTCGTCCTTCTTTACTTTGTCTACCAGCGTAAGCAGAATTTTATCCTTTTCCAGAGCTTCGTTTCTCAGTTTGATAACTTCGGAGCGCAAATTGTTGAACGCAATCTCATAGCTTTCATCTTCGGCGCTTTTTTGGGCTCTTAATGCGTTGCTTAGGATTAAGCCCTGTACGAAAAAGAATCCATATAAGAATATAGCAATGAATTACGTATTAAAAAAGTTTTTTCAAACGCTTAATTCCCAAACCTTTAGGCTATTGTATGCAAGACTGTCTGCGAGATCCTCTTTCGTCATGGCGCTTAATCCAGCTTCGAGCATCGGGAAGCCTATACTCCTGGCCATCTCTCGGCAGACAGATAGTTCTTTATTATCAGGAAGGCAGTATAGGAAGTCATCTTCATTTGTCCCATTGAATATTACTGCCCCCCTCGGATATTTTAGCTCTTTCGCATAATGGTTGGCTTCATAAGTTTCTTCTGCAGATAGTTTCTTCCCCGAAGCGTGTCGTATAATGTAATCGCATATGCTGGCAGGAGCTTCGGGGATGGCAGTGTCAATTTCTTCAACTACAACTGGTTCTGATATTTTTATTGCTTCGGCTTCCAAAGGTTGCTCCTTGTAGGGCTCTGAAGGCCCAGCTTCAGCTTCAGCTTGTTGCGTCGAAGCTTCAGTAGAAGCTTCAGCAACTTCAACACTCTTTTTTGGAGTTGTGCTTGAAGACTTAATTGTCTCCAAGACATCTAGTACGTTTACCATTCTTTTCCTTTTTGGGGTCACCGATGGCCCCTTTTGGTTTTTTATTACTTCGACATTTACCAAAGGACTTAAGATTTCAGACATTTTTGGCTCGTCAATCTTCGGCTTTTCTACTGCTGAAGGCGCTTCAGTCTTCTCTTCCATCTTCGGCACTGGAGCTGGTTCTGTAGCTTCAGAGGCCAAAGAAGCTTCACCAATGAATTCTGGCACTGTGGCCGGCTCAATAAAGCGTGTCCGATGGGTGAGCACCTTCATCTTTTTTCTTTGAGGCGCTGGCTCACTAGGGGCACTTGTGGTAGCTTCTGTCGCAGGAAAAGTATTTTTCCTTTTGCGACCCAATACCGGATAATGATAGTCAGGGTACATAAACCCGACTGCGTCAAACACACGGTTGAGCCTTTTCTTCTTTCGGCCTCCGAAGGCTGCTGATAGCGCAGTATTTTCGGCCTTCGAATATGCCCCAAGTAGTTCATCACTTAAAGTTTCAATGCTCTTCAGCCAGTCATCATCAGGTTCAACAAATTTATCTACATATTTGAATGTGTATTTTAGTCTAACTAGTCCGCCTTCGTCGGACTCTTTAATAGTTTCCTTCGGCATTTCCCACTTTTCTGCAAGTGGCCATACCCTGAAGGCAATGTGCTCTTGGACCAAGTCCCTTGTCCCAATGAAAGAGCAGACTATGCCGAAGGCTCTTTGGCATTCCTCGGCTGCTTCGTCCATTTCAACCTTCGGCCTTCGAAGTCCGAAGCGTTGCCAGATAGGGTGCATAATGATACTCTTGACATTTTCTTGCACTGTTAAGTCGTTTTTTACATAGAACCATTCAGCCATCCAGGCTCCGGGCCATCTCTTCCGAAAGGTTGGCACAGGGCGGCTTGACCCGGAGCGGGCACCGAAGCTGTAACACCCAAAATTATTGTGATATTGTTCTTTTCCCCACGGCTTCGTCTCATATAACAGTTCATGAATGTTGCAAAAACTTCTAGCATTTGGTTCTAAACCTTGACTTCTTGCAGCCCAGACAAATATCCCCATTCTTATGATAGCTTCGGGAGTGAGTTCATGAAGGTAGACTTGAAATGTTTTCAGTACCTCGACAACAAAGTTGCTCAGGGGGAATCGAAGCCCAGCCTTGAGAAAGCTTCGGAAGATTACAACTTCATCTTCTTCGGGGGTGGGAGAAGTCTTTTCTCCAGCGTCAGCCCTCACAATAGATATATCCCGAAAATACCGCCCCCTCATATTATCAATATGGCTCTGTTTGATAGTGGTTTTCCCGAAAACCGTGTGACTTGGCCGCCACGGACGATCTTCGGCTTCTTCCCCACCACTCTCTACATCATAGCTGTCGCTGTCACCAGTATCTTCGGACAAACCTTCGAGAATCTCCTTGGTGATTTTTTCTGTATTGGTCTCTGCCATCGCTATCAGGAACCCCAGATTTTTCTCCTCCTCGAGACTCAGCTTCGTCTCAGCAGGGATCTTCTTGCCTTCAGACATCTTTGGAAACGCTAAAAAATTGTTCCCGAGGCCGAAGCTTCAAAATCAAAAAGACCAGCAAATCTTAGTGCACAAGAGCTAAAAATTTCAGTGGGCCGAAGCAGATGGCAAGTGTGCGTACCAAATGAGTTTGCGGTGCGATCTTATTTATACGCCCAGGGCGTTGAAAATTGAAAGGCCCCGCTTGTCAGTGAATGTTGCTATTCTAGCAAAGGGAAGGTGTTTTTTCGGACCTTCGGCTCAAGGCCTTCGTCCATATTGCAATCTGAATTTATTATTAACAAATTAATATTGCGAGGGGCTACTGTTGGGGGCCTTCGTCCTCCGAAGGTCCTCAAAAACATGATTTGACAATGTTTTCCAAGTGGATTATGTGAACAGGTATCTTCGGTCTCAGAATTATAAAGCACGGTCAGGACGAAGCCTGAACCAGACGAAGGGCGAGCTGATTACCAAGCTCTACGAAGGTGCACAGCCGAAGCTGTGTGCAAGGAAGCTTCGTCACGGTAGCAGAAAGGGAAACCGACTTAAAGATGAAAAGACTGCGTGGGCCTTGACAAATTTCCATAAGCCATTAACAAATGTAATGGACATGGATGTAATTTTACGTGGGCTGCGTCCCGCGTCTATAAATAGATGAACAGTACTCTGTACTGTTCACACTGACTTGGCATTCGCTTTTGCGTCACGCTTGTACTTTCTACCTTCTCTCAGGACCGAAGGTACATTTGTAATTTGAAATCATTTCTATTTTTCCATGTTAATAAAATAGAAATGATTCCATGATGATGTCTAAATTATATTTCATGCTTTATATGAATCCTTCGTCATTACTTGTTATATTTACGAAGGTATGTTTCTTATGACCTTCGTCCGAAATTCATTATTCCCGAAGGGGCATAATGTCTCGAAGGACGAAGGACTTTAACACCTAACACTTTTTATGCTGCCTTGTTCTTAACTCTTAGCATTTGAGAACAAGTCCCCAACACTCCCTGGGTGGCAGTCACGCCTCCGCACTTCATGCATTGTGCCCTTCCACCTTCCGAGCCCCCAGATGGGGAGCGCCCGCGTTGCCTTCGTCTTGCTGCCGTTGGAGGAGCGCAACTTTGCGGAAGTTGGCACCTTTCAGCCATCGCTCGGCTTCAAGGATTTTCGTCGTGCAGCCCGGCTGCATTCCCTCACCAACGGTCAGTTTGGTGGGGAGAAACGAGCCGGGCTGCGACCTCCGCCCCGCCCTCAGCTTCAAGGATTTTCGTCATCCGGGCTGAGGCAGAGGAGCACACCGAGTGGGGGGTTGCCTCCGCGTGGGCCGGTAACCCTTTTCTTCCCCCAGCGTTTAGGGGAGAAAGGCATCCTCCAGCCCTGCGGAGGCTTCCTCCAGCCATGCGGGGGAAGGTGAACTGCTGCTTCCTAGATAGGGTGCTGCGTTCCGTCCTTCGTCCAGGCGACGGTCGCTGTCGCTGCTGTCGAAGCAGTTGCCGGTAAGCCGCTTGGAGTTCGTCGTCCCGTGGGCCCTCCGATGTGGGGGGTTGTTCGTACCCGCGGGAACGGAACCGGAGTCCCATCTGTAATGGCACCTTGAGCGCCAGTGTATGTTCATTGCGGCTGTCGGGGCCTGAACATCTGTGTATTTGGGCGTAAAGCCGTGTTTCTTCCTCATTTCGAGCACCAGGTCTCGCTTGTCGGCTAGCTGAACCGCTTAACCAAGTGTGAGTTGCCCTGCGCGGAAGGTGACGAGTGAGGTATCCGTATCCCGGAGGCGTAGGAGTCCCTCGGCTCGGTCGGCCTTGCCACTCAAGGCTTCTCTTGCCCAGTTAAAGAAACCCTCGGCCGCTCTGCGATGAGCCGGAGCCGGAGGCAGCGGTGTCAGCATGGACAGAGGCGGAGTTGGCTCGAAAAGGGGGCTTCGTCGGCCCAGGCCAAGGAGGCATAGCAGCGGTGGCCGGAGCCTGGCCGGGTCGTCCACTGGTGGGACCAACCATGGAGTCAGGTTGCCGAGGCCATGAGCCAGGCTGGTGTCCTCGGGGGACAGCTGGCTGAGGCCACGGAGCGGCCGGGCAAGCCGTCTGCTCGTGCCGAGTTCCTGGAGGAGACCCTGGCGGCGATGGCCCAGGCGCAGTGCTGACATCTTCCTTCGAGGTGGAGATCCTTCGCCCGTGTTGCCGTCTGAGGCCAGGTCGGATTCCGCCGAAGGTGGAGACGATGCCGAGGGTGCTGCTGCTCCCCCTATTGATGTCTGAACCTGCAGGAACAGTTTGTCTGCAGTGTGCGTATGTTTTTTGCGGCCGCCGAGGCCCAAACATGTCATTGTCGTGTTATAAAGCTGCGTTTCTTTTCCTCTTGTTTCGAGTATCAGGACTTGCTTGTCGGTAGCAGAATCGTTTATCCGAGCGAGAGTTACTTATCGCGGAAGGTGATGAGTGAGGTATCCATATCCCGGAGGCGTAGGAGTCCCTCGGCTCAGTCGACCTTCGCCGCTTACGTGTACTCTTGCTCGTCCGCAGGATTCTGTTATCGATATAGTTGAGAAGGCACGAAAAATCGTTTCGGCAGAGAAGTTTTCGAGCGTTAAGACTTGTTCGGTTAGCAGAATCGCTTATCCGAGCGTGAGTTACTTATCGCAGAAGGTGATGAGTGAGGTATCCGTATCCCGGAGGCGTAGGAGTCCCTCGGCTCGGTCGGCCTTGCCGCTTATGTGTACTCCGTCGTTTTCAGGATCCCACTATCGACATAGTTGAAAAGCGCGAAAGATGTTCTGGCCGAAAGACTTTTTCCGAGGAAAATTTTGACGCAGAGGGGGTTCCCCTCTTCTAGCCCCCGAGGGAGGGTCAGGCTTTGTCGAGGCAAGGCTGACCCTTCCTTGATGGTTAGACTTTACTTGTGTATGTAAACGTGGTATATGAACGACTTGAAAACATCTTAAGGGTAGAAGCGACGTAGCTGTCGGATGTTCCAAGCGTTGCTGTAGACCTCGCCTTGACTGTTGGCCAGCTTGTATGTTCCGGGCTTCAAAATTTTGGCGATGATGAATGGCCCTACCTAGGGAGGTGTGAGCTTGTGGCGCCCTCGGGCATCTTGTCGTAGCCGAAGCACCATGTCGCCCACCTGGAGGTCTCAGGACCGAACCCCTCGGGCGTGGTAGCGTCGCAGGGACTGCTGGTACCGCGCCGAGTGTAGTAAGGCCATGTCCTGAGCCTCTTCCAGCTAGTCCAGTGAGTCTTCTCGGTTGGTCTGGTTGCTTCGGGCGTCGTATGCCCTCGTCCTTGGGGAGCCGTATTCTAAGTCTGTGGGCAAGATAGCCTCGGCCCCATAGACTAGAAAAAACGGCGTGAAGCCTGTGGCTCGGCTTGGCGTCGTCCTCAGACTCCAGACCACCAAGGGGAGTTCCTTCATCCATCGCCTGCCAAACTTGTTGAGGTCGTTGTAGATCCTCGGCTTGAGTCCCTGTAGAATCATGCCGTTGGCACGCTCTACCTGCCCATTCGTCATGGGGTGAGCTACGGCGGCCCAGTCCACCCGGATGTGGTGTCCTCGCAGAAGTCCAAGAACTTCCTGCCGGTGAACTAGATGCTGTTGTCGATGATGGAGTTCGGGACTCCAAAGCGATGGATGATGTTGGTGAAGAATGCCACAGCCTGTTCGGACCTGATGCTGTTTAGCGGTCGGACCTCAATCCACTTGGAGAATTTGTCGATAGCGACCAGCAGGTGCGTGAAGCCCCCGGGTGCCTTCTGCAAGGGACCGACGAGGTCCAGACCCCACACAGCAAACGGCCAGGTGATGGGTATTGTTTGCAGAGCCTGAGCGGGCAGGTGGGTCTGCCTTGTGTAGAATTGACACCCTTGGCAGGTGCGTACAATCCTAGTGGCATCGGCCACCGCGGTTGGCCAGTAGAAACCTTATCGGAAGGCGTTTCCAACAAGGGCTCGAGGTGCTGCGTGGTGACCGCAAGCCCCTGAGTGTATTTCTTGCAATAACTCCTGACCTTCGGCGATGGATATGCATCGCTGGAGGATGCCTGAGGGGCTGCGGTGGTAGAACTCCTTTCCGTCACCCAGCAAGACGAACGACTTGGCGCGCCGCGCTAAACGCCGAGCCTCGGTTCCGTCGAGGGGTAGCTCTCCTTGGTGGAGATATTGCAGGTACGGGGTCTGCCAGTTTCGATTAGGCGGGACCCCATTCCGCTCCTCCTCGACGTGCAGTGCCTCACCCTCGGCGGCCGAGGGTGCCTCGGGTTGAGCCGAGGGTGCCTCAGGCTGGGTCGAGGCCTTCTCGGGCTCGGGCGTGTCGTCGGTCTTGACGAAGGGTTGATGTAGGTCTCAGGAGAAGACGTCCGGGGGGACTGTTGTCCGCCTCGAGGCTATTTTAGCTAGCTCGTCCGCAGTCTCGTTGTACCGTCGGGCGACGTGGTTGAGCTCGAGCCCATAGAACTTGTCTTCCAGGCGTCGAACCTCGTCGCAGTAGGCTTCCATCTTTGGGTCGTGGCAGTGGGAGTTCTTCATGACTTGGTAGATGACAAGCTGCGAGTCGCCACGAGCGTCGAGGCGCCGAACCCCTAGCTCGATGGCGATGCGCAACCCGTTAACCAGAGCCTCGTACTCGGTGATGTTGTTGGACGCCGGGAAATGGAGGCGCAGCACGTAGCGGAGGTGCTTCCCGAGGGGTGAGATGAAGAGCAGGCCCACGCCCGCTCCTGTTTTCATCAGCGACCCATCGAAGAACATGGTCCAGAGTTCCGGTTGGATCGGAGCTGCTGGAAGCTGGGTGTCGACCTATTCTGCCACGAAATCCACCAAGACTTAGGACTTGATGGCCTTCCGAAGGGCGAACGAGATTGTCTCGCCCATGATCTCCACCGCCCACTTTGCAATCCTACCCGAGGCCTCTTGGCACTGGATGATCTCCCCCAGGGGGAAGGATGACACCACAGTCACTGGATGAGACTCGAAGTAGTGTCGCAACTTTCGCCGCGTCAGAATTACCACGTACAGTAGCTTCTGAATTTGAGGGTAGCGGATTTTGGTCTCGGACAGTACCTCACTGATGAAGTAGACCGACCTCTCGACGAGCAATGCATGCCCTTCTTCTCGTCTCTCGACTACGATCGCGGCGCTGACCACCTGAGTGGTTGCGGCTACGTAGATCAGTAGAGCTTCTCCGGCAGCGGGGGGCACCAGGATGGGCGCGCTTGTAAGGAGCGCCTTCAAGTTCCCGAGGGCTTTCTTGGCCTCGGGGGTCCAAGTGAAGCGCTCGGTCTTCCTTAAGAGGTGGTACAGGGGCAGGCCTCTTTCGCCGAGGCGCTAGATGAAGCGGCTCAGAGCCACAAGGCATCCCATGACCCTCTGTACTCCTTTCAAGTCCTTGATAGGCCCCATGTTGGTGATGGCCGCGATTTTCTCCGGGTTGGCCTCGATGCCCCGCTCGGAGACGATGAACCCCAGGAGCATGCCTCGGGGGACTCCAAAGACACACTTCTCGGGATTGAGTTTTACGCCTTTCGCTTTGAGACACTTGAATGTCGTTTCAAGGTCAGAGAGGAGGTCGGAGGCTTTCCCCGTCTTGACTACGATGTCATCGACGTAAGCCTCGACCGTTCAGCCAATGTGCTATCCGAACACGTGGTTCATGCACCTTTGGTATGTCGCGCCTGCATTCCTTAAACCGAATGGCATAGTAATATAGCAGTACAAGCCAAAGGGTGTGATGATAGAAGTCGCGAGCTGGTCGGACTCTTTCATCCTGATTTGGTGATACCCTGAGTAGGCATCAAGGAATGACAGGGTTTCGCACCCAGCAGTGGAATCCACGATTTGATCAATGCGAGGCAGAGGGTAGGGAACCTTCGGACATGCTTTGTTTAGACCAGTGTAGTCTACACACATCCGCCATTTCCCACCTTTCTTTTTCACAAGCACAGGGTTGGCTAGCCATTCGGGATGGAATACCTCTTTGATGAACCCTGCAGCCATCAGCTTGTGAATCTCCTCGCCTATGGCTCTGCGCTTTTCTTCGTCGAATCGGCGCAGAGGCTGCTTCACGGGTCGGGCTCCAGCTCGGATATCCAGCGAGTGCTCGGCGACATCCCTCGGTATGCCAGGCATGTCCGAGGGACTCCACGCAAAAACCTCGGCATTTGCGCGGACAAAGTCGACGAGCACTGCTTCCTATTTGAGGTCGAGCTCAGAGCCGATCCGGACATGCTTAGAGGCGTCGTTGCTGGGGTCGAGAGGGACGGACTTAACCGCCTCTACTGGCTCGAAGTTGCCGGCGTGGCGTTTCGCATCTGGCACCTCCTTGGAGAGGCTCTCCAAGTCGGCAATGAGGGCCTCGGACTCGATGAGGGCCTCAGCGTACTCCACACACTCCACGTCGCATTCATACGCGTGTCGGTATGTGGATCCGACGGTGATGACCCCGTTGAGGCCCAACATCTTGAGCTTGAGGTAGGTGTAGTTGGGGACGGCAATGAACTTGGCGTAGCATGGTCTCCCCAGCACTGCGTGGTAGGTTCCTCGGAACCCGACCACTTCGAACGTGAGGGTTTCCTTTCGAAAGTTGGAGGGAGTCCCGAAGCAGACGGGCAGATCGAGTTGCCCAAGGGGTTGGACGCGCTTCCCAGGGATGATCCCGTGAAAGGGCGCCACACCAGCCCAGATCGTGGACAATCCGATCTGCAAGAGCCCGAGGGTCTCGGCATAGATGATGTTGAGGCTGCTGCCTCCGTCCATGAGGACCTTGGTAAGCCTGACGTTGCCGATGACAGGATCGACAACGAGCGGGTACTTCCCTGGGCTCGGCATGCGGTCGGGGTGGTCGCCTTGGTCGAAGGTGATGGGCTTGTCGGACCAGTCTAGGTAGACTGGCGCCGCCACCTTCACCGAGCAGACCTCCTGGCGCTCCTGCTTGCGGTGCTGAGCCGAGGCGTTCGCCACCTGCCCACCGTAGATCATGAAGCAGTCACGGACCTCGGGGAACTCCTCTACCTTGTGGCCTTCCTTCTTGTCGTTGTCGTGGGCTTTGCCACCTTCCGCCGGTGGCCCGGCCTTGTGGAAGTAGCGCCGAAGCATGACGCACTCCTCAAGGGTGTGCTTGATGGGACCCTGATGATAGGGGCACGACTCCTTGAGCATCTTGTCGAACAGGTTGGCCCCTCCGGGAGGCTTCCGGGGGTTCCTGTGTTCGGCAGCGGCGACAAGATCTACGTCGGCGGCGTCGCGTTTCATTTGTGACTTCTTCTTGCCCTTCTTCTTCGTGCTGCGCTGAGCGGACGCCTCGGGGATGTCTTCCTGCTGGCGTCCCTGAGGCTGCTTGTCCTTCCGGAAGATGGCCTCGACCGCCTCCTGGCCAGAGGCGAACTTGGTGGCGATGTCCATCAGCTCGCTCGCCCTGGTGGGAGTCTTGTGACCCAGCTTGCTCACCAAGTCGCGGCAAGTGGTGCCGGCGAGGAACGCGCCGATGACATCTGAGTCGGTGATGTTGGGCAGCTCGGTGCGCTGCTTCGAAAATCGCCGGATGTAGTCCCGCAGGGATTCTCCCGGCTGCTGGCGGCAGCTTCGGAGATCCCAGGAGTTCCTAGGGCGCACGTATGTGCCCTGGAAGTTTCCGGCGAAGGCTTTGACCAGGTCATCCCAGTTGGAGATCTACGCAGGAGGCAGATGCTCGAGCCAGGCTCAGGCGGCGTCGGAGAGGAACAGGGGGAGGTTGCGGATGATGAGGTTGTCATCGTCCGTTCCACCCAGCTGGCAGGCCAGCCGATAGTCCGCGAGCCACTGTTTCGGCCTTGTTTCCCCCGAGTACTTGGTGATGGTAGTCGGGGTCCAGAACCGGGTCGGGAACGGCGCCCGTCGTATGGCCCGGCTGAAAGCTTGCGGACCGGGTGGTTCGGGCGAGGGGCTCTGATCCTCCCCGCTGTCGTAGCGTCCCCCACGCCTGGGGTGGTAGCCTCGACGCACCTTCTCGTCGAGGTGGGCTCGACGGTCGCGGCGATGGTGCTCGTTGCCGAGGCGACCCGGGGCCGCAGGCGCTGTGTCCCACGTGCTCCCGGTGTGGACCGAGGCTTCCCGCATGAATCGAGAAGTCGTGGCGCGATGCTCCGGGGGGTACCCCTGCCTTCGGGACGCAGAGCTTTTGGCCCGTCGGACCGCGGCATCCTCTAGGAGATTCTTGAGTTCTCCCTAGATATGCCGTCCCTCGGTTGTGGATGGTTCCGGCATCGCTCGGAGTAGTATTGCTGCTGTAGCTAGGTTCTGGCCGACCCCACTGGAAGCCGGGGGTAGCCTTGCCCTGGCATTGTCAGCGATGCGGTGTTGGACGTCCTGGGGCAGATGATGCGCTTCTCTGGCTGGTGCTCAGCCTGCCCACTCCTGCTCGATGTTCTGTCGGAGCTGCACAAGTTGTCCTGCTTCCTCGTCGAGCCTGGCTTGCATCTCGCTGATTTGCTCGAGCTGTGCGTCCTGACCCCCCACAGGGACTGGGACCACAGCTAGCTCCTGAAGGATGTCAACGCGAGGCGCAGGCCTAGGGGGATCGCCATCCTCCAGCATACCAAGGTGGTTGCCTTCGTCGAGACCCCCTAGATCGACGTGGAAACATTCGCGACTTGGGCCACAGTCGTCGTCGCCGAGGCTGTGGCTATCATCGGAGCAAACGGAGAGGCAGTAGTCACATGCGGTCATGAAGTCCCGCATGGCACTGGGGTTCCCGAGCCCGGAGAAATCCCAACCATAGTCGGGCTCGTCATCTTCCTCGGAACCCGGGGCACCGTAGGTCGAGACGGCCGTCAATCGGTCCCAGGATGACCACACATGATACCCCGGAAGGTTCGAATATGCCTTTATGAAAGCGTCCACCAAAGCGGGGTCGCTTGGTGGGTCAAATCTGAATCTAAAAAGCAAAGGGTGGAAAACGGACGGTACCTCTTGATCGACAGATGGTGACGGAGTCGCGTCGGGGATGGACTGCACCGTTATCTCAGGTACGAGGCTAACGCCCAGCAGGTCCTTCGCGAGCGTGCTGGCGTCATCCGTCCGCTTAGGGTTGGCGTGTTGCGGGGAAACGATGCCCGTCTTCGTCTCAGACACGAGGTCGACGCCCGACGTGTCCCCCGCTGGGGCGCCGGCATCGTTGACTCGCTCGACAGCCGACGAGGTGCCGCCTCCTGCTTGGCCATGGTTGCCCCGCCTCCTCCTCCATCGGTGGGGAAGGTGATGGGATAGACCCGGATGCTGCTCTTCTGCCACGCGGGGAAGACGTCGTTGATTCCGCCTCCAGCGGGCGGGCTGACGGCCGCCATTGTTGTTGTCGCACGGCAGAGGAAGGAGTACCATGTCGTAGCTGCCGTCAAGGGACATGAACTCGAGACTCCCGAAACGGAGCAGCGTCCCAGGCTGGAGAGGTTGCTGGAGACTACCCATCTGGAGCTTGACGGGAAGCTGTTCGTCAACACGCAGCAGGCCCCTACCTGGCACGCCAACTGTCGACGTTTCGACCCCGGGGGTTCCCTGGACCGACGAGTAAATTGTCGCTGCGTGTCCCAGCCCAGATGGGTCGGCGCGAGACGGAACACAAGGGGGAAACAATAAGGGGAACTGCGGCTCGTGCTGTCCTGCGCCCAGGGCGGATGCGCTTGCAGTATGGGGTTACAAGCGTTCGCGAGGGAGAGAGAGAGAGCCTGCTCGTCAGCCCGTCCTCCAGCGTGGCCCCCTTCTTGTACGGGGGGCCTGGACCTTCCTTTTATAGACATAAGGTGAGGGCCCAGGTGTACAATGGGGGGTGTAGCAGTGTGCTAACGTGTTTGGCAGAAAGGAGCCAGAGTCCTATGTACATGCCGACGTGGCTGCCGGAGAGGTGTTGGTGCCCTGTTCATGTGATGTCGTGGCCGTCAGAGGAGCGCTTAAACCCTGTAGAAGCACAGCTGTCGGGGCTGTCGGGACCTTGCTGACGTCTCCTTGCTTCCGTAGGGGGCTGAGAACTGCCGTCATCATGGAGCACGCGGGGTGTCATCATTACTTGTTTTACCGGGGCGAGCCAGATGGGACGCCGGTCTTGTTCCCCATAGCCTGAGCTAGCTAGGGGTAGGGTAATGATGTACCCCCCTGCGACGTGGTTGGTCCGAGCCCAAGGTCGGGCGAGGCGGAGGCTCCTCCGAGGTCGAGGCTGAGTCCGAGCCTTGGGGTCGGGCGAGGCGGAGACCGTCTCCCGGGGTCGAGGTTGAGTCCGAGCCCTGGGGTCGGGCGAGGCAGAGACCGTCGTCCGAGGTCGAGGTTGAGTCCGAGCCCTGGGGTCGGGCGAGGCGGAGATCGTCGTCTAAGGTCGAGGCTGAGTCCGAGCCCTGGGGTCGGGCGAGGCGGAGCTTCCTCTGGCGCCCGAGGCTGGACTTGGCTGCTGTCAGCCTCACCCTGGCGGGTGGAACAGCAGTCGGAGCAGTGCTGGCGGTGCTGTTTTCCTATCAGGTCAGTCAGTGGAGGGGCGAAGTGACTGCGGTCACTTCAGCCTTGTTGACTGAGGAGCGCGCGTCAGGATAAGGTGTCAGGCGATCCTTGCATTGAATGCTCCTGCGATGCGGTCGGTTGGCACGGTGATCTAGCCAAGGTTGCTTCAATGTGAAGCCTGCCCGAGCTGGGCCTCAGGCGAGTCGAAGGTGCGCCTGTTACTTGAGGATGCCCTCGGGCGAGGCGTGAATCTGTCTTGGTCTACTATTCCTACCCGAGGCTGGGCTCGGGCGGGGCGAGATCGTGTCCCTTGAGTGGACGGAGCCTTGACCTGAATTGCGTCCATCAGGCCTTTGCAGCTTTGTGCTGATGGTGGTTACCAGCCGAGTTTAGGAGTCTTGGGGGTACCCCTAATTATGGTCCCCGACAATTCTCTACCACCACTTGGTTTGTTTTTGCAAATCAAATTCATTTTCCTATCTCTAAGTCAAACTCACTTGTTTGGGCACAAAGAGAGATAATCCAAGAGTGAAATTGATCAAGTGCCAAAAACTCCCCCTTTTTCCCATAATCAAAATTCTCCCCCACAAGAGACCAAATTTTGCAATAAGAGTATTTTTGACAAATCAAAAGTTCTAACTCTATTGTTTTCAAAATTCACAAGTGGTAGCTGATCCATTTGCTTTGGCCTTAATTTCTCCCCCTTTGGTATTAAGCACTAAAACGGGATCATTCTTGGCCCTTTAACCCCATTGCCTTACCAAAAATGTCAATTAAGAGCAAAAAGGCAATAAGAGCATAAGTATGAACTTGGAAGTAAATACACGAATACCGGAGTGTAGTGGAAGTCTTTGTAACGTCCAAGTCCATTTTCCCTTTCAATGCACCTTTGAGACTACATCAAGAGTACTCAAACGCATAGGTTAGTCTCAAAGGGTCAAGTTGTAGCACATCTCCCCCTTAATATGTGCATCACATGCAAATGGACTTGTGAGGTCCGAGGATCATGTGTACAACTTGAGCAACACACATAAACAATAATGGATTTAAATGCATAAAGTAACATGATCAAAGGCATAGAACACATGTATGCTGTCTATCAATCCAAGTTATGTGAATCTAAGACATTTAGCTCACTACGCAACCTACAAAACCTTTTCTCATCTAAAGGCTTAGTGAAGATATCGGCTAGCTGGTTCTCGGTTCCAATATGGTACACCTCGATATCTCCCTTTTGCTAGTGGTCTCTCAGAAAGTGATGCCGGATGTCTGTGCTTAGTGCGGCTGTGTTCAACAGAATTATCCGCCATGCGGATTGCACTCTCATTGTCACATAGGAGTGGGACTTTGCTCAGATTATAGCCAAAGTCCTAGAGGGTTTGCCTCATCCAAAGTAGTTGCGTGCAACACTGTCCTGTGGCAACATACTCGGCCTCAGCTGTGGATAGGGCAACGGATGTTTGTTTCTTTGAACTCCAAGACACCAAGGACCTTCCTAGGAATTGGCACGTCCCTGATGTACTCTTCCTATCAACCTTGCATCCAGCATAATCGGAGTCTGAATATCCAATCAAGTCAAAGGTAGACCCCTTTGGATACCAGATCCCGAAGCAAGGCGTAGCAACTAAATACCTAAGAATTCGCTTAACGGCCACAAGGTGACATTCCTTGGGATCGGATTGAAATCTAGCACACATGCATACACTAAGCATAATGTCCGGTCTACTAGCACATAAATTAAGTAATGACCCTATCATAGACCGGTATGCCTTTTGATCAACGGACTTACCTCCTTTGTTGAGGTCAACATGTCCGTTGGTTCCCATCGGTGTCTTCGCGGGCTTGGCGTCCTTCATCCCAAACCTCTTGAGAAGATCTTGAGTGTACTTTGTTTGGGAGAGGAAGGTGCCGTCCTTGAGTTGCTTTACTTGGAACCCAAGGAAATAGGTCAACTCGCCCATCATTGACATCTCGAACTTTTGTGTCATTACCCTGCTAAACTCCTCACAAGACTTTTTATTAGTAGAACCAAATATTATGTCATCGACATAAATTTGGCATACAAAAAGATCACCATCACAAGTCTTAGTGAAAAGAGTGGGATCGGCTTTCCCAACCTTGAAAGCATTAGCAATTAAGAAATCTCTAAGGCATTCATACCATGCTCTTAGGGCTTGCTTAAGTCCATAGAGCGCCTTAGAGAGCTTAAATACATGGTCAGGGTACCTATCATCCTCAAAGCCAGGGGGTTGTTCCACGTATACCTCCTCCTTGATTGGCCCGTTGAGGAAAGCGCTCTTCACATCCAATTGAAACAACCTGAAAGAGTGGTGAGTGGCATAGGCTAATAATATTCGAATAGACTCTAGCCTAGCCACAGGAGCAAAAGTCTCCTCGAAATCCAAACCTACGACTTGGGCATAACCTTTTGCCACAAGTCAAGCTTGTTTCTCGTCACCACCCCGTGCTCGTCTTGCTTGTTGTGGAACACCCACTTGGTTCCCACAACATTTTGCTTTGGACGTGGCACCAGGCTCCAAACTTCATTTCTCTTGAAGTTGTTGAGCTCTTCCTGCATGGCCAACACCCAATCCGAATCTTGCAAGGCCTCTTCTACCCTGAAAGGCTCAATAGAAGAGACAAACGAGTAATGCTCACAAAAATTAGCTAAACGTGAACGAGTCGTTACTCCCTTGCTGATATCACCCAGAATCTGATCGATGGGGTGATTTCTTTGGATCATCGCTCGGACTTGAGTTGGAGGGGCCTGTGGTGCTTCTTCCTCCATCACTTGTTCTTCCTGTGCTCCCCCTTGATCCTTTCCCTCTTCTTGAGGTACCTATTCACCGTCTTGAGTCGGGGGAAGCACCATTGTGGAGGAAGATGGCTGATCTTGTTCTTGTTGTTCCTGTGGTCGCACATCACCTATCGCCATCGTGCGTATTGCGGCCGTCGGAACATCATCTTCATCTATGTCATCAAGATCAACTTGCTCTCTTGGAGAGCCATTAGTATCATCAAATACAACATCGCTAGAGACTTCAACCAAACCCGATGATTTGTTGAAGACTCTATACACCTTTGTATTTGAGTCATACCCTAGTAAAAACCCTTCTACTGCCTTGGGAGCAAATTTAGAATTTCTACCTTTCTTCAACAGAATGTAACATTTGCTCCCAAATACACAAAAGTAAGAAACGTTTGGTTTGTTACCGGTAATGAGTTCATACGAGGTCTTCTTGAGAAGGCGATGTAGGTAGAGCCGATTTATGGCGTGGCAAGCTGTGTTCACAGCTTCCGACCAAAACCGCTCGGGCATCTTGAATTCTCCAAGCATTGTTCTCGCCATGTCGATAAGCGTCCTATTCTTCCTCTCTACCACATCGTTTTGCTATCGTGTGTAGGGAGCGGAGAACTCGTGCTTGACACCTTCTTCCTCAAGATACTCCTCCACTTGCAGATTCTTGAACTCGGACCCGTTGTCGCTTCTTATCTTTTTTACCTTGAGCTCAAATTCGTTTTGAGCCCTCCTTAGAAAGCGTTTTAGGGTCCCTTGGGTTTCTGACTTATCCTGCAAAAAGAACACCCAAGTGAAGCGGGAAAAATCATCAACAATTACAAGGCCATACTTACTTCCCTCGATTCTAAGGTAGGCAACGGGTCCGAAGAGGTCCATGTGAAGAAGCTCCAGTGGTCTTGATGTTGTCATCACATTTTTGCTGTGATGAGTGCTTCCCACTTGTTTCCTTGCCTGACAAGCTGCACAAGGTCTATCTTTCTCGAAACAAACATTGGTTAGTCCTAACACATGTTCTCCCTTTAGAAGTTTATGAAGGTTCTTCATCCCAACATGTGCTAGACGGCGATGCCAGAGCCAGCCCATACTAGTCTTAGCCATTAAGCATGCATCTAGATCGGCCTCCTTTTTCGAAAAATCAACTAAGTAGAGTTTGCCGTCTAATACACCCTTAAAGGCTAATGAGCTATCACTCCTTCTAAAGACAGAAACATCAACATTTGTAAAAAGACAATTGTAACCCATGTGACACAATTGACTTACAGATAGGAGGTTGTAACCAAGTGACTCTACTAGAAATACATTTGATATGGAGTGCTCATTGGTGATGGCTATCTTTCCCAAACCCTTGACCTTGCCTTGATTCCCATCTCCAATGATAATCGTATCCTGGGAATCCTTGTTCTTGACGTAGGAGGTGAACATCTTCTTCTCCCCCGTCATGTGGTTTGTGCATCCGCTGTCGATAATCTAGCTTGAGCCCCCGGATGCATAAACCTGCAAGGAATTTAAGCTTGGGTTTTAGGTATCCAACTCTTGTTGGCTCCTACAAGGTTAGTCACAATAACTTTTGGAACCCAAATGCAGGTTTTGTCTCCCTTGCATTTAGATCCCAACTTCCTAGAAACTACCTTTGCATTCTTACATGAAAGAACAAAAGTAGTGTTGCAAGCATGAAAAATGGTAGTAGGTTTATTACACATTTTCCTAGGTACATGATGCACAACATGATTTTTCCTAGGCCTACTTCTACCATGCACAAAAGTAGAGCTAGAGGCAAACATAGCATGTGAATCATTATAAGCAACATGAGTATGACTCTTATTATCATAAGGATGACTAGCAATTTTCCTATCATAAATAAAAGCATGATTCCTTTGAGGACTATTAACCATAGGGCCCTTCCCTTTCTCCTTGTTGAGAATGGGAGCCTTATGGCTTGTTAAGTTCTTGGTTTCTCTTCAAAAACCAAGTCCATCCTTAATTGAGGGGTGTCTACCAACAGTGTAGGCATCCCTAGCAAACTTAGTAATAGAAATAAGATGTTCATTACATGCATCAACATCAAAGTCCTTACATCTATTACAAACATGCTCTACACATGAATTTATTTTACTAACATCCTCTAGTTTAGCAGTTAATTCATCATTTAAACTCTTTAAACTAAATATAGTTTCATGGCAAGCAGATAACTCAGAAGATAACATTTCATTCCTCTTAGTTTCTAAAGCAAGAGATTTTTGAACACTAATGTAACACCCACTTTGTATTTGTTAGAGATAATACCAATAGAGAAACAATTTCTCTTTATATGAGTTTGACCTTTATGCATCATCACATGTGAACACTATATTCAAAAAAAACAAATAAGTAATAAAAGGATATACTATTAAATCATTGCATCATGCTGAATATTTTATTTGGTGTGCATTATTGTGACAACATAGAATAATGTGAAAAGAAAAGTATTAATACCCAAATGGGAATTTAAAATCCAAAAGAAATTCTATAATGTAGAAGAGAGAAAAGAAAATATATACAAAATAAATATTATAAATAAAAGCAAGACATCATGTTCAAATTATACTTCAAATGTGAGTAGAACTTACCAAAGAATTTGAGTTTGAAATTTGGACTCAAATGAAAAAGGAAAATATAAATAAAGAAAAGAGAAAGGGAAATAAAAGAGAGAGATGGCGTGATGGGCCCCCTTCCACGTATCTGGCCCATGGGACAAATGCATGCGCACGGCCCAACTCCATGTTACGCGCGCGCGGCCCATCATCGTGCCCTCGCGCTGACGGCTGGGACCGCCCGATCAGTGGGCCATTTCACTTCTCCTGCGCATGCCGCATCCGTGTCCTCACCGACGTGTGGGACCCCCAGCTCCAGCCGTTTCGCCTAAACGCAACGAATTAGCCGCGACGGCCGCCGCGGTGCGCGGATGGCGTACCAGCCGCTGGGAACCTCGCTGGCGTGGGCTACTTCCGGCTTCTGCGGCGGCTACTCACCCAAGGACCGCCTGGGGATAAGAAGGGGGGGGGGGGGAAACGCCGCATCTTCGTCTTCCCTGGTTGCCTAGCGGCGAGTGCAGTCGAGAGAGAGAGAGAACGTGAGGATAATCGCTCGTCGGGGTAATCGCTGCGGCTTCAAGCAGGGTGCTGGGTGCGGTGCTGCGTGGGGAGTCCTTCACCGGTGTCGATTTGGGCAACGCCAGCTTCATCCCCTGGTGATTTTTCGCCGCTGTCCTTTCCTCCTCTGGAATCCGCCGTTCACCGTGGCCAGGCGATCTGCGCACCGACCGCCGGTAAGATTCAAGTGCTCGGAGCCTCCCTTCTTCCTGTGAATGTTTTCCGTCAGGTCTGGCTCGCGAATACCCAAACCATAGGCCGAATTTACTCACCGGAGATCTGGACCACCTCGTTCCCGCCTAACTGCGTGGTCAGCTCTGCCCTTTGCCTCCCGCCGATCAATAGACCTCAGAGTGTATTCGCCATGGCCTCCTTCACGTGTCAACCCAACGAATCGGGGTTTGGGGCGGTGCTTCGAGCTGTGGGTCGCTTGGTAATGGCGCGTCCGCCGTCGGGGGGGGGGGGCGCTGTTGACCGTGCCCAGGCATCACTGGAGAAGACGACTGCTTGCCGTCCGATCCGTCTGGGACGGCCACGATCGCGCCCAGGGTAACAATGCGATCTGGCCGTTAATCTGTGAATGCACGGTGGGGAATTGATCCAGCGCACTCCTTGGTGATTTAATATCTGGGCCATAGATCAAGGATTCGATGGTTGCGATTGATTCGTGATATAATCGGATCTGGACCGTGGATCGGCGATCCAGTGGTCTAGGGCGCGTAACGGTTCGGATTTGCGTGGATCTAATCTTGGCCCTCTGAGTTGGATCCAGCGGCCAGAAACCACCGATACCCCTTCGGCCGACGACTTTGCATAAGAGCCCTCCTAAAATTAGCAAATCAACCCGCCGTCCACCCTGTCTGTGCTCTGTGCCTTAGGAAACTTACACCGAGAACCTTGGCCTTTCTGGAATTCGAGGCCCAGTCCTGAGACATTTAAAAACAGAGAAATAATATTAGAAATTCATTTTTAATACAAAAACAAATCTAGAAACTTGTAAAATTCATAGAAATTCCATTTTTGGTCCAAATTGAACCATTCCAATTTCTAAAATTTTGTAATAATATTCTCTATCATTTAGTATCACTGTTTTGGCATGAACTCAGTAAGAAAATTAATTTCTCATTTAATCCTATTTCAATCACATTAAACATTAGGAAATTCATAACTTGAATTATATAACTCCAAATTTAGTGATTCCAGTTCCTATGATTTCATTTTAATGTGTAGATTTTTACTGTGTATTTTATTTACATGTTTGGTGCAATGTTAATTTTTGCTATACTATGTATGTATTGTGTTGATGCGAGTAGACGAGCAAGCCACTGTGGATTCTGAGGTTCAACAAGTAGAGATAGCTGAGCAGGAGCTCATTGAAGGCAAGTTGTGCCCTTGACCACTTTTTACCCAATAATGTTCTTTAATATCACTTATCCATGCATAGGTTAATTTTGATGGGACCCAATAGGACTCCCTAGTTTGTTTATCTCATTACCTTGTTTACCCCTGAATCACTTGGGTAGTTTGCTATTGCTTTATATGGTTTTGGGATAATCATTTATTACCTCTATGTTCCAATTCTTGTTGTTATTCTGTTTATGTTCATGTTGTTATCATTAATGTTAATTGGAACATAGAGCTTAACTTGAGAACCACGTGCCACCACAAGGGAGGAATGGGACCCCTTGGCTGACTAATTAGGAAAGCTAGTGGAAGACTACCTTACCCGAAAGGGGCAAGGGCAGTAGGGGAGAGGTCAGTGCGGGGAGGTCCCTGGTTGATTTTGCTGCGATGGCGGTCAGCCAGGAACCCTTTACTGGATCTTCCCATAAACTGTAGCGGGTTTTCGGAAGCTAGTGGAACTTTGTAAAGGCCTCGTAGTGTTGCCCTGCCGTGCTTCCTAGGTAGAGGTATATGGGATTCATGACCCCTTGGCAGATGGGTAACATGACTTGTGGGTAAAGGGTACAACCTCTGCAGAGTGTAAAAACTGGTATACTAGCCGAGCTCGCGGTCATGAGCAGCTCAGGACTCTCTGATGTTTAAATTATGGAACTTAAATTCAATTTTGTCATTTGCATTGCATGGGTTTGTTATTAATTTTGTTCAATTACTTTACTTATGGTTTTGGTATTTACTTACACTTAGTAATTGCTAATAAAATTTTGACCAACTACTTAAAAGCAATGCTCAGCTTTAACCCCTATCTTTGATTAGCCTTACACATCACATGAACTCACACCTTTGTGAGTTTATGTCCACTGGTTCCCCACAACTTGTTGAGCTATGATCATGTGTGAGCTCACCCTTGCTGTCTCACACCCCCCCCCCCCCACAGGAGATGATCAGGTGGTTCAGGAGGAGCCGCCTAACACCGAGGAGTTCGATCTGATCTAGGTGGCGTTTCCCAGTCGACATTGGCGCCGACGATCCTTAGTTCGTTTTATCTTTATTATTTTATTTTGTAATAAGTCTTCCGCTATGTAATAAATACCCTGATGTTAATGACATTTATCTCTATACACTCTGTTATTGTATATGTTGTCTTCTTGGCGCATGTATGAGATGCACCCGGCTTTGTTCTTTAAAACCGGGTGTTACAGAAGTGGTATCAGAGGAAATGTTGACTGTAGGACGAAACCTAGATAGATTGGACAAACCCTTACCTACTTAACTCATTCTGTTTCATTCTACACTCACCTTACTCTGATTCTTTCTACACTTATCTTGATCCTGTCTCACCTTCTACTGTTCTACTCTGATCATTCTTACCTTTTCTACTCTGAGACAAGATGGATTTCACACCTTGGAATCCCTACCCTTATGACATTTTAAGAGATAGGGAACCTAAGACAAAATTAAAACTATTTTCTCTATTAAAAATGTTGGTTGATTGTTCTGATGATCAGTGCCTGATTTGCTTCTTTGATTGATTGAAATAGTATAGATGGGCATTTTAGCATGTACCACTATAAGGTATTGTATTAGCTTTAGTAGGTGACACACTAATCTACTTAGCTAATAAGTCCCCCAAAGTAACATGAGTTGTAATTACTGCCTTGTCTACTGCTCTTTCTTACCTTATGTATCTAACTCTCATGGTCAATACTAGGAAGGGAAGGTTATTAGGCAACAACGAACAGAAATGAATCCTCCAAATTCCCCACCTGTTGAAACCGAGCAAGTGATCGCAACCCAAAGGCTGGTAATACAGCAATTGACAGACATGATGACCGAAATGCAAAGCCAGATAAGACAAGAACGCGAGGAAATACGTCAGGCCCGTCTGGAGATACAACAAGAAATAAGGCAATCACGGTTGGAGAGACAACAACAAGAGCAACCACCATCTCCACCACCACCGGCTCCACCAAGCTACATAAACATATATGTAAATTACTACTATAGGATCTACATGTTCCTTTAGTTAGTATTCGGTATGATACTATTTTAGGAGGAATAAAAAGGTCTATTTGACCCCATGATTTGCTAATAAAATGATGCGTCATGCTGAGATTTTGGTTTGGGCATATGTGTTGGACAATATGAGAAAACCCATGAGAGTAATTACACATAAAGGGCCTGTTGTGGCGAATCAAATGACACGTAGATTGACATTGACCATTATGGGTAGAGAATTTGGAGCTACTGCTATAGTGTTAGAGTCAAGCAGTATAGATCTGATCCTTGGTATGCCATGGTTAAGAAAGGCAATGGTGGTTTATACACTGCGCTAAGGGAACCGTAGAACTCACAAGTTCCAAAGGAGAAAGATTTGAAGTTGGAATTGCAGTAACTACTGCCACCAGACTAGTTATCACCAAATGAAGATTAGACCATCAGATATTCCTAAGACGGCTTTCTCGACCGATATGGTTTATATGAGTTTACCGTTATGTCATTTGGACCAACTAATGCACCAGCCTATTTTATGGATCTGAAGAATAAGGTGTTCATGATTTGGACAGATTCGTTGTGGTTTTCATCGACGATATTCTTATCTATTCTAAGAATGAGAGTGACCATGAAGAACATCTAAGGTTGGTGCTACAGAAGCTTTAAGATAATCAACTCTACGCCAAGTACGGTAAATGCGAGTTTTGGATTGGCGAGGGGCCATTTCTTGGACATATCATTTCTAATGGAGGGATATCAGTGAATCCTGCTAAAGTCAAGGAGATAGTGGTGTGGAGCATACCCGCTACGGTTACGGAGGACCGAAGTTTCTTGGGACTTGCAGGACATTATTGGAGATTGATTGAAGGATTTTCTAAGATTGCTAAGCTTATGACCTCGCTTTTGGTGAAGGAAAGAGAATTCGAGTGGGACGAGAAGTGCCAAGTATATACGGATCATAAGAGTTTGAAGTATATATTCACTCAAAAGGATCTCAACCTTAGGCAACGCCGTGGGTTGGAGCTTATTAAGGATTATGATTTGGAAATTCACTATCACCCGGGCAAGGCAAATTTGGTTGCAGATGCCTTGCGTCGAAAGGAGCATGTTCATTCAGCTGTTGTTGCCCAGCTACTCGATGAGAATGTTGAGAATTTCAGGAGACTTAACCTGGGGATAGTTGCTCACACTAAAGGATTTACTATTGATGTGGAACCTACCTTGGAGCAAGAATTCCACAATGGACAAATTGGTGATGCTAAGATACAAGAGATTAAGGATCTGATTACGGCAGATCGAGTTTAGGAATTTACGGATGATGAGCAAGGTGCCATATGGTTCAAGGACAAGATATGTGTCCCCGAGATTGAAAGCCTTCGTGAGACTATTTTAAAGGAAGCCCATGACTCGGATTGTGTCTTTACATGGAGTATCAAAGAAGATTGTTTTGGATAAGAGAATCACAGTTTACCCCCAGAATTTTGGAAAAGTTTTCATCAGAATACGGATGCGAAGTTGAATTTTAGTTTGGCCTACCATCCTCAGACTGATGGAAAGACTGAAAGGACTAATCAAGTATTGGAAGACATGTTGAGAGCTTGTGCCCTTCAGCATGGTAGTAGTGGGACAAGAGTCTACCTTGTGCTGAGTTCTCATATGATGATAGTTACCAGGCCAGTCTGAAGATGTCACTATTCGAGACTCTATATGACAGGAAATGTAGGACTCCTCTATATTGGATCAGACTAGAGGAAGACAGTTCTTTGGGCCTGAACTTATTCAAGAGGCAGAAGAACAAGTCCGTATAATTCGAGAGAATTTGAGAGTGGCTCAAACCAGACAAAAGAGCTACGCTGATAATAGAAGAAGACCACTGGAATTTGAAGAAGGAGATTATGTGTATCTCAAGGTGTCACCACTTCGTGGAATGAGGAGATTCAAAGTTAAAGGCAAATTGTCCCCTCGTTATATTGGACCATCCTTGATCTTTAGGCGAGTTGGGGAGATGGCATACCAACTCGAGTTACCTGCTAGTCTATCGGATGTGCATAACGTGTTCCACGTATCTCAACTAAAGAAGTGTCTCTGTGTCCCTGAGGAACAGTTACCAATGGAAGAGCTAAGTGTTCAGGGTGATTTGACTTACACGGAGTATCCTATCAAGATTCTTGACAAATTGACTCGAGTTACAAGAAATAAAGTTATTAAGATGTGCAAAGTGCAATGGAACCATCATGGTGAAGATGAAGCAACTTGGGAAAGAGAAGAAGAGCTTCGTATAGATTTTCCCCACCTTTTCCCTAGATCTTCTTAAATCTCGAGGACGAGATTATTTTTAAGGGGGGTAGGATTTGTAACACCCACTTTGTATTTGTTAGAGATAATACCAATAGAGAAACAATTTCTCTTTATATGAGTTTGACCTTTATGCATCATCACATGTGAACACTATATTCAAAAAAAACAAATAAGTAATAAAAGGATATACTATTAAATCATTGCATCATGCTGAATATTTTATTTGGTGTGCATTATTGTGACAACATAGAATAATGTGAAAAGAAAAGTATTAATACCCAAATGGGAATTTAAAATCCAAAAGAAATTCTATAATGTAGAAGAGAGAAGAGAAAATATATACAAAATAAATATTATAAATAAAAGCAAGACATCATGTTCAAATTATACTTCAAATGTGAGTAGAACTTACCAAAGAATTTGAGTTTGAAATTTGGACTCAAATGAAAAAGGAAAATATAAATAAAGAAAAGAGAAAGGGAAATAAAAGAGAGAGATGGCGTGATGGGCCCCCTTCCACGTATCTGGCCCATGGGACAAATGCATGCGCACGGCCCAACTCCATGTTACGCGCGCGCGGCCCATCATCGTGCCCTCGCGCTGACGGCTGGGACCGCCCGATCAGTGGGCCATTTCACTTCTCCTGCGCATGCCGCATCCGTGTCCTCACCGACGTGTGGGACCCCCAGCTCCAGCCGTTTCGCCTAAACGCAACGAATTAGCCGCGACGGCCGCCGCGGTGCGCGGATGGCGTACCAGCCGCCGGGAACCTCGCTGGCGTGGGCTACTTCCGGCTTCTGCGGCGGCTACTCACCCAAGGACCGCCTGGGGATAAGAAGGGGGGGGGGGAAACGCCGCATCTTCGTCTTCCCTGGTTGCCTAGCGGCGAGTGCAGTCGAGAGAGAGAGAGAACGTGAGGATAATCGCTCGTCGGGGTAATCGCTGCGGCTTCAAGCAGGGTGCTGGGTGCGGTGCTGCGTGGGGAGTCCTTCACCGGTGTCGATTTGGGCAACGCCAGCTTCATCCCCTGGTGATTTTTCGCCGCTGTCCTTTCCTCCTCTGGAATCCGCCGTTCACCGTGGCCAGGCGATCTGCGCACCGACCGCCGGTAAGATTCAAGTGCTCGGAGCCTCCCTTCTTCCTGTGAATGTTTTCCGTCAGGTCTGGCTCGCGAATACCCAAACCATAGGCCGAATTTACTCACCGGAGATCTGGACCGCCTCGTTCCCGCCTAACTGCGTGGTCAGCTCTGCCCTTTGCCTCCCGCCGATCAATAGACCTCAGAGTGTATTCGCCATGGCCTCCTTCACGTGTCAACCCAACGAATCGGGGTTTGGGGCGGTGCTTCGAGCTGTGGGTCGCTTGGTAATGGCGCGTCCGCCGTCGGGGGGGGGGGCGCTGTTGACCGTGCCCAGGCATCACTGGAGAAGACGACTGCTTGCCGTCCGATCCGTCTGGGACGGCCACGATCGCGCCCAGGGTAACAATGCGATCTGGCCGTTAATCTGTGAATGCACGGTGGGGAATTGATCCAGCGCACTCCTTGGTGATTTAATATCTGGGCCATAGATCAAGGATTCGATGGTTGCGATTGATTCGTGATATAATCGGATCTGGACCGTGGATCGGCGATCAAGTGGTCTAGGGCGCGTAACGGTTCGGATTTGCGTGGATCTAATCTTGGCCCTCTGAGTTGGATCCAGCGGCCAGAAACCACCGATACCCCTTCGGCCGACGACTTTGCATAAGAGCCCTCCTAAAATTAGCAAATCAACCCGCCGTCCACCCTGTCTGTGCTCTGTGCCTTAGGAAACTTACACCGAGAACCTTGGCCTTTCTGGAATTCGAGGCCCAGTCCTGAGACATTTAAAAACAGAGAAATAATATTAGAAATTCATTTTTAATACAAAAACAAATCTAGAAACTTGTAAAATTCATAGAAATTCCATTTTTGGTCCAAATTGAACCATTCCAATTTCTAAAATTTTGTAATAATATTCTCTATCATTTAGTATCACTGTTTTGGCATGAACTCAGTAAGAAAATTAATTTCTCATTTAATCCTATTTCAATCACATTAAACATTAGGAAATTCATAACTTGAATTATATAACTCCAAATTTAGTGATTCCAGTTCCTATGATTTCATTTTAATGTGTAGATTTTTACTGTGTATTTTATTTACATGTTTGGTGCAATGTTAATTTTTTCTATACTATGTATGTATTGTGTTGATGCGAGTAGACGAGCAAGCCACTGTGGATTCTGAGGTTCAACAAGTAGAGATAGCTGAGCAGGAGCTCATTGAAGGCAAGTTGTGCCCTTGACCACTTTTTACCCAATAATGTTCTTTAATATCACTTATCCATGCATAGGTTAATTTTGATGGGACCCAATAGGACTCCCTAGTTTGTTTATCTCATTACCTTGTTTACCCCTGAATCACTTGGGTAGTTTGCTATTGCTTTATATGGTTTTGGGATAATCATTTATTACCTCTATGTTCCAATTCTTGTTGTTATTCTGTTTATGTTCATGTTGTTATCATTAATGTTAATTGGAACATAGAGCTTAACTTGAGAACCACGTGCCACCACAAGGGAGGAATGGGACCCCTTGGCTGACTAATTAGGAAAGCTAGTGGAAGACTACCTTACCCGAAAGGGGCAAGGGCAGTAGGGGAGAGGTCAGTGCGGGGAGGTCCCTGGTTGATTTTGCTGCGATGGCGGTCAGCCAGGAACCCTTTACTGGATCTTCCCATAAACTGTAGCGGGTTTTCGGAAGCTAGTGGAACTTTGTAAAGGCCTCGTAGTGTTGCCCTGCCGTGCTTCCTAGGTAGAGGTATATGGGATTCATGACCCCTTGGCAGATGGGTAACATGACTTGTGGGTAAAGGGTACAACCTCTGCAGAGTGTAAAAACTGGTATACTAGCCGAGCTCGCGGTCATGAGCAGCTCAGGACTCTCTGATGTTTAAATTATGGAACTTAAATTCAATTTTGTCATTTGCATTGCATGGGTTTGTTATTAATTTTGTTCAATTACTTTACTTATGGTTTTGGTATTTACTTACACTTAGTAATTGCTAATAAAATTTTGACCAACTACTTAAAAGCAATGCTCAGCTTTAACCCCTATCTTTGATTAGCCTTACACATCACATGAACTCACACCTTTGTGAGTTTATGTCCACTGGTTCCCCACAACTTGTTGAGCTATGATCATGTGTGAGCTCACCCTTGCTGTCTCACACCCCCCCCACAGGAGATGATCAGGTGGTTCAGGAGGAGCCGCCTAACACCGAGGAGTTCGATCTGATCTAGGTGGCGTTTCCCAGTCGACATTGGCGCCGACGATCCTTAGTTCGTTTTATCTTTATTATTTTATTTTGTAATAAGTCTTCCGCTATGTAATAAATACCCTGATGTTAATGACATTTATCTCTATACACTCTGTTATTGTATATGTTGTCTTCTTGGCGCATGTATGAGATGCACCCGGCTTTGTTCTTTAAAACCAGGTGTTACAACTAATAAATTTGTCATGCTCTTCATACAAAATATCTTCTTGCTTTTCTAGCAATCTATCTTTTTCATTTAGAGCATCAATTAGTTCATTAATTTTCTCTACTTTAGCTCTATCTAAACCTTTAAATAAGCTAGAGTAATCTACTTCATCATCGGAAGAATCATCATCGCTAGAAGTAGTGTACTTAGGGGTATCTCGAACATGTACCTTCTTTTCCTTGGCCATAAGACATGTATGGCGTTCGTTGGGGAAGAGAGAAGACTTGTTGAAGGCCGAGGCAGCGAGTCCTTCGTCGTTGGAGTCGGAAGAAGACTAGTCCGAGTCCCATTCCTTTCCAAGGTGCGCCTCGCCCTTTGCCTTCTTGTAGCTCTTCTTTTTCTCCTTCTTTCCGCTCTTTTCTAGTCCCTGGTCACTATCATTATCGAGACAGTTTGCAATAAAGTGACCAGTCTTACCGCATTTGAAGCAGGAGCGCTTCCCCCTTGTTTTACTCTTGGAGGGGTATTCTTTGTGTCCTTTGAGTGCGGTCTTTAAGCGCTTGATGATAAGCGCCATTTCATTCTCATTGAGCCCGACAGCCTCTACTTGTGCTACCTTGCTTGGTAGCGCCTCCTGGCTGCTTGTCGCCTTGAGCGCAACGGGCTGTGGCTCATAGACGGGTAGTGGACCGTTCAAGGCGTCATCCACATATCGTGCCTCCTTTACCATCATGCGCCCGCTCATAAATTTTCCGAGTATCTCCTTAGGCGTCATCTTTGTGTACCTAGGATTTTCATGGATAAGATTCACAAGATGGGGGTCAATAACGGTAAAGGACCTGAGCATGAGTTGGAAGACATCATGGTCCATCCGTCTTGTGCTTCCATAGCTTCTAATCTTGTTGACCATGGTCTTGAGCCTGTTGTAGGTTTGTGTTGGCTCTTCTCCCCTGATCATGGCAAATCTTCCCAACTCTCCTTCCACCAACTCCATTTTGGTGATCATTGTAGCATCGTTTTCCTCATGTGAGATCTTGAGGGTGTCCCAAATTTGCTTGGCATTGTCCAAGCCACTTACTTTATTGTATTCATCCCTGCAAAGCAAAGCTAACAAGACAATAGTAGCTTGGGCATTTTTATGAATTTGTTCATTAATGAATACAGGGTTATCAGTGCTATCAAAATGCATCCCATTTTCCACTATTTCCCAAATGCTAGGATGGAGAGAAAATAGATGACTACGCATTTTATGACTCCAAAATGAGTAGTCATCTCCATCAAAATGTGGAGGTTTTCCTAGAGGAATAGAAAGTAAATGTGCATTCGAATTGTACGGCATGCGGGAATAATCAAAGGAATAGTTTTGATTAACTGTCTTTTTCTTTGACGAAGAATCGTCATCGTCGTCGTCTCTTGGTGAAGAAGAAGATGCATCACTGTCGTAGTAGACGATCTTCTTGATGCGCCTCTTCTTCTTCCCGTCCTTCTTCTTATGACTCGAGCTAGAGTCGGTTGGCTTGTCGTCTCTAGGCTCGTTGAGGAAGGACTCCTTTTCCTTGTCGTTGACCACCATCCCCTTTCCCTTAGGATCCACCTCTTCGGGCGGTTAGTCCCTTAGATGAAGAGAACGGCTTCGATACCAATTGAGAGCACCTAGAGGGGGGGGTGAATAGGTGATCCTGTAAAATTCAACACTAAATTCCAACAAGCTTGATTAAAGAGATATTAGCGCAAGTTAATCAAGTCAATGAGGCGAGCTCTTGCAAACACAAATAATCATAGAGAGAGTAATCACAAGAGACACGCGATTTTATCCAGTGGTTCGGCCAAGTAACACTTGCCTACTTCCGCGTTTTGGCGTCTCAATGGACGAGGGTTGCACTCAACCCCTTTCAAGCGATCCAATGATCAACTTGAATACCATGGCTTTCTTCCTTTAGAGTCTTATCCCGTTTGCAAGGAATCTCCACAACGTGGAGTCTCTCGCCCTTACAATAGATATCACAAAGAATGCACAGAGTAAGGTTGGGAAGAGCAACACACATAAGACTCAAAATGCACAGCACACCCACGCACACAAGTGAAGACTCGAGCTCAAATGACCACACAGGGAGTTCATGACTCAAATGGAGCTCAAATCTCTAACACAACAAAGCGAATGCGCGGGATCAGAGTCTGGATGCCTTAGAATACTTAGTGAATGCTTGGGTGACTCCTCCATGCGCCTAGGGGTCCCTTTTATAGCCCCAAGGCAGCTAGGAGGCATTTGAGGCCAACTTGCCTTCTGTCGGGTCGTGCACCGGACAGTCCGGTGCACCACCGGACAGTCACTGTAGCTGTCCGGTGCGCGATCTCCTTCCTTTTCTGGCGCATCCGACCGTTGGTCCTCGGGATCGGTTGGCGTACTGGACACAGTCTGGTGCACACCGGACAGTCCGGTGTGCCCAACCGACCGTTGTTGCGGGCCACGCGTCGCCCGCGGATTGCACGGCCGACCATTGCGCTGGCGATCGTTGGCTCACTGGACAGTCCGGTGCACCACCGGACAGTCCGGTGAATTATAGCCACGTCGCCTTTTCCGTTTCCCTAGAGCGACGAGTTCGCCGTGGACGACTCACCGGACAGTCTGGTGCACCACCGGACAGTCCGGTGAATTATAGTCGTACGCCGCCGTCGAGTCCTGAGAGCGACCTTTTCACGCGAACCAGCTTGGCGCACCGGACACTGTCCGGTGCACCACTGGACACTTTTCGGTGCACCACCGGACAGTCCGGTGTGCCAAGCCGAGCTGGAGTTGGCTGCACAGAACCAAGTCTTTTTCCAATTCTTTCTTCCCTGTTTCTATCACTTAGACAGAATATGTTAGTACTCAAAACAATGTACTAAGTCTAAAAACGTACCTTTTGCCTTGATTTGCACTTCTCACTTTGTTTAGCACATTGGCACTTAGTTAAACGTGTTGGGCACTTAATCACCAAAACATTATAGAAATTGCCCAAGGGCACATTTCCCTTTCATGGACAAGGCATCATCTTCGGCCTTGGAATATGTTTAGAGCAGCTCGTCACTGGTAGCTTCAATACACTTCAACCAGTCATCAACTAGCTCATCAAACTTCTCCCTAAATCTGAAGGTATACTTCAATCGGACTAGATCACCTTCACTGGATTTGGAAGTAGTCTCCTTCGGCATATCCCAGCTCTCCACAAGTGGTCACACCTTGAATTAAATCCCTCATGCCAATGAAGGCGCAAACAGTACTAAAGGCCTTATGACATGCTTCAACCTCACTATCAATATCCACCTTCAGCCTTCAGAGGCCGAAGCGAGACCAGATGGGGCACTGGATAATCTCCTTGATGTCTTCCCTTTTAACCAGATCATTTTTAACATAAAACCACTCCTCCATCCAGGCTCTAGGCCATCTTTTCTAGTACGTTGGCACCAGGTAGCTTGCATTAGAGCGGGCAATGAACCCGTAGCAGCCGAAGTTGTTGTGGTATTGTTCTTTGCCAATAGCCTTCGTCTCGTATAAAAGCTCGTGCATACTACAGAAGCACTTCGCGCTCGGCTCCAGCCCCTGGCTTCTTACAACCTAGACAAACATCCCCATCCTAATTATAGCTTCGGGGGTAATCTGATGGAGAAAAAACTGAAAAATCTTTAGTACCTCAACCACAAACTTGCTCAATGGGAACCGAAGACCTGCTTTCAGGAAGCTTCGGTAAATAACAACTTCATTTTCCTCAGGAGCAGGGGCAGTGTTGTCTCCTCCAACCCTCACAATGGACATATCGAGAAAATATCTCTCCCTCATGGGGTTAATATGACTTTGTTTGATGCTCGATTTCTCGAAGATTGTATGGCTTGGCCGCGAGGGCCGATCCTCAGAATCTTCATCCCCACTCTCCACATCATAACTATCACTGTCATCAGAATCTTCGGAAAAGCTCTCCATTATCTCCTTAGTAATTTTCTCTATGTTCGTCTTCGCCATAGATTCATAAAACCTAGCAATGAAAGGATCCACAATTTATTTTCTTCATACAGCTTCTTCTCCTCAGTTATCTTCTCCTTAGCCTTCTTCTTCCCCTTAGACATGGGTCAAACGTCTTTAAATCGAAGCTCGAAAAGCTCGAAAATCAGACAAGAGCTAGTGAGCAAAAGCTAAAAATTTGAGAAAATAACGCAAACAGCAGAAATGGCGTATCAAATATTGCCGCTATGGGTTCATATTTATACACCTAGTGCCCTGCAACTCGGTGGGCCCCATCTGTCATTGACTTTCGCTATTCTAGCGAAGGGAAGGTGTTTTTTCAGACCTTTGGCTCAAGGCCTTTGTTCATGTCGCAGTCTGAATTTATTGTTATAACAAATTAATACTGTGAGGGGCTACTGTTGGGGGCCTTCATCTTTCGAAGGTCCTCAAAAACACGACTAACATGTTTTCCAAGTATAATATAATTATAGGAACCTTCAGACAAGGAATGAAATCGTACATGATATGAAGAACGCGGTTTGGGAGAAGGATGAACCAGTGCCGAAGCTACCCGTGAAAAAGCTTCGGCTCAGCGATGGAAAGTGAAACCGACTTAAAGGGGAAAAGGCTGTCTAGTCCTCGATAGATTATCCTTAAGTCAATATTAAATGTCAATGGCATGAATGCAATTCTACATAGGCTGCGTCCTGTGCCTATAAATAGATGAACAGTGACACTGTACTGTTCACGCTGACTTGTATTCACTCGCACATCACGCTTGTACTTTTGCCTTCTGTCAAGCCAAAGGTATAAATGTAATTCGATACTCTTCAAGTTTATTTATGATAAAATAATAAAAATATTCTGATAATGTCATATAATCATTCATGTTATTTCCCATGTTTCATATGCTTCTACTTGCTTTATTATATACTGAGATGGTGAAGGTACATCCTTCATAACCTTCGTCTGAAGACCATTATATCCTAAGGGAGATAATGCTTCGAAGGACAAAGGTCTTTAACCATTGACATTTTGTGTTGCCTTGTTCTTAACTCATAGCATTTGAGAACAAGTCCCCAACAGTCTCATTTCTTTTGATCTTGGTAGTGACTACTCATACAAGTTCCCTTTACGTCCTTTGTGTAAAGGTGAAGCCTTGGAGCTTTTTAGTGTTGGAAAACAACTGATTAGCTCTCAAAATAGAGATATGTTTCCCCTGCTGCTGAAATGCAGAAGTTTGTTCATTCGCTTTCCTATTTAATCCATGTATTCCCGAACCAAGTCAGTTCATCTCGCATGAAGAAACGGATGAACAACCTGACCAAATGGATTCCTACCCAAGTTCATGATCTCCTGTTAACAAAAGTGAACTCTCGACCATTGGATTGTCGATGGATAATAAGAGGACATACTCAATGTCGAAAGTAGTTCAACAAGTTGGTTCTACTAACTTGTAACTACCCAATGAACAAAGGTTGAGTTTAGATATCGTTTTATCGAGTTGTCTAAACTCACTTTTGTACAACCCCTCTTAAGGAAGTGTTTATAAGAATCAAGTTAAGTCGACTGATAACCACCTAAACATCGTTCTAGTCATGCCTCGATCGCCTCACGTGTGCTTTTCTAGCATGAGTGATCAGGTCGAGTCATGCTTAGTGCTTGATAAATTGGATTGATTATGAAGTCAACATTTGTTGATCATCTTCACTAATGTGTTCCTCGAAATTTTGTCATCCTCCAGGAGCTTGAATTCCTCAAATGACCACTTGTTGGTAAACCTCCTTCTATGTGTTTTACCTAAGATGGTGTATCTGATTCTGCTTGGGTAAAATCGTGTATTTGCCGCTCGCTCAACAGACTCAGATAGTACAGTGTCATCAAAAAAGCAAACTACACACATGGAACCTTCTGGGTTCCTCTAGCAGATATCGCCTCTATTGGTAGACATCTCTAAAATTAGCTTGTGGCGATACATGCTATATTCACTAGAGGAACCCTATCCTGAGGCACTCGCCTTCGCTCAAGACTGCCTTATGATTATCGCTGATATGGACATGGGTTACATGCTTCTCTACTCTTAGAAGTCTTTTGTTCTAAATCTCGGGACGAGATTCTTTTAAGAGGGGAGGGCTGTAACACCCCTAGTGCTTATATTCTGCTCGACAACGGGTATGGATTTAAGCACGTAATATCAGTGGATAAAATAGATGCTAAATTTTAAACATCTTCGCCTATCGCAATTTTAATATCGCATCTGTTTCGTCAGTCGCAAGTTCGACACCGTTTTTATTTATCCAGGCTCTTCCTAAATTTTCGTGATGTTCGGAACATAGTTGTTCCGAAAATTGATGCGTCCGGTGATTACTTAAAATTCATCGCTCACGCGAATATGAATTCGGAAGCCCGACCCACTTGGATGATTTACCCCGAACAAATTGGAACTCGACCAAGGAAGTTTTCGAAACAAATTATCAATGCTGAAATAAGTTTATTTCGGTCTATCGTTTCTTGTTCTGATCCAAATCTTTGGATATAGGTAACTGGTAAAAATTCTATGCCAGATTGTTCGCTAAATTCGGAGAAGGAAACATGTATCCGTATTGCATATAGACCCACTATACATCACTAAAAATCTGGATTCAAAAATATCTGTGATTTTCGGTAAAAAAAAGAAAAGAAAATAAAAAATCTAAAGATCCTATCATATTTCCCAGCCGCTCTCTCTCCCTTCCCTGATTTTTCAGCCGTCAGCCTTATCCCTCGCCGCGCGCTTGATATTCTCCCACGCGCAGGCTTCTTCCTCCTCTCCAATGCACGACGCTCCCTCTGTCCTCTTCCCATGGCCGAGCGTGCCTGGATCTTCTCCCTCCTAGGCGTTCGACTGCTCGGCCGCTCGTTCTTTTCCGTAGCTCACCGGCCGAAGCTCCCTCTGCTTGGACTGCGCCCTGGCCGAGTCCCTCCATCGCGTGCCTGGCAACCACGTCTTCAAGCTCAGATTTCCGCCCATGGCGCGTGCCCTCATCCTCTTCCCCTGCGCGCGAGCTCAGTGTCCTCCCTGCCCCTGCTTTTTCCCCAACCATGCCTGCTCCCTTTGCCTGGCCGGAGCTCCGCTCATGGCGCTCGGACCGCGCGCCCCTGATCCACTCCATCGACAAGCTCTTGTTCCCTGTCCATGGCGCCCTGGCGAGTAGCTCCCCTTCTCTAGATCCATGGCGCCGTCGTTCTTCATCTTCGCGTCCCAAGTCCGGCTGTCTAGCTTGCCCTCGCCCCTCCCCTACACGCCAGAACTTGCCCAGCGTCGTGCCCTATTCCCTGCACACACGCCACACGCAGTCGTGTCCCTCTGCTCTCCATGGCCGGCTCCCTGCTCGCGTCGCGGTTCTCTCCTAGCTCCCTGCCGCGTGCTCGCCCGGTCGTACGCTCGCTCTGCTCGGCCATGTCGCCTGCTGCGCGTACGTCTACCCCGTCCCGGCACCATGCTCTGTGGAGGTGCTCACGGTCGGCATCAATTTAACCGCTCGATCCTGTTCCCTGGCCAGTGCTCGACTCTGAGCTCTGTTCTTCCTACGCACCGTCGTTCCCCTTGCAACCTGTGGAGGTGGACCTCGGCAGCGTCCTCATCGCCCTTGAACTCCTAGACATGTTCCTCTCTGTTCACTTGTCCTCGGTTCCGGCCAGGTCTCACGCGCGTGGTTTTGAAGCTCTGCGCGTTCGTCGCGCCACGTTGTGTGCCGATATTCTCTCCCGGCAGACCTCGCCGTCGACCATGTTCAAGTGATTGCTCGGCTCCTTGCCTCCCTTGCATCTTCCTCGGTAGACCGCTCGCTCTGCTTCAGCTCGTGTCCATGGATGTCGTGTCGCGCTATCATCACCTCCTGCCGTGAACTCGATCCCCGTTGTCGTCGCTTCACCGTACTCATTGGTCGCACGCCCTTGGAACTCCCTGTTCGGTAAAATAAAAGAACCGGAGATCATCGTCGTCTCTCATCTGCCAAGTCGATTTGGTTATGGTAAGCCGATTTGTTTTTACGGTTAATTGGATTGGTTAGTTATATTGTGGCGATGCTCTGGGAAGATTACCTTTCTCATTTCTTTTGTGTGTTATATGTTGCCATAAGTTGTTGTAGAAATATTTCCTATGTAGTAGTCGTGTCATGTGTTGTTAGACTTGTATGCAAGGCACGATTAAATTAATAATGTAAGAAGTGGGATTAGCATTTTTAAAATTGTCTAGCCGGTAGTGCTTTTAGTGTTGTTTGTGAGAATCCCTACTACATGAAGGTGTTGATCCCTTGCTTTATAGTAGTTATTACGTTCTATATGATTTGCTTGGGTTATTAGTTTCGAGTGAATTTAAAATTAGTGCGGTATTTAACGTGTAATCTATGAAAAACCCAGATTCGTATTCGTTAATCAATGTAGTGAATCTGAGCTAAATTTATTATTGGCGCCCAAGTTTGTTAGCCGAATTGTTAGATAGATTAAATAAATATGTGTGGTGCGAAATAAAATTAAATTAGTTCTTGGTAAGCAAAGTGGTATAATTTATAAAGCGAGGGATAAGTTTAGCATTTAATTAATTAGCTGATGAGTTGTGTTAAGGCTAATTGTGTTTAATGTGTATAGTTTGTTGTTCGTGATGTTTGCGTTAGGTTCGTTTAATTTAGAGAAGCGTGATTATTGCGCTTAGTTGTATATCGATAACTAGTGTTCTCGTATGACTGATGTACTGTGCCTCACCGTTAAGTGTTTAATTCTCTACCCTATAGCATTGTTTATTATTGTTCTAGTCCTTATGCATTCATGTGCATAATGCATCTCTTTTAGGTACGATAATTAATCGTGTGATGCGGAAGGCGACCCAAGTCGACCCCAGGATAATGCAGAGATTGGACATCTCCACAAGGCGATGTTGTCAATCGGATTAACCTGAAGATGGACACACGAAGCAAGTATCGGAACAAAGGAGAGTCATCAAGTGATCGACGTCTAACAACACTAACCTAGTGTTATCCCGACAAACCCTGGTGCATTTGCCACCTCTTTGCTGTTTTAAAATCTTTATCATCTTGTTTGATGCATTAGGTGATAGGAGTTGTGTGCTAAACAATTGATGCATTTCCTTCCTTGGAAAATTGATTACCCTTCCTTGGCACCCTTTTATAAAAAGGATTTTTATGATGCTTAGCCTTGCTTTAGAAAAACAAAATGTTTTGTTTTAAAACAAAAGTGATTCTACAGATTGGATGGGAAGTTTTCAAAATAAAAACTTGATGGTGGATCCATCACGGCCGTGATGGGTTCAACGTCGGAAAAGATGTACCTCTGCCAGGTACCAAACTGGGTTTAAATAATAAAGCTGAGACCGGGCGGTTGACTTGCACGAGAAGGGAGTCTCGGTGTAGTCTCTCCATCTGAGTCGATTAAGGACCTTGTCAATGTAGGCCTGATGACCGAGGACCCTTTAACTGGTCACATACCTCATCATGGGTAAGCTTTATCTCGAGCAGACTAATACCAGAAAGGCCAACACGCAATGGGAGTGGAGAGATGGCGAGAGTAGTGTGTACCCTCCGTGGCAAGAGGCTGGACGGTGGTGTATCTGTGCTCTCGGTTGGCGTGAACCATGTCTGGCCTTAAGAAACCGGTGGCGAGTTGACATATGCAAGGGTTAAGTGCTACATATGTCGTGTGATTGGAGATCCTCAGCTGAGTATTAATCGATTCGGATCTCTGTTACTTCTCGGACATGACGACTTGGCCACTGACTTACACGTAGCAATCCAGTGAACTGATGGGATGATAAAAGACGGCTAGTGTAGGCCACGTGCTTGAACTAGGATAGAAAGAACAATAGATGCAGGTAACTTTACTTAACCTGACAAGTAAAATGGATTTTTAAGGATCCACTCATAGTAAGCTTTTCTGCAACAAAATCTTTGATTCTTGATAAACCATACCTTGAATCCCTTATTGAAACCAACATACCCTTGAAAGTCTTTTCTTTAATCGGGTAAGTCTTGCTGAGTACTTGCGTACTTAGGGTTTTATTCCCATTGGTGCTACAGGTTACGAGTCACTTTGATTGTGATTGGTGTTAAGAGCCGGTGGGCACGGCCTTCTATAAGTCTAAGTACTTATTTTATACTTCTTATTGAGGATGGTCACTTAAGCTAGCATCTATTTCAAAACTACAAATAATTTATAACAGTTCAAAGTTATTTCTTTGAATCACTTTTGTAATCACTCCGATCATGTACATTGTAAAACTTGATGCAACTTGTAAAATTAGGTAATAAGATTTCCGCTGCAAAATGTTGGTGTGTGATTTGTGTCTACTTAATCTTGCGATCTTGGTTGTAAGTGGTTTATCCGGGGTCCTTGGGACACTCGGACGGATCCTGCTAAGTTATCTGGTGCACATGCATAGTCGTCTGAGGTCTTTGAGACAAGGGCAGGTGCATGTGGGCCCAGTAACTTGGGAGGTTCTGCCACAGAATATTTCCTTTATTTTTATGTGTGTGTTATATCTATTTACCATCACATGTGAACACCTCACTTAAACAAATAAATAGTTAACAAAAGACACTCAAATAACTTGTGCATCATGTTGGGGTTTTTGTTTGCTTATGCATTGAAATAATAACAACAATAATACTAGTAGAAATAAAACAATGACTTGAGATGAAGTTTGAATCCTAAATTGAGAATTAGGGTTTCAAATAGAGAAGTAAAGAGAAAATACTGTATAATACAAAAATAAATTATAAATAAATAAATTTATTCCACAATAATTTATTCAAATCATATATTCAGAAATTTGATTACAAATTCACCACAACAGTTTGAATTCAAATCTGGAATCTAAAAGTAAAAAAGAAAAGAAATGAGAAAAGATAAAAGAAAATAACAGAATTAGGAAATGCGCTTGGGCCCAAAGTAACCTAGGGCTCGGCCCACATAGCCCTCAGCCCAATTCCCCACTAAGCATGCGACCGCACCCTGCCACGCGGGCCCCTCCAGTCAGTCGTTCCAGCAATCGCGCGCGCCGCTCTGTGATTGGTCGTCCGGACCCACTTGGCAGTGCCCATAGCCCCGCGCGTATTCGGGTCAGTGCCACTGGTGCATGGGCCCCATCTACGTACCCCTTCCCACGACCGTAACAATCCCGGCAAAATCGCCGCCGACGAACTCATGGCCGCCTAACCGACCCACGCCCAGGCCTTAGACCTGGCTATATAGCCGTGCCACTTACCAACATTCGCGTTTACCCCTTGCTAGCCGATCCCAACCATCCCGACGAGCGCCACTTCCATGGAGCGACCAACGAAGAGAGAAGATCGCCGCCGCTGTTCTCGGTCATCTCCTACTAGCCAGACCTCGCGTAGGACATAGAGGACCGACAAGCAGAGACATTGGGCACGGTAGTGAAGTGGAGCTTCGGGAATTCCTCACCGCGGGCGCAGCGACATCGAGATCCGCCGTGCACCATGGTCGGGCCTAAACGTCAACTAACCGCTAGTAATTCTCGGTTTTCCTAGCTCACTAGGTTGTAACAATTGTGTAGACCTTGCTAGATTAGAGAATAGGGTTAGGGCCACCTGGTAATTTCTCGCCGGAGATGGGGTGCCACCGCGCGCCATGGCCAATGTCGTGCGCACCTTTTACTCACCTATTGGTTCTGCCCGTGTACTAGGGTCATACCCCACAACATTTAGGACATCTCGGACGGGGGAAATTGATGTGTTAGTGCGTGATTTGGGAATGCCGGTGAGGGCGTCAGCGATAGTTGGAAGCGAGATAACGATTCGGTCAGATGCACGATGACCATTCGATCAAGATCAGATGGTGGGTACTCACATCAGGATTCATTAAATCGTGGGCATCGTATTGGAATCCAAGGGACCGAGCTGCATACTGTTTTGGGGCTTATGTAATCTAATCCAAAGCGTCCGTTGAAGATAGGACGGTTGATTGTGGCCGATACCCTTTCGGCGCTGGTAAAATTATTAAAGAGTCCCTATGAAATACAGAAACCAACCCACAGTCCGATGTTACTGTGCTCTGTGTCTCGGGTTTCTTACGTCGAGGCCCCTGCCTTTCTCTGTTTTAATGTGCCTAGTACAGAGGTTTATACAACCAGAGAAAATTTATTAGAAAACAATTTTTAATGTAAAAATAAACCCCTAAAACTTGTATAAATCATAGAAAATTAATATGAACTCCAAATTGATCCATTCCAGTTCCTAAAATTTTGTAATATTATTGTTTATCCATTAGTACCACTGTTTTGACATGAAAGTCACATTAAAATTTATTTCCCAACTAATCTTATACCAAGCACATAAAATCTTTAGAATGTCATAACTTAAAATCCATAACTCCAAAATTAATGATTCCTGTTTCTAAGATCTTATTTTAATGTGTAGATTATTATTATGTATTTTGTTTACATGTTTGGTGTGATGTTAATTTTCTCTTTATAATGTGCTAGTTTGTATTATGGCGAGTAGAAGAGCCTGTGGCTAAGGATCCTGGTGCCCAGCAGATAGAAGTTGCTGAGCAGGAGCTCATTGAAGGCAAGTTGTGCCCTTGATTACTTTCTTTTTACCCAGTCATGTTCTTATTAATCATAATGATCTATGTAGGTTAATCTGATGGGATCCAATAGGTTACCCTAGTTTTGGCTACCTTTATACCTTGTTTTACCACTGAATTTTTGGCTAGTATATGCTATTGCTTTATGTGGTTTTGGGTATAGAGATATACATTACTCATGTTCACACTTTTGTTATCAGTTTATTATTTACTGTTCATGATAAGATCATTATGTTAATGGGAACATGGAGAACCACCTGGAAAAATCGTGCCACCACAAGGGTACTGTTGGGGGCATGCTTCGTCGCCGAAGAACCATTAAGAAAAAACACCTTCAGCAAGTTGACACAAGTAGACAGAGCACGAAGATACAAGACGAAGCTATGATCCAGGTAGCTTCGGCATAGTGACATGCCTTGAGACGAAGGGCTGCACCGACTTAAAGAGGAAAAGACCGATTAGTCCATGATAGTTTGTGTCATGTTTTTAATTATTTATCGAGGGCATGAATGTAATTTCGACCGGGCTGCGTCCCGTGCCTATAAATAGATGAATAGTAACCCCGTACTATTCACGCTAGCTTGTATTCACTCACACGCGGTATTCAGATTTTTGCCTTCTGTCAAGCCGAATGTATAAATGTAATTCAATATTGTTTATATTCATTCATGATGCTAAATGAAAGAGATATTTATGATATGATATGATTATTTATGATTCCCCTCGCATTTCATATGTTCCTGCTTTTATTATGATACACTGTGGTGATGAAGGTACGCCCTTCTTAACCTTCGTCTGAAGATCATTATATCCTAAGGGAGATAATGCTTCGAAGGACGAAGGACTTTAATCATTAATGTTTTGTGTTGCCTTGTTCTTGATTCATAGCAGTTGAGAACAAGTCCCCAACAGGTGGTATGGGACGCCCTTGGCTGACTAATTAGGAAAGGTAGTGGAAGACTACCTTACCCGAAAGGGGCAAGGGCACTAGGGGAGTTGCATGTAGGGAGGTTCTCGGGTTGATTTTGCTGCGATGGTGGTCAGACAGGGGATTCTTGCAAGTGCTCTTCCCATAAACTATAGCGGGTTTTCGGAAGCTAGTGGAACTTTGTAAAGGCCTCGTAGTGGATCCCTAGCCATTCAGCTCGGTAGTGTCTAAGGGCCTTGCAAACCCTGGAAACATGGGATACACGACTTGTGGGTACAGGGTACAACCTCTGCAGAGTGTAAAACTGGTATACTAGCCATGCTCACGGTCATGAGCAGCTCGGACACTCACATGATTAATTTATGGAATTAAATTCAATTGATCATTTGCATCGCATTGGGATTAGTTTATTATTACTAAGGTTTGGTATTTACTTACACTTAGTAACTGCTAACAAAATTTTGACCAACTTATAAAAGCAATGCTCAGCTTCAACCTTTATTTTGTCGATGAGCCTTACACTTCACATGAACTCCCACCTTTGGTGAGTTCATGCACATTATTCCCCACAACTTGTTTAGCGATGAACATGTGTGAGCTCACCCTTGCTGTCTCACACCCCCCCCACAGGAGAAGAATAGGTGGTTCAAGAGGAGCCACACAGCGAGGAGTTCGATCTGATCTAGGTGGCATCTCCTAGTTGACTTTATGGCGCCAAGGATGGATTTTAGTTTGTTTTATATTTATCTTTTATTTTGTAAGACTTCCGCTATGTAATAAATACTCTGATGATATTGTGACATTTATCTCTATACTCTCTGTTATTATATATGTTGTCTTCTTTGGCGCATGTATGAGATGCACCTGGCTTTGTCCCTTAAATCTAGGTGTGACAGTCCGCGTGGGCAGACGATTGAAGGAGGGGAGGGACTAGCAAGTGGGGCCCACGGGACAGCGACACAGCGCACGAGTGCGCAACGGGCCAGGGCGCCGACGAGGCGGCCCCACTGGGCAGAGAGGGAGGGAGCACATGCGAGAGAGTGAGGCATGGTGCCAGAAGATGGGGTCCACCAGTCACTGGACGCGAGGGCGCATGGGGTGGGCGGTTAGCTGGGCTAGGTGGGCCGAAAGGCCGAGGAGGGAGGGCGGCTAGGCTTCTTTCCTTTTTCTTTTTATTCCTGAATTTCTATTCCATTTTCCTTTTGTTTTTCTTCTTTTGAATTCAAATTCAAACCTGTTCCAAATTTAAATTCGAACAATTCAAACATATGAATCAAACAAAAGAATAATTTAGGCTTAACATGACGCAACATCCCATGACCCACATATGTTTTGATATAGTAAAGAAATAATTAATCTCCCACCTAGTAGACATAATTCTAATAAAAAGAAGAGAGAGAAGACTAGAGAGAGAGAAACAAGAGATTTTAAACTACGCGCTCTCCCCTTTCATTCGTTCATTCACGGATCTACGGTTTGGATTGCATCAAACTGAAATGTTACCCTCTCGCAAATCTAAGTTGTTTATCCGCTAATCCATGGCTCGAATTGTGTTGTCTCCACCGTGACACCTACGGCAGCGACGCCGCCTGGACCACGTCGGATCCCCAATTGAGACAACATGATCTACAACTTTAGCGCACCAACTCACTGACCCTAAGGCTCAACACAATGTGGAGATGATAATGGATCATGGGGAAAGGCTCTCACCACAAAGTAGGACGTAGATGCACGCGCTTACGGTGAAAGGCGGTCCCACACTGGCGCCATCCAAAGGCGAGGAATCCCCAATATCCCGGTTGTAGATCCCGCCCGACGATGCCCCAAACCTTCTTGGCGTGTCCATGCAAAGCACCACAGTGACACTTGACGACCAAGCATGGACGAATTCAATGATCTAGAGGCGGCACGTTGACAGTTCCACCTGGCGGTGCTTCTCTCTGGTGGCGACCTCTCAGTATGTTTTTACTGGGACATGGGCAAGGCGTGGACAGAACGAAGGGTCGATGCAGAGCACGAAGTATGTTTTTATACTGCAAGGAGGGAACCTTCCAGCAGAGCGATTCTCTAGGGGTTTGTTTAGATCTTCGCCTCGCGCGTGGAGACGATGGTTATGATCACCCGGCCCCACGTGCAAGTGTCCCGCAGAGAGGAAAACTGCCTGCCAGGCAGGGCCACGTGACAGAGACTCACAAAAGGAAGCACGCGCAGAGGATGGCCAACAGGCGGGTCTCGCCTGTCAGGGCTTAATACCAGCAGACTGTGTGAAGGTGGGCCGAACGAGAAAAGGGAGTGGGCCGAGATGTGAGGAAGGGAGCCCGAGTAAGCTTCCTTGTTTTCTATTTTTTCTCCCATTTTTCCTTTACATTTTCAATTTGAATTTATATTTTGAATTCAAATTTAAACTAGGATTATTCACTCCACTCAAATGCATCACTAGAAAAAAACAAACTCCTTCATGAGTGCATAGTTTATTTATAGGTCTTCCACTGCTTTGATCACCTTCAACTTGAGACTTCATATGCTTAAAACAAATAAAGAGTAGTATGTATAAAATAATAAAAAATTAACTCTTCTCTTTTATTATATCAAACTTGGCTATTACAGATGTTGAACCTTTACCCTTTGACATACATCACACACAACCACATGTGCAGCAACATCTCTTCTTAGACCATACCACCAATACTTCTACCTCAAATCCTGATACATCTTGGTACTATTAGGATGAATAAAAATAATCTGAGTCATGGGCTTCCTTCAGTATGGTTTCATGGAGGCTGTCAATCTCAGGAACACATATCCTGTTCTTGAACCATATTGTGCCATGTTCATCCTCCGTGAAGTTTGGACCTCTACCTTCTACCATCAGGTCTTTGATCTCTTGAATTTTAGCATCTCCGACCTGACCCTTTCGTATCTCTTGCTCCAAGGTAGGTGCCACTTCTATAGTAATTCCTTCAGCATGAGAAACTATTCCCAAGTTGAGCCTTTCAAAGTCTTCAGCCAACTCATCAGGTAACTGCATAGCTATAGCTGCATGAACATGTTCCTTCCAACTCAAGGCATCTGCAACTAGATTCGCCTTGCCCGGATGATAGTGGATCTCCAAGTCATAATCCTTGGTGAACTCTAACCATTGACATTGCCTAAGGTTAAGATCTTTCTGGGTAAAGATATACTTCAAGCTGTTGTGATCAGTATAGACTTGGCACTTGGTCCCCATTATATAATGCCTCCATATCTTGAGAGCATGCACTATGACATCCAGTTCCACGTCATGAGTGGGGTAGTTCAGCTCATGTTTCCGCAACTGGCGAGACGCGTAGGCAATGACATGTCCTTCTTGCATAAGAACACATCCCAAGCCCAGACAACACGCATCACAGTATACGTCAAATCCCTTCTGTAGATCTGACATTACAAATACAGGAGGTGACATCAACTTGAACTTCATCTGATTGAAACTCTCTTAGCATTCATGTGTCCACTTAAACTCTTTTCCTTTCTCTAATAGTGAGGTCATAGGCTTTGCTATCTTGGAGAATCCCTCAATAAAATGCCGGTAATAACCCGTGAGTCCTAGGAAACTCTGGATCTCAGTGACCAAACTCGGTATCTTCCATCCTACTATCTCCATCACTTTGGTCGGATCCACTGATATTCCACCATAGGAGATAATATGCTCAAGAAATGGTACTTCATCAAGCCAAAACTCACATTTACTAAACTTAGCATAGAGTTGATGTCACACCCGGTTCTGGGGGCAAAACCGAATGCATAGCATATGTGTGCCAAGATCCATTTTCCACACATATGTTGACGTCACAAGTGTAGTATATCAAAAGACAATGCAATAAAGGTGTAAAGAGAGTAGAGTAGTATTTATTACAACATCCAAACAATAGTATCTTAAATAGTATCATCAAAGTAAAGCGGAAATAACATGGGTAATCTCCCACAGGAAGATGACTAGCGCATCGTTTGACTCAGTATTCATCGAAATCTCCATCAAGGTCTTCTTCATCACCCTCTGATCAAATTATTAGCAAGGATGAGCTCACTTATGGTCGGGGCTTAGCAAGTGGGGGAAAATGAATGCAAGTTTAACAAGGTGAGGCTAAGGTTAAGCGGTAAGCATTTTAGTTGGTCAATATTTTATTAACAACACCTGTCTTACTTATAAGTGTGTATCCAAAGTATCCCAATTAAACAAAGGTATAAGAGTATATCCAAAAACACTTAAGTGAAACCACTTAAGCAAACCATTGGAAGATCATTAGATCTCGATTTATTGTCCATCTTTAAGTTCAATTATCATGTGAGGGTCCAGGTTGCTCTTAACCGTGAGCACGGCTGACATATCAGTTTTACACTCTGTAGAGGTGGTACAACTTTACCCACAAGCCGTGTATCGTATCTATCCTGGGTTGTACGGACCCTTAAACACTGCCGAGGTGAATGTCTAGGAATCCACTATGAGTTTTTCACAAAATACACTTAATACAAAGCAACCTGCTAAGGTTTCCAAGTCGGTGTGGAGGCCCTCTAGGCGAGGTACCTTAGCCAAGAATATGTCCCCATGTTAACATGAGCTGCCACCACTGCCGCTCCCCCTCTTGCCCATATTTCAGGTAAGGTTGCTAGGTACTAAGCGCATTAAGATAATTAGCAAAGCCAGAGCCATGATAGCACTCGTGGTTGCACTGTTATCCTAGGTGGTCACTCCATGTTCCAATTAATATGAAATAATCTTGTTTAACCATCGGGTTAACACCATAATACCAATTTCATTTCTGGAACATTAATATCAATAAAGAGTGACATCAAAATTATCGAGTTGAGCGGTAGCACAAATTTGCAAAGCATAGTATTTTCCCAGGGTAATCAAGGAATAATACAGTTGGTAAATCTAGGAAATCCTTAATTAAGCAAATCCCATCAAATTATGCAATATATCCAAAAAGTAAACATTATTATATGCATTAATTGGGTACAAATAGAATATGCAGAGGGAGAATCCACTTGCCTTGCTCGAAAGTGTCATGTGGGTCGTCCTCGAACGAGTTTGGTTCGTCTACCCCACAATCAACTTCTAGCATCGATTTGTGTATCGTACATACAAAAAGAATACATACGCCAAAATAAATAAATATACACCATCACAGGAGTAATCATTCACCATTACATACACTTTCATGCAACACACAATTATCCTCATAAATACGTCTTAAAGCATAAATACTTATTAATCCCTTATGACCATTACTGTGAGTCAATATTGGTGAAAATATGAGTAGGTCGCTATAACACTAGTTTTATCCAGTATAATATGTATTAACATTCTTTATGAAAAATAAATGCTAATTATTTTCTTTATTACTAATAATAGACTTAATAGTTTTATTCCTTTCATTTCTAAATAAAAATTATGCGTATAGCTAAAAATTGTTTATTTATGATTCTTCTAACATTAATATTCTAAGAATTAATGTAAATCACTAATTGGATTTTTAATAACATATTCATGGTTATTATGACATAAACAAGTATTTTACTAATTCTAATTAATTTAGTGCTATACTTATGAACACATGTATTCTGACTAGTAAAAATCTATTTTCATCTGACCGAAAACACGTGGTCTAGTATTTTCTTCTACTTCATATCAATAAATTTACACTTAAAAATACTACTAACAATTATCGTTCCATATGCTAAAGAAACGTTAGATTTGTAAACGTTTTCTAGTATGAAAATCACCAGGGTAGTGAATTGTGACAGTATTCATTTTTAAAATAATAAAATCATACACATGTCCAAAATATTGTTGCGAGGTTCGATTGTGGCTATACGTATACATTGGAATCTCTTTTCGATAATCTCTAAATTGGAAATCTCAAAATTAATTTAATTACAAACCAGGGACTAAATCGCAAAAACTGCCTTCTTCTACCTTGTGAGCTCTTGCTCAAACGCTGGGAACTCGACAAGCAGGGAGCACGGCAGGACATGGAGGGGCTTGCTCGAGCAGGGGCGCAGACGGGCGGCGAGGTCCAACCGGGGCATTCGGACGACGAGGTACGAGCTCCGGCGATCGAACGACGAACGACGAGGCACAGCGGCGAGCTCACGATAAAGGGGAGGAAGAGGACGACAGGGTTCGGCTGTAGGGGAGGGAGAGCTTCATGTGTGCGGCTACCCCTTTTATAGAGGAGGAGAAGGAGAGGAGAGGGTGCCGGGGAGGGAGAAGGGTGCGACAGCGGCTCCATCAAGCGCCATCAATGGCGCTGCCATTTCCTCTCGGCATCAATGGAGAGAGAGGACTAGGGGAGAAAGAAACGGTCGCACTCGCTGCTCCATCATGTAGGAGCCAAAATGGTCGATGGGAACGGGCCCAGGGCGCGGTCGCCCAGGCGCGGCAGGGAGGCGGGGCGGCAACGCTTTTGTGTGCCCGCCTGAGCGCGCGCGGCGGTGGCGGCAACTCGGCGCGCAGCCATCTGCGAGGAGGCGGGGCTCCCGCGGGTGGGGCCCGCACGACAGGGAGAGGGGGGAAGGAAACCCCCCCAGCGACGCGGCGTAGTTGGGCCTCGGCTGGGCCGTTTGGCCTGGCCGAGCGCTAGGGTTTGGTTTTTTTCTATTTTAAAATATAAATAAATATATTTTAAAAATTCTAAAAATCATGGTATTTATACCAAAATTATTTATAAACAAAATATTAATTTGTGAACCATTATTATTATATTATAGAATTGGATTTTCATTAAGAAGGAAATTCTACTAAACATCCAAAATCAAACATGAACAAACAAAAAATTATTCTAGATGCAAATAAAAATCAAACATTAGAAAGAAAATTTATTACCATATTAATAAACTAAATGCATTATTTTAGTTGATGGTTTTTATAGTGTTACAATTGATTATCTCTCAACTTCTGCAATACCAACCGAAGATGTTCCTCATGATCACTATCATTCTTGGAACAAATCATAATATCGCCGATGAATACCACGACGAACTTATCAAGATACTCCATAAACACCTTATTCATCAGATTCATGCAGTAGGTTGGTGCATTAGTCAAGCCAAACGACATGACAATGAACTCATATAGCTCGTCTCGGGTAGAGAAAGCCGTCTTGGGAATGTCAGAAGGCCTAATCTTCATCTGATGATAATCCGATCTGGAATCAATTTTAGAGAATACCCTGGCACATCTCATCTAATTGTGACATCATTAAGTGATTTGTAATCAACACACATCCTCTTAGAACCATCCTTCTTCTGAACAAACAGAACCGGTGCTCCCCAAGGTGAGAAACTTAGACAAATATACCCTGACTCCTGCAACTCTATTAGCTATTTCTTAAGTTCTTTTAATTCTTCAACTGGCATTCTATAGGGCCTTTTAGAAATAGGAGCGGTCCTAGGTAAGAGATCAATAAAAAACTCCACTTCCCTATCTGGTGGCATTCCGGGTAACTCCTCCAGAAAAACATCTGGGAACTCTCTAACAATTTTGATATGATCTTCCACAAATTTACCGTTGATCATGTATATAGCAGGTTTGTTAGATGTGGGTGGTGCAACTGTGACTTCAAGTCTATCACCATCAGGACTAGAAAGCTCTACTTTTCCTCTAGCACAATGTATTACTGCCTTCCATTGCTTTAACCAGTTCATGCCAAGGATTAAGTCTATTGTACTCTCTTCTAGCGCTATAGGCATAGCCCAAAACTTTCTTCTCAATATTGATATTTCTATTTTATGACTCATGTACGTTGCCTCATAAGGCCCTTTAGGTGTAATGACTATCATGGGTCTACGCATAGCAAGATAAGGTAGGCTATTTGCATGAACATAATGAGCAGATATGAATGAATGCGAAGCTCTAGAATAAAAAATTATAGCAGCTGACACGGAATTAATGAACAATGTAGAACCATCCACAGTAGCTTCAGCATTGATTTGATTAACCTAGCAATGTTATAACCATGGTTGATGGCTGGAGTCTGTGTTTGCTTGCCCTGAGTACTGCCATGAGCCGGAGTGTTGGGGTTCCTCTTAGGACAGACATTGACATAATGCTCAACATCACCACACTAGAAGCATGTGGTGCCTGTAGCGATGTTCTAGCCAGCAGGTCTAGCCGGATTGCTAGTGGGGGCAGCCTAACGAGGACGCGGAGTCCGGTGTAGCCTGTGGTGTCTGTTGAGCAGGGCGCTGGTGAGATTGTTGCCCTCCTCTAGGACAAGCTGGTGTACCCTGGGGTGGAGCATAGCGAGGACGAGTTCTGCTGCTCCCATGGCCCTAGGTGATGTCCTCCCACTTCATCTCGCCAAGCTAAACACGTTTGTGTTCAAGTGCGATGGCCTTCTCCAAAAGCTTCTGGAAAGATGGAAAGGTGTGAGACATCAGCTGGTACTAAAGTGGCCCAATGAGTTCCTCCAGGAATTGCTTCTATTTCCTCTCATCATCAGTAACCTCCTCAGGAGCATACCCTTATAGCTGAATGAATTTATCTATGTATTCACTCACTATCATGTTTCCCTGCTTGAGTGACAGGAACTCGTTCTTCTTGATCTTCATTAGCCCAATAGGAATATGGTAATTCCTAAAGTGTGTAGAGAACCCTGCCCATGTAATGGTGTCAGCAGCAGCATGAGCAACATAGTATGAGTCCCACCAGTCAGCAGCGGGGCCAGTGAGGCGACTCGATGCGTAGAGGACCTTCTCCTGGTCGGTGCACTGAGCGATTTTGGGCATTTTGTCCACTATCTTCAGCCAATCATCTGCCTAAAGATGATCTAGAGAGCTGGAGAAGGTGGGTGGCTTATGACTCATGAATTGTCGGTGCTTGTCCTAGGGTGGAGCAGGTGGTTGTAGAGGAGGTAGTTGCTGTCGTTCCTACCGTTCTTGACAGATTTTTTGACGCTCTTGACGCATTTCTTGACTCTCTTGATGGATTTGAGCTTGCATATCCGTCATGGTCTTAGCCATCTGATGTAGTAGTTGCATCTGAGCGGCAGCTACAACATCTATCCAAGCCAGTCGAGGATTCGGAGGAGGATTCATCTCCGGTTGTGGTTGGGTAACTATCCTCCTGCGACGAATGCGAGCAGGTAGATCGATACTGCCTCCCTTGCTGGTATTGACCATCTAGGTTAGAAACACATATATAATTGTAGATATGACGAATAATTATGAGACACCCAACTTTTGGACCATGATCTTTTGGGTCATCATAGCTCAGAAGATTAGAGTGTCTACTACTTAATACTAGTACATCATTCTATTGTGGTACATGCTAGAATGCCCTACTATACTATTTGAGTCAATCAAAGAAGCAAATCAAGCATTTATCATCAGAACAACCATTCAAACACTTAAATATCAATAAAAGAAAATATTTTTTGTTTTAGGTCTCATATGTCGTTAGGGATTCGTCAATATAGGATTCCAAGGTGTGAAATCCTTTTTCTTTATAGAGTAGAAAAGATAAGGGTAGTCAGAGTAGAACAACCAAAGGTGAGACAGGATAGAGAAAAGTATAGAAAGAATCAGAGTAAAGGTAAGTAGGTAAGGGTTTTGTCCAGTTCTATCTAGATTTCATCCTATAGTCAACATTTCCTTTGATACCACTTCTGTCACACCCAGGGACAAACCCGAGTACGTCTCATATGTGCACCAAAGAAGAACAACACATATAATGACCAAGTGTATAGAGATAAATGTCACAAACATTATTACATAGCAGAAGTGTCTTACAAAAATGAATGATATCAAATAAGTGAACTAATATTATTTCATTGGCGCCATTAAGCTGACTGGGAGATGCCACCTAGACTTCATCAAACTTCTCATAGTAGTCCTCCTCCTAGGCTACCTGTTCTTCACCTGTGGGGGGGTTTATATATCGCAAGGGTGAGCTCACAAAAGTTCATAGCTCAACAAGTGTGGGAAATAATGTGCATGAACTCACTAATGGTGGGAGATCATGTGAAGTGTAAGACTGATAAACAAATAATGGTTAAAACTGAGCGTTTTTTTTAATAAGTTGGTCATATTTTATTAGCAGTTACTAAATATAAGTGTATACTAACCCAAAAATAATAGATCAAAATTAATAATAAAACCATAATGCGATGCATATGACAAATTAAGTTTAATTCCATAGGTTAATCATGCGAGTCCTAAGCTGCTCATGACCGCGAGCACGGCTAGTATACCAGTTTTACACTCTATAGAGGTTGTGCATCTTTACCCACAAGCCATACTACCCATTTCCCAAGGGGTCTAGAGTCCCATTCATCTCTACCAAGGAAACGAGGCAGGGTAGCACTACGAGGCCTTTCCAAAGTTCCACTAGTTCAAGAAAACCCGCTATGGATACAGGAAGAAGGAAGCATAGGAATCCCTCGTCCGGAAAGCTAAACAAATAGTCTGACTCGAGAACCTCCCTATACTCCGCAGCGATGCCTCCCCGCTTGCCCCTTATCGGTAAGGTAGTCTCTCCCTAGCTTTCCTAATTACTTGGCCAAGGGCGTCCCATTCCACCATTGTGGTAGCACTGTTATCTCAAGTTAAGCTCCATGTTCCAATTAACACCATAATCTTATCATGAACATTAAAGAATAGAATAACAACAATAAAGCATGATCATGAAGAATATTTATCTTAACACCCAAAACCACATAGAGCAATAGCAGAGGCTACCCAAAAGTTTAGTGGTGATCAAGGCATAAAGTAAAGCAGACTAGGGTGACCTATTGGGTCCCATCAAAATTAAGCCTAAAAATGTCATAGTGATTATATAGAACATTATTGGGTAAAGAAAAGTGGTCAAGGGCACAACTTGCCTTCAACGAGCTCCTACTCAGTAGTTTCCACCTACTGGGTATCGGGGTCCTCGGTCACTTGCTCGTCTACTCGCAACAATACAAACAGACATTGCATAGGAGAAATTTACATCACACCAAACATAAGATTAGAATGCGTGATAATAATTGTTAGGGACTTGTTCTCAAATGCTAAGAATTAAGAACAAGGCAACATAGAAAGTGTTAAATATTAAGTTCCTTCGTCCTTAAAAACATTATATCCCTTCGGATATAATGAATCTTGGACGAAGGTTAGAAAGGAAAAGATTTTCATAAGATTGATTAACGGTAAAAAAGAACACATATATAAAATACAAATAAATGTTTGAGTATTATCATCAACTTACCTTTATTGCCAAATTCATGAAAACAAATTACAAGTGTACCTTCGGATTGATGAAAAGTAAGGATGCAGACGTGATGTGAAAAAACGTATGCCAGGTCAGCGTGAACAGTACGGGAGTACTGTTCATCTATTTATAGGCACGGGACGCAGCCCGTGTAAAATTACATTGACACCCTTTACATTTAACAATAACTTTATAGCAATCCTTCGGGGTTTAACTTGACTTTTCATCTTTAAGTCGGTTCCTCTTTTTTGCCGTCATGCCGAAGCTTTTCTACACGCAGCTTCGTGATCGTCTTATCCTTCGTTGTGGTCGCTTTTCGCCCCAGTCAAGCTTCGTCTTGACCATGCTTTTGTACACCCACAACCTGACTCCGAAGGTACCTGTTCACATGTTTCACTCGGAAAATATTGTCAAATCATGTTTTTGAGGACCTTTGGAAGCCGAAGGCCCCCAACAGTAGCCCCTCGCAATATTAATTTACTGTAATGATAAATTCATATTGCGACATGGACGAAGGCTTTAAGCCGAAGGTCCGGAAAAACACCTTCCTTTTGCTAGAATAGCAACAGTCATTGACAAATGGGGCCCTCCAGTTTTTGACACACTGGGTGTATAAATAAGAGCTCAGCACAAGTTTATTTGGCACGCTCTTTTGCCATCTGCTTTTTACTCACCCAGCTTTTTAGCCTGCGCGCGACAGCACTTGCTAGGTTTAAAATTTTTAAGCTTCGGTTTCGAGTGTTGTTTGTCAGCATCTGCGAAGATGCCTGAGGATAAGAAAGTTGTTGGTGCTTCGAAGCTAAGCCTTTCTGAGGAAATGCACCTGGGTTTTCTTGAATCAATGTCGAAGACTAATACGGAAAAGATTACCAGAGAGATTTTGGAGGGTTTATCTGAAGATACTGGCGACAGTGATAGTTACGATGTGGATAGTGGTGGTGAAGATTCCGAAGATCGACCCTAGCGACCAAGCCATGCAGTTTTTGGTATGTCCAGCATTAAGGAAAACCATCTTGTCAATATGAGAGCGAGATACTTTCGGGACTTGTCCGTTGTGAGGGCTGACGAAGGAGAGAAGACTTGTCCAACTCCCGAGGAAAATGAGGTCGTGATATTCCGAAGCTTCTTGAAAGCTGGCTTACGATTTCCCTTGAGTAGTTTTGTCGTGGAAGTATTGAAGACATTCAAAATCTACCTTCACCAACTTATCCTCGAAGCAATCATAAGGATGAACATCTTTGTGTGGGCCATGAGAAGCCAAGGTTTGGAACCTAACGCAAAAAGCTTCTGTAACATACACGAGCTATTGTATGAGACAAAACCCTGGGGCAAAGAGCAGTATCACAACAAATTTGGCTGCTATAGCTTCGGTGCTCGGTCGGGGTCAAGCTGCCCTGTGCCAACCTTTCGAAAGAGGTGGCCCGGCGACTGGATGACTGAATGGTTTTACGTGAAAAATGACCTGAAATGACGTGAAGATATCAGGGGTATCATTATGCGCCCTATCTGGCAATGCTTCGGCCTCCGAAAGCCGAAGGTGGAGATGGATGAAGCAGCCGAAGAATGCCAGAGAGCTTTCGGCGTAGTCTGCTCTTTTATTGGTACAAGGGATTTGGTCCAAGAGCATATTGCCTTCAGAGTTTGGCCACTTGTAGAAAAGTGGGAAATGCCGAAGGAGACCGTCAAGGAACCTGACGAAGGCGGGCTAGTTAGGCTAAAATACACATTCAAATACGGAGATAAGTTTGTTGAACCAGATGATGACTGGTTGAAAAGTATTGAGGCCATAAGTGACGAATTGCTTGGGGTATACTCGAAAGCCGAAGATACTGCACTATCAGCGGCCTTCGGAGGCCGAAAGAAGAAGAGGCTTAACCGAGTATTTGATGCAATTGGGTTTATCTACCCCGACTACCATTACCCGGTGCGAGGCCGAAAAAGGAAAAATACTTCTCCTGCAAAGGAAATTGCTTCAGCTGCTCCTAGCGAGCCGGCACCGAAGAGGAAAAAGGTAAAGGTACTCACACACCCTCCACGTTATATTGAGCCGGCCACAGTGCCTGAATTTATTGGTGAGGCCTCTTCGGCCACTGAAGCCAAAGAACCAACTCCAGTGGCAAAAATCGACAAAATGGCCGAAGTACCAGCAACAGAGAAAACAGAAGGACCGAGGACTGAAGAAGCAAAAACATTAGAAATTTTAAGTCCAACAACAAAAATCCAAAAGGGGCCAACAGCGACCCCGAAAAGAAAAAGGATGGTTAATGTGCTAGATGTTTTGGAAACAATTAAATCTTCGAGCATAACTCCGAAGAAAACTGTTGAAGCTTTTAAAGTGTCTACTGAAGCCTTTGTTGCTGAAGCTTTGAAGCAACAATTTGAAACTGAAGCTGGGCCCTCAAAGCCCATCAAGGTAAAACCTTTGAAAGCTGAAGAAAGAAAATTGATAGAGGCAACTTTGGAAACCGAAAAAATAAAAATGACAGAGCCAATTTTGATTGAAGAAATTGACACTGGCGTCCCCGAAGCATCTTCCAAAATACATGATTATATTGTGCGACATGCTTCGGGGAAGAAACTATCTGAAGAAGAGATTTTTGAAGCTAATCACTATGCCCGAGAACTAAACCATCCGAAGGGGGCCGTAGTGTTCAATGGAACAGACGAAGATGACTTCCTATACTGTCTCCCAGACAATAAAGAATTATTCGTGTGCCGAGAGATGGCAAGGAGCATGGGGTTCCCGAAGCTTGAAGCTGGCCTTTGCGCCATGACGAAGGAGGATCTTGCAGATAGCCTTGCATATAATAGTCTGAAGGTACAAAGATTGTGAATTTTGAAATTTATGAATTTTGAATTAGTCTTTTGCTATTATGTTAATCCATTCATTCTTTTGAATAGGGCTTAATACTCAGCAATGCCTTAAGGGCACAAAAGAATGCTGAAGACGAGAGCTGCACTATTGCTCTTAACAACCTTCGAACAGAGGTTATCAGGCTAAGAAACGAAGCCTTGGAAAAGGACGAAATTCTGCTTACATTGGTGGATAAAATGAAGGAAGACGAAGCTAGCTCTAAAACTCAAGCCGAAGCTCAGAAGCGCGAAATCGAAGATCTTCAGAAACAATTAGCCCGAGCTAAAGAAGAGCGCATTCTTGAAGAAACAAAATGAGAACTAAGTGATCAATGGGCAAATCATTTGGAAATAAATGTTGAAGAGCTTCGTGCTTCGAAGAAAAGGTGCTATGATAAATCCATAGAGTGTGTTAAGAAGATAAAATCCAGCTTCGCCAGCGTCGGCGCATTTTCTAGTGAAGAAAATTTCACAAGAGGGAATCCAGAAGGCCCGATTGAATGGATCAGTCACGAAGCTGAGGCCTTCGAGGAAATCTTGAATAGTCGCGGGGACATTTGTGCTTTTTCGGGCGCCATAGGAATTGTTACTATTTTGGAGAAGAAAGGTTGCGAGCATGTGAAATCTTTGGCATAGTCTGAAGCTGCTTTATCCTCTGAAGATATCAAAGACCCTTCAGCCGAAGCAAGCCAGGTCGGTGGAAAATTTTTCACCGACATTTGGGACAATGGCAGCCGAGAAATGGCTAAAGAAATCATTCAGAGAAGCGAAAAAGGCATCCATGACGCTAGGAAGGTAGCGGAGGCTGCTGAAAAAAGCACAGGGCCCGAAGGGCAAATAGGTATTAATTAGTGGTTTTTATTCTGTTGTGATTTTTGATTTTAAACTTTGTACACGGTTCTGTAATAGTAATATAGTCGTGTCCTCTCCTCCCTCAGAACCTGCTGAGGCAGCTTCGGACCCCCCCGAAGGGGGACGACGAAATTAGACAAATGGCCGAAGCCATCATGGACAAAGTTGTCAATCAGCTACTAAACGAAGCTGCAGAAGTAGTTCTTAGGGAAGATTAAGTGCTATTGTAAAAATACTTGGAACATGACATGTGTAAAACTTTGTAACTTTGAATGTAATATATAATCTATTTATGGTTCAATTCTTTACGATGCATGAAATTTTGCATACATACCGTTTTTTGAGCCTTCGGCGAAAAAACACCTTCCCTTCTTTTCATGCTTCGTGAAGAAAATCTTTTACGTACCACAAGAATTTCCATACTTCTCTGATGAAGAATATCCAAGCTTCGTGAAAACATTCTTCGAAGCTATAAAAAAGTTTTATGTTGCCTCTCTGACGAAGCTTTTCTCTTTTTCCAAAACATTCTTCGAAGATCAATACTGTGTCCCCTTCTTGCTCTACATGCAATATGATGTATGATGCTTATGTTATGCAAAATGATGTGATGATGTTATGCTATGCAAAATGATATTTATGCCGAAGATACACACATCTCTGCAATAGAGCACACAATCTTTTTGTCTCAGCGCTGACTTTTCGCTGTGAGCCTCCCTTAGGAGCTTCTTCGCCTTTTACTTTCAGCGGAATCAGCGTTTATTTTTCGCTGTAAGCCTCCCTTAGGAGCTTCTTCGCCTTTTACTTTCAGCGGAATCAGCGTTTATTTTTCGCTGTAAGCTCTGCATTCCATTTGGAACGACTTTTGAGCAGAAAACTTACACTGCGCTCCTTTAGGAACAACTTTTTACTACTTCGAAGAAGTTACAGTGTGTTCCTTAGAACAAGTTTTTGATAATTCGAAGGTTCTCCGTGCCACCATAAATTCTTGTGCTTCAGTAACTCAAGCCTATGGAGAAGATATATTTTCATTATGATGATAAGCTAAACTGTTACAAGAATTTGAAAAAACGATGAAAGACACTTAAACTTCCAATAATTGTTCTTTACTACAAAGAAAGTAAAACCGAATGCGAAAAGCTGCTGTCGAGGTAGGATATTTTGTCAGTAAATATGCTTCGACTCTGGCACAATGCTATTGACTGTGCGAGCTTCGGACTCCTCCCTAAGGTCCCTCTGGGGGTGAGAGTGCTGGCTCCCTTCTGGCTGCGGACCACGTTGTATTGGTGGTGGTGGTGGAAGCTGTTGCCAGGAAGCTTGGGGTTGGCTTGCCGAAGCAACAGAGGCTGCAGGGTGATTGCCTACATATTCTGGAATGTAAGGCGAATGGTACGAAGTAGTATGCATGACCTGCTTCGACTGGTTCTGTTGCGCTGCAGCCTCTGCTAGCTCCTTTTGCTTCTGGATGGTAACATGGCACATCCTGGTGGTATGGCCTTTGCCTTCACCACAGAATAGGCAATAAATTTTTCTTGGTTGATCTCCAAATCTTCCCCCGAAGCCCCTGTTGCCTCTGCCCCTTGGCGCTGGCGGCCGGAAAGAGCTCTGTTGTTGCCCCGAAACTTGCGAGGAGCACTTTGGCCTTTGTTGTTGACTCCCTTTGTCATCACTTTGGGTAGAATTGTGAATTGACCTGACGTGCCATGGATAAAATCTTCCTCCGAAGCCCCTGGCCATTTTAGAGAACCTGAAAGCTTCCTCCCTTCTTTGGCGAAAATCACTGTCATCTCGAATATACTCATCCATCTTCTGGAGCAGCTTCTCCAAAGTTTGAGGAGGCTTCCTGGCAAAGTACTGAGCTGCAGGTCCTGGCCGAAGCCCTTTGATCATGGCCTCAATGACAATTTCATTGGGCACTGTTGGTGCCTGTGCCCTCAGACGTAGGAACCTTCGGACATATGCCTGAAGGTATTCTTCGTGATCCTGAGTGCACTAGAATAAAGCTTGAGCAGTGACTGGCTTCGTCTGAAACCCTTGGAAGCTGGTTATCAACATATCCTTCAACTTTTGCCATGAGGTGATTGTCCCTGGCCTAAGGGAGGAGTACCTGGTTTGTGCAACGCTCCTGACAGCCATGACGAAGGACTTTGCCATGACCACCGTGTTGCCACCGTACGAAGATATAGTTGCCTCATAGCTCATCAAGAATTGTTTCGGGTCTGAATGACCATCGTACATGGGGAGCTGGGGCGGCTTGTAAGACTGTGGCCAAGGAATAACCTGCAGTTCTGTTGACAAGGGAGAAGCATCATCAAAAGCAAAATTTCCATGATGGAAATCTTCATACCAGTCGCCCTCGTTGTAGAAGCCCTCTTGATGAAGCTCTCTGCGCGGGGGCCTTTGGTTCTGGTCATCTTGAGCAAGATGTCGAAGCTCTTCAGAGGCTTCGTCTATCTGCCTTTGAAGATCAGCTAGACGAGCCATCTTCTCCTTCTTCCGTTGGACCTGTTGATTGATCATCTCTAAATTTTGGATTTCTTGATCCAAGTCGTCCTCGGGAGGCGTTGGACTGGTGACCTTCCTCTTCTGGCTTCGGGCCTCCCTAAGAGAAACGACATCTTGATTGGGGTCCAGCGGCTGCAGAGTGGCAGCCCCTGTCGCTGAAGCTTTTTTAGGCGACATGACGAAGGTGACGCTTGCCGAAGGTGTTCAAAACTTCAGAAAATGGGCGTGAGTTCACCGGAGGTGGGCGCCAATGTTGGGGACTTGTTCTCAAATGCTAAGAATTAAGAACAAGGCAACATAGAAAGTGTTAAATATTAAGTTCCTTCGTCCTTAAAAACATTATATCCCTTCGGATATAATGAATCTTGGACGAAGGTTACAAAGGAAAAGATTTTCATAAGATTGATTAACGGTAAAAAAGAACACATATATAAAATACAAATAATGGTTTGAGTATTATCATCAACTTATCTTTATTGCCAAATTCATGAAAACAAATTACAAGTGTACCTTCGGATTGATGAAAAGTAAGGATGCAGACGTGATGTGAAAAAACGTATGCCAGGTCAGCGTGAATAGTACGGGAGTACTGTTCATCTATTTATAGGCACGGGACGCAGCCTGTGTAAAATTACATTGACGCCCTTTACATTTAATAATAACTTTATAGCAATCCTTCGGGGTTTAACTTGACTTTTCATATTTAAGTCGGTTCCTCTTTTTTGCCGTCATGCCGAAGCTTTTCTACACGCAGCTTCGTGATCGTCTTATCCTTCGTTGTGGTCGCTTTCCGCCCGAGTCAAGCTTCGTCTTGACCATGCTTTTGTACACCCACAACCTGACTCCGAAGGTACCTGTTCACATATTTCACTCGGAAAATATTGTCAAATCATGTTTTTGAGGACCTTCGGAAGCCGAAGGCCCCCAACAATAATCTAAACATCGTAATGAGGTCACAGGTTCGAGAACCACTAAATTTAGAGTTAGAGTTATAAAGTAATGATTTTCTAAATTTAGGCGTTAAATATAGAACAAATTAAGTGCCTGATTTTAACCTATGTTTCATAACAAAAATAAGGTTACTAGATGATAAACAATATTAATATGAATTTAATGCAACTGGAATGGATCAAAAAGGAGTCAAAATGGATTAATTATGAATAAAACAATTTTCTGAAATTATTTCTATACAAAAAATCATTTTCTGATTTAATTCTGAATTTCTCTAGTGGTCCTAGACTGCGGACACAAATACCAGAGTCCATAGGGTTTACTATATAAAAGTCTAGGCGCAGTTGTAATTATTTTCATCAGCTGTGGACGACGGTTTCATTCCGAGAAACCACAGGGTCTCATATGCATAACGGTTACGCCGAAGGGGTACGCATGAATCACAGCCGTCCGATCTAACTCCTACGCACCAGATTAGGTCGAAGCCCGCCCAAACCGGTACACAACCGCAGCCATCAGATCAGATATCCATGGCCCTAGACCGCTCACACCGAGATGCAACCGAATCGGACCATCGCCCGATCAACGGCCATGATCAACTACATACGAATCGGTATGCAAGCTCTAATCCCGGCCATTGCTGAACAGATCAACAGCCTAAACGCTTCCCCCCTTTCTCCGTCAAACCACGGTGACGCCACCTGGGTGCTGCGGTGGCCCATCGCCGGAGTTTAGCCGATCCAGAGTCCTAATCCCTAATCCCCTAATCCCAACGATTCTACGCAGTTCCACAAACATGACAGAGAGGGTTGACGACTCACCGAAACCAGAGATGGCTGCTAGGAAGCTAACCGCGGTGAGGGACGATTCCAGGGTTCCCGTGGAGGCCGACGAGAAATTAAGCCGCGTACGGTGACTTCCTCCGCCCATGGATGATGTGACACCCTTCGAGATAACCCGGAGACGCTCACAAACCAACTCCCGTTGACCTGACGATGGTGATTACTCACTTTGGAAACGACAATGCTCTATTCCTCCCTCCTTGGTGGCGAGGCTATCACGGCGTAGGGTTTTCTGTAGTGGTGGGTCTAGCAGAGTCAACGCACCCGAACGCGACAGAGGGCTCCCTCTATTTGTTTGTGAGGCCAGGCGGCTACATAGCTAGCAGCGTGCATGAAGCTCATGACATTCTGTTGCGCGCGATCAGAGCATGAGGCGAAGAAGATCTATAGGGCGAGGGCTGACACGTTGGGCCCGCAAGCAGCGACTGACTCGGGCGCGACAGAAAGACTAACAAACCAGGTCCCCTAGCAGCAACACAGCGACGTGCGCGTTGCGAGCCCGACAGGTGAGCCCCACCTGTCGAAGCAGGAGGCCAGCGCGTTTGCGGTGACCTGGGCCGAGGTTGTTGGGCCGCGAAGAGGTATTTAGGCCCGAAACCTAGTTTTAGCCTTTTCTTTTATTTTATTTATTTTGTTTTGAATTCTTTCTCAACTTCAAAGTCTAGTATTGAATTCAAATTTGTTGTGAGTTTCACATATAGATTAAATGCACAAATAAAAATACCAGCATGAAAAAGTGTTTTCATTATTTTATACATTTTTGCTAGTTATTAAGGAATTTATTCCAATTAACTTGCATGTGTATATTTATATATGCATGTGTCACAAAAAAATAAAATCCCATATACATCAAATACTTTAACTCCTTTATTTACTATGATTTGGGTATTACAGGATCTGTGCCCCCGACGTAACGCGGCCTGCAGTGGTGTTTCCTTTGCCAGTGAGCAATTGCTAAGGGCTCCAATGAACTTCGTCTAAATCTGCTAGGCACACACCTTCAATGAGGTTTGGTGATCACCTGAAGTCGAATCCTGAGGCCAGAGTCGGCCCGGCTCAGTTCTCTCACGTCGGCGGCCTCCCTTACGCTCTCTCTTTGCCACCCCCGACACTCTAGCTCTTGCGTTCACAGGTTGGGCGATGAAGTGGTCACAGGTGCTCCGGCGATCCAACCTTTATCGCCCCGCCCGCACTTGGTTAGTTAGCGAGGAATCTGGTGGACAGCAACGGCGACCACGCGCGGCGCGCGCTTCTGTTACGACGAGGAGAGAAAAGAGCTGACAAGCGGGCCCCAAAATCAGTGTCAGTGGTGCGCGTTTGATTGGAGTGGCTGGCAGTGGCAGTGGCTGACCCGTGGGGCCGAGGTGTCGGCGCCCAGCGTGTGGCGCTACGGGATGAGCTGCGCGCGAGGCTCTAGTGGGCCGAAAGTGGCTACTAGGCCCAATCTGAGGTTTTTCCTTTTTTTCTTTTTCTTTTCTGTTTTATTTTCTTTTTTTACTTTTTTTCTTTTTTTAATTTAAATTCAAATGCAGTTTGACCACTAAATCAAGTGCATAATTAAAAAGAATATCAACATGAATGCATAGTTGTTTTAGTTATTTTTATTTTATAATTGCTTTTATATTTTGGTTTTCCTTTCTCTTTACCTTTCATTATTTCAAGTTTAAATCTAGCCAAGTGGTATTAAGTCCGAATATGCACAAACAAAAATCTAGAATGAGGCAACTCTAAATTTATTTGTTATTTTACCCCTTTAAATAATAGAATGTTTCCACATACAAGTTATTAATAAAGAGTGAATCATGCCATAGTTAAAGATCCCATCTTTATTTATAAAGGTTCATTCCTCTATAATAAAACACATACTATAATAACTCTAATACTATTTCTTAAATAACTAAAGTCATAGAAATCCCTACTATTATTCTTACGAAATAATAAAGAACTAACCAAAACTTCTTATGGTATTATTTAGAGTTTACAGTCAGGCAAACCCTACAATGCGGCACTCAGTGCTCCTCGTATGGCTGTACCATGTACAGAGGAGGTGTGGGGTACCTAGCTGCGCTCAACAACTCCCACAAGATATAGGGGAAACCCTCTCGGGAAAAAGGTAGTTGAAGCTAAAGTGGGTGTCTCCTCCGTTAGTGGGTGTAGGCGAAGCCATATGTGCAAGAAAGGTAAGTGTAAGTGAAGGAGAAAAACACTAGAAGGGAAAGGGGTTCTAAGGGTCAAATTGAAAAAAATCTGCATGGGTCGACCTATGTTGACTTAGATTATACCTTCCCTAGCAGTTTCTTAACCCTAGTTTTTGGACAAGTCTTTATGGGGTTAAAAGTTAATGCACTATTTTTTTGCTAGTTTGACTTTGAAAATTTTAAGATTATGATTAAAATGCATGCATGCTCGTACTGGCATCCTCTCATCAATCATAGGGGTGCTCCTAGGGCATCCTACCTATTATAGTAGCATCCTGAACGCCTTACTTATATAGCCACCTAGCTACCCATTTATTCCTAAGGCTTCTCATCCTAGGTCTATCCTTATCATCTTGACGATCTATCCAACATTGGTTTCTAAGCAAGTTTTACTTTTAAAAGGTTGGTACTCATGTAATGGTATTTGCTCCAATACTAGTTGTGGTGGAACCGCCCAGATTTTTCCAGTTTAAGTGCTCAAGTATCGCATTAGAGGCAATCATACACTTAAAATGGAATAAACTGTCAGTCCGTCTGTTCTAGTCCGATAAAACCACTAACAAAGATCGAGTACCATTTTCTCACATGAAAGTGAGCACAGAGAAATACAATAAAGCACGAAACCACAAATTAAAGAAGTACTTGAGTTATTACATGAATCAGAGTTTAACATTACGAAACATTGTTTTAGTGTAGAGGATAACAACTAATGATGATAATTGGGGAGTAGGGCAAAGCCTAGCCCACTACTCCTCCTTATACTCTCCTGCTGAGGCAGCATCCCACTCAACCGTCCAACCTAGTGGCAGGGTGGCTGGCCAAGTCACCATCAACCATGTCTTGCAACGAACCTGTAAAATTATGCCACAAGCAAGGTTGAGTATACAAATACTCAGCTAGACTTATCCGGTGTGAGGAGTCTACTCCTCTACCTCTAGACCATGAAGTTGTTTCGCTGAGGGATTTGGTTTGCCAAAAGCACTAGTTGAGTCTAAGTCAAATTTTAGCTTATTCAAATTCTATAATATTCTTTAAACTAGGTTTGCTTCCTTCTAAGCATACATGGTAGCAAGCATTTAATGCAATCAACACTTATCTCGTGAAACCTCTTTCACTTCCTAATCAATGCAGTACAATGGGTCAAGCAATCTTATTAGCTGTGAGAAGCAGATGATTCGAATCGAGTTTTAACCTTACAAGGTAAACCTAAACACACAACATGTGAGGGCACTCCGTCCCCATCGATTCCCCATCAACAGAACAGGGCTCACAACCTTGGCATACAATGCTCCACTGTCACACCAAGTTTTAGAAGGCAAACCGAATGCGAACCATGTACGTGCCAGGATCAGAAATTCACGTATACAGCGAATACATAGTTGGACTTCATCACATAGTGATCAAATAATAACGTGAAAAGGTATTAATTTGATTACATCATGATGTACGAGACATCCACATAGTCTTAAACGTAGATCAAAGTGCGAAAAATGAAACGTAGCAATACACGGCCTTCACAGGCAGCCGACTGCGGGTTTGTCGCTAACCCATGCCTAGAACTCATCACAGTCTTGAAACTCCTAAAAATCCCCCACAATGACTTTAGCTTCTCCTGAGCAGGGGTTGCAATGTGGACAACCTAGTGTTTTGGTGTTTTAAGCAAGGGTGAATACACATCAACATACTCTACAATTGTCCTGTTTGGCTAAAAGTGGACTAACTGTATGTGGGGTAAGCTTAGAGCAGTTGCTTTTAGTTGGTCGGGTAATTATTACTAGTCGAGCCAAGTTTTAGTATTAAACCCAAGTTATAACCCAAAGGTACTCCTTCCAAATGGAAAGAACATCGGAATCCATTATCATAATCATCACCATTAAAACCATTATTATCCTCATCATCATCATCTGTAATCATAGTATCCTAATCAAAGGAGCTCCCAAGGCCGGTCATAAGCGTGAGCACGGCTGATATATCAGTTTCATAACACTCTGCAGAGGTTTCACACTTTACCCACGAGTCGTGGTTCCCTCTCTAGCCCGGGTTTGCAAGACCCTTGTAAACTCCCGAATTGAATGGACAGTGATTCACTATGAAGCCTTTACAAAGATTCCCTAAGATGTAGAAGCCCGTTAGGTTTCCTAAATGTACCTCACTCCTCCCCAAGGGGCAAACCAACCTCGGCAGAGCGAGCCGCATACACCGAGCCCCATTGATGGCACGGCGGCAAAGCAAACTACACCTCAGTTGCTCTAATTAATTAGTTAAGGGCATTCCATTCCACCCTCATGGTTGTACGGTTATCCCGGGTGGTCATCCAACGAACCAGTCCTTACGGAGAGGCACTCGAGAAACCCCTCGAGCCCCCTTAAATATCACAATGCCATCATCATTTCCAAAAGTAAACATCATATCATAAATAATCTCATCATGTTCATTGATTATAGTAAAGCGCTAGCATAGAGCTAATCCAGAAATAATCCAACCCAAATAGGTGATCAAGGGCAGGATAAACAAAAGACTAGTAAATCCTTAGGTATAAATTATGTAAATGCGAGGAGATGAATTATAAAATGAGTAGGACATAAATAGGTCAGAGGACACTTGCCTTCATCAACCAGCTGCTGCTCAGGGTCTTCTCCTGCAACTTCTATGAACTCCGCCAATAGACCATTATCTATACGAGTTCAAACATACATACCGCATTCTTAACATAGAAAGTAACAATACACCACATAATAAAATAGAACAACTAAACAGACGCGTGACATAGAGCTCGCATTTACGACTATGCGAGAAAAAAAACTACGACGACCAAAGCTACGCCTGAGAGACATAGCGATTACGATAAGCAACTAAGGACTAAAATATTTATCTCAACATAATTATATTAATTGATGTTCATGTGACGCACAAATAAAATTAATGCTAGGTCCTAATTAGTTCGAGACTTGATTAATCATTATTACACTACGCACTTTAATTAATATACGTGATTCTAGGTGAATTAAAAGAGGTTGTCGTGTGGTGAAGCGCGCGACACGACCCATGACCCAAACGAAATTTAAAACGCTACGACACGCACAAAGCGTGTCGAAGGCACACGCGCTGGGGCTGCGCGCCGAGGCCGCACCACGGCCATGTCATAGCAGTGATGAGGCTGTGCACAAGGGCCGGGCCAAGCAGCGACACGCACGGGGCAGGGGACGCATGAGAGCAGTAGGGCAAGGCCGTGCTGTGCCGCCGCACCTGACAGGGAGGGCGCGATGAGCCGGGTGCCGGGGCTGGGGGCTAAGGTAGGGGAGGGGCACCGCGCCGGGGCAGGGTTGGGCATGGGAGGGGCGCCGCGCTGGGGTCGGGCCGCCACCGGGGACGGGCCACATGGGGGCAGGAGAGGGTGTCGTGCCAGGACCAGGCCGCTGTCGGGGAGGGGCTGCGCGGGGGTAGGGGGACGGGCGCCGCCAGGTTAGGCGAGCTAGGCAGGGGAGGCCGCGCCACGGGGCGCTGGGCCGTCGTAGGGGGCCAAAGGTGGGGCTAGGGAGGGCACGTGCAGGGGGGCCGAGGAGGGCCTTGTCGCGCGGGGAGGGTGCACAGGGGGGCATGCCAGGGAGGGCCACCACGGGGCAGGGGGCACCGCGTGCAGGGTGTCGCGCGCGTAAAGAGAGGAAGGGAGGAGGAGAGGGATGGGCTTACCATGGGCTCGATAGACGGCAACAATCGCTCTCTACTGATCCAAACGATGGCAGGGAGAGAGTGGGAGAGAGGAGGAAGAGGGAGAGGGTAGTTTCTCGCTTCCTAGATCATGGGTGCACGGGAATGGGGAGTGGGGGAGGGGGCGCGCATGGGGCATGGGCGGTTTGGGCGCGCGCCAGGGATGGGCTAGGCCACATGCGGGGCTGGGCTGGGGCTGATTCTCATCTACTCGATCTCGCCTGCTTCTAATCATATCCATTCCACGAATATAAATCCCAAATTAAATGAGAATATGATACGGCCCAACATATCGGGGTGCTATATTGCCTTTGACTCCGAACCTTCTAACTCCTCTGGTAGGCGATACCTTTAGTTAGACAAAATCTCCCACTTCAAAACTCAGCTCTCTTCTTCTTATGTCTGCATAACTTGGTTGCCTTGACTACGCTATCTTCAGATTCTCCAGAACCATCTTGATATTCTCTTCTGATAAGCGATACCTTCATGTCGGGCCCAAACACTTACTTCTCTCCAAGTTGATCCCAATGCAACAGAGTTCTGCAACTCCTTCCATAAAGTGCCTGAAATGGTGACATCTTTAAGCTGGCCTAGTAATTGTTGTTGTAGGAGAATTTTGCATAAGGTAACCTCTTGTCCCATCCGTACTTATCTTGCAACGCACAGGCTCTCAACATATCTTCTAGGATCTGGTTAGTTCTTTCAGTCTGACCGTCTGTCTGCGGATGATAAGCTAAACTAAAATTCAAATGTGTACCCAAAGCTTCATGCAACTGTTGCCAGAAATGAGAGGTGAACTATGTTCCTCGGTTTGACACTATCTTTTTTGGCACACCATGGAGACAAATGATCCGAGACATGTACAACTCTGCCAATATTGCACTGTTGTACCTAGTCTTGATAGGTATGAAGTGGGCTGACTTGGTCAAGCGGTCCACTATTACCCAAATGGAATCATAACCGGCTCGAGTGCAAGGCAACCCAACTATGAAGTCCATTCCGATCTCATCCCATTTCCACTGAGGAATTTGCAACGGTTGCAACAAACTGGCTAGCCTCTGATGCTCTACTTTGATTCTTTGACAACTATCACATATAGCCACATGCTCTGTGATCTCCCTTTTCATTCTGTACCACCAGAATTTCTTCTTCAGATCCTGATACATCTTCTTACTTCTAGGATGTGTGGAATAAGCTGTCTCATGAGCTTCCTTAAGGATCGACTCCCGAATGGATTGGACAATGTGAACACACAAGCAGTCCTTGAACCATACCACACCTTCTGCATCTTCTCGAAAATCTTTGCCTCTTCCTTCTAGAATCACCTATCGGATTTCATTGATCTTTTCATCGTTCTTTTGCGCTTATGGATGGCCATCATGTTGACTTGACTTTTTCTGCTTAAAGCATCTACCACCACATTCGCTTTTCCTGGATGGAAGTGAATTTCCAATTCATAGTCTTTGATCAACTCTAACCATCTTCGATGTCTCATATTCAGCTTCGATTGGGTGAATATGTACTTTATACTCTTGGGGTTTGTATAAACATCACACTTCTGCCTGCCCGTACAGATAGTGCCTACATGTCTACGTCATGTATTGGATAATTCTGCTCATGAACCTTCAGCTATTGGGACGAGTATGCCATAACTCTTCCCTCTTGCATCAATACACATCCCAAGCCGGTGTAGCAAGGATCGCAATATACCGAGAATGGCTTGTGCACATCAGGCAAAATTAAGACAGGCGCTGTAGTCAACTTCTCTTTTAGTGCTTCAAAGGCCTCTTGGCACTTCTAGGTCCACTTGAACTCAACTTTGTTTGCTAACAGGGCTGTTATTGGTCTCGCAATCTTCGAAAACATATCAATGAATCGTCGATAATATCCGGCCATTCCAATGAAGCTCTTGATTCCCCGAACATCTGTTGGCGCTTTCCAATTCAGAAAGTCTGCCACTTTCTTTGGATCCACAGCAAATTCATCTATGTTTATAATGTGACCCAAGAACAAGATTTCATCAATCTAGAACTCCCATTTGCTCAACTTTGCATACGTCTGGTGCTCTCGCAATCTCTGCAACACCATCTTTAGATGATACACATGCCCTTCCTCATTTTAAGAATATATGAGAATGTCAACAATGAACACAACCACAAACTTGTCGAGATAATCCATAAACACATTGTTCATCAAATTCATGAAGAAGGCTGGCACATTCATCAGGCCAAAAGACATAACCGTGTACTCATATAGCCCATACTTGACAATAAATGTCGTCTTCGGGATGTCCAAAGGTCGGATTCTGAGCTGATGTGTGGCGGAACCGCCTAGATTATTCTAGCTTAAATGTCTTAGTCTCACCTCAAGGGCAATGACCCACACTTAAGACGAAATAAACTGTCAATTCCTTAGATCTAGTCCGATTGAAGACACTTACCAAGGATTGGGTACCATTTGCTCACACGAAGGTGAGGCAAAGAGAAATACAATAAAGCATAATACCATAAATTTAAATAAGTACGTAGAGTTATTACATCATCGTTGGAGTTTGAAAATAGTAACATTGTTCTTGTTGCAGCGGAAATTAACTAACATTAAATAAAGAGTGAGGCGAAGCCTGGCCCATCACTCCCCCTAGTCATCTCCTTCTGAAGCAGGGTTCCACTCGACTGTCAAGTCAACCTAGAAACCATATCCTCTTCGAAGGTACCTGTAAAAATTATGCCACAAGCAAGGCTGAGTATACCAATACTCAGCTAGACTTACCCGGTGTGAGGAGTCTACTCCTCTACCTCTAGACCATGAAGCTGTTTAGCTAAGGGGTTTGGTTTGCCAAAAGCACTAGCTGAGTTTAAAATCAAATTTTTAGCTTTTCAAGTTCTAGGATAATAATTTTAGACTAGATGAGTACCTAGCTACTCATACATGATATCAAACATTATGTCAATCAACATCTTTTAGCAGTAATCTCATTTTCACTTATTACTCAATGTAGTACAATGGATCAAGCAGTCTCATTAGCTGCAAGAAGCAGACGATTCGAATCGAGTTTAAACCCTTGCAAGGTAAACCTAAACACACGACATGTAGGGGCACTCCATCCCCACACACATCAACTGTCCCCATCGATTCCCTAGCAACAGAACATGGCCCATTGTCGTTGGCATACAATGCTCCACTGACCCTGACCGCCATCATGCATTGACCGCACTTGTACCCACCATAATCAGAATGAGAGACCCTGTCTCACGAACACGCAGGAGGTATGTATGTGGGCAGGTTCACTCAGGTACTTGGCTTACCGATTTACCATATTTCTTGACATGTGCTTAGTACTTTCAAACGCTTGACACAAGTATCCACACATTCATCCTTATTCCAATTTCGTATCGAGGACCACACATCCCCATGGATCTATGTCCACAGACCATCATAATTCCAATATAAAAGGTGGATACAATCAATTCCTGACCTCGCGTTAGTGCTAGAAAAATTACTTGACTTCTACCGAGATCCTGAATAAGCATAGCAGCTACTCGACCTAGCATACTAGTATCCATCTCAAAAGGAATCTTGAGTTCATGCAACTAGGGTTTCAAACAACTCCTACACGTAAGTGCATAGTACAAGCCTACAAACATTAAGTGTAGTAAAATAGCATATATAAACGGTTATGCATAAAACCGAGTGTTGGGGGCCTTCGTCCTCCGAAGGTCCTCAAAAACATAATTTGACAATATTTTCCAAGTGAATTATATGAACAGGTATCTTCGGATTCAGATCATGAACATGGAGTACGGTCAGAACGAAGCCCAAGCCAGACGAAGGGGGATTAAGATGAAGGACGGGCTGATTACCAAGCTGTACGAAGGATGGTGCACAGCCGAAGCTATGCGCAGAAAGCTTCGTCGCGATAGCAGAAAGGGGAACCGACTTAAAGATGAAAAGACTACTTAGGCCTTAATAGATTCCCATAAGTCATTAGCAAATGTAATGGACATGAATGTAATTTTGCATGGGCTGCGTCCCACGCCTATAAATAGATGAACAGTACTCCCATACTGTTCACGCTGACTTGGCATTTGCTTTTCGTCATCCTTGTACTTTTGCCTTCCTGCAATCCGAAGGTACACTTGTAATCTGAAATCATTTCTATTTTTAGATGATAATAAAATAGAAATGACGTTGTGATAATATTTAAATGTTTACATTACTTTTTATGTTGCATGTATGTTCTTCGTCATAGTTTATTGTGCTTACGAAGATATGTTGTTTGTGACCTTCGTCCGGAACACATTATATCCCGAAGGGAAATAATGTTTCAAAGGACGAAGGACTTTATCATTTAACACTTTTTATGTTGCCTTGTTCTTAATCCGAAGCATTTGAGAACAAGTCCCCAACACCGAGGCTTGCCTGGAATCTAACACTAGATAGTGTTTGCTAGATGACACTCACTTGGCGAGCATCCACTGGTTAAGTCCATCATTCTTCGGGTTGTCCATCAACTGCATCTTGTGGTTGGCACCACATCACTTGCATGATCATCATCTCTCGATCCTAAATGAGATGCATGATACATATGTATGATTATGATGAAAAATATCACAAGACAATCCCAAAAGACACAGTATCGAACTAAACACTAAATAGCGAAGCATCGTGAACAAACACATACACTGGCGCTAGCTAACTACACATCACCCAGCGCACAACATCAACACCACTAGAAGGGCGACGAACATTTCCTATATTTACCCAACACAAGCATGACATCACGAGTACAAGCATTTACCACATTCACTTTAATCATTCCTTGGTTATTTAATATTAAACTAGTTAGGTACACCTAAATTTGCTATGACTTATATATAGAGAGACTTAGTTAAAAACAAATAGTTACTTAATCTGGTTTACAATCATTCACAATATTCTAGTGCAAGCATACACCCAAAAAACACACAGGAGGAGATAGTTTAATCATAATTACATGTTATACTACTTTAATGATGTTGGTTAATTAGTGTTGGGGACTTGTTCTCAAGTGCTATGAATTAAGAACAAGGCAACATGAAATGTTAAAGGTTAAAACCCTTAGTCCTTCGAAGCATTATTTCCCTTAGGATATAATGATCTTCAGACGAAGGACATGAAGGACGGACCTTCATCATCATAGTGTATAATAATAAAAGAAGAAGCGTATGAAGTATAAAAGATAACATGAATAATCATATAACATTATTAATATATATTCTTTCTATTATCATGGATAAACAGAGACAACAATGAATTACATTTGTACCTTTGGCTTGACAGAAGGGAAAACTCCAAGCGCGACGCATGATTGAATACAAGTCAGCGTGAACAGTACGGGGTACTGTTCACTATTTATAGGCACGGGACGCAGCTCGGTCAAAATTACATTTATGCCCCTGATGACTAGCTACAATCATGAAACAGAATGACTAGCTACAATCATGAAACATATCATCACCGACTGAACGGTCTTTTCCTCTTTAAGTTGGTGCAGCCCTTCGTCTCAAGGCATGTCGCTATGCCAAAGCTCCCTGGATCATAGCTTCATCGTGTACCTTCGCACTGTGTTTGATTATACTTTGATCTTCCGAAGGTGCTTCTTCTTAAAGGACCTTCGGCAACGAAGCAGGCCCCAACAGTAGCCCTTCGCGGTGCTAGATCATTTTTCATAACGAGCTTGATCCGTGAAAAATCTTCAAGGCTTCGGAATGCCGAAGGTCTGAAAAACACCTTCCCTGAGCTCGTTGCCGAGAAACGATTAAAGTATTCTAGGCTCGAGGTGGCCCACCACGCAGCGGGTAGTGGTCCACCGTTCAGCGGGTGCGGGTGACTGTTCGGCGGGTGCGGGCGACTCGGCGATTCACCTTCCCACCTGCAGCACTATATAAACAGACGGGTAGGTGTAAAGTTACCACGACATTCATTGTGATTGCACTAATGTGCTATTGAAAAATTTGACCATAGCCGAAGCTCTTTCACCGCATTCTCGAGCGAATCGTCACTTTGAATTAGCTTCATCAAAAGAGCGAGCTTTGTCAAAAACTACAAAAAATCATCAGCTTCGTAAAAACTGCAAGAGATTCATAATCAAATGGCCAGAGTGCGCTCTACCGCGAGGGTGACCCGTGATGGAGAGGAGGCCGAAGCCACCGACACTGCCCCGATCTCTAAAGTCATGAGACAATCAGGGTTAGTTGTGATAGAGGGAGCCATTGAAGAAAGAGCACCTGCTGCCGAAGCTGAACAAGATGTTGAAGAAGAAATCGCTGATGAAGAAGAAGAGGATTATATTATTCTGATCCCGTCAAAACCCAGTCACTTGGATTTTGAAAAATCTACTATGTCTGAAGCTGATATGCCCATGATGATAAAACTGGGCTACTTCAAAGAAGCTGAGAAGAAGCTTATTCGCTTTGCTGGGGAAGAAACCACTCCAACACCGAAGGATGACGAAGTAGTAGTTTTTAAAAGCTTTTCAGAGCTGGATTACGGTTCCCACTGAACGATATGATTGGATAAGTTTTAGATAATTATGAAATCTATCTTCATTAGCTGACCCCTAATGCTATCGTCAGGCTCAGCATCTTTATCTGGGCCCTTCGGAGCCAAGGAATGGACCCAAATGCTGAAGCTTTTTGCCGAGTGCATGAGCTACATTACCAAACAAAGGCCAGAGAAGACGGGCTACATGAAAATTTTGGTTGTTATAACTTCGCGTATCGCAAGGATACGAAGGCCCCGGTCCTCAGCTATCGGACCAAATGGCCAACTGGCTGGAAAAGTGAGTGGTTTTATATCAAGGCTGATGAGAAGAAGAGGGAGAAGCTGAAGACGCTGGTCATGAGCCCACTGAGCCTAAGCTTCAGGATGACGAGGCCTTTGTGCAACATGAAGCGAGGGTTACCATGCTAGCTAGCTGTAGCAGAATTCAGAGTGGTGGCTAAACATGTCAGCACCAGGGATCTAGTGCAAGAATACTTGGCGAACAGGGTATCTCCATCATTGAGTGAATGGAGTATGCCGAAGCTGAAAGGAACAAAGAAGAAGGGTGAACTTGTTCGATTGCCCTATCGCTTCAAGTTTGAGAAACAATTCAAAGAGCCCTACCAAGAATGGCTAGAGATGATTGATACTATGTGCAACGAGATTTTGGGCAATTATACCAAAAAGAAAGATCAACTGATGACTGCAGCCGAAGGTGACGACCTTGAAGAAAAGAAAAAGTGCAACTCTAGAGCCGAAGATGGCTGAAATAGAAGAGGAAGCTTCGTTGACTCCTTTTGCTGCCGGAGTAGAAGAAATTTTAAAGGTAATGACCGAATCCTTACCTATCAAGCTGCTAAGTCCTCTGGGGTCGGATCTGATGAAGCTTTTACAGAAGAAGGACGAGCCTTCGATAGCGAAAAAGGTGGTTGGGCCAAAAAAGCGAAGAATAGTTACTGTCATGCAAGCTATTGAGGAAACACCACCGCTGGTCTCAGCATTGAAAATGACACCCGCTGCCGAATCTGCTACTTCTGTCGAAGCTACGACTGCCGAAGCTACCAATCTAGAGAGTACATTATCTGATATCGATAAAGTGCTCTTGGATTTGGTCGTGGAGGAGGCTACTGCGGCTACAGAGGGAATCCTAGCTGCAGAAGAGACTGCTGCAGTTATAGAAGAAGCCATGGCCGCAGTGCCTGGAAAAGGAAAAGAAATTGCTGAAGATACTTCGGAAGTTCAAAGCTTCTACTTTCAAATTTAATAGGTCAAGAATTATCCAAGGTTGAAAAAGAGGACCTGCAGAAGTATGCTATATCCTGTAGCTACCAGCCAGGAGCCATGCTCTTCGGCGGAATTAACGAAGAAGCCTTAGAATGTATTCGAGATCGAACTAGGGCGAAGATTATCAGCACTCTGTCGAAGAGTGTTGGTTTTCCAAAACTTGAAGCTGACATCAGCAGCTACCGACGACATCATATCGTCGGCAACTTATTTTATTCTAATTTTAAGGTAAAGTTTTTTCCTCAACTTTTTATTGTTCTACGATGAAGCAAAGATTTCTGATGAAGGTTATTTTGTGCAGAGTGTGTTATTAAGCAAAGCGCTGAGAATGTAGCAAGATATTGAAGATAAAAAGGATTAGATTATAACTGAGGGCTTGGAGAAGAAAATCAAAGATCAAGAAGCTTCTTTAGAGAAGAAAGACTTTCTCCTTTAGACAATGGAGGGTTCATTGGCGGAAGCCCAAGCCGAAATTGCTAAATTAAATGATGAACTCCTCCAAAAATCAGAAAGCTTTGAGCAAGAAAAGAGGAATTTTGATGCGAAGCTTGAAGCCGAAATCGAAAAAAGTTCGAATCTGCAAAAATCATTAAAAGAGCTTCAGGACAGATGCTTGAAATTCGACATCTGATGCATGCAACGGCTGAAACAGGTCTTCAACTCAGTGGGAGCTAGCTCTGAAGATTTGAACCTTCGTTTGAAGACCTGCCAAGCACCTTCGAACATATTGAGAGCGAAGTTGAGGCGCTTGACGAAGTAATAGCTGGGCACGATGACTTCTATGCCCTGCTAGCTTCTCGCGACAGAGCTGTAGCTTTTATGAAGACTGGTTGCACGCACAGAAAGATTGTCAACAGACCAAACTTCAGCTTGTCACCAGCGGACTTGACTGATATCCCCAGTCTAGCCCGAAGCATTGGAAATAGATTTATAACACAAATTTGGATGAAAGGTGGGCGGGACTTAGCTGGTGATGAAGCTCGAAGTCATCTTAAGCCGATATTAAGCTTGTACCTGTTTCTTACCTTCCTCTGAGATTACCCTTTTTACCTTATACCGCTTTTTTGTGTACAGGATGATGATGCCGAAGGTCAATAAACCAAAGCTTGACGGAGACTGATGAAGCTACTGCACAAATCTTTAGAGACATTCGAATTATCCTTGTAAAAGATTTTGTAATCGAGGAATGAAACATTACTCTGTAAATTTGTTCATACCATGTAATATACTTTTACCTTTTTATCCGTGTGTGAATTGCTTTGATGTGGACGAAACTTGTATCTTTTGAGCCGAAGGCGAAAAACACCTTCCCTTCTTTTCGTACGCAACGAAGCATATCTTTGCTTCTTTATACTCATCGAAGCCTTGTCATCAAAGCCGAAGCATCTATTTGTACTCTATGTTATGATGATGATGATCCTACGAATGTCTACATGAATGTATATGAATGCAATGAATGATGTGATGTAATGTGCAAATGAATGTCCAAACACACACACAAAGTCACACCTAGACTCTGCATCCCCTTAGGAACGTCTTTTGAGTCTTAAGCTCTGCATCCCCTTAGGAACGTCTTTTGAGCTTCTTCACCTTCTATTTCGGTGGTATAAGTTCTGTATCCCCTTAGGAACGACTTTTGAACTTCTTCGCCTTCTATTTCGGCGGTATAAGTTCTGCATCCCCTTAGGAATGACTTTTGAACTTCTTTGCCTTCTATTCCGGCGGTACTTGGCTCTGCATTCCCTTAGGAACGACTTTTGAGCAGAAAACTTACGCTGCGCTCCCTTAGGAACTACTTTTTGTAACTTCATCATGCTCTGCATCCCCTTGGGGACGACTTTTGAGCTTCTCCCTGCTTTTTCTCTCTTTTTTTCTTGCACTCGATGGTGCATGCTTAGATTTTACATTTTACATTCTTTTTGGGGGATTTGGCTCTTGTGGAGCTAAATAAGAAAGGAAAAATTACAAGCTATGGCCCCATTAAAAACCTTTCTCCCCCTTTGGAAAGGAAAAGGGTGCCATAGAAAAAATGAAAAAAGATTACATCAAATTATACATAATATCGCCGAAGTTCATCCACATTCCAAGATCTAGGTATGTTGTTGCCGTCATATCCTTCAATTTGTAAGAACCTGGCCTCGACGAAGATACCACCAGAAAAGGTCCTTCCCACTTAAGCTGCAATTTACCTACTGTGTCCGGATTGGCCACTCTCCGAAGTACCAAACGCCCTGGCTTGATATTTTTCAACCGAACTTTTCTGTCATGCCATTTTATTGTTTCGGCTTGATATTTGTTGATGTTTTCCACAGCCTGAAGTCTAGTCCCCTCTATAGTATATTTTGCTACATGGTAATAAGCTTCGTCTTCTATTGAAGCTGCTGTTCTTATTGATCCTACTTTAGCTTCTTTTGGAGTTATAGCTTCATCACCAAACAATAGCTTAAAAGGTGTAAAACCTGTTGATCTTGATGTGGTTGTATTGTGGCTCTAGACCACTTTAATCAACTCATCTAGCCTCTTTCCTCTGGGTTGATTGAAGATTAGCTTCATTATTCCTGTCATTATAATGCCATTTGCTCTTTCTACCAGCCCGTTTGACTTCGGATGCCTAACTGATGCAAAATGAATTTTTGTGCCAATTTGGTCACAGAAATCCTTGAATGTTTCAGCATCAAACTGTGTTCCATTGTCCATAGTTATAGCCTTCAGCACACCGAAGCGACAAACAATATTTTGCCAAAAGAATTTCTAGACTGTAACCGAAGTTATTGTAGCCAAAGGCTTTGCTTCAATCCACTTAGAAAAATATTCTACGGCCACCACAACATATTTCAAATTACCTTGCGCTAGTGGAAGTGGGCCTAACAAATCTAGGCCCCATCTTTGCAATGGCCAAGTAGGCTGTATCAGCTGTGTGAGAGACGAAGGTTGCTTCTGACCTCTTGCACATTTTTGACAATTCTCGCACTTTTGAACCAACTCTGCTGCATCCGAAGCTGCCTTAAGCCAATAAAATCCTTGTCTAAACACTTTTCCCAACAAGGGCCTGGACCCAATATGAGATCCACACAGACCTGCATGTATCTCCTTCATTAATTCTATACCTTCGGTTCTGGATAGACACTTGAGGAGTGGAGAGCAAACTCCATGCTTATATAATTCCCCTTCTATCATCACATACAGTCTTGTCCTTGCCTTCATTCTCTTATTGTAAGCTTTGTCATCTAAAAGACAATTACCTTGGAGAAAAGATATAATTTCAGTTCTCCAATCTTCACTATGTACAGGAGAAATTGTAAGCACTGCTCTCCATAAGTTCGACCGAAGATGCTTTTATTGTTTCGAAGAATACTTCGAAAGGTAGAGAGAGCCCCTGTGCCGCTGATTGGCTAACAGATCTGCATGTTCATTTTCTCCTCTTGGAATATTCTTGACAGAAAATCCTTCGAAAGAAGCCTCCAACCTTCAAACTGTATCCATATATTTTTTGATCTTTGGATCTCTCGCCTTGCAACTTTTGTCTATATGACCAGAAATGACTTGAGAGTCAGTTTTAAGGATAGCCCTTCTTATACCCATTGCTTTTAACTTCCGAAGACCCAACAGAAGTGCTTTGTATTCAGTAATGTTATTTGTACAACTGAAGTCAAGCTTTGCTAAATAACATGTTTTGATTTTGGAAGGCGCAACTAGGACCGCAGCTGCTCCTGCGCCGAAGGTTCCCCAAGAACCATCGTAGAATACTGTCCAAGCTTTGGCGTCTTTATTGGTTTCCTCTTCCTGAGCCCCTGGCGTCCAATCAGCAATGAAGTCTGCTAACGCCTGGGACTGAATTGAGGATCTATGTACATAATCAATATTGAACTCGTTAAGCTCTGTAGCCCATTTTCCAATTCTTCCAGTAGCTTCTTTGTTCCTCATTATGTCCTTCAGAGGCTATGACGAAGGAACAATTACGTGATATTCTTGAAAATAATGCCGAAGCTTCCTGGAGGCCATTAACACAGCATACAACACCTTCTCCAATTCTGTATAATTTTTCTTTGATAAACTTAAGACTTCAGAGACGAAGTACACTATAGCCTGCTTTTTCACTTGGCCGTTTAGCTTCTCCTGTACAAGAGCCACACTAACTACAGAGTGCAAAGCTGCCACATATAAGAGTAGTGGAGCCCCTAGCGAAGGTGGAGTTAGTGTTGTTAGATCGATCAAGTATTGCTTCAGCTCTTCAAAAGCTTTTTGCTAGGTCAGACCCCATTGAAAAACTTCGGCTGACTTCAGTATTTCAAAGAATGGCAGATTTCTTTCTGCCGATCTGGATATGAATCTGTTTAATGATGCTAGTCTTCCTGCCAGCCGTTAGGCCCCCTTCTTTGAGCTTGGCAGCTCCATCCAAAGGATAGCTTCAATCTTGCTCGGGTTGGCTTCAATTCCCTTCGTTGATACCAAACAGCCAAGGAACTTACCCTTCTTCACCCCAAAAAAACACTTTTTTGGATTCAACTTCAAGCCAGCTTGCATGAAATTGGCAAATGTCTCTTGCAAGTCAGTAATGTGATTTTCTTGCTTCGTGCTTTTCACTATGATATCATCAACATAGGTCAGTACATTCCTGCCTATTTGAGAATGAAGGACCTTGGTTGTCATTCTGCTGAAGCTTCCTCCAGCATTCTTGAGCCCCTCAGGCATTCGAAGGTAGCAATATGTGCCACTAGGAGTTATGAAGCTAGTCTTGGCTCATCTTCCTTCTTCATCCAAATTTGATGATAGCCTGAGTAACAATCCAATAGACTCATGAGCTCTGAAGAAGCTGCTGCATCTACAAGAGAGTCTATTCTTGGTAATGGGAACTCGTCCTTTGGACAGGCCTTATTAAGGTCTGTGAAATCAGTGCACATTCTCCATTTACCATTGGCCTTCTTCACCATAACAGTGTTAGCTAGCCATTTTGGATATTTCAACTCTCTGATGACACTAGAGCTAAGAAGTCTCTTTACTTCGTTCCGAGCACCTTCAGCTTTGTCTTCAGACATCTTCCGAAGCCTTTGTTTTCTTGGCCTGAAGGATGGATCTACATTGAGTGAATGCTCGATAACATCTCTGTTGACACCACAGAAATCATTGGTTGACCAAGCACAGACATCTTTGTTGTTGAATAAAAATCTTATCAAAGTCTTCTCTTGCTCATCAGATAGCTGAGATCCCAGCAGCACCCTTTGTTCTGCTATGTCTTCGTATAGTAGCATAGGCTTCGGCTGATCTACCAAAGCAGCCTTCTCTCTTTTGTGCTTAAACTGTTGACAAGCTTCGGCTTCGTCCATGTTATGGATTGCTTTTAAATCTGTCCAATTTCCTTCAGCCTTTCCGGCAGCTTCTTGACTTCCATGGATAGTGATGGGCCCTTACTCTGAAGGTATCTTCATGCATAAGTATGCTGGATGGAGTATAGCTTCGAAAGCATTGAGTGTCCCTCGACCAATGATTGCATTGTATGGGTACTCCATGTCAACAATGTCAAAAACAACTTGCTCAGTTCTTGTATTGTGGACATAGCCGAAGGTAACTAGCATTGTGATTTTGCCAAGTGCCATAATCTACCTTCCTCCGAAGCCACAAAGAGGGTGTGTAGCATCATGAATCTTGTCTTCTGGCTCTTGCATCTGTCTGAAGGCCTTAGCAAATATGATATCCGCTGCACTGCCTGTGTCAACCAAAACTTTATGGACCAAAAACACCTTAATAACACAAGATATGACCATAACATCATTGTGAGGGTAATCCTTGAGCTGAAGGTCCTCCTGGGAGAAGGTAATTGGGATGTGGGACCATTTGGACTTGATGAAGGGTCCCTGCACCCCAACATGCTGCACCCTTCTTTGTGCTTGCTTCTTCTGCTTCATGTTACCTAGCTCTAAGCTTGAACTGCTTGTTATCGGGAGCACCAGCTTTGTAGCCGAAGGTGCTACAACTTGGTTGCTGAATGAAGCCATCAGCTCAAAAGTGGAAGTGAGTTCACCGGAGGTGGGCACTAATGTTGGGGACTTGTTCTCAAATGCTATGAATTAAGAACAAGGCAACACGAAATGTTAAAGGTTAAAACCCTTTGTCCTTCGATGCATTATTTCCCTTAGGATATAATGATCTTCAGACGAAGGTCATGAAGGACGGACCTTCATCATCACAGTGTATAATAATAAAAGAAGAAGCGTATGAAGTATAAAAGATAACATGAATAATCATATAACATTATTAATATATATTCTTTCTATTATCATCGATAAACAGAGACAACAATGAATTACATTTGTACCTTCGGCTTGATAGAAGGTAAAAGTCCAAGCATGACGCACGATTGAATACAAGTCAGCGTGAACAGTATGGGGGTACTGTTCACCTATTTATAGGCACGGGACGCAGCCCAGTCAAAATTACATTTATGCCCCTGATGACTAGCTACAATCATGAAACAGATCATCACGGACTGAACGGTCTTTTCCTCTTTAAGTCGATGCAGCCCTTCGTCTCAAGGCATGTCGCTATGCCGAAGCTCCCTAGATCGTAGCTTCGGCATGTACCTTCGCGCTGTGTTTGATTATATGCTGATCTTCCGAAGGTGCTTCTTCTTAAAGGACCTTCGGCGACGAAGCAGGCCCCCAACAATTAGTAGTATTAGCAGAAAGCTAAAGACATGATATTATTCATTTTGTTTCCCCTGTTGGGGCGAAGGCGAAGACGCTACCCTCCGCTCCAGCCTTCGTCTACCTTGCTGCGCCGGCAGGAAGCAGAAAGACCGGCGAGGTCCACCCTTCGTCTTCTATGATACAGGACAAAGGCCCACGGCGCTCCAGCCTTCGTCTACCTCGCTGCGCCGGCAGGAAGCAGAAAGACCGACGAGGTCCACCCTTTGTCTTCTATGTTACAAGACGAAGGCCTGCGGCGATGTCGCCCCGTCCCACGTCCTCACTCCGCCTTGAGGCCCACGCGGGATTCGGCCCATTATAACGGGCCCCGCTCGGATGATTTGTAACAGCTCTTTTGTAATGACAGTCTGTAACCCTCCTTTATAGGAATATTCCGGGGATAGACCGGGCGCCTGAGGGCACATGCGTCCTTAAATTGAGGCGTTGGGCACTCAAGCACCTATGAATACCCCCGTACAGTGCCCTTCAGTGGCTGGATTAACAAAGCAATCGCCGCCTCGAGTTAAACCGTGTTCACGTCTCGCTCACTCTCCCGTTGGAATCAACCTGCCCGAAACGCGAGTTCCAACATTGGCGCCCACCATTCATGCTATGAGAAAACCACCCGCGATGGCACCCAAAAGAGCTAACTCGAAGGCAGCCCCATCCGTCGACGAAGCAGCAAAGGCAGCCCTGCTAGCTGGGAAAAAGGGCAAGGCCCTCGCCGACAACACCCACCAAGGAGCTAGCAAAGATGAAGCACACAGCAAGAGACAACGCAACGATCAACACACTCTAGAAGGCACCCTTCGCACCTGCAGCTCCGAAGGGCAGCCACAAGCGCCACCCCCAGGCTTCGCACCACCAAAGGGCGAGGACGCAGCAGAGGACGGCGAGGTCCTCGGCGTCTCCGCAGAAGAATAGCTACAGCTAAGGGCCTTGCGCCTTAGAAACCGCAACCTTCATAAGCTGAAGGAAATCCTCGAGGCCAAGCGCCAATGCGTCTCTGTGTAGGCCAAGCTGCGCCAAATGATACGAGATGAAGAGTAGAAGGCTCAGGAGCTTGAGCAAGAGATTGCGCTCTTGGAGTGCGAAGGCCAACATGATCTACAGCATGGCCCGCCCCTCCAGCAGCGTGCGCCAGTCGAAGACCTATTCGTCCCTCAGCGCGGGCCCTTCATCCCGCACGCTGCAGCTTTCCAAGGCATCAATTACCTTGACGAGCGAAGCCCCCTGGCGTCGCAACTGCAAGTGTCACCATGGCTCGCCAATTTCAGGGCAGGGACGTACCCCAAGTACAACGGCAGCACTGACCCAGCACAGTATATCATGAGCTATCAAGTCGCCGTCGCATCATCCGGAGGGGATGATGCCATGATGGCCAAGTCATTCATCATCGCCCTCGAAGGCCCCGCTCTCACCTGGTACACCAGGTTGCCCCGTTGTCCATTGACTCCTGGAGAAGTCTCCGGGACAAATTTCTGCTCAACTTCCAAGGGTACCACCCAGACACCAACGCCCTGGCTGAATTGTCACTCTGCAAGCATCTGGAGAGAGAAACTCTGTGGTAGTACTACTGCAAGTTTTTGACCCTCAAGTCACAACTGCATTCGGTTGATGACCGAATCGCAATTCACTACACCATCAGCAGCCATCGGGCCGGCGTCCTTTACAGCCACTGCATTAGGGACCCACCCAAGAACCTCCAGGAGCTATATCAGCTATTCAAAAAATATGCCAGATCCAAAGAGCTCCACCAGTGCAAGGTCGAGTCCCAGAGGAAACCCAAGGACCCTCCGCAGTCCAGCCGGACGTGGACAAGGACTTCGCAGTCAGACTCCGGTCGGGACGGCTGCAGTCAGCAGCAGGTACACAACATTGCCAACCAGCACCCCGCTGGTGAGGCCCCTCACCGCTAAGATTATCCCCACCAGGGCCGTGGCAACGAAACTCGTGGTGGGGGCCGGGGGCGAGCGCAACAGCCGCGCCGTTTCTACTACTTGTTTCACGGTGAAGACTATGCGCACCCAACAAGGGACTGCCCAGAAACGAAGGCCACCAGGGACAGGATGTCTCGGGCGCAACCAGCCGACAACCCAAGAGTTGTCGCGCACACATATCAGCAACTCCCACAACCATACAACCACGGCCCCGCACAACATCCACCTAACCACACTTACCAACACCACTAGGAGTTACAAATCGTACCTCCCCCACTCCCACCTCCAACCCCGTAGTAGCCAAACATCCACCACCCAAACCACCCCAAGCACCAAAGCAAGAGGACTTCGCTGATCAGCCGTATCGCAGAGTCATTCGCATGATCACCGAGGGGTCCAGCGTCGACTTCGACACGAAGCGACAGAAGAGGGACCATTACCGCAGCGTCAACCACATTGTCGTCACAGGTCCAATCGTACAGACAAAGTGGTCTCATGTGTCGTTGACTTTCGACGGCAGATATGTCGACCTCCGCAGCGCACCCCACATCGACGCCATGGTCATCAACTGCAGCGTGGTAGGCTGGGACCTACACAAGGTCTTAGTGGACAACGACAGCCAGGCAGACATCATTTTCCTCCACGCCTTCGACCACATGGGCATCAGCCACAGCTTGCTGAAGCCTTCGGACAACGCCTTATATGGCTTCGGCGGCAAGGGCACCTTCCCCGTGGGCAAAATAGAGCTACCCCTGTCCTTCGGTGTAGCACCCAATGCAAGTGAGCAGGTCACTTTCGACATCGTTGACATGGTGTACCTGTACAATGCCATAATGGGTCGGGGCTCCATCAACAAGTTTGAGGCAGCTATCCACGGACTTTTCTTGTGCATGAAGATCCCGGGCCCGCTAGGCGTGATCACAGTCCATGGCAACCAGCAGGCCGCGCGCAACTTAGAAAGAGACTTCGTTCCAAGGCAAAGGAACGTGCACTGCCTCACAGCGCAGCGCGAGGTCCCTGAGGCTACCCGCCCAACTGACAATGGGCATGAGAAGGCACAGCTGCAAAGCAATGATGGGACAAAGACAGTCCCCCTCGACCAGGCAACACCTAAGCAAACAGTGGTCATAAGCGAGGACCTTACCGCGCATGATGAGGAGAGACTCATCTCCTGTCTTTCCAAAAATAAGGACGTCTTCGCCTGGTCCGCCCTCGACCTGGTCGGAGTCAGTCGCTCCATTATTGAACACATCTTGGGCATCGACCCTTCGGTGAGGCCGAAGAAGCAGAGGCTGCGCAAAATGTCAGATGAGAAGAAAGAAGCCGCCAAGGCCGAGGTACACCGCCTGCTCGAGGCCAACTTCATCGAACCAATCGCCTACCCTACGTGGCTCTCCAACGTAGTCATGGTGCAAAAGAAGAGCGACAAGTGGCGGATGTGCATTGATTTCACCAGCCTCAACAAGGCCTGCCCCAAGGACAATTTCCCCTGCCTCGGATCGACAAGATCGTCGATAGCGCGGCCGGGTGCGAAGTCATGTCACTCCTTGACTGCTTCTCCGGCTATCACCAGATATATATGGAGGAGGAAGACAAGGCTAGCACCAGTTTCATAACACCCTTCGGCATGTACTGCTTCATCAGAATGCTGGAGGGACTAAAGAACACCGGGTCCACATTCTCTCGCCTCACCAAGATGGTGCTCGAGAGCCAAGTCGGCAGAAACATATTTATGTATGTAGACGACATCGTCGTCGCCAGCAGAAGCAAAGAGGACCACCTGGCTGACCTCGCAGAAACATTCACGAACATGCGAGAAGCACGACTTCGCCTAAACCCCGAAAAGTGTGTATTCGGCGTTCGCCAGGGGAAAATACTGGGCTACCTGGTGTCGCACCGCAGGATCGAAGCCAACCCAAGCAAGATCCAGGCCATCATCAACATGACGCCCCCGCAGTCAGCCAGAGACGTCCAACGACTGACAGGTAGATTGGCCGCCCTCAACAGATTCATTTCCAAATCCGCAGAGCGAAGCCTACCTTTCCTCAAAATGCTACGCGGCGCAAAGGACTTCGCATGGGGACCAGAGCAAGCGGCGGCCTTCGCATCACTAAAGCAGCACCTGTCAGAGCTGGTGATTCTTACAAGCCCCAACCCCTCGCTACCCATGTTGCTCTACGTCGCAGCCTCGCCGCACGCGGTTAGCACAGTGCTGGTTCAAGAGCAGGACAGAGAGGGCACGACCAGGCAATGTCCAGTTTATTACATTTCCGAAGTACTCATGACATCAAAATGCAATATGACGGAACTGGAAAAAATCGCCAACGCAGTCGTTATGGCTTCACGCAAGCTGCGCCACTATTTTGAAGCGTTCAAGGTGCGAGTCACCTCGGACAGGGGACTCGGCGAATTATTCAGAAATCTAGAGGCATCTGTCCAGATCGCCAAGTGGGCGGCCGAGTTTTCCGGCTACCACATCACCATCGAGCCTAGGACAGCCATTAAGTCACAAGTCCTGGCAGACTTTATCGTCGACTGGACTTGGCCAATAACGTAGCCGGACACGTCTGCAGAGAAGGTGTGGACCATCCACTGCGACGGCGCATGGTGCCATGCGGGGGCAGGAGCAGCGGCAGTAATTACTTCGCCCACAGGGGTCAAGCACAGATATGCAGCACGTCTCAGCTTTGCTTTGTAGTCCGACAGATGCACCAACAACATAGCAGAATACGAAGCGGTCATCCTCGGCCTTCGCATGCTACGGGCACTTGGTGTCACCACCTGCATAATAAGAACAAACTCCAAAGTAGTTGCTGGCCAAGTCGAGAAGGATTACGCAGCAAAGGACCCCGCACTTGCGCAGTACCTCGTGGTTGTCCACAGTCTCGAGAGACAGTTCAAAGGCTTCACCTTGCAGCACGTGGACCGAGCCAAGAACGAGGAGGCCGACGCATTGGCCAAGGCAGCCGCTAGAGGCGAGGCCCTGCCCTCCGACGTATTCTACCACGTCATCGGCACGCCAGCCGTTCGCAGCCCAAAGCGCCTCCAAATAACCAACGACACCGAAGGCTACCGCATAGTCAACCTCATCATGACCGAAGACTAGTGGGCACCGATAACCATGTTTCTACAGGGATATTACCACCCAAGCGATATCAGCGAGGCCAAGCGCCTCAAACACCGAAGCCGAGACTTTGCTCTCATCGAGGGACAACTTTACAAGAAGGGGGTCAGTCAACCCATGCTTAAATGCATCACCGAGACCGAAGGCATTCAGATCCTGCGCGAAGTCCATAGCGGAACTTGCGGCTCTCACGCGGGGCCTAGGGTCCTAGCTGCCAAGGTGATCCGTCAAGGCTTCTACTGGCCTGCTATGATCTACGCCATGAATCGGGTCACAAGGTCGTGCGAAGCCTACCCAAAGTTTTCTCCACCCTCGGGAAGCCCTTCGCAGTTCACAAAGCTAATCGCCCATACGTGGCCCCTTCAGCGCTGGGGCCTGGACATTGTCGGGCCACAACCCACGGCCCAAGGGAACCTCAAGTTCACCTTCGTCGCTGTCGAGTATTTCACCAAGTGGATCGAGGCGAGAGCAGTATCAACGATAACATTGAAGACTACCCAAAAATTCTTCTGGCAAAACATTGTTTGCGGATTCGAAGTCCCGTCCGAGCTCACAGTTGACAATGGCAAGCAATTTGATAGCCAAGACTTCAGGGACTTCTGCTTCTCCATTGGCACCAAACTTGCCTTCGCCTCAGTATATCACCCACAATCCAACAGCGTCGTGGAGCGCGCCAACGGCAAGATTTTCACGGCGATCAAGAAAATGCTCCTCGATGACAAGAAGGGTAAATGGGCCGACCTGCTACCTGAAGCAGTCTAGGCGCTGAACCCAACCGAGTGTCAGGCGACCGGGTTTACTCCCTTTCGCCTGCTATACGGTTCGGAGGCCATGACCCCGCAAGAAATCAAGCATGGGTCCCCAAGAACAAGTGCTTCGGCCTCACCTGATGTAGACGAGCCAACCTCCAAAGATCTCATCGATGCAGACCACGTATTCGCCCTACAGGCCCTCAACAAATATCAAGCCCAAACGAAGACCTGGCGCGACCACGCAGTCGTCCCGAGGGAATTCAACGAAGGAGACCTCGTACTCGTCTGAACAACCCGGACTGAGTCACGAGGCAAGCTGGAGCCGAAGTGGGAAGGACCATTCATCGTCAAGATGAAGTCGTCCCCCAGCATGTACAAGCTAACAACGCAATCTGGCCAAGACCTGGAGCATTCCCGGAACATAGACAATCTTCGCAAATTTTTTGTTTGATTCCTCAGGGCCATCACACCCTTGTAATTAACCAAACATTATCATTCTGGCCTGTACTCTTTTCCTCCCGGGGGGTGAGGTTTTTAACGAGGCGGAGCCATACAATATACCCACAAAAATCCCCCGCAAAAATTAAGACACGTCGAAAAAGACCGCATTGATGGTGTTCGGCATTCGACCACACCAAAGTCACCACGAGGGGTAGCGCTTACTACCCTCGCGTGCGACACTCCGCGCAAAAGTTGCCTACGGGTGCAGCCGGAGTAGCACAACAAGTGTGAAAAATTGAATTCTTTTCCAAAAGACTATCCACGCAAAAGTCGCCTACGGGTGCAGCCGGAGTAGCACAACAAGTGCAAAAAATTCAAGACTTTTCCAAAATACTATCCGCGCAAAAGTCGTCTACGGGTGCAGCCGGAACAGTACAATAAGTACGAAAAATTGAAGTCTTTTCCAAAAGACTCCGCGCAAAAGTCGCCTACTGGTGCAGCCAGAATAGCACAATAAGTGCGAAAAATCGAATTCTTTTCCAAAAGACTCCGCGCAAAAGTCGCCTACAGGTGCAGCCGGAATAGCACAATAAGTGTACGCAAAATACGCCTAAAGGCGCGGTCAGGATCAACGAAGGCACGCTGTCATCATACAAATCATAGTTACACACACAGCGAAGGCATCACACATTATAACGGCTCAACCTTCGGGATGATACCCATCTCTCTATAGTTGAACAACATTATCTTCAATTCCTCACCCTCAAAAAGACTTCGCAGCTCCCCCTCACCTACACTCGCCCCAGCCTGCGAAGACAACAATTCCCGTTTGGCAGTCCCGTCTACTCGAAGACAACCACCCTCCACCTCATCATGACGCCTATCACTTCGTGACAACTCGCTCACCCTCCGCTTCGCCACCGCCGTTCGACGCCTACGTCCAGCACTCGCACAAGGAATATCCTCACCCGTCACACGCAGAGAAGTCTCCGCTGCAGCCACATCCAATGCTGCAAAATAGTCTAAGTCCTCATCCGAAGACCCCTCTGTCCACACAATCGAACTCCTAGAATCATCAGACCCAAAAAACTTTGACACAGAATCATCAGAATTGTCTCCAGCAACCATGGTCGAAGCCACAAAATTAGTATTGTCAGTAGCGGTTGCGTGCGCAGGCCCAAAACCCTGAACCTGTGCAGCAACCGAAGTTCAATAACACTCAAGACAAGATTTACAAACTCCCCCCCCCTATTTAGCCACCTGCGAATAAGCGGTCGCGGTCGTGGGGTCTTCGACTACCGGCTCAGCCACCATCTCCAAGGCACCTTCGACCGACAGCGCAGGGGCCGACGCAAGGTCTTCCTCAACCACAGTAGGCACGGGCACTGCCGAGGGGCCTTCACCTGCATCCGAGGGCAGCACCGATTTAACCTCCGCAGCCTCGGGCGGCGCGCCGGCCAGAGCTCCAAAGTCCTCGACGTCCTCAGCACGCTCCATCTGTAGCAACACCAGTCAGCAAAAACCAAGCATACCCACACACTACCATACAACAAATGACCCTCACCTACTCTCTCGCCCGGTCGGATCGCTCCCTGACCGCCTGCCGACCATGTGGACCCCATATCCTATCAAAAAGTGTGCCAGTTCAAAGTTCGTCGACCTTAAAAATATCGCGTTCAAAGTTCTCGTCTGATTGGTCGAAGACCTCGTAGTGCCTGCAGCCCTCGCGGGACAATGCATTCATAGCCCCCTCGCAGGTGACAAGGGAGGCGAAGGACATGAAACCCTCCACAATGGTCGGGAGCACCAACAGCTCCTCCTGCATCCATTCGAGGAAGCGAAGGCCCGCTTCCCGATCGGGCACTTCGAAGTCAGCGGTCCGCGCACCCAGCTCGCGGTACGCTCCCACGAACTATGCGTGCGTCCGCTCAACTTCCGAGCGCGTGGAGGCCTCGGCCTTGTCCACGCGGCCGTGCAAGGCGTTGAACCTTGCCTCCAGCTCTTTGGCGCGCTGACTGACGAGACTGCTCTCCGCCCACGCCACTTTGGCCTCCGCTTGCACAGCCTGCGCCTCGGTGACGGCCCGGTTTGCCTCCCTCCTCTCCTCCACCAGCTGGCACCGGAGGTCCGCCCTCTCGGCCTCCAAGGCGGCCACTTTCTCCGCTAGCCTGCGGTTCTTGCTCTCCACCACTGACTTCTCCCGAACGGCATCCGCGTGCTGCGCCCGAAGTCTCTCGACTTCGGTAGCCACGCCCGCAGTCAGGACACCCGACGCCACGCGGTCGGCGAAGTCGGCCGCCTAACAAAAGCACATGAGCCCCAAAACCTCATGCAAACAACAAACTTCGAAGCCCAGCACAACTTACCTGCTTCAGCTCCTGCGACGCCTCCCTCAGCCGCCGGGACATGGAGCCCGCCAAGTCCTTGGCATCAGCGACTGATGGAATCTCGCCGCTCACGTAGAAAGCGGCCCATGGGTCTTGCGCGGCACCCTTCCCCCAACCACCAACGCTGGCAATGTGGTTGCCGCCGAAGGCGGGACAACAATCAACTGCTCTTCACCCGACCCTGCAACAAATCATCAGTTAAAAAAAACTCACCAACAAGATAATCCTCGACATTGATGTCCGTGCCGAAGTCACCAACACGCTTCCCCGACGAAGGCAGCTCCCGTCCCTTCGCGGATCCGCCCGGGGAGGCTTGGTTCCGCCAGAGGCGGCAGTCTTCGCACTCGCCGACACCTTGCTGGATCCGGGCGTGACCGGCTTGGCAGCTGGCATCGGCTGGCTACCGCCAGGGGCAGCAGCCTTCGTGCTCCCCCGCGCCCTCTTCGCTTCATGCCTAGGATCTACAATCCTGACGACCGCCCGGCGCTTTCTGCGCAGCGTCTTGACGGTCCTTGTTCATCACTGCCGACACAACAGCAGCAATATTTCGTCCGTAAGGAAAAATCCTCAAGCCACGAGCCACACAAGACGTAGACATGTCTTCGCCCCCCGCCCAGGGGATTGGAACATTCTTTGGCCATCGACCCCTGGTCACCTCCAGCATTCGTGCCGAAGACTCCCGGAGCTCGAGCGAAGACATCCTTCCCCTGGGGGCCGCACATGTCCCCATCAATGCCACAGCAAAACCATCAGACACCCCCACTTCCCCCACTATAGTACCTAACTTTCTCTTCTTAGTGGCCGGGGTAGCCTCCTGCGAAGGCCCTTCCTCGGTCACGCCCATCAGTTTTTTCCCACGGCGGTCGGCGGCATCTTCCCTGTGATAAACACTGTATGGCAAGCGGTTCAGTTCGAAGACCTGATTCAATCTGTCGTTGGACCCTCGGATATCCCAGCTCCGCAGACCCTCCGTCTTCGACACATAGCGCCCCACGATCCTCGCCGCACCATCTTCCGTCTCGCGCACGAATGCGGCAGGATCCCGGCCACGCAGATCCAACGCGAAGGCAGGACTTTGCACCCGCTGCCCGCCCCGGGAGGGCATCTCGCGAGGGCACACCTCGCCTAGCACCTAACCATGCGCCAGGGGCCATACCCCTATTGGAACTCGCGTTCTCGGTCAGGTTGTTTCCAACAGGGGGTTGAGTGAGGTGGGAACACGGTTTTACAGGAGGCAACAATTGCTCTGTTAATCTAGTCCCTCAAGGGCACTATACGGGGGTATTTATAGGCGCCTGAGCGCCCAGCGTCTCGGTTTAAGGACGCATGTGCCCTCAAGCGCCTAGGTCATTCCCTGAATATTCCCATAAAGCGGGGTTATAGACCGTCATTACATAAAAGCATTTACAAATCGGGCCCGTAATACAACCGGCCGCGCGGGGCCCGTTACAATGGGCCAAATTCCTCGTGGGCCTTCGCGTTCGACGAGGACGCGGGGTGGGCAACCTCGTCGTGGGCCTTCGTCTTGCAACGTGTTTGACGAAGGGTGGGAGCTGCCAGTCATTTTGCCTCCGTTGAAGCAGCAAAGACTGGCGAAGGCATCGAGCGAGGGGTTGATGCAGCGAGACTAGCGAAGGCATCCAGCGAGGGGTAGTGTCTTCGCCTTCGCCCCAACATTTGCCCTCCGAGGGACCAGTTCAATTGAGTCATCTGGTGCCGAAGACGTCGCTAGATGGTGGAGACGCTGCCCTCGCTCGAAGTGGTTCTGCGGGGGTTTTTGATGTGACCGTCGATGGACGTGGTACTGTTGGACTGCGGGTTTCCTGAAGCGTCGCGTCCTGTGTACATAAAAGGGGGCGGGGCAGCGTGGGTCAGGTACTCTTTCTGCGCGCCGCGAAACCCAAGTCTCCTTTTGAAACCGTTCATCTGCTCGCTTGCCCTCCTTGCTCCTGCTCGTTGGAGAACTGGCCCACGTGAAGTAGACCGCCCGCCGCCGCCACCGATACGTAGCTATGTCGTCCTCTTCTTCATCTGCTGTCGATACATCGCCGACCGGCGCATCGTCCGAGGATACTTTGAGCAATGTGGCGGCGGAGGAGTTGCATCCTGGTGATACAGTGGAGTTTGGCGTGTTGCGGATTTCCTCGGTCCGTGTTCAGGACATGCAGTAGTTTGGATATTTTGGTAGCGGAGTGGGGCGTGTCCTGGGGGCGGAGGAGATCCCCGAGCCAGAAGGCGAGTTGGTCGTTTTTGAGGCTTTTTTCATTGCTGGCCTTCGTCTGCCCTCACATCGATTCGTGGCGGAGGCCCTGCGGAAGTTCGAGGTCCAAGTCCACCAGCTGACGCCGAATGCCGTGGTGGCCCTGGCGAAGTACGTCTGGGCGACGACTTCGTATGGTGGCCAACCCTCAGTGGAAGTCTTTGCAAAACAATACTATCTGCACTGGCAAAAGAGGAAAATTGGAGATGAGATTGCACAGTTTGGATCGTGCACATTCACGCCAAAGTCCGGGAAGACTTCGATGGAGGTTGTGGAGTTGGTTACCTGCGCCCGCAATAAGTGGGGTAACTGGTGGGATTTCTTGTTTTACGTTTTAGAGGGCGCAGTCGAAGACCACCTAGGGCTCCCCATGGCCGTCATGTGCTCCCATCACTATGTAGCATACCCGCAATTTGAGGTAGCGGAGGATGACGAAGACGAAGGAGCCCTTCGTTGCACTGCCCACATGAGTAGCGGCCGTGATTTGGTTGAGGTATTTGTCGGGTATGGGGTGTGGCCCTTAGCGCATGGCTGGGCGCTGGGCGAAGTATGCCCTCGCGAGATGCCCTCCCATGGTGGGCAGCTGGTGCGAAGTCCTGCCTTCGCGCTGGATTTGCGTGGCCAAGATCCTGCCGCGTTCGTGCGTGAAGCGGAAGACAGGGCGGCAAGGATCGTGGGGCGGTACGTGTCGAAGACCGAGGGTCTGTGGAGCTGGGATATCCGCGGGTCCAACGACACATTGAACCGGGTTTTTGACCTGAACCGCTTGCCGTACGGTGATTATCCTAGTGTGGACGCCGCCGACCGCCGCGGGAAGAAACCGATGGGCGGGACCGAGGAAGGGCCTTCGCAGGAGGCTGCCCCAGCTACTAAGAAGAGGAAATTAGGTACTATAGTGGGAGGAATGGGGGTGTTTGATAATTTTGCTGTGGAGTTGATGGGGACATGCGCGGCCCCCGGGGGAAGGATGTCTTCGCCCGAGCTCCGAGAGTCTTCGGCGCGAATGCTGGAGGTTACCGGGGGTCGATGGCCAAAGAATCTTCCAATCCCCTAGGCGGAAGGCGAAGACATGTCTACATCTCGTATAGCTCGTGGCTTGAAGATTTTCCCTTACGGACGGAATATTGCTGCTGTTGTGTCGGCAATGATGACCAAGGACCGTCAAGACACTGCGCAGAAGCGCCGGGCGGTTATCAGGATGGCGGACCCGAGGCGTGAGGCGAAGAGAGCGCAGGGGAGCACGAAGGCTGCTGCCTCCAGCGGCAGCCAGCCGGTGTCGGCTGCGAAACCGGCCGCGCCTGGGTCCAGCAAGCCATCGGCGGGCGCGAAGACAGCTACCGCTGGCGTGACCAAGTCTCCCCCGGTCGATGCTGCGAAGGGACGGGTGCTGCCCTCGCCGGGGAAACATGTTACCGACTTCGGCACGAACATCAACGTGGAGGACTATTTTGTCGGTATTTTTATTTTGGAGCCCTCTGACCGGTGATATGTTGCATTACAGGGTCCAATGAGGGACAGATGGTTGTTGTCCCGCCTTCGGTGGCAACCGCTTTGCCATCGGCGGAGGTAAGGGCGAGGGGGACCGCGCAGGACCCGTGGGCCGCCTTCTGCGCGAGCGGCGAGATTCTGACAGCCGCTGCCTCTAAGGAAGTGGCGGGCACCATGTCCCAGCGGCTGAGGGAGGCATCGCAGCGGTTGTCGCAGCAGCTGTCGCAGCAGCTAAGTCAAGTAAGTTGACTTGGACTTTGGTGTTTGTTGTTTCCATGAAGATTTGGGTCTCATGTGTTTTTGTGAGGCGGCTGACTTCGCCGACCGCGTTGCGTCTGGCGTCCTGACTGCGGACGTGGCTGCTGAAGTCAAGAGACTTTGGGCACAGCACGCGGATGCCGTCCAGGAGAAGTCAGCAGCGGAGAGCAAAAGCCGCCGGTTGGCGGAGAAGGTGGCCGCCTTGGAGGCCGAGAAGACAGACCTTCGGCGCCAGCTGGCAGAAGAGAGGAGGGAGGCGAACCAGGCCATTGCCGAGGGACAGGCTGCGCAGGCTGAGGCCAAGGTGGCGCGGGTGGAGGGAAGTCTCGCTAGCCAACGCGCCGAGGAGTGGGAGGCGAGGTTCAACGCCCTGCACGGCCGCGTGGATAAGGCCAAGGCCTCCATGCGCTTTGAGGTTGAGCGGACGCTCGCACAGTTCGTGAGTTCGTATCGCGAGTTGGGCGCGCGTACTGCTGACTTCAAAGTGCCCGACCGGGAGGCGGGCCTTCGCTTCCTCGAATGGTTGCAGGAGGAGTTGCTGGTACTCCCAACCATCATGGAAGGTTTTATGTCCTTTGCCTCCCTCATCACCTGCGAGGGGGCCATGAATGCGTTGTCCCGCGAGGGCTGCAGACACTATGAGGTTTTCGACCAGGCAGACGAGAGCTTTGAGCGCGAGATCTTCAAGGCCGAAGACCCCATTGTGAAGCAGTCAGCGGGGGCCCTTTTTGATAGGATGTGGGGGGCACATGGTCGGGAGGCTGTCAGGGAGCGATCCGACAAGGCGAGGGAGCTGGTAAAGGTTATTATTTTTGTATGGTTGGTTATGTGTGGTTATGTATAGTTTTTGCTGAGTGAATGTGCTGTTGCTGCAGATGGATCGTGCCAAGGACGTTGAGGACTTTGGAAGTCTGGTTGGCGCATCGCCCGAGGTTGCGGAGGCCAATCCGGTGCTACCCTTGGACGCCGGCGAAGGCCCCTCGGCCGTGGCCGTTCCTGCCATGACCGGCGGTGAAGACCCTCTGTCGGCCCCTGCGCTGACAATCGAAGGTGCCCTGGAGGTGGCGGACGAGCCGCCAGCCGAAGAACCCACGGCCGCGGCCGGGCCCTCGCAGGTGGCTAAGTAGCTAAATAGGTGTGGGGGAGTGTGTAAGTTTTGTCTGCGTGTTACTGAACCTCGGTTGCTGTGCAGGTTCAGGGTTTTGGGCCTGCGCATGCAACCGCTACTGACACTGCTAATTTTGTGGCGGCTTCAACCGTGGTTGCTGAAGATGTTTCAGATGATTCTGTGTCTAAGTTTTTTGAGTCTGGTGATTCTGGGGGTTTGGTTGTGTTGACAGAGGAGTCTTCGGATGAGGACTTGGATTATTTTGCGGCGCTGGATGTGGCTGCGGTGGAAGCTTCTCCACGCGTGGTAGGTGCTGAAGTTATTCCTAGTGCGTGTGCTGGGCGTAGGCGGCGAAGGGCGATCGCGAAGCGGAGGGTTAGTGAAGTGGAGGGAAGTCGTCTTCGTGTGGACAGGGCTGGCAAATGAGAATTGTTGTCCTCGCCGGCTGGGACGAGTGCAGGTGAGGGGGAGTTGCGGAATCTTTTTTAGGGTGAGGAGCTGAGGATAATGATGTTCAACTACATGGAGATGGGCATTATCCCTAAGGTTGAGCCAATGTAACGTGTGATGCCCTCGCTGTATGTATGTACCCGTGATTTGTATGAGGGTGTGTGTCTTCGCTGATCCGGTCGTGCCCGTAGACGACTTGTGCACGGGGAACCTTTTAGGAAATGCTTTCGGTTTTGCGCGCTTGCTGTGCTAGTCCGGCTGCACGCGTGGGTGCCTTTTGCGCGAAGAGTCCTTTGGAGAGGACTTCGATTTTGGGCACTTACTGTGCTGGTCCGGCTGCACCCGTAGGCGACTTTTGCACGGAGGATTCGGCTGCACCCTTAGGCGACTTTTGCACGGAGAGTCCTTTGGAGAGGACTTCGATTTTGCGCACTTATTGTGCTAGTCCGGCTGCACCCGTAGGCGACTTTTGCGTGGAGAGTCCGGCTGCACCCTTAGGCGACTTTTGCGCGGAGAGTCCTTTGGAGAGGACTTCGATTTTGTGCATGTATTGTGCTTAGTCCGGCTGCACCCGTAGGCGACTTTTTGCATGGAGTGTCGCACGCGAGGGTAGCCAGCGCTGTCCCTCACGGTGACTTTGGTGTAGTCGAATGCCGAAGACCGTTGATGCGGTCTTTTTCGACATTGGCTTAGTTTTTGCGGGGGATTTTTGCTTGTATATTACATGGCTCCGCCTCATTAAAAACCTCACCCCCCTGGGAGGAAAAGAGTGCGGGTCGGAAAAATAATGTTTGGCGAATTACAAGGGCGTGATGGCCCTCAGGGTTCAAACAAAAAATTTGCGAAGACTGTCTATATTCCAGGAATGTTCCAGGTCTTCGCCAGATTGAGTTGTTAATCTATAAGCGCTGGGAGATGACTTCGTCTTGACGATAAATGGTCCTTCCCACTTTGGTTCTAGCTTACCCCGTGACTCTGTCCGGGTTGTCTGGACAAGTACGAGGTCCCCTTGGTTGAATTCTCTTGGGACGACCGCGTGGTCGCGCCAGGCCTTCGTTTGGGCTTGATATTTGTTGAGGGCCTACAGGGCGAAGACGCGGTCTCCGTCGATGAGGTCTTTGGAAGTTAGCTCATCGACATCGGGTACTGCTGAAGCGGTTGTCCGCGGGAACCCATGTTTGATTTCCTGTGGGGTCATGGCCTCCGATCCTTATAGCAGGCGAAAAGGAGTGAATCCGGTCGCCCGACACTCGGTTGCGCTCAGTGCCCAGACTACTTTAGGTAGTAGGTCGGCCCACTTGCCCTTCTTGTCATCGAGGAGCATTTTCTTGATCGCCGTGAAAATCTTGTCGTTGGCGTGCTCCACGACGCCGTTGGATTGTGGGTGGTAGACTGAGGCGAAAGCGAGCTTGGTGCCAATGGAGAAGCAGAAATCCCTGAAGTCTTGGCTGTTAAATTGCTTGCCAATGTCGACTGTGAGCTCGGACGGGACTCCGAATCGGCAAACAATGTTTTGCCAGAAGAATTTCTGGGCAGTCTTCGATGTTATTGTGGATACCGCCCTCACCTCGATCCACTTGGTAAAATACTCGACGGCGACGAAGGTGAACTTGAGATTCCCTTGGGCCGTGGATAGTGGCCCGACAATGTCTAGGCCCCAGCGCTGAAGGGGGCCACATGTGTGTGATTAGCTTTGTGAATTGCGAAGGGCTTCCCGAGCGTGGAGAAAACTTCTGGCAGGCTTCACATGACCTTGTGACCCGATTTGCGGTGCAGATCATGGCGGGCCAGTAGAAACCTTTACGGATCACCTTGGTAGCTAGGGCCCTGGGCCCTGTGTGAGAGTCGCAAGTCCCGCTGTGGACTTCGCGCAGGATTTGGACGCCTTCGGTTTCGGTGACACATTTGAGCATGGGTTGGCTGACCCCCTTCTTGTAAAGCTGGCCTTCGATGAGAGAGAAGTCCCGGCTTCGCTGTTTGAGGCGCTTGGCCTCGTTGACATCGGCTGGATGGTAGTATCCTTGCAGGAATAGGGTTATTGGTGCTCGCCAGTCTTCGGTCATAATGAGGTTGACTATGCGGTGGCCTTCGCTGTCGTTGGTTATTTGTAGGCCCTCTGGGCTGCGGACGGCTGGTGTGCCGATGACATGGTAGAATACGTCCGAGGGTAGGGCCTCGCCCCTGGCGGCTGCTTTGGCCAACGCGTCGGCCTCCTCATTCTTGGCATGGTCTACATGCTGCAAGGTGAAGCCTTTGAATTGTCTCTCGAGACTGCGGATAACTGCGAGGTACTGCATAAGTGTGGGGTCCTTTGCTGCATAATCTTTCTCGATTTGGCCAGCAACTACCTTGGAGTCTATTCTGACTATGCAGGTAGTGACGCCAAGTGCCCTTAGCTTGCGAAGGCCGAGGATGACAGCTTTGTACTCTGCTATATTGTTGGTGCACCTGTCAGACTCCAAAGCAAAGCTGAGGCATGCGACATATTTGTGCTTGACCCCTACGGGTGAGGTGATGACTGCAGCGACGCCTGCCCCCGCATGGCACCATGGGGCGTCGCAATGGATGGTCCACACCGTCTCCGCAGATGTGTCGGGCTGCGTTATTGGCCCTGTCTAGTCGACGATGAAGTCTGCCAGGACTTGTGACTTGATGGCTGTCCGGGGCTCGAAGGTGACATGGTAGCCGGAAAGCTCGGCTGCCCATTTGGCGATCCGGACTGATGCCTCCGGATTTCTGAATAATTCGCCGAGTCCCCTATCCGAGGTGACCCGCACCTTGAATGCTTCAAAATAATGGCGCAATTTGCGCGAAGCCATGACTACTGCGTAGGCAATTTTTTCCAGTTCTGTCATATTGCATTTGGATGCTGTGAGTACTTTGGAGACATAGTAAACAGGACATTGCCTGGTCGTGCCTTCTCTGTCCTACTCCTGAACCAGCGCTGCGCTGACCGCGTGCGGCGAAGCCACGATGTAGAGCAACAGGGGCAACGAAGGGTTGGGGCTTGAAAGAATTGCCAGTTCTGACAGATGCTGCTTTAGTGAAGCGAAGGCCGCCGCTTGCTCTGGTCCCCATGCAAAGTCTTTTGCGCCGCGTAGCGTTTTGAGGAAAGGTAGGCTTCGCTCTGCGGATTTGGAGATGAATCTGTTGAGGGCGGCCAATCTATCGGTCAGTCGTTGGACATCTCTAGCTGACTGTGTGGGCGTCATGTTGATGATGTCCTGTATTTTGGTCGGGTTGGCTTCGATTCCACGGTGCGACACCAGGTATCCCAGTATCTTCCCCTGGCGAACGCCGAAGACGCACTTTTCGGGGTTTAGGCGAAGTCGTGCGTCTCGCATGTTCGCGAATGTTTCTGCGAGGTCAGCCAGATGGTCTTCTTTGCTTTTGCTGGCAACGACGATGTCGTCCACATACGTAAATATGTTTCTGCCGACTTGGCTCTCGAGCACCGTTCTAGTGAGACGAGAGAATGTGGACCCAGCGTTCTTGAGTCCCTCCGGCATTCTAATGAAGCAGTATGTGCCGAAGGGTGTTATGAATCTGGTGCTGGCCTTGTCTTCCTCCTTCATATAAATTTGGTGGTAGCCGGAGGAGCAGTCGAGGAGTGACATGACTTTGCAGCCTGCCGCACTATCGACGATCTTGTCGATCCGAGGCAGTGGGAAATTATCCTTGGGGCAGGCTTTGTTGAGGCTGGTGAAATCGATGCACATCCGCCATTTGCCGTTGTTCTTTTGCACCATGACTACGTTGGCGAGCCACGTAGGGTAGGCGACTGGCTCGATGAACTTGGCCTCAAGCAGGCGGTGTACCTCAGCCTTGGCGGCTTCTGTCTTCTCATCAGACATCTTGCGCAGCCGTTGCTTCTTTGGTCTCACCGAAGGGTCAATTCCCAAGTTGTGCTCGATGATAGAGCGACTAACTCCAACTAGGTCGAGGGCGGACCAGGCGAAGACGTCCTTATTTTTGGACAAACAGGAGAGGAGTCTCTCCTCATCGTGCGAGGTAAGGTCTTCACTTATGATGACCGTTTGCTTGGGCGTTGACCAGTCAAGGGGGACAGTCTTGGTCCCATCGTTGCTCTGCAGCTGTGCCTTTTCATGTTCTTTAGCGATCGGGCTGGTTGACTCGGGGGCCTCGCGCTGCGCCGTGAGGCAGTGTACATTCCTTTGCCCTAGAACGAAGTCTCTTTCTATGTTGCACGTAGCCTGCTGGTTGCCGTAAACTGTGATTGCGCCTTGTGGACCCGGGATCTACATGCACAGATAAAGTCCGTGAATGGCTGCTTCAACCTTGTTGATGGAGCCACGACCCATGATGGCGTTGTACGGGTATACCATGTCGACAATGTCGAAAGTAATTTGCTCACTTCGGGCATTGGGTGCTACGCTGAAGGAGAGAGGTAGTTCTATTTTGCCGATAGGAAAGGAGCCCTTGCCGCCGAAGCCATACAGCGGATTGTCCGAAGGCTTGAGCAAGCTGTGGCTGATGCCCATGCAGTCGAAGGCGTGGAGGAAAATGATATCCGCCTGGCTGTCATTGTCCACTAAGACTTTGTGCAGGTCCCAGCCTGCCACGCTGCAGTTGATTACCATGGCATCGATGTGGGGTGCGCTGCGCAGGTTGACGTCTCTGGCGTCGAAGGTCAACGGCAAATGGGACCACTTCGTCTGCACGACTGGGCCGGTGACGGCGACGTGGTTGACGCTGCGGTAGTGGTCCCTCTTTTGTCGCTTTGTGTCGAAGTCGGCGCTGGATCCCCCAGTGATCATGTGAATGACTCCGCGATACGGCTGATCAGCGAAGTCTTCTTGTTTTGGTGCGTGGGGGTGATGGATGTTTGGCTGTTGCGGGTGCAGAGGTGGGGGTGGGGGAGGCACGATTTGTACCTCCTAATGTTGGTATGCGTGTTTGGGTAGGTGCTGAGCGGGGCCATGGTTGTATGGTGGTGGGAGTTGTTGATATGTGTGTGCGACAACTCTTGGGTTGTCGGCTGGTTGCGCCCGAGACATCCTGTCTCTGGTGGCCTTCATCTCCGGGCAGTCCCTTGTTGGGTGCGCGCAGTCTTCGCCGTGGAACAAGCAGTAAAATCTGCGCGGTTGCTGCGCTTGTCCTCGGCCTCGACCGCGGGTCCCTCCGCCATGGCCCTGGGGGGATAATCTTGGCGGCGAGGGGCCTCACTAGCGGGGTGCTGGTTGGCGATGTTGTGTACCTGCTGCTGGCTGCAGCCGTCCCGACCAGATTCTGTCTACGAAGGCCTTGTCCACGTGCGGCTGGACTGCGGAGGGTCTTTGGGTTTCCTCTGGGACTTGACCTTGCACTGGTGGAGCTCTTCGGATCTGGCGTACTTCTCGAACAGCTGATATAGCTCTTGGAGGTTCTTGGGTGGATCTCTGATGCAGTGGCTGTAAAGGACGCCAGCCCAAAGGCCATTGATGGCATAGTGAATGGCTATTTGGTCATCGACCGAAGGCAGTTGTGACTTGAGGGTCAAGAACTTGCGGTAGTACTCCCGCAGAGTCTCTCTTTCCAGCTGGTGGCAAAGTGACAGTTCGGCCAACGCGTCGGTGTCTGGGCGGTACCCTTGGAAGTTGAGCAGAAATTTGTCCCTGAGACTTCTCCAGGAGTCGATGGACAGCAGGGGCGGTCTGGTGTACCAAGTGAGAGCCGGGCCTTCAAGGGCGATGACGAATGACATGGCCATCGTGGCGTCGTCCCCTCCGGCTGATGCAACAGCGACTTGATAGCTCATGATAGACTGTGCCGGGTCAGTGCTGCCATTATACTTGGGGTAGGTCCCTGCCCTGAAATTGGCAGGCCATGGTGACACTTGTAGCTGTGGCGCCAGGGGGCTTCGCTCGTCAAGGTAATTGATGCCTTGGAAAGCTGCGGCATGCGGGATGAAGGGCCCACGGTGAGGGACGAATAGGTCTTCGACCGGCGCGCGCTGCTGGAGGGACGGGCCGCGCTGCTGCAGATCGTGTTGGCCTTCGTGCTGCAAGAGCGCAATCTCTTGCTCAAGCTCCTCGGCCCTCTGCTCTTCATCTCATATCATTTGGCGCAGCTTGGCCTACACAGTGACGCGTTGGCGTTTGGCCTCGAGGATTTCCTTCTGCTTCGAAAGATTGCGGTTTCTGAGGCGCAGGGCTCGTAGCTGTAGCTGCTCTTCTGCGGAGACGCCGAGGACCGCGCCGTCCTCTGCTGCGTCCTCGCCCGCTGGTGGTGCAAAGCCTAGGGGTGGCACTTGTGGCTGCCCTTCGGAGCTGTAGGTGCGAAGGGTGCCTTCTGGAGTGTGTTGGTCATTGTGTTGTCTCTTGCTGTGTGCTTCATCTTCACCAGCTCCTTGGTGGGTGTTGTCGGCGAGGGCCTTGCCCTTTTTCTCAGCTAGGAGGGCTGCCTTCGCTGCTTCGTCGATGGATGGGGCTGCCTTCGAGTTAGCTCTTTTGGGTGCCATCGTGGGTGATTTTTTTGTAGCACAAACGGTGGGCACCAATGTTGGAACTCGCGTTCTCGGTCAGGTTGTTTCCAACAGGGGGTTGAGTGAGGTGGGAACACGGTTTTACAGGAGGCAACAATTGCTCTGTTAATCTAGTCCCTCAAGGGCACTGTACGGGGGTATTTATAGGCACCTGAGCGCCAGAGTCTCGGTTTAAGGACGCATGTGCCCTCAAGCGCCTAGGTCATTCCCGGAATATTCCCATAAAGCGGGGTTACAGACCGTCATTACATAAAAGCATTTACAAATCGGGCCCGTAATACAACCGGCCGCGCGGGGCCTGTTACAATGGGCCGAATTCCTCGTGGGCCTTCACGTTCGACGAGGACGAGGGGCGGGGCGACCTCGTCATGGGCCTTCGTCTAGCAACGTGTTCGACGAAGGGTGGGAGCTGCCAGTCGTTTTGCCTCCGTTGAAGCAGCGAAGACTGGCGAAGGCATCGAGCGAGGGGTTGATGCAGCGAGACTGGCGAAGGCATCGAGCGAGGGGTAGTGTCTTCGCCTTCGCCCCAACAACCCCATACCCGATAAATTCCTCAACTAAATCGCGCCCTCTACTCATGCGGGCAGCGCACCGAAGGGCCCCTTCGTCTTCATCATCCTCCGCCACCTCAAACTGCGGATACGCTATGTAATAGTGGGAACACATGACGGCCACGGTGAGTCCTAGGTGGTCTTCGACTGTTCCATCAGAAACGTAAAACAAGAAATCCCACCAGTTGCCCCACTTATTGCGGGCACAAGGAACCAACTCCACCACTTCCATCGAAGTCTTGCCGGTCTTCGGCGTAAATTTGCACGATCCAAATTATGCAATCTCATCTCCAATTTTCCTCTTTTGCCAGTGCAGACAGTAATGTTTTGCGAAGACCTCCACAGAGGGCCGACCGCCATACGAAGTCGTCGCCCAAACATACTTCGCCAGGGCCACCACGGCATTCGGCGTCAGCTGGTGGACCTGGACCTCGAATCTTCGTAGGACCTCCGCCACGAATCAATGTGCAGGCAGACGGAGACCAGCGGTGAAAAAGCCTCAAAAACGACCAACTCGCCTTCTAGCTCGGGGACCTCCTCCGCCCCCGGGACACGCCCCACACCGCTGCCAAAGTATCCAAGCTGCTGCATATCCTGAACGCGGACCGAGGAAATCCACGACACGCCAAACTCCACGGTATCCCCAGGATGTAACTCCTCCACCGCCACATTGCTCAAAGTGTCCTCGGATGATGCGCCAGCCGGCGGCGTATTGGCAGCAGATGAGGAAGGGGACAACATGGCTACGTACCGTCGGCGGCGGGGGGCGGTTTGCTTGACGCGGGCCAGATCTCCGATGAGCAGAAGCAGGGAGAGCAGGCGAGCGGACGAATGATTTCAAAGGGAGGCTAGGGTTTGGCAGCGTGCAAAAAGAGTACTTGACCCGCGTTGGCCCCCCTTTTTATACACAGGACGCGGTGCTTCGGGAAACCCGCACTCCAACAGTACGGCGTCCATCAACGGTCACATCAAAAACCCCCACGGAACCACTTCGAGCGAGGGTAGCGTCTCCACCATCTGGCGAAGTCTTCGGCACCAGATGACTTAGTCGAACTGGTCCCTCGGAGGGCAAATGTTGGGGCAAAGGCGAAGAATCTACCCTCCGCTCCAGCCTTCGTCTACCTCGTTGCGCCGGCAGGAAGTAGAAAGACCGGCGAGGTCCACCCTTCATCTTCTATGATACAGGACGAAGGCCCACGGTGCTCCAGCCTTCGTCTACCTCGCTGCACCGGCAGGAAGCAGAAAGACCGGCGAGGTCCACCCTTCGTCTTCTATGTTACAAGACGAAGGCCTGCGGCGATGTCGCCCCGTCCCACGTCCTCACTCCGCCTTGAGGCCCACGCGGGATTCAGCCCATTGTAACGGGCCCCGCTCGAATAAATGTGTTACGGGCCCGATTTGTAACAGCTCTTCTGTAATGACAGTCTGTAACCCTCCTTTATAGGAATATTCCGGGGATAGACCGGGCGCCTGAGGGCACATGCGTCCTTACATTGAGACGTTGGGCACTCAGGCACCTATAAATACCCCCGTACAGTGCCCTTGAGTGGCTGGATTAACAGAGCAATCGCCGCCTCGAGTTAAACCGTGTTCACATCTCGCTCACGCCCCCGTTGGAATCAACCTGCCCGGGAACACGAGTTCCAACATCCCCAATATATAATTGAACTTGCTAAGCTTTGATTAAGCTCAACTACTTATTAGACCTTAACCAAATTAGTTCACTAACTTAGTGAGACGTGTACTACTGACTTATATATAACCCTAATTATATTAGTCACTATCATTATTACTCATATTCAATCAAAACCCAAAACAAGTGAGCAGTCCACTCAAGGCAACACAATAGAATGGAGGAATCAACCACAATCAATTATGATTACGACAGCAGTACAACAGTTGCTTGTTTCAGTTATAACTTACAAGATATTTATCTAAAAATAGTGAATAAATACTTTTTAGAAAGTTTAAGAAATGCTCTACAACTTTGGTATTGTCATCTCAAGGTGATTAGACACTTAACAAGGTTAAATAGTGATAAACGACAGATCTATCCAGATTTAGATAGATTCAGACTTGTGACTTAAAATCCGTAACTAAAGACTCATGCATACAAAACAAATGATCCTAGACTTTATACAAAGATAATGAAATTGTCTAAAAATCATTTATGAACATCATAGATTTATTTAATATTTATCAAGGGTAAAAGACACTATGAAGGTATTGCTGTCCAGAACTGGACATATTTAGTCTTCACACTTCAAACTTCTATAACTTGACCTTTAGACATCCAAAAAGGATGATCCAAGACTTTTTGGAAGCTTAGTAAAAGCACTACATAACTTTTGTAATCACCAAGAAGTTATTCTATGTTTAAACAAATCAAAACAATACAGTTTTTGAAATCTATCCAAAAAGTGGACAGAATACAACAATCATTTTGTAAAATTCATAATTCTTAAACTATCAGGTGTATAGTATTGAAATTTTAGCACAAGCAAGATAAGAAAGTTATATACATTTTTCCTACGATATCAGGAATTGATTCTAAGATTAAATTAAGCAAATCTCTGAAATCTATACAGAAATTGGACAGATTCAGGTACTGAACTTGTGAAAAGTATAACTTCTAAACCATTAATTCTTAGCTCATGAAATTTTAAGACAATCTAGACACATAAGTTAACTATAACTTTATGTAGCACATGTCTACGGAAAACACACTTTTACCTTACCAGATTAATCACACAACCAAAACTGTACATGTAGGGAGTTTCAGCTTGCTAGCACAAGAGCACTCAACTCAATCACCAAGCAAAATCATAGAGAGATACTACCACCAATTTTCAAGTCTATTTTATCATGACTTAGTTATCGACTAGTAATTGACATCAAGGCACAAAATCTCATATACTCATGTGCTATACATATATGTTTGTATATATTAATCACTAGTTTCATTGCTTCGACCATATGACTACATTTGCTAACTTAAGGTTGATTGAAGTTAACTAACCATTAGACTCTTACAATTTTAATCTACCAATTGTGAGAAGTGTACCAATTTAGGAAGACTTAACCATGCATCATTCATTATACCATTTGTTTACTAATTAACATTCTAGCTATTTGGAGCACCACACACACGCACACACACAAACACACACACACACACACATATATATATATATATAGTATATGTATTTAGAGCTCTAGGCTCTGTTTAATTACAGGAAGCCCCAACCACTTACCGACCGTGTCGGCCGAACAGGTGCGCAGACCGCACTGGACCCCTTTTTGGCTTATTGTACCTAACTGCTTATGCCAAATTATCATATGAGTTATGATGATGTGTGTATTAGTTTATGCAAATATAGTTTGCGCACGATCCGGGTACCTGGGCCCACGAGAAGATTGTGCTCCCACAATCTAGGCATCCGTACTAGTCCCCACACAAATATTGGAATTACGATGTTATATGTTTCAGTTTACGCAATAGTAATGCACGTGCCGGTCTATGGGACATTGTGAAGATTTCGTTCTGCATAATACATGCATCAGGCCCACGATCCCACCCACTCGCTCGCAGTGTTTCTAGTTTACCTCACCCGCAATGCATGAGGCAGCGGAACCCTAGACATACCCACCGTCGTCGCCTTCATCTTCTCGACCGCAGAGATTTCAGAATCGGCCAGTCCTAATTCCCCTCCATACACCGGTCCGTCCTCCACCGCCATCGCCTTCATTCTCTCCACCACATTTGTGTCACCGAGTCACTTCGTTCGTTCACCCAACTACATTTGAAGGAAGCACCAAATAATCACATTGGATCAGCGGTAATCAGTAAGTTCTAAATCAACAACATTCTATTGATTCGTTGATTTTATCGTGGTTCTACATTTAGTTCGTCAGTTTTCTTTTCATTATACATTTGATTATGCTGCCACCAACATATGAGCAAACACACATAGTTGTTATTCAGATTGCCGTACCATCAAACCGATTTGGCATATACAGTCAACTTTTTTAGTCACCAGTAGCCCTAGTTTGATTATGCTGCCCAGTAATGATAGTAACAATCGAATCTTTTGTTGTATATTTTTGTTTCGTTTATGCTGGTCATTAACTAAATAACACTATCCGCGAAGTCAAGATTTTATGCCTAGATTTCGGAGCAAACCCTCTCGTAACACGAATGTTTATAAAATGTAATTATGCTCTCCTGCATCTGATATCTACATATCAGCGTAACTGAACTGTTTACCTTTTGATATTTACCTGCATTTCATATTTACACAAACTGTATCATTAATCAGATTCACCTTCTAGTAACTCAATTGTTTCATATATCGAAACACATATCAACATAACTTCAATGTTAATTTAGCATAAGTCATTTAGCGCCAATATGCAAAAAAGAGCCTAGGTGTTGTATGCACAACTGATCTGCCTTCTTGGTTTGTAGGTGCTTGTGGCTTACTATATTAATTTGCTGTTGCATATGTGCAGAAATTTTTTTGATCCAAAAGATTTTATCTATATGTTTATATGTTTCTACGTGGTTTGTTTTGGCAGGAAAAACATACATGAAGAACATGGACCAACCTCCGTCTAATCCAAAGAGCATAATAATTCAGTCTAGTCAAGAGTGTTTAGTGTCGACAAACCGTGTGTGCCGGCGACGTCTGTCAGTCACAAAGCAATGCATGGCGGTGATGACGACGATGACTTTATGCCAGTAATGAAGAAGCGTAACCTTGATAGCAGTCCTTCAAAATTGATGAAGAAGACCGTTACAAAGTGGATGAAAGCAGTGGATCCCCCACGACAGGTTAGAATCTATGTTCAATTCCAATTGTTGGGGGCCTTTCTCTTCCGAAGGTCCTCAAAAACGCGACTAACCATATGCTTATAGTAGGACAAGGATCGGTACAAGGTGGCTTCGGCTTAAGGATGAAGGTTTTCTCTCGTGGTAGGGTGAAGATGTAGCCCAAAGGTGGTAAGAATGGACGACGAAGCTATAACCGAAGAGCTTCGGCTTGATGTGATGACGAAGACCAAGTATGATGATGACCGAAAAGGGACAAATACTACTCAGTCCTTAATGATTCGTGTTATGATCATAGATGAATGTCAGGGGCATAAATGTACTTTTACTCGGGCTATGTCTCATGCGTATAAATAGATGAACAGTAGCACCATATTGTTCACACTGGATTGTAATCACTCTCTCGCATCTTCACCTTCAAGCAAGCCGAAGGTATCAATGTAATATGAATTCTGTCAATATTCATGCATGTTTTAGAGAATACAAATATGAATGAATTAACAAGATGCAGTTATCATCTTCGTCCCTTTGCATTTCTGATTACACATTAAATAATGAAGGTATATCCTTCATGACCTTCGTCTGATGTGTATTATATCCATGGGGAGAAAATGCTTTGGACGACGAAGGTCCCTAATAATCAACAATTGTGTTGCCTTGTTCGTGATTCATAGTATTTGAGAACAAGTGAACAGCATTGGCACCCACCTTCGGTGAACTCACTTCCACAACCTTCGGCAAGCGTTCGCCTTCGTCATGCCGCCGAAGAAGGCAACAGTGCCAGGGTCTGGCCTGCAGCCACTAGACACAAACCAGGAGACACTCTCCCTGCGAGAAACTAGGAGCCAAAAGAGAAAGGCTACTAGCCCAACACCTCAGGAGGAGGAGCTGGACCAGGAGATCAGGGACTTGGAAGCTATTCACCAATAGGTGCAAAGGAAGAGGGAAAAGATGCTTTGGCTTGCCGATCTTTAGAAAAAAATATCGATGAAGCTGCCGAAGACACTCAGATCCAAAGCAGTTCCTGATGAGCTACGAAGCAACCATATCTTCATATGGGGGCAACATTGCTATCATGGTGAAATCCTTCGTCATGGTAGTCAGAAGTGTGGATCAAACATGGTATTCTTCGCTTTGGCCGGGAACAATTATGTCATGGCAGAAGCTAAAGGATATGCTAGTCACTAGCTTCCAGGGTTTTTAGACAAAACTAGTCACTGCACAAGCCATGTTCCAGTGCACACAGGACAATGAGGAGTACCTACCAGCGTACGTCCGAAGGTTCTTGCGATTGAGAGCTCAGGCGCCTACAGTGCCCAATGAGATTGTCATTGGGGCCATGATCAAGGGGCTCAGACAAGGACCAACGACACAATATTTTGCAAGAAAGCCACCACAAACCTTGGAGAAGCTTCTCTAGAAAATGGATGAGTACATCAGAGTCGATAATGACTTTCGGCAAAGAAGGGAAGAAGCCTACAGATACTCCGAGATGACTAAGGGCTTCGGAGGAAGACTCCACCCTAGGCATGTCAGGACAATCCATAACCCCAGCTCATGCGACAATAGGGGAATCATACCCATGGGCAATAGCATATCTCTCAATCATCAGGGGCACAACAAAGTTCTTTCAGGCCACCAGCTCCGAGAGGCAGAGGGGGCAGAAGCTTTGGAGGAAGATATGGTAATCAGTCTAGGAGACTGTTCTGCCTATTTTGTGGCGAAGACAAGGGACACACCACAAGGACGTGCCAAGTCACGATCCAGAAACAGAAGGAAATCGCTGAAGTCGAAGCACGGCAGAACCCAACGAAGCATGTCTTACATACTGCTTCGTGCTTCTCTCCGTATATCCCGGAGTATGTGGGCAATCAATAGCCTACGGCTTCCGTTGCTTCGACGAGTCAATCCCAAGCTTCCTAGGCTTAGTTGCCACCACCGCTAGCACCTGCCTTGGTTCATAATCAACAGCTAGAAGGGCATTGTCAGGCACAACAACAGCGTGACCTTTGGGAAGAGTCCGAAACTCGCACAGTCAACAGCACTGTGCCCAAGTCGAGACATATCTATTGAAGGTGGAACAATGTTTCACCCAAAGGGCGCCTTGATCCAATGTACTTTTACTCTTTTTTGCCTTTACATTTTCTCTTAAAAAGACAATACAAGAAGCTCTAACCTTCAGTTGATGTAATAAGCCTGTGGTTACACCATCGAGTGTAACAAAAACGGATCAAAAAGCTCCTAAGTCATTCCTAAGGGAATGCAGAGTAAGTTACGAAGCTCCAAAGTCATTCCTAACGGAATGCAGAGCTAAGATACCACCTAAATAAAAGCTGAAGAAGCTCTAAAGTCGTTCCTAAGGAATGCAGAGCTTAAATGCCACCTAAGTCAAAGGTGAAGAAGCTCTAAAGTCGTACCTAAGGGGATGCAGAGCTTAGCTCCAAAGTCATTCCTAAGGGAATGCAGAGCTGAAAAACCACCTAAGTAAAAGGTGAAGAGACACCAAAGTCGTTCCTAAGGGGATGTAGAGTCTGGGTATGTACTCGTGTGGGTTTTTATCTTTGGCATAAACATCATTTTGCATCATGCCATCATATTATCTCGCATAACATCATATCATACATGAGTCTGCATCAGCAAAAAGCCATGGAGAAGAAGGAAAATTGCCCCTTCGAAAAAACCTTTCGGACCATGAATGTGCTATAGCATAAAATATGCCTTCGGCAGACATATTTATACACAGGACAAGCATCTTCGTCAGCAGTATTACTATGCAGCAATTATGGAAAAAAGTGCAATATTGAATCGACAGGAGGGAAATCTTTTTCTTCGTGAAGCATGAAAAGAAGGGAATGTGTTTTTTCACCGGCAGCTCAAAAACGGTATGTACGGAAGTTTCATGCATCACAAACAAAAATATTACACCAATATACACAAGTTGTTTACAAGTGTTTTCTGCAAGACTAAAAATCATGCTCAACAATTTTGAACTAGCAAAAATAAGAGTTCTAGTCTTCCTTCAGGACCTTCTCGGCAGCTTCGTTTAGCAGCTTGTTGACATCATTGTCAACAACTTCATTGACAATTTTGATGGTCTCGAGTGCCTCTTTTAGGAATGCGTCAGCTTCTGGATTGTATGGCTCCGAAGGCATAGATAGTTCAGCTGCACCGAACTATACGTTTGTTAGTTCCGAAGCTAAAATGTATTACGAAGCTAAAATATAACAGATGTACCTATAAGCCTAGCCCGCTCGGCAGCCTCTTCAGCCCTTCTCGCCGCTTCTGAAGCATCATGTGACTCCTTTTCGTTCTTTTTAATGGCTTCATCAGCAACTTCTCCACCGCCTTTCAGCCATATCTCATAGTAAAATTTCCCACCAAGGGTAGCAGCTTTGGCTGAAGGATTGTTGATGTCATCAACTAAGAAGGCGAAGTTTGACTAAGCCACAACCTTAGTATGTTCACAACCAGCCTTCTCCAAGATGGACGTGCCCCCCGCGCACCAGCAAAGGCACAGAAATCTCCTCGGTCACTTAGAATTTCGGCAAAAGCTTTGGCTTCCCCGCTGATCCACTAGACAACTCCATCAAAGTCGCTGCAGATGAATCTCTGCTAAGAGGAATATGCCCCAACCCTAGCAAAGTTGTCCTTTAATTTCCTAGCGCATTCCAAAGATATTTCATAACATCTTTCTTTGGAAGCACAAAGCTCATCGGCATTTTTTTTGTGCTCTTGACCTTTCGATCTCGCATATCTCTTACTTCACCACCTCAACTTCAAATTTTTCGGTTGCTTTAGCAACCTTCCTTTTCAGTCCTTCGACTTCGGCTTTATGAGCTTCGGCTTGTGCAGCAAGTTTAGCCTCGTTAGATCCCAGCCTATCCACTAAGGAAAGTAATATCTTATCCTTTTCGAGGGCTTCATTCCTTAGTGTGATGACTTCTGAACGAAGATTCCCAAGAGCTATTCGGTAGCTCCTATCTTCTGCTTCCTTCTGGGCCTTTAGAGCCTTGCTTAGAATTAAGCCGTAGAAAACAAAGAGTGAACACATAACGATAGCAGGAAAAACCATAAAAATAATTTATTTTATGCAAGTTGAAGTATACACACCTTCAGACTATTGTAAGCAAGACTGTCTGCAAGTTGATCTTTCGACATTGCAGATAGGCCAAGTTCAAGCATCGGATATCCTGTATTGTCCATCATTTCATGGTAGACATGTATTTCTTTGTTGTCTGGTAGACAGTAAAGGAAGTCATCTTCATCATTGCCACCATACACCAAGGACCCTCAGGGGTACTTCAGATCCCTGGCATAGTGTTGCACTTCAGCAACCTGCTCTTATGATAGCTACTTTCTCGAAGCATGTCAAATAATGAATTCCAGCTCTTTAATGGGTGCTTCAGGAGCAGGAGATTTCTTAGGAACACTCTCTTCCTCCAGAGCTATCGGTGTAGTTTCCAAAGGTCTAGCTTCGGCAGGAGCTTCTGAAGGTCCAGCTTCAGCAGGAGTGTGGGCCATGCTGGCATCAACAGTTCTCCTTGAATCTTTAGCCTGTGTGCTAAGAGCTTCGGCAGAGACAGGAGCTAGTGTCTTTACATACTCCAGAACAACATCTAGCATGCTAGCCATTCTCCTTTTCCTTGGAGTCACTATGGGAATGCTTGATGGCTTCGGCAATCCTATTGCGCATGATGGACTCAACACATTCAACTATTCTATTGTCTTCTTTAATTTCGGCACTTTGGCTAGATCTATACTAGCCTCGACTGGCACAACATGACCTGGTTCTATGGCAGGAGCAACCCCTGCACGTTCGATAAGTTCCGGCACGTCGGGCATCTCAATATGTCGCGGTCCATGGGTCAAGACCTTCAACTTCTTCCCCTTCGGCGCACTAGAAGATGTTGAAGTAGCAGTTTTCCTTTTCCCCCTTGGTTTCCGAGCTTGGAAAACAGTTGTTAGGGTAGATAAACCCGATAACATCAAAAACCCTATTCAGTCTCTTTTTCCCTCGAGCACCGAAGGCCACTATCATAGCTTCATCTTCGGCCCTCGAGTAGGCTCCAAGCAGTTCATCACTTGTTGCCTCTATAGCATCCAACCAATCATCATTTGATTCATCAAACCGATCCTTAAATCGAAATGTGTATTTCAGATAGATCAGGCCACTTTGGCTGGAGCCAACGGTAGTTTCCTTCGGCATTTCCCATCCACTCGCAAGGGGCCATAATCTATAAGTAATATGCTCTTGAATCAAATCTCTTGTGCCGATGTAGGTGCATATAGTATTGAAAGCCATCTGGCACGCTTGCACATCATTTTCGAGTGCGACTGAAGGTCTTCTGATGTCGAAGCAATACAATACCATATAGGACATTGAATGATGCCCCTTATATCCTCCCTCTGGTCTAGGTCATTTTCACATAAAACCACTCCTGCATCCAAGAGCCCGGCCACTTCTTTTGAAATGTAGGCATAGGGTAGCTGGTCCCAAAGTGGGGCACAAAGTTGTAGCAGCCGAATTTATTATGATATTGTTCTTTCCCAGATGCTTCCATCTGATAGGATAATTCATGAATATTACAGAAGCACCTGGCATCTGGTTCCAACCCTTGGCTCCTCATGGCCCATACGAAAGCCCCTACTTTAATAAGAGCCTCGGGGATAAGCTGATGAATATATATTTCAAAAGTTTTCAAAACCTCGACCAACATCTTATGCAGTGGGAAATGAAGCCCATCTTTCATGAAGCTTCTGAAAACCACCACCTCATTAGCTTTGGGAAGAGGAACAATGCTCTCCCCTCCGGCTCTTACAATAGAAATATCACGAAAGTATCTACCTTTCATTTGCTTCGATCTGCCCTTGCTTAACATATGACTTTCCAAAAACAACATGGCTTGGCCTCCATGGATGGTCTTCGACTTCTTCATTTCCACTTTCTATGTCAAAACTTTCACTATCGCTGGAATTTTCAGATAACACAACCAGCATCTCATTGGTGATTTTCTCCGTACTTGTCTTCTCCATAGCTTTATAAAACCCGGCCAGTGCAGGGTCAGTGATCTTCTTCTCCTCATCCATTCAGACAGTGGTTGCGCAAATGCCGAAGCTCAAAAGTTAATCCAACTTGACAAAGCAAAGAAGGTTAAAATGACATGCACAGTACAAGCAGCTAGACAGCACAAAAAATACTCACGACATAGGTCTCTATATATATACACTCAGAGCCCCGCAGCATGGTGGGTGCCATGGCTCAGAATGATTCGCTATTCTAGCGAAGGGAAGGTGTTTTTTCAGACCTTTGGCTAAAGGCCTTCATTCACGTTGCAGTCTAAATTTGTTACAAAGAAACAAATCAATACTGCGAGGGGCTACTGCTGGGGGCCTTCCTCTTCCAAAGGTCCTAAAAAACGTGACTAACCATATGTTTTCAGTATGACATGGATCATGACAGGGGGGCTTCGGCTTAAGGATGAAGGTTTTCTCTCGTGGTAGGGTGAAGATGTAGCCCGAAGGTGGTAAGAATGGACAATGAAGCTATAACCGAAGAGCTTCTACTTGATGTGCTGACGAAGACCAAGTATGATGATGACCGAAAAGGGACAAACACTACTCAGTCCTTAATGATTCGTGTTATGATTATAGATGAATGTCAGGGGCATAAATATACTTTTACTCGGGTTGTGTCTCATGCCTATAAATAGATGAACAGTAGCACCATACTGTTCACGCTGAATTGTAATCACTCTCTCGTGTCTTCACCTTCAAGCAAGCCGAAGGTATCAATGTAATATGAATTCTGTCAATATTCATACATGTTTTAGAGAATGCAAATACAAATGAATTAATGCGATGAAGTTATCATCTTTGTCCCTTTCCATTTCTGTTTACACATTAAATGATGAAGGTATATCCTTCATGACCTTCGTCTGATGAGTATTATATCCATGGGGAGAAAATGCTTCGAAAGACGAAGGTCCCTAATAATTAACAATTGTGTTGCCTTGTTCGTGATTCACAGTATTTGAGAACAAGTGAACAACACCAATATATCACTTCCTGTGTAAAAATACGTTGTACGCTAAAATAATGTCTATTATATTGTTAATGGTTTTTCTTTAAAACAAGTTTATTGGGTTGTCTAGATATATTTGTAATGGGGATTAGGGTTTTTGAGGCCCAAAACTAATTTGTGAATATGCAGATGTAAATGTTTATGTTATTGGTATCTCACTATAGAGGGTATCTCACTATAGAGGTATAACATATTTATTGTTACATTTTTACAGCAGAGACTTAATGTTAGACACAATCCACAAGATGTTATAATAAGCATTCAGATTTTAAATGACAGACAACGTCAAGATATTGCACGGAAGGTGTTCTCCAATATACTTGATATGAGAGTTTATGCGATTGGCAGTAGATCACATTTATGTTGGCTGATGGAAAAGCTTGATCATAAAGATATGACAATTCGAGCCGGCCTAGGAAAGGAGCTGAAAATTACAAAGGACACAATGCATCTTATATTAGGGCTACCAAATGCTTATGGTGGAAAGCCATTAGGCATTGATGAAGATGTTCTTGCCAAGAATTTAAGGGCTGAGCTTGGTTTATCCAAAGAAGAATTCAGTCTTGCAGCTCTACAAGATCGACTAAGGAAAGGAGGCGACGATGACCTAAGCATCAGATCTTTCTTTCTGATACTGTTCAATCGGCTATTGTTCCCTACTGCAAGTTGGGGAATAACTAACCATGATGACTGAAGAAATGGATCGTTTCCACGAGATGGACTGGTGCCAACTCATATTCAATGACTTATGCCAAGCGGCCAAGAAGCACACTAGGAGCATCACCAATGTTTCTACAACCATATACGGCTGCTCCATCGTCATTCTTGTAAGTATATCACGATCTATTGTTTGTTTTATGTAGCCAATTTTACATATTCAAATCTCATTTACATTATATTATGCTCTGTTATGTGTCAAAAAACAAATCATGTTATGCAGAGTTACGTAATATATTTTTTGGCTTTGTAGCTATATTATCTGGATCATCCTCATGATGTCGCTGCCCCTCAGAACAAATGTGGAACACCACACATAAAATATTTTGATAGGAATATTATTCAAGCATTAACAAGAGCTGACAAGGGCAAGTCATGCCAAGGGGACGAACCATTTGGTCATTGTGCGGTAATTTTTTCTTACATTTATTATATTTTTTTGATCAATTTATTTGGCTTATATATGGTATATGGATAGAAGCAATATCGTTTTAATGTACAAATGAACTCCATTTTTTGTTATATCATTTTGTACTATGCTATAATAGAAGGATAATCAATAGTCTAGCACACATCTCAGCATAACATAGTCACATTTGAGTCAGTATCTTACACGCCATTTTTATTAGTTCCGAAGCAGCACAAAGACATGCTATACAGCGGTACCACCTGTTCAATCCCAATTTAAGGCAATCTTTTAATTATAACCTTTTGTTTAAAACTTTTACCATAATGTTCAGTTATACTGTATCCATTTACTTAATAATATTCATTTTACAACAGCATAGGAATAGGACAAACACGTTTGATGTCCCGCGTTCCAACCCATGTGGTCATCACACCATTCACATCCAACTCCCACTGATCAGAGAACTGATTTCAAGCAAGCTCAACCAGCTTCCACCCCGCCACCGACTTGGATTCATAGAGAAACTGGCGCATTATGACATGGAGGTTGGCAAGGCTTGTTCAGTGATCAAATAGACTCTTTACCAGATTGTTGAGAAACAGTATAATCTATCTGATGTCTTTGCCGAGTTAATTGATGAGGTCCTCCGTGCTGAGTCAGAGGAGAATGAAGATGGTTATGATGTGCAGCAACCATCCAAAAAATCAGACGATATTCATCACCATTCAGCAGGTTAGTCAGTTTACTGTTTTTATGTGACTATACACAGTTATACAAACCTTTCAATATGGTTATGATGTCATTATTAAATTATTTGTTTTTGTTGCTTCAATGTTACATAAAGAAGCATGTCAGGAGTCTGGCCACCCAAACTGTACCACAGATGTCTACTCCAGCATCGCAGCCTGAGACGCAGTTGACAGACACATAGGTATATGAATTACTGTTAAGGCAACAACATATTCGTGTACTATTACAAAGTTGCCCTGATGAAGTTGACATTGATCTACTGGTGCATACAAATAAAACGAAACAACCCAAAACACCTACAATCCCAGTGGTAATGGTATTTTTTAATTGCTTGTTTTTTCCTTGAAGGTTTCTATTCATTGTTTTGTATAACCCATTACATTGTTGTCAGGGTCAACACGGTGATGTTGGCAAGAACACGCCGAGCAACATAAACGTCACTCCTCAAGTAACACCAGAATGCACAATCAACATACCACATACGGAATCTCGCTCGCCGATATTTGATGCGACGCCGCAAATAAATGTTTGATTATTCCCACTCGCAGTATTTTTATATAATAAGTAGTGTACTAAACAGCTAATCCATAAATACCATAATTTTTACAATGTCTAGGAAGTGTCCAGTCGACGGTAGAAGCATATCTCCCCGACAGTGGCCCATGTTTTGACCAGACTACATCTGAATATGTCAGTTCATTAATATACATGTTCATTATAATTGCCAAAATTGTACAAAGCTACAAATCTATCTAACATATAACCTTTTTTAGGTTACTGTTGAAACCAAATCAGACATAAACACTTCCTAGATTGACCATGAATCACATGATTCTAAGATTCAATGTGTGCGAGCTCTTCGCGACTACTTGTGTGGTACGCGCTCTAACAACAGTAGGTATAAAGTTCACTCAATTCACCATTGTGGATATACTGCTACTCAAACAGTCATTTACTCATTGATTGTTATCGAAATGTCCACAGGAACATAATACTATGGTGAATACTGTGCTACATGTTCTGATATATATGAATCTTTCGCTAACGGGAAGTGCCTTGATAATGTGTTCATGCACTGCTTCATTCAATGTGTTGACGATGATGCCATAAATCGTCAGCCTTCCATGAGTTCCAGCAGATTAATTATTGACGTTAACGTTGGGGTAAACTATCATAACATATCTATACCATATTCATATACACAATGTTATCCCAAATAAACTAACTCCATTAATTTTTTATTGCAGTCCCTACTGAACTTCGAGGAACAGGAACGGCACAGCAGAAACCCACAGCCGTTTGATGAAACTGTCCTCACATTTCTCGACAATACATTGCCCGAGATAGACAAATTGGATAAATGCAAATCGGTAACAATCGTTTTACAATTTACAAACATGAGTTACGTTAAATGGTGCATTTCACATCTTCATGCATAACCATCTATGTTTTTGTTGATCTTCATGTTTTTTACACGATCAGATCATGATTCCCATGCTAAGCAGAGGGCACTGGACATTGTATGTTGTCAATATAGTCAAACGGTGCATTCACATTTTAGATTCTAATCCCTATAGGCCAAAACTTGGTGGTACTACTTGGAAGGATTACCATTTTGCCCAAATGGACTTAGGTGGTAGGAAGTTACCATGGTCTAAGGTTATAATGAGTAGGTTAAACAAAGCCCTGCAACATGTCCGCCCTAGGTCATGCTTTCCAAAAATTTTGCAACTTTGCAATTGACTGCCACCAAACTGTCCTACCATGGAAGCAGGCTTCAATGATTATGGGTTCTATGTTATGAGATACATTCATTATTATGACTGCATTGAAGGATCTGTCAAGTCATACATACAACCTGTACGTACAAATTTATCATTTTGTTTTATAATTGGCCCCAAGGCAGCATACGATACTCATGTCTAGCTAACACAATTTTATTGGCTTGGAGGACAACACCAGGGATCTACGGTCTCTTACACTGTACTACATTACATTCCATCGCAAGAACAAAGCCATCTCGCTCCTTGCAGACATCCAAAGATTCAAGTTCTCACGGATGTAGTCTAGTTTAGTTATGTTAGATATTATGTATACAATATTTCCATAAACTTCATCTGGAGTTATGTGCGTATACTATGGTAATGATGGTAGAACAATCAGGTGTCGCTGTTGATGTTTCTTATGCTATGTCAATGACAACCTAGGACAGTAATGTCGAAATTGCAATGTTTCCTATGTTTTTAACGTCATGTGTGTTTTCTTTATTTGATTATGCTCCTTTTGACACAAGTTTATGCTATAAACAACACAATTTTTTGACCCATACTGCGCAAACAATGTTACTCTGTAGATTTCAAAGTTCTTGATATGTGTATAATGCTTACGATATCTTTCACATAAGTTTATGATATTATCAGTACATATTTATGATGTTTGTATGTGGTTTGCAAATATAACACATGATTCACAGTTGCATCCAAATATACTTTTTAACATATATTGCAAGTATAAGGTATGTCGTTCATCCATTTGCAACACTAGTTACCACGAAAACAACCCATGATCTCATAATTCTTTTGGTATTCTACTCTACCAGATGAATCATCGTCTTCGACATACACTGTTCGTTTTTTGACGTTGATGTCTCATTCCACTGTGGCGCTGCACCTCCGATTTTGTTCCTTGAACTAGGAGGTCATCCTCTCTTGCGTCCAGCTAGGTTAGCCAATCAAATCATATTATCTTCCACAGTTAAACAAGTATGACTGTTGTGACCATCAGCGATGCCACACTTTTGGCACTTTCTGCTCATCTTCTTTGCTCCTTTCGCACCCAACCTAGGAACTTGTTGCTCACTACATTTGATCGTTGTTCCCTTAGGCTTGGCCTTATCTGGTCTTGCTAAGTTTACACCTTCCCTATGAAACTCCAGTTTCTACAAATCAAAGATATTAAGTCAATATACAATCTCATAATCTAACCATATATTCTAACATTGTTATTACCTTTCTAGCTTCCACATCTGGAGCACTACTAGCAACCAGATGCATATCAGTGTTCTGTTCCAATGTACGTATCAACATATTACATTGAACATCGTTAGTATTGCCTTCATTTGTATTAGACGCCATTACAATTTCCTGGGAAATAACACAAAATGAGTGAAGACACAATTGTTAAAGAGCAGCATAAACAATACATTATAAACGTCTCATGCATACCTCGTTCCCATCATCTACATTGCATAAATCATCTCTTACTACGTCTTCGGTTCCATACACTTTGACCTGTACCATTTAAATTACAAACATGGATCATTATTGACATTTGATAAATTATTTATGCACATGTAAAATCATAAATTTGTATTCATAACATGATGTGCGTACCTGGATGTCATCGCCACCACTGGTGCCACAACTCTCACCAGTGCTGTCGGTACCTTGAAATAGGGGTACCCCTTGTTACAAGGTAAAGACGCTGTGACGGCGGGAAAGTCTCTGGTTGCGTGGTAAGCAGGCTCACCGTCGCGCAACATCAGCCGCCTTGGGGTCGCCACATGGCCAAGGCAAAGGACATGCCTCGGATACACGCAGTGGGTCCGGACTTGCTACGTGGGAAGCACCGGACCCCGTGCATGACGGGCGGACCTCCGAAAAAGATCCCAGACCCTTCCGAGTGGGGTCCAGACAGATCACCACCGGGTCCCAGGATTCTAGGGCAGGGAATACCCGGACCCTGCCCATGGAGGGGTTTGGTGCTGGCACGTGTCCGGGGCTTGCACCGTGCTTCCCACTCAGGCAGAGACCCGCCGCTGCCACGTGGCTTGTGGCTCATGGCATAAGCCAACGGGTGGATCGGAGTCTGACGTCGAGCCACTGAAGCCGCGCTGTCTCTGCATTTATTACAAAGAGGACACGCCGCCTGCCACCAAGCCAGCGAACGATGTGCCCTCTCGGCATTTAATGCGTCCAGTCCTCTCCGTTGGCAGGCGACGTCAGACGGCGTGCCTGTCCAATCTATCATCAAATAGTGTGCCTGTGCCATGCGGCGCACTATGCTCGTTATCCCTTCCACGCGAAGCTTCCCCTGCACGCCGAGGATATGCAGATCTTGGGTGTCAGGGCGCTAGAACATCGCCCCAGCAGCAAACATTTGTGGCTCCAAGTGTTATATTCGTTATGTCCCTGGGCCCGCATGTCGGGGCTCAGTACCTTTGTGCATGCCCCCCTTCAACTATAAAAGGGGAGGCATGCAGCTTTACAAGACAGATCCAATCTTAGGCTCACTCAAACACTCACAAGTTCATACAAGCTCTCAAGCAATACATCACACAATGGAGTAGGGTATTACGCTATAGTGGCCTGAACCACTCTAAACCCTCGCGTGCTCTCGTGTGTTCATCCACCAGTCTCGTAACAAGCAAAATGCTTAGGCCCCTCCCCTTCTTAGGATTTAGGGCGGGTGCAATCCGCCACCCGGCCGGAGAGATTTCCTCTCCGGCATTTGGCGTGTCAGGTAGGGGGTGCTAGGCTTTTAGATTTTTGCTTGTTACCTGATCGACACCATGGTCCATATCGCCGAGCACCAAGATGAGACCTTCGAAGATTTCCTCTTGGAGGAGGGGGTCGCATCTGCTACGCCGCAGAATTCTGACTGCCCAGCGCCCGGTGCCGCAGCTGTGCGCTCCGCACGGCAGCACGCACCGACACAGGCGTCCTGGACTCCATCGAGGGTCGCTCCCGCCGGAGCGTTCTCCGCGACCAGGGAGTTGCTGCGTCACCCACCAAGTTCCTCAGCCTCGCCAGGGGCTATGGGACAATGGCGCGACGATGTGGATCGCCTCCTTGGCACAGCACACATTGGCTCGGCCAGGCCCAGGCCTCAATCGTCCCGACGCCAGTACGAGGCGTCGGCCTCGGTGCGCTCGCCCTCGGTGAGGGCTGCGCCGACCAAAGATCTACGAGCAGAGCTCAATCGTAGACGAGCAGCAGAAGATACGCATGTCCCCCCGGAGAGGCCAGAAGACCTATGGGACGAGCTCAACCGCAGGCGTGCGGGCAAGAATGACCGCCTCTCTTTAGGAAGGACGCATGAGTCCTGCTGAAGCCTCGAGGGTCACAACCTCGAGCAAGATCGCGTTGCGGTCGCGTCGCAGAGCCTGGGAGATGCCCGATTCCAGACGAGCATCCCGTTGGCTAGAGTAGGCTGCGCCGCCCTAACGGACCACCTTTGTGGCGATGTGGCCAACCAAGTTTCGTCCACACCTGCCAGAAAAGTATGACGGTACGACAAACCCATCAGAATTCCTACAGGTCTATGTCACCGCCATTACAGCGGCAGGTGGAGACACCGCCGTAATGGCGACCTACTTCCATGTAGCTCTGTCTGGGCTAGCCCGGACTTGGCTCATGAACCAAGCCCCAGGGTCCATACACTCCTGGGAAGAGCTCTACGCGTGGTTCATGGCAAACTTCGCCAGCGCCTAACAGCAGCATGGTGTAGAAGCACACCTCCATGCAGTAAGGTAGGAACCCGGGGAAACCCTCCGGGCGTTCATTTCCCGCTTCACCAAGGTACGTGGGACAATCCCTTGTATCTCATATGCTTCCATCATCACTGCTTTCCACCAGGGAGTGCGTGACAAAAAGATGCTGGAGACACTGGCCACGCGTGATGTGGACAACGTCACCACACTCTTCGCTCTGGCTGAAAATGTGCCAGGGCCGCCGAGGGCCGTGCTTGGCATTCGGCGCCACAAGCTGGGGTCACCCAGACGGGCGGTTCGGGTGTCGTCGCCTAGGGCGATGGCAAAAAGAAAAAGAGAAACAAGGGCCACGGCCGCGAGAAGCAGCAGGATGCTGCTCCAGTCATCACTGCCGTGGCTGGGGGCCGGGGTAAGCGCAACAAGCGCTCATGGCCCTAGGAAGGCAACGACAACACATGCCCAGTGCACCCCAACAACCGCCACAGTGTCGCCGACTGCCGGGAGATTATCAAACTCGTAAAGCGCGTCAGCGAGTGGCGCGAGCAGTCCTCCAGGGAAGGCTCGCCGCCTCGTTGCTGGCTTCACAAGGAAGCGGCCGACGAAAGGGCTGCGGCTGTGGGGGGACAGGACCTCGGCTACCAGTCGCCCGAGAGAAACCTTGAGGACATTTTCACCGAAGAAACCGACTCTGGCAACGACGACGACCACCACAAGAAGCTGTATGTCATGTATGACGGGAGCTGGGAGCTCGTCTCCCGCAGGAGTGTCAAGTCCCTGCGACGGGAGGTCCTGTCATCAGTCTCAGGAGTCCCCAAAGCTGCTCCACACCAACGATGGAGGAGCACCACCATCTCTTTCGGGGCACTCGACTACCCTGACAACATGGCGGGGGCTGGCATACTACCGCACATCACCGCCCCCATTGTCGCCAATATGCGGCTGCATCACATGTTGATCGATGGAGGGGCTGGACTCAATGTCATTAGCCATGAGGCGTTCAGGCAGCTGTAGATCCCGGGGTCCCGGCTGGGGCCCTCCCGCCCATTTTTCGGAGTAGGCCCGCAGCCCGTGTATCCCCTCGGGAGCATTGCGCTCCCGGTTACATTTGGGATGAAGGAAAACTTCCACATGGAGAACGTCCAGTTTGACGTCGTGGAGGTCAACCTCCCCTTCAACGCCATTATTGGGAGGCTGGCCCTGTACCGGTTCATGGCCATTGCCCATTACGGGTACTTGGTCCTCAAGATGCCATCCCCCGCAAGAGTCCTCAGCGTGCGGGGCGACCGAACCGTCGTGCTGGCGGTCGTCGACAAGCTACACGCCCTGACGGCTGAGACCGCTCAGCTGGACGGCGGAGGGAGAAGCCCCTCAGCCTCTGGTGCCAAAGCACTGAAGGTACAGCCAACCGAAGCAGACGGCGGGCCCACGAAGACCATCCTAGTCGGCATAGACCCATTCCGGACCACCCACATCGCGGGAAATCTGGGAGAGAAATAGGAACTCACGCTCGTCACCTTCCTCTAGGCAAATGCCGACGTGTTTGCTTGGGAGCCATCGCAGATGCCTAGGATCCATAGGGAGGTGATTGAGCACCATCTGAAGATCTATCCGAACGCCAAGCCGGTAAGCTAGAAGCCTTCGGAGACAGTCCAGTGGAGCGGCATGACTTCATCCACGAGGAGGTTCGGAAGCTGTTGCACGCCGGCTTCATCGAAGAGGTTCATCACCCCGTGTGGCTGGCCAACCCAGTCATCGTGCCAAAAGCAAACGGGAAGCTCCGGATGTGCATCGACTACACCAGCATGAATAAGGCATGCCCCAAGGACCCATATCCACTTCCACGTATAGATCAGATCATGGACTCTACCTCGGGGTGCGACTTTTTGTCTTTCCTGGATGCCTACTCCGGTTTTCATCAAATCTGGATGTCTAGGGAGGATAGGAAGCACACCACTTTTGTAACGGTAGATGGGTTGTACTGTTATGTTGTGATGCCTTATGGTATGAAAAACGACCTGCCAACATTTGTTCGGGTGATGAGTAAGACCTTCGGGGACCTGATCAGGGACAAGGTGGAGGTTTACGTCGATGACATCATGGTCAAGACTAGAAGGGGGTCGACTGTAGTAGAAGATCTGGCTCTAGTTTTCGACAAGCTGCGGGCAACCAACACCAAGCTAAACCCGGAGAAATGCATCTTCGACGTCTCCGTAGGAAAGCTGCTGGGTTTCCTGGTTTCATACCGGGGCATTGAAGCTAACCCAGAAAAAATCAGGGGTATCGAGATAATGAGCTTTCCCGCCCATGTAAAGGACATCCAGAAACTTGCGGGATCTCTAGCTGCCCTTAGCCGCTTCATTTCGAGGTTGGCTGAGAGAGCACTGCCCTTCTTCAAGCTCCTATGGAAATCTGGCCCCTTTATCTGGACCGAAGAGGCGGAGCAAGCCTTCCGAGAATTGAAGCAGCACCTAACTTCCCTGTCGATCCTGGTCACTGTAGAACCAGGGGAACCACTGTACCTGTATATTGCGGCAGCGGCGGAAGCAGTGAGCATGGTGTTAGTCGCCGAAAGGGCGACACTAGGAGGACAGGGGCCTGAGAACTTAGAGCCAGCGTCGGGCGCCCAGACTATCCAGAAGCCGGTTTATTACGTCAGCGAGGTCCTCCATGAAGCGAAGGTCAGGTACCTCGAGACACACAAGCTCCTCTATGCTGTCTTGGTTGCGTCCAGGAAGTTACTGTCACTACTTCCAGGCGCACAGAGTTGTGGTGGTGACCTCCTTTCCATTGAGGGCCATCCTCCACAACTAAAACGCCACTGGCAACATCGACAAATGGGCAGCAGAGCTCGCTGAGTTCCAGCTAGATTTCCAGCCCTGCCATGCTATCAAAAGTCAGGTCCTGGCCAACTTCATCGTGGAGTGGACTCCTCCCCCAAGCGCCCCTAGGGGCCCGGACCCCATTCCGGGCCCCACAGCTGCATAGCGCAGGGGTTCGATCTTCACCGAGCCCCACTGGACGCTCTTCTTCGACGAATCCGCCCGCTAGCAGGGTGCTGGCGCAGGAGTGGTCCTCGTCGGCCTAGACGGGGACCAGCTGAAGTATGTGGTACGCCTCGATTTCAAAGCCACCAACAACATGGCAGAGTATGAGGCGCTGATCTTCGGCCTATCTGCGGCCCTATCCCTGGGGGTTCGCCAGCTCCTCATAAAGGGGGACTCTCATCTAATCATCAAGCAGGCCCATGGGGAGTGTAGCTGCAATGAGCCCAGACTTGCAGCTTACCTCCTCCGGGTAAAGAAGCTGGAGAAGGACTTCGCAGCCCTGGAACAACAACATGTTCCCCTGGGCCGACAACTCAGCGGCAGATGACCTTTCCCAGAGGGCATCAACTCGAGCACCCGTGCCCGAGGGCGCCTTCGAAAAGGCGGTTGCTGAGACCCACCGCCCAGCCTGCCGAACTGGGCGAGGGGGGCGAGACCGTCACCTCGAAGCCGGCGGTCCCGGTGGCATCCCAGGACCCACCAAAGGCTGTGTGTGCACTAGGGGGCTTCACCGACTCCCTAGCACCACAACCGATAACTCATAGTGGTCCCGATACGTGGATCTCCAAGATCCAGGACTACCTGAAGGAAAACATCCTTCCTGAAGATCATGTCTCCGCAGAGCGCATAGTACGGTTGGCTAAACGGTACACGACAGTAGAAGGGGATCTCTACCGCGGTGGCACCAACGGTATTCTTATGCGGTGCATCACCCAGGAGGAGGGCCGTAAGTTGCTCATGGAGATCCATGGAGGGGAGTGCGGAAGTCATTCTTCATCCTACACACTGGTCGGTAAGGCCTTCCGGCATGGTTTTTACGGGCTGACCGCCCTCCAGGATGCGGCCGAGCTAGTAAAGTCGTGCGAAGCGTTCTAGTACCATGCAAAGCAGATATACACACCGGCTCAGGCTCTGCAAATGATTTCGCCCTCCTGGCCATTCACCGTATGGGGGGTGGATATCCTAGGACCGTTTCCTAGAGCCGTCGGTGGCTATCGGTACCTCTTTGTCGCCATCGACAAGTTCACCAAGTGGCCAGAGGCCACCCCTATGGTCAGCATCACCCAGGGTGCTGTTGTCGCCTTCCTCAAGTCGATCGTCTGTAGATTTGGGGTCCCAAGTCGTATCATTATAGACAACAGGACCCAGTTTACAAGTCAGATCTTTTAGGAACATTGCGAGGGCATCGGCACCCAGCTCTCCTTTGCATCTGTGGCTCATCCCTAGGAGTAACGGACAGGCGGAGAGGGCAAATGCAGAGATCCTCAGGGGCACTCAAGACATGCACCTATGACTGCTTAAAAAAAGCATGGTGCAAAATGGGTCAGTGAGCTCCCATCCGTGTTGTGGGGGAACCGGACCACGCCCAGCGGAGCCACCGGGGAGACCCCATTCTTCCTGGAGTATAGGGCTGAAGCTTGCCTTCCTCCGGAAATCATTATGGGCTCTCCACGGGTCCAGTCTTTTGATGAGTCTGCGCAGGAACAGCTGTGGCATGAAGATGTGGACTTCATCGACGAGCACAGGTGGCAAGCAGCAATCTGAAATGCACGATACAACCAGGCGCTCAGGCGCTACCACCAACGGTTCATGCATAGTAGGAAGCTTGAGGTCGGGGACCTGGTCCTAAGGCGAATACTGAACCGAGAAGGGCTCCATAAGCTCTCTCCCAGCTGGGAGGGACCCTTCAAAGTGATAGAAATATGCCGCCCTGGATGTGTCCGCCTCGCCATAGCTAACGGAGTACCTCTTCCCAATCCTTGGAACATAGAGCATCTCCGTAAGTTTTTCCCATAAAAACAAGATTGGGGGTTCGGTCTCTTTCCCTGTAACCGAGAAGCACATTTATATGCGCCAGCCCAGAGAGGTCCGCCCTCAGTAAAACCGGTCTGTTGGCCTACGCTCGTGTATATCCAGTTATAAGGAAGGGGTTCGGCCCACAGAACTGTTTTTATGTTGATTTTATTCCTAAAGGTTGCGACCATTATTACTGTCTCACCACCCATGCAGTTTTCTTCCCTAGCTGGTATAGCGATATCCAGACTGAGTAGCTAGACCCGGCAACCAGATGATGGGGTGGTTTGGGGCCGTGAAGTCGCTTGGTATGGTCAAGTATCGTAAGCCTACACGCCCCACCGCCCTGCAGCCGGTCCTGTTGCGTGAATCAAAGGATAAGAAATACCAGCTGGCGGACCCTATGGGTGCACCACTAAAAATACCAAGCCAAGACTGTGTGCAGGTCGGGTCCCAGTTGGGGTTGCCCCTTAGGGGTCACGACACTAGTCCCTCCTTAAGAATCCTGGCATCCAGACCCGACACATCGAGGCCATATCCCAGGGGGGCCAAGTACTAGGGAAGAAGTTGGTAACAATGCACACAACAAAGGAAAAGTGGCGTGCAGATAAGTTGTAATATCGCCCAATAAGTAGTACCTAAAGAGTATCTTACAAAATCAAAGATATGTTATGACCCACTCCCCAGCAGAACCCTCGTTTTTCTCCATGCAGGCCTAGCTACTCATCGTCAGTAGGATCCCGCTGGAAGCGCCCAACCACCGCATCCACAACATCCTGCACGCCCTCCCAGGCAGCATCTTCAGTATCAGCCACCAGACTCGCGATGACTGGCCCCAAGGAGACAGCCGAGTCGTGGCTCCGGAAGCATGTCAAGACGTATTCTATTGTCGACCAGCAAAGTCCGCTGCCCTCAGCCTCCAAGCGGGCGCCAAGAATCTGATCCAGACGTCGAAGGCAGGTCAGCAGCGGAATCAGTACCCGGAGCACATCGGAGATGGATGCCGGCCGCTCCAGCGCTGGGATGGGGCTCACCCCCAACGGCACTAATGTCGTGCTTGCCTCACCAGCCCAGGCGGCGATGCACTGGTCCCCGGCGCGTTGCTCAGCCCGGAGGTCGTCAAGTGTCTTCCTCATCACCTCCACTGCCTAGGGGCCCTGAGGCCGTCTGCGTCGCCTGAGCAACTTCTGTTGCCTGGAACTGGCGGACCTGCTCCTCCAGAGCCCGCACTTTCCCCTCCAAACGCTTCCTTTTCTCCTCTGCCTCGAGCTCAAGCTCATCCAGCAGCCTGTTCCGCCTTGCCCACATCTCCTCCCAGAAGGCGAGGTCCTCCTCCTGCCAAGTGAGATCAGTTGCCCGTTTCGCTAGGGAAGCTTCCTTCGCCTTGAGGCTTTCCTCGGCATGAGCAATGTCGCTGGTCTTGCCGGCAAGTTCCTACTGCAGCTTCTGCAGCTTCGCCTCAGCCACAGCCTGATTGCCTGCTGTTTCTCCAGCACCGTATTATAAGCTTTCAGCTTATTATGGAGCGCTGTGACGGCCTCCTCCCTTTGGTCTAAGCATACCTCCTTCTTGGCCAAACTTTTCTCCTTCAGGGTCATCTCTTCCTCTCGGTCAGACACCTTCCGGATGTCCTCCTTGAAGTCCTCACGCTCCCGCTCAAACTCGGCCCGGTCTAAGGCGAATTAGCAGGACACCGCCTTAGTGCATTCCTCTAGTTGGGTGCACAAGTCGCCAAGGCGCTGGTGCTCGGTCTCGAGCGCCTCCCACTCCCGCCGGATAGCCACCTCGGTTTCCCGGAGAGCCTGGTGAGCGCAGGACAGCACCTGGGGGAGGGGAGTTAACGTTGCTTCAGGTTCGGTGCCAGATCAGAGCAGTCGCCCAAGGATAACCTCCGGAGCCACCAGAGTTGGTGGCGGAACAGAGCTGGACGCGCCTCCCATGCCTACCAACAACAGTGCACCCGACGGTATCGCCGCCGCTGGGTCTGCAACAGCTGTTGGCAACATTGCCACCTCTGGAACCCCAGTTGGAACTTGGGAACTTGAAGGCGTCGCCTCGACGGTGACAGGCGGATCCTGGGGATCCGTCAGTGCCACCTCAGCACTAGCGTCACCCTACATGGTGGGGGCAAATGCAACAGGAACCTCTTCGGCCACTGCCAATGATGGGCTTGGCACCGACTCTGATGAGGCTGTGGTAGCCGCTAATGGATCACCTAGCAACGTCCCCAACAGATGTATGCTGCTGGGAACCAGCCCCACCGGCAGGTGTGGCGACCGAAGGGGGACGAGCGTCCACAGAAGCCGAAGAAGGGGGGCCTTGACAGGCAAAGGACGGGTCAAGACCTGTCGACGTAAAAGCTACGCTTGAAATTTGGCATTTGGGAGAGCCTAAGCTTACTTGGGACCATGAACCTTCCAGCGGCCTTGGAAGCAGGGCGCCCTGTTGTCGTTGCTACTGCTGCTGCTACCATCCCTGCTGCTGTTGCTGCCGCTGCCCCCCGCGGTGACGACGGTTGGTCTGACATAGGCGGCGGTGGTGGTGGTGTCGAATCTGAAGGAGGTGGCGGCGGAGAGCTCACTCCCCTCTGCTCGCCCTGGACCCGAGGTTCGGCCTCCTTACCCCCACCAGCTGTCTTCTGATGCTTCTGGGGGGAGTCCGAATCGAGGGGTAGGTCCGAGACAAAGGACCCATCGGCGCGACGCAGTAAGTGTCGCCTTACTTCCTCCGACCTCCCGGCAGCGTCCGGAGTGGAGGAGCTGCATGCAGGCCCCTTGCCCTTATCCGAGGAACTGGGGCCCGCAGTACGGACTCTAGGGGCCACATCAGCGAGCTAGGGGCCTCTGACTGCTGCACCAGGAATATGGATCCCCTGGTGGGGGTCCCGGCCGCCGGTCTAGGCGGACCGCCACGCCACTCTCATCAAGGGTCGGCATTCGGGCCAGCACCGCTGACCGCTACCCTGGGTTGTCGCAGAGCAGCGAAATGCCCTAGGAGGTATCAAGGATTCGGGGATAAAAGCCTCACCAGTGGTCCCCCTCACCAAAATTTCCAACTGCTCCCAGGATAGGTCAGTCCCTAGGCCCGCGCTAGATCCTGCCAATGTCGCTGGGGCCGGTAAACCAGCAACACAGACGCGGCATCCCCTGCAGTGGCATGACTCGACGCTTCAGGAAATCGCCTAGTACGTGCATTGAGGTCAGGCCACCAACCGCCAGTTCCTTAATCCTGTCCAGGACGGGCTCGAACTCCGGCACGAGGCATAGTTTTTCCCTCCACTGCTTCCTGGCCGAGTTTGGGCCCATCACTCGGAAGGGCAAGGCGGTCGCTGACCTCAGCACTGGCGATCACCCAGTCGTGCCACCAGTTCTCCCACCTCGCGCCGCCAAGGGAGGCAATGTAGGTCACTGTTGGATCTGACCTTGTCTAGAAGTAGTAGGCCCCAAGGTGGTCTTTGCCCTTCCCAGACCTCACCAGCACAAAAAACTAGCAAAAAAGGGAAGTGCAAGCTGCCACTCCCACGAACATCTCATAGAAATGGACAAAAATGGCCACCTGGAGGATGGAGTGGGGCGTGAGGTGCTGGAGTTGGAGTCCGAACTCCTTCAGCAGTAGCAGCAGGAAGAACGGCGAAATCGGCAGCGCCAACCCTCAGAAGAGATAGGAGACGAAGAGCACAAACTCCCCGGCGGCAAGATCGCCGAGGGGAGTAGTGCCGGCCCGGATCCTCCCGGCGAATGCAGGCGAGCACCACCCGAGCAGGCGACGCACCGAGTCAAACGCCTCCTCGGTCTGGTAATGATCGGGACGAACTAGCATGGCCATGGCAACGACTGGCGGTGGAAAACTGAGGAGCATGAACGCGGGGAGGCGTGGAAGGCACGGAGGCGAAAGGGCGGAGCAGTTGGGGAAAATGCGAAAGCAAAACCACTGCGCGTGGAAAACCCCTCCTTCAAGAGATGGCTCCCCATGCACCCTGGTAAAATCCGCCTGGCGCATACCTAGCGCCCGAACAACTCAGTCGCTGTCAGAGGGACCCGGACCCGCAAGTCACATGGCTGAGGCGCTGGTCTCCATGCGCAAGAGGAGCTAACCATTGCGCATGCTCCCACGTCGCCTCGGGGCCGCTGCCGGAAAATATTCTTAACATAGGCGGGGCCAACAGGGCGCCCCACGCATGCGGGGCACGGCCAAACCACCATGCGTGGGGGCCACGTGCCAGTCTGCTGTGAAGACGGGCACGACGGTTGGAGTGATCAGTAGCAAACTGACAACATACGCGCGCTGGGTTAGTATGGCGCACGCTAAAAAGATGCCCTGTGTGGGGGATGGATATCCCCCGGGTCCACTAAAAGAGTAAAGGACCTCACGAAAGGCCCAAGGGCCCAATAAATCGTAAGGTTATTCTTTCGTGGGCCTGGGGAAAGACAACCAGTAACGCAGGGCGACATGAGGACGGATTGGTGCAAACCTGGACGGCCCATAGCGTCGAGCCATTGGCCGCAACAGAGATCCGACTTTCCCGCGTCGGGGCCTCCATGCAACGAAGCCACGTGAGGATAAGTCGGCGAGGGTTACGTAAAGGATAATCTCGAGAGGTTCACTATCTTTTAGCCACTTGTTGTTATCTTATCCATGTGTACTGCCCCACGGTCGAGTATATAAGGCCTAGGGGGCACCCCTTCAGAACGATCGACCCATTACTTAGCCACCCACATCAACTCTCTGTATTCTCGATCCAGAGAGCTCTCTTGTAACCATATCCACCAAGCATACTCATCAGGACGTAGGGTGTTACGCATCACTAAGCGGCCCGAACCTGTAAATCTTGTCCACCGTCCCTCGTGCGACCGGCACGAACCATTCTGCTACAGTTGTCGACACCTTCCTACTCCTAAAACACCTTGAGGGGCAACCCCGGGTGTGCGGTCGGACCCTAAACACCGACAGCTGGCGCGCCAGGTAGGGGGTGTGTCGACAATCCAAGCTAGCTCAATGGCCATCTCCTTCTACAGCAAGATCGCCCTACGCCCCGGATCTATGTTCTGCTTCGGAACAATCTCATTCGTAGCAGACGAAGAAGGAATTCTGCACCGTATCACGGATCCGCCGGAAAAGGAGTCTTCCTCAACAAACTCCGAAAATACTGGAGAAGTGCAGCACCGCTCTCCGGCTCCCCGAAAGAAGATCACCGCGACGGCAGCACCGTTCTACCCCGACGTCCTCTTCATCGGGAGGGCGGAATCGCCCGCCATCTCCGACGACGAGCCGACTGTACCCGGGGAGGAACCGCCTCAGCGAGAATCCCGTCGACGAAGGAACCGGCGCAGGAATGTTCGACGACATCACGCGGCCGGGGAGCAGAATCCGGAACAACCTGTCTCGCGAGACGAGGTCTCGGAGGTAGGAGAAACCCCAGAAGAACGCGTCTTCAGAGAGCGAAGGAACTCCCGACGACGTGATCGCCGACGAGCTCAGGAGCAGGCTGAGCGGGATGCAAGGCAACGTCGCGAGAATCCACTCTTCGGGCGCAATCTGAACCCCGACTTCGCCCGAGCCATGAACACGCCGAGCGAAGTCGGAGGGGTACTGGCTCGGATAGCGGAAGGACTCCCTCGGACTCCAGACGCCGACGGCTACCGACGATTGTTCACCCAGGCGGCCAACCATCTTCTACCGCTTGCTCACCCGCCGAATGATCTACGACACGCCATCAACAGTCGCCGAGACGCGCGGAGCTCCATCAATGCTTCGCGGGAACGGCGGCATGAGAACGAAATTCGTCGTCGAGAGGAGTACGACAGGGATCATGGTGCCCCGACTCAGAGCCAAGCTACCAGGACTGAGTCGGCGACGGCTTCAACTGGCGGAACCTCCCGGGGACGGTCGAGGAATCACAACCACAACTCCCCTCCCCGGGACAGGCATCGACCCCGACGACAGGAGGACACATGCGGAGTGTCCGTCCTTACTCCGCGCCTTAGGGCCATCCAATGGCCTCCCAACTTCAAGGTATCCAATGTTGACAAGTATGAACCTAAGCAGGATCCATGGGGTTGGCTAGCCGTCTACACCACCGCTGCTCGAGCTGCCGGAGCATCCGAAGACGTGATGACCGCGTACTTGCCCATTGTCCTTGGACAAGACGCGCTGCAATGGCTACGACATCTACCCCGACACTGCATCGACGCCTGGGGAGACTTCAGTCGGCGTTTCACCGCCAACTTCCAGTCCCTCTCCGACAAGCCGGCGCAGCCGTGGGACCTTAAATCTATCAAGCGCCGGGGGGATGAAACTCTCCGATCGTACCTCAAGAGGTTTCAAACCATGAGGAATCGAATCCCCGATGTCACGGAGGCGGCCGTGATCGAGGACTTCTACCGAGGATCTAATGATTCGGTTTTCGTCCGAGCCATACTACAAAGGGCGCCGACCACCTCGGAGGAGCTATTCCGGGAAGCCGACCTCTACATCACCGCCGACGAGCGAGCCCAGGATCTCATCGGAGGAGCAAAGCCCGCACCGGCAGCACCACGACGCGACACGAACCAGCAACCCGACAAGCGGTGGGAGAAAAGGCCACGCGAAGAAGTGCACGCCGCCGGCGGACCACCTGCCTCTCGCGCTCGAGGAGGACCTCGTGGAGGCGAACGCACACTGGACGACATCCTCGACGCCCAGTGCCCGTACCACAAGGACATGCGCCACACTCTTCGTAACTGCCGAGACTTCAAGCACTCCGTCGGACACGACCGACCCTTCCAACCTCTACCTCCTCCTCCGCCGAGGGGAGGACCAGATGAACCACGACAACCCCATCGGCAGGAGGAGGGAGGAGGAGGAGGAGCTTTTCCACGCGTTGACAGGGAGGTCAACGTCATCTTCGGCGGACACGGATCGCAGGAGAACAGAAGACAGCAAAAGCTCAATGATCGCCAGATACTGGTGGCGACCATCGGCCCTCCCGCCCCATACCGATGGTCGGAGCACCCGATCACCTTCACTCGGGCAGATCAATGGCTCAACTTCGACCACCCGGGCAAGTACCCGCTTCTCGTCGATCCGGTGATCCAAGAGAGCCGGGTGAAAAAGGTGTTAGTGGACGGGGGGAGCAGCATCAACATCACCTTCCCCCGGACACTCCAAAGCTTGGGAGTTCATCTCAAAGAGCTCCACGAGTCGGACACTCCTTTCTTCGGCATCGTGCCGACGGAAGGGGAATACCCGCTGGGCCACATCTACATGCCGGTCACATTTGGAACTCCGGAGAACTACAGAACCGAGTTCCTAAGGTTTGAAGTGGCAAACTTCGACTGCGGGTATAACGCCATCATCGGGAGGCCAGGATTGGCCAAGTTCATGGCCATTCCGCATTACACATACATGATACTGAAGATGCCAGGGCCACAAGGGATCATAACTGTGCGCGCCGACCTCCAAGGCGCCGCAGAATGTTTCCGAGTGGCTATTCAAGCAGCCCTCACCGCCAAGCCATCGACAGCTCCCTCCACAATGGCGAACTCTAAGCCTGAGGAGGACCTCGCAATACCAACAAATGAAGCTCAGACCGCGACCTCTATGCGGCCGACTGAAGAAACCAAAAGAATCAACCTGGGGTTCGCTGATAAGCGCAAGACGGCCATCATCAGCTCCAGTTTGGACGACAAATAGGAAAGCGCGCTCGTCCGGTTTCCGCAAGATAACCGAGATGTATTCGCATGGCAACCTGCGGATATGCCGGGAGTCCCGAGAGAACTGGCCGAGCACAAACTGAAGGTTTTTCCCCAGGCAAGGCCGATTCGACAGAAATTACGTCGTTTCACGCCTGATAAGAGGGAAGCCATTCGCGCCGAGTTAGCTCGCTTGGTCGCGGCTGGATTCATTAGAGAAGTATTACATCCTGAGTGGTTAGCCAATCCTGTTCTTGTACTCAAAAAGAATAAAGTGGACTGGCGCATGTGTGTTGATTATACCGATCTCAACAAACACTGTCCGAAGGATCCCTTCGGGCTCCCGAGGATAGATCAGGTGGTGGACTCCACCGCTGGGTGTTCTATGCTGTCTTTCTTGGATTGCTATTCCGGGTACCATCAGATCAGTCTGGCAAAGGAAGATGAAGAAAAAACGGCATTCATTACTCCATTTGGCGCTTTCTGTTATACCTCCATGTCGTTTGGCCTCAAAAACGCTGGAGCGACTTACCAGAGAGCTATTCAAACATGCTTAGCCGATCACTGGGGCAAGCGTGTGGAGGCTTATGTGGATGACGTGTTGATCAAAACACAGGACCCAAAAGACTTCATTGAAGATTTGCAACTGGTTTTCAACAGCCTGAGGCGGTATAGATGGAAGCTTAATCCCGAGAAATGTGTTTTTGGGGTACCAGCCGGAAAGTTGCTCGGATTTATTGTCAGTCACCGAGGAATTGAGGCTAATCCGGATAAGATTGAAGCTATCATGAAGATGGAAGCACCTCGATCGCAGAAGAAGGTTCAGCGACTTACTGGATGCATGGCAGCTTTAAGCAGATTTATATCCAGACTGGGGGAAAAAGGTTTGCCGTTTTACAAGTTACTCAAGAAGGTGGATAAATTTCAGTGGACTTCAGAAGCACAAGAAGCTCTAGATGCTCTGAAAAAATTCTTGACAACACCGCCAGTACTGAAACCACCTCGGCGAGCCACACCAACTCAACCAGCCGAAGATTTGCTATTGTACATCTCTTGCACGACTCACGTGGTGAGCACCGCGTTGGTAGTCGAGCGAGTAGAAGAAGGGCATGCCTATCCAATACAACATCCTGTCTATTTCATTAGTGAAGTCCTCGGCCCCTCAAAGAAAAAGTATCCTCAAGTTCAGAAACTATTGTATGCAGTACTTCTAACTGCCCGCAAACTGCGTCACTACTTTGACGACCACAAAGTCATAGTAGTCACAAGTTTTCCAATAGGGGATATTCTTCACAACAAGGAAGCCATCGGTCGAATAGCCAAGTGGGCCTGTGAGCTGGGATCTCATGACATCGAGTTTCGGCCTCGCACTGCCATCAAAACCCAAGCGCTGGTTGATTTCGTATCAGAGTGGACTGAACAACAAGTACCAGACAACCCGGAGACTGCAGAAGTATGGCGAATGTATTTTGATGGCTCACTCAAGCTGCAGGGAGCAGGAGCGGGGATTCTTTTCACTGCACCAGGAGGCGAACACCTCAAGTACGCCCTCCAGCTGCTATTCCCGGCCTCCAACAATGCAGCCGAGTATGAAGCCTTGATCCATGGATTGAACATTGCCATATCATTGGGCATCAAAAGATTAATGGTATATGGGGATTCTCTGGTAGTCATCAGCCAGATAAATAAGGAGTGGGATTGCTCAAACGATTCGATGGGAAGATACTGCACTGCCGTCCGAAAACTGGAGGATAAATTCGAGGGTCTAGAATTTCATCATGTGGAGAGAGATCGGAACGCAGCAGCCGATGTACTGTCCAAGCTAGGGTCCAGTCGAGCTCAGGTCCCACCCGGGGTTTTTGTGCAAGAAATTCTGCAGCCGAGTATCTCATTAGGTCAAATGGAAGAATGCAACATCATAGATCAACCCGAGTCAGATCCCGATGACTGGAGAAAGCCAATCATTAAGTACATAAGGAATGAAGAAGAACCAGATGATAAGAACTCGGCAGAGCGCATTGCAAGATAGTCAGCTCACTATACACTTATTGGGGAAACATTATACAGAAGGGGTGCATCAGGCGTCTTCATGAAGTGCATTCTCCCATCCACTGGAAAGCAACTTCTGGAGGAGGTCCATGCTGGGCAGTGTGGAATACATGCAGCCTCCAGAACACTAGTTGGGAAGGTCTTCAGGTCAGGATTCTATTGGCCAACAGCAAAGAATGATGCAGCCGAGTTAGTTCAGAGGTGCGAAGCCTGCCAATACTTGTCAAAGCAACAACACCTGCCAGCACAGCAGCTGCAGACCATACCAGTGACCTGGCCTTTTGCATGCTGGGGGCTGGATATGATTGGACCTTTCAAGAAAGCTCAAGGGGGATATACTCATGTGTTGGTAGCAATTGACAAGTTCACTAAATGGATAGAATTCAAGCCCATTGCCTCCTTAACTTCTGCTAAGGCCGTGGAATTCATACAAGACATAATATTCAGATTCGGGATACCAAACAGCATCATAACTGACTTAGGATCCAATTTCACGAGTTCAGAATTCTTTGACTTCTGCGAGCAAAAAAGCATTCAGATCAAGTATGCATCTGTAGCCCATCCAAGAGCCAATGGGCAAGTTGAGCGAGCCAACGGGATGATATTGGATGCACTCAGGAAAAAGATTTTCGATAAGAACGAAAAATTCGCAGGAAAGTGGATAAGGGAATTACCCTATGTTGTTTGGAGCCTGAGAACCCAACCTAGTCGAGCTTTGCATGGAAACACTCCTTTCTTCATGGTCTATGGGTCGGAGGCAGTGCTGCCTGCTGATCTCAAGTTTGGGGCGCCAAGGCTGATTTTTGAAAGCATAGCAGAAGCTGAGACCACCAGGCTGGAGGACATAGACGTACTCGAGGAAGAACGGTTAAGCGCAGTAATCCAGTCAGCAAGATACCAGCAGACTCTAAGGCGCTATCACGACAAGGCTGTGCGGCAACGATCCTTTTCAATAGGGGAGCTCGTCCTTCGCCGAATTCTAACGGGAGAAGGACGACACAAGTTATCACCCTTATGGGAAGGACCCTTCATAGTAGTAGAAGTCACTCGGCCTGGATCATATCGCCTCACTCAGATGGATGGCACGGAAGTCGGGAACTCTTGGAACGTAGAACACCTGAGAAAGTTTTATCCTTAGCCGTACCTCAAAACTGCTGGGATAACAATGATGTACTCTGTAAAGTGGAAATATGTCATCAATAAAGAAAAGGTTTCAAGGATACTCAATTTATTTACAGTTGACTTGCATTCTTACTTAACTCAGGGTGACCACTATGCACTGCTAACGGAGCAATCGACTTAAGTCGGCAACGACTTAAGGCGGTGCGACATGCTCACGCTTACTTAACTCGGGGTGACCACTATGCCCTACCAACGGAGCAATCGACTTAAGTCGGCAACGACTTAAGGCGGTGCGACATGCTCACGCTTACTTAACTCGGGGTGACCACTATGCCCTGCTAACGGAGCAATCGACTTAAGTCGGCAACGACTTAAGGCGGTGCGACATGCTCACGCTTACTTAACTCGGGGTGACCACTATGCCCTGCTCACGGAGCAATCGACTTAAGTCGGCAACGACTTAAGGCGGTGTGACATGCTCACGCTTTACTTAACCCAGGGCGACCACTATGCCCAGCTAACGAAGCAATCAACCCCAGTTGGCGTCTACTTAAGACCAATGCAACATGCTCTCGCCTATTTAATTCAGGGGATGATTTCCATATCCCACAGACAAAATTCATAGTCATCATGCGTCATAACTACCAAACTCATTAACTAAAAAATTCTGATACAGTAAGTGAATAACTATGTTATTCAAATAAACCGGTGTCCTCTAACAAATGTTCAATCATGCAAGCTGCGCGCTCGGAGCACGCGAAATGTTTTCTCTATTTTGCAATGTCTTTTCCAGGAGCAGTTGACGAAGAAGGACGACTCGAGGAGTCAGGGGCAGCGTTCACGTCAGCCCTTATATCTTCAGGAACGACTACGCCAGGCCTCCTCATCAGAATTCGTCCCGCTCGAATGGCCTTATCCATGGCCCTATCGCGTTGGGCTCTCAGAGTATTGGAAGTCTCTTCAGCAACCTTGACAGCCAACTGGGCAGCCTCTAGTTCCTGGGTAACGGATTTCTTGGAAGCACGCAGATTCTTGATGACAACGTCTTTAGCCGATATCAACTCCCGAAGGCGAATCACATCATCCAAGGACTCCTGCAGCTTATAGCGAAGATTGTTCAACTCCTCCATGGAAAAGCGATGACTCCTCTCCAGAATAGTCAACGAGTTGCTAGAATCTCGATACAACCTATCAAGATTGTCACGAGAAGCGGCAAGGATGCGTTTTTCTTCCTGCAAGCACAAATCGGTTACTTCAGAAAACCAGGCAAATAACAGGAGCACAAAAGCACAGTTTCGTATTTCACCTTTTCAGAGTCTAGCTGAGCATGCAGGGAAGAACTCAACGCGTTGGCATCATCTAAGGCGGCAGAGACTTGACTCAGCTCAATTTGACCTTGAGAGTACTTTTCCTCAAGATCAGCGCATCGCTGAGACAGTTCAGCCCGATCTTGAGAATGTTTCTCCTCAAGCAGTGTAATCTGTCGAGTCATTCCTAGCAAAGGACAACCAAACAAAGCGAGGTCAGAAGGTAAAACAGTCCACAATAAGCACGAAGAAAAGAAAAAAGGGCACTAACCAGCGTTAGTCGCCTCCAACTCGGATACACGGCGATGAAGAGACACCGGATTCCAACATGAAACTGATGAAGCTACTTCCGGGATAGGAGCACCATGCAATTTCAGCTGGCTGGTCATCCCATCCACCAAAACCTGATGAGAAGAGCAGATGAGCATAATGGCAAGAGTTCATGTAAAAGTCAAGCTAAGAAACAGCACAGTACCTGGAGGTTGGAGAAGAACGAAGGGATCCCCAAGTCAGGAGAAATCAGATGATAACCAGGCGCAAGGTCATCACCCGAAGCAGCATGCAATGGAACAGTGGGAATCAGTTCATCTCCTTCAACAGAGCCGGATACTCGATCAACGGGGACGCTGCCCTCCAAAGCGACGCCCCGGTCCGAAGTTTGGGCCACCACCATGCAGCCAGAGTGTGGAGGTGACCCAGCGTGAACGTCCATGGAAATGCCGGAAGGAGACCCTGTTTGGGCACCCTCGGGGACTGGGCCATAGTCGGCACTGCCCACTTGAGCCGGATTATCCCCGGCAGCACCCTCGGGGGCTGGGCAGTAGCTCGCACTCCTCGCTCGGGCCAAGTCATCCCCGACGACACCCTCGGGGGCTGGACATGTATCAACACCATCCCTGGGGTCCAAACTTTCAGCAATAACCATCTCTAAGGTTGATGGGCCCTCGGCTACTTCCATGGAATCAAGACAATCCAGGCTAACATCCCGTCCCTCAAGATCGCGCTCTAAGGTTGATGAGGCACGGGATGACCTCAACCCAGCGTCCGGCACGGCAACACAAGCTTCTGTCACATCATCATCCACTGGCCCTGATAACAAGTCTTCTGGGACCATATCCTCCAGAGTTTGATCAAAGTCAGCCAGGGATATGTTTTGCAGACCAACAAGAGCAGATAAAGCCGGAGAAGGAACCCCACTACTTTCCCCACTGGCGAGGAATTGCCGACTGTTTTTTCCGAGTCAGAGGGACTTCATTCTCTTCCTCTTCGTCGTCTTCATCAGCAACATTGGCAACACACCCATTGGGATCAGCAAAAGATGGACCACACCCATTGGGATCAGCATCAGCAAATTCAGGCGCAGGAACCTCCTCATCAGCAAGGACCGAGGGACCAGCACCCTGATCCAAACTAGATACTCGCCGAATACGTCTCTTCTTCTTTTTCTGCTCATCAACAGAAAGATCAGTCTGATTGGTTCGGCGGGGACGCCTCGAGCGAGCACGAACAGGTCTCTGAGCATCCAAGATTATACCGACCTCTGGGAGGGGTGCCACTGCCAATGTCTCAGCAGGAGTAGCGTCAGAAGAATCTTCAGCCAACATGTCAAGCACGGCATTCATTTCAGCATCAGTAGGATCCAAAGGCACCTCGAAATGGATTTGTCTTTCATCATCAGGGATTTTTCCAAGTGAGGCAACCAAAGCACTAACCTCCTCATCAGAGGGCCGCGTTCTAAGGCCCAAATTGCCATCAGTTGAAGGTGGGTTTGACACGAAACGAGTGAAGGCCTTGGCAGGAGGCAGATTCCAGGCTGAATACGCCACCGGAGCACCAACATTGGATACTTTGCCTCTGAGAATCATCTCCAGTCGGCTCACCAAATCTGCAGAAGGGATTCTTCTATTGGTAACTCGAGTTGGGTCGGCTAGCCCTTGATACAGATAAGCCGGGTGGACCCTGTCTTTCAGTGGCTGAATGTTTTTGAAAACGAAGTCAGCAACTATAGCTTCAGCAGTTAAACCCCTCTCTTTTAATAGCCCAACTTCAGCTAGCAGCACACTGGCCTCAGCCACCTCTTCGTCTGTAGGAGACTCGGTCCAGCTCGGGGTGCGAACATCTGGCTGTCTTCCTGACCGGGGGGGGAGAGAATTTCCATAGTTATCAACTATAAACCATTCCAGGCGCCATCCCTTAATGCTGTCTTTAAGGGGGATCTCAAGATACTCAGTTTTCCGTCCCCGGCGCATCTCCAAGCTGGCACCTCCAACCAACTGATGCTGTCCCCCGGCCATCCCAGGGCGACAATGATACAGGTGTTTCCACAAGCCAAAATGCGGCAGCACGCTAAGAAAGGCCTCACATAAGTGGACGAAGATAGAAATTTGCAGAATTGAGTTAGGGTTCAGATGGGTTAAGTTGATGTGGTAGAAATCAAGAAGACCACGGAAAAAGGGAGAAATAGGAAGGCCAAGGCCGCGGAGAAGAAAGGGAGCGTAAACCACAGACTCGTGGGTATCCTCCGTCGGGACCGTAGTTCCGGGGCAAATCCGCCAAGAACAGAGTTCCCGTGGAGGAAGAACCCCGATGGACACGAGGTGGAGGAGTTCGGTTTCAGAGATGATGGACATGTGGTTACCTGCGAAAGGCAACTGGCTGTTGGGATCAATTGGGGGAATCACCACAGCGGAAGAACTCGCGACTTTCCTCTTGGGAGCCATCTCGATTTCACCAGCGAGCAAATTGGAGGCAAGCACAGAGAGGATTTGGAAGCAGGAATGCAAAAACTAGGGCGCGGAAAGCAAAGGCGGCTAAAAGTGCAACTCTTATGGGATATTCTCGGACCAGATACCGTTTCAAAAAGTGCCCAGTCATCACTCGGCAGTCATTTCCGAAATCCCAGCAGGCCACGTGGTCATTCGGCAGTTATTTCCCAAAAATAACTCGGCGTTGCCTCTAAAATGCCGACGTCACTATTCAATCACTCGGCGTTGCCTCTAAAACGCCGATCTCGAGTTCAATCGTTCGGCATTACTTCTAAAATGCCAACGTTGACCTTCAATCACTCGGCGTTGCCTCTAAAACGCTGATCTCGAGTGCAATAACTCGGCGTTGCCTCTAAAATGCCGATGTCACTACTCAGTCACTCGGCGTTGCCTCTAAAACGTCGATCTTGAGCTCAATCGCTCGGCATTACTTCTAAAATGCCGACAACGACCCTTAATAACTCGGCGTTGCCTCTAAAACGCTGACCTTGAGTTCAATAACTCGGCGTTGCTTCTAAAACGCCGACGTCACTACTCAGTCACTCGGCGTACCTCTAAAACACTGATTTCTAGTTCAATCGTTCGGCATTACTTCTAAAATGCCAGCGTCGACCTTTAATTACTCGGCGTTGCTTCTAAAACGTTGATCTCGAATTCAATCGTTCGGCATTACTTCTAAAATGCCAACGTTAACCTTCAACCGCCCAGCATCACTTCTAAAAACATTGATACAAACTGCAATATTGCTCGGAAGCGTCAGTATAATGATCAAGCTGTTCGTCTATGGCCTCAAAAGACTCAGATTCATAGTCAAACGAAACGATTCATCAAAAGGAAACCAAACTCGTTCTTCATTCAAGGGAAGTGACAACATTTACAAATCAACTCATTATGAGTTGATACTTCCCTATTTCTACTACTATACTACACTCTACTGCTAATACTACTACATTATCTAACTATACTACTTCTAATCTATACTAATATTTAAAAGGACCAGTGGCATCTAGCCACTGGCCCTGCCCCTGCCGCCACCGCCGCTCTTGGTGCCGCCCCCGCCGCCGCCGCTCCTGGTGCCGCCCCCGCCGCCGCCGCTCTTGGTGCTGCCACTGCTGCTGCCATTGCCGCCGTCCCCGCCACTGCCGCTGTCGTCGTCGTCGTCGTCGTCGTCGTCGTCGTCATCGTCGTTGTCGTCGTCGTCGTCCCCGCCCTCGCCGCCGTCGTCCGAGTCCTCCTCCTCCGAGGAGTACTCGGACTCATCCGAGCCCTCGAGCCCGGAGCGCTCGACGACCCGGATGTACGACCAGACCTCCGCGGCTAACCCCTGGGAGTCGTCCGAGTCATCGGACGACGCCGGGGGAGAGACGGGGGCCGGGGACCTCTCGGACTCGGAGGAGAACTCCTCCTCCGAGTACTCCGAGTCGCCGAAGTCCTCCGATGGAGGAGTCGGCTCGCGCTTGCGTTTCTTTCCCATGGAGGCAAGCAGAAAAAGAAGAGAAGGAGGCAGTAAGGAATAGCGAAGGGATGTGAAGAAACCAGAGGAACTACAGCGTTATTTATAGAAGAGAAAGGCAACCGCTCACCTCCAACCGCGGTCACTGAACAGTCGCTAAGCATTCAATATACACCTCCACCCGTCCAAAGACACGTCAGGCGGCGGACGCCGTTTCATGCAGCACTACACCCATTGGGACTCCAGTCAACAGCGCAAAGGATATGATTACACTCGCCGTCCCATCACATTACAACTCAGAAGCAGCCGGTTAAAACACTCAGCGTACCAAGCCGTCCCTTGCCCACACCCATTGGGGGGGGACGCCCAGGAATTGTCAGTATATTTTTCAAAATGGTCACATCTGTGCAGAGCATGCAGTGAATGCCCCAAGACAAAAATGAGATATCAACAAGAGTTAAAGGGAAGCCAAGTATAGCCAGCAGAGTGCAAAATATGGTCGACAGACATGACTTGAAGACTAGACAGAGAACGTCCATCGAATGTCCAATCGAGTGCAGAGCAAATACACTATGCTACCTAGCAAGATACGGAAGGATTGCAAATTCAGCTGCAAAAGACAAAACACATGCTGACCTCTGAAGCATAATATTGATGACATAGCACGGATGACATCATGCCAACTTTTTTATAAGCAGAAAGAGTAATTTTCAGCAAGAGGATACAAAAAGAAGACCTTCAAGCGAATTATCCTCAAAAAATCCACTTGAAGGTCGGGGGCTACACCCATTGGGTGCACCTTCGGTGCACCCCATGGATTGTCATTCTAAGCCAGGATAGCACCAATTTCTAAGGGCATGGGACAAGATTAAGAAGCCAATCCTCAACTGGAATAAAGGAACACAAATGGAAGCAATCTCTGATGATGACCTTCGAGTAGATTATTTTCTAAAATCTACTCGAAGCTCGGGGGCTACACCCATTGGGTGCACCTCCGGTGCACCCAATAAAGTTCAGAATCCAACAAACAGGAATGCCGATCTCTAAGGCACAGGCACCAAGCTAGGCTCTGGTCAACAAGTGATCGAAGCAGGAGAGAACAGCAAGGAGTCATCTTTCTTCAAATCACCTACAAGCTGGACCTGAGATCTTCGGGTTGATTACTTCTAAATTAACCCAAAGATCGGGGGCTTGTGGGGGATGGATATCCCCCGGGTCCACTAAAAGAGTAAAGGACCTCACGAAAGGCCCAAGGGCCCAATAAATCGTAAGGTTATTCTTTCGTGGGCCTGGGGAAAGACAACCAGTAACGCAGGGCGACATGAGGACGGATTGGTGCAAACCCGGACGGCCCATAGCGTCGAGCCATTGGCCGCAACAGAGATCCGACTTTCCCGCGTCGGGGCCTCCATGCAACGAAGCCACGTGAGGATAAGTCGGCGAGGGTTACGTAAAGGATAATCTCGAGAGGTTCACTATCTTTTAGCCACTTGTTGTTATCTTATCCATGTGTACTGCCCCACGGTCGAGTATATAAGGCCTAGGGGGCACACCTTCAGAACGATCGACCCATTACTTAGCCACCCACATCAACTCTCTGTATTCTCGATCCAGAGAGCTCTCTTGTAACCATATCCACCAAGCATACTCATCAGGACGTAGGGTGTTACGCATCACTAAGCGGCCCGAACCTGTAAATCTTGTCCACCGTCCCTCGTGCGACCGGCACGAACCATTCTGCTACAGTTGTCGACACCTTCCTACTCCTAAAACACCTTGAGGGGCAACCCCGGGTGTGCGGTCGGACCCTAAACACCGACACCCTGGTCCTCGGTCATGCAGAGATTACGCAAGATACAGGTTATGGCCCCACCTGCAGGCTCGCGCCCTCCCCTGAGGTGGGCCCAGGGGCCACTGTCGGTACCTTTAAACAGGGGTACCCCTTGTTACAAGGTAAAGGTGCTGTGCCGGCGGGAAAGTCTCTAGTTGTGCGGTAAGCAGGCTCACCGTCACGCAACATCAGCCGCCTTGGGGTCGCCACGTGGCCAAGGGAAAGGACGTGCCTCGGATACACGCAGTGGGTCCGGACCTACTATGTGGGAAGCACTGGACCCCGTGCATGACGGGCGGACCTCCGAAAAAGATCCCAGACCCTTCCGAGTGGGGTCTAGACAGATCACCACCGGGTCCTGGGATTCTGGGGCAGGGAATACCCGGACCCTGTCCTGGGAGGGGTCCGGTGCTGGCACGTGTCCGGGGCTTGCACCGTGCTTCCCGCTCAGGCAGAGACCCACCGCTGCCACGTGGCTTGTGGCTCATGGCATAAGCCAACAGGGTGGAGTCTGACGTCAGGCCACTGAAGCCGCGAAGTCTCTGCATTTATTACAGAGAGGACGCACAGCCTGCGACCAAGCCAGCGAATGATGTGCCCTCTCGGCATTTAATACGTCTAGTCCTCTCCGCTAGCAGGAGGCGTCAGACGGCGCGCCTGTCAATCTATCATCAAACAGTGTGCTCGTGCCATGCAGGCGAACTGTGCTCGTTATCCCTTCCGCGCGAATGCTTCCCCTGCACGCCGAGGATATGCAGATCTCGGGTGTCAGGGCGCTAGAAGATCGCCCCAGCAGCAAACATTTGTGGCTCCAAGTGCTATATTCGTTATGTCCCTAGGCCCGCATGTCGGGGCTCTGTACCTTTGTGCATGCCCCCCTTCAGCTATAAAAGGGGAGGCATGCGGCGTTACAAGACAGATCCAATCTTAGGCTCACTAAGACACTCACAAGTTCATACAAGCTCTCAAGCAATACATCACACACTGGAGTAGGGTACTGTTGGGGACTTGTTCTCAAATGCTAAGAGTTAAGAACAAGGCAACATAAAAAGTGTTAAATATTAAAGTCCTTCGTCCTTCGAGACACTATGCCCCTTCGGGGATAATGAATTCCGGACGAAGGTCATAAGAAACATACCTTCGTAAGTATAACAAGTAATGACGAAGGGTTTATATAAAGCATGAAATATAATTCAGACATTACCATAGAATCATTTCTATTTTTATTAACATGAGAAAATAGAAATGATTTCGAATTACAAATGTACCTTCGGTTCTGAGAAAAGGTAGAAAGTACAAGCGTGACGCAAAAGCGAATGCACCGTCAGCGTGAACAGTACGGGAGTACTGTTCATCTATTTATAGACGCGGGACGCAGCCCACGTAAAATTACATCCATGTCCATTACATTTGTTAACGGTTTATGAAAATCTGTTGAGGCCCCCGAAGTCTTTTCATCTTTAAGTCGGTTCCCCCTTATGTCATCGCGACGAAGCTTTCCTGCGCACAACTTCGGCTTCCCTCGACCTTCGTCTGGCTTAGGCTTCGTCCTGGTCGTGCTTCATATCCGAAAATATCTGTTCATATAATCCACTTGGAAAACATTGTCAAATCATGTTTTTGAGGACCTTCGGAGGACGAAGGACCCCAACAGTAGCCCCTCGCAATATTAATTTGTAAATAATAAATTCAGATTGCGATATGGACGAAGGCCTTGAGCCGAAGGTCCGAAAAAACACCTTTCCTTTTGCTAGAATAGCAACATTCACTGACAAGCGGGGCCTTTCAATTTTCAACGCCCTAGGCGTATAAATAAGATCACATCGCGAACTCATTTGGTACGCACCCTTGTCTTTTGCTTCGGCCCACTAAAATTTTTAGCGCTTGTTCATTAAGATTTGCTGTTCTTTTTGATTTCGGAGCTTCGGCCTCGGGAACAATTTTTTAGCGTTCCCGAAGATGTCTGAAGGCAAGAAGACCCCTGCTGAGATTAAGCTGAAGATCCCTGCTGAGGCGAAGCTGAGTCTCGAGGAGGAGAAGAATCTGGGGTTCCTGATAGCGATGGCAGAGACCAATACAGAGAAAATCACGAAGGAGATTCTTGAGGGTTTGTCCGAAGATACTGATGACAGCGACAGCTATGATGTGGAAAGTGGTGGGGAAGAGGCCGAAGATCGACCGTGGCGACCAAGTCACACAGTTTTTGGGAAAACGACCATCAAGCAGAGTCACATTGATAATATGAGGGGGCGATATTTCCGAGACATATCTGTTGTGAGAGCTGATGCCGGGGAAAAGACTTCTCCCACCCCCGAAGAGGATGAAGTTGTGATTTTCCGAAGCTTCCTCAGGGCTGGGCTTCGATTCCCCCTGAACAATTTTGTTGTTGAGGTACTAAAAACATTCCAAGTCTACCTTCATCAACTCACTCCCGAAGCTATTATAAGAATGGGGATTTTTGTCTGGGCTGTGAGAAGCCAAGGCTTGGAACCGAACGCTAAAAGCTTCTGCAACATTCATGAGTTGTTATACGAGACGAAGCCCTGGGGAAAAGAGCAATACCACAACAACTTTGGGTGCTACAGCTTCGGCGCCCGCTCCGGGTCAAGCTGCCCTGTGCCGACCTTCCGGAAGAGATGGCCCGGAGCCTGGATGACTGAATGGTTTTATGTAAAGAATGATCTAACAGCTCAAGAGAATGTGAAGAGTATTATTATGCACCCAATCTGGCAACGCTTCGGTCTTCGAAGGCCGAAGGTCGAAATGGACGAAGCCGCCGAAGAATGCCAAAGAGCCTTCGGGGTAGTCTGCTTGTTTATCGGGACAAGGGACTTGGTCCAAGAACACATTGCCTTCAGAGTATGGCCGCTTGCAGAAAAGTGGGAAATGCCGAAGGAAACCATCAAAGAGTCCGACGAAGGCGGACTAGTCAGATTAAAGTACACATTCAAATATGCAGATAAATTTATTGAGCCTGATGATGACTGGCTGAAAAGCATTGAAACATTAAGTGATGAATTACTTGGGGCATATTCGAAGGCTGAAAATACTGCACTATCAGCAGCCTTCGGAGGCCGAAAAAAGAAGAGACTGAACCGAGTGTTTGACGCAGTCGGGTTCTTCTACCCTGATTATTGTTATCCCATCCGAAGGCAAAAAAGGAAAAACATAACCTCTGAAAAAGAAGAAGCTGGAACCGCTCCTAGCGAGTCAGAACCAAAAGGAAAAAGGTTGAAAGTCCTCACACACCGACCACGCCATATTGAACCAGCTTCGGTGCCTGAGTTCACTGGAGAAACTTCTTCGGCCGCCGAAGCTGAACAGCCAACCATGCTGCCAGAAATTGCAGAGATGGCCGAAGCACCATCGACAGAAAAAATGGAAGAAGCGAAAAATCTGACTAAGGAAAAAGCATCAGAAATTTTGAGTCCTGTAGTACATGTTGAAGCAGCAAAAATCCAAAAGGGTCCAATGGTGACCCCAAAAAGGAAGAGAATGGTAAATGTGCTAGATGTCTTGGAGACAATTAAGTCTTCAAGCACAACTCCAAAAAAGAGTGTTGAAATTGTTGAAGCTTCCTCTGAAACTCCGACGCAACAAACTGAAGCTGAAGCTGGGCCTTCAGAGCCCTTCAGGGAACAAACTTTGGAAGCCGAAGCAATAAAAATACCAGAACCAATTTTAATTGAAGAGACTGACACTGCCATCCCCGAAGCACCTGCCAGCATGTGTGATTACATCATACGACATGCTTCGGGGAAAAAATTATCTGAAGAAGAAACTCATGAAGCTAGCCATTATGCAAAGGAGCTAAAATATCCAAAGGGGGCAGTAATATTCAATGGGACAAATGAAGATGATTTTTTATACTGCCTGCCTGACAACAAAGAGCTCTCTGTCTGCCGAGAAATGGCCAGGAGTATTGGTTTCCCGAAGCTTGAATCTGGATTAAGCGCCATGACGAAAGAAGATCTCGCAGACAGTCTTGCGTACAACAGCCTGAAGGTATGGGAATTTAACGGTTGAAAAGAAAACCCCCTTATATATATTATATTTTTTTTATTTTCGCGACACATTCGTTTTTTCTTATATGAATTCGTTTTCGTATAGGGCCTGATCCTAAGCAACGCGTTAAGAGCGCAAAAGAGCGCCGAAGATGAAAGTTATGAGATTGCATTTAACAATTTGCGCTCCGAAGTTATCAAATTGAGAAACGAAGCTCTAGAAAAGGATAAAATTCTTCTTACGCTGATAGACAAAGTAAAAAAGGATGAAGCCGCTTCAAAAACCCAGGCCGAAGCCCACAAGCGTGAAATTAAAGATCTTCAGAAACAGCTGACTAGAGCTAGAGAGGAGCGCGTCCTTGAGGAAACAAAACGAGAACTCAGTGATCATATGGTCAACAAATTGGAGTTAAGAGTTAAAGAGCTTCGTACGTCTCAGGGAAAATGTTATGTCAAATCTATAGAATGTGTGAATAAAATTAAAAACAGCTTTGCCAGCGTGGGTGCCTTCTCTAGCGAAGAGAATTTCTCTCGAGGCAATCCCGAAGGTCCACTGGAATGGATTAGCCACGAAGTAGAGGCCTTCGAGGAAATCCTGAGCAGTCGTGGCGATATCTGCGCTTTTTCGGGCGCTAGAGGAATTGCTTCTGTCTTAGAGAAGAAAGGTTGCGATCATGTAAAATTTCTAGCTCAGTCCGAAGCTGCCTTATCTTCCGAAGACATTAAGGACCCCTCGGCCGAAGCAAGCGTGGTTGGCGGCAAATTTTTTACGGATATCTGGAACGACGGCGGCCGAGGAATGGCGCAAGAGATCATCCAAAGGAGCGAAAAAGGCATCCACGATGCTAGAAAAGTGGCAGAAACTGCCGAAAAAAGTTCGGAGCCCGAAAGGCAATTAGGTATTAATTAGTTGTTCTTATTGTGTTGTAATTTTTGTTTCAAACTCTGCACATAGCTTGTAATAGTGATGAAGAAATGTTATTCTTCCCTCAGAAGCTGCTGGGTCGACTGCCGACCCCCACACAAAAGGAGATGAAGAAATCAAACAAATGGCCGAAGCTATCATGGACAAAGTTGTTGATCAACTTTTAAATGAAGTCGCCGAAGCAGTATTAAGAGAGGACTAGATGCTTATTAGAAAAACATTTAAATTGTGATCTATGTAATATTTTGTACATTTGGATGTAATATACAAGTTTCTTTTCATTATTCAATTCTTCACGATGCATGAAACTCTATATACATACCTTTTTGAGCCTTCGGCGAAAAAACACCTTCCCTTCTTTTCATGCTTCGTGAAGAAGACATTCTTCGTTAAAATTATTCTGATGAATCACTTCCATGTTTCGTGAAATCATTATCCGAAGCTATACTCCGAAGCTATACAATCTCAATATTGATCTGATAAAACTCACCCATGTTTCATAAAAATATTCTCCGAAGCTGTATTCCGAAGCTATACAATTTCGATATCACTTTCTCAGAACATCCTTTCGAAGGTTGAGAGTGTCACTTTCTTTTGCCAAATGCAATATGATGTATGATGCTTATGCTATGGAAAATGATGTGATGATGTTATGCTATGCATGTGACATTTGTTCCGAAGATACTCATAAAATATATTCGTAAGCTCTGCATTCCCTTAGGAACGTCTTTGGAGCTTCTTCGTCTTTTACTTAGACGATCTCAGCGTTGACTTTTCGCTGTAAGCCTCCCTTAGGAGCTTCTTCGCCCTTTACTTAGGCGGTATCAGCGTTGACTTTTCGCTGTAAGCCTCCCTTAGGAGCTTCTTCGCCCTTTACTTAGGCGGTATCAGCGTTGACTTTTCGCTGTAAGCTCTGCATTCCTTTAGGAACGACTTCTGAGCAGAAAACTTACACTGCGCTCCCTTTGGAACGGCTTTTTGTGACTTCGCAAACTTACTCTGCGTTCCTTAGAACGACTTTGTGTTACTCCGAAGGATTTTTAATTCGAAGGTCCTCCTTGGTAACGGAAAAAATTTTAAGCTTCAGCAACTTAAGCTTGTGGAGCAAATAGATCTTCCTCGTGGAAAACAACGAAATTATTACATGAAAACTATCAATGTTTTTTGCTTCACAGAAAATAAAACTGAAAAGGAAAGACTGCTATCAAAGGTAGGATATGTATCAATAAATGTGCTTCGACTCTGGCACAGTGCTGTTGACTGTGCGAGCTTCGGACTGTTCTCTGAAGTCCCTCTGATGTGGAGCGTGTTGACTCCCTTCTGGCTGTTGACCTTGCTGCAATGGAGGTGGAGGCGGAAGCTGCTGCCAGGAAGCTTGAGGTTGACTTGCCGAAGCTACAGAAGCTGCAGGGTGGTTGTCTATGTATTGTGGGATATAAGGTGGATGATACGAAGCAGTATGCATGACCTGCTTCGGCTGAGCTTGTTGAGATGCAGCTTCGGCTATTTCCTTTTGCTTCTGGATTGTGACATGGCACGTCCTAGTGGTATGGCCCTTGCCTTCTCCGCAAAACAAGCAGAACAATCTCCTTGGCTGATCTCCGAACCTTCCGCCGAAGCCCCTGGCGCCTCTGCCCCTTGGAGCTGGTGGCCGGAAGAAGGCTTGTTGTTGCCCCGAAGCCTGCGAGGAGCTCTGTGGCCTGTTTTGCTGACTCCCCTTGTCATCATTCTGAGTGTTGTGGATGGAACGGACATGCCTCGGGTAGTATTTTCCTCCGAAGCCCCTGGCCATTTCAGAAAATCTGAAGGCCTCCTCCCTTCTTTGGCGAAAATCATTGTCAGCACGAATGTACTCATCCATCTTTTGGAGCAATTTCTCGAGAGTCTGAGGAGGCTTCCGAGCGAAGTATTGAGCTGCAGGTCCAGGACGAAGCCCCTTGATCATGGCTTCGATAACGATTTCATTGGGCACCGTTGGTGCCTGCGCCCTCAATCGTAAGAACCTTCGGACATACGCCTGAAGGTATTCTTCGTGATCCTGAATACACTGGAAGAGGGCTTGAGCTGTGACCGGCTTCGTTTGAAATCCTTGAAAGCTGGTCAATAACATATCCTTCAACTTCTGCCATGAAGTGATTGTTCCTGGCCGAAGAGAGGAATACCAAGTCTGAGCAACATTCCTGACGGCCATAACGAAAGACTTCGCCATGACTGCGGCGTTGCCCCCGTACGAAGACACTGTTGCTTCGTAACTCATCAAGAATTGCTTCGGGTCAGAGTGGCCGTCAAACATGGGAAGCTGGGGTGGCTTATAGGATGGAGGCCAAGGTGTAGCCTGCAGCTCAGCAGACAGAGGAGAAGCATCATCGAAAACAAAATTTCCCTGATGGAAATTATCATACCAGTCATCTTCGTTGACGAAGCCCTCCTGATGAAGGTCTTTCTGATGAGGTCTTCTGTTCTGCTCATCATGAGTGAGATGGCGAACTTCCTCAGAGGCTTCGTCTATTTGCCTTTGCAACTCAGCTAGGCGGGCCATCTTCTCCTTCTTCCTCTGCACTTGTTGATGTAGCATCTCCATCTCTCTGATTTCTTGGTCTAGCTCTTCTTCCTCAAGCGTCGGGCTGACGGCTTTTCTCTTCTGGCTTCGGGCCTCCCGAAGGGAGACGGTCTCCTGGTTGTGGTCCAGCGGTTGTAGTGCTCCTGCACCAGTCGCTGAAGCCTTCTTCGGCGCCATAGCGAAGGTCTATAGCTTCCGAAGGTGTTCACAAAAACTCGAAGTGGAAGTGAGTTCACCGGAGGTGGGCGCCAATGTTGGGGACTTGTTCTCAAATGCTAAGAGTTAAGAACAAGGCAACATAAAAAGTGTTAAATATTAAAGTCCTTCGTCCTTCGAGACACTATGCCCCTTCGGGGATAATGAATTCCGGACGAAGGTCATAAGAAACATACCTTCGTAAGTATAACAAGTAATGACGAAGGGTTTATATAAAGCATGAAATATAATTCAGACATTACCATAGAATCATTTCTATTTTTATTAACATGAGAAAATAGAAATGATTTCGAATTACAAATGTACCTTCGGTTCTGAGAAAAGGTAGAAAGTACAAGCGTGACGCAAAAGCGAATGCACCGTCAGCGTGAACAGTACGGGAGTACTGTTCATCTATTTATAGACGCGGGACGCAGCCCACGTAAAATTACATCCATGTCCATTACATTTGTTAACGGTTTATGAAAATCTGTTGAGGCCCCCGAAGTCTTTTCATCTTTAAGTCGGTTCCCCCTTATGTCATCGCGACGAAGCTTTCCTGCGCACAACTTCGGCTTCCCTCGACCTTCGTCTGGCTTAGGCTTCGTCCTGGTCGTGCTTCATATCCGAAAATATCTGTTCATATAATCCACTTGGAAAACATTGTCAAATCATGTTTTTGAGGACCTTCGGAGGACGAAGGACCCCAACAGGTACTACGCTCCAGCTGCCAGAACCACTCTAAACCCTCACGTGCTCTCGTGTGTTCATCCACCAGTCTCGTAACAAGCAAAATGCTTAGGCCCCTCCTCTTCTTAGGATTTAGGGCGAGTGCAATCCGCCACCCGGTCGAAGAGATTTCCTCTTCGACAAGTACCTATATCAGGCTCTACATGCATCAATAACCCTAGTAGTTTGTCCATCATCTCTAGGGCTCTATCATTCCTAGCCTTAGATAGACTCGCATGGTGTACTACCTTCATTGCCTTTTTAAGCAACAGTTTCTGTCTATATGATCTAGTTTCTCCATCCTTTCCTTTCCTTTCAAATTCCTGTCGTCTCTTAAAAAAGCCACATCCTGTCGCGCCGAGTATGTGTATCGTTGCAGAATGTACTCACTCAGGGATCCGTTCAATCTGGAGATGCATGAATGCGCGTACAAGATGAACACAAAATAGACCTACAATTGATTAACAATACAATATGTCATATATTATTTGAAAACAATGTCACATAATAATAATTCATCATTTCATATAGCAAAATTTGTTCAATATAACACACCTGTATGCTCCCACTGCTTGCACTCACATGAATACATACCGGAATCCACATCAGCCCTTATTTTGAATTGGTGTTGTCCCAAACAATTTTATTCGATCTTGTAGTATGTTTCGCCACCCAATCATTTACATCACCATCTGTATCATGGTCTATTCGGTATGTAGTTGCATATTTTACTGACTCCTGGAACCTTGTCATTACAACCCTAGTGTATGTCCTTGCAACTCTTATTTTGAACATATACAATGTAGTTGTATCTTTTTGACCCTGCAAATTATACAATACTAGATTATTCCCTATTTTTGTTAAATAGTATAAACAAATGTTATTCATTTTGTCACTTACCATGCATCTTAGTGCCTCTTTGGCCTCTTTCATCTTCCTACTCTGTTGGAGCTTCAACATTTGCTTTGCAAATTGATGAAGTGGTGTGTTTGCATCCACATGGGCACTCTTCACCAGCTTGTTCATGCTTTTGCTATGTTGTGTAGAGACCATAAGACCACAATAGTCTCCTTTGAAAAATGCAGGTACCCAATCTTTACGTATTTCATAAAATCTGACAAGGGTGTTGTTCTCGTGTAGCTGGAAATCATTTAGCATCATTTGCCAGGCGGTCTCGAACTCCATTTCATTCAATGGATGATGTATTATAGATTGGAACCTTGTTTTGAAATCCACTTCCTCAAATCTTGCATACAATTCATTCAAGTGGGGCATATACCTGTTTTGCACATGCCACAAACACAACCGATGTATTGTGTTTGGGAGGACTTTGCCTAGTTCGATTGGCATTGCAGGGTCTTGATCTGAAATCAAAACATTTACATAACATTATGCAATATATTATTAAGTAAAATTATACATAATTATAAACAAAATTACAGTAGCATATAGTATGTGTTTAATCAATATGAACCATTTATAAACAACATACCTGTCAACATTACTCGTGGTCTGTCACATCCCATGCATGTTTTGAACGTATTGAAGACCCACTCAAATGTATCGACTGTCTCGTCTCCTAGTAAAGCAAATGCAAATATTGTGCACTGTAGGTGGTGGTTCGAACCAACAAACATGCCTAATGGCTTATCATACATATTAGTCTTATGTGTAGTATCAAAGGTAACTACATCACCAAAGTCAATGTACTCAGCTTGCTGGCTAGCATGGGACCAAAATATGCTTAAAATCATCCCTTCTTTGTCTAGTTGAAAGTCAGAAAAAATTGCGGATTTTTTTTTGCATAATGAAAAAAAGATAATAGCTTCAACACATCGTTTGCATTTCTTTCCCTTTGCCATGCTTTCTTCCTGTCAAAACATAATGGTTATGCGCAACACCTTTTTAACATATGCCTATTAATATATAATAATCATTTTGTCAATAAAGAATACACTTACAGGTTACTCATGTCCTGCACGGTTATTGGAACATTTTCTGGACCACCATGCATTTCTGAAACAAAATCCATAATGCAATGTTGTGGAATCCTGCTTTCCTGCATCGCACTATGGAAATCCATATAATCATGATCATGAGTTTTGTTGCATTGCAATTACCCTTTTTCTGTATCTTTCTTTAAGAATTCTTGATTATGCTCAAAGTTAACCAGATCAATCCATACAGAAATAACATTCTCTTTAGCATCATCGTAAATTTTTTTAAGTTTCATCCCAGCCTTGCACTTTGTTCGTTTCGAACATGTATTACGCATACTTGGATTTCCAACTCCCCTTTCAGCATTCTTTCCTTCCATTGAACAATTCAACCATTTACAATTCTTCTGCTCCCTATATTTCTTCAACGAAAATCCAACCTCATATGCATATCGACTATAAAAATTATACGCCTCGTCCACATTACAAAATTTCATACCAACTATAGGTATCAACCTTATATCAATATTGTATGGATGTGCATAGAAAATTAACATTTATGAATCAATGATGCCCCAAATTTACTGGAAAATACTATAGCACTACCAAAGTATGTATGTAATTGATATTATGATCTTATCGGAACTTATATGGCTTTGCAGAATGTGAGGTGTGTCCTGATCATGCGCCCCAATATGTCTCATGGGGATGTGTTGATCTGCTCCTACCATCTCTGCCAATCTTGTGTTGTCATCAATATTTCCAGGTGCCCTCAACGCCGCCGATGGAGTAACAGCTACACCGTCTACATCTTCAGCCACAGCATCAGGTACTACTACAATGTCCATGCCAATAGACGTACCTGGTTGATCTATGTCCTTTTTATGTCCTCTCGCCACCATTAACCACCACCAAGAGCATAAGAATATGGTCCGTCTGCTATCGTACAGGAAAGGCTACTACAAAGTAACGCCAAAGTCTCAAAAGAATATTTCCTTCCTTATTTTAATGCTCCTCAAACCGTAACATTGAGAATAAAGCGGTAACTGTCCCACATTTATCGCAATTTTACAACACTACTTTCCTAATCTCAAACCAACCCAGATCTACACACAGTGGTCACGTATATACAATAGCATAAATGGTCTGATGTTGCGATATTACATGGTATATGATGTTATGTTTCATGGTCTCATGCAATCGTTAACACTGAACAAACTTGTAAAGTCGCCCCACGTGATTTATGCGTCAATAGATTTTTTTGCATGGTTTATTTACATTATTCAATATGTTTATCCCGGTATAAATGATGATGCATGCATAGGTGAACTGCCTTCCCAGATTGGTTGCATGGTATATGCAAATTCTATAATTCGGTTATACTAGCATAAATGCTGACGCAATCACGTGGGTGGTGGCCTATCCTCGTCCTGGCTAGGGCTTCCCCTACTAATCGAAGTCTAGGGCTTCCATTACCTCTATCCTATATATATATGTATATATATGTATATATATATGTATATATATATGTATATATATATGTATATATATATATGTATATATATATATATGTATATATATATATATGTATATATATATATAACAATCACTTAACGCAATTGACTCCTATTTAACAAGAGTTGGCTAACACAGTATAAAACTTAACAAGCCATTTTAGACATTGCAATCTCAAAACATGGGTACGAGTAGATTAATCAACTTTTCCTAACCATTTCTCAACTAAAAATGGATAACACACAAGTCACATAAAAACACCATATTTTAGGATATCGAACATGAAGAGCATTAACACATGGCATAAAACTCCATAAGACTACATTTTACTTACTGAAGGACCTAAAGCACTTATGTGCATATCTCATCGGATTGTTCTTCAATTTCAACAAGGACTGACTTATGAACGCTACTTGCTTCCAGTAATTATTGGGCTGCGATGACACTCATACAAGACCTCTAATCAATCAACAAGACTTTTATTTATCCAATAGGCATGGAATGTAATGATTGATAAAGCGAAGCATCGATCTGCCATACAACAAAAATCATGACAACACCGCTAGATACTGTCAACTAACTGTTTGAAACACTAAACTTATTTCTCGCTTTGCCACTACACCACCATTCAGTCACATGACCATCATGAGCATCCTTCACATGATCATACAATAGCAACCTAAACATCATGTTACACAATACATACATATTTCCTCATCGCGAGTATAACCATATTAAGGCATACACCCACACACCTCAATCAAATATCTTACGCAACCACTACTACAATGCAGCACGACACACACACATATGTCCACTAATTCAGTCCTCACATAACTTGTATTTCCAAACTTACTCATCGCATAAACAAGCATGACACGTTCATTTCTCCAACATTCGTACGCATCCATACATACACTCGTCGTCTCTCCAATCGTAACACACATGTATTCCTTTCTCCTTTAATAACTTCAATTTGCACACACATATGTGTCCTCACATTATGCACATGACATCAACAAATTTACAATAAAACAAGCCACATGGAATCAACCTGGATGAATCAAGACTAGTCACATGGGATGTCCACATGGCTCGGCATTTCGTCGAACGGGCAAAGCGCGATGTCGAGCACTAGCTGCGATAACACAAAAATTTGTTGGTGGCAGTTCATCAAACACCACAGATGCTAGAAAAATAGACAGGATAGCGAGGATTCTCAACAAGGATTTACGGCGTCATGGATGGGGCTACGCACACCTGGTTGGAGGCCGACGACGAGTGCGACGAGGCAACCCTGTAGCAGTGCTGCTGCACTGGAGAAGGGGCACAGGATCTAGATGGGAGTAGGTGCGACATCATGAGGAGAGCTCGGCCAAGAAGGAGCTCGGCTGGCGAGGCGAGGGAGGATGTCGGCGAGGGATGCTCACTGCACGCGACCAGCGAGGACAGGCAGCGAGTTTGGAGGAGGATATTCCGGCCGTGGGGAGGGAGATGCTAGGGGTGAGCTCTGCAAAGGGCATGGAGAGTGCTGGAGGCAAGCTCGGCCAAGTGGAGGACGCCGACCATTCAAGGCAGCATGGGAGCTCCTGCATCGAACAAAGAACACGGAGGAGGGGCGCTCGACCAGGAGCTAGGCAGGGAACAGTTGCTGCTCGCCTTGGGAAGAAAGCCGGACTAGGGTGACTTGCACCAGGGGAGCTCGGCCAGGGAGGGAAGAGGCCGAGCCTATCCACGGTGAGCCGCAACAGGTAGGAGGCACCAAGGAAGGGGGCTGCTACACCATGGGGGCTTCAGCAGGAGGAAGATGGGGAGGGGCGCCACGGGAAAGGGCAGGGAGCGCTAGTGCCAGCCATGGGAGAAGGCGCTAGGCTTCACCATAGAGAGAGGAGCAAGGAGGTGGAGCCGCTATTGATCCCTGCGCCCATGAAAATAGAGGAGTGGTTGTGTGTGTTGGCTAAAAGGAGAAGAAGTGGCAGCTAGGGGTAGGGAGTGGTAAATTTTTCCAATTTGCAACGGAGGCCTCATATTTATAGACAAGTGAGAGCTATGGTTTTATTGGGTTTGCTTAGGGTAGAAGCAAAAGGGTTGCTTCTAGGCTAAGGAACCATTATTTTCCAGGTATAAAATGCTCCTACGGAATTTGTATATACGGAGAACAGAGCAAACTAGAGTTCATACAAACGGAAGATCGAGCAATTAACTGGACCGAGAATTTGATTTGACTTCACTCGGAAATAATTCCTCACGCATGATTCGAAAATAAATCGTGTTGAGATATGACCGGCTCTCGGATTTATGATTGAAAGAGAAAAATCGCAACATTTTAAAAATCATCGCTGATGTTGATTCTTTTGAATTTGAATTGGAGACAGAGATATTAAGTTGAGTTAGATAATGTAACACCCTAGGTGTTACCCAAGGCCCTGGCCAAAGGAGCACACTTGTGTCCTGCTAACCCTATATGCTAAATTGGAAAGTGAAGGCACTAAAAGCTTTAGAATCATGGTTAAGCTAAGTATTGATCATAACAAGAAAGAAACCCTAGCCTTCATCCATTCTCACTCATGAAAAAGAGTCTAAAACCCTCATTCCCCTCTTAAGCCATTAAACCCTAAACATGGAGTTAAAAGGGAAAGAGTGGGCAAATGGCCAAATCATGGAAGGAAACCTTTACCAAAGATGAAGTATATTAGAAAATCTACAAAATCTATTAAGGAAGATATTGCAAAAAGGCCCAACAAAAACCCCAAATCAGCTCACTAAGTGGACAGCACAATAGAGCTATCAAAATTTCTCTAAGTCCCAAAACCAACCCTAGCCTAAAGATCATATGTGTTCACCTTTGTGCTGGTACCAAAACCACTTGGACCAAATAACAAAAAGTGGCCAAATTACCTAAGGCACACCCCTGAAAAGTTTGAAAACAAACCAAGGTCGTTTGACATGGTTTGGCATCATTTTTGTCGCTGGTGAACAGTGCAGATAGACAAGACTTGGCGCCCACATATCTTGTAAGCTAGGGCAGATCTTCCATTGGAACTTACACAAACTAGCTAGCCCTAGGTGCTATGAAGAAATCTTGCACAAGAACTTTGGTGAGATTCGCACGGTTGTGACCTCTTCAGGCGCAAGAACTTGGGCAGATGAACACGGCCACGTGTTCGACGCGCCCTGGCAACACCAGAGCACGCCCTCGGCGCTCAGCCCCCGCGCGCAGCCCTGCGCCGTGCCAACCCTTGCACCCACGCCCTCGCCCGCGGCTATAAAGCCCACCCCAGCCTCGACTGTACACCCCTGCGCGTCCCTGACCCAGCTCGAGCATGAGTTCGCCAGCGTTTGCCCAGAGAACGGCGTGCCAGCGGCCGCGCAAGCCACGACCACCGTAGACCGGCCAAGCCAGCCATTCTCCGCCCCGTCCGACCCTCGGGTTAGCTTCTACGGACCTCAGTAAAGCTCCCTGAGCCAAGGATTGAACAATACCTCGCCGTAGACGCTGGATCGACGTCGTTGGACTTCAACCGACCGCCGTCACACGTAGATCGAGCTCCACGGTAAGCCATTCGTCGATTCCTTGCACCCGTAGCATCCCTAGCATCCCGTGAAGCTCCCTGTGCCATTTGATTGAGCCCTACCGCCGTGAGCAGGCCGGAGCACACGCCGCCAACGAGCCCGACCGCCTGCGCATGCGGTTGGCCCTATTCCGACCATCACTGTCAATGACCCGCACCTCGACGTGACCGCCAGGACCTCACCCAGCCCTTCACCGGACCTCCCTCGTAGGGGAATAGTTCCACAGGGGCACCATTGAAAGAAATAGTTAGAGGAAACCAGAGGGGCCTCGATGCAAACTGGTTTTCCTTAAACCTTTTAAACTCTATTCTTTTAAATGCATATAGAACTTGCAAAATTCATAACTCAAATTTTATCCAGCCAAATCTGGTCAAACCAATTTTGCTAGGTCCTAAATATTATGAGCTACTTATGAAAAATAACAAACACCCTGAGTACTGCAAGACTTTTTAGAGTTTTAATTTAATTAAGTGTACTCCCAAAACTAAATAAATGGAGGGAAAATAGAAATACTTTTGGACCGAGGTTGAGAAAAATTGGAGATACACTTAACTATTAACTACCTTGTTTAAAAATGTTAAACTCCTCAGTACACCAGATTAAGAAGGGATTAACCATTAAAACTTGCATTTACCCAAACATTAAGAAAATGAAAAAGGGGAATTAAAATAAGAACTAGAGGGCAACCACGTTTTTCCTAGCTTACTTCAGTAATATAGTTCACAAGAAAATTTTGTTGAACCCTCTGTTAGTACAAAAGAAATACACCACATTTTATTTCATAAAAAAGTCAGAACTTAGGAAAATCCTAGAAAAATAACCCTAAGGACAAACCACCCCAATCCTTGGGATAACTAATAATATGCTAGGAGGAATTTAGGAAAAATATGAGTTCCGTTGTTTGATATTTTTCAAATAACAAGTTAGTTAGAAGTGCCCTTTTGACATTAAACTTTAGAAAATCACAACAAAATAACCATTAGGTCACTTTCTGTGATTTTTGGCAGAGACACCTATTATCACCCTGGAATCTTGGCAAAAATAAATTTTAGTCCAGAGCCCTCATCTAAATCAGAGCTGTAGAACAAAGTGACTATCTACCCCTCACTTTTGTTATTTTTGCACAAGGTTTATCTGAATTAATTCTGACCTCAAATTTTTAGAATAAACTACAGAGACAAATGTCTACCCACTATAATTTTTGCAATATTTATGGAAAATTCTAAATTACCATGGTAGTTCAAAAGCACTCAATAATGAGCATAAATAGAAAGTAAGAGAGAAATTGTGGAAGAAATTAATATTATACCCCTAAGTCTCCCTAAGAGTCCAATAAAACATGAAGGAGATGATTAAAATCCTTAAGTTCACCAAGACCTCAAAATAGTTGTCTACCAAACCCTAAGAGCACCATCCAATAAAGGAACCCTAGTATACCCACTGTGGTCATAATTGTTTCACCATACATAGTATTTACTAAAATGGCATATCATTAATATACATGTATCTTATTCATTGCATTCGATAGATTGTAATCTCGCAGACGGAGAGTGCATCCTCGTTCCAGAGCAAGGAGCTGCTCAGGAGGTAGTCTAGGAGCCAGCACCAGAGCCTACCATCGAAGATCTGCCTGCCCCAGCTTTGGAAGGCAAGCCCCGGTTTTATGCATAACCATTTATATATGCTATTTTACTGTACTTAATGATTGTAGGTTTGTACTGTGCACTTAAGTGTAGGAATTGCTTGAAACCCTAGTTGCATGAACTCAGGATTCCTTTTAAGATGAATACTAGTATGCTAGGTCGAGTAGCTGCTTTACTAATTAGGGATCTCGGTAGAAGTCGAGTGATTTTTCTAGCACTCGCGCGAGGTCAGGAATTGGTTGTATCCATTTTTATATCGGAATGATGATGGTCTGTGGACAATGATCCATGGGGATGCGTTGTCTATGAGACGAAAATTGAAATAAGGATTAAGGTGTGGTACCGTGTGTCAAGCGTTTGAACGTACTAAGCACATGCCAAGAAATATGATAAATCGGTAAGCCTAGTACCTGAGTGAACCTGCCCGCGGATTGATCTCCTCACGCGACCTGAGACGTGGTCTCCCATTCCGGTTATGGTGGGTACAAGTGTGGTCACTGCACGATGGCAGTCGGGGTTAGTGAGGCATTGTACGCCAAGGCGGTGGGCCTCTTTCTTTTGACAGGGAATCGATGGGGACGGTTGATGTGTGTGGGGACGGAGTGCCTCGCCACTGTCGTGTGTTTTGGTTTACCTTGCAAGGTTTAAAAACTCGATTCAAATCATCTGCTTCTCGTAGCTAATGAGACTGCTTGATCCATGCTGCTACATTGAGTAATAAGTGGGAATGAGTTAATTGGCAAAAGATGTTGATTGTTAAAATGCCTGATACCATGTATGATTATCTAGGTATACGTCTAGTCTTAAGAGAATCACACTAAAACATGAAAAGCTAAAACTTGATTTTAGACTCAGCTAGTGCTTTTGGCAAACCAAACCCCTCAGCCAAACAGCTGCATGTCTAGAGGTAGAGGAGTAGACTCCTCACACCGGGTAAGTCTAGCTGAGTATTAGTATACTCAGCCTTGCTTGTGGCATAATTTCTACAGGTTCTCTGGAGGATATGGTTGCTAGAGTGACTTAGCTGTCTACCTTGCCACTGGGTTGGACAGTCGAGTGGGACCCTACCTCAGCAGGAGAGGAGCAGGAGGAGTGATGTGCCAGGCTTCCCCATCCTTCCTTATGTATCGTTAGTTAATTTCCACTGCATCCCGAACAATGAATCCTACTTTTGCAAAACTCCGATGATGTTGTTATAACTTTAAGTACTCCTTTAACTTGTGGTATTATGCTTTATTGTATTTGCTCTGTGCCTCACCTTCGAGTGAGTGCGTGGTACTTGATCATGTTAGTGGCCTTGTCAGACTAGATCTGAGGGACTGACGTTTTATTTCTATTTAAGTGTGGTCTAGCCTCTAAGGTGGGACTTAGGCACTTAAGTTGGAATAATTCGGGCGGTTCCGCCACAGATGGTATCGGAGCATGTACCACCATAGAGGAATCAATAAATCGTAATTACCAACCTTTTCAACAGTAAAACTTGCTTAGAAACCAATGTTGGATAGATCGTTATGACGATAAGGATAGACCTAGGACGTGAAGCCTTAGAATACTAGACGGCTAGCTAGGTTGCTATGTGAATATGCCCTACAGGCTGCAATGGTATAGGTGGAGAATTTCCATACCCCATGTACTTGATATGAGGTCGCTTAGGACGAGCATACATGCATTATTTTTCTTGCTACTTAGTAAAATGTCCATATTAATAAAAAGCTACATATCGAAGAGACACCCATAATAAGAGTTTAAGTCTACATCGAAGATCTCAATTAACCATAGAAAAGCCAGGCACTAGCTTCCTTTTATTTTTGGGGTTCTTTTTCTTTTCCATTTACACTTACGCTTACACAGATGACTACTCACGCACCTACGGACGAAGGGAACGCTCATTCCCACAAAGACGGTCTGGCGCGAGAGGGCTTTCCCCGCATTTTGTGGGAAGTACTGCAGGGGGCAGGTTACGCTACGCCTCCCCAGTACGCGGTGCAGCTGTTTGAGGAGCACCGGGTACCCCGCTGTATGGTGAGGATGACCTTGGAGCCTCATCGCTTGTAGCCCGGCTGGCGTTCACTGGACTCCTGTGTCTTTCGCTTTCAGGGCTAAGGATACTATTTAGTCCATTGCTCTGCATGTGTTGACCACCTTCTGCGACTTTCACCCCTTGGAGCTATCAACCCATCCCATTGGCTTGTTCCCTGCTGAGAAGGAGGACGACCCAATGTGGAAGGATCGAAGTTGAGCACGCCAAGGATGTGTGGGCTCTCTACCCTGGACATACCGCTCACCTGACGGTTTGGTGCATGAATGCCCTATATCGTCTGCAGGCATTGCGAGGTGAGGCAATGTCCCAGCTGATGGGGCTAGTGGAGTCTACCAAGATCACCCTGGATAACAGGGAGGACCTTGTGGTCGACCTATCCACTGAGCTGGTGAAAAAGGACCTCCAGGTAGAGCAGATGGCCACCCAAATCCAAGAGCTCGAAGATCTGGTGGAGGCCAAGGAGAACACCATTGAGGTTCTGGAAGATCAGCTTAGACCACACAGCAATAGCTTGAGGAAGCCAATCAGCACTTGGATCTGCACCATCAAGAGATTCAAGACATGGAGGCAGAAGGGGCTGATGAGGATGTCGACATCGAGGGAGGAGAGGAGCCGGAGCCTGCAATCCAGATTGGACACTACTGGTTCAAGAAGACCACCTTCCCCCGAGTCTAGCGTTGCCTCGTTTGCTCATTAGATTTCACAGTTAGGATGGAAGTGTGCTGTAGTAGAACTCCTCGAAACTAGCTTAGCTTTTGCACCTTGGAGGTACTAGGCTAGAGAGAGTCGAGTATTTTGAGCACTGTTGTAGCCGCTGGAAAAACTCTTTTGGCATGTTAAATGATGGATGGTTTCTACTTTTAAGTTTGAATGAAATTTTCTTCTATTGGTACGATTGTCGAGGCAAGGAAATATTTGAAATTTTACGAACCTGTTATTTAAGATCTCTTAACATGTGCAATCACAGATTTCAAAGTATGACATTAAGAACGTCCTAAATTTCGGATGGCAGGAAGAGCGCGCCGTGGGCAGAATGAGCGCATTCCTCCACCACCGCTGCAGCCTCCTACCATACAGGAGCTGATGGCTCAGCAGAATGAGATTCTGCGGCAGCTCGCTCAGTGTCAGCCACCACCCTAGCATTATGGTGGTGGTGATCATCATCAGCGTCCCCCAGCAGTGGCCACCTATCAGGAGTTTCTCAGTACTCAGCCATCGTTGTTCACTCGGGCAAAAGACCCACTCGACACAGATGTTTGGCTCAGGGTGGTGGAATCCAAATTCCCACTGCTTAATGGAGATTGTTCATATGTGACCAAGGTCCATTTCGCCACCCAACAACTTCGTGGGCCTACGCGGACATGGTGGGACCATTTCCTCACCATGCAGCCAGTTGACCACGTGGTTGAATGGGGAGAGTTCAAGGCAGCATTCAGAGGTCATCACATACCAGGAGGCATCATGGACCGCAAGCTCAATGAATTTTTGGCACTCACTCAGGGAAGTCGCATAGTGTTGCAGTATGCCCAAGCCTTTAATGACCTATGTCAGTATGCAGGCTATCATGCTGACACGGATGAGAAGAAGAGAGACAGATTCAGGAGGGGCCTCAGTACTAAGCTCTGTGACCGTCTCAACATAGTCAGGGCCAACATCTACAATGAGCTAGTCAACATGGCCATTGTTAGGGGCCTTCGTCTTCCTGAAGGTCCTCAAAAACATGATTTAACATTGTTTCCGGAGTTGTAATACGTGAGCAGGTACCTTCGGATTCGAATTAGAGCCACATTGGGGGAAGCATGAACGATACGAAGATTGACGAAGCGCCTGAAGCTACTTGCGAGGGAGCTTCGGCATGACAGCAGAAAAGAGAACCGACTTAAAGAGGAAAAAGGCTATTTAGACCCCGATGAGTTACCTTATAATCATTAGCAAATGTAAAGGGCATGAATGTATTTTCACGTGGGCTGCGTCCCATGCTTATAATAGATGAACAGTACCCCCACACTGGGCCACGATGATTGGTATTCGCTCGCGCGTCACGCTTGGACTTTTTGCCTTCTGTAAAGCCAAAGGTACAAATGTAATTCAATATTGTTCATGTTCGTTCATAATAATATAATGAAAAAGTATTGATAATGTCATATGAACATTTGTATTATTCCTTATGTCCCATATGCTTCTCTTTTTGTCAATATATATATACTATGATGATGAAGGTACGCCCTTCATAACCTTCGTCCGTAGATCATTATATCCTGAGGGAGGTAATGCTTCGAAGGACGAAGGGCATTAACCATTAACCTTTTCTGTGTTGCCTTGTTCTTAATTCATAGCATTTGAGAACAAGCCCCCAACATTGGCGCCCACCTCCGGTGAACTCTTTCGACCACCTTCGGCAAGCACTGACCTTCATCATGCCACCGAAGAAAGCTTCAGCACCAGGGACTGACGCTCTGCAGCCACTGGACCCAAACCAGGAAACCCTTTCTCTTCGAGAGGCCCGAAACCAGAAGAGGAAGGCCACTAGTCCAACACTCCAGGAGGAGGAGTTGGACCAAGAAATCAGAAACATGGAGATACTTCATCAGCAAGTACAAAGGAAGAAGGAGAAGATGGCCCGACTAGCTGATCTTCAAAGGCAGATCGATGAAGCCACTGAAGAAGTACGCCATCTTGCTCAAGACGAACAAGAACGAAGGCCCCAATATAGGGAGCTTCATCAAGAAGGCTTCTTCAATGAGGATGGATGGTATGATAATTTTCATCATGGAAATTTTGCTTTTGATAATGCTTCTCCTCTGTCAGCAGAACTGTAGGCTACCCTATGGCCACCATCATACAAACCACCCTAGCTTCCCATGTATGATGGGCACTCAGATCCGAAGCAGTTTTTGATGAGCTATGAAGCAACCATATCTTCATATGGGGGTAATACCGCAGTCATGGAGAAATCTTTCGTCATGACAGTCAAGAATGTTGCGCAAACCTGGTACTCCTCTCTTCGGCCAGGAACAATCACATCATGGCAGAAGCTGAAGGACATGCTAATCACCAGTTTCCAAGGGTTTCAGATGAAGCTAGTTACTGCTCAAGCTTTGTTCCAGTGCACGCAAGAGCATGAAGAATACCTCCAGGCGTATGTCCGAAGGTTTTTGCACTTAAGGGCACAAGCGCCAACTGTGCCCAATGAAATCGTCATTGAGGCCATGATCAAAGGGCTTCGGCCAGGACCTGCGGCCCAATACTTCGCAAGGAAGCCCCCTCAGACCCTAGAGAAGTTGCTCCAAAAAATGGATGAATATATCCGGGCTGACAATGACTTTCGCCAAAGAAGGGAGGAAGCCTATAGGTTCTCTGAGATGACCAGGGGCTTCGAAGGAAGAATCCACCCAAGGCATGTCAGGTCAATTCACTCCACTCAGAATGATGACAGAGGAAGTCAACTGCAGAAGTCACAATACACTTCACAATCTTCGGGGCAGCAACAAAGCTCTTTGCGGCCGACTAGCTCCAAGAGGAAGAGGTGCCAGGGGCTCCAGAGGAAGGTTTGGGGATCAGTCCAGAAAAATTTATTGCTTATTGTATGGTGAGGACAAGGGCCATACTACAAGGATGTGCCATGTCAACATTCAGAAACAAAAGGAAATAGCAGAAGCTGTAGCTCAGCAGAACCAGCCGAAGCAGGTCATGCACACCGCTTCGTATCACTCACCCTACATACCAGAGTATGTGGGTAACCATCCTGCAGCTTCTGTTGCTTCGGCTAGCCAGCAACAGCCGTCTTGGCCACAGCTTCCACCTCCGCCGCCACTACAGCCTGTGTATTCACGAGGCCAGCAGCCAGAAGGGAGCCAACAGACCCATCAGCAGCGAGATTTCAGGGAGGAGTCCGAAGCTCGCACAGTCAACAGTACTGTGCCAGAATCGAAGCATATCTATTGAGAGATATCCTTCCCTTGAAGCAGTCTTTACATTCATTGTCATTTTCTTTTTTAATAAGGAACAATTGTTGAAAGCCTAGCTCTCTTGACATTTTCAATTTTCTGTAATAGCTTCGTTCTTGTTATAGCAAAATATATTCTCTCCACAGATTTACGAAGTCCAAAAAATTGCTGAAGCACAAAACTCGTTCCTAAGGGAATGCAGACCTAGAAATCACATTACAAGTATCATCGAAGCTACAAAAGTCGTTCTAAGGAACGCAGCGTAAGTTTACCGAAGGTATCAAAAGTCGTTCCTAAGGGAGCGCAGTGTATGTTTTCTGCTCAAAAGTCGTTCCAAAGGGAATGCAGAGCCAAATACCGCCAAAATACAAGGCGAAGCGCGAAAAGTCAACACGAATACCGTCGAAATAGAAGGCGAAGAAGTTCAAAAGACATTCCTAAGGAAATGCAGAACTTACAGCGAAAACTCAGCACTGATACACCAAAAAATAAGCGGTGAAGCCAAAAAATAAACGGCAAAGAGATTGTGTATTCCAATATGGGGATATGAGCGTGTGTCTTCGGCATAAAGCTCATCTTGCATAACATAACATCATCACATCATTCTGCATAACATAACATCATACATCATATTGCATTGATGGCACAAGAAGGGGTTACAATATTGACCTTCGGAGAATGTAATGAAAAAATGAAGTTGTGCTAAGGCACAAAATAAGTTTGAAGAAATACAGCTTCATCAGCTCTGAGGTGGAGGAACAAATTTATTGTCGACAAAACATTAATGTTTTTTCGAAGGTTGGAGGATTCGTTACGAAGCATAGAAGCTCTTCTTTACGAAGCATGAAAAGAAGGGAAGGTGTTTTTTCGCCAAAGGCTCAAAAATGATATGTATATAAAAGTTTCATGCATCGCAAAGAAATGAATCGCGAAACATTTCATATATTACATTCAAACCCTATGATCACCGAATATCACAAGCATGTCCTAGCAAATATTACATTAATATTCTAATAATATTTTTGCAAATAGCTATTCTTCTTCTTTTAGAACTTCTTCTGCAGCTTCAGGTTAATAATTTTGTAACAACTTCGTCCATAATAGCTTTGGCCATATTAATAATTTCTATCGACTTCTTTGTTTCTGGGTCCGCTAATGGGTCGAAGGGCTCTGGGGGAGGAGGTAGTTCAGCTGCGATAGAAGACATAAATTAGTTCGAAGTCACAAAAGTAAGCAATAAAATTAAAAGCCATTAAGTAATACCTATCCGTTTTTCAAGTTCTGCAACCTTTTCAGCTGCTTTTGCCGCTTCTCGAGCGTCATGAATATCTTTTTCACTCTTTTTCATTATTTCATGCGCCATCCCTCGGCCGCCATTTTCCAAATATCAGTAAAAAATTTTCCACCTATTAAGCTTGCTTCGGCCGAGGGATCCTTCGTGTCATCAATAGACAAAGCAGCTTCGGCCTGGACCAAAGTTTTAACATGATCGCACCCTGCTTTCTCCAAAATAGCTGCAACTCCTCTCGCACCAGAGAACGTGCAGACGTCCCCGCGGTCGCTCAAAATTTCTTCAAAAGCTTTAGCTTCGCTGCTGATCCACTCAATCACGCCCTCAGGGTCGCCCCTTATGAAGTTGTCTTCGCTTGAATATGCGTCCACATTGGCAAAGCTAGTCTTTATTTTCTTGACGCATTCTACAGATTTCATAAAACATCTTTCTTTCGACGAGCGAAGCTCTACAACTGTTTTCTCAAAATAAGTTTTCCAGTACTCACTGGCATCTCGGTCAGCCTCGGCAACAACGCATTTCAATTTGGCTTCGGCGAGTTGTTTTTGAAGGTTTTCAATCTCATTCCTTTGGATTTTAGATTGAGCCTTGAAGTTAGCTTCATCCCCCTTTACTTTGTCCACCAATGTAAGTAGAATTTTGTCTTTTTCCAAAGATTCGTTCCTCAGCTTGATAACCTCTGATCGAAGTTTGTTGAGAGCGATAGTGCAACTCTCGTCCTTGGCATTCTTTTGCGCCCTTAAGGAGTTGCTAAGTATTAAACCCTATATGAAAAAATGAATAGGCTAATATAAGAACAAAAGAATAACTCGAAAATTCATAAACTGCCAAATGCACAATTTTTGTACCTTCAGACTGTTATATGCAAGACTATCTGCAAGATCCTCCTTCGTCATGGCGCAGAGGCCAGCTTCAAGCTTTGGGAATCCCATACTCCTGGCCATTTCCTGGCAGACAGATAATTCCTTGTTCTCTGGGAGGCAGTACAAGAAGTCATCTTCATCTGTGCCATTAAACACTAACGCCCCTTTCGGGTACTTTAGTTCTCGGGCATAGTGTTTAGCTTCAAAAATCTCTTCTTCAGACAATCTTTTTCCCGAAGCGTGTCAAACAATATAATCAAGGACTTCGGAAGACGCTTCGGGAGTAGGCACGGCAGCTTCTTCAAGAAATGAGGATTTCTCCTTAACGGGCTCTGAAGGCCCGACTTCAGCTTCGGCCTGGCTCATTATAGCTTCGGCTTCAGTTACCTTTGCCTCGGTTTCAATCTGCGACTTCGAAGCCTTTGCAATTTTTCGTGGAGTAGAGCTTGAAGCTTTTATTGTCTCCAGTACATCTAATACACTAGCCATCCTTTTTCTCTTCAGAGTCGCCGCTAGACCTTTTTGTGCCTTCGGCACCTCAACTCCTGACGAAGGGCTTAGAATTTCCAATGTCTTCGTCGCTTTGATTTTTTGTTCTTCAATCTTAACAGTCTTCGGCATTGCAGCCGGCTCTTCAATCTTCTGCGTAAGGGCAGGTTCTTTGGCTTCAATAGCTGAAGAAGTTTTACCGCCGAACTCAGGCATTATGGCCGGTTCAATGTAGCACGGTCGGTGTGTAAGGACCTTCAACTTTTTCCTCTTCGGCACTGGGCTCGCTTGAGGTAGCCGGAGCTACACCCTTCTTAGGAGTCAGACCCTTCCTTTTCTGCCCCCGCGGCAGGTATCGATAGTCAGGGTACACAAAACCAATAGCATCAAAAACTCTATTTAGCCTTTTCTTTTTTCGGCTCCCAAAGGCCGCAGATAATGCATTAGTATGTTCCAAGTAGTTCATCACTAGTATTTTCAACGCACTTCAGCCAGTCATTGTCTGGTTCGATAAATTGGTCTCCAAACCTGAAGGTATATTTCAATCGAACTAGACCACCTTCGCTAGGGTTAGTGATAGTTTCCTTTGGCATTTCCCAGTTGTCTATCAGCGGCCATATTCTGAAGGCTATATGCTCTTGAAGCATGTCCCTTGTCCCAACAAAAGAGCAAACTGTACTGAAGGCCCTTCGACATGCTTCAGCTGCTTCGTCAATTTCAACCTTCGGCTTCCGGAGGCCGAAGCGGGACCAAATGGGGCGCATGATGATATCTTTAATATCTTCTCTCACCTTTAAATCATTCTTTACATAAAACCATTCTTTCATCCAGTCTCCGGGCCACCTCTTCTGAAATGTTGGCACTGGGTAACTTGCGCCAGAGCGGGCAATGAAGCTGTAGCATCCGAAATTGTTGTGATATTGTTCTTTACCCCAGGCCTTCGTTTCATATGAGAGTTCGTGCATATTGTAAAAACATCTTGCGCTTGGCTCCAAACCTTGACTTCTCACAGCCCAGACAAAAATCCCCATTCTAATAATTGCTTCGGGAGTAATCTGATGAAGGTAGATCTGGTATGTCTTCAAAACTTCAACCACAAATTTTACTCAACGGGAACCAAAGTCCAGCTTTGAAGAAGCTTCGGAAAATCACAACTTCATTTTCTTCCAGGAGCAGGAACGACCCTATCCATGTCAGCCCTCACAATAGAAATATCTCGAAAGTACCTTCCTCTCATGTTATCAAGATGACTCTGTTTGATAGTTGATTTCCTGAATACTGTGTGACTTGGTCGCCAAGGATGATCTTTCGAGTCTTCGCCTCCACTCTCCATATCATAGCTGTCGCTATCATCAGTGTCTTCAGACAAGCCTTCTAATATCTCTCTAGTTATCTTCTCTATGTTTGTTTTAGCAATTGACTCAATAAACCCAACAGTCTTCTCCTCAAGGAGCTTCTCCTCCTCACTCAGCTTCGTCTCACCAGCAACTTTTTTGTCTTGAGACATCTTTTCTTTGAAAATGGCGGAAATATGTCCTCAGAGCCGAAGCTTAGAAAATCTAAGAAACCAAGCAGTTGCTGACAAGCAAAAGTTAAGAAATTGAACAAAGCAAAGCAAGCGGCAAGTAACGTACCAAATGTGCTCGGGGTGAGTTCTTATTTATACACTCAGCGGCTCCAAATCGGAGGGCCCCGTCTGTCATTGATTGTTGCTATTCTAGCAAAGGGAAGGTGTTTTTTGGACCTTCGGCTTAGGGCCTTCGTCCATTTCACAATTTGAATTCAGTTATTCTAACAAATTAACATTGCGAGGGGCTACTGTTGGGGGCCTTCGTCTTCTGAAGGTCCTCAAAAACATGATTTAACATTGTTTCCAGAGTTGTAATACATGAGCAGGTACCTTCGGATTTGAATTAGAGCCACAGTGGGGGAAGCACGAACGATACGAAGATTGACGAAGCGCCGAAGCTACGCGCAAGGGGGCTTCGGCATGACAGCAGGAAAGAGAACCGACTTAAAGAGGAAAAGGCTATTTAGACCCAGATGAGTTACCTTATAATCATTAGCAAATGTAAAGGGCATGAATGTATTTTCACGTGGGCTGTGTCCCATGCCTATAAATAGATGAACAGTACCCCCACACGGGCCACACTGATTGGTATTCGCTCGCGCGTCACGCTTGGACTTTTTGCCTTCTGTAAAGCCGAAGGTACAAATGTAATTCAATATTGTTCATGTTCGTTCATAATAATATAATGAAAAAGTATTGATAATGTCATATGAACATTTGTATTATTCCTTATGTCCCATATGCTTCTCTTTTTGTCAATATATATATACTATGATGATGAAGGTACGCCCTTCATAACCTTCGCCCGAAGATCATTATATCCTGAGGGAGGTAATGCTTCGAAGGACGAAGGGCATTAACCATTAACCTTTTCTGTGTTGTCCTTGTTCTTAATTCATAGCATTTGAGAACAAGCCCCCAACAAGCAGTTACAAGAATTGTTGGACAAGGGGTTCATTCGCCCAAGTACTTCACCATGGGGATATTCGGCCTTGTTCGTAAAGAAGGATGAGAGTCTGAGGTTGTGTGTGGATTACCGCCCTCTCAATGCGGTAACGATTAAAAATTAGTATCCTTTGCCCCGCATTGATGTGTTGTTTGATCAGTTGGTGGGAGCCAAGGTGTTTTCCAAGATAGACCTTCGCTCTGGCTATCATCAAATCATGATCAGGGCCAGCGATATTCCGAAGACGGCTTTCTCTACTAGATACGGACTTTATGAGTACTTGGTAATGTCCTTTGGGCTGACCAATGCCCTGGCATATTTCATGTATTTGATGAATTCAGTGTTCATGTTAGAGCTGGACAAATTTTTGGTGGTTTTCATTGATGATATTCTGGTCTATTCAAGAAATGAAGTTCAGCATACTATGCATTTGCATATAGTACTTCAGTGACTACGCGATCATCATTTTTATGCCAAACTTTCAAAGTGTGATTTCTAGCTGAGGGAAATCAAATTCTTGGGTCACACCATTTCTCAAGATGGGATATCAGTTGATCCGGAGAAGGTGCAAGAAGTGATGGATTGGAAACCTCCTACCACCGTGCGACAGATTCGGAGTTTTCTAGGATTGGCAAGATACTATCGGTGATTTATTCTGGATTTCTCCAGGATTGCTAAGCCAATGATAGAATTGTTAAAGAAGGGAGTAAAATTTGAATGGAGTCAGAAGTGTGAGGATGCCTTTCATGCATTAAGGCAGCATCTGACAACAGCATCCGTGCTAGCACAGCCTGACAACACAAAATCTTTTGATGTATATTGCGATGCTTCAGGCACTGGACTGGGTTGTGTTCTGATACAAGACAACAGAGTTATTGCCTACGCATCCAGAGCACTCAGGCCTCATGAGCAAAATTACCCCACGCATGATCTAAGCTAGCAGCAGTAGTTCATGCTCTGAAAATATGGAGACCTTACCTAATGGGAGCTCATTGTAACATCTATACTGACCACAAGAGCCTCAAGTATATTTTCACTTAGGCTGATCTTAATATGTGGCAGAGAAGATGGTTGGAATTGATCAAGGATTATGATCTGGAAGTGCATTACCATCCTGGCAAGGCAAATGTTGTGGCAGATGCCTTAAGTCGAAAAGCCCAGTGCAACTGTGTAACTATGGATTCTAAGATCGCCACTCCATGTGACGAGTTGCGCAAGCTGAACATGGAAGTTGTTTCCCCAGGTACCTTGGATTATATCTCCATGGAGCCAACTCTACAAGAGCAGATAGTCCTGGCACAGATTGGTGACAAGGGTGTTCAAGTCATTAAGGAAATGCTCGAACAAAAGGTGGATAAGTACAGATGTTTTCGTCAGGACAGCAAGGGATTTCTATGGTTTGAAGACCGATTGGTTGTTCCTAAAAACCCAGAGCCCAGGAAGAAAATTTTGGATGAAGCTCATCTCTCCAAATTTTCCATGCACCCCAGCAGTAACAAGATGTATCATGACCTCAGATCCTTGTATTGGTGCACCAGGATGAAGAGAGAAATTGCTAAGTATGTATCTGAGTGTGACACTTGTCAAAGAATCAAGGCTAGTCATTTGAAGGTAGCAGGTACCTTACAGCCTCTCCCCATACCTTCTTGGAAATGGGAGGAACTCAGCATGGATTTTATTATGGGTTTGTGTAACGCCCTGAATTTGGGGGTAGAATTTTTTTCTTCTTTTTACTCACCAAATTCAGGCGTTACTCTCTTTTCTCTTCCCGTTTCGCTCCTTCTTCCCAATTTCAAAGCAGTATAGTGACTGGTGTCCGTATTGCGTGTAAACAAAAACCTAAGTTGTCATGGGTGTTGCATCATGCCGAGGCATTTTTCTTGTCTGATGTCGTGTTTAATCGCGTGTGTTGCTCAGTCTCGTTTTACGAATCGGATTCCGCTCGGTGGTTGTGTGTGTCATGGGTTTTTGCCCCACGACGCGACCTGCCTCGGCCCAGCCGGCCCACTCTGGCCCGCACGCCCCCGGCGCCCTACCCCTCCCCCATGCGCGCCCCCTCCCTTCTCTCCTTTCTCTCATTTGATTTTCCCACAGCAACCTCCTCTCCTCCACCTCTCTCTCTCTTCCAGTGGTGCCCTAGGTTTTGGAGACGGTGATCGCCAGATTTGGACCCCGAGGTGAGCTCCCCTCCCCTCCCCCTCTCCCTCTCTCCCTTCCCCTTCCCCCTCCCCTTCATCTCCCCTGTGCGCGACCCCACCCGCCCCCTCACGCGCGCGCGGCCCCCTGGCGCAGTGGCACCCCCTCCCCTGCTCCCCTAGCGTGGCGGCCCCCTCCCACAGCCCCCTGGCGCGTGGCGGCCCCCTGCCCCGGCCCCCCTCGCGCGACGGCTCCCCTTCCCCTAGCCCCCTGGCGCAGCGCAGCCTCCTCCCCCAGCCCCTGGCGCTGCGCGGCCCCCTCCCCCGGCCCCTAGCGCGGTGCGGCCCCCTCCTCCGGGCCCCTAGCGGTGGCGCGGCCCCCTCCCCTGGCCCCCTAGCGGCAGTGTGGCCCCCTCCCTCTGCTCCCCTCGTGCGGCGTGGCCCCGCACGGCCCCAGTGCGGCGGCGTGGCCCCGTCCCGGCCCCCTCCCCTCGCGCGGCCTCACTCGGCCTATACGCGGCTCCCTGGCGCCCCTGCCTGTGGCCCCTGTCCGGCGCGTGGCCCCTGGCACCTGGCAGCGCGGCCCCTCGTGGCTCACCCAACGCATTCCCGCGCGCGCAGCTCCAGCGCGCGTGGCGATCGAATCCCGATTTAAGTAGTTTTTAAATTTAGTTTAATGAACGTCCTACATCGCGCGGTGAATTAGTTGATTTCGGATTCTATTGACGTGTTGCGTCGTGCGCTTCGTCGTGCGACGATTCATCTTAATTTCAGATTATTTAATGTGTGGCGTCGCGCGTCCAGTCGCGCGATGTTTCGTTTTAAATTCAGTTTAGATGGCGTATGCCGTTGTGCGTTTCGTCGTGCGACGCTTAACGTCTCTTTATAATTAATGCAAGTGTCTCATTGCGCGCTTCGTCACGCGACGAGTCATTTATTTCTTAATTTAATTTAAGTGTTGTGTCGCGTGTTTCGCCGCGCGACAATCCTTTTAATTTACCTTTATCTGTTCATAATAATTAAACATGGAACATGACTTTACCCTATGCTAAATGCGATGGCTAAATTAATACCATTCTATTTAGACGAGTATTTTAATTTATAATCGTGTGACGTGATCGCTCGTCGGCGGTAGCCTCGACCATTACTTTCCCTTTCTCGCTTAGTCGTAGGTGTGAGCCCTGCGTCGAACGTCTATTTATTTACTACATTCTATTGTTTGGTGTACTGTTATTTTGTATTAAATTTGTGGAATGTATGTTTGAAACTCGTATAGATAACGGTTAGTTGGCGGAGTCCAAAGGAGTTGCAGGTGAAGACCCTGAGAAGCAGTCGGTTGGGGAAGGCAAGTGTCCCTTGACCCATCTATGTCCTACTCATTCTTATAATTCATTCCCCGCATTTACATAATTTATACCTAAGGATTGACTAGCTTTTGTTTATCTTGTCCTTGTTCAGCTATTCTGGTTGGGTTATTATGGTTTAGCTTTGTGCTAGCGCTTCACATTAATCAATGAACATGATGAGATTATCTATGATACGTTGTTTTCCCTTTTGATTATAATGATGGTACTGTGACATTTAAGGGGACTCGAGCTGTTTCTCGAGTGCCTCTCCATAAGGACTGGTTCGTTGGATGACCGCCTGGGAAAACAGTGCAACCATGAGGGTGGAGTGGGACGCCCTTAGCTGAGTAATTAGAGGAACTAGGGTGTAGTTCGCTTCGCCATCGTGCCGTTAATGGGGCTCAGTGTATGCGGCTCGCTCTGCCAAGGTTGGTTCGCCCCTTGGGGAGGAGTGCAGTGCATTTAGGAAACCTAACGGGCGGCTACAGCCCCAGGAAATCTTTTTAAAGGCTACGTAGTGAGACCCTGCTTATTCACCTTGGTAGTGTTTAAGGGTTGGATCGGCCCGAGGCAAGAGGGAATCACGGCTTATGGGTAAAGTGCGCAACCTCTGCAGAGTGTTATGAAACTGATATATCAGCCGTGCTCGTGGTTATGAGCGGCCAAGGGAGCTCCATTGATTAGAGATACTTGATCAGAGATGTTTGGTTTACAGGTGGTGATGAGGATGATGGTATTCTTTCCGTTTGGAAAGGGTACATTGGGTTAATAACTTGGGTTAATGCTAAAACCTGGCTTTCTACAAGTAAAAATAACCTGACCAACTAAATGCAACTGCTTGACTTAACTCCACATAAAGCTAGTCCACTACAGCCAAACGAGACATTTTGTTGAGTATGTTGATGTGTACTCACCCTTCCTTTACACACCAACCCCCCCCCCCAGGTTGTCCGCGTTGCAACCACTGCTCAGGTGAAGATGAAGTCGTGGAGGAGGACTTCCAGGAGTTCTAAGAGTACGATGAGTTCTAGGCGTGGGTTAGCGGCAAACCCCTAGTCGGCTACCTATGTAGGCCGTGTGTATCTACGTTTATTTTCCGCACTTCGATTATTGTTAAAGACTATGTGGATGTCTTGGACATCATGATGTAATCGACTATTATACCCTCTTTTATGTCATTATTTTAGCACTGTGTGATGATGTCCAATTATGTAACTGTTGTGTACGTGAATTGCTAATCCTGGCACGTACATTGTTCGCATTCGGTTTGCCTTCTAAAACCGGGTGTGACATAGGTGGTATCAAAGCTGTGCTGACTGTAGGACCGCTAACCTAGAGTAGATTGGTCGTTCTAAGGATTATAGACCCCTATTCTCACCTTGACTTTGGTATCCCTTCAAAAGTTGGTCATATCGACCAAACCTATGTTCTACTATATATTATTATACCTTGTTGAAAAATTTTGTTTCATTCTAATTCCTAATTTTTCATGGTTTACTTGCTAGTCATATTAATTCTGTTCTCACTCTTATGCTTATGATGTCTTTTGTAGATGGCTCGTCTTAGACACACTGCACGGAAGTCAGTCATTCCTTTCTTGCCTTCTCGTCTCGCTGAGCGTCCGCTTCTCCATCCAGTGACTGGTCAGTCTAGCCACTTGAAGAGGCTGCACCACCGCCTGCACGAGGAGCAGGAACATCGACGACAGGAGCTGGAGCAGCAGGGCTCTTCTTTCTTGCTTCAGCAGGAGATAGAGTCTAGTGCGGAGCTACTCCCTGCGCTTCCGCTAGAGGTGCCACCTACACCACCACTAAGCGCCCCAGCCGCTGGAGTAGCTACTGGAGGAGACCCAGACGACGGAGGTGGCGATAGTAGTTCGAGCCACAACACCGGCCTCTCAGAGGAGCAGGAGCTAGAAGGATGGGTTGCTCGACCCATCACTCACGACGCCGCTCGCGGATGTCACTTCCACGACGCGCTCGACACCCTTGCTATGCCAGGCACTCGACCGGCAGTACTTGGTCCATCGAGTATCGTTGTGTTATCTTCCAGCACAATCGCGGGGTTTACCCGGACCGCTGGGAGGCGACTTGTTTGGTGCGCCGTCTGAAGAACAGTCTCCGAGGTGCGGAGGTCTGCTTAGAGCACTACTCTATCTCTGAGCGGGACTGAGCTGAGGCGGCCATGCAAGATGCCGCACGGCGTGCGCTTTCACACTACTGCTCAGTGCTCGGTGGGGTAGCCGATGGTCTTAACCTGAAGTATTACCCCCGCAGTCCATCTGGAAGCACAGGAGGCGTGGTTGTCTCACCTGTCGGTGAGGACAATCCTAGGTTGAGCAGCACAGTCAACCTACCTGCCGTGCTAAACACAGAGCTGGACCATGCATTAGATGAGCTAAGTAGGGCTCGTGCTGAGATTGCCTAGCTGCGGGCTGAGCGCGCGGAGCATCGTCACCTGGAGGATGGCTCCCCCGCTCCTGTCAGGACTCAGCACTCGTACCGCTCACCTCAGCGTGGACACCATGCTTATGGTAACCCCAACTATAGGACCAAGATAAATTTAGAACCATAGATCGTCAGCGTCAGATCTTGTAATTAATGCAAAAATATATATAGAAGCTATAGTCTTAGCATTAGTCTTACTCTTAGCTAGTCCTAGTTAGATAGGGTAGTTTGCTTATCCTGTGCCTTTATGTTTGTCATGACGAACTATGTTGGATTTGGATCTTTGTAATGACTGTCGCCAGGGTGTGGGTATCCCCTGCACTTTGGTTTACCTGTTAAATGTTAATAAAATTAGTTATCTAGTTGGGAAGCCCTTTTATTCTACTTTCCTCTTTTATCTAGGAAGCTGTGTTTGCCTATGTTGGAAGTCAGTGAAGATGTTCATCTATTCAGTGCTGTGGAAGGATTCTATACTCTTTTCTTATGCTGCAAGTTGCAAGATCAGTTCTGATGTGTGATTGCATTCTGTAGATGTCAGAAAACAGGCGTAGAGGAGGAAGGCATGCTCAGCTGGAGCAGGTAGCCCCTCAGGATGAGGCATCCCAGCAACAACAGCTGCCACTGTAAGGAAAATGGACCCCAGGCCATTTGGCTAATTGAGTTTTGGCTATAAATATACCCCCAACCGGCCATTTGAAGGTGTGGGAGCCCAAGCAACATACCAAGGCATATAGTGCACATTTCCAAGAGCTCAAACACCTAAGTGCTTAATAGAATCACTCGGTGATTAGCGTAGGTGCTTTGCGAAGTGCTTAGGTTAGTTAGACCACTTTAGCACTTGCTCTAGGTGAACCCTAGTTAGTTGAGTGAGTTTTGTAAAACCACACAACCCCTCGGCTCTTGCGTGAGTCGTTGTAATTGTACCGAGTGGGGCGAGAGTCTTGCGAGACCGTGACAACCGCGTTTGTGTCACGGCTGCCACCGTGTACCGGAGGGAATGAGGCTCGCGGTGTTTCGGCCGGAAGCTCGATAGTTGAGACGGTGGGGAGCGTCCGAGAGGAGCCGGAAGCGGAGCACCACTTGCGCGTGGAGAAGGCTCGCGGCTCTCTACGGAGTTACTCGACCAAGGTGTTTGGCCCTCGCGTGGGCTTCCCTTTCCGTAGGGGCACCAAAAAGGATTAGTCGGGACCTTGCGTGGTTCCGGATACCTCGGTAAAAATATCGGCGTCATCCACAAGAGTTTGCTTCTCTACTTTGCTCTTTAAGTTTCCGCATTTATATTAAGCATTTAAGTTTCAATCTTGTATTCATACTTAGTGTAGATTGAAACTTAGCCATTGCGATAGAGATAGCAAAACTTAGACAAAACCTAGATTGCACTTTCTAGTTTGATTATTTGCATAGGTTTTGCTCTAGGGATTTAATTGTGGCCTAGTTTAGTAGAAGTTTTAGAAGTCCTAATTCACCCCCCCCCACCCTCTTAGGCGTCACCTGTTTCCTTCAATTGGTATTAGAGCCTGGTTTGGCTCATTTGAAACGTTTTAGCTTCACCGCTAAAAGAGCCGACGCTTTTTAGAGGAAGGGATGGATACCCATAGGCCACCACACTTTGACGGCACTAACTTCCCATATTATAGTGCTAGAATGGCTTGTTACCTAGAGGCCGTTGATCTAAGTGTTTGGAGAGTCACTCGTGACGGGATGAAACCCCTCAAGAATCCCGAGAAACCCACCACGAGTGAGGAAAAATAAATTTATTTAAATGCTAGAGCCAAAAATTGCTTGTATGAATCTCTTAGCATGGATATTTTTAATCAAGTATTTACCTTTAAAACTGCTAATGAGATTTGGCTAAAATTGCATGAGCTCCATGACGACATCCAATGTCCATGAGCAAAAACATTGCCTAGTCTTAAATGAGTATAATTCTTTTGCTATGAAAGATGACGAGCTTGTTAGAGACATGTATTCTCGTTTGAATCTAATTATCAATGAGCTCAATTCTATTAGCATTAATAAGCTAGGTGATGCGGACATTGTGAGGAAGATTATCTCCCTGCTACCACAACGAAAATATGGGAGCATCATCACCATTGATTCTTCAAGTGAAGATGAACCTCCAAGGACGCACAGCCACCGATCCTCATCACGCTCATCACGGTCATCACACAAATGCCTTATGGCAAGAGGTAACAAAAGCATTCCATCCTCTAGTGATGAAAGTAGTAGTGATGATGAAGGTGAGGGAAAGCCCTCTGTAGATGAGCTTGCGGAAGCCATAGAATTTTTCTAGGATGTTTGCACTAAGCAAAAAGCTCAACTTAAAACTTTGAAAAATAAGGTGATAGCTCTCAAAATGATTATAAAGGTTTGCTAGAAAAATTTGAAACTTTTGCAAACTTAAATAGTGAGCTGTCAACTAAAATTGAGCTATTAGAATCTAGTGCTCCATCCACTGCTACCGATGATGGTCTCATTAAAAAGAATGAAAAACTTAAGGCTAAGTTAGCTAGCTCCCAAGAAGCTATTGAAAATTTGCTAGAGAAAATGAAAATTCTTAGCATACACAATAATGAGCTAATTACTAAGCTAGAAAACATTGGTAGCACCCCAGCAGCATCTTTAGTTGATATACCTGAAATTATTAAGAAAGATGCTTCTACTTCTTGCTTTGATTTAATTGATGATTCTAACCCCTGCAACCAAGTTCTTGTTGAGAATATTGTTGTAGAAACATGTTCGGATGAGGTTGCAAAGGAAAATGAACAATTAAAACAAGAAGTGGCTCGCCTTGGCAAGGCTTTATATGACAAGAAAGGCAAAGCCAAACAAATCTGACCTCCACAGGATAACACCACTGCGGGAGTGAACAAGCCTATGGAGGGAGAAACTGTGATTTGTAGGCTATGCCACAAAGAAGGCCATAAGTCTTTCCAATGCAAGGCGATGACCGGGGATAAGCAAAGGCAAAAGCTCAAGCAAAAGCCATCAAGCAAAATCTCCAACACCTACATCAAAAAGGTGGACAAAAAGACTGCTACACCATATTTAATCAAGAAGAAAAAGAATGGAAAGGTGATAGCAATCAAGGCAAACAGGCAAGCCAATAAAGGAAAGAGGACCAAACGAATCTGGGTGCCAAAGGAAATAATTTCAACAAAGAAAAGCACCAAGAAGGTTTGGATCCCAAAAGGGAAGTGAGTGGACCAAAGGTCTTCAGGAAATTTGGAGACTTGGCAAATTTGGGATGTATATCATGGGATACATCATATTGGATCAAGTTTACTTGCCAAGTGGGTTAGTGAAAATTTTGGACCCAAATTTCCCACCCATGACTAAGGTAACTAGATTTATTGTATATCGTGTTTTTAGATATGCGTATCTATTTACCTTGTATCTAGTGTACCTTTCTTGCCTAGTATTATATTTGTTATTTACTTTTGTTTAAAATTATGCATACTAGGTAAATCACATGGTAGGATTGCTTGCTTTCAATTCATATACTTAAGCAAACCTACATGGCTTAAAATGTTTATTTAAGCACGGCACATAGCTTCTATATCACTCCATAATAAATGATACACCAATTGAAAATTTCGAATTCTATAAGTTGTATCATTTAATTTATATGTGTCAAAGTTCCGATTATAGATAATTTGCCCCTCTTGATATCAAATCAAAGTGCATGTCTCCTACAAGTATTCAAAACTTGTATGCACACCTTCAGGGGGAGGTTACTCTATAATCTAATACTTTGAGACTAACACCGTTTCAAGTCTATTTCATGTGATAGTCTCATTGTAAGGAAAATGAGGTCCCCGGAGAAAGACAACAATCTTCCATTGCAAAATCTCCAAGAACTCTCATGTCTCTCAAGCTCGCCATTGAATTTCAATCGGTATCTTTTGAGACTACATCTAGTATCATTTACATGTCTTCTCCAATATTTGATTAGACTACATTTCATATCATATACTTCCATGTTGCTAAAAATGCATAAGTAGTTAACTCATATTCTGTTACCTATGCATAAGGGAAGTTAGTCTTTTCAAATCATGTCTTGCACCTCTAATTTTCACATGCTTTTTCCTAAGATCTCTGTCAAGGGGAGCTCTTCTTCATCTCTAAAGGGGGAGAAAACTCTTTCTAAAGGAGAACACTCATTTAGGGGGAGTAATCTTTTGAGGACAAGCTTTTATTTACTTCCTACAAGCTTTTAATGTCTTCCTTTTTGGTGGTTGATGCCAAAGGGGGAGAAGTTTAGGGACCAAAGCAATGAAAACTATATCAAACACCAAACACCACAAATTTAAAATTTTAAATCTACAAATGGTTTTTCAAGTGATTTTGGTTATTTGGTCCAAAATAGGAAGTAAGTGAATTATGGAGTTAGGGGGAGGCTTAAGTCCATAATATCACATTGTGGGGACAAACATGCATCCTAGCAAGTAGATTGCATATTTTCATTCAAATACTTGTATTATTTGCTTGCTTTGGTTGTGTTGTCATCAATCACCAAAAAGGGGGAGATTGTAAGGAAAATGGACCCCGGGCCATTTGGCTAATTGAGTTTTGGTGTTTGATGATCAACACAATCCGTGAACTAATAAGTTTTCTAGTGTTTATGATTGTAGTTCACATGATGCAAGATTTACTTGGACTAAGGAATTGGGGAAAGCAACACCTCAAAAGAAGACATTAAGAAGATCCAAGAAAAGACCAAGTGTGTTGTCTGCGAACTGTCTATGCGTGGAGCACCGGACTGTCCGGTGGCACACCGGACTGTCCGGTGTCCACATGCCGGACTGTCCGGTGCACCAGGGAACTGCAGCCCAACGGCTAGTTCCAGGTGGCACCTAGAGAGAAGACCACCGGACTGTCTGGTGTGAGCACCAGATTGTCCGGTGTGGAAAGCCTGCGGAGCCAACGGTCACCTGCTCTGACAGGGCAACAGCTAGGCACACCGGACAGGCTACAGTGTGCTGTCCAGTGCACCACCGGACTGTCTGGTGCACCACCGGACTGTCTGGTGCACCACCGGACTGTCCGGTGTGCCGCAGAAAACTACAGCTTTTCTCCAACGGCTAGAATTGTGTTGGGGGCTATAAATACACCCCCAACCGGCCATTTGAAGGTGTGGGAGCCCAAGCAACATACCAAGGCATATAGTGCACATTTCCAGGAGCTCAAACACCTAAGTGCTTAATAGAATCACTCGGTGATTAGCGTAGGTGCTTTGCGAAGTGCTTAGGTTAGTTAGACCACTTTAACGCTTGCTCTAGGTGAACCCTAGTTAGTTGAGTGAGTTTTGTAAAACCACACAACCCCTCGGTTCTTGCGTGAGTCGTTGTAATTGTACCGAGTGGGGCGAGAGTCTTGCGAGACCGTGACAACCGCGTTTGTGTCACGGCCACCACCTTGTACCTGGAGGGAACGAGGCCCGCGGCGTTTCAGCCGGAAGCTCGATAGTGGAGACGGCGGGGAGCGTCCGAGAGGAGCCGGAAGCGGAGCACCACTTGTGCGTGGAGAAGGCCCGCGGCTCTCTACGGAGTTACTCGACCGTGGTGCTTGGCCCTCGCGTGGGCTTCCCTTTGCGTAGGGGCACCAATGAGGATTAGTCGGGACCTTGGGTGGTTCCGGATACCTCGGTAAAAATACCGGCATCATCCATGAGAGTTTGCTTCTCTACTTTGCTCTTTAAGTTTCCGCATTTATATTAAGCATTTAAGTTTCAATCTTGTATTCATACTTACTTAGTGTAGATTGAAACTTAGCCATTGTGATAGAGATAGCAACACTTAGACAAAACCTAGATTGCACTTTCTAGTTTGATTATTTACATAGGTTTTTGCTTTATAGATTTAATTGTGGCCTAGTTTAGTAAAAGTTTTAGAAGTCCTAATTCACCCCCCTCTTAGGCGTCACCCATTTCCTTCATCCACCACCGCCCCCGATGACCATCGACCAGATGTTCCTAATGCAGACTCAGGCAGTTCAAGCCATTGGTCAGACTCTGACCACCATTCAGCAGCAGCAGCAGCCACCACCTCAGCCTCAGATGCCTAGAGACAAGCGTGCTGAATTCATGAGAGGTCATCCCCCAGTGTTTGCTAACTCTTTTGACCCCATGGATGCTGAAGATTGGCTGCGTACCATGGAGCGGGAGTTGCACACCGCTCAGTGCGACGACAGGGAGAAAGTTCTGTATGGTCTCCGTCTATTGAGAGGAGCAGCCCAGTCTTGGTGGGAGTCCTATCTCGCCACCCATGCCAACCCTGACACTATCACCGGGGAGGAATTCAAAGACAATTTCCGCCAGTACCATGTTCTCGCAGGTCTGAATGACAGTGAAGAAGGAGGAGTTCCTAGCGCTCAAGCAAGGGCCTATGTCTGTCAGTGAGTACCGAGACAAATTTCTGCAGCTGTCTCGCTATGCTCCTGAGGGTGTTAACACAGATGCCAAGAGGCAGTACCGTTTCTTGAGAGGCTTAGTTGACCCTCTGCATTATCAGTTGATGAATCATACCTTTCCCACATTTCAACATCTGATCAATAGAGCGATCATGACCGAGAAGAAGCGCAAGGAGATGGAAGATCGCAAGCGTAAGATTGGTGGACCTCAACCTAGAAGCAGCAATCACCCCTGTTTCTCAGGCAACTCACCTCAGTAGTTCAAGCAGAATCAGCGCCCACCTCAGCAGCAGCAGTTTCAAAGGCAGTACCCTCAGCACCAACAGTAGAATCGCTAGAACAATCAGTCAGGAGGAGGTCAGTTCTAGAGGTAGAATCAGCAGGCACCTCATCTTCCTGCCCCAGCAACCCAACAGAACAGTCAAGCAGCACCAGTTCAGGGCGAAAGCAGAGCATGTTTCCATTGTGGAGAGCAAGGCCATTAGGTGATGCAATGTCCGAAGAAGGAAGCCCAGTAGCAGTTAGGCCCTAGTGCCCCAGCAAAGCAGAATGTGCCCCAGCCTGGAGCAGGCAACCGCTTGTTGGGGGCCTTCTTCTTCCGAAGGTCCTCAAAAACATAATTTGACAATGTTTTCCGAGTGAAACATGTGAACATGTATCTTCGGAGTCAGGTTGCGGGTATACAAGAGCATGGTTAAGACGAAGCTTGGTTGGGATGGAAAGCGACCACGACGAAGGATAAGACGATCACGAAGCTATGTGCAGAAAAGCTTCGGCATGACTGGCAGAAAAGAGGAACCGACTTAAAGATGAAAAGCCAAATTAAACCTTGAAGAGTTGCTATAGAGTTATTGATATATGTAAACGGCATCAATGTAATTTTATATGGGCTGCGTCCCGTGCCTATAAATAGATGAACAGTACTCCCGTACTGTTCAGGCTGACCGGGCATACGCTTTTTGCATCACGTCTGTACCTTTACTTTTCATTAATCTGAAGGTACATTTATAATTTGTCTTTATGAATCTGGTAATAAAAATAAGTTGATGATAATATTCATATCATTATTCATGTTTCATATATGTGTTCTTTTTTACCATATATCGATCTTACGAAGGTTTTTTCCTTCGTAACCTTCGTCCAGAATTCATTATATCCGAAAGGGCATAATGTTTATAAGGACGAAGGGATTTAACATTTAACACTTTTTATGTTGCCTTGTTCTTAACTCTTAGCATTTGAGAACAAGTCCCCAACACCGCTCCCAGCCACGCTACAACCATGGGAGACTGAACCACTTGGAGGCCAAAGCAGTTCAGGAAACACCTGGTACGACAGTAGGTTTGTTTCTAGTCGACTCCCATATTGCATAAGTGTTATTTGATACTGGAGCAACGCATTCATTTATTACTGCATCATGGGTAGAAGCACATAATCTTCCAATCACTACCATGTCAACCCCCATCCAAATTGACTCAGCCGGTGGTAGAATTCGAGCCGATAGCATTTGCTTCAATGTAAGTGTGGAAATAAGGGGGATAGCGTTTCCCGCTAATCTCGTAGTAATGGGTACTCAAGGAATAGATGTCATCCTAGGATGAATTGGCTAGATAAGTACCAAGCAATTATCAGTTGTGATAAGAGGATAATTAAGTTGGTGTCCCCACTAGGAGAAGAAGTGGAAACCGAGCTAGTCTTACCTGAACCAAGGAAAGGAAGTTGTCATCAGATGGCTATCGATAGCAAGGAGCCAGATTCACTCGAGATTATCAAGGTTGTTTCAGAATTCCCAGATGTGTTTCCGGAAGACTTACCAGGCATGCCACCTGAGCGAAAAGTTGAGTTTGCCATAGAGCTTCTTCCTGGAACTGCCCTCATCTTTAAGAGAGCTTACAGAGTATCTGGACCAGAGTTGGTCAAACTCAAGAAGCAGATTGATGAGCTGTCAGAGAAAGGTTATATAAGGCCAAGCACCTCGCCTTGGGCCGCCCCTGTCCTGTTCGTGGAGAAGGATGGTACTAGAAGGATGTGTATCGACTATTGAGCTCTGAATGAGGTCACCATCAAGAACAAGTACCCCTTGCCTAGAATAGAAGATCTGTTCGACCAGTTGAGAGGAGCCAGCGTGTTTTCAAAGATAGATCTGGGGTCAGGTTAACACCAGCTCAGGATTCGATCTTCAGACATTTCGAAGACGGCATTCATTACCAAGTATGGGTTGTATGAGTTCACTGTTATGTCTTTTGGCCTAACGAATGCACCAGCCTTCTTCATGAATCTGATGAACAGTGTATTCATGGATTATCTTGACAAGTTTGTGGTGGTATTTATTGATGATATTCTTATATATTCTCAAAGTGAGGAGGAACATGTGGATCATTTGAAGATGGTATTGCAGAGATTGCGAGAGCACCAGTTGTATGCAAAGTTGAGTAAGTGTGAGTTCTGGATCAATGAAGTCTTGTTCTTGGGTCACATAATAAATAAAGATGGATTAGCTGTGGATCCGAAGAAAGTGGCAGACATTCTGAACTGGAAAGCGCCAACAAATGCTCGAGGAATCAAGAGCTTCATTGGAATGGCCAGATATTATCAGCGATTCGTTGAAGGGTTTTTGAAGATTGTGAAACCGATGATAGCTTTGCTAGGCAACAAGGTTGAGTTCAATTGGACCCAGAAATGTCAAGAAGCCTTTGAAGCGCTGAAAGAGAGGTTGACTACAACGCCTGTCTTAGTCTTACCTGATGTGCACAAGCCCTTCTTAGTGTATTGCGACGCTTGTTACACTGGTTTGGGATGCATGTTGATGTAAGAGGGAAGAGTTGTATCTTACTCGTCCCAACAGCTAAAGGTTCATGATAAGAATTACCCAATCCATGACCTAGAGTTGGCAGCAGTGGTTCACGCACTGAAGACATGGAGGCACTATCTGTACGGACAGAAGTGCAATGTTTACACAGACCACAAGAGTCTGAAGTACATATTCACTCAGTCGGAGCTAAATATGAGACAACGAAGATGGTTAGAATTGATCAAAGACTATGAATTGGAGATTCATTACCATCTAGGCAAAGCGAATGTAGAGGCAGATGCTTTGAGCATGAAAAGTCAAGTCAATATGATGGTCGCTCATCCGATGCCTTATGAGTTGGCCAAAGAGTTTGACAGGTTGAGCCTCGGATTTCTAAACAGCATGCGAGAAGTAACAGTTGAGTTAGAGCCCACTTTAGAGCGAGAAATCAAAGAAGCACAGAAGAATGATGAGAAGACCCGTGAAATTCGGCAGTTGATTTTGGAAGGAAGAGGTAAAGACTTTCGGGAAGATGTAGAAGGTGTAGTATGGTTCAGGGACCATTTGAGTGTTCCCAATGTCCAGTCTATTTGGGAGTTGATCCTCAAGGAAGCTCATGAGTCAGCTTATTCTATACACCCTGGAAGTGAGAAGATGTATCAGGATCTGAAGAAGAAATTCTGGTGGTACGGAATGAAAAGGGAGATCATAGAGCATGTGGCTATATGTGACAGTTGTCAAAGGATCAAGGCAGAGCATCAGAGGCCAGCTGGATTGTTGCAGCCATTGCGAATTCCTCAGTGGAAATGGGATGAAATCGGGATGGACTTCATAGTCGGATTGCCTCGCACTCGTGCCGGCTACGATTCCATTTGGGTAGTGGTGGACCGCTTAACCAAGTTAGCCCACTTCATACCTATCGAGACTAACTACAGCAGTGCAGTATTGGCAGAATTGTACATGTCCCGGATCATTTGTCTTCACGGTGTGCCAAAGAAGATAGTGTCAGACAGAGGAACGCAGTTCACCTCTCATTTCTGGCAGCAGTTGCATGAAACTTTGGGTACACATCTGAATTTTAGTTCAGCCTACCATCCGCAGACAGACGGTCAGACTGAAAGAACCAATCAAATCCTTGAAGATATGTTGAGAGCTTGTGTGTTGCAAGATTAGTCCGGATGGGACAAGAGATTGCCTTATGCAGAATTCTCTTATAACAACAGTTACCAGGCCAGCTTGAAGATGTCACCATTTCAGGCGCTTTATGGAAAGAGTTGTAGAACTCTATTGCAATGGGATCAACCTGGAGAAAAGCAAGTTTTCGGGCCAGACATTCTGCTCAAAGCTGAAGAAAACATCAAGATGGTTCGGGAGAATCTAAAGATAGCGCAAGCAAGGCAGCGAAGATTATGCAGACATAAGAAGGAGAGAGCTGAGCTTCGAAGTCGGAGATTTTGGCTACTTGAAAGTATCACCGATCAGAGGAGTCAGAAGATTCGGAGTCAAAGGCAAGCTAGCACCCCGCTATGTTGGTCCGTATCAGATTCTCGCAAAGCATGGAGAAGTGGCCTATCAGCTCAGTCTTGCCAGAAGGTTTGTCCGCAGTGCATGATGTCTTCCATGTGTCTCAGTTGAAGAAGTGTCTACGTGTGCCAAAAGAGCAGTTGCCAGTGGAAGGTCTGGAGGTCCAGGAGGACTTGACCTACATAGAGAAGCTAGTGCAGATTCTTGAGACTGTAGACAGGGTCACCCGGAGGAAAACTATCAGAATGTGCAAAGTCAGATGGGATCACCACTCTGAGGAAGAAGCAACCTGGGAGCGTGAGGATGACCTAATGGCTAAATATCCTGAACTCTTTGCTGGCCAACCTTGAATCTCGAGGGCGAGATTCTTTTAAGGGGGATAGGTTTGTAACGCCCTGAATTTGGGGGTATAATTTTTTTCTTCTTTTTACTCACCAAATTCAGGCGTTACTCTCTTTTCTCTTCCCGTTTCGCTCCTTCTTCCCAATTTCAAAGCAGTATAGCGACTGGTGTCCGTATTACGTGTAAACAAAAACCTAAGTTGTCATGGGTGTTGCATCATGCCGAGGCATTTTTTTTCTTGTCTGATGTCATGTTTAATCGCGTGTGTTGCTCAGTCTCGTTTCACGAATCGGATTCCGATCGGTGGTTGTGCGTGTCGTGGGTTTTTGCCCCGCGACGCGACCCAACCCGACCCAGCCCGGCCCAGTCGGCCCGCTCTGGCCCGGCCACCCCCAGCGCCCTGCCCCTCCCCCATGCGTGCCCCCTCCCTTCTCTCCCTTTCTCTCATTTGATTTTCCCGCGCAGCAACCTCCTCTCCTCCACCTCTCTCTCTCTCCCCGTGGTGCCCTAGGTTTTGGAGACGGTGATCGCCAGATTTGGACCCCGAGGTGAGCTCCCCTCCCCTCTCCCTCTCCCTCTCTCCCTTTCCCTTCTACTCCCCAGCGTGTGACCCCACCCGCCCCCTCGCGCGCGTGGCCCCCTGGCATGGCGGTGCCCCCTCCTCTGCTCACATGGCGCGGTGGCGCCCCCTACTGCAGCCCCCTAGCACGGCGCGCGCCCCCTCCTCTGCTCCCCTGGCGCGCGGCGGCCCCCTCCCCCGGCCCCCCTCACACAGTGCCGCCCCCTCCCCCAGCCCCCAAGCGCGGCGCGGCCCCCTCCCCCAGCCCCTGGCGTGGCGCGGTCCCACCCCAGGCCCCTGGCGCGGCGCGGCCCCCTACCCCGGCCCCCTGGCGGCGGCGAGGCCCCCTACCCCGGCCCCTGGTGTCACTACCCGGTTTTTAGAAGGTAAACCGAATGCGAACCATGTACGTGCCAGGATCAGTTATTCACGTACACAGCAGTTACATAACATGGACATCATCACACAGTGCTCAAATAGTATTAAAAGGGGAAATAATAGTCGATTACATCATACGTCTGAGACGTCCATATAGTTCTTACAATAAATCAAAGTGCGGAAAAGAAACGTAGATAACGCGGCCTTCACAGGCAGCCGACTGGGGGTTGCCGCTAACCCACGCCTAGAACTCGTCGTAGTCTTGAAACTCCTGGAAGTCTCCTTCCACAGCTTCATCTTCTCCTGAGCAGTGGTTGCAATGCTGACAACCTGGGGGGGGTTTGGTGTGTAGAGCAAGGGTGAGTACACATCAACATACTCAGCAAGCATCCTGTTTGGCTGTAGTGGACTAGCTTTATGTGGGGATAAGTCAAGCAGTTGCTTTTAGTTGGTCAGGTTATTACTTACTAGTAGAAAGCCAGGTTTTAACATTAACCCAAGTTATTAGCCCAATGTATCCTTTCCAAACGGAAAGAATACCACTTACCAGCACCATAATCATAATCAGAACCATCAATCTCATTGCCACCTGTACCAAAATGTCTCTGATCAAGTATCACTAATCTCTGGAGCTCCCTTGGCCGCTCATAACCGCGAGCACGGCTGATATATCAGTTTCATAACACTCTGCAGAGGTTGCGCACTTTACCCACAAGCCGTGATTCCCTCTTGCCTCGGGCTGATCAAACCCTTAAACACTACCAAGGTGAATAGGCAGGGTTTCACTACGTAGCCTTTACAAAGATTCCCCGGGGCTGTAGCCACCCGTTAGGTTTCCTAAATGTACCGCACTCCTCCCCAAGGGACAAATCAACCTTGGCAGAGCGAGCCGCATACACCGAGCCCCATTGACGGCACAACGGCTAAGCGAACTACACCCCGGTTCCTCTAATTATTCAGCTAAGGGCGTCCCATTCCACCCTCATGGTTGCACTGTTTTCCCGGGCGGTCATCCATTGAACAGGTCCTTACGGAGAGGCACTCGAGAAACCGCTCGAGTCCCCTTGAAGGTCACAAATATAATCATAAATAAGAAGGGAAAACAGTGTATCATAGATAATCACATCATGTTCATTGATTAGAGTTGAGCAATAGCATCAGACTAAGCAGTAATAATCCGACCCAAATAGGTAAACAAGGACATGGATAACAAAAACTAGTCAATCCTTAGGTATAAATGTGTAATGCGGGAGGTGAATTAAAGAATGAATAGGACAGAAATAGGTCAAAGGACACTTGCCTCCACCAACCGACTGCTGCTCAGGGGCTTCTCCTGCGAATTCCTCGGGCTCTTCGACCGGATCGTTCTCTATGCGAGCGCAAACATACATACACCCACATATTTAATACAAAAGAACAGTACACCATACAAGAGAACAAGTAAAGCGAATATGCATCAAGTATGACATTCGATATCGCATTCATTAAGGTTAGAAAGAAACGGGAAAGGTCTCGCAGGGGGTTAAAGTTTATGCACTAATGATTAGTTACAACTGGTTCTTAACAAAAGAATTCTGTTATATACACTAATGGAAACCTAGTCATTTTAAGTTGATCAACATTGCACTAGGTAAACAATTAACTAAATGAATCAACTAGCGCAACGAAATTCTAGATTAAGCTTCATATTTCAATAACATGAACAATGATTAGCCTACCTAAAATAAAATAACTATGATAACAGAAAGTAAAACAAAATAAATAAATAATATAAAAAAATAAAAAATAAAAAAGGGGGGGGGCGGTTGAACCGGCCGGGGGCAGGGCGGCTGGGGCGGCCGAACCGGCGGCCAGGGCGGCCGAACTGGTGGCCAGGGCCGGCCGAGGCGGGGGCGCGGCCAGGGGCGCGTGGCCAGGCGGCCGGGGAGGGCGCGGCCAGGGGCTGCCGGGGGCGCGCGGCCAGGCGGCCAGGCGCGGCCAGGGGGCGGCCAGGCGCGGCCAGGGGGGCGGCCAGGCGGCTGGGGGGCGGCCAGGCGGCTGGGCCGGCCAAGGAGAGAGAGGAGGGGAGAGGGGAGAGGGAGGGAGGAGGGAGGAGGGGGGAGGGGGGCTCACCGGGGACGGGTGAACGACGGCGAGGGGCGGCGGTTGGGCCGGCGGCCAGGGGGCGGCCGAGCTGGGGGTAGGAGGCGGCGGCTAGGGTGGGGAGAGGGAGAATGGGAGGGAGAGAGAGAGGGAGTTGGGGGAAAAGGGGAGGGGGGTGGGGGCGGTTGGGCCAACTAAGGCCCAAGAGGGGCGCGCAGGGGGCGGCTGGCGGCAGGGACGGCTGGGCCGGCCAGGGACGGCTGGGCCGGCCAGGGAGGCCCACGGCGCGGGAGAGAGAAAAAGGGAGGAGAGAGAGATAGAAAGAAAAAGAAAAAGAAAAAAAGAAAAAGGTTATCTCCTTTTCGAAATTCGTTTTTCCTAGATGAATGTATTTGCACTTTCAAACAATCAAAGAATGCACGGTTCGGCATGGTGCATCAAACAACATAAAGTATTTAGGGTTTTCTTTACACGGTAATTCCAAACCGAATCCCGCTAGCTTTAGAAAAAGTCAAGGTCTAGCGAGGGAAAAAGAAAAAGAAAAGGTAACACCCGAATTTGGCGAGTAAAGAAAAGAAAAAATTCAACTGCAAAATTCGGGGCGTTACAAACCTATCCCCCTTAAAAGAATCTCGCCCTCGAGATTCAGGGCTGGCTAGCAAAGAGCTCTGGGTACTTGGCCATCAAATCATCTTCACGCTCCCAGGTTGCTTCTTCCTCAGAGTGGTGACTCCATCTGACTTTGCACATTCTGATGGTCTTCCTTCGGGTGACTCTATCTGCAATCTCAAGGATCTGAGCTGGCTTCTCAACATAGGTCAGGTCCTCCTGGACTTCCAGACCTTCCACTGGCAACTGCTCTTCTGGCACACGCAAGCACTTCTTCAACTGAGACACATGAAAGACATCATGCACAGCTGACAAATTCTCTGGCAGACTGAGCTGATAGGCCACTTCTCCACGCTTTGAGAGGATCTGGTACGGACCAATGTAGCGGGGTGCTAGCTTGCCTTTGATTCCGAACCTTCTGACTCCTCTGATCGGTGACACTTTCAGATAGACAAAGTCTCCGACTTCAAAACTCAGCTCTCTTCTCCTTGTGTCTGCATAGCTTCGCTGCCTCGATTGCGCTATCTTCAGATTCTCTCGGACCATCTTGATGTTCTCTTCAGCTTCAAGCAGAATGTCTGGCCCAAACACTTGCTTCTCTCCAGGCTGATCCCATTGCAACGGGGTTCTACAACTCCTTCCATAGAGCGCTTGAAATGGTGACATCTTCAAACTAGGCCTGGTAACTGTTGTTATAGGAAAACTCTGCATAAGGCAAACGCTTGTCCCATCCGGACTGATCTTGCAACGCACAGGCTCTCAACATGTCTTCAAGAATTTGATTGGTTCTTTCGGTCTGGCCATCTGTCTGCGGATGATAAGCTGAACTGAAATTCAGATGTGTGCCCAAGGCTTCATGCAACTGCTGCCAGAAATGAGAGGTGAACTGCGTTCCTCTGTCTGACACTATCTTCTTTGGCACACCATGAAGACAAACGATCCGAGACATATATAGTTCTGCCAATACTGCACTGCTGTAGGTGGTCTTGACAGGTATGAAGTGGGCTGACTTGGTCAAGCGGTCCACTACTACCCAAATGGAATCGTAGCCGGCTCGAGTGCGAGGCAATCCGACTATGAAATCCATACCAATTTCATCCCATTTCCACTGAGGGATCCGCAACGGTTGCAACAATCCAGCAGGTCTCTGGTGTTCTGCCTTAATTCTTCGGCAACTATCGCACATAGCCACATGCTCTGCGATTTCCCTCTTCATTCCGTACCACCTAGAATTTCTTCTTCAGATCCTGATACATCTTCTCACTGCCAGGGTGAATTGAATAGGCTAGTCTCGTGAGCTTCCTTGAGAATCAACTCCCGAATGGACTGGACATTGGGAACACACAAGCGGTCTTTGAACCATATCAGGCCTTCTGCATCTTCTCGAAAATCTTTGTCTCTGCCATCTAGAATCAGTCGCCGAATCTCACTGATCTTTTCATCATTCTTCTGCGCTTCTTTGATTTCTCGCTCCAAGGTAGGTTCCAATTCAACTGTGACTCCTCGCGAATTGTTCAGAAATCCGAGACTCAACCTGTCGAACTCCTTGGCCAACTCATAAGGCATCGGACGAGCGACCATCAGATTGACTTGACTCTTTCTGCTCAAAGCATCTGCCACTACGTTTGCTTTGCCTGGATGGTAATGGATCTCCAACTCATAGTCTTTGATCAACTCTAACCATCTTCAGTTGCCTCATGTTCAATTCTGACTGAGTGAATATGTACTTCAGACTCTTGTGGTCTGTGTAAACATCGCATTTCTGTCCATACAGATAGTGCATCCATGTCTTCAGTGCATGAACCACTGCTGCCAACTCTAGGTCATGGATTGGGTAATTCTTCTCATGAACCTTCAGCTGTCGGGACGAGTAAGCCACAACTCTTCCCTCTTGCATCAACACGCATCCCAAACCTGTGTAACAAGCATCACAGTACACCGAGAAGGGCTTGTGCACATCAGGCAAGACTAAGACAGGCGCTGTTGTCAACTTCTCTTTCAGCGCTTCGAAGGCCTCTTGACATTTCTGGGTCCACTTGAACTCAACCTTAGTTGCCTAGCAACGCTGTCATTGGTTTCGCAATCTTCGAAAACCCTTCAATGAATCGCCGATAATATCCGGCCATTCCAATGAAGCTCTTGATTCCTCGGGCATCTGTTGGCGCTTTCCAGTTCAGAATGTCTGCCACTTTCTTCGGATCCACAGCCAATCCTTCTTTGTTGATTATGTGACCCAAGAACAGGACTTCACTGATCCAGAACTCACACTTGCTCAACTTTGCATACAACTGGTGCTCTCGCAATCTCTGCAATACCATCCTCAAATGATCTGCATGTTCTTCTTCACTTTGAGAATAAACCAGAATGTCATCAATGAATACCACCACAAACTTATCAAGATAATCCATGAATACACTGTTCATCAAGTTCATAAAGAACGCTGGTGCATTGGTCAAACCAAAAGACATCACTGTGAACTCATACAAACCATACTTGGTAATGAATGTCGTCTTCGGAATGTCCGAAGGTCGGATCCTGAGCTGATGATAACCTGACCTCAGATCAATCTTGGAGAACACACTGGCTCCTCTCAATTGGTCGAACAGATCTTCTATTCTGGGCAAAGGGTACTTGTTCTTGATCGTGACTTCATTCAAAGCTCGATAATCGATACACATCCTCTTTGTGCCATCTTTCTTCTCCACAAACAGGACAGGGGCGGCCCAAGGCGAGGTGCTTGGCCGGATGTAACCTTTCTCTGACAGCTCATCAATCTGCTTCTTAAGCTCAACCAACTCTGGTCCAGATATTCTGTAAGCTCTCTTAAAGATAGGGGCGGTTCCAGGAAGAAGCTCTATGGCAAACTCAACTTTCCGCTCTGGTGGCATACCCGGTAAATCCTTTGGAAACACATCTGCGAATTCAGACACAACCTTGATACTCTCAATTGGGTCTGCTTCACTGCTATCGACAGCCATCTGATAACAACTTCCTTTCTTTGGCTCAGGCGGGACTAACTCGGTCACCACTTCCTCTCCTAGTGGGGACACCAACTTGATTGTCCTTTTATCACAACTGATAACTGCCTGATACTTATCTAGCCAATTCATCCCTAGGATGACATTTATTCCCTGAGTATCCATTACTATAAGGTTGGCGGGAAACGCTATCCCCCTTATTTCCACACTTATATTCAAACAGATGCTATCAGCTCGAATTCTACCACCGGCTGAGTCAATTTGAATGGGGGTTGACATGGTAGTAATTGGAAGATTATGTGCTTCTACCCATGATGCAGTAATGAAAGAATGTGTTGCTCCAGTATCAAATAACACTTCTGCAATATGGGAGTCGATTGGGAACATACCTACTGTCATGCCGGGGGTCTCCTGAACTGCTTCAGCCTCCAAGTGGTTCAGTCTTCCATGATTATAGCGCTGCTGAGAGCGGTTGCCTGATCCAGGCTGGGACACATTCTGCTTTGCTGGGGCATTGGGGCCTGACTGCTGCTGGGCTGCCTTCTTCGGACATTGCATCACCCAATGGCCTTGCTCTCCACAGTGGAAACATGCTCTGTTTCCAACCTGAGCTGGTGCTGCCTGATTGCTCTGCTGGTTTGCTGGGGCAGGAAGACGAGGTGTCTGCTGATTCTGCCTCGGAAACTGACCTCCTGACTGATTGCTCTGACGGTTCTGGTACTGATGCTGAGGATACTGCCTTTGGAACTGCTGATACTGCTGACGCTGCTGATGCTGCTGATGCTGCTGAGGTGGACGCTGGTTCTGCCTGAACTGCTGAGGTTGATTGCCTGAAAAACGAGGACGGCTGCTGCTTCCAGGCTGGGGTCCACTGATCTTGCGCTTACTGATCCTCCATCTCCTTACGCTTCCTTTCTGTCATGATTGCTCTGTCAATCAGGTGCTAGAATGTCGGGAAGGTATGATTCATCAGTTGGTACTGAAGAGGGTCGACCAAGCCTCTCAAGAAACGGTACTGTCGCTTGGCGTCGGTGTTGACATCCTCAGGAGCATAGCGAGACAACTGCAGAAACCTGTCTCGATACTCACTGACAGATGATGACCCTTGCTTAAGGGCCAGGAACTCCTCCTTCTTCATTGTCATCAGACCTGCAGGCACATGGTACTGACGAAAGCTACCTCTGAACTCATCCCAGGTGATGGCATCGGGGTTGGCATGGGTGGCGAGGTAAGACTCCCACCATGATTGGGCTGCTCCTCTCAACAGACGGGGACCATACAAGACTTTCTCCCTGTCATCGCACTGAGCGGTATGCAACTCCCGCTCCACAGTGCGCAGCCAATCTTCAGCATCCATGGGGTCAGAAGAGTGAGCGAACAGTTGGGGGATGACCTCTCATGAATTCAGCACGCTTGTCTCTGGGCATCTGAGGCATCTGAGGCTGGGGTGGAGCCTGCTGCTGTTGCTGCTGCTGCTGCTGCTGAATGGCGGCCAGAGTCTGACCGATGGCCTGAACTGCCTGAGTCTGCATCAGAAACATCTGCTCGATCGACATCGGGGGCGGGGGTGGCAGGTGCTGCTGTTGAGGCACCTCTTCCTGCGGAGCGGCCTGCTCCTGCTGAGCACGCCTTCCTCCTCTGCGCCTGTTCTCTGACATCTGCAGAACGCAACCACACATCAGAACTGATCTGGCAAATCTTGCAGCATAAGAAAAGAGTATAGAATTCTCCAACAGCACTGAACAGATGGGCATCTTCAATGATCTCCATTGCAGACCACACAGCTTCTCAGATAAAGAGGGAAGTAGAATAAAGGTTTTCCCAACTATATAACTAACCCCATTAACATAATAGGTAAACCAAAATGCAGGGGATACCCACACTCTGGTGACAGTCATTACAAAGATCCAAACCAAACATAATTCATCATGACAAACATAAATGCACAGGATATAGCAAACTACCCTGTCTAACTAAGACTAACTAAAACCGAGACTAACGCTAAGACTGAAGCTTCTATGTATATATATTCTGTATTAATTACAGGATCCAACTCTAGCGATCTATGGTTCTAGATTTATCTTGGTCTTGCAGTCGGGATTGCCATAAGACTGGAGTCCACGCCGAGGCGAGCGGTACGGGTGCTGAGTCCCAACGGGAGCGGGGGAACCATCATCCAAGTGACGACGTTCCGCGCGCTCAGCCCGCAGCAGGGCGATCTCAGCACGAGCCCTACTCAGCTCGTCTAATGCATGGTCCAGCTCCGTGTTTAGCACGGCGGCTAGGTTGACTGTGCTGCTCAACCTAGGATTGTCCTCACCAGCAGGTGAAACAATCACGCCTCCTATGCTGCCAGATGGACGGCGGGGGTAATACTTCAGGTCAAGACCGTCAGCTACCCCACCGAGAACCGAGCAGTAGTGCGAAAGCGCACGCCGTGCAGCATCCTGCATGGCTGCCTCAGCTGAGTCCCGCTCAGAGATAGAATAGTGCTCTGAGCAAGCCTTCGCGCCCTGGAGACTGTTCTCCGGACGGCGCACCAAGCAGGTCGCCTCCCAGCGGTCCGGGTAGACCCCGCGACTATGCTGGTAGACCACACAGCGATACTCGATGGACCAAGTACGTCGGTCAAGTGCCCGATGTAGCAGGGTGTCGAGCGCGTCGTGGAAGTGACACCCGCGAGCAGCGTCGCGAGTGATGGGTCGAGCAACCCATCCTTCCAGGCTCATGGTTAGCAGAGAGGTCGATGTCGTGGCTCAAGCTGTCGTCGCCACCTCCGTCGTCTGGGTCTCCTCCAGCAGCTACTCCAGAAGCTGGGGCGCCCAGTGGTGGTGCAGGGGGCGCCTCCAGGGGAAGCACAGGGGAGCAGCTCCTCATAGACTCTATCTCCTGCTGGAGCGAGAAGGAAGAGCCCCGCTGCTCCTGTCGTCGACGTTCCTGCTCCTCATGCAGGCGGTGGTGCAGTCTCTCCAAGTGGCTGGACTGTCCGGCCACGGGACGGCGAAGCGGACGCTCAGCAAGGCGGGAGGGTAAGAAGGGGATGACGGACTTTCATGTAGTGTGTCTAAGACGAGCCATCTACAAAAGACATCGCAAGCAAAAGGGTGAGAACAGAATTAATATGACCAGCAAGTAATGAATCATAAATAAATGAAGGATCAGAATAAAACATAATTTTCAGCAAGGTATAATATATAGTAGAACATAGGTTTGGTCAGTAGGACCAACTTTTGAAGGGGTACCAAAGTCAAGGCAGGGACAGAGGTCTATAATCCTTAGAACGACCATTCTACTCTAGGTTAGCGGTCCTACAGTCAGCACGGCTTTGATACCACTTATGTCACACCCGGTTTTTAGAAGGTAAACCGAATGCGAACCATGTACGTGCCAGGATTAGTTATTCACATACACAGCAGTTACATAACATGGACATCATCACACAGTGCTCAAATAGTATTAAAAGGGGAAATAATAGTCGATTACATCATACGTCTGAGACGTCCATATAGTTCTTACAATAAATCAAAGTGCGGAAAAGAAACGTAGATAACGCGGCCTTCACAGGCAGCCGACTGGGGGTTGCCGCTAACCCACGCCTAGAACTCGTCGTTGTCTTGAAACTCCTGGAAGTCTCCTTCCACAGCTTCATCTTCTCCTGAGCAGTGGTTGCAATGCTGACAACCTGGGGGGGGGGGGTTTTGATATGACCACGCCATTAAGCAACACATTACAACCCCAAAGTTATACTACATCAACTCAAGTACAACCAACATCGTCACCAACCCGAGTCTTTGATGGACCAATTACACGTAGCCGAGCTAAGAAGCTACAGCAAGAGGTGCACGCGCTAGTCTTTGATGGACCAATTACACGTAGCCGAGCTAAGAAGCTACAGCAAGAGGTGCACGCGCTACTTTATGAATTTCAATTAAACACTAATGCGAACTTTATGCTACCTAAGTCGTGTATGTTGATATTACTTAGGTTCACCAAGAGGAAGGACAAAACATATCAAAGACGAATCAGCAAGAAGAGCTACGTCCGAGTCAGTCCAGCGCTACAGAACCGTCCAGAAGAAACAGTCATAACTTTTGATTCCCAAAAGCTATGAAGGCCCATAAGTACTTTTTGGAAAGCTCTTGAAGTCTAGTTTTCAATGCTTCTACAGCCGACTTAACCACATCTACCAGAAAGGCAGCCGACCTACTTTAGTGCTGACTGGTCAGAAGGTCAACAGTCTGCTTGATGACCAAGTTTTCGTATTAAACTGCATCATTCTACGAAGTTTCATTAAGCATGCTATATATGGTGAGAAAGCTTATCAAGTTAGCTTTCCAATGCAACCAGTCCCACGTCATTTGAAGATTCCTAAAAGAAGTTATTGTCAAAATACTGAAGGCTGCGCAGAAGTCAAACAGCCACACGGAAATCAGCTCTGCAGATCTCCCGAAGAGGCTCCTTCACATTAGCACGTGAAAATACTTTTGTTTTGTGTTTATACCTCGCTAAGGCTGGTTGTTACTAGTATAAATACCCCCTATGTCTATGATGTAAGGCAGCTTATGATAATCTAAAACAGAACCCCTTTGTTCAGCTGTGTGCTAACAAATATTGAGAGTGATCTCTACCCCTTTGCTCTTGTGAATTCCTTCACGGGATTGCAGAAGCGGCGGCTTCATCCGCTCCCAATTGGTGCTCCTACTCCCTTCGAGGTCTGCTCGATTGATTGTAGGCTGTGTTGGTTGGTTCTTTGAGAGTGTGGTTGGGCGAATCCTCGATTCAGGCTGCCGGTTAAAGACGGTGGTTGGCTTCGAGTTTTATTTGTCAGGTTGCACTAGTTATCGCTGCTTGCAGCAAGTTATCTTGGCTTCTTTGAAGCTAGTTATCTGAAGATTGATCCTACGTCGTGAAGATCGGGCATCAGTGACGCATCATCTGGTATCAAAGCCTCAGTTGCCACGGTAGGATTCTTTACCCTTAGCTACATATATTTTGTGTTCGTCCTATCCACCAAAAAGCCATAAAATATTTTGTCATAGCCCTTTGTTTCAATCTGTTGTTCCAGTGAGTTTTGTTAAGTTTCAGTCCTTAGAGTCTTTGTTTAGTTGCTGGTCACTCTATCCTTTGTGTTCCCTTTGAGCCTCTTATATATATCTGAAAATATCCACAAAAAGAAAAATCTAAAAACTCTCCTCATTTCCTTCGCGTTAACTTTGATCCTATTTAAGTTATAGCTGCTGGTTGAGTTCTTTGTTAAGTATTATAAAGTGTGCAATATCATATAAGATCTCTGTGTTTAGTTTTATAAAAAAGAGTATCAAAAAAAAGAGAAGAAAGAAAAGTACCAAAGAAAAGTGTTGAACAAGATTGTGAAAGAAAAGTAAAACAATCAGTTTGTTTATGTGCACAAGTGCTGAAAATTTTATCAAGTTGTTCAACCAGTTTGCTATTGTCATTTGGTGCAAAATTTTGGTTGGATCTGATTGCAACACTTGCATTCCTATCATACTCCTTGTCTGCATCAAATCTGAAATTTCTTACGCGTGTGTTTGATCTATTTACATCACTCGTATCTTGTGGTCAGCACTAGGCAGGGAACTTCTAGTCGGATGGTTATTTAACTTAACAACAACTAGAATTCAGATTGTATCCCTTGTTTATTAATCCCCACCAAGCTCCACATATAAGCCATCGTAATCGGTACTCTGGTCTTGTATTCGCTTAACCACCACTTTCTTGTTACCACCACACATTTTCTTGCAACCCGCAGGGAACTCATAAGAGCTTTGGTTGGTAAGAGTGGTGAGGTTGTGAGATTCTATATAGCTTCATATTCCACCTATATTTGTTGCCTTGTTGTCACTAACTTCGCAGGAAGATGGATCCCAACGTTGAGATTGAAGAATGTGTCACCCTGATACAATTCAATGAGCTCAAACAAAGCATAGAAGCCAAGCAAGATCTGTTGGCACAAGATCTTCAGACACTTATGGCTGAAATCAGAGGTCGTCGTCGACTCCCCGACGGTGTAAGAAACCATGATGAAGATGAAGGAAATTATTCTAGAAGAGCAAGTGAACATGGGAGGAGAAATCAAGGTGCTGCATATGGTAGAGGAAGAGGCCGGAATCGAAGAAATAATGACAATGAAGAATCTGAATTTGGAGATGATCAGTCTCAACATCGCTATGGTCGCCGTCATCATAGAGGTGTCAACCAAGAAGAGAGATTTGGGAAACTTAAGTTTACCATGCCAAAATTTGATGGTAGATCTGATCCTGAAGATTATTTCACATGGGAATTGAAGGTGGAGAAAATCTTCCGCCTACATAATTATTCAGAGGAGAAGAAACTCGCAATGGCATCTCTTGAGTTTGAAGGATATGCTCTGATTTGGTGGGAGCAACTTCTTCGTGATCGTGAAGAAGATGGAGAGGACCCTATTATTACTTGGCAAGAGATGAAGCGAGAAATGAGAATTCGTTTTGTGCCGAAGCATTATCGGCGTGATCTTTTTGATAAATTGCAGAATTTGAGGCAAGGAAGTTTCTCTGTTGAGGAGTATTATAAGGAGATGGAGAAGGCCATGATTAGAGCCAATGTGTATGAAGACGAAGAGCAAACCATTGCACGTTTCATGGCTGGGTTACACCGCAACATTCAGCGTATTGTTGAGTTTCAGCCGTACCATAGTTTTATTGATTTGGTACATCAAGCCACCAAAGCTGAACGCCAGCTGCAACAAGATGCTAAGAGCAGCAAGCCCTTGTCATATGGTGCACAAACCATGACTGGAGGAAGCAAATCGATCTCAAGGTTTACTGCTGCATCCTCAGCAACAAAAGGTTCAACTGGAGGCCTGCGATCCAATATTCAAGGCAATTCTAGTGGAAAGAACGGTGCTGCTACAAACCCGAGTTATAAACCAGCAGCATCCACTTCAACATCAGTGGGTTCAACAGCCAAGAGTAGTGGTATTCAGTGCTTCAAGTGTGGAGGTCGTGGTCATGTCATAAAGGAGTGTCCAAATAATCGTGTGATCCTTGTGACTGATGATGGAGAATATACATCAGCTAGTGAAGAGGAAGCTGAAGCAGGAAATGAAGATGACATTGATAAATCTGAAGAACAAACGGGATGTGAATTTGAGCATGGTACTACTCTTGTGGTTACACAAATTTTGAGTGTTCAAATGAAAGAAGCTAAAATTGGACAGCGACATAATCTTTTTCAAACGCGAGCCAAAGTGCAAGACAAAGTAGTAAAAGTGATCATTGATGGAGGGAGTTGCCATAATCTTGCAAGTCGTGAGATGGTTGAAAAGCTTGGTTTGAAGTTGCAGCGACACCCTCATCCATATCATGTCCAATGGTTGAATGAATCAGTAGATATCAAGATTGGTTATAAGGTGAAAGTTTCGTTCAAGATTGGAGAGTATGTTGACACAGTGGAGTGCGATGTTGCACCCATGTCTGTGTGTCACATGCTGCTAGGAAGACCTTGGCAATATGATCGATATTCTCAGCATTGTGGAAGAACAAATCAATACACGCTAGATCTAAAAGGGAGAAAGTTTGTACTCAAGCCTATGACCCCTCAACAAATCATGGCTGAACACTTACAAAAGAAAACTGAAATTAGTACAGCAAGTAGAGGAGGAGAAGAGCAAAAGAAATTGAGTGCCATCCACAATTCGGTGAGCGAGTGCTACAAGCCAAATTCAAGAGATAAAAAGAAGGAAGAGGGAGAACATCTAGTTATGCTAGCCACAAAATCTGAGCTGAGAGAAGTGAGGAAAAACCCATATCAAGTGCTCTTTGTACTTGTGAACAAAGAAGCTTTGATTTCTCCTAACGACATAATATCTCTTCCTAGTGTTGTGGCTGATCTTTTGCAGGACTTTGAAGATGTGTTTCCACAAGAAACACCAGCTGGACTACCTCCACTTCGTAGGATTGTGCATCAAATTGATCTCATTCCAGGGGCTACACTTCCTAACCATCCACCGTATCGAACCAATCCTGAAGAATCTAAGGAGATACAAAGGCAAGTACAAGAACTTCTTGATAAAGGTTTTGTTCGTGAAAGCTTAAGCCCTTGTGCTGTTCTTGTGATTTTAGTACCTAAAAAGATAGATCTTGGAGGATGTGTGTTTATCGGAGAGCTATAATTAATATTACCGTTCGCTATCGCCATCCTATTCCACAGCTAGATGATATGCTTGATAAGTTAAGTGGTTCAACAATTTTTACTAAAATTGATTTGAGAAGTGGATACCGTCAAATAAGAATGAAAATTGGAGATGAATGGAAGACTGCATTTAAAACAAAATTTGGGCTGTATGAATGGTTAGTGATGCCCTTTGGGTTGACTAATGCTCCTAGTACTTTTATGAGATTAATGAACCATGTCTTAAGAACTTTCATTGGAAAATTTGTTGTTGTCTACTTTGATGATATTCTAATTTACAGCAAGTCTTTTGATGAACATGTGAAACACATTCGACAAGTTTTAGAAGAGCTAAGAAAGGAGAAATTATTTGCTAATCTTGAGAAGTGCAGTTTTTGCACAGACCATGTTGTGTTTCTTGGCTTTGTTGTTTCAGGAAAGGGAATAGAAGTGGATGAATCCAAGTTGAAAGCAATCAAGGATTGGCCAGCTCCAACGAATGAAAGAACCAATATGGAAATCTCAAAGCGTGCTGCTTATATAAAAAAGATATATGAGAAGACCAATGAAGCAATTGAGCTCAAAGCAGTGCGCAAGGCTGCAAGAATGAACAAGCATAGGAAGAAGTTATTTAAATCGGGGGACGTGGCTTGGATTCACTTGTGCAAAGAGCGTTTTCCTGATCAGCGCAAATCCAAATTGATGCCACGAGGGAATGGTCTATTTCGTGTTCTTGCCAAGATCAATAATAATGCATACAAGATAGATCTTCCACCAAGTTATGGCGTGAGCAACATGTTCAATATTGTTGACCTTTTACCATTTACAAGTGAAGACACTTCAGAGTCGAGGACGACTCCTTTTCAAGGGGAGGAGGATGATATGACCACGCCATTAAGCAACACATTACAACCCCAAAGTTATACTACATCAACTCAAGTACAACCAACATCGTCACCAACCCGAGTCTTTGATGGACCAATTACACGTAGCCGAGCTAAGAAGCTACAGCAAGAGGTGCACGCGCTAGTCTTTGATGGACCAATTACACGTAGCCGAGCTAAGAAGCTACAGCAAGAGGTGCACGCGCTACTTTATGAATTTCAATTAAACACTAATGCGAACTTTATGCTACCTAAGTCGTGTATGTTGATATTACTTAGGTTCACCAAGAGGAAGGACAAAACATATCAAAGACGAATCAGCAAGAAGAGCTACGTCCGAGTCAGTCCAGCGCTACAGAACCGTCCAGAAGAAACAGTCATAACTTTTGATTCCCAAAAGCTATGAAGGCCCATAAGTACTTTTTGGAAAGCTCTTGAAGTCTAGTTTTCAATGCTTCTACAGCCGACTTAACCACATCTACCAGAAAGGCAGCCGACCTACTTTAGTGCTGACTGGTCAGAAGGTCAACAGTCTGCTTGATGACCAAGTTTTCGTATTAAACTGCATCATTCTACGAAGTTTCATTAAGCATGCTATATATGGTGAGAAAGCTTATCAAGTTAGCTTTCCAATGCAACCAGTCCCACGTCATTTGAAGATTTCTAAAAGAAGTTATTGTCAAAATACTGAAGGCTGCGCAGAAGTCAAACAGCCACACGGAAATCAGCTCTGCAGATCTCCCGAAGAGGCTCCTTCACATTAGCACGTGAAAATACTTTTGTTTTGTGTTTATACCTCGCTAAGGCTGGTTGTTACTAGTATAAATACCCCCTATGTCTATGATGTAAGGCAGCTTATGATAATCTAAAACAGAACCCCTTTGTTCAGCTGTGTGCTAACAAATATTGAGAGTGATCTCTACCCCTTTGCTCTTGTGAATTCCTTCGCGGGATTGCAGAAGCGGCGGCTTCATCCGCTCCCAATTGGTGCTCCTACTCCCTTCGAGGTCTCCTCGATTGATTGTAGGCTGTGTTGGTTGGTTCTTTGAGAGTGTGGTTGGGCGAATCCTCGATTCAGGCTGCCGGTTAAAGACGGTGGTTGGCTTCGAGTTTTATTTGTCAGGTTGCACTAGTTATCGCTGCTTGCAGCAAGTTATCTTGGCTTCTTTGAAGCTAGTTATCTGAAGATTGATCCTACGTCGTGAAGATCGGGCATCGTGACGCATCAGGTTTGGTGTGTAGAGCAAGGGTGAGTACACATCAACATACTCAGCAAGCATCCTGTTTGGCTGTAGTGGACTAGCTTTATGTGGGGATAAGTCAAGCAGTTGCTTTTAGTTGGTCAGGTTATTACTTACTAGTAGAAAGCCAGGTTTTAACATTAACCCAAGTTATTAGCCCAATGTATCCTTTCCAAACGGAAAGAATACCACTTACCAGCACCATAATCATAATCAGAACCATCAATCTCATTGCCACCTGTACCAAAATGTCTCTGATCAAGTATCACTAATCTCTGGAGCTCCCTTGGCCGCTCATAACCGCGAGCACGGCTGATATATTAGTTTCATAACACTCTGCAGAGGTTGCGCACTTTACCCACAAGCCGTGATTCCCTCTTGCCTCGGGCTGATCAAACCCTTAAACACTACCAAGGTGAATAGGCAGGGTTTCACTACGTAGCCTTTACAAAGATTCCCCGGGGCTGTAGCCACCCGTTAGGTTTCCTAAATGTACCGCACTCCTCCCCAAGGGACAAATCAACCTTGGCAGAGCGAGCCGCATACACCGAGCCCCATTGACGGCACAACGGCTAAGCGAACTACACCCCGGTTCCTCTAATTATTCAGCTAAGGGCGTCCCATTCCACCCTCATGGTTGCACTGTTTTCCCAAGGCGGTCATCCATTGAACAGGTCCTTACGGAGAGGCACTCGAGAAACCGCTCGAGTCCCCTTGAAGGTCACAAATATAATCATAAATAAGAAGGGAAAACAGTGTATCATAGATAATCACATCATGTTCATTGATTAGAGTTGAGCAATAGCATCAGACTAAGCAGTAATAATCCGACCCAAATAGGTAAACAAGGACATGGATAACAAAAACTAGTCAATCCTTAGGTATAAATGTGTAATGCGGGAGGTGAATTAAAGAATGAATAGGACAGAAATAGGTCAAAGGACACTTGCCTCCACCAACCGACTGCTGCTCAGGGGCTTCTCCTGCGAATTCCTCGGGCTCTTCGACCAGATCGTTCTCTATGCGAGCGCAAACATACATACACCCACATATTTAATACAAAAGAACAGTACACCATACAAGGGAACAAGTAAAGCGAATATGCATCAAGTATGACATTCGATATCGCATTCATTAAGGTTAGAAAGAAACGGGAAAGGTCTCGCAGGGGGTTAAAGTTTATGCACTAATGATTAGTTACAACTGGTTCTTAACAAAAGAATTCTATTATATACACTAATGGAAACCTAGTCATTTTAAGTTGATCAACATTGCACTAGGTAAACAATTAACTAAATGAATCAACTAGCGCAACGAAATTCTAGATTAAGCTTCATATTTCAATAACATGAACAATGATTAGCCTACCTAAAATAAAATAACTATGATAACAGAAAGTAAAACAAAATAAATAAATAATATAAAAAATAAAAAATAAAAAAAGGGGGGCGGTTGAACCGGCCCTGGGGGCGGTTGAACCGGCCGGGGGCAGGGCGGCTGGGCTGGGCGCGGGCGCGGGCGGCCGAGCTGGCGGCTGGGCGGCCGAACCGGCAGGCCAGGGCGGCCGAACTGGTGGCCAGGGCCGGCCGAGGCGGGGGCGCGGCCAGGGGCGCGCGGCCAGGCGGCCAGGGGTGCGCGGCCAGGCGGCCGGGGAGGGCGCGGCCAGGGGCGGCCGGGGGCGCGCGGCCAGGCGGCCAGGCGCGGCCAGGGGGTGGCCAGGCGCGGCCAGGGGGGCGGCCAGGCGGCTGGGGGCGGCCAGGCGGCTGGGCCGGCCAAGGAGAGAGAGGAGGGGAGAGGGGAGAGGGAGGGAGGAGGGAGGAGGGGGGAGGGGGGCTCACCGGGGACGGGTGAACGACGGCGAGGGGCGGCGGTTGGGCCGGCGGCCAGGGGGCGGCCGAGCTGGGGGTAGGGGGCGGCGGCGGCTAGGGTGGGGAGAGGGAGAATGGGAGGGAGAGAGAGAGGGAGTTGGGGGAAAAGGGGAGGGGGGTGGGGGCGGTTGGGCCAACTAAGGCCCAAGAGGGGCGCGCAGGGGGCGGCTGGGCCGGCCAGGGACGGCTGGGCCGGCCAGGGAGGCCCACGGCGCGGGAGAGAGAAAAAGGGAGGAGAGAGAGATAGAAAGAAAAAGAAAAAGAAAAAAAGAAAAAGGTTATCTCCTTTTCGAAATTCGTTTTTCCTAGATGAATGCATTTGCACTTTCAAACAATCAAAGAATGCACGGTTCGGCATGGTGCATCAAACAACATAAAGTATTTAGGGTTTTCTTTACACGGTAATTCCAAACCGAATCCCGCTAGCTTTGGAAAAAGTCAAGGTCTAGCGAGGGAAAAAGAAAAAGAAAAGGTAACGCCCGAATTTGGCAAGTAAAGAAAAGAAAAAATTCAACTGCAAAATTCGGGGCGTTACACCTGGTGCGGCGCGGCCCCCTCCCCCAACCCCCTAGCGGCGGCGCAGCCCCCTCCCAATGCTCCCCTCGCGCGGCGTGGCCCTGCTTGGCCCCGTGCGGTGGCGCGGCCCTGTCCCGGCCCCCTCCCCTCGTGCGGCGTGCGGCTCCGTGGCGCCCCTGCGCACGGCCCCTGTCCGGCGCGCGGCCCCTGGCCCCTGGTAGCGCGGCCCCTCACGGCTCACCTAGCGCATTCCCGCGTGTGCAGCTCCAGCGCGCGTGGCGATCAAATCCCGATTTAAGTAGTTTTTAAATTTAGTTTAATGAACATGCTGCGTCGAGCGCTTCGTCGTGCGGCGAATTAGTTGATTTCAGATTCTATTGACATGTTGCGTCGTGCGCTTCGTCGCGCGATGATTCATCTTAATTTCAGATTATTTAATGTGTGGCGTCGCGCATCCAGTCGCGCGATGTTTCGTTTTAAATTCAGTTTAGATGGCGTATGCCATTGTGCGTTTCGTCGCGCGACGCTTAACGTCTCTTTATAATTAATGCAAGTGTCTCGTTGCGCGCTCCGTCACGCGACGAGTCGTTTATTTCTTAATTCAATTTAAGTGTTGTGTCGCGCGTTTTACCGCAGCGACAATCCTTTTAATTTACCTTTATCTGTTCATAATAATTAAACATGGAATATGACTTTACCCTATGCTAAACGCGATGGCTAAATTAATACCATTCTGTTTAGATGAGTATTTTAATTTATAATAGTGTGACGTGATCGCTCGTCGGTGGTAGCCTCGACCGTTACTTTCCCTTTCTCGCTTAGTCGTAGGTGTGAGCCCTGCGTCGAACGTTTGTTTATTTACTACATTCTATTGTTTGGTGTACTATTCTTTTGTATTAAATTTGTGGAATGTATGTTTGAAACTCGTATAGATAATGGTCAGTTGGCGGAGTCCGAAGGAGTTGCAGGTGAAGACCCTGAGCAGCAGTCGGTTAGTGAAGACAAGTGTCCCTTGACCCATCTATGTCCTACTCATTCTTATAATTCATTCCCCGCATTTACATAATTTATACCTAAGGATTGACTAGCTTTTATTTATCTTGTTCTTGTTTACCTATTTTGGTTGGGTTATTATGGTTTAGCTTTATGCTAGCGCTTCACATTAATCAATGAACATGATGAGATTATCTATGATACGATGTTTTCCCTTTTGATTATGATGATGGTACTGTGACATTTAAGGGGACTCAAGCTGTTTCTCGAGTGCCTCTCTGTAAGGACTGGTTCGTTGGATGACCGCCTGGGAAAACAGTGGAACCATGAGGGTGGAGTGGGACGCCCTTAGCTGAGTAATTAGAGGAACTGGGGTGTAGTTCGCTTCGACGTCGTGTCGTTAATGGGGCTCAGTGTATGCGGCTCACTCTGCCAAGGTTGGTTCGCCCCTTGGGGAGGAGTGCGATGCTTTTAGGAAACCTAACGGGCGGCTACAGCCCTAGGAAATCTTTGTAAAGGCTACGTAGTGAGACCCTGCCTATTCACCTTGGTAGTGTTTAAGGGTTTGATCGGTCCGAGGCAAGAGGGAATCATGGCTTGTGGGTAAAGTGTGCAACCTCTGCAGAGTGTTATGAAACTGATATATCAGCCGTGCTCGCGGTTATGAGCGACCAAGGGAGCTCCATTGATTAGAGATACTTGATCAGAGATGTTTGGTTTATAGGTGGTGATGAGGATGATGGTTTTGGTTATGACTATGGTAATGGTAAGTGGTATTCTTTCCGCTTGGAAAGGGTACATTGGGTTAATAACTTGGGTTAATGCTAAAACCTGGCTTTCTACTAGTAAAAATAACCTGACCAACTAAAAGCAACTGCTTGACTTAACTCCACATAAAGCTAGTCCACTACAGCCAAACAGGACATTTTGCTGAGTATGTTGATGTGTACTCACCCTTGCTTTACACATCGAACCCCCCCCCTAGGTTGTCCGCGTTGCAATTACTGCTTAGGTGAAGATGAAGTCGTGGAGGAGGACTTCCAGGAGTTCCAAGAGTACGATGAGTTCTAGACGTGGGTTAGTGGCAAACCCCCAGTCGGCTGCCTATGTAGGTCGTGTGTTTCTACGTTACTTTTCCTGCGCTCTCACTTCCCCGATTTTCTGCCTAAAGGGGTCGGTACATAACCCAAAACACCCACCCCCACCTGCCCTTTGAATCTAAATATAAGAGAAATATAGTTAACAAGAACAGAGTAAGTTGTGAAACTAAATCTAGAAGGACTTCCTTCTGAAGTTGCAAAGAGGATGACATTCGAAGAGCAGTTTACTAGAGAATCTTGACCAAAAAGGAACCATAATACACCAACACGCACCTTCTTGGCACCCCACTAAAGGATCCCTACCCAACCTCGGGACGAGATTCCTTTAAGGGGAGGGCTGTAACACCCTAGGTGTTACCCATGGCCCTGGCCAAAGGAGCACACTTGTGTCCTACTTACCCTATATGCTAAATTGGAAAGTGAAGGCACTAAAAGCTTTAGAATCATGGTTAAGCTAAGTATTGATGATAACAAGAAAGAAACCCTAGCCTTCATCCATTCTCACTCATGAAAAAGAGTCTAAAACCCTCATTCCCCTCTTAAGCCATTAAACCCTAAACATGGAGTTAAAGGGGAAAGAGTGGGCAAATGGCCAAATCATGGAAGGAAACCTTTACCAAAGATGAAGTATATTAGAAAATCTACAAAATGTATTAAGGAAGATATTGCAAAAAGGCCCAACAAAAACCCCAAATCAGCTCACTAAGTGGAGAGCACAATAGAGCTATCAAAATTTCTCTAAGTCCCAAAACCAACCCTAGCCTAAAGATCATATGTGTTCACCTTTGTGCTGACTGCCAAAACCACTTGGACCAAATAACAAAAAGTGGCCAAATTACCTAAGGCACACCCCTGAAAAGTTTGAAAACAAACCAAGGTCCTTTGACATGGTTTGGCATCATTTTTGTCGCTGGTGAACAGTGCAGACAGACAAGACATGGCGCCCACATATCTTGTAAGCTAGGGCAGATCTTCCATTGGAACTTACACAAACTAGCTAGCCCTAGGTGCCAGGAAGAAATCTTGCACAAGACCTTTGGCAAGATTCGCATGGTTTTGACCTCTGCAGGTGCAAGAACTTGGGCAGATGAACACAGCCACGTGTTCGACGCGCCCTAGCAACGCCAGAGCACTCCCTCGGCGCTCAGCCCACGCGCGTAGCCCCGCGCTGTGCCAACCCCGCGCCCATGCCCTCTCCCGCGGCTATAAAGCCCACCGGGCCTCGAACTTACACCCCCACGAGTCCCTGACCTAGCCCGAGCATGAGTTCGCCGGCGTTTGCCCAGAGAACGGCGTGCCAGCAACCGCGCAAGCCACGGCCACCGTAGACCGGCCAAGCCAGCCATTCTCCACCCCGTCCGACCCTCGGGTTAGCTTCTACGGACCTCAGTAAAGCTCCCCGAGCCAAGGATTGAACAATACCTCGCCGTAGACGTCGGATCAACGTCGCCAGACTTCAACCGGCCGCCGTCACACATAGACCAAGCTCCACTAGTAAGCCATTCGTCGATTCCTTGCACCCGTATCATCCCTAGCATCCCATGAAGCTCCCTATGCCATTTTATTGAGCCCTACCACCGAGCAGGCCAGAGCACACGCCGCCGACGAGCCTGACCACCTGCGCACGCGGTCGGCCCAATTTCGACCATCACCGTCGATGACCCGCACCTCGACGTGACAGCCAGGACCTCACCCAGCCCTTCACCGGACCTCCCTCGCCGCCGGTAAGCCGCGCCGCCCTTTTTCTTCTCCGCGGTTACTATTACAAGGGGGAAGGAGCCTGCGTTGAAAGAAAGAAAGGCTAGGGGGATTTTTGCGAGGTCAGTGACTCAGGGAAATAGTTCTGTAGGGGCACCGTTGAAAGAAATAGTTAGAGGAAACCAGAGGGGCCTCGGTGCAAACTGGTTTTCCTTAAACCTTTTAAACACTATTCTTTTAAATGCATACAGAACTTGCAAAATTCATAACTCGAATTTTATCCAGCCATATCTGGTCAAACCAATTTTGCTAGGTCCTAAATATTATGAACTACTTAGGAAAAATAATAAACACCCTAAGTACTACAAGACTTTTTAGAGTTTTAAATTAATTAAGTGTACTGCCCAAAACTAAATAAATGGAGTGAAAATAGAAATACTTTTGGACTGAGGTTGAGAAAAATTGGAGATACACTTAACTATTAACTACCTTGTTTAAAAATGTTAAACTCCTCAGTACACCAGATTAAGGAGAGATTAACCATTAAAACTTGTATTTACCCAAACATTAAGAAAATGAAAAAGGGGAATTAAAATAAGAAACAGAGGGCAACCACATTTTTTCTAGCTTACTTTAGTAATATAGTTCACAAGAAAATTTTGTTGAACCCTCTATTAGTAAAAAAGAAATGCACCACATTTTTTTTCATAAAAACAGTCAGAACTTAGGAAAATCCTAGAAAAATAACCCTAAGGAGAAACCACCCCAATCCTTGGGATAACTAATAATATGCTAAGAGGAATTTAGGAAAAATATGAGTTCTGTTGTTTGATATTTTTCAAATAACAAGTTAGTTAGAAGTGCTCTTTTGACATTAAACTTTAGAAAATCACAACAAAATAACCATTAGGTCACTTTCTGTGATTTTTGGCACAGACACCTATTAACAACCAGGAATCTTGGCAAAAATAAATTTTAGTCCAAAGCCCTCACCTAAATCAGAGCTGTAGTACAAAGTGACTATCTACCCCTCACTTTTGTTATTTTTGCACAAGGTTTATCTGAATTAATTCTGACCTCAAATTTTTAGAATAAACTACAGAGACCAATGTCTACCCACTATAATTTTTGCAACATTTATGGAAAATTCTAAATTACCATGGTAGTTCAAAAGCACTCAATAATGAGCATAAATAGAAAGTAAAAGAGAAATTGTGGAAGAAATTAATATTATACCTCTAAGTCTCCCTAAGAGTCCAATAAAACATGAAGAAGATGATTAAAATCCTTAAGTTCACCAAGACCCCAAAATAGTTGTCTACCAAACCCTAAGAGCACCATCCGATAAAGGAACCCTAGTATACCCACTGTGTTCATAATTGTTTCACCATGCATAGTACTTACTAAATTGGCATATCATTAATATACATGTATCTTATTCATTGCATTTGATATATTGTAATCTCGCTGACGGAGAGTACATCCTCGTTCTAGAGCAAGGAGCTGCTTAGGAGATAGTCCGAGGAGCCAGCACCAGAGCCTGCCATCGAGGATCTACCTGCCCCAGCTTTGGAAGGCAAGCCCTGGTTTTATGCATAACCATTTATATATGCTATTTTACTGCACTTAATGATTGTAGATTTGTATTGTGCACCTAAGTGTAGGAATTTTCTGAAACCCTAGTTGCATGAACTTAGGATTCCTTTTAAGATGAATACTAGTATGCTAGGTCGAGTAGCTGCTTTACTAATTAGGGATCTCGGTAGAAGTCGAGTGATTTTTCTAACACTCGCGAGAGGTCAGGAATTGGTTGTATCCATTTTTATATCGTAATGATGATGGTCTGTGGACAATGATCCATGGGGATGCGTTGTCTACGAGACGGAAATTGTAATAAGGATTAAGGTGTGGTACCGTGTGTCAAGCATTTGAACGTACTAAGCACCTGCCGAGAAATATGGTAAATCGGTAAGCCTAGTACCTGAGTGAACCTGCCTGCGGAATGATCTCCTCACTGCGACTTGAGACGTGGTCTCCCATTCCAGTTATGGTGGGTACAAGTGTAGTCACTGCACGATGGCAGTCAGGGTTAGTGAGGCATTGTACGCCAAGGCGGTGGGCATCTTTCTGTTGACGGGGAATCGATGGGGACGGTTGATGTGTGTGGGGACGGAGTGCCTCGCCATGTCATGTGTTTAGGTTTACCTTGCAAGGTTTAAAAACTTGATTCGAATCGTCTGCTTCTCGCAGCTAATGAGACTGCTTGATCCATGCTGCTACATTGAGTAATAAGTGGGAATGAGTTGATTGGCAAAAGATGTTGATTGTTAAAATGTCTGATACCATGTATGATTAGCTAGGTATACATCTAGTCTTAAGAGAATCACACTAAAACTTGAAAAGCTAAAACTTGATTTTAGACTCAGCTAGTGCTTTTGGCAAACCAAACCCCTAAGCCAAACAGTTGCATGTCTAGAGGTAGAGGAGTAGACTCCTCACACCGGGTAAGTCTAGCTAAGTATTAGTATACTCAACCTTACTTGTGGCATAATTTTTATAGGTTCTCTGGAGGATATAGTTGCTAGAGTGACTTGGCTGTCTACCTTGCCACCGGGTTGGATAGTCGAGTGGGACCCTACCTCAGCAGGAGAGGAGCAGGAGGAGTGATGGGCCAGGCTTCCCCATCCTTCCTTATGTATCGTTAGTTAATTTCCGCTGCATCCCGAACAATGAATCCTACTTTTGCAAAAATTCGATGGTGTTGTAATAACTTTAAGTACTCCTTTAACTTGTGGTTTTATGCTTTACTGTATTTGCTCTGTGCCTCACCTTTGAGTGAGTACGTGGTACTTGATCCTGTTAGTGGCCTTGTCGGACTAGATCCGAGGGACTGCATTTCATTCCTATTTAAGTGTGGTCTAGCCTCTAAGGTGGGACTTAGGCACTTAAGTTGGAATAATTCGGGCAGTTCCGCCACAGATAAGAATTAATTAAAGGACGACATACTAAGTATTTCTTTTGATAGTACAGATTTGGATTAAATTTTTGGACATGGATTGAAAATTGAGAAAGCGGGTTCAGACACATATCAGATAACATAACAACTGTCGAGAGTCTGAATAAACGAGTTGGATGGGATTGGCGAGATGAGATTAATTTCCGAGTTTGCATTCGTTTTGAGAAATAAAAGTTTTAACATGCTCTAAATTTGGCTGTTCTTGAGATCGAATAATTCCAAATTTGGTGAAACTTTCATGAGTAACTTGATAAATGGAGATAGACGTGATCAAGAAATAGAAATTCCCACTAAGGATACAAACTTAGGATAAATCTCCCGACATAGCACAAAATAAACATCCAGGGTATCACATGATGATAACCTGACCTCAAATCTATCATCAAGAACACGCTGACTCCTCTCAGTTGGTCGAATAGATCTTCTATTCTAGACAGAGGGTACTTGTTCTTGATTGTGACTTCATTAAGAGCTCGGTAATCGACGCACATCCTCCTGGTGCCGTCTTTCTTTTCCACGAACAAGGACAGGAGAGGGCCAAGGTGAGGTACTTGGTCTGATGTAACCATTCTCTGACATCTCATATATCTGCTTCTTGAGCTCAACCAATTCTGGTCCAGATACCCTGTAGGCTCTTTTAGAAATAGGGGTGGTGCCAGGAATAAGCTCTATGACAAACTCAACTTTTCGCTTAGGTGGCATACCTGGTAGATCTTTAGGGAACACATCCATAAATTTTGACACAACCTTGATAGCCTCGAGTGGATTGGCCTCTTTGCTACCAATAGTCACCTAGTGACAACCTCCTTTCTTTGGCTTGGGTGAGACTAGCTCAGTCACCACTTCCTCTCCTAGTGGGACACCAACTTCACTATCCTCTTATCACAACTGATAACTGCTTGGTACTTATCTAGCCAATTTATCCCTATGATAACATCTATTCCCTGAATACCCATCACTATGAGGTTAGCGAGAAACTCTATCCCCCTTATTTTCACACTTGCATTGAAGCATACACTATCGGCTCGGACTTTTCCACCGGCTGAGTCAATTTGAATTGGTGTTGTCATGGTGGTTATTGGGAGATTATGCGCTTCTACCCATGATGCAGTAATAAATGAATGTGTTGCTGCAGTATCAAATAACACTTCTGCAAGATGGGATTCGACTAGGAACATACCTACTATCATGCCTAGTGTTTCCTAGGACTGCTTCGGCCTCTAGATGGTTCACCTCCCATGGTTTTAGCGCGTCTGAACACGATTGCCTACTCCTTATTGAGGTACAATCTGCCTTGCTAGGGCATTAAGGGTCGGCTGCTGCTGAGCTACCTTCTTTGGACAATGCATTGCCCAATGGCCCTGCTCTCCACAATGGAAGCATCCTCTACCTCCTCCTTGCACTAGAGCTGCTTGATTGCTCTAGTTGTTTGTTGGGACAGGAAGACGAGGTGCCTGATTATTCTGCCTCTGGAACAGACTTCCTCCTGGCTGGCAGTTCTGGCGATACTGCTACTGATGCTGAGGGTACTGCCTCTGGAACTGTTGTTGAGGAAGATGTTGGGTCTGCTATTGATATCCCTGAGGGTGATTCTGCTTGAATTGCTAAGGTGGATTACCTGAGAAACGGGGGCGATTGCTGCTCCGAGGCTGAGATCCACCAATCTCGCGCTTTCGATCCTCCATCTCCTTGCACTTCTTCTCCGTCATGATTGCTCTGACGATCAGGTGCTAAAAGGTGGGGAAGGTATGATTCATCACCTGATAGTGCAGGGGATCGACTAAGCCTCTCATGAAACGTTACTGTCTCTTGGCATCTATGTTGACATCATAAGGAGCATAGCAAGACAGATGCAGAAACCTGTCTCTGTACTCAATGACTGACATGGGCTCTTGCTTTAGTGCCAGAAACTCCTCTTTCTTCACTATCATCAGACCTGCTGGAACATGACACCGACGAAAGTTATTTCTGAATTCTTCCCAAGTAATGGCTTCGGGGTCGGCATGGGTGGCGAGATAAGACTCCCACCAAGACTGAGTTGCCCCCCTCAATAGACGGGGACCATATAGAACCTTCTCTCTGTCGTTGCATTGAGCGGTGTGCAACTCACTCTCCACTGTACTCTGCCAATCCTCGGCATCCATGGGTCAACAGAGTGATGAACATAGGGGGATTACCTCTCATGAATTCTGCATGCTTATCTCTGGGCATCTGAGGCATCTGCACCTGCAGTTGAGGTTGAGGTGGGGGCTGCTATTGCTGCACCTGTTGCATGGCTGCTAGAGTCTGACCAATCGCTTGGACTGCCTAAGTCTGCATCAGAAACATCTACTCTATTGTCATTGGGGGTGGTGGGGGCAATTGCTGCTAGGGTGCCTCATCCTATGGTGCCTGCTGCTCTTGCTGCACACGCCTCCCTCCTCTGTGCCTATTGTCTGACATCTGCGGAAGACAATCACACATCAGAACTGATCTGGCAAATCTTTCAGCATAAGAAAAGGGTATAGATTTCTTCCACAACACTGAACAAACAAGCATCTTCACTGACTCCCAACACAGGAAAAAACTGCTTCTCAGATAAAGAGGAAAGTAGAGATAAAAAGGCTTCCTAACTAGATAACTAATTTCATTAACATTAACAGCTAAACCAAAATGCAGGGGGTACTCACACTCTGGCGACAGTCATTACAAAGATCCAAATCCATCATAGTTCATCATGACAAGCATAAAAACACAAGAAAAGCAAACTATCCTGACTAACTAAGACTGACTAAAACTTCTATTTTAAGCATTAATTACAAAATCCAACGCTGACGATCTATGGTTCTAAATTTATCCGGGTCTTGCAGTCGGGGTTGCCATAGACATGGTGTCCACGCCGAGGTGAGCGGTAAGGGTGCTGAGTCCCGACGGGGGCAGGAGAGCCATCCGCTAGGTGATAGTGCTCCACACGCTTAGCTCGCAACTGGGCGATCTCAGCACGAGCCCTACTCATCTCGTCTAAAGAGTGGTCCAGCTCCATGTTTAGCACGACGGCTAGGTTGACTATGCTGCTCAACCTAGGATTGTCCTCACCAAAAGGTGAGACAACCACACCTCTAGTGCTGCCAGATGGACGACAGGGGTAATACCTCAAGTCAAGACCATCGGCCACCCCACCGAGCATCGAGTAGTAGTGCAAAAGCGCACGCCGTGCGACATCCTACATGGCCGTCTCGGCTGAGTCTTGCTCAGAGATAGAATAATTCTTTGAGCAGACCTCTACACCCTGGAGACCATCCTCCGGACGGCGCACCAAGCAAGTCGCCTGCTAGCGGTCCAGGTATGCCTCGCGACTGTGCTGGTAGACCACACAGCGATACTCGATGGACCAACTGTGTCGGTCAAGTGCTCGACGCAGCAAGGTGTCGAGCGCATCGTGGAAGTGACACCAGGAGCGGCATCACGAGTGATGGGTCGAGCGACCCATCCCTCCGGCTCCTGCTCCTCTAAGAGGTCGATGCTGTGGCTCGAGCTGCTGTCATCGTCGCCTCTGTTGTCAGAGTCTCCTCCAGTAGCTACTCCAGCGGCTTGGGCGCCTAGTGGTGGTGTAGGGGATGCCTCTTGCAGGGGCACAGGGGAGCAACACCTTGCAGACTCTACCTCATGCTGAGGGAAGGAGGAAAAGCCCTGCTACTCCAGCTCCTGGCGCCGATGCTCCTGCTCCTTGTGCAGAAGGTGGTGCAACCTCTCCAAGTGGCTGGACTGGTAAGTCACTAGGCGACCAAGCAAACGCTCCACAAGACGAGAGGGCAAGAAAGGAATGATTGACTTCCGTCCTGTGTGTCTAAGACGAGCCATATAGAAAAGACACTGTAAGCATAAGAGTAAGAACAAAACTAAAATGACCAGCAATTAAACCATAAAAAATATTAGGAAGTAAAATAAAACAAAATTTTAGCAAGGTATAATATATATAGTAGAACATAGAATTGGTCGAGATGGTTGAAGTGACACCAAGGTCAAGGTGAGAATATGTGTCTATAATCCTTAGAACGACAATTCTACTCTAGGTTAGCGGTCCTACAGTCAGCACGGCTCTGATACCACTTATGTCATACCTGGTTTTAGAAGGCAAACCGAATGCAAACCATATACGTGCCAGGATCAGCAATTCACGTACACAGCAGTTACATAGTTGGACATCATCACACAGTGCTCAAATAATAACATAAAAGAGTATTAATTTGATTACACCATGATGCCTGAGACATCCACATAGTCATTAACATAGATCAAAGTGCGAAAACAAAACGTAGCTAAACACGACCTTCACAGGCAGTCGACTGGGCGTTTGCCGCTAACCCACACCTAGAACTCCTCATAATCTTGGAACTTCCTGGAAATCCTCCACCCCAACTTCATCTTCTTCTGAGCAGTGGTTGCAATGTGGACAACCTGGGGGTTTGGTGTGGTAAAGCAAGGGTGAGTACACATCAACATACTCAACAATTGTCCCGTTTGGCTCTGGTGGACTAGCTTTATGTGGGGTTAAGATCAAGCAGTTGTTTTTAGTTGGTCAGGTAATTATTACTAGTAGAGAGCTAGGTTTTAGCATTAAACCCATGTTATTAGCCCAAAAGTACTCATTTCAAACGGAAAGAATACCATAAACCTTAATCATAATCATCAAAAGCCATAATTATCCTCATCATCATTTGTAATCATAGTATCTCTAATCAATGGAGCTCCTAAGGCCGCTCATAACCATGAGCACGGCTGATATATTAGTTTCATAACACTCTGTAGAGGTTACACACTTAACCCATGAGTCGTGGTTCCTTTTTGCCTCGGGTCGATCAAACCCTTAAACACTACCGAGGTGAGTAGGCAAGGTTTCACTATGTAGCCTTTACAAAGATTTCCTAAGGCTGTAGCCGCCCGTTAGGTTTCTTAAATATACTGCACTCCTCCCCATGAGGCAAACCACCTATAGCGTGCCGCATACACCGAGCCCCATTGACGGCACGACGGTGAAGCAAACTACAACTAAGTTCCTCTAATTATTTGGCTAACACTGGTCATGGCTGTACTGTTTTTCCGGGTGGTCATCCAACGAACCAGTCCTTATAGAGAGGCACTCGAGAAACCGCTCGAGCCCCCTTAAATGTCATAATGCCATCATCATAATCAAAAGTAAACCTCGTATCATAAATAATCTCATTATGTTCATTGATTATAGTAAAGTGCTAGCATAGAGCTAAACCAAAAATGATCCAACCCAAATAGGTAAACAAGGATAGGATAAACAAGAACTAGTAAATCCTTAGGTATAAATTGTGTAAATGCGGGAAGTGAATTATAAAATGAGTAGAACATAAATAGGTCAGAGGACACTTGCCTTCACCAACCAGCTGCTGCTCAGGGTCTTCGCTTGCAACTCCTTCGGACTTCGCCAACGGACCGTTATCTATACAAGTTCAAACATACATTCCACAATCTTAACATAGACATAAACAATACACCACACAATAAAATATTACAACTAAGCAGATGCGTGGCGCATGACTCGCATCTACGACTATGCGAGAAAAGAAACTACCACAGTCGAGGCAACGACCGAAAGACATAGCAATTAGGTTGAACAACTATGGATTAAAATACTTATCTAAACATAATCATATTAATTGATAAATGTGCAATGCATAAATAAAAATTGGAACTAGGTCCTTGTTGGGGACTTGTTCTCAAATGCTTCGGATTAAGAACAAGGCAACATAAAAAGTGTTAAATGATAAAGTCCTTCGTCCTTTGAAACATTATTTCCCTTCGGGATATAATGTATTCCGGACGAAGGTCACAAACAACATATCTTCGTAAGCACAATAAACGATGATGAAGAGCTTATATGCAACATAAGAAGTAATATAAACATTTGAATATTATCACAACGTCATTTCTATTTTATTATCATAGAAAAATAGAAATGATTTCAGATTACAAGTGTACCTTCGGATTGCAGGAAGGCAAAAGTATAAGGATGACGCAAAAGCAAAATGCCAAGTCAGCGTGAACAGTACGAGAGCACTGTTCATCTATTTATAGGCGTGGGACGCAGCCCATGTAAAATTACATTCATGCCCATTACATTTGCTAATGACTTATGGGAATCTATTAAGGCCTAAGTAGTCTTTTCATCTTTAAGTCGGTTCCCCTTTCTGCTATCGCGACGAAGCTTTCTACGCATAGCTTCGGCTGTGCACCATCCTTCGTACAGCTTGGTAATCAGCCCGTCCTTCATCTCAATCCCCCTTCGTCTGGCTTAGGCTTCGTTCTGACCGTACTCCATGTTCATAATCTGAGTCCGAAGATACCTGTTCATATAATTCACTTGGAAAACATTGTCAAATTATGTCTTTGAGGACCTTCGGAGGACGAAGGCCCCCAACAGTAGCCCCTCGCAATATTAATTTGTTAGTGATAAATTCAGATTGCGATATGGACGAAGGCCCTAAGCCGAAGGTCCGAAAAAACACCTTCCCTTTGCTAGAATAGCAAAAGTCACTGACACTCGGGACCACACAGTTTCCGTCATATCGAGTGTATAAATAGGAGCCCGCCACATTTGATTTGGCACGCTCTCTTTGCCATCTGTTTTGCCTGCTTATAAAGCTTTCTGCCCAAAAAATATTTGTTTTCTTTCCTAGTTTTAAGCTTCGGAAGCGAGAAGTAAGATTTCCGAAGGGATGTCTGAGGAGAAGAAGGCTGCTGTCGAAATGAAGCTAAGTCTCTCTGAAGAGAAGAACCTGGGCTTTCTTGAAGCAATGTCGAAGACCAATACAGAGAAGATCACCAAAGAGATTTTAGAAGGTTTATCTAAAGATACTGATGACAGCGACAGTTATGATGTAGAAAGCGGCGGGGGAGAGTCCGAAGATCGACCATGGCGGCCAAGTCACTCGGTTTTCGGGAAAACCACTATTAAGCAGAGTCATATTGACAATATGAGAGGGAGATATTTTCGAGATGTATCTATTGTGAGGGCTGATGCTGGAGAAAAAACCTCTCCTACCCCCGAAGAAAATGAGGTTGTGATCTTCCGAAGCTTTCTCAAGGTTGGGCTTCGGTTCCCCCTAAGCAACTTTGTTGTGGAAGTCCTGAAGACATTTCAAATCTACCTCCACCAAATTACTCCCGAAGCTATCATAAGAATGGGAATCTTTGTCTGGGCTGTGAGAAGCCAAGGTTTAGAACCAAATGCTAAAAGCTTTTGCAAAATTCATGAGTTGGTATACGAGACGAAGCCCTAGGGGAAAGAACAATATCACAACAACTTTGGTTGTTACAGCTTCGGTGCCCGCTCCGGGTCAAGCTGCCCCGTGCCAACCTTTCGGAAGAGGTGGCCCGGTGCCTGGATGACAGAATGGTTCTATGTAAAGAATGACTTGACAGCGCAGGAAGATGTTAAGAGTATCATTATGCGCCCTATCTGGCAACGCTTCGAACTCCGAAAGCCGAAGGTTGAAATGGATGAAGCAGCCGAAGAATGCCAAAGAGCCTTCGGTGTAATCTGCTCTTTTATTGGGACAAGGGATTTGGTCCAAGAGCATATTGCCTTCAGAGTTTGGCCTCTTGCAAGAATGTGGGAAATGCCGAAGGAGACCATCAAAGAGTCTGGCGAAGGTGGACTGGTCAGACTAAAATACACATTCAAATACGGAGATAAGTTTGTTGAACCGGATGACGACTGGTTAAAAAGCATTGAAACCTTAAGTGACGAACTGCTTGGGGTATACACGAAGGCCGAGAATACTGCATTATCAGCAGCCTTCGGAGGCCGAAAGAAGAAGAGGCTCAACCGGGTATTTGATGCAATCGGGTTTGTCTACCCTGACTATCATTATCCGGTGCCAGGACGCAAAAGAAAAAATACTTCTCCTGCAAAAGAAGTTGCCTCAGGTGCTTCTAGTGAGCCAGCGCCGCAAAGAAAAAAGATAAAGGTGCTCACCCACCGGGCACGTTTTATTGAACCAGCCACAGTGCCTGAGTTTATTGGTGAAGTTTCTTTGGCCACTGAAACTACAGAACCAGCTCCAGTGCCGAAGATCGAAGAAAAAACTGAAACACCTTCAGCAGAGAAGGCAGAAAAACCGAGAATTGAAGGACCAAAAATATTGGAAATCTTAAGTCCTTCAGCAAGTGTTGAGACAATAAAAAATCAAAAGGGCCCATCGGTGACCCCGAAAAGAAAAAGAATGGTGAACGTGCTAGATGTTTTGGAGACAATTAAGTCTTCAAGCATAACTCCGAAGAAGACTGTTGAGACTTCGAAAACGGAAACTGAAATCTTTGCTGCTGAAGCTCCAAGGCAACAATCTGAAACTGAAGCTGGACCTTCAGAGCCCACGAAGGTAAAACCGTTGGAAACCGAGGAAGAAAAAATGATGGAGCCAATTTTAATTGAAGAGATCAGTACTGCTGCCCCCGAAGCATCCCCCAAAGTCCTTGATTATATTGTTCGACATGCTTCGGGGAAGAAGTTAACAGAAGAAGAAATTTTTGAAGCTAATCATTATGCAAAAGAATTGAAATATCCGAAGGGGGCACTAGTGTTCAATGGTACAAATGAAGAAGATTTCCTATACTGCCTCCTGGATAACAAAGAGCTACTTGTCTGCCGGGAAATGGCCCGAAGCATGGGGTTTCCGAAGCTGGAGGCTGGCCTCTGCGCGATGACAAAGGACGATCTTGCGGACAGCCTTGCGTATAATAGCCTGAAGGTACTGAGATCTGTGCATTTGGAAACTTTATGATTTGAAATCTATTGTTTTGTTCTTATACTAACCTTTTACATATAGGGTTTAATACTAAGCAACACGCTGAGAGCGCAAAAGAATGCCGAAGACGAGAGCTATGAAATTGCTTTCAACAACCTTCGAACAGAGGTTATTAAACTAAGGAACGAAGCCCTGGAAAAGGACAAAATTCTAGTTACATTGGTGGATAAAATAAAGGAAGAACGAAGCTGCGTCTAAAGCACAAGTTGCAGCTCAAAAGCACGAGATTGACGATCTTCGGAAGCAATTGGCCCGGGCTAAAGAAGAACGCATACTTGAAGAAACGAGGCGGGAATGTAGCGACCAATGGGCCAATCATTTGGAAGGAACCGTTGAAGAGCTTCGGTCTTCTAAGAAAAGGTGCTACGAAAAATCCGTGGAATGTGTAAAGAAGATAAAAACCAGCTTCGCCAGTGTTGGCGCATTTTCGAGTGAAGAAGATTTTGTGAGAGGTAACCCAGAAGGACCAATCGAATGGATCAGCCACGAAGCTGAAGCCTTCGAAGAAATTCTAAACAGTCGTGGAGACATTTGCGCCTTCTCGGGTGCCAGGGGGATTGCTACTATGCTGGAGAAAAAAGGTTGCGATCATGTTAAGGTTCTTGCACAATTTGAAGCCAGCTTATCCCCTGAAGATATTAAAGACCCCTCGGCCGAAGCTAGCCAGGCTGGTGGAAAATTTTTCACCGACGTCTGGGACAATGGTGGCCGAGAAATGGCCCGAGAAATTATTCAGAAAAGTGAGAAGGGCATTCACGACGCTAGAGAAGTAGCTAAGGCCGCTGACAAAAGCTCAGAGCCCGAAGGGCAAATAGGTATTAGCTAATGGTTTTTATTGTGTTGTAATTTTTGATTTTAAACTTCGTTCGTAATTTGTAATAGCAATGCGGCCGTATCCTGTCCTCCTTCAGATCCTACTAAAGCGTCTCCGGGCCCTCACCCGAAAGGAGACTGAAGAAATTAAAAGGATGGCTGAAGCTATCATGGATGAAGTTGTTAACCGACTCCTGAACGAAGCTGCAGAAGTTGTTTTGAGAGAAGATTAAGCACTATTGTAAAAACTTCTGAAATGAAATATGTGTAACATTTTGTAACCCTTGTGATATATTTGTTTTTAATGATTCGATTCTTTACGATGCATGAAACTTTACATATGTACCGTTTTTGAGCCTTCGGCGAAAAAACACCTTCCCTTCTTTTCATGCTTCGTGAAGATAGAAAAACTTTTATGCATCACAACAATGTCCATAGTGCTCTGATGAAGAATATCCAAGCTTCGTGAAGACATTCTCCGAAGCTATATTCCGAAAATCAATATTGTATCCCCTTGTGACTTAACACGATTTTCACTTTCTCAAAGCATCCTTCCGAAGGTTGATACTGTGTCCCCTTCTTTTGCCATATGCAACATGATGTATGATGCTTATGCTATGCAAAATGATGTGATGATGTTATGTTATGTAGATGACATTTGTTCCGAAGATACACACATATCCCCGTAGAACACGCAATATTTTTGTATCAGCGCTGACTTTTCGCTGTAAGCTCTGCATTCCCTTAGGAACGACTTTGGAGCTTCTTCGCCTTTTACTTAGGCGGTATCAGCGTTGACTTTTCGCTGTAAGCTCTGCATTCCCTTAGGAACGACTTTGGAGCTTCTTCGCCTTTTACTTAGGCGGTATCAGCATTGACTTTTCGCTGTAAGCTCTACATTCCCTTAGGAACGACTTTGGAGCTTCTTCGCCTTTTACTTAGGCGGTATCAGCGTTGACTTTTCGCTGTATGCTCTGCATTCCCTTTGGAACGACTTTGGAGCAGAAAACTTACACTGCGTTCCCTTTGGAACGACTTTTTGTGACTTCAGCAAACTTACTCTGCGTTCCTTAGAACGACTTTTTGTTACTTCGAAGGATTTTTGATAATTCGAAGGTCCTCCTTGTTATCGCAAATCTTTAAGCTTCAGCAACTTAAGCCTGAGAAAATACATTTTCCTTGTGGCAAACAACGAAACTATTACATGAAAACTGAAAAATGTCCTTTATTACACAGAGAATAGAACTGAATGGAAAAGACTGCTATCAAGGTAGGATATTTGTCAATAGATGTGCTTCGACTCTGGCACAGTGTTATTGACTGTGCGAGCTTCGGATTATTCTCTGAGATCCCTTTGGTGTGGAGCATATTGGCTCCCTTCTGGCTGTTGGCCTTGTTGCAGCGGTGGTGGAGGCGGAGGCTGTTGCCAGGAAGCTTGAGGTTGATTCGCCGAAGCAACAGAAACTTGCAGGGTGGTTTCCTACGTATTCTGGGATGTAAGGTGGATGGTACGAAGCAGTATGCATGACCTGCTTCGGCTGAGCTTGTTGTGCTGCAGCTTCGGCTATCTCCTTTTGCTTCTAGATGGTAACATGGCACATCCTGGTGGTATGGCCCTTGTTTTCACCACAGAACAAGCAAAATATTCTCCTTTGTTGATCTCCAAATCTTCCGCCGAAGCCCCTGGCGCCTCTGCCTCTTGGAGCTGGTGGCCGGAAGAAGCTTTGCTATTGCCCCGAAGCCTGTGAGGAGCACTGCGGCCTGTGCTGCTGACTCCCCTTATCATCATTTTGAGTAGAGTTGTGGATTGACCTGACATGCCTCGGATAGAATCTTCCTCCGAAGCCCCTGGTCATTTCAGAAAACCTGAAAGCCTCCTCCCTTCTTTGGCGAAAATCATTGTCGGCATGAATATACTCGTCCATCTTCTGGAGCAGCTTCTCCAAAGTTTGAGGAGGCTTCCTAGCAAAGTACTGAGCTGAAGGTCCAGGCCGAAGTCCCTTGATCATGGCCTCAATGACAATTTCGTTGGGCACCGTTGGCGCCTGCGCCCTCAAACGCAAGAACCTTCTGACATACGCCTGAAGGTATTCGTCGTGATCCTAAGTGCACTGGAACAGGGCCTGAGCAGTGACCGGCTTCGTCTGAAACCCTTGGAAGCTGGTTAACAACATGTCCTTCAGTTTTTGCCATGAAGTGATCGTTCCTGGTCGAAGGGAGGAATACCAAGTTTGAGCAACACTCCTGACAGCCATAACAAAAGACTTTGCCATGACTGCAGCATTACCACCATACGAAGATACTGTTGCTTCGTAGCTCATCAAAAACTGCTTCGGGTCTGAATGGCCATCGAATATGGGAAGCTGGGGCGGCTTGTAGGACAGAGGCCAAGGTGTAGCCTGCAGCTCAGCAGACAGAGGAGAAGCATCATCGAAAACAAAATTTCCATGATGGAAATTGTCATACCAGTCATCTTCGTTGAAGAAACCCTCCTGATGAAGGTCTTTTTGTTGAGGCCTTCGGTTCTGCTCATCGTGAGTAAGATGGCGAACTTCTTCAGAAGCTTCGTCTATCTGCCTTTGCAGTTCAGCTAGCCTGGCCATCTTTTCTTTCTTCCTCTGCACCTGTTGATGAAGCATCTCCATATCTCTGATCTCTTGGTCTAGCTCATCCTCTTGAGGCGTTGGGCTGACAGCCTTCCTCTTCTGGCTTCGGGCCTCCCGAAGAGAGAGAGTCTCCTGATTGGGGTCCAGCTTTTGTAGAGCTGCAGCCCCAGTTGCTGAAGCTTTCTTCGACGCCATAGCGAAGGTTTATGGCTTCCGAAGGTGTTCAAAAACTCAAAGAGTGGAAGTGAGTTCACCGGAGGTGGGCGCCAATGTTGGGGACTTGTTCTCAAATGCTTCGGATTATGAACAAGGCAACATAAAAAGTGTTAAATGATAAAGTCCTTCGTCCTTTGAAACATTATTTCCCTTCGGGATATAATGTATTCCGGACGAAGGTCACAAACAACATATCTTCGTAAGCACAATAAACGATGATGAAGAGCTTATATGCAACATAAGAAGTAATATAAACATTTGAATATTATCACAACGTCATTTCTATTTTATTATCATAGAAAAATAGAAATGATTTCAGATTACAAGTGTACCTTCGGATTGCAGGAAGGCAAAAGTATAAGGATGACGCAAAAGCAAAATGCCAAGTCAGCGTGAACAGTACGAGAGCACTGTTCATCTATTTATAGGCGTGGGACGCAGCCCATGTAAAATTACATTCATGCCCATTACATTTGCTAATGACTTATGGGAATCTATTAAGGCCTAAGTAGTCTTTTCATCTTTAAGTCGGTTCCCCTTTCTGCTATCGCGACGAAGCTTTCTACGCATAGCTTCGGCTGTGCACCATCCTTCGTACAGCTTGGTAATCAGCCCGTCCTTCATCTCAATCCCCCTTCGTCTGGCTTAGGCTTCGTTCTGACCGTACTCCATGTTCATAATCTGAGTCCGAAGATACCTGTTCATATAATTCACTTGGAAAACATTGTCAAATTATGTCTTTGAGGACCTTCGGAGGACGAAGGCCCCCAACAGTCCTGATTAGTTTGGTATTTGATTAATCATCGTTACACTACACACCTTAATTATTAAACGTGATCCTAGATAAATTTAAAAGGATCGCGACACGACGAAGCACACGACACAACATATGATCTAAACGGAAATAAAAAGGACTGTCGCGTGACGAAGCGCGTGACACAATACACTAGAACGGAATTAAAAAGGATTATCGCGCGGCGAAGCGCGCGACACAACGCGTGATTTAAACGGAATTAAAAATGTGTAACACCCCAGGTGTTACCATACATTTAACAACGAGTATGGATTTAAGCATGGGATAATAATAGTCTCTGTCTTAATCTGTTTCGTCTGTCGTAAATTTGACATCATTTTTATCTATCCGGGCTTTTTCTAAATTTTCGTGATGTTCGGAACATATTTTTTCCAAAAATTGGTGAGTCTGGTGATTATTTAGAATTAATCGCTCGCGCAAAGACGAATTTGAAAATTTAGTCCAGTCCTCCAATTTCATCCCAAACAGATTAAATAGAACTCGACGACTAAAGTTGTCGGTGTAAAATAATTTAGTCCCTCTTGTCAAGCGAGACATCGTGTCTCAAGGGTTATAATCATGGTTGGTTTCCAACAAATTATCCTCGACAGAGAAATCAAATCGGTTCAAATGGCAGATAAATATTTGTCCGATTTCAGCTGCATCAAATATCATCTGAAGTATTAAAGCCGGTATTCTTTTGGATCTGTCTGTTTACGTGCTGTCCGAGAGAAACAATGCGCCACCTCATTAATTAAATTGTTCTTCTCAGCATGTTATACTTGGCGTCAAATCAAATGATCAATATCGGGTAAAATCCAACTGAACCCAATTGGAATCAACCATAGTCCAAAAATATCCAAGCCGAACTCGTTTTAATCTGATCCGTTTACGTCTTGCCCAGAATAGTCACGAAAGTTATCCAAACAAAAGTTAGCCAGAACCGTTAATCCTCTGATTTTCTGTTTCGTGATTCGGAAAATGAAATATGTAGCCTATATACTCAACCCATTATACATCGCTAAAAATCTCCAAAATATCTGCGATTTTCTTTAATAAAAAATGGTAAAATGGAAAATAAAAATAAAAAAAATATTCAACACCTATCCTACCGCCACCCTCTGTCAGGATATTTCCCACGCGAGCTTCTCTCTCTCCCTCATTTCACTCATGCCTTCTTCCTACGCCTACGCGGCAGCAGCACTTAGGCTTATCTTCTTCCGCCGAGCTTCTCAGCGCCCGTCTTCCTCTCTGTCTCTGGCGCTCGGCCTCCTCTCTATCTCCCAGCAAGCCCCAGCTGTGGTCCCTCCCATGGCACCTGCCCTTCCCTGGTCGGATGAGGATCTGCTGCGAGCTCACCGGACCACCTTCCCATGGCCGCGCCCTGCTCGGCTCTTACGCCGTCGATTTGGAGCTCTAGCACGAGCTCTTCTTTGGTGCACGCACGGTTCGCTGGCCGCCCCGAGCTCGCCCATGCTCTGCTCGGTCGACCTCTCCCAGCCGGTGCTTGCCAGACTCGCGCCGTCCTCCACCTCGCCCATGGCCGCCGCGCTCTCAGCGCTCTGCTCCACCGCTTGGGCTGGCGACCGTCTGCGTCTGCCTGCTCAGCACCGGTAAAGTTTGTCTCTAGCTCGTGCCGGCAGTCGTGTTCCTAGCGTCCCTACCTCAAAATCGCCTCCTCTATAGTGGCCTCCCTCCACGCGCCATGCCAACACGCCGTCCGCCGTCACCCAGCTCTGTGCCCCCGTCCATGGCGGCGCGCGTGGGCTCTGCTGTGGGCGCCGACCCTACAGAGCCTCGCGGGTCGTGCGCGCCCCCTCGAGGTCAAACGCCACTGGCACCTCGTCTCCTCCCCATGGCCACGCTCAAATCCGCGTCGTCCTCAGATCACTCACATCACTGAACGACTATTTTCGTCGTGCTCGTCTCCCTGCCTTACGTCACCGTCGACTCACGTTGTGTCCACGACGTGCTCGTCGAACTCGATGATCGGTTTTCCAATTGCGCGCTACTTACTTCGATCTTCGGAACTCCTTATCAGTGCGTCGTGCGCCGTCAGGCATCAGTCGTGCCTCTTCGGCTCGCTCTGGCTACGTGTACTCCTCCTGTCGTCAATTCTTGTGCTGTCAAGGAGCCATCAGCATCGTCATCGGTCCAACAACGTTGACGTGTCTTGCGTTCGCGTCAGAAGATGAAAGGGAAGAGCCAGAGCAACACTCGTCAAGTATCAGTGGTATGCGTGAGCCGTATAATGTCGTTGATTTCGTGGTTTCTAGTCGGATTTAATTATGATAAGCTGATTTGCTACTCCTATTATTTTGTTTTAATGAGTGGAGAGTGCTTATAAGCGCTTCAGGTCTTTAGTTGTTAGGAAAGCCATTTTGTAGAACTCTATGTTGTAGGATTATGTTCTACTTAATAGAACAATTAGTGTGGTGCTTTATTTAGTCGATATGCTTTGCATAATATTTTAGAATAGTAATTTTAAAGCTAATTGTAAGGCTACTATTTGTTACTCTAAGTCCGAGGTATACTAGATTGATTAACTTAAGTATTGTTAGTCCTTCGGTGACATGCATTAGTGAATGATGGTATAGGACTTGTTCAGAATATTGTTCATGATGTTTGACTTAGATCTGTTTAAGCTAGAAAAGTGTGCTGGTTGTATTCAGTAATATCTCAGCATCTAGTGATTGCTTTTAAATGTTATTATGTGCCTCGCCACTAGGTATTTAATTCACTATTGTGTAGTAATAATTAGGCTTGTGCTATTCCTATTTATAATTATTCATGTGCATTATGCATATCATTTAGATACGTTAAGTGAACACGTGATGCGGAGGACCAAAGCTGAGTCGACCATAAGATGCTGTAAAGCATGAGCCACTCACGAGGTGATGTTGATGGATGAACCTGAAGATGGATAAACTAAACAAGTGCCAAGACCAAGGATGGTCGACAAGTGGACGTCGTCTGACAAACACTAACCTAGTGTTATTCCAGGCAAGCCCCGATGCATTATCCCTTTTCCTTGTTGTTTTAAAATCTTTATCACCTTATATGATGCATTAGGTGATAGGAGTTGTGTGCTAAACAATTGATGCATTCCCTTCCTTGGAAAATTGATCACCATTCCTTGATTTCTTTTTATAAATATTATTTTATGATGCTTAGCCTTGCTTTAGAAAACAAAATGTTTTGTTTTACAACAAAAGGTGATGCTTTAGATTGGATGGGAACTTTTCAAAGAAAAACTTGATGGTGAATCCATCATGGCTGTAATGGGTTCAACATCTGAAAGGATGTACCTCTGCCAGGTACCAAATTTTGGGTTGTAAATGATAAAGACAAGACCGGGCGGGTGACTTGCACGAGAAGGAAGTCTCAGTGTAGTGCCTTCGTTTGAGTCGATTAAGGACCGTGTCGATGTAGGCTTACTAATCGAGGACCTTTTAACTGGCCACATGCCTCGTCATGGGTAAGCTTTGCCTCAGTCGGACCAATACCAGAAAGGCCACCACACAATGGGAGTGGAGAGATGGCGAGAGTAGCGTGTACCCTCCATGGCAAGGGACTAGATGGTGGTGTATCTGTGCTCTCGGTTGGCGTGAACTCGTTCTGGTCTTGAGAAACCCAGTGGCGAGTTGACATGTGCAAGGGTTAAGTGCTACATATGTCGTGTGGTTGGAGATCCCCAGCTAGGTATTAATCGATTCGGATCGTTGTTACTTCTCGGACAAGAAGACTTGGTCACTGCCCTACATGTAGCAATCCAGTGAACTAAAGGGATGACAAAAGACGGCTAGTGTAGGCCAAGTGTTTGAACTAGGATAGAAAGAACTCTAGATGCAGGAAACTTTACTTAACCTAACAAGTAAAATGAATTCGTAAGGATCCACTCATAGTAAGCTTTTCGGCAAAAGAGTCTTTGAATCTTATTGAACTTTACCTTGATTCCCAAAAGCCAGCATATCCATGAGTCTTTTTCCTTAGACGGGTAAGACTTGTGAAAGTACACTTCGTACTCAGGGTTTTCGAACCCATGTTGTTGCAGGTATTAGATTTGTGATGCTATTGATGGTGCTAAGCGCCGATGGGCACGGCCTTCGTATAGGTCTATGTAGCTCTTCTATACTTCTTATAGAGGATGGTCACTTGAGCTAGCATATATTTCGAACTTATAAATAATTTATAACATTTCAAAGTTTATTTCTTTGAATCACTTTTGAAATCACTCCGATAAATATAATGTAAATTTGTTGTAACTTGTTAATGTTTGTAATAAAGAAATTCCACTGCAAAATGTTGGTGTGTGATTTGTGTTTACTTAATCTTGCGATCCTGGTTGTAAGTGGTTTATCCGGGGTCCTTGGGACACTCAGACGTATCCTGTTAAGTTATCTGGTGCACATGCATAGCCATGTGAGGTCTTTGAGACAAGGGTAGGTGCATGTGGGCCCAATAACTTGGGAGGTTCTTCCACAGCTAGTGTTGAAGCAGGATTAAGTGAAATATTGTCACATACGTATTTTCAAAACAGAGTTTTGGTTTTGAAAAACATATTTCAAACTAAACACATTGTTTGGTTTTGAAAAAAACTACATATTTGAAAACTACAATGCTAGCAACATCCTCTGTTATGCCCTAAAAGTAAGGACTATCAAGTGGCTTAGTTCAAAATACTAACCCACAACTAGGGGAAATTGCATACATGTGTAATGTTATTTTTGAGGCCATTCAGTTTTGAATAGTGTTGGGACCATGCTTCGTCGCCGAAGGTCCTGCAGAAAGAAACAGCTTCGGCTGAAGCTGCTCGTACGTGACGCCGAAGGCATCATTCATGAAGCTTCGGTATTGTAACATATCCGAAGATAAAGGGTCGAACCGACTTAAAGATAGAATGACCTTTTAGCCCATAGGGGTCTAAGTCATTGTTGTAAACTTTTATGAGGGGCATGATTGTAATTCCTCACAGACTGTGTCCTGTGCCTATAAATAGTGAACAGTATTCCTTTACTGTTCACGCATTCCTGTAATTGCTAACGCATCATTCGGGAATCATTGTTTGTCAAGGCAAAGGTATAAATGTACCTAAAAACGTTGTTTTCAAATATCTTAAATTCATATAATAAGATATATGAATGATGTCATTTATTTTTAATGTATTTATCTTTAATGTTTTACTTTACTGCATACCATCTTTACAAGTTTAATTACGAAGGTGAAACCTTCGTAATATTATGCTCGTGACCTTCGTCCGAAGTTCATTAAATCCTTATGGAAATAATGATCCAGCGGACGAAGGGCATTAATATTTAACATTTTATGTTGCCTTGTTCTTAATTCATAGCAGTTGAGAACAAGTCCCCAACATTGGCGCCCACCTCTGGTGAACTCACTTCCACTTTTTTGAGCTGATGGCTTCAGTTCAACAATCAAGCTGGAGCTGCTTCGGCTCTGAAGCTGGTACTCCCGATAACAGGCGGTTCATGCTCAGGGCCAGCCAACAAGAAGCAGAAGAAGGAAGCACAGAGAAGGGTACAACATGTCAGGGTGCAAGGACCCTTCATCAAGTCAAGATGGTCTCACATTCCAATTACCTTCTCCCAAGAGGATCTTCAACTCAAGGATTACCCACACAACGATGCTATGGTTATCTCTTGTGTGATCAAAGGATTTCTGGTCCATAATGTTTTGGTTGATACAGGCAGCGCAGCTGATATCATATTTGCTAAGGCCTTCAGACAGATGCAAGAGCCCGAAGACAAAATTCATGATGCCACACATCCCCTTTGCGGCTTCGGAGGAAGGCAGATTGTAGCACTCGGCAAAATCACAATGCCAGTGACCTTCGGATTTATCAACAACACAAGGACTGAACAAGTTGTGTTTGATATTGTTGACATGGAATACCCTTACAATGCAATCATTGGTCATGGTACTCTCAATGCCTTCGAAGCAATTCTTCATCCAGCTTATCTTTGCATGAAGATACCTTCAGACCAAGGGCCCATTGCTATTCATGGAAGTCAGGAAGCTGCCAGAAGGGCCGAAGGAAATTGGACAGACTCAAAAGTAATCCATAATATAGATGGAGCCGAGGCTTGTGAGCAATACAAGTTCAGAAGAGAAAAAGCTGCTTCGGCTGATCAGCCGAAGCCCATGCTCTTATGTGAGGATATAGCAGAGCGGAAGGTGCTATTGGGATCTCAACTGTCCGAGGAACAGGAAAAAACCTTGATAAGGTTTTTGTTCAACAATAAAGAAGTTTTTGCTTGGTCAGCTAATGATCTCTGCAGAGTTAACAGGGATGTTATTGAGCACTCGCTCAATGTTGATCCATCCTTCAGACCCAGAAAGCAGAGGCTTCGGAAGATGTCTGATGACAAAGCCGAAGGTGCTCGGAATGAAGTGAAAAGACTCCTCAGTGCCGGAGTTATCAGAGAGGTAAAATACCCAGAATGGTTGGCTAACACTGTTATGGTGAAGAAGGCCAATGGTAAATGGAGAATGTGTATCGATTTTACCGATCTCAATAAGGCCTGTCCGAAGGACGAGTTTCCATTGCCAAGGATAGATTCCCTAGTCGATGCAGCAGCTTCATCAGAGCTTATGAGTCTGCTGGATTGCTATTCAGGCTATCACCAAATTTGGATGAAGAAGGAGGATGAACCGAAAACCAGCTTCATAACCCCTAGTGGAACGTATTGTTATCTTCGGATGCCTGAGGGGCTTAAGAATGCTGGAGGAAGCTTCAGCAGAATGATAGCGAAGGTTCTTCATTCCCAGATAGGCAGAAATGTGCTAACTTATGTTGATGATATCATTGTGAAAAGCACGAAGCAGGATAATCACATTGCTGATCTGCAGGAGACCTTCGCTATTTTTAGACAGGCTGGTTTAAAGTTGAACCTAGAAAAATGTGTCTTCAGAGTAAAGAAAAGAAAATTTCTTGGCTGTCTAGTCTCAACAAAAGGGATTGAAGCTAATCCAAACAAAATCGAAGCTATCCTTCGAATAGAGCCACCAAGTACAAAGAAGGGGGCTCAAAGATTGACAGGAAGACTGGCATCTCTCAACAGATTTATATCTAGATCAGCAGAGAGAAACTTACCATTTTTTTAAGTACTGAAATCAGCTGAAGTTTTTCAATGGGGACCAATTCAGCAGAAAGCCTTCGAAGAGCTGAAGCAATACTTAATAGACCTAACAACACTAACTCCACCAACACCAGGGGCTCCTCTGTTATTATATGTGGCAGCTTCGCACTCAGCGGTAAGTGCAGCACTCGTCCAGGAGAAGCTTGAAGGCCAAGTCAAAAAGCAAGCCCCAATATACTTCGTATCAGAAGTTCTAAGTCTATCAAAGAAAAATTATACAGAATTGGAGAAAGTACTGTATGGTGTTTTGATGGCCTCCAGGAAGCTTCGGCATTATTTTCAAGCTTACAATATAATTGTTCCTTCTTCACAACCATTGAAGGACATCATGAGAAATCGAGAAGCTACTGGAAGGATTGGAAAATGGGCTGCAGAGCTCAATGAATTTTGCATTGATTATGTGCATAGGTCTTCGATTGAATCCCAAGCGTTGGCAGACTTCATTGCTGACTGGACGCCAGGGGCTCAAGAGGAAGAAACGAATAAAGATGCCGAAGTATGGACAGTGTTTTGCGATGGGTCTCAGGGAACCTTCGGAGCAGGAGCAGCTGCTATGTTGGTTTCACCTTCCAAAGTTAAAACTTGTTATGCGACAAGACTTGATTTCAGTTGCACAAACAATATTGCTGAGTACGAAGCTCTGCTTTTGGGTCTTCGGAAGTTAAAGGCAATGGGAATCAGAAGGGCCATCCTTAAAACTGATTCCCAAGTTATTTCTGGTCACATTGACAAAAGCTACAAAGCAAGAGATCCGAAGCTTGAAAAATATTTAGATACAGTCCGAAGGATTGAGGCTTCCTTCGAAGGATTTTCTGTTAAAAATATTCCTCGTGGAGAAAATGAATATGCTGATCTACTAGCCAAGTCAGCAGCACAGGGGTTGCCCTTACCTTCGGAAGTATTTTTCGAAACAATAAAAGCACCTTCGGTTGAGCTTCTTGAAAGAGCAGTCCTCAACATATCCCCTGTTTACAGTGAAGATTGGAGAACTGAGATCATCTCTTTTCTTCAGGGCAATTTTCTTTCAGATGACGAAGCTTATAACAGGAGGATAGAAGCAAGAGCTCGACCATATGTCATAATAGAAGGGGAATTATATAAGCGAGGGGTATGTTCCCCGTTACTCAAGTGTTTATCCAGAACCGCAGGCATAGAATTGATGAAGGAAATACACGCAGGCCTGTGTGGATCTCACATTGGATCTAGGCCTCTGCTCGGAAAAGTCTTTCGTCAAGGATTTTATTGGCCAAAAGCAGCTTCGGATGCAGCGGATTTAGTTCAAAAATGCGAAGGTTGTCAGAAATGTGCAAGAGATCAAAAACAACCTTCGTCTTTAACTCAATTAATACAACCCACTTGGCTGTTGCAAAGGTGGGGCCTTGATTTGCTAGGTCCATTACCACCAGCACAGGGGAACTTAAGATATGTTGTAGTGGCAGTGGAATATTTTTCTAAGTGGATTGAGGCAAAGCCTTTAGCCACAATCACTTCGGTTACCATTCAAAAATTTTTCTGGCAAAATATTGTTTGTCGTTTCGGAGTGCTGAAGGCCATTACTGTGGATAATGGGACACAGTTTGATTCTGAAGCTTTCAGAGAATTTTGTGATCAAATTGGCACGAAGATCCATTTTGCATCAGTTCGACATCCGGAGTCAAACGGACTTGTTGAAAGAGCTAATGGGATCATAATGACAGGGACTAATGAAGCTAATCTTCAATCAGCCCAGGGGAAAGTGGCCAGAAGAATTAATCAAAGTGGTGTGGAGCCATAACACAACAGTGTCAAGATCAACAGGTTTTACGCCATTCAAACTATTGTTTGGTGACGAAGCAATAACCCCGGAAGAAGCCAAAGCAGGATCAATAAGAACAGTAGCTTCGGCAGAAGGCGAAGATGCAGTTGATTACTCTGTGGAAAAAGATGCTATAGAAGGGATCAGGCTTCAAGCTGTGGAAAACATCAACAAATATCAAGCTGAAACAATAAAATGGCGTGACAGAAAAGTTAGGCTGAAGAACATTGAGCCAGGACACTTGGTGCTTCGAAGAATAGCCAACCCTGAGACAATAGGCAAATTACAGCTGAAGTGGGAAGGACCTTTTTTGGTAGCATCTTCGTCAAGACCCGGTTCTTACAGATTGAAGGATATGGACGGCAACGACATTCCTAGATCATGGAATGCGGATGAGCTTCGACGATATTATGTTTAGTTTGATGTAATTTCCTTTTTTCTATTCTTTTTTGTGGCACCCTTTTCCTTTCCAAAGGGGGAGAAAGGTTTTTAATGGGGCCACAACATGTAATTTTCCTTATTTCAATTCTATAAGAGTGATATCCCCCAGAAATGTAAATGTAAATGCAAAGGAAAAAGAAAAGAAAACAGGGAGAAGCTCAAAAGTCGTTCCTAAGGGAATGCAGAGCTTACAGCGAAAAATAAACGCTGATTCCGCTGAAAGTAAAAGGCGAAGAAGCTCCTAAGGGAGGCTTACAGCGAAAAATAAACGCTGATTCCGCTAAAAGTAAAAGGCGAAGAAGCTCCAAAGGGAGGCTTACAGCGAAAAATAAACGCTGATTCCGCTGAAAGTAAAAGGCGAAAAAGCTCCTAAGGGAGGCTTACAGCGAAAAGTCAACGCTGATACACCGAAAAGTAAACGGTGAAGCCGAAAAGTAAACGGCCAAAAGATTTGAATCATTCCCAAGGGGATGAAGGGCTATGATTATGGTTTTTGAATATGTGTTTTGATATTCATTTGCATGATACATTACATCATGTCATTTGCATTGATAAACATTCATTTAGACATATATAGAATTATCATCATACCACACAAAAAAGACAGATGCTTCGGCAATGACCAAAAATTTCGAAGAAAGAGAAAATTTTTCGTGCTTCGTTGTGTACGAAAAGAAGGGAAGGTGTTTTTCGCCTTCGGCTCAAAAAGAGAAGTTTCGTCCACAGCAAAGCAGATTGTACACGGATAAAGGAGACAGAATATATTACAAGGTATGTACAAATTTACATAAGTTTTTCCATAATGATATTACAAAGATTCCTTCAGAATTTTTTGTAGGAAAGTCTATTATAGCAACTATCAAGCTTCAGCTTCGTCATACTTCAGCTTCGTCATCGTGCACATATTAAGGAGCAGAATAAGAAAGGTGCAAATTTGAAGGAGAAGGTAAAAGTAACAAATATAAGTTTCTTACCGGCTTAAGGTGACTTCGAGCTTCGTCACCAGCCATCCTTCGCCCGCCATTTACCCAAATATGGGTCATAAATCTATTTCCGATGCTTCGGGCTAGGCTCAGGATATCAATCAAGTCTACTGCTGACAAGCTAAAGTTTGGTCTATTCATAATTTTCCCATGAGTACAGCCGGCCTTCAGAAAAGCGGCAGCTGTGCCTCGAGAAGCTACCAGGGCGCAGAAATCGGCATGCCCACCAATAACTTCATCAAGAGCATCAACCTCGCCATCAATATGTTCCAAGGTGCTGGGCAGGTTTTCGGCTGAAGGTGAAAATTTTTCAGAACTGGCTCCAATAGAGTGAAATACGTCCTTCAGCCGCTGCACGCATCGGTTGCCGAAATTTAGACATTTCTCTTAGAGATCCTTCAATGATTTTTGCAAATTTGAATTTTTCTCGACCTCAGTCTTGAGACTCGCTTCAAGCTTCTCCTTTTCTTGCTCATATTTTTTTCGACTTTTTGAGTAATTCATTCTTTAAATTGTCATTTTCAGCTTGGACCTCAGCCAAGGAGCCTTCCATAGACTGAATAATAAAGTCTTTCTTTTCTAAAGCACCTTCGTGTTCTTTAGCCATAATTTCAAGATCTTGAATGGCGAAGTCCTTTTTCTTCAGAACAGCTTCGTAGTTTTCAACTTTTTCTTCTAAATCTTTGATGATGGCTTTGTTCTTCTCCTCTTCAAGATCTTGTTGCATTTTCATCACTTTACTTAATAACATACTCTGCCAAAACAACCTTCGTCAGAGAAAGACGTAAAAAATAATAATAAAATCATAATAATATTTTTACCTTAAAATTCGCGTAGAGCAAGCTGCCAGCGACATGATGTCGCTGGTACCTGCAGAGGTCTGCTTCTATCTTCGGCAAGCCAACGCTTTTGGAGAGGGTTCTAACAATTTTGGCCTCGGTGCGGTTCCGAAGGACATCTTAGCTTCCCTTCGTTGACCCCGGCAAATAGCATAGCCCCTGATTTATATTCGCAAGATGTGGCATATTTTTTCAACTCTTCTTTTTCGACGTCTGTTAACTCTTGTCCAAGCAAATCTTGAAAGTTAAAATCTCCTTCCTCTGAAATTTCATCAATCTGCTCTTTCCCCTTTTCAGTTGTCGTGTTCACCGCAGCCATAACAGCTTCTTCTTCAGCCATTTTCAGGAGTATATTGTCAATAACCTCAAGTGTGGTTTCCAGGTTCGACTCTTCGGTGGTCCCGGCTTCAGCCCCGGGAGCTTTGGCTTCCGCTGCGATAGCTTCGGCTTCGCCGATTTCAGCTTCAGTGGTTCCCACTCCGGTAGCTTCGGCTGCGGCGCCTTCGGCTTCGGCAGTCTCGGCAAAGACAATTTTTGACACCGTCGCCGATGGCAGCGTCTGATGGATCACATCTGTCACTTGAATGATTCTCCGTTTTTTCGGCTTCGCAGGACTTTCTGCTGCCGAAGTTTTTTTGTCCTTCTGAAAAAACTTTGTCAGTTCCGGTGCCAGCGGACTTAGCTTGATAGGCAAAGATTCAGTCATTACCTTTAAAATTTCTTCTACTTCGGCAGCAGAAGGTGTCACAGACATTTCCTCATCTCGGACCAATCTCTCTGGTTCTGGAGATGCAGGCTTCGGAGATGCAGCTTTTCTCTTTCTTGGAGCAACTACTTTCGGTTCAAGCTTTTCTTTCTTCTTTTTTGGTTGATCTTCGTCATCTTTAATTAAAGTGCTAGCCACTCGTTTCTTTTCTGCCCTTCGGCACCCTTGTCTAGCCTCTCGTAGTCAGGGTATTCAAAGCCTATAGCATCAAGCACTCTGTTTAGCCTTCGTTTCGGCCGGGTGCCGAAGGCTGCTGTCATCAATTGATCTTCTTTTTTAGAATAATTCCCAAGAATTTCAGTACTCATTACTTCGATTGTTTCGAGCCATTCTTGGTAGGGTGCTTTAAAATACTTCTTGAACTTATAGTGGTAGGGCAGGCGGACAAGTTCCCCCTCTTTCTTCTCTCTTTCGAGCTTCGGCATAGCCCATTCCTTCATAGTTAGAAATATTTTGAACGACAGAAATTCCTGCACAAGATCTCTAGTGCCAATGTGCTCAGAAATAATCCTGAATTCAGCCAACGCGATTTGAGTTGGACCCTCTGGTGTCATATTGCAGTGGGGTCTGGTCTCTCCGAAGATCAATTCAAGCGGACTCTATACTAGCTTCTCCTTGTCATCGTCAACTTCGACGTAGAACCATTCCGATTTCTAGCCTGCCGGCCACTTGCTTCGATAGCTGATCACAGGAAATTTTGTAGTCTTCCGATACGCAAAGTTATAACAACCAAAATTTTCATGTAACCCATCCTTTCTGGCCTTAGTTTGATAATGTAACTCGTGTACCCGGTAGAAACCTTCGGCAAATGGCTCCACCCCTGGCTTCGGAGAGCCCAAATATAAACACTAAGCCTAACAATAGCATTAGGAGTTAGTTGATGAAAATAGATACCAAACTTCTTTAGCACATCGGCAATCATCCTATTCAAAGGAAATCTCAAACCAGCTTTGAGGAAACTCTTGAAAATCACTATTTCATCTTTCTGTGGCTTCGGGGTAGTTTCTTCTCCACCGAAGCGAATCACCTTTTTCTCATCTTCCCTAAAGTAGCCCGACTTTACCATCTTCGGGAAATCAGCCTTGGAGATGGTTGACTTTCCGAAATCCAGGTGGCTAGGCTTGCTTGGTATTGCGATATTGTGATCATCTTCAGAATCAGTCTCTTCAATATCTGCTTGTTCTTCTTAGGCAGCAGGGGTGTTCTCCGATGTCACCAACCCAGATCGCCTCATTGCTTCCGAGATAGGGACAGTCTCCGCAGCTTCGGCTTCGTCTCCTTCGCGCTCAGCTCTAGCAGTAGAGCGCACTCTGGCCATTTGATTTTGAATATCTTGAAAATTGCTCGGAAATTAATAACCTTTCTCCTGAAGCCCTTCTTCTGATGAAGCAGACGCTAAACTGGAGCTTCGTTTGAATGCGAAAGTCAAGCTTCAGCTATGGTTAAAAATTTTGGCAGCAAAACAGTGCAATAGCAATGAATGCTGTGGTAACTTCACACCTACCCGTCTGTTTATATAGTGCTGCAGGAAAGAAGGTGAATCGTCAGGATTTCTACACCAAGCAAACAGTTGCTCGCACCCGCTGAACGGTGGGCCGCAAAAACCAGAATAGTGAACCTGCATGGTGGAACCGCTACGCGCTCGAAAACTATATCGTTTCTCGACAACGAGCTCAGGGAAGGTGTTTTTCGGACCTTCGGCTTCCTGAAGCCTAAGAGACTTTTTTCACGGATCAAGCTCGTTACGAAAAACGATCTAGCACCGCGAAGGGGCTACTGTTGGGACCATGCTTCGTCGCCAAAGGTCCTGCAGAAAGAAACAGCTTCGGCTGAAGCTGCTCGTACGTGACGCCGAAGGCATCATTCATGAAGCTTCGGTATTGTAACATATCCGAAGATAAAGGGTCGAACCGACTTAAAGATAGAATGACCTTTTAGCCCATAGGGGTCTGAGTCATTGTTGTAAACTTTTATGAGGGGCATGATTGTAATTCCTCACAGACTGTGTCATGCTGCCTATAAATAGTGAACAATATTCCTTTACTGTTCACGCATTCCTGTAATTGCTAACGCATCATTCAGGAATCATTGTTTGTCAAGGCAAAGGTATAAATGTACCTAAAAACGTTGTTTTCAAATATCTTAAATTCATATAATAAGATATATGAATGATGTCATTTATTTTTAATGTATTTATCTTTAATGTTTTACTTTACTGCATACCATCTTTACAAGTTTAATTACGAAGGTGAAACCTTTGTAATATTATGCTCGTGACCTTCGTCCGAAGTTCATTAAATCCTTATGGAAATAATGATCCAGCGGACGAAGGGCATTAATATTTAACATTTTATGTTGCCTTGTTCTTAATTCATAGCAGTTGAGAACAAGTCCCCAACAAATAGATCAACGCTCAGGTATGGTGAGACCGTGAGATGTGAGAGCATGACCGAACAAAGTCGATCTAGGGGAGTGCTTAATTGTGGCGCTTGACTATATACATGTTCTACATATGTATATACGAAAGCTGCGATGTGGAGTAATTATTTTTCTAGGAATTCGGTACCCCATGGATGTGTATGGGTATATAGACATGGGAATACTGAGAAGTGTAATGTACTTGTAACGATGCACCTACACTCAGGTAAGAAGGTGAGTTACCATATTGGGCTGCCCTATGGTTAAAGTGTGGCAGCGGCGCCTATGCGTGGCTCAGCGCTTAATGAAGAGCTGGCCTCCATATAGAAATATATGGAGTACAAACTGTGATAAATTGTCATGTGTGAATTGCATCATTAGGAATTGGGCTGTGATAAAATTTTCTACAGGTACATTAACCTCGAAAACGTATGTGTAGCTGACGACTAGCAAAATATCGAGAGAGACGTAAGTATGCCACCGATATAGAACGCTATTGCCATATTATATTGGCAAAACCAGTGAGGCCAGTTAGGACGAGCATGCATCTTGATTGTTGCATCGTGTTTGTCACCTATGCACCAAAATGCTTCTCTCACCTTTATTCCAGTAGCCGGTGATTGTAAATAATGTGGTGTAATGTTGTCTTACGAATTCTAATAAATTCTTGTCCTCTAGCCTATAGGTAATCTACTTAGGTGTTATATGTGTTTGCTCTTGTGCTTGATGTGCCGATAGAATGTTGGTAGCTTGTTTGCATAAATCCAAAGTTAGGCCATGTCCTTATTTAGTAAACCATGACCCAAATCAGTGTCATTTCTCTAAAAACCTTCCAAGTCTCCAACATGGATGAGTTCGAGTTTCTCGTTACTACTCCATGACTGCTTAGACAACCTTTTTGTTGGATGTAAAATGCACGTAGACTTAAAATAAGGATCCCGAGTCTGTGTTCTAGACGGTTAATATGTGACTCTTTTGTGGTCTTGTCTCCATCCTAAATCATTTCCTTATTCAGGTGGTGCAAACTGATATCCCTAATTCCAGTTTGCCTCTTCTTGAGGATCATACTGTTGCTTTATCAATTTGACCTAGAAAAGATATGTCTGATTATTTTCTTGAGTTTGATGCCTTTGGTTTCCCCATATCTATCGAAGGCATACCAACTTAATCTTATGATCGTTTTACCTTTATATCTAGATTGACGTTAATTTTTGACCTTGTAATCTCTACGATGGGCATACAAATATGCTTGGGGCTGAAGTTATAGTCTCCCATCGTACTTCTTTCATTAAGTTTAGGTTTTGGCCATGTCTTGTTCATTTCATCGGTCCATGATCTATTTGGCTCTATACCTGTAACTCTTCTTACAGGTGGAGTCTCTTTTATATATTGTCATCATGGCCCAATCTATTTGTACCGCGTGAGATTTTCTTATTGGTTACGTCTGGTAATGGCGTTATAACTAAAACCGATGGTGCTACGATGAAACCGAGGGCCTCATGTGGACGATCGACACATGGATGCGCTGCTCGGCACGCGCTGGTATCACGGTTAGTAGTTGTAATCCATTATGAGACTATATCAATGTGTTATCTTGGCACAATGTCTAGTTTTTCCACATGAGATTCGTTATTGCCAGTTCGGTAATGGTGTCTTGATTAATGACTTATGGTGCCGCTGCGAAACTGAGAGCCCCTTGTGAATGTACACACAAGGTTATGCTGCTTGGCGCATGCTGGTATCGAGGTCCCTAGTCATGATCCATTATGGAACTACCCTAATATGTTATCTTCCGTAAATCTCTTCCTTGAAACAATTTATATGTTGTTTGTGAAATGATCAAGCAACATCGGTCATCTCGGTTGAATCAAAAGAGCATACCACTTTGATGTGTTCTTTAACGAATTCGCTATCGATTCAGAAGTCGCCATAAAAAAATCAAAACCTATTCGTGTTTAATCATGCGACAAAAATTCATCTTCCTATGTGTGGTCTCTTCTCACTTGACTTTGGTGGTGACTGCACACTTACAAGTTCTCTTCACATCAATTGTTGTGAAAATTGAAGCCTTGAAGCTTTTTAGTATTGAGAGACAACTGATTAGTTCTCAAAATGAAGATTGACTTTCCCTACTGCTGAGATACAGGAGTTTGTTCATTCGCTCTCTTATTTAATCCATGTATTACCGAACCAAGTCAGTTCATCTCGCACGAAGAAACGGATGAACAACCTGACCAAATGGATTTCTACCCAAATGCATGATCTCTTGTTAACAAATGTGAACTCATAACCCTTGGCTTGCCAATGGGTACTAAGAAGACTTACTCAATGTCAAAAGTAGTTCAACAAGTTGGTTTTACTAACTTGTGACTGCATTGTGATCAAAGGTTGAGTTTAGAGATTGTTTTGTCGAGTTGTCTAAACTCACTTTGGTTCAACCCATCCTAAGGAAGTACTTGCAAGAATCAGATTAAGTCTACTGGTAACCACCTAATCATCGCTCCAGTCATGCCTCGATCGCCTCACGTGTGCTTTTCCAGCATGTGTGATTAAGTCGATCCATGTTTAGTTCTTGAAAAAGTGGATTGATCGCGAAGTCAACATCTACAGATCCCTTCGCTGATGATTTTTCGAGTCTCTATCATTTTTCTTGGACTTGGGTTCTCTGGCTAACACAAGTTAACTTTGATGTTGTTTGACATCCACCCTCGTCTTATGTGCTATGAATTTCCAATGACCACGTTTTGGTAAACCTCTTTTTATGTGTTTTACCCAAGAGGTTGCATCTAGTTCTGTTTGGATAAAGTCGCATAACTATCGCTCGCTCAACAGACTCAGATAGTCCAATGTTATCAGAAAAAGCAAACTGCACACATGGAACCTTATGTGTTCTTCTGGCAGACATTGTCTCTATTGACGGACATCTCTAAATTAGCTTAAAGCGATACATGTTATGTCCACTGAAGAAACAACATCTTGAGATACTCTCCTCGCTTGGAACTGCCTTATGCTATCGCTGATATGGACAGGAGTTACATGCTTCTCTACTCTTAAAAGTCTTTCGCTTCGAATCTCGGTACGAGATTCTTTTAAGGGGGAGGGCTGTAACACCCTAGGTGTTACTATACATTTAACAGCGAGTACGGATTTAAGCATGGGATAATAAAAGTCTCTGTCTTAATCTGTTTCTTCTGTCGTAAGTTCGACATCATTTTTATCTATCCGAGCTTTTCCTAAATTTTCATGATGTTCGGAACATATTTGTACCGAAAATTGGCGAGTCTAGTGATTATTTAAAATTCATCGCTCTCGCAAAGACGAATTTAAAAATTTAGTTCAGTCCTCCGATTTCATCCCAAACAGATTAAATAGAATTCGACGACTAAAGTTTTCGGTGCAAAATAATTTAGTCCCCTCTCGTCAAGCGAGACATCGTGTCTCAAAGGTTATAATCATGGTTGGTTTCCAACAAATTATCCTCGACAAAGAAATCATATAGGTTCAAATGGCAGATAAATATTTGTCCGATTTCAGCTGCATCAAAAATCATCTGAAGTATTAAAGCCGGTATTCTTTTGGATCTGTCTATTTACGTGCTGTCCGAGAGAAACAATGTGCCAGCTCATTAATTAAATTGTTCCTCTCAGCATGTTATCCTTGGTGTCAAATCAAATGATCAATATCGGGTAAAATCCAACTGAACCCAATTGGAATCAACCGTAGTCCAAAAATATCAAAGCCAAACTCATTTTAATCTGGTTCGTTTACATCTTACCCAGAATAGTCACGAAAGTTATCCAAACGAAATTTAGCCAGAACCATTAATTCTCTGATTTTTCGTTTCGTGATTCATAAAATGAAATGTGTAGCCTGTATAGTCGATCCATTATAGATCGCTAAAAATCTTAATCCGAAATATCTGCGATTTTCTTTAATAAAAAAATAGGAAAATGGAAAAAATCTAAAAAAAATCTTCAACACCTATCCTGCCGCCACCCTCTGTCAGTATATTTCCCACGCGAGTTTCTCTCTCTCCATTTCCCTCACGTCTTCTTCCTACGCGGCAGCAGCACTAAGGCTTATCTTCTTCCGCCGAGCTTCTCAGCGCCCGTGTTCCTCTCTGTCTCTGGCGCTCGGCCTCCTCTCCATCTCCCAGCAAGCCCCAGCCGAGGTCTCTCCCATGGCGCCGAGGTCCTTCGCTGGTCGGATGAGGATCTGCTACGAGCTCACCGGACCGCCTTCCCATGGCCGCACCCTGCTTGGCGCTTACGCCGTCGATTTGGAGCTCCGGCGCGAGCTCTTCTTTGGTGCACGCACGGTTCACTGGTCGCCCAGAGCTCGCCCATGCTCTGCTCGGTCGACCTCTCCCAGCCGGCGCTTGCCGGACTCGCGCCGTCCTCCACCTCGCCCATGGCCTCCGCGCTCTCAGCGCTCTGCTCCGCTGCTTGGGCTGATGGTCATCTGTGTCTCCTTGCTCGGCACCGGTAAAGTTTGTCTCCAGCTCGTGTCGGCAGCTGTGTTCCCAGCGTCCCTGCCTCCAAATCGCCTCCTCTATAGCGGCCTCCCACCGCGCGCTATGCCGACCCACCGTCCGCCGTCACCCAGCTCCGTGCCCCCGTCCATGGCGGCGCGCGTGGGCTCTACTGCAGGCGCTGACCCTACAGAGCCTCGCTGATCGTGCGTGCCCCCTCGACGTCGAACGCCGTTGGCACCTCGTCTCCTCCTCCATGGCCACGCTCAAATCTATGTTGTCCTCAGATCACTCAGATCACTGAACGACGATTAACGCCGTGCTCGTCTCCCTGCCTGACCTCGCCGTCATCCCACGCTGAGTCCACGACGTGTCCGTCGAACTCGATGATCCGTTTTCCAATTGCGCGCTACTTACGTCGATCTTTGGAACTCCTTATCGTGCATCGTGCGCCGTTAGGCATCAGTCGTGCCTCTTAGGCTCGCTCTGGCTGCGTGTACTCCTCCTGTCATCAATTCTTGTGCTGTCAAGGAGCCATCAGCATCGTCATCGGTCCAACAGCGTTGACGCATCTTGCGTTCATGCCGAAAGATGAAAGGGAAGAGCCAGAGCAACACTCGTCAAGTATCGGTGGTATGCGCGAGCCATATAATGTCGTCGATTTCGTGGTTTCAAGTCGGATTTAATTATGGTAAGCTGATTCGCTACTCCTATTATTTTGTTTTAATGAGTGGAGAGTGCTTATAAGCGCTTTAGATCTTTAGTTGTTAGGAAAGCCGTTTTGTAGAACTCTATGCTGTAGGATTATGTTCTACTTACTAGAACAATTAGTGTGGTGCTTTATTTAGTCGATATGCTTTGCATAATATTTTAGAATAGTAATTTTAAATCTAATTGTAAAGCTACTATTTGTTACTCTAAGTCGGAGGTATACTAGATTGATTAACTTAAGTATTGTTAGTCCTTCGGTGTCATGCATTAGCTAATGATGGTATAGGATTTCTTCAGAATATTGTTCTTGATGTTTGGGTTAGATCCGTTTAAGCTAGAAAAGTGTTCTAGTTGTATTTAGTAATATCTCAGCATCTAGTGATTGCTTTTAAATGTTATTATGTGCCTCGCCACTAGGTATTTAATTCACTATCGATAGTAATAATTAGGCTTGTGCTATTCCTATTTATAATTATTCATGTGCATTATGCATATCATTTAGGTACGTTAAGTGATTATGTGATGCGGAGGACCAAAGCTTAGTTAACCACAAGATGCTGTAAAGCGTGAGCCACTCACGAGGTAATGCTGATGGATGAACCTGAAGATGGATAAACTAAACGAGTGCCAACACCAAAGATGGTCGACAAGTGGACGTCGTCTAACAAACACTAACATAGTGTTATTCCAGGCAAGCCCCGGTGCATTATCCCTTTTCATTGTTGTTTTAAAATCTTTATCACCTTATATGATGCATTAGGTGACAGGAGTTGTGTGCTAAACAATTGATGCATTCCCTTCCATGGAAAATTGATCACCATTCCTTGATTCCCTTTTATAAAAATGATTTTATGATGCTTAGCCTTACTTTAGAAAAACAAAATGTTTTGTTTTACAACAAAAGGCGATGCTTTAGATTGGATGGGAACTTTTCAAAGAAAAGACTTGATGATGAATCCATGAATGTCGTGATGGGTTCAACATCTGAAAGGATATACCTCTGTCAGGTACCAAATTTTGGGTCGTAAATGATAAAGACGAGACCGGGCGGGTGACTTGCACGAGAAGGAAGTATCAGTGTAGTATCTCCGTCCGAGTCGATTAAGGACTGTGTCGATGTAGGCTTGCTGATCGAGGACCTTTTAACTGGCCACATGCCTCGTCATGGGTAAGCTATAACTGGCCACATGCCTCATCATGGGTAAGCTATGCCTTGGTCGGACCAATACCAGAAAGGCCACCACGCAAGGGAGTGGAGAGATGGCGAGAGTAGCATGTACCCTCTGTGGCAAGAGGCTAGACAGTGGGGTATCTATGCTCTCGATTGGTGTGAACCCGTTCTAGTCTTGAGAAACCTGGTGGCGAGTTGACATATGCAAGGGTTAAGTGCTACATATGTCGTGTGGTTGGAGATCCTCAGCTGGGTATTAATCGATTCGGATCGCCATTACTTCTCGAACATGAAGACTTGGTCACTGCCCTACACGTAGCAATCCAGTGAACTGAAGGGATGATAAAAGACGGCTAGTGTAGACCAAGTGTTTGAACTAGGATAGAAAAAACTCTAGATGTAGGTAACTTTACTTAACCTGACAAGTAAAATATTCGTAAGGATCCACTTATAGTAAGCTTTTCTGCAAAAGAGTCTTTGAATCTTGTTAAACTTTACCTTGATTCCCAAAAGCCAGCATATCCTTGAGATTCTTTTTCCTTAGATGGATAAGACTTGCAAAAGTACAATTCATACTTAGGGTTTTCGAACCCATGTTGTTGCAGGTATTAGATTTGTGATGTTATTGATGGTGCTAAGTGCCGGCGGGCATGGCCTTCTTATAAGTCTATGTAGGTCTTCTATACTTCTTATTGAGGATGGTCACTTGAGCTAGCATATATTTCAAACTTATAAATAATTTAAAACATTTAAAAGTTTATTTCATTGAATCACTTTTGAAATCACTCCGATAAATATAATGTAAATTTGTTGTAACTTGTAACTATTTGTAATAAAGAAATTCCGCTGCAAAATGTTGGTGTGTGATTTATGTTTACTTAATCTTGCGATCCTGGTTGTAAGTGGTTTATCCGGGGTCCTTGGGACACTTAGACGGATCCTGTTAAGTTATCTGGTGCACATGCATAGCCGTGTGAGGTCTTCGAGACAAGGGCAGGTGCATGTGGGCCCAATAACTTGGGAGGTTCTACCACAAAACGGATTGTCACGTGACAAAGCGCGTGACACCATACGTGATTTAAACTGAATTTAAAACGTTACGATGCGCGCTAGGGCTACGCGCACGGGGACCGGGCTACGCCGAGGCCTCGCGCTGGGGCTGAAGCCACGCACCGGGGCGCCGCGCAGGGCACGCACCGGGGTCATCGGGGCTGCACAGGGGGAAGAGGCAAGGAGAGGAAGGGAAAGAGGGAGGAGAGGGGAAGCTCACCACAGGGCTTGATGGACGCAACAACCGCTCACCGGGATCCACCCTAGGGTAGGGAGAGGTGGAGAGAGGTGGAAGAGAGGGGGAGGGAGGTTATTTGCGTGGGAAAGAGAGAATGAGGGGAGGGGGTAGGGGGGCCTGGGCACGCGCCCAGGGCCGGGCTGGGCTAACTTCCCTCTACTCGATCTTGCCTGCTTCTAATCAAGATCAATCCACGAATCAAAAACAAAAACTAGACGAACGCACGCCTAGGCACAACATCAGACAAAATAAATATGCTTTGGCATGATGCAACAACAATATCAACTTAGATTTTTTGGTTACACGCGATATATATTGCTTTGAAAATAGGAGGAAGGAGCGAAACAGGAAGAGAAAAAGAGAGTAATGCCTGAATTTGGTGAATATTGGAGACAAAAATTTATACCCCCAAATTTAGGGCGTTATAGGTAACCTGACTACGAAGTCCATTCCGATCTCATCCCACTTCTATTGAGGAATTTGCAACGGTTGCAACAAACCAGCTGGTCTCTAATGCTCTGCTTTGATTATCTGACAACTGTCACATATAGCCACATGCTCTGCAATCTCCCTTTTCATTCTATACCACCAGAATTTCTTCTTTAGGTCCTGATACATCTTCTCGCTTCTGGGATGTATGGAATAGGCTGTCTCATGAGCTTCCTTGAGAATTAGCTCCCGAATGGATTGGACATTGGGAACAAACAGACGGTCTTTAAACCATACCGCACCTTCTACATCTTCCCGAAAATCTTTGCCTCTTCCTTCTAGAATCAGCTACCGGATTTCATTGATCTTCTCATCGTTCTTTTGCACTTCTTTGATTTCCTGCTGTATGGTGGGGTTTTAATTCGATTGCTACTCCTTGCGTGTTGTTCAAAAAATCCGAGGCTCAGTCTGTCAAATTCTTTCGCTAACTCATAAGGCATCGGGTGAATAGCCGTCATGTTGACTTGACTTTTTTTGCTTAGAGCATCTACCACCATGTTCTCTTTGCCGGATGGTAGTGAATTTCACATTCATAGTCTTTGATCAGCTTAGCCATTTTCACTGCCTCATATTCATCTCCTACTCGGTGAAATATGTACTTCAGACTCTTGTGGTCTGTATACACATCGCATTTCTGCTCATACAGATATTGCCTCCATGTCTTCAGTGCATGAACCACTGCTGCTAACTCCAGGTCATGGATTGGTTACTTCTTCTCATGAACCTCAGCTGTCGGGACGAATATGCCACGACTCTTCCCTCTTGCATCAATACACATCCTAAGCCGGTGTAGGAAGCATCGCAATACACTGAGAATGGTTTGTGAACATCACGAAGAATTAAGAGATGCATTGTAGTCAACTTCTCTTTTAGCGCTTCAAAGGCCTCTTGGCACTTCTATGTCATCTTGAACTCAACTTTATTTGCTAGCAGAGCTGTCATTAGTCTCGCAATCTTTGAAAAACCCTCAATGAATCATCGATACTATCCGGTCATTCCAATGAAGCTCTTGATTCCTCGAACGTCTGTCGGCGCTTTCCAGTTCATAATGTCTGCTAGTTTCTTTGGATCCACAGCCAATCCATCTCTATTTATAATGTGACCCAAGAATAGGACTTCATCATCCAGAACTCACACTTGCTCAACTTTGCGTACAGGTGCTCTTGCAGCCTCTGCAATACCATCTTCAGATGATCCACATGCTCTTCCTCACTTTGAGAATATATGAGAATGTCATCAATAAACACCACCACAAACTTGTCTAGATAATCCATGAACACACTGTTCATCAGATTCATGAAGAAGGCTGGCGCATTCATCAGACCAAAAGACATGACTGTGTGTTGGGGTCTCCTTCTCTACCAAAGGTCCTCAAGGAGGAGTTTATCTATAAGCAACAAGATTGAATGCCAAAGCTACAACGAGCATGTGTAAAGCGCCAAAGGATGATAGCTTCGGCTTAAGGTGATTACGAAGGTCAACCATAATGATTGAGCTAAAGAGGAAAAGACCATTTAATCCCTGGAGTTTTGCATTAGGATAATGTATGTATTTAATCTCTGGAGTTTTGCATTAGGATAATGTATGTATGCTAGGGTCACGGTTCTCGCAGAAGTGGTCTACCGCCTTTGGCAACATCAGACCCACCCACTGCCTGGTGATCGTCGTGCTCGTGGTGGCGGGTCCGGCGAGCGGGCGCTTGTTGGCCGGAGTATCCGGCAGGCGCCGCCCCTGCTCGTCGGCGGGGAAAGCTCCCATGTGAATGGGGCTCAACCCTCGCAGCAGGAGGCGGCTCACGCTAGCGCCCGGGTGGTCGCAGGAGCTCCTAGAGTTCGAAGAGCTTGACGAGGAGCGGTTCGTCGGTTCAGATGAGGGTGTAGTGGACGTCGGTAAAGGTCCTAAGGGTATGTTCTGGTGTTGGACTCGGAGTCCGACTCCGATGATGAGGAGTATACACCAATGTCGGTGGCAGCAACCGAGATGGAGGCGACGAACGTGTGTTTGAGTCCGTTGGTCTCCTCTCAGGCGTCCTGTTCACCGGAGTCTATGGTTAATACGTGTTCGAGACGAGCTTCAAAGGTAACTATGGCAACAGGATCTTGTACGTCCGATGCTAGAAACCATGTTCCTCCGTGGTGTGGTAAGTTACCGAAGCCTAGAAGCTCACCCAAAATCACACTGGGCGACGCTTTGTTGAAGGCGAAGGTTTGCTACTCACTTCCGGAGAAACGAGGTCCTAGGTCGATGGGCACAAGGTCCACCATGGATGGTGGCCGAAGGTCGCCGAGGCCAGGATCGGAGCTCGGGAAGACGATGACACGGTCTGTTAGCATCGCCTCGGTTCCTGTGTTACAGCCGTTAATGACGCCGCTGTTAATGACGCCGTCCAAGCAAGCGAATAGCCCCAGGGCAGTGCAATCGTTGGTGGGCCCAGCTGGTGGCGGGTTATCGAGAAGCAATATTCGAAATGAGCCATACAAGCCTCCGAAAGGCCTTGCGTCTCTTTTCGATAGAGCTCTTCCAATTCCCGACCTGCGGCGTGCCCCCAAAACAAACTACTGCGCCTTAGGGTTTCGTTCTTACGCAGATTCGGTCAGGGCGCTTCTGGAGCCAGGCATGGAGAATCGCGATGAGTCCCAGCAGGCGACGCAAGGAGGTTGAGGCAGTGGTGTTGGAGCCGGAAGAGGTGTGCCGCGTCAAGGCTTCCAGTACAGCGGCCCGAACCAATTCCGTGCTGGTTATGGGGGCGGAAGGCATCAGTCCAGGGGGAGAACTTGGGCGCGGCCAGGCCAAGGTTGTGGTGCTCATCTGCTAGCAGGTGGAAGAGGTGAAGAGAGACCACGGACAGATGGTGGCGGTTCCTGCTTTCCCCAGCCGCCAGCAGTGAACACGGCTGGGCACGGTTCGTCAAGTGGTACGATCGTGCCGGCTGGTGTTAGCGACCAGGCGGGACTGGCAACGATTCTCCAGCAGGCACTCACTGCTCTGCAAGGTATGAATGCTGAGAAGGCTGTTGGGGAGCCCAGGGCCGTCGATCACAAGCAGGCGAGTGCAAATGCTGGACCACTCCTTCCTTCAGCGTCGGCAAAGGGAGAGAAGAAGATTACTGTGAACAAGGAGAAGGAAGGTACCAAGGAGGAGGGCAAGCTGAATAGCAAGGGGTACTGCCATAGGTGTTACGGGAAAGGCCACGTGATGAGCGAGTGTACAGCGGAGTTATTCTGCGAAGTATGTGGTACTGACACCCATATCAAGCTGAAATGTCCGGTGTTTAACGCTCCTAAGGTGCATGCTATCCCAGCTGGTTTTGCCATAAAAAATGGCGGTTTCTTTCACATCCCCTCCAACAAGAAGCTCACTAAGGGTAGCAATGAGAACAGGTTGGCAATAATACAAGTGGTGGAGGGGAGTATTAGCCTAGACAATGTGATTCGAGAGTTGGAAAGGCTGCTACCCGGACTTGGTCCATGGAACGTGGATCAAATCACCCCAAAGGTGTTTCGGACTTTCTTTCCTGCAGCAGCGGAATTGCAAAGGATGATCGAATGGGGTCCGGTCCAGGCTAAGTCTCAGAAGGCAATTCTTGAGTTCAAGGCTAGTTCATCTGGGGGTCGAGTGAAGGCCACTCTTACTGACGTTTGGATACAGTTTGATGGTCTACCGTCGGCACTGTGCACTTATCCACATATTTGGGGTGTTGGGTCTACGCTTGGCACCACTGTGGAGGTTGACATGGAATTCTTCCGGAAGCATGGCATCTGTCGGATGATGGTGGGTGTAATTGATCCAGAAGCAGTCCCCTCTGCTGGTGAGGTGGAGATCAACAGAGTTATTTATGAAGTGCATTACTGGGTGGAGAAGCACCTGGTGGATGGTGTCCCGGTGCCGCTTGCTTTTGATCAGGACGGAGAAGAAGGCAGCAGGAAAGATAAGGATAATTTGGGTGATCCCAAAGGGAAGGCTGATCGCAACAAGAATGGGACAGAGAACAGTTCGGAGGAGAAAAATGTGAATGGCAGCAAGGCCGATGGCGGTCAGGTCCAGAAGGAGGATGTTAACGGTGGGGCTGATGGTGGTAACCACGGCCTGGTTGTCAGCCATGAGACACACACGGTCAGTGAGCTACAGGCGTTCGCACCTACTGAGCTCATGGATGAGCATCAGGGGATGGCCGTGGATGCTGTGCTAGAGCCGATGGTGGATAATTTCATGGTTTCAGGTACACCGGAAATGGAGACTAGGGCCGCCAGGGTTGAGCGCCTTGCGGCGATCCCGGAGACAGAGCTGCCATCTGGTCGCAAGAGGAGATCTTGTACAACGGATGAGCACTCGCTTGCCCGGGCGGAGCGCCTAAAAACTGAAAGGAATGGAGGTATGTGTAATGTTTTTAATGTTCCAATTTTTGATAAAGTTTTTAACATTCCCATAGATACGGCAGTAGCAAACCTTAGTAGTATTGGAATCTCATTAGGGGGCAATGGTGGGGAGATTGCTGCTTCGATTGATGTCATTAGTAAGTTGTACTCGAATAGGGTTGAGCCTAGTGAAGTGAAAGATGGAAATGCTATAACTGCTACTGAACCGGAAACGATAGAAGAAGAAGATGAGATAGACCCACTCATGCTTCATAATCTATGTGGGGAAATAATGGAAGAGCTTCTGGATATAGATTTTGTCAATAATTCAAATTGGCAAAAATCAGGTGATCCAGTGTCTCTCAGTAAGCCCTCACATGGTGGTAGGGTGAAGCTAGGTCGGCCTAGGAAGGGCAAGAAAAAGAAAAAACATACAGCAAAATGAAAGGGGTGTTCTGGAATTGTGATGGGTTTAGAGACCCAAAAAAGCATCATTTCGTGACTGATTTAACTAAGGAATTTAATCTTAGTTTCATCGCTTTGTCTGAGACCGGGAAAAAGGATTTTTCGGATGCGTTCCTTAAAAACCTGTGTGCCGGTAAAGACTTTCTTTGGCATTGCAAGGAGCCGAGGGGCAGGTCGGGTGGTATGGTGTTGGGGATAGACCTTAATGTTTACAACATTGGGTCGATTGATGAGGGTGATTTTTACGTTAAGTCTTTATTGCGTAATAAAAGTGATGGTTTCAAATGGGCACCGGTGAGTGTCTATGGCCCTGCACAAGATAATTTTAAGGAAGCCTTTCTTGCCGAGTTGGTCAACATGACCAGCCATGTTTCTGAGCCGATCCTCATTGGGGGGATTTTAACTTGCTTAGGAAGTCGGCAGATAAGAATAACAACAATTTTAACACAAGATGGCCTTTTCTCTTCAATGCGGTAATAGATGGCTTGAGTTTGAGAGAGTTTGAATTGTCGGGTAGACAATTCACTTGGGCAAACTCAAGAGATATTCCCACATATGAGAAGCTGGATTGTATTTTAGTTTCCACCGAATGGGAACTAAAATTCCCGAGAGCCACTGTGACTGCACATTCCAGGGATATTTCTGACCACACTCCCTTGATTCTAAGTTTCGGAGACAACCCAATGGCCACTGCACAACCCGAGTTCAAGTTTGAACTGGGATGGTTGCTTCGCGATGGCTTTAAGGAAATGGTCTCACAAATCTGGTCAAGGGATTATGGGGGGGCCTCGGCCTTGGTGAGGTGGCAGAATAAGCTGAGGAAACTGAGGCAATATTTGCGGGGTTGGGCTAAGAATACGAGTGGATCCAATAAAAAAGAAAAGAAAGAGGTGTTGGGTCGACTTGATATCTTTGACAAGAAAGCGGAAACATGTCTTCTCTCCACTCAAGAGGTAGACATGAGAAACTTTCTCCGTAACAGATTAGCTGCGATGTTGAGAGAAGAAGAAGTTAAATGGTACCAAAGAGCGAAAACAAAAGGTTTATTGGAAGGGGATGCAAATACGAAATACTTTCATTTGGTGGCTAATGGTAAACACAGGAAGACGAGAATCTATAAATTGCTGGATGGGGACAGAGTAATAAGTGGGGATGTTGAGCTTAAGAAACACATCACTTCTTATTACAAAAACCTGTTCGGGCCGGCTGAGGATTCCAATTTTCATCTTAATGATGAGCGAATAGATGATATTCCTCAGATATCGGATGAGGAGAATGATAGTCTTACTGCTGATTTTACCATGGAAGAGGTAAAGGGTGCAATTTTTCAGATGGAGCACAACAAAGCTCCAGGGCCGGATGGTTTTCCGGCAGAATTTTATCAAATCTTCTGGGAAACCATCAAGGATGATTTGATGGCTCTGTTCGAAGACTTTAGTAAGGGCTGTCTTCCGTTGCACAGCTTGAATTTTGGAACAATAATTTTGCTTCCGAAATTAAGTGAGGCAATTAGGATAGAACAGTATAGACCTATATGTCTTCTGAACGTGAGTTTCAAAATATTCACAAAGGCTGCCTTGAATAGATTGACAAAAGTTGCACATAAAGTTATTAGTTTAACCCAAACTGCTTTTTTACCCGGGCGCAACATCATGGAAGGCGTCGTGGTCCTTCATGAGACTCTTCATGAGATTCACCGGAAAAAGCAGAGTGGGGTGGTGTTTAAGGTGGATTTCGAAAAGGCATACGACAAAGTTCGATGGTCCTTTGTGAAACAAACTTTAAACATGAAAGGCTTTTCGGAAAAATGGTGCGATTGGGTCAAGGCTTTTACCCAGAAAGGTCATGTTAACATTAAGATAAATGACCAGGTGGGTAATAACTTCCAAACTAAGAAAGGATTAAGACAAGGGGACCCCCTCTCTCCTACCTTGTTTAATATTGTTGCTGACATGCTGGCAGTATTAATAAACAGGGCCAAAAGAGAGGGACAGATCACAGGGGTGGTTCCGCACCTGGTTGATGAGGGGCTGTCCATTCTCCAGTATGCAGATGATACCATACTATTTATGGATCATGATTATGAGAAAGCCTGTAATCTTAAGCTCATTCTATGCGCTTTCGAACAGTTGTCAGGTCTCAAGATCAATTTCCATAAAAGTGAGGTATTCTGCTTTGGAGCCGCTAAAGAATGTGAGAGTCAGTATGCTCAGCTGTTCGGATGCAAAATGGGGACATATCCATTCAGGTACCTAGGCATTCCTATGAATTATAGGAAACTGAGTAACGCTGATTGGAACGGTGTACTCGAACGCATTGAGAAAAAGCTGAGTAGTTGGAAGGGCAAGCACCTTTCGTCAGGAGGGCGGCTAGTTCTAATCAACTCAGTACTGACTAGTCTCCCATTATATATGATGTCCTTCTTTGAGGTCCCTCGTAAGGTTTTGTGGAAAATGGATTACCTGAGATCTAGGTTCTTTTGGCAATCGGACCAGGAAAAAAAGAAATACAGGCTTACTAAATGGAATATTCTTTGTCAGCCCAAGGACATTGGGGGCCTGGGAATTAAGAATATTGATATTCAGAATAAATGCCTGTTGAGTAAGTGGTTGTTCAAGCTGATAAACGAGGAGGGTTTATGGCAACAGATCCTTAGAAGGAAGTATCTAGGGAATAAAACCCTTGGTCAAGTGGTTAGGAAACAAGCAGATTCCCACTTCTAGTCGGGTTTGATGAAAGTGAAGGATATCTTCTTTGCGAATGGGATATTCCGAGTTAACAACGGACAGGACACAAGGTTTTGGGAGGACAAATGGCTGGGGGTTTTCTCGCTCCAGCATAGATTCCCGAGCCTATATAACCTAGTGCAGCGGAAGAATGCTACTGTGGCCAATGTGCTAGGGTCTGTACCTCTCAATGTCTCCTACAGGAGAGGCCTACATGGTGCTAATTTGGAGAGATGGCATACCTTAGTCAGCCTAGTACTGGATACGACGTTGAACCAGGCAAGAGATAGTTTTCGTTGGAGCCTTCATCAAAACGGGTTGTTCTCCACTCAGTCTATGTATGCGGCGTTGATTGGGAACGGACAAGTACGGCAGGATGGCCTCATCTGGAAACTAAAACTCCCCTTAAAGATCAAGATCTTCTTCTGGTTCTTAAGACAAGGGGTAACCTTAACTAAAGATAACCTTGCCAAGAGAAATTGGTTAGGATCAAAAAAATGTGTTTTCTGTCCACAAGATGAAACCATTCAACATCTTTTCTTCCAGTGCCATTATGCGAGATTCCTATGGCGTACGGTATATTTTACATTTGGCATTAGAGAACCAACTAGTATAGAAGATATGTGTTCTTCTTGGCTTCAGAGGTTTCACCCTAATGTTAAAGCTAAGATATATGTGGGCGCTATAGCTATTTGTTGGGCGTTGTGGCTAAGTAGAAACGATGTGGTTTTTAATAAATCTCCTATCCAAACTTATTTACAGGTACTCTTCCGAGGAACTTACTGGTGTCGTTTCTGGGGGATGCTTCAAAGGCATAAAGAGGACACTAGAAGCATGAGGGAGGCCTGCAGACTTTTGGAGACATCGATGATGCAAGTCTTCTCGACGCATGGTTGGACCTTCAGTAATAGATTAACTATGTGATGTTTGTCTATTCTCCCAATTGCGTTTGGGTTTTGTGGCCAAATGTGGCGTTGTTTCGGTACTTTATGTTGTGGTGTGTGGACGGCCGTCATCAGCTGATGTAGGTCGGGATTTGGTTTTTTCCCATTATCTAAAAAAAATGTATGCTAGGGTCACAAATGTATTTTTACCCGGTCTACGTCCCGTGTCTATAAATAGGTGAACAGTACCCCCGTGCTGTTCACGTAGGATTGGAATTGCATTCACACTTTCGCCTTCGAGCAAGCCAAAGGTACAAATGTAATATATATTATGTATCATTTTGTCAATATATGAGATGGATCTTGATGTTGTTTAACATTTGATATGAAATGAATAATCAGCATAATGTTACACATATAACTACACTTATGTATTCATGAATGATGAAGACTTATTCTTCATGACCTTCGTCCAAGATCCATTATGCTCAAAAGGTGATAATGCTTCGAATGATGAAGGTCCTTAACATTTAACAATTGTGTTGCCTTGTTTTATGATTCAGTAATAAAAAACAAGTGACCAACATTGGTGCCCACCTACGGTAATCACCTCCACGACCACGATAATGGTTTCGCAAGATGATCAAGCTATGTCACCTTTGACCATGAAGCTATTGTTCCCAATCACAGCCTCACAGGCGGTTCAAGCTCCAAACCAGCCAATAAGAAGCAAAAGAAGGAAGCATAGAGAAGAGTGCAACATGTTGCAGTACAAGGACCTTTCATCAAGTCCAAATGGTCTCATGTGTCGATTATATTTTCTCAAGAATACCTTCAGCTTAAGGATTACCCTCACAATGATGCCATGGTCATATCATGTGTTATCAAAGGGTTCTTGGTTCACAATGTCCTCGTAGACACGAGTAGTGTAGCAGACATTATCTTCGCAAAAGCCTTCAGACAAATGCAAGAGCAAGATGACAAAATACATGATGCAACACATCCCCTCTATGGCTTCGGAGGAAAACATATAGTGGCACATGGAAAAATAACAATGTCAATAACCTTCGGCTATGTGCACAACACTAGAATAGAGCAAGTTGTATTTGACATTGTAGACATGGATTATCCCTACAATGCAATCATTGGGTGAGGGACATTGAATGCTTTCGAAGTAATACTTCATCCAGCATATCTGTGTATGAAGATACCATCTGATCAGAGTCCTATTGCTGTGCATAGAAGCCAAGAGCTGCTAGAAGAGCCGAAGGGAATCAGATAGATTCCAGGGCCATTCACAATATAGATGAAGCCGAAGCTCATTAGCGGCATAAGTACATAAGAGATAATGTTGCCTCAGTGGATCAACCAAAGTTTATGCTTTTGTGCGAAGACATAGCTGAATAGAAGGTGTTGTTTGGGTCCCAATTATCTAAGGAACAGGAAAAAGCTCTATTAAAATTCTTGTTCAATAACAAGGATGTTTTGCTTTGTCAACCAATGATCTTTATGGTGTTAACGAAGATATTATCTAGCACTCTCTCAATGTAGACCCAACTGTCAGACCATGGAAGCAGAAGCTTCGAAAGATGTCAGATGATAAAGCCAAAGGTGCAAGAAACGAAGTTAAAAGACTCCTCAGTGCTAGAGCAATCAGAGAAGTGACATACCAAGAATGGCTAGCCAACACTGTGATGGTGAAGAAGGCCAATGGAAAGTGGAGAATTTGCATTGATTTCACAAATCTCAACAAGGCGTGCCCGAAGGATGAATTCCCCTTGCCAAGAATAGACTCCCTCATAGATGCGGTAGCCACTTTGGAGCTCATGAGCCTGCTGGACTGTTAGTCAGACTATCATTAGATCTGGATGAAAGAGAATGATCCCAAAATAAGCTTCATAACCCCTAATGGAACTTATTGCTATCTTCGGATGCCTAAGGGGCTCAAGAATGCTGGAGGAAGCTTCAGCTCGATGACTTCTAAAGTTCTCTGCACTCAAATTGGCAAGAATGTTTCAACATATGTTGATGATATCATAGTCAAAAGTACAAAGCAAGAAAAGCACATTGCTGATTTGCAAGAAACATTTGCTAATTTTAGAAGGGTTGGCCTCAAGTTAAACCCAGAAAAAATGTGTCTTCGGGGTAAAGAAAGGAAAATTCCTTCAATGTCTAGTATCAACAAAGGGGATTGAAGCTAACCCAAACAAAATAGAAGCTATACTTTAGATAGAACCACCAAAGTCAAGAAAAGGTGCATAGAGATTGACAGGCAGGCTGGCATCACTGAATAGGTTTATTTCAAGATCAGCAGAAAGGAATATGCCATTCTTCGAAGTATTAAAGTTGGCCGAAGTCTTCCAATGGGGCCCAATTTAGCACAAAGCCTTTGAAGATCTGAAACAATATCTTATACAACTGAAAACTTTAACTCAACCTTCGTGAGGAGCCCCATTGCTATTGTATGTAGCTGCTTCTCACTTGGCAGTTAGTGTAGCACTGGTGCAAGAAAATCAAGATGAACAAGCAAAGAAACAAGTCCCAATATACTTCATCTCCGAAGTACTAAGTCCATCAAAAAGAAACTACACAGAGTTGAAGAAGGTACTGTATGTTGTACTGATGGCCTCCACGAAGCTTCGGCAGCACTTCCAATCCTACCACATCATAGTACCTTCATCTCAACCTCTAAAGGACATCATTAGAAACAGAGAAGCTACAGGAAGGGTTGGCAAATGGGCAGCGGAGTTGAATGAGTTCACCATTGACTTTGTTCATAGGTCTTCGATTCAATCTCAAGCTTTAGAAGACTTCATTGTCGATTGGATGCCTAGGGCTCATGAAGAAGTGCACCCAATAGATACCGAAGCCTAGATGGTATTCTGTGATGGATCATGGGGAACCTTCGGCACAGGCGCAGCTGCCATTCTAATTTCACCATCAAAAATCAAAACCTGCTGTGCAACTTGATTGGAGTTCAATTGTACAAACACCATTGCAGAATATGAAGCTGTCCTCTTAGGGCTTCGAAAGCTTAGGGCCATGGGGATAAGAAGGGCAGTCTTCAAATTTGAGTCACAAGTCATCATAGGTCAGGTTGACAAAAGCAACAAGAGAAGAGACCCGAAGCTCGAAAAATATCTTGACACAGTCTGAAGGATAGAGGCCTCCTTCAAAGGATTTTCAGTAAAAAACATCCCAAGAGGAGACAATGAACATGCAGATTAACTAGCTAAATCAGCGGTACGTGGTCTCTCGCTCCCCTTAGAAGTATTCTTTGAAACTCTCAAAGCACCTTCGGTCGTGCTCATGGAACGAGCGGTGCATACAATTTCACCTGTGCATAGCGAGGATTGGATAATAGAAATTGTATCTTTCCTTCAAGGCAATTATCCTTCGGATGGTGAAGTTTACATAAAAAGGATGCATGCCAGGATAAGGCCATATGTGATCATAGAAGGGGAATCGTTCAAACAAGGAGTTTGCTCCCCATTACTAAAATGCTTATCTAGAGCTGAAGGTCAAGAGCTGATGAAGGAAATACATTCAGGAATATGCAGAGCCCACATCGGCTCTAGGCCACTCCTTGGAAAAGTTTTTAGATAAGGTTCTATTGGCCGAAGGCTGCTTCGAACGCAGCGGATTTGGTACAAAATGTGAAAACTGTCAGAAGTGGGCCTGAGATCAGAAACAACCTTCATCTTTAACACAACTGATTCAACCCACTTGGCTGCTGCAAAGATGGGGTCTAGACTTATTGGGCCAACTTCCACCAGCACAAGGGAATTTGAGATATGTTGTAGTAGCAGTGGAATATTTTTCAAAATGGATAAAAGCTAAACCTCTAGCCACGATAACTGCGGCCACAGCTCAAAAGTTTTTCTGGCAGAACATCATTTGTCGTTTCGGTGTGCTGAAGGCTATCACAGTTGACAATGAAGCACAATTTGACTCCAAAACATTCAAAACCTTTTGTGATCAAATTGGTATGAAGATACACTTTGCATCAGTGAGACATCCAGAATCCAATGGTTTGGTAGAGCGGGCCAACGGAGTCATCATCACAGGGATAATGAAACCAATATGTAATCTACCAAAGGGAAAGTGGCTAGACGAATTGGTGAAAGTAATGTGGAATCATAACACTGTTGTCTCGAGGTCAATAGGGTTCACTCCATTTAAGCTTTTGTTCAGAGACAAAGCAACAACACTAGAAGAAGCAAGAATAGGATCGATAAGGACTCTAGCTTCGACAGAGGACGAAGACACTTGCAAAGTATCAAAAGACACTACAGAAGGGGACAAATTTCAAGAAATAGAACATATCAATAAATACCAAGCTGAAACAGTATAGTGGTGAGACAGGAAAGTGAGACTAAAGAATATTAAGCCAGAACATTTGGTGCTTCGATGAATAGCCAACACAGAAATAGTAGGAAAGCTACAACTCAAGTGGGAGGGTTCCTTCTTGGTAGTATCTTCATCAAGACCTGGATCGTACAGGTTAAGAGACATGGGCGGGAATGATATTCTAAGATCCTGGGACGGAGACGAGCTTCGGAGATACTATGTGTAGCAACCATGTAATTTTCTTTCTTTACCCTACGGCACCATTTTCCTCTCAAGAGGAGAGAAAGTTTTTTAATAGGGCCATAGGTTGTAATTGCCTCACTTCGAGTGAGCAAGTGGTATTTGTTCCTTGTTAAGTGGTTTCATCGGACTAGATTCGATAAATTGACAGTTTATTCCGATTTAAGTGTGTCGTTGCCTCTAAAGCGAGACTTGGGCACTTAAGCTGGAATAATCTTGGCGGTTTCGCCATAGCTACGATGCCTTTCCAAAGTTCCACTAGTTTGAGAAAACTCACTACAGTTTCAGGCAGAAGGAAGCATATGAATTTGTCGTCCAAAAAGCTATTATAGACAGTTCGACCTGAGGACCTCCCTATACTCTGCAGCGACTCACTCCCCACTTGCCCCTTTTGGGTAAGTTAATCTCTCCCTAGCTTTCCTAATTTCTTGGCCAAGGGCGTCCCATTCCACCGTTGTGGTAGCACTGTTTTCTCAGGTGGTTCTCCGTGTTCTAATTAACACAATAATCTTATCATGAACAATAATTGAGCCAATAATAATAATAAAGCATGATCACAGTCCAGATATAATATCAATCCTAAAACCAGGTAGAGCAATAGCAAGGCTACCAAATAGTTCATTTCCTTACAAGTTGTAGGGTGAACAAAACTAGGTAACCTATTTTGTCCCATCAAGTTAATCTAAGCATGACACGCTGATTATCAGGAACAATATTAGGTAAAGAAAGTGATCAAGGGCATAAGTTGCCTTATACTTGTGATTCCAGGTACTTCCCCAAAAGTTGGGCTTCAGATTCCTCGCGACCTTGTATCTACCGTAGCAATACATACATTCAAGCAAATAATGGATATGGTAACATTACACAAAAGATGGAAACAAACCACACAATAGTATTATACACGTCGCTACGAGATCGTAGTTTTGTAAATCACTAATATTGGACTTATGGTTAAAAAGATATAGTTTTCTCAAGTTTTAGGTGATTAAACAGTGGCGCGACACTAACGCACGGTGGCGGGACTACACCGGCGAGATACACATAGTAGCCCTGGTCAATAGAAATTTGAAACCGACTGGAGCAACATGGTGCCTCGAGGATGGTGATTCAATGGGATAGATCTTCACTCGAGACTGTGACACAAGAGTGAAGGCCATGGCGTGGAGTGCCTCAGCAGCAAACCCGACATCCGGCGAGCAATCCGTGACTAATCGGCGCACCATTGGGCATAAGTTTGACACTACCTGAAGAGAGGGTTAAGGTGACCCTAAGGAAGGTCTCATAGAGGGTGGAGGCAGGGATGGCGCTGGACACGATGGGAGGCAGATTGTTGGCTCTAGAACGCTCCGACGAGGAATCTCATAGCCTCCGGTCAGTCACGCGCATGGCAACCCACACCAACACGATCCTTGGCCCCATGCAAATCTTCATGACCACCCTCCGAAGCCCGAGCGGTGAAGACCGGGGCAAATCGCAGAGGCGGCAACGATAATTCAACTCGGTTCTTCCTAAATCACTACTCCTCACCAATGGTGATAGCTTTGGGACGAAAGGACAAAGACGGGAGGAAGTCGTGGGCATGCTGTATTTATGCCAAGGCTTCGTCAGTCCGTGAAGTTGGCATCCGGCTAGCTATTTGTTGCAACGGTCGTCGCAATCCATGCGAGATCTGACATGCGATTGATGTAGAAGACGCTGGCGAACCGGCCAATCTGGCAGTGGAACGGCTCGGGTCGCGAAGAGCGCACGTCGGGTGCGGAGGTGCCGACACCCTGGGCTCGCCTGTCATTGGCACCACGCAAGTGCACCCGGCCATAGCGAGCCTGCCCGCACGGGCCCACCTGTTGGCGCTGCTTTCACTGGGCTGGGTGAGGTAGACGTTGAGTGGGCCAAGCTAGTTTAGTTTAGGCCCAAGGTGCTTTTATTCTTTTTCTTTTTAGTTTCTATTTTCCAATTCCAATGTTCTTCTTTTCTTTCTTTTCTTTTCACTTGTCCTTCATATTTCCAATTCAAATTTAGGTATTGGTGTTACTTTCAAATATGCACAAACAAAAATCCAAAATGATGCAAATCATATATTTATTTATTATTTTATTCCTCTAAATAGTAGAATGCTTCAACATACATAAATATAGTAAAGAGTGAATCATACAATAATTATGGACCCTATCTTTATTTAAAAGGATCGTGCCTCTATAATAAAACACTAATTTGATTTCATGAATATTTAATATCTTCGAAATCCCGTTTTGGGGTTAACAATCATCCACCTCGCTCACCTTAGCGTGGTGGCGCCCCCAAGCCCATGGCGGCGCAGTCACCGGAGCTGACTGAGTGGGTGGCTCAAAGCCCTAATCCTCAATCAAGCGGGTGCTACACAGAGAATTGGACAACACGAATTCAATGTGGGTACCGGTGATTTGAGCGGCGCAGAGGTCCAACGATGATGTTTGGCAGCTCCACGGCAGTGGGATGTCTTCGGCGAGCGATTCTCGTGGCTTAGGGTAGCCTCATGCTCCAATAAGGCCACAATCGTGTTGGAGACGTTCTGGCGATGCTACCTAGATAGCTTTTGAGGTCCAAACGACGACGTGTACGATGAGCGGCGTCGGTGGCTTTCTCTCCTTCTCATTGTATGCCCCGTCATATGCTCGGTGACATCTACAACTCGGCTCTGCTTGATTAGGTTAAATAGACGAGGAGGGAGTCTCGGTCGGTGCTTGGTTTGGGAACGAGCACATGGTGGGGACCTCTGGTGGAGTTTGTTACATGAAGATACGTTCGATCGCAACAACTCGAGCAAGTCGAGGATTCTAGCAATCCTGCTCCACCCGCCATCCACACACAAAGCCTGATTTGCGTGCCCCACCTAATAGTGAAACGGTGACGCGTGCGGCTAGGATGGGAGCGGACGTTGCCCTAGCCCGCACGTCAGCGAGGGAAAAACCAACCCAAGCGTGGGCGCGGCTAAGGCGCCGAGGACTAGACCGGCATCGGTGAGGCGGGCTGACGCCTGGGGCCCATGCGTAAGTGACACCAGAGAACGAATAGGGGTGGGAAAAGTTTGCTGACGTGGGGAAAAGTGGAGATGAACTGAGTGAAAAGGGTAAGAAATAGGCCCACGCAGCAAGTTTCTTTTTTCTTTTTCTTTTCTTTTCTGCTTTCTTTTCTATCTCTAACTTCTGGTTTCATATTTCCAAATCAAGTTTGTGTTTCAATTTCAAATTTGGTTTAGATGCAACAACAATAAATTCCACCATACAAAATATAATTCTACGTTAGTTATTTAGTTACCATCTCAATTATTTATGCACATGCTTTTAAAATTACACACACAAAATATGTATTTTTAAGATAGTTCTAGTTCATAAAATCTTTAAGAGAAAAATTTGGAAATATATGATTTGTCAAAGGAACAAATAAATTACCATTGAGATCCTTTCTTTATTTACCCTTTTTTACTAGAAAACAATGTTTTTAGGAAAAGCAGTTTCAAAGGTAAGACAATTCTTATGAAAATATACTTTAACTCAAAATCTTTGGAGAATTTTACTAAGCTTCCAAAATAAGATTTTGGGTGTTACATAGTCTATTCGGACTGATCATACAGTAGGGCAGACAACAGAAGAAGGTAACCCCCTCCTTGCTAGCCTATTCATTATCCAGCATCAGTTTTTTAGTGATAGCCATATAAAGAATTTGCATTTTAATGGTGCCCAAGACTTCTAGCTACACCTCCAAGGGGAAATTTGTTTGTCCCAAGGCCTCATAAGCCGACTTGCTAATTTAAATCCCATGTTTAGTTAAGCGCGATATATGTTGGTTAGGAGTATAAAACTATACCTCCATCATGTCGATTAGTTCCCAAAGTTGCTGGTACTCACCTAGCTCTTGTTCTAGTCAAAGCCTCCTTTTGTAGAAACCCAACTTGCGATCTAGCAACCCTTGTGTTATTGTTCTTGTATTGTCGAAGCATCATTTTCTTCACGCCCTTCAGCCTCACCCGTTGTAACATCTACAAAGGAACTATACTAAGCATAGCCCAGGATTGTGTAAAGCCCAAAAATTTGCATGAAAAAAAATAATAAAAGTAGAAAAAAAACCATGAATATTAAATCTATAATATGTTATAAGTTTTGGCTACACATTCACATAATATTTTCCCAATATAAATGAGTTGTGAAATACTCTTTGTTAATTTACATGTTTTGAAGCATGGATAAAATAATTAATATGAACATATGGATATAATTTATCCTTGCACTCATACTGGAGTTTTATGTGATGCATATAATTTTGAAATCTGAACTCTGAAAAAAAAATTTGAATTTGAATTAGGATTGGAAAACTGAAATTTAAAGAAAAAGGGAAGAAGGCTTACCTGGGCTTCGGAACCTGCTTTCGGCCCACCCACAGAATCGCTCTACGCGGCCCACTTATCTGCGATCTCGCGCGCTGGCAACTCTCTGCAACGTGGGCCCCTGTGGTCAGTCACACCATAACAACGAGCGCTACTCTCTGGTGACTGACAGTCCGGCCCCTTTTGTCATCCCCGTCCGTGCGTCAACGGAGTCCGCGGATTGCGCGGCTTTGCTCCCCGGAGAAGACGCGGGCTACATCCTTATCCCCCCCCCCACGTTCGTGACCCGTCCATAAGAGCCCTCGCGCAACGCCCCCGTGTCTCGTTCCTCCCTCTGCTGTCTTCTTGTGCGAGCCCTTTCCCCGGGGCAGCAGCTCCCTGCTCGCCGAGCGGCTCTTCCATGGCGCCTTGGTCTGGCGACTCCGCTACTCCCTCTAGCCATCTCCTCCCTCACGGCTCCTCGCAGACCGGACACCAGTACCCTCCTTTGAACCAGTCCTCCATGTGCTCCGTGTCTATGGACTCGCCACCGCCACCGGGGGTAGCGAGGTAATGCCGCAACCATGGTCCGGCATCTCCGCCTCCATTCGGTGTCCATGGTGGGGTCTGGGAGAATCTCCTGGGCGAGTGGATTGTGACCGGGCATGTGCTTGGCCGCGGTGGCATTCGGTGTCCAGTGAATCGCTCGCCGCAGCTTCAAGGCCGCCGCGGGGTCACGCATCTCCATGGGCGTGGTGAACTGCTTCACAAATCACGGTAATAATCTCTCCCCTGTCTCCTCCAAACCCTTGATTTGGGATAGCACCCATTCCGCGATGCGTAGGGCCACGGTTGTACCGAGATTGGGGAGCTCGCCAGCGAGCTCCGCCGTGATGGCGAGTTCTGTCGCCTACCGGCCGCGTGGGTAGGGAAGAACAAACATGGGCCGTTGATTGTTTTAGGGACGGTCCTGATTAGATCCTAGGTTACCCTTTCGGGATGAGCGGACCAGATCAACTCATAGAGTCATCAATCGCGTGAACTGATCGTGACCGTAGATCCGTGGGGGAACGATTGGGATATGGTGTGAACGTGGCGCTCTGTGGATCACAGGATCGTGATCCGAGCGCATGCGTAACGTGTAGCTTGCTATAAAATCCAGGCAGTTGATTGTAATCTGAACGGCTGTGCGCATCCGATACCCCTTCGGCCCTGGAAACTTTCTTAAGAGTCCCTTGTGCTTTTCTAGAATCAACCCGCAGTACTACAAATAGTAATCTGAGTCTAGGGAATACTTGCGCGCCAGCCCCTGCCTTTTACAGAATTTAATGCTCAGTCCAGATAACAGAGAAACTAGATAATTAATATTAGAAATTGATTTTTAGTATAAAAATAAATCTTAAAACTTGTATAATTCATATTTAATTCATTTTAACTCCAAATTGAGTCATTCCAGTTGCAATAATTTTATTTTAATATTGTATATCAACTAGTAACACTGTTTAGCCATGAAACTTGAAGCAAAATTGTTCATTTGAATTAATGTGTTCTAGGTGCTTAATAACTTCAGAAATTCATAACTAAATAACTATAACTCCAAATTTAGTGATTCTTGTTCCTACGATCTCGTTACACAACGTAGATTATTATTATGCAGTTTGTTCTCATGTTTGATGTGATGTTAAATTTTGCCTATACACTGTTTGTTTGTATTGCTACGACTAGCAGTGAGGTCATGTGTCATCTGAAGAGCAAGTTGGTACCTGGAATCTCAAGTCCCAGGCAAGTTGTGCCCTTGATCACTTCTTTTTACCCACTCATGTTCTAATTAATCATAATGATCTGCATAGGTTAATTTTGATGGGACCCAATAGGTTACCCTAGTTTGTCTATCTTTATACCTTGTTTACCACTGAACCTTTTGGGTAGTACTTGCTAGTGCTTTATGTGGTTTTGGGTATGAAGGTACATTATTCATGATCACACTTTTATTATATGTTTATTATTACTGTTCATGATAAGATCATTATGTTAATTGGAACATGGAGCGACCACCCGGGAAAACAGTGCTACCACAAGGGAGGAATGGGACCCCTTGGCTGATTAATTAGGAAAGCTAGTGGAAGACTACCTTACCCGAAAGGGGCAAGGGCAGTAGGGGAGTGGTCAGTGTAGGGAGGCCCTCGGGAGGATTTTGCTGCGATGGCAGTCCTGCAAGGGATTCCCGCTAGGGAGGCCCTCGGGAGGATTTTGCTGCTGGTGGCGGTCCTGCAAGGGATTCCTGCATTGGAACTTCCTATAAACTGTAGCGGGTTTTCTGAAGCTAGTAGAACTTTGTAAAGGCCTCGTAGTGTTACCCTGCCTCGCTTCCTCGATAGAGGTGTATGGGAAGTCGCGATCCCTTGGCAGATGGGTAACATGACTTGTGGGTAAAGATGCGCAACCTCTGCAGAGTGTAAAACTGGTATACTAGCCGTGCTCACGGTCATGAGCAGCTCGGACCCTCACATGATTAAATTATGGAACTTAAACTCAATTTGTCATATGCATTGCATCGCAGGTGAAGGTTGCTACTTTTGTTCTACTATTTAATTGGGTTGGTATTTACTTATACCTAGTAACTGCTAATAAAATTTTGACCAACTTTAAAAGCAATGCTCAGCTTCAACCATCCTCTTTGGTAAGCCTTACACTTCACGTGAGCTCCCACCTTTGGCGAGTTCATGCACATTATTTCCCACAACTTGTTGAGCTATGAACGTATGTGAGCTCACTCTTGCTGTCTCACACCCCCCCCCCCCACAGGTCAAGAACAGGTACCGCAGGATGAGGCGCTTGGAGGATGTCGTGGTGTATTCGAGAGAGGTCTAGGCCGTCGTCTCCCAGTCAACTTTGGGTTGCTGGACCGTTGTCTCCTTATAATGTAATTATTTATTTTATACAGAATTCCTGTTATGTAGTAAAGATATGACATTCGATCCTGTGACATGATTCATCATATGTGTGAGACTTGGTCCCTAGCACACCTGGTGATTATGTTCGCGCCCGAGTTTTGGACCCCTAAAATCCGGGTGTGACAGAAGTGGTATCAGAGGAATGTTGACTGTAGGACGAAACCTAGATAGAACTGGATAACCATTATCTACTTACCTTTGCTACTCTGATTCTTTTCTAAACTTTTCTTATTCTTTTCTCATCTATTTCCGCTTTACTCTGATTATTCTTATCTTTTCTTTTCTAAAGACAAATGTGGATTTCACACTTTGAAATCCCGTACCTAAAGTGGCCTTTAGGAATAGGAGACCTACTTTTAGGAACAAAATCAAAACTATTTTTGGTAAATATTTGTATGCTTGAATGTTTGTTCTTGTGATACATGTCTGATTTGGATTTTTGATTGAGTGTGATGAGTTGTGGAGTAATGTCCACAATTACATCTACATATACATATAGGCATAAATATAAGTGAATAAAATTCATGAGATAACTAAACAACCTAGATTATCCTCCATTAAAGTGTATCTATTTCATATAGATCCATCTTATCTTAAAAGATTCCCTCTTATCTTAATAGATCCATCTTATCTTAAAAAAAATTCCATCTTATCTTGAAGGAATCATCTTATCCTAAGCACATTGCTTATGTCATCCTAAAGTAACAACCCGGAGCTAATCCAAAAAAAATATATATTTAGATCTTATCTAGTCTAAAATAGTCATATCAATTGATTCTAGATCTGATCCAATCTAATAGGTTAATCTAACCTAACAAAGCCTAACCCTAAGTTGAACTAACCTAAGGACAGTCGCTTAACCAGTTAATAGTGGTAAAATAAATGAGACCCTACTCCTGTAAACCTTGTTCTCCCCTCATGCACTTAAACCTAAAATTAGTGCAACTCAACCATGAGCAAAAAAAAAGAGCTAACCCAACCAATAGAGTCTTGATGGATTGCATAATCTATTAACCCACACCTGACCAACCAGATTTTGACCTACATCATGTAGTCCATCTCACCCATAACAATTATAACCATATTTCCCCAATTCCGATAATATACACTAACCTCGAATCAATGAGCTCAAGACCAGAGAAGGAAAGATCAACCCTGTCAAGGAAGGAGAGAAGTCAAACTCAACCTTCAGTTGCATTGCCACTCAACACGGAGTTCTTTCTCACCATAAACTTTCTTACCCCAAGCTATTCTTGCCCTAACCTACCCATCTTTTATAACAAAATGACTATACATATACATATATATACCCAGGCCTTCCTAATCACCCACTATTGTAAAAAAAATATATATGTAACTCCGAATCTTAAACCTATTATAGACTAAAATCTGAATTACGAACCAATCTTTCTGTATCCCTTTTCTCACAAATCTCGAGGACGAGATTTCTGTTAAGGGGGTAGGATTTGTAAAGCCCAAAAATTTGCATGAAAAAAAAATAATAAAAGTAGAAAAAAAACCATGAATATTAAATCTATAATATGTTATAAGTTTTGGCTACACATTCACATAATATTTTCCCAATATAAATGAGTTGTGAAATACTCTTTGTTAATTTACATGTTTTGAAGCATGGATAAAATAATTAATATGAACATATGGATATAATTTATCCTTGCACTCATACTGGAGTTTTATGTGATGCATATAATTTTGAAATCTGAACTCTGAAAAAAAATTTGAATTTGAATTAGGATTGGAAAACTGAAATTTAAAGAAAAAGGGAAGAAGGCTTACCTGGGCTTCGGAACCTGCTTTCGGCCCACCCACAGAATCGCTCTACGCGGCCCACTTATCTGCGATCTCGCGCGCTGGCAACTCTCTGCAACGTGGGCCCCTGTGGTCAGTCACACCATAACAACGAGCGCTACTCTCTGGTGACTGACAGTCAGGCCCCTTTTGTCATCCCCGTCCGTGCGTCAACGGAGTCCGCGGATTGCGCGGCTTTGCTCCCCGGAGAAGACGCGGGCTACATCCTTATCCCCCCCACGTTCGTGACCCGTCCATAAGAGCCCTCGCGCAACTGCCCCCGTGACTCGTTCCTCCCTCTGCTGTCTTCTCGCGCGAGCCCTTTCCCCGGGGCAGCAGCTCCCTGCTCGCCGAGCGGCTCTTCCATGGCGCCTTGGTCTGGCGACTCCGCTACTCCCTCTAGCCATCTCCTCCCTCACGGCTCCCCGCAGACCGGACACCAGTACCCTCCTTTGAACCAGTCCTCCATGTGCTCCGTGTCTATGGACTCGCCACCGCCACCGGGGGAGCGAGGTAATGCCGCAACCATGGTCCGGCATCTCCGCCTCCATTCGGTGTCCATGGTGGGGTCTGGGAGAATCTCCTGGGCGAGTGGATTGTGACCTGGGCATGTGCTTGGCCGCGGTGGCATTCGGTGTCCAGTGAATCGCTCGCCGCAGCTTCAAGGCCGCCGCGGGGTCACGCATCTCCATGGGCATGGTGAACTGCTTCACAAATCACGGTAATAATCTCTCCCCTGTCTCCTCCAAACCCTTGATTTGGGATAGCACCCATTCCGCGATGCGTAGGGCCACGGTTGTACCGAGATTGGGGAGCTCGCCGGCGAGCTCCGCCGTGATGGCGAGTTCTGTCGCCTACCGGCCGCGTGGGTAGGGAAGAACAAACATGGGTCTGTTGATTGTTTTAGGGACGGTCCTGATTAGATCCTAGGTTACCCTTTCGGGATGAGCGGACCAGATCAACTCAATAGAGTCATCAATCGCGTGAACTGATCGTGACCGTAGATCCGTGGGGGAACGATTAGGATATGGTGTGAACGTGGCGCTCTGTGGATCACAGGATCGTGATCCGAGCGCATGCGTAACGTGTAGCTTGCTATAAAATCCAGGCAGTTGATTGTAATCTGAACGGCTGTACGCATCCGATACCCCTTCGGCCCTGGAAACTTTCTTAAGAGTCCCTGTGCTTTTCTAGAATCAACCCGCAGTACTACAAATAGTAATCTGAGTCTAGGGAATACTTGCGCTGCCAGCCCCTGCCTTTTACAGAATTTAATGCTCAGTCCAGATAACAGAGAAACTAGATAATTAATATTAGAAATTGATTTTTAGTATAAAAATAAATCTTAAAACTTGTATAATTCATATTTAATTCATTTTAACTCCAAATTGAGTCATTCCAGTTGCAATAATTTTATTTTAATATTGTATATCAACTAGTAACACTGTTTAGCCATGAAACTTGAAGCAAAATTGTTCATTTGAATTAATGTGTTCTAGGTGCTTAATAACTTCAGAAATTCATAACTAAATAACTATAACTCCAAATTTAGTGATTCTTGTTCCTACGATCTCGTTACACAACGTAGATTATTATTATGCAGTTTGTTCTCATGTTTGATGTGATGTTAAATTTTGCCTATACACTGTTTGTTTGTATTGCTACGACTAGCAGTGAGGTCATGTGTCATCTGAAGAGCAAGTTGGTACCTGGAATCTCAAGTCCCAGGCAAGTTGTGCCCTTGATCACTTCTTTTTACCCACTCATGTTCTAATTAATCATAATGATCTGCATAGGTTAATTTTGATGGGACCCAATAGGTTACCCTAGTTTGTCTATCTTTATACCTTGTTTACCACTGAACCTTTTGGGTAGTACTTGCTAGTGCTTTATGTGGTTTTGGGTATGAAGGTACATTATTCATGATCACACTTTTATTATATGTTTATTATTACTGTTCATGATAAGATCATTATGTTAATTGGAACATGGAGCGACCACCCGGGAAAACAGTGCTACCACAAGGGAGGAATGGGACCCCTTGGCTGATTAATTAGGAAAGCTAGTGGAAGACTACCTTACCCGAAAGGGGCAAGGGCAGTAGGGGAGTGGTCAGTGTAGGGAGGCCCTCGGGAGGATTTTGCTGCGATGGCAGTCCTGCAAGGGATTCCCGCTAGGGAGGCCCTCGGGAGGATTTTGCTGCGGTGGCGATCCTGCAAGGGATTCCTGCATTGGAACTTCCTATAAACTGTAGCGAGGTTTTCTGAAGCTAGTGGAACTTTGTAAAGGCCTCGTAGTGTTACCCTGCCTCGCTTCCTCGGTAGAGGTGTATGGGAAGTCGCGATCCCTTGGCAGATGGGTAACATGACTTGTGGGTAAAGATGCGCAACCTCTGCAGAGTGTAAAACTGGTATACTAGCCGTGCTCACAGTCATGAGCAGCTCGGACCCTCACATGATTAAATTATGGAACTTAAACTCAATTTGTCATATGCATTGCATCGCAGGTGAAGGTTGCTACTTTTGTTCTACTATTTAATTGGGTTGGTATTTACTTATACCTAGTAACTGCTAATAAAATTTTGACCAACTTTAAAAGCAATGCTCAGCTTCAACCATCCTCTTTGGTAAGCCTTACACTTCACGTGAGCTCCCACCTTTGGCGAGTTCATGCACATTATTTCCCACAACTTGTTGAGCTATGAACGTATGTGAGCTCACTCTTGCTGTCTCACACCCCCCCCCACAGGTCAAGAACAGATACCACAGGATGAGGCGCTTGGAGGATGTCGTGGTGTATTCGAGAGAGGTCTAGGCCGTCGTCTCCCAGTCAACTTTGGGTTGCTGGACCGTTGTCTCCTTATAATGTAATTATTTATTTTGTACAGAATTCCTGTTATGTAGTAAAGATATGACATTCGATCCTGTGACATGATTCATCATATGTGTGAGACTTGGTCCCAGCACACCTGGTGATTATGTTCGCGCCCGGGTTTTGGACCCCTAAAATCCGGGTGTGACAGATTGTGTTATTATCCTCCTCTTCTTTGTCCTCTAGAACTCTTGTTTCTCTGTGCTTAGTCCAACAAATATAGATAGACATGAAACCCTTTTGCAGCAAGTGTAGGTGAATTGGTGTTGATGAAGAGTATTCTCCCTCGTCCTTACAGTCTCTACATAAACAACAAATGAAATCCCTTTGCTTGTGTGTCCCGAGCGTCATGACAAAGTAATGAACATATTCAATATATTCTTTGGAGCATCGATCCACATTATACATCCATTGAAAATCTATCTGCAATATTTGTATAAAACACTATTGGTGTGATCTTTTATAAACATAATTTTTAAAACTGACTTTTGTCATCTTTTTTTGCTATTATGATTTTTTATAAATTATATTACTTTCATAGCACACATGGGAGGATGTTCTCACTAACTTTTTTCCTAAATTATATAATCAACCATATAATTCAAGAAATCTAAATAAAGCAAATAACTATTCCAACCATACTATATGAGATGATGAACTTGCTAACCTTTTTCCACATTTAAATGAGCAAAACGGTGTCTTCGGATGGAAGACAGTGTTCTCTAGTAGCATGTGATTGTATAGTAACCGATAATGAATAGTCTTGCTAAATCATCAACAATTCCATAGTCATCCTATGCATTATGCCTAATTTGATATTATTCACATGTTTTGACAAATAACGTATGCATCCATGCATGTTTGGCATAATGCCACTTGCCACACATGCCATCTTTTGTGGACCACAAAAACGAAGGAACGAAACTTACACATGCACACAAGCTGTTGTGAAGAAGATGGATGCCCGCAAAGCTCTCGTAGCCTCGTATTCTTAGGCGCCACTCTTGCATTGAGTTTAAGTACTGCCATCTAAGCTTCTCTCAGGACACAGAACAGAAATCAGGTCCAAGCCAGAAAACAGTAAAATGGCCCAATGTAAGACCATCGTCGTCGCAGCAGTCCTCGTGGTTGCTCTCGTGGTTTCGACGATCCCAGCCAGCGCCTATACGAACCTGGAACCTGCAGGAGGCTCTACGGAGGGCAGTGCCCGCACCTCCGGCATGCAGAAGGAAGAGACCCGTGGCAACAAGAAGCCAGCGACCCTCGCTGGATCTCTTGGTTCAGGCAAGAATGCCATCTACGGGTAAATGATTAGAAGGAATCCTGCTTCGGAAGGTGCTGAAAACAATGGGGATGTGCTCAACAATCAATCTCAACCCCAGGTGACGGCAATGAGTCACCCACAGGAATGTAACCGGATATAGATGGACATTGCTCGTTCCATATTTCTTTTTCATATTTTCTCTTTGAATTCAATTGAAATACGGATAATATTGCGTGAGGTCGGATAAAATTTGAATGAATACCAGTATCTTATCCAACATTAAATATACGTATACTGATAAAAATCGGATACAAATTAGATACTGGATACCGGACTCGGACACGGATGATATCTCAGCCCATTTAGGGTTCGTTGGGTTATTGAGGAACTTTTTCCAGGAATGGTTTCTAACCAGAATCATTAGTACATAGATGTTCTATAGTGACGATTATAAACCTATTTGCGATGTCGTTTTTTAGAACAACCGGTGCTACGGGCCAGTATTAACAATCTTTTTTGCAGACGGGTAATTAAGAACAGCCAGTGAAAATTGATTTCCACTAGCGATCGATATAATAAAACCGCTAGTAGAAATTTCCACTGGTAGTCGAGGTAGTAAAACCGATAGTGAAAATCTTATTCAAGAAGAGTAAAAATGGGTTTAAAAATAACAAAAAAATTATTTCTTAGCACCAACATAATCATTCCTAAGGTCGGGTGGTTTCTTCTTTGGATTATTTTTTAATAACTTTCTAAAGTTTTCTCAGTTTTACTTAAATAAATGGTGGTTCTACATTTCTTCACCGGACTAGTACCTAGCATATTTTTCTCAAGCACTACAACATCTAGGCATCCTAGGAAAAAAAACAGTTGCTCTCTATTTCTTAGTTTTATTCCTCTTTTTTATTTTCTAAGAGATTAGACATAAACATTTTTTAGAGATAGTTTAGGAACTCCATTTTTTTAAAAGATTTCTATTTTCTCAAGGGAAACTAAACTAATTTCTCTTAGGAAAATGAAAAACCCTTGAAAAAATGGGATTCCCAAACTAGCCTTTAGTGGATAAACCCTACTTAAACTTTTGAACTAGGGTGCTCAATATTTTTAGATGATGTTACTATTAACAAGTACCTATTCAAAATTTCTTAACCCTAGTGCAACAAGTTTTCTATTTTCTCCCTATTTTCTTGTTTTAGACCGTCTGCTTATTTAAATCTAAACCTTTGAAAACAATATCATAAACATGTGGTTTCTTATTTTTATTTGATGTGACACCCTCGTTGTTTATTTCGTGTTATGTTGTGAGATTGGCCCTAAGCTCAGATCGTCAGCGGAAATTTTGATTTCTTGATCGCGTCTATTCCGATTTATCAAGTTTGTTCACGAAAGTTTCACCGAATTCGAAGTTTTTTTAATACCCCAGTTGTTTATCATCCGTTCGACTACGACGATGAACTTAAGTACATGATGTCATTGCGAATAACAGTATGTATGTTTTAATCATCTTCGCCTATCATGGATTTGATGTCGTTTTATCTCGACCTTTCTTGATCTCTTCTTAAAATTTTCGCTGCGGTCGAAACATTTTTGTTCCGGGGATTAGTGGAGTCTTAAGGTTGTTTAAAATTCATCGATTATGCGGATACATATGCAGAAGTTCGATCTAGTCTTGTGATTTTTGTCATGAACAAGTTGAGTAGATCTCAACGGTTAAAGTTTTTGGTACAAAATAATTCAGACCATTCGTCAACCGAGAAATCACGTCAGAGGAGTTATGTTTGAGATTTGTTTCATCGACAAGTTATCCATGATCGTGGAATTAGGTGTGTTTAGCATGAAATCAAATCAAGTGTGGTCTAAAATATCGACTCTAATATCGTTTGATTTGATCCGTTAACATCTCGTTTAAATATTATTCTAAGTATCGTCGACCCGTATCGGGGTAATCTAATTCACAATTATACCCTATTTAGACCTTCGTTTTGAAGTTAAATTTTTGTGTTCTTTTGCTGAAGAAAAAGGAGAGGAGAAATTATCTTTTTCTTTCACAGACTTATCTCCACGCCGCTGAACAGGCCGATGGCCTTGTCCAGTGCCCTGGGCGCCATCTCCTCATCTCCTGTTCTCTGTTTCTTCACCATTGAGCACTAGCCACCCAGCCTCCATCTCCTTCAGCCTGCCGCCTACCCCATGGCTGCCGCTGTTCTCTGGTCCCTGCCCTCCTTCACTTGACTCCGTCCCAGATACGCTCAGCCCTAGGTGGCACTTGCCATCGCCTCCTCCAGCCGGCGCCGGACGTTAGCGCCGTCTCAGATCTCCGCCTCCTCGCGCTGCTCTTCTCCGCCATGGAGCTTGCGCCTTCTCTGCTCATCGGACTCGCCTCCCTCCACCAGCGACTGGTGCTCCATCGCCTTGTTTTGCCAGCCGTCGACCTCGCCCGGGCTCGCCGGCAACTTGCGTCTCCTCCCTGGGTTGCTGGGCCACGCGCCACTGCCCTGTTGCGCACGCGCTTGGCAACAAGGCCGCGCGCCCTAGCATCCGCTCGCCCCTGTGCGCACTCCTCTCCCCATCCCTGGGCCGCGTCGCCCTTAGTCTCGGCCTCGCTCCAGCTCTGTTGCAGCGCCGGAGCTTCATGGTGTGATGGTCGTGGGGGAGCACCTGTGCCACCAGCGCCAGGCAGCAAACCTCTCCGGTGCTCGCCGCGTGTTTGGAAGATCGGCACCGTTGTTCTTGCGGGGGTGTTATTTGTGTGATTTTGGGGAGGTTTGTGTGGATGAGGAAAAGCATAGTTCGAACAACGCTCACCCAGTGTTCAATGAAGATGAATGGTTCTAACCGGATAGCTGCTGTTTATTTGAGGTTTTCCCATTATTTAAAAATATATGTGGCTGACCACCTCAAGGCCCAAAGGTCGAGCAGCGGTGCCTTTTAGCTGCTTTACGGGAATAAGGCAGAAAGCGGCGACAGTAGTTGAGAGAAGCAGCGGCGGCATTCTTTGTATGCCAATTTTCTGCGGCTCGATCTCCTGCTCTTCTCTCTAATCTGTTTGTCTCCTTCGTTTTTTGGCTCCGTAAAAGGATGGGGAGTCAAACTCTAAGCGACGCGCTGCATAACATCGGTTCCTGGTTTCTCTCTCTTGCTCTCTGTTTCAATCGGTTTGATCTATTTTGGTCCTGGCATTCTATTTGGCTCGCTGGTGGTGATTGAAAAAAGAAAGAAGGAATTGCTGCTCGTGTGCAGTGTGTTTCTCCCGTGTTTCAGTGCTCCTCTTGTGCGTCTGTGTGGTGCTGTGTTCATCTGATTATTGTCCATCGTGGCCTAGTGCTTGGGCTCCCTGCTGCGCAGTGTTTGTCTTCTCGGGCTGGTGCTGCGGACGTCTCTCCACGGCCTCAGCAGCGGCTCTAGTATCTCCGTCAACCTCCCACTGTGCAGGCTCGGACGTGGACGGCGGAATTGGTTTTCTGGGACATAACTTCGTGTTCGTTGATCTGGTCTTCCCACGTAGACAGTCCATTGCCTCACTTTATTTATTGTTTAATTTTGTGCAATTTATTAGTATTATATATTTGAGTGTGATTGCACTATTGTGGGTGGATTTGTATGCTCAATGATGATAGCGGTGTAGTGAGACAACGTGACAGTCTAGATTTTAGTGTGTTGTTAATTTTAGCATCAAGTATATATTTGTGCCTAATTAGATCTCTATTTGTTGAGGATGTTTACCTGTGTTAAATTCTGTTATTTTATTTAGTGCATAGCTCCTTACTATTTGTATTCATGCTTGATTACTAGGCTTACTACACTTGATTTAAAACTCTGATTTGGTAAGATAGGACTGTCACGTTAGTCGAGGATCTCTGATCACCATTTAGCGTTGGAGGGCTGTCTAATACAGCAACTCGCTATTTTGAGAGTAATATTAAAAAATAAACAATAATGTTTATGTGCATAATCTGTCTTCTTCATCTACTAGCCATGTTTATTGTTGAAATGAACCTTAGTAGCTATTTTACATGTTTTCATGCCCTCGAATTGCTACTGTTCATTGCTGTTATATTTACATATGGCATTTATTTGAGTTATATGCTTGTTTTATTCGGAATTAGAATATTTAATATATTTAAATATGTTAGAAGCATGTCACTTATCTCTATAAAACTTCAACAATCCAGAAAACCAATTGGTAGAATGGCCTCTAGTTCTGATGTCATTAATCCTGAAGCGTTCGACGGCGCAAGCTTTAAGCCCTGCCAGATTAAGACTCGCATGTGGCTCACTGACCTAAAACTATTTTGGGTAGTGATGTCAGATGTTCTCGAGGCAGCATCAGATGATGCTGATGTTGCAGCAAAGGCCGCCACACTAGCGAAGAAGGCCAAGTGGGACGAAACCAATGAGGCATGCATGTCTCGTCTGCTGAACGTCTTGTCGAACTGCTTATTTGACGTGTACTCTGGTTTTACCTCCACTAAGGGTCTGTGGACTGAACTTGATAATGAGTTCTCTGAAGTTGACAATGGCAATAAATCATTTACAACGGAAAACTACCTCAACTATAAAATGGCTGAGGGAAGGTCTGTTATGGAGCAGCTACAGGAGATTCAACTCCTTATTAGGGACTTGGTCCAATATGGTTGCGCCCTACTAGACAGTTTTCATGTGAATGCAATACTGGCAAAGCTCTCGCCTACTTGGAGAGACTTTGTGACTTCACGTCGCCACATGAAGAAGCAAATGACTCTCACTGAGTTGTCTGCTGCTATAAATATGAAAGAGCGTGCAAGGGCCAGTAACAAGCCATCCCAGCAACTCTAAGCTCACATTGTTGAGAAGGGTGGAGATAGAAAATTCCAGAAGAAGAAGAAGAACTCTCCATAGAAGAATCTGAACCAACCTAAGTCCAAAAAGATGAAGAAGAAAAAGGACTTTATCTGCTACGTTTGTGGTGTCTCCAGACATACAGCTCGGAGGTGCAAACTAAGGAAGGGAAAAGGTCCTCCACCTCTGCGCAAAGAAGGGAACGTGGTGGTTAACTCCACCCCAGGGATATGCACCTCAGGCCTTTATGGCAAGTCCATCAGATGACTGGTGGATGGATTCAGGTGCTACTGTTCATATTTGTGCTGATCGATCCATGTTCTCTTCTTTCCAGAGATACAACAGCGCACCAGTCTTGATGGGAAATGGTGTTCCGGCAGCAATTCGAGGTACTATACAAGTCTACCTGAAGTTAACTTCAGGGAAAACGCTCGTGCTAAAGGACGTACTCTATGTGCCCTCGATGAGCCGGAACCTCATATTTGTATCGCTGTTGCTTCGATAGGGTCTCAAATTAGTGTTTGAGTCTAATAAAGTGGTCCTATTTAAGTTTGATACTTTTGTTGGAAAGTCATATGAGTCAGGCGGTTTGTTCCGTCTTTCTATTTTGAACAACCATTCTTCTTACCATGTTAATGTGGTCTGTAATAACGATTCCATTAATGATATTTGGCATTCCCGTTTGTGTCATGTGAATTTTGAGGCCATTAAAAGATTAAGTGACATGTCTTTAATTCCTGAATATAAACATGTTAAAGGTGCAAAGTGTGGTATTGTGTTCAAGCTAAGCAGCCTAGAAAACCATTTCATACGGTTAAAGGCAGAAGTACCACTCCTTTAGAACTAATTCACTTAGATGTCTGTGAGATGAATGGTATAATCACAATAGGCGGTAAAAGATACTTTCTTACCTTGATAGATGATGCTACTAGATTCTGTTATATTTACTTACTCAGAACCAAAGATGAGGCACTAGAACACTTTAAGATCTATAAGATTGAAGTTGAAAACCAGTTAGACAAGAAAAATAAAAGGCTACAGTCTGATAGAGGGGGTGAATACCTTTCCAACCTTTTTGATGAGTACTGCAAAGAGTGTGGAATCATTCATGAAACCACCGCTCCATATTCACCTCAGTCAAATGGGATAGCTGAAAGGAAGAACCGAACGGTGTGTGACTTAGCTAATGCTTTGTTGCAAAGTTCAAGGATGGCTGACATCTGGTGAGGCGAGGCAGTACTCATGGTATGCTATGTCCTGAATAGGGTACCGCCTCGCAACCGTGAGGCCACGCCCTATGAAGGATTTAAAGGAAGGAAGCCAGATCTTTCACATCTTCGGACTCGGGGCTGCCTCACAAAGGTGAATGTCCCATTGCCGAAGAAGAGAAAGCTAGGCCCTAAGACTGTAGACTGTGTCTTCCTAGGTTATGCACATAACAGTGCAGCTTATAGATTTCTAGTGGTCCATTCCAAGACGAGCAAAGTCGCTGTAAATGTCATAAGGGAATCTCGGGATGTGACATTCTTTGAGAGCATTTTCCCTATGCGGGATAAGGAAGTAGTAGCCCCAGATGGTCCATCTTGGACATATTCTCTGCCCTCGAGTGTCCATGACCAGACTCCAGATTTGGAGTTAAGGAGGAGTAAGAGACAAAGAACTGAAAAGTCTCTGAGAGATGATTATATTATTTATCTAGTGGATGAAGAACCACGCTCCCTCACAGAGGCATATACATCTCTGGATTCAGAGTACTGGAGGGAGGCTGTCCGTAGCGAGACGGATTCAATCATCTCGAACGAAACTTGGGAGATAACTGATCTCCCAGTTGGTTGCAAACTTGTGGACTGCAAATGGATCTTTAGGAGGAAGAGGAGACCTGATGGTACTATTGAAAAGTATAAGGCCCGTCTTGTGGCTAAGGGTTTTACTCAAACAAAAGAGGAGGATTATTTTGATACTTATTCTCCGATGGCTCGATTGCCCACAATCCGTGTGCTATTAGCATTGGCGGCTGCGTATAAACTTCTCATTCATCAAATGGACGTAAATACAACATTCCTAAATGGAGAGCTAGAAGAGGAAATTTATATGCAGCAACTAGAAGGATTTGTGGTTAAAGGACAAGAGAGCAAAGTGTGTCGCTTGATTAAATCCTTATACGGTCTTAAGAAAGCTCCCAAACAATGGCATGAGAAGTTTAATAACACTCTGACTACTACCGGGTTTTGTCTAAACGAAGCCGACAAGTGTGTGTATTATCGCTTCTTTGGGAGCAGAGGTGTCATCTTGTGCTTATACATTGATGACATATTGATATTTGGGATCAAGTTGGAGGCTATCATGGAGACAAAAGTATTCCTCTCCAAGAACTTTGATATGAAGGACTTGGGTGAAGCTGATGTTATACTGAACATCAAGCTGATAAAGGGTGAGGATGGGATTACTTTGTCACAATCCCATTATGTGGAAAAAGTCATGACTCGCTTTGGACATATGGACTGTAAACCAGTCGCCACGCCCTATGATCCATCATACACGCTCTATAAATTTGAAGGCAAGCCTATGAACCAGCTACTATATTCGCAGATCATTGGATCTCTCATGTACCTGAGCAGTGCAACTAGACCAGATATCTCATGTGCAGTATGCAGACTGGCTCGTCACTCAGCTAGTCCAGGAGATAGACACTAGGTAGCCTTGTACAGAGTGCTTCGATATTTGAAGGGAGCGATGAATCTTGGTATTAAATATACCAGATTTTCCGTCAGTGCTTGAAGGATTCAGTGATGCAAACTGGATCTCTAACTTGGATCAAATGAAGTCTACAAGTGGCTATGTGTTCAGTTTAGCTGGTGGGGTCGTGTCATGGAGATCGTCTAAACAAACAGTGTCGACATGTTCCGTCAAGGAGGCTGAATTAGTTGCGCTCGATTCAGCAGCATTGGAGGCTGAGTGGTTGAGAGACCTATTATCTAATCTTCCAATGTTAGCAAAGCCGATACCAGCTGTCCTAGTATACTGTGACAACATTTCTGTGTTGCTAAAAGTGAATACTAGAAAGGACAACCAAAAAACCTTGAGGCATATCAGAAGACGACTTGATTCATGTCGGCATGCTAGAGAGACGGGTGTAATAACCGTATATTACATTAAGTCTGAAAGGAACCTTGCTGATCCTTTCACCAAAGGACTGGCTCAAAAACCAATCCAAGCAGTGTGTATGGGAATGGGACTCGTACCTTGTTAGCAGTTTCAACTACAGATAACTGTCCTGTGTGACCAGAGGTCCGAAGATCTAGACTCCAGGAAATGAAGCACTGTGGAACCAAGAGCACAAAAGACAAAGTCTCATGAGCTACTGTGCTCTGTCTGTATGGCAGGTTGAGCAATATGCTCTTAATGAAGTCAATGCTATATGTAGGGAAATTGTCCTACATAATTTCCTTAATGATTTCACCTATATGAGCTGACTGTGGGGTCACACTCTGTGAGAGAATGGGGTTTTCTCTTTAGTGAGCTCATTAATAGATATTAAAGGGCATGACCGTAATGCCCTGCCCCGTAAGAGAAGCAGATAATCTGGCTAGTACTATGTGCCTCTTGTGCAAAGATTCTCACACTAGGGTTTGTGGATCAAGGCGTAGTCCTCCGCTTACTCGTGCAGGGTTGGAGTACACTGGGATAGGCTTTGGTTCAAACCTAACAAGTACCTCTACCGAAAAGTAGTATATAAACAGTATGAGAGCTCAATGACATTGATGAGAAAATAAGAGTGAAAATGGTGGGGATTGCTATTCATTTGGGGTTTTCCCCCTTATTTAAAAAAAATATGTGGTCAGCCGGACTGGGCCACCTCAAGGCCCAAAGGCTGAGCAGCCCAGCCGGCTAGGGAAGAGCTAGGGCACCTTGGTGCCTTTAGCTGCTTTATGGGAATAAGGCTAGAAGGCGGACATGCGGTGACAGTAGTTGAGAGAAGCAGCGGTGGCGTTCTTCGTACGTCGATTTCTGCGGCTCGATCTCCTGCTCTTCTCGCTAATCCGTTTGCCTCCTCTGTTTCTTGGCTCCTTAAAAGGATGGGCAGTCAACCTCTGGGCGATGCGCTGCATAACACCGGTTCCTGGTTCCTCTCTCCCACTCTCTGTTCCAATCGGTTTGATCTATTTTGGTCCTGGCGTTCTATTTGGCTCGCTGGTGGTGATAGGAAGAAGAAAGGAGGAATTGTTGCTCGTATGCAATGTGTTTCTCCCGTGTTCCAGTGCTCCTCTTGTGTGCCTATGTGGTGTTGTGTTCGTCTGATTATTGTCCACCGTGGCCTGGTGCTTGAGCTCCCTGCTGCGCGGTGTTCGTCTTCTTGGACTGGTGCTGTGGATGTCTCCCACGGCCTCAGCAGCGGCTCTAGTATCTCCGTCAACCTCCCACTTTGCAGGTTCGGACGTGGGCGGTGGAATTGGTTTTCTGGGACAGAACTTCGTGTTCACTGAGCTGGTCTTCCCACGTAGACAATCTACGTGTTGTGAGTTGCCCGTTGCCTCACTTTATTTAATGTTTAATTTTGTGCAATCTGCTAGTATTATATACTTGGGTGTGATTGCACTATTGTGGGTGAATTTGTATGCTCAATGATGATAGCGGTGTAGTGAGACAACGTGACAGTCTGGGTTTTAGTGTGTTGTAAATTTTAGCATCAATTATATATTTGTGCCTAATTAGATCTCTATTTGTTGAGGCTATTTACCTGTGTTAAATTCTGTTATTTTATTTAGTGCACAACTCCTTACTATTTGTATTCATGCTTGACTACTAGGCTTATTACACTTGATCTAAAACCCTGATTTGGTAAGATAGGACTGTCACATTAGTCGAGGATCTCTGATCACCATTTAGCGTTGGAGGGCCATCTAATACAGCAACCCACTATTTTAAGAGTAATATTAAAAGATAAAAAATAATGTTTATGTGCATAATCTGCCTTATTCATCTACTAGCCATGTTTATTGTTGAAATGAACCAGAGTAGCTATTTTACATGTTTTCATTGTCACACCCGGTTTTAAGAGACAAAGCCGGATGCATCTCATATATGCGCCAAAGAAGACAACACATATAATAACAGAGTGTATAGAGATAAATGTCACAATATAATCAGAGTACTTATTACATAGCTAAAGTCTTACAAAATAAATATAATTCAAACTAAACATCCTTGGTGAATAGGGCGAACCTGAAATTTACAAAGTTTAAGCACAACTACAAGCCGGTGTTAGCGTTAGAATTAAAATCTAGTCCGAGAGAGAGGGCGAAAACAAATCACAAACAAATAAGGAGTGAGACACGATGATTTGTTTTACCGAGGTTCGGTTCTTGCAAACCTACTCCCCGTTGAGGTGGTCACAAAGACCGGGTCTCTTTCAACCCTTTCCCTCTCTCAAACGGTCACTTAGACCGAGTGAGCTTCTCTTCTCAATCAAACAGGAACACTATGTCCTCGCAAGGACCACCACACAATTGGTGTCTCTTGCCTCAGTTACAATTGAGTTGATCACAAGAAAGAATGAGAAAGAAAAGAAGCAATCCAAGCGCAAGAGCTCAAATGAACACAAGTCACTCTCTCACTAGTCACTATTGATTGGAATTGAACTAGAGACTTGGGAGAGGATTTGATCTCTTTGGTGTGTCTTGTATTGAATGATATAGCTCTTGTAATATGTTGGAAGGTGGAAAACTTGGATGCAATGAATGTGGGGTGGTTGGGGGTATTTATAGCCCAACCACCAAAAGTGGCTGTTGGGATGCTGTCTGTCGCATGGCGCACCGGACAGTCCGGTGCGCCACCGGACACTGTCCAGTGCCCCAGCCACGTCACCCGACCGTTAGGGTTCGACCGTTGGAGCTTCTGTCTTCTGGGCCACCGGACAGTCCGGTGGTGCACCAGACAGTCACTGTGCACTGTCCGGTGTGCCTTCTGGCGCTGCTCTGACTCTATCGCGCACTGTAGGGCATTCAATGCGGTTGCAGACGACCGTTGGCGCTGAAGTAGCAGTTGGTCCGCTAGCACACCGGACAGTCCGGTGCTACACCGGACAGTCCAGTGAATTTTAGCGGAGTGGCTCCCAGAATTCCCGAGACTAGCGAGTTCGGAGTTGGAGTTCCCTGGTGCACCGGACACTGTCCGGTGGCACACCGGACAGTCCGGTGCGCCAGACCAGGGCTGCCTTCGGTTATCTTTTGCTCCCTTTGTTTGAACCCTTTCTTTTGACTTGTATTGGTTTATTGTGAACCTTTGGCACCTGTAACACTTATAATCTAGAGCAAACTAGTTAGTCCAATTATTTGTGTTGGGCAATTCAACCACCAAAATCAATTAGGAAAAGGTGTAAGCCTATTTCCCTTTCAATCTCCCCCTTTTTGGTGATTGATGCCAACACAAACCAAAGCAAATATAGAAGTGCAGAATTGAACTAGTTTGCATAATGTAAGTGCAAAGGTTGCTTGGAATGAAACCACTAACTATTTCTACTAGATATGCATGGATGGCTTTCTTTTCATATTTAACATTTTGGACCACGCTTGCACCACATGTTTTGTTTTGCAAATTGTTTTGGAAATTCTTTTCAAATTTCTTTTGCAAATAGTCAAAGGTAAATGAATAAGATTTTTGAGAAGCATTTTCAAAGATTTGAAATTTTCTCCCCCTGTTTCAAATGCTTTTTCCTTTGACTAAACAAAACTCCCCCTCAATGAAATCCTCCTCTTAGTATTCAAGAGGTTTTAGATATTAATTTTGAAGAGGGTATACCAACTTGAAATTATATCAAAAATAAGATACTAATTGAAAATTCTTTTCTTAACTCAAATTTGAAAGACTAGATTTTTGAAATTGGTGGTGGTGCGGTCCTTTTGCTTTGGGCTAATATTCTCTCCCCCTTTGGCATGAATCGCCAAAAACGGATGCTTGAGTGAAATATAAGCCCTTGAAACTACCTTCTCCCCCTATGGTAAATAATATATGAGTGAAGATTATACCAAAGTTGGAGAGGTGTGCGGAGCGACGGTGAAGGATGAATGATTCGATGGAGTGGAGTGGAAGCCTTGTCTTCGCTGAAGACTCCTTTTCCCTTTCAATCTATGACTTAGCATGAAATGGACTTGAAAGAACACATTAGTCATAGCACATGAAAGAGATATGATCAAAGGTATATATATGAGCCATGTATGCAAAATATCATTCAAAATTCCTAGAATCAAGAATATTTAGCTCATACCTTAGTTTGGTAAAAGTTTGTTCATCTAATGGCTTGGTAAAGATATTGGCTAATTGTTCTTTGGTGCTAACATATGCAATCTCGATATCCCCCTTTTGTTGGTGATCCCTTAGAAAATGATACCGAATGGCTATGTGTTTAGTGCGGCTATGCTCAACGGGATTATCCGCCATGCGGATTGCACTCTCATTATCACATAGAAGAGGAACTTTGGTCAATTTGTAACCATAGTCCCTAAGGGTTTGCCTCATCCAAAGCAATTGCGCGCAACAACTGGCCTGCAGTAATATACTCGGCTTCGGCGGTAGAAAGAGCGACATAATTTTGCTTCTTTGAAGTCCAAGACACCAGAGATCTTCCCAAGAACTGGCAAGTCCCCTGATGTGCTCTTTCTATTAATTTTGCACCCTGCCCAATCAGCATCGGAATAACCAATTAAATCAAATGTAGATCCCCTGGGGTACCAAAGGCCAAACTTAGGAGTATAAACTAAATATCTCAAGATTCGTTTTACGGCCCTAAGGTGAACTTCCTTAGGATCAGCTTGGAATCTTGCACATAGGCATACGGAAAGCATAATATCCGGTCGTGAAGCACACAAACAGAGTAAGGAACCTATCATCGACCGGTATACCTTTTGATCTACGGATCTACCTCCCGTGTCGAGGTCGAGATGCCCATTTGTTCCCATGGGTGTCTTGATGGGCTTGGCGTCCTTCATCCCAAACTTGGTTAGAATGTCTTGAATGTACTTCGTTTGGCAAATGAAGGTGCCCTCTTGGAGTTGCTTCACTTGAAATCCTAAGAAATACTTCAACACCCCCACCATAGACATCTCGAATTTTTATGTCATGATCCTACTAAACTCTTCACATGTAGATTCGTTAGTAGACCCAAATATAATATCATCAACATAAATTTGGCATACAAGCAAATCATTTGCAAGTGTTTTAGTAAAGAGTGTAGGATTGGCTTTTCCGACTTTGAAGCCATTGGCAATAAGAAAATCTCTTAGGCGTTCATACCATGCTCTTGGGGCTTGCTTGAGCCCATAAAGCGCCTTAGAGAGTCTATAAACATGGTTAGGATACTCACTGTCTTCAAAGCCAGTAGGTTGCTCAACATAGACCTCTTCCTTGATTGGTCCATTGAGGAAGGCACTTTTCATGTCCATTTGATAAAGCTTGAAGCCATGGTAAGTAGCATAGGCAAGTAAAATGTGAATTGATTCAAGCCTAGCTACGGGTGCATAGGTGTGACACTATGAAAATCACTAAATAAAAATAATACATTTAGTTAATGATATTGATGGTATTGAATTTCCTTTTAAGTGATTGTTAGGTATTTGAATTTGGAATAATTTTTTTTTATTATTATTTTTTTTATCGCGCATGATTGATTTTTGGTTATTGAATGACATTTCTTCTTAAATCCTAGTAAATAAATAATATAATCAGTTCAAAAATAACTATATTATTTATAAATACTTTTGGTTTAATCATTATAAATTTTAGAGTTATTTAAAAGTGTATTTTAAATTAGAAAGGAGAAATTAGAAAAAAAACAAAACCTAATCCTAATCTACCCAGCCGAATCGGCCCACTTGGCCCATCCTCCAGCCGGCCGCCTCCTACCCTAGGAGCCAGCCGCCGCGCGCCCCAGGCTTTCCTGGCCGCCGCCGCCGCTCTCCTATGCCGCCGCCTCTGCTTCTCTCTCCCTCTCCTCTCCCGTTTCTCTCGCCTCCCCTGCTCTCTTCCCTGCCTCGCGCCTGCAGCGGCTCCAGCCGATCCCGCGCGGACCCGACGTCGCTCGCCCTCCTCGACCGAGCGCCCAGCCCGACGCCGCCCAGGCCGAGCAGCAACAGAGCCGCCCCAGCCCGGTGCCCCGACTCCGACCGGCCGAGCGCCCCTGCGCGCCCGACACGACCCCGCCGCGACACCAAGCGCTGTGTCCCGTGCCAAGCCCGATGCGCAGGATCCGAAGCCGAGCAGCCGTGCCCCTGCGACCTGCGCCTAGTGCCGAGCAACGCCGAGAACCGAGCTCGACCGCGACGCCCGAACGGTGCCCAGCGCCATTACCCCGCGCGACCGTTCTTCCTGTGCGTTGATGGACCTTCATTACCGTCCGTTTCTCTGCGTGAATGGAGGTTACTGCATCCATTACTCCCTCCCCACTCTTCCCTCCATTGATGCACGCCACTAATGGTAGCTTGAAGACCCTGGCGCCCTCTGCTCTCCCTCCCTCTCTATAAAACCCCAGCCGAGCCCTTCACTCTCCGTACCCCAAGCTCTCTCCCTCCTCTCGGTTCTCTCTCCCTCGCCATTCGCCATGCATTAGCACCTCGGCCACTAGCCCACCTGCGCGCAACATCGTCACCACGTAGTTGTCGTCGCTCACCGAAGCTCCACCTGTCTCACCGTGCCTACGCGCTGTTCGTCGTTCGCCGTCCGTCCCGGAGTCCGTGGAGCCTCGCCGAAGTTTGTACCTCGCCGTCTATCGACGACCGCGTCGTTCTCTGCTCGACGCCAAACCCATTGTCCCTCCCAGTGCACGGTCGAAACCCCCTCGCCGACGTTCATCCCTGCGCATGAGCGAGAACCCAAGGTTAAAGACAATCTGTTAATTTATTCTCTAAAGCATGTTTTAAATTTTGTGAAATATTGTTGTAATATTGAGTCGATGCGATTCACGTGTATGATTTAGAGATTTCGATATATACGTGTAGCCAAAGTTGAACCCCGCGACAACACTTTTAATATGCGTAGGATTTTATAATTCTAAAAATAAACACGATCACTATTCACTACTTCAGTGATTTTCATACTAGAATGGTTTGCGGATTTGTTTTCGCTTTTGTGGGTGGAACGATAATTGTTAGTAGTATGTTAAGTATAAACTTATTTGCATGAAGAAATAGAAGAAATACTAGGCCACATATTTTCGGTCGAATGAAAATATATATAGATTTTACTATTCATAGTAAATGTATTCATAAGTATGACACTTAAGTACATAGAATTAGTAAGGCATTTATTATGTTATAATAACCATGATTATGTTATTAAAAGTCCTATTTAGTAATCTACAATTAATTCTTAGTATATTAATGTTAGAGGAATTAAATAAACAATTTTTAGTTATACATATAAATTCTATTTAGAAAAGAAAAGAGAAAACTGAAATAGTAGAATTTATAATAATGTTAAAATGACTTAACTAGGCACTTATACTTTTCTAATAAAGAAAATGATAATATGTTGATAAATATAGGTTTCTTACTAAAGAATTAGAGAATTTGTTTTTAACTGTAAAACAACCTTTTAATAGACATCATGATTTTGATTTAATAAGATTCGTTATAGATGTTTAAGTATAGCCGTACTAAATAGTAATTTGTCATATGACTTTTCTAATTATTATATAATGGCTTAATTAAGTGCTCACGTCGTTATAACTAAAACAATAGTTAATAACATACCAATGAATATAATATTCATTTTAAATATCCAGGTCATATGTTTCTAAACTAAATGTAAAGATAAATAATAAAGTAATTATGTCCTTTCATAACCTAGGTAATTAGATTTATATTTGTTTACAACTGGTTATATAGGCTTAATTAAATCATTTAATTAAAATTAGTTCATATTATTTATATATGTGTCACTTAGTTTTTCCTAAAGAATAAACTAAGGAAATTAGTGTTCATGTTCTTTAATAATAAAGTTAGTTTGTATATTGTATATAGCTTTCTTAATAAAATATAGGACATGTACTTTCTAATAAAAATAAAATATAGTTGTTTGTTCATTATCTCCTACATAAAAGTTCATTTAAGGCATATATCATAACTTTCCATAAATAGGTGTTAATAATAATCTTTTCACATAAAACCTATTTAGACTTATATCTTAATTTGTCATAAGTGATTGGTTATCAATAGCTATAATATGCTCCATAATGCTTCTATAATTAATAACGTGATTAGTAGCCCATTAACATTAGATATATAACATATATCTTTTCTAAAAGGTTAAAAAGTTTAATATCGTTATTTCGTGTTTATCGTGTTATAAACCCTTAATCTAGACATATCACGTATGACGATTTATAAAAGATTAAATTAGTGAACCTAATATTTGTATATTTTAATTAAGACACTTATAAGCTCATGTCTTATTTTATGAAGTATAGATCACATGTTTGAAAAGAATACCTTTTTATTATAACCTTGCGTGTAATGTTTTGAAAAGCGAACACTCTTTTCGTTAGGCTTTCTTTTAGCTTTACGTATGGTGAATGTTGTATGTTATTGAGTGGTGTTTGTTTCTTCTTGTTTGTTTGTGTGATATTCAGTGATTGATCCCAAATTTGAGAATCAAGATATTTCGTGGAAGAACCTCAAGTTTTCTGTAAGCAAGGCAAGTGGACTTCTCCCTCTGCATACTCTGTTTGATCCCAAACAATACATTTAATAAAGTTTATTCTTTTGGATATATATGCATAATTTGATGGGTTACCTATTTAGATAACCTTTCCAACCTTATTCCTTGATCAAACCTGGGAATTATACTTTACATTAGTAGCTATGCTATTGCTACAACTTAACTTTATGCAGTCACTCCCGCTTATGATATCAATGTTCCAAACTTGGTAAGTTTACATTATTGTTGTTAACCCGATGGTTAAACAAGATAATTGCATATTAATTGGAACATGGAGTGACCACCTGGGAAAACAGTGCTACCATGAGAACTATCATGGCTCTGGTCTTGGCTAAATAACTAGGGAAGTCTTATGTTGGGTGTTGGTCGTGGTCGATAGGAACGGGGGCATCTGGCAAGCTCTTATAGTTCCGGCTCATGCGGATTGGATACGGGCATAGTTCCCAAAGCTTTACCCTGTAGTCTGGACTATAAGTTGGTTACGGTAGGTGTGCCTTATGCAGTTTGACCATTTCCAGCATTTGCGTAATGAGGACTCTAGGGAGAAGCCTCGTAGTGAGACCCTGGCCATTCACCTCGGAAGTGAATACGGGTCTAGCTAACCCGGGCAAAAAGGGAATCACGACTCATGGGTAAAGATGCGCCACCTCTGCAGAGTGTAAAACTGATATATCAGCCGTGCTCACGGTTATGAGCAGCCTGGACTCCTCACATGATAATTGAACTTGAAGATAGAAATAAATCGAGATCCGATGATCTGTCAATGGTTTTGCTTAAGTGGTTTCACTTAAGTGTTTTTGATATACTCTTGTATCTTTGCTTAATGGGAATACTTGGGATTCACACTTATTAGTAAGACAGGTGTTGTTAATAAAATGCTGACCAACTAAAATGCTTACTGCTCAACCTCAGCCTCACCTTGTTAGACCTTGCATTAGTTTTTTTCCCACTTGCTGAGCCCCGACCATAAGTGAGCTCACCCTTGCTTAATTTTGATCAGAAGTTGCAGATGAAGATATGACACTGAACCTCATGGATGCTAGTCTAGTGACACCCCCGGTCATCTTCCTGTGGATGGATGTCCTTGTTTCGCTGTACTTTGATGAATAAAGGTTAAGACATTATGTCTGTTCAAAGTGTAATATGTTAATGTAATCGTTATTTACGCTTTTACGCATTGTTCTTTTGATATATTACACTTGTGATGTCAACATATGTGTGGAAATAGATCCTGGCACACATATGCTATGCACCCGGCTCTGCCCCTTAGAAACGGGTGTGACAGAAGTGGTATCAAAGCAATGTGACCGTAGGTCGCTAGATTAGTTAGAAATGGAAAGCCCAGTCAGTCTTTCAAAGCTAGATATATTTTCCTCCATTAAAATTTACTTTATATTAAAACTCATCTCTTTTATTTTCAACTCTTCTAGTCTGATTTTGGTCTATCAGAAGACTCTACTCGGAAGCACTACAAGATGATCAAGTTAGGATTGTGGAACTTGAAGTGAAGTCTACCGGAAGGAACCCTTTAGAAGCTATGGAAGATGCCCCATTCTCTGTCTTATCCCCGCCCCGCAAGAAGTTTCGTTATAGATCTCCTGGATCTATTACCATTCTTCTTGGTTAGGTTGATAGGATAGTTCGATAGCGCTAAGTTTTCGACTAGATCGGTAAGGACGATGTTATATTGTAGTTGTTTTCTAATCCATAATATTGTTATATAACCCTTGATTTCTTCTACTCTTGTTTTCTTGCCATTGTATTGTCATCCTTGGACAATATCTACCTTGATGTATTAAACTTTTGCCTCTCTACTTTTCTCCTTGATAATGCTTTCTCCCTATTAAATTCTTATACTTTTGCTTTCGTGCCATTGTATTGCCACCCTTGCGCAATATCTACCTTGATATATTAAATCTTTGCCTCTCTACTTTGTTCCTTGATAATGCTTTCTCCCTAACTCACTTTATATCCTTGGTTGTATCATTTATTCTGAATTTAATAGTTCATGATTATCTTATTTCACTCTTGGCCACCAACAAATATGTCTTGTCTAACTCCTTGATAATTCTTACCCAACTCCTTGATGTTATAATATCTTTCTTATTCCAAACCTTGTCTCACCTTTTGTTTTGGTTGAATGAGTAGAATTGGATTGTGTTGTGCTGGTATGCTTGAATTCATTGTCTTTTGTGTTCATGTTTGATTTGCTTCTTTGAAATGATTGTTGGTGTATTGTGTGACTTTTGTCCACAATGACATCAGTTAGCTAGGTAAAACCTTAGATAGATGGGTTTTATCTGCTCTCTATAATCTGTCTTTGCTCAACCCTTTCGTCCCTTCCATTCTTTCATACCCATACAGATGTCAGACCTTGGAATGTCAACTACAAGTGATGTCACCAAGTGCAAAGAATGCGGTGTGTTGGCAAGTCAAAACAGCACTATAAATAAAACAGTTGATGAACATACATTCAAGACACACAAGGATGAACAACCAAACCAACAGACAAGTGACCTTGGAACATGTTGTTGTTGTGAGTACTATGGAATTCCTTGTCGTCAGATCAACACAAACGAAAGTGAAACTACAAAACAGAAGAACCGGATTTTATTTTCTGGCATAGACAGACAAATGTCTCCCCAAGAACAACTAATAGCAGATTCTCTCATACCTAATGCACTGTCAGTTGATGAATGGCAAAGTTTTCCCAAAAGGAAACATCACAAGGATGCCCAACCCCAAGAAGAAACACATGAGTGTTACATTGATGGATGGACTATTACCTGCACACAGTTTCAGCCTCGTCGTCGCATCAGATCCAAGAAACAAAAAGGGAAACATGGAAAAAGTCAAGAAATAACTTCAAGAAAAGCTTGCTATCAATGTGGACGTGAAGGTCATTACTTTCGTAACTGTCCAGAGAAGAGTTCACTACAGATCACCTCCGAGATGAAGCTACCTCAGTTTTCAGACATGGAATATGAACAAAAATGCAAAGAAACTTCTACCAACAATGTAAAGACAACTCCACCATGTAACTTATCAAGTCGTGCTTGCTTTGGTTGTGGTAATACCGACCATCTTGTTAATGGTTGTCCTAAGAAGGATGTGGAGATCAATAAGGTCCAAAAGAAAAGACAACACCCTCAAACCCATGCATCAACAAAGAATAAACAACGGAAAGAGTCCACAGGAAGGATAAGTTATGCAGTGACAGGAACCATTCCATATGATGATGCAGTAATTTTTGGAACACTAGTCATTCACACAACCATCGCCACCGTGTTGTATGATCCTCATACAACACATTCTCTTATCAGTGCCCAGTTTGCAACAAAGTATGGTATCTTTAAGTGTCCCTTAAGATCAAGAAAGACCATCAGTACACCCGAAGGAAAAATGTTAGTGGACTACATATGTCCGAAAGTAAGCGTTAAAATCAACGGGATAGATTTTCCAGTTGATCTCCTAGTCATAGAAACAATGGGAAAGGATGTGATTCTTGGAAAGAATTGGTTACAAAGAACTAAAGCAGTAATCCAACATACTGAGAGAACCATGTGTTTGGAAACTCCATCTGGAGAAAGAATAGTAGTTGAAGACAATCGACCTCCAGCTCAGATTGATGCATCTGACAAGGAAGAATAATATATCATTTAGCTAGAAGAAGGAGTATGTCTCTCGAAGAAAAAAAAATGTCAAGGTGTTGCCCCTTCCAAGATTTGTAATTGTGCTAAGTGATATATGAATAAATTTGGAGAATCTCTCGCACCTATTGTGTTTTGCTCTTTATAAGGAGAATAAAGTGTGATGTCATCTACTATATGCAAACAATGTGATGCTCTACTCTAGTTGCCCTAAAGTCCCGCTCAAGTTTTTCTCTCAAATTGTGCTCAAAGAAATACCCTTGGATCAGAAAGATTATTTGGATATCATGCTCTGTAATTTATAAGGTTCAAAAGGATCTATACTAAGGATTATAACGCTTGTACGCTCTTGTAGTATGATGAAGCTAGGAGAAATATGAAACCACCCTTGTTCCTTGACCAATCTTGGAAATCAAAAATTTGTGTTCGCCCTTTATCTTCATATCGTACAACCCGCTTATGTAATCTTGTCTCACTATCTCTTTTACTCTATAACCAGATGATGAACCCCAATGGAAATGAAGTAAATGATGCCAACGACAATATTCCTACCTTAACAACTACGAACGAGAAAAATGAGTCACAAAGATATTCGATGAATGGAATGAAGAACAACAAAAGGAATAGAAAAATGTTCGGATACATGATTAGACCACCTCAACCACAAGCAAAAGTCACGAAACACACGGATTCCCAAACAGAAGAATCAAGTCAGGCTCAGCTATATAAGATACAGACACCCAATCAATCCTCACCCCCTGTTGGTCAAGCAAAGTTGACTCGCAAAGAACTCAAAGCAAGCGGTGCTTGCTACTACTGCAAAAATGAAGGACATCTTATTCAACAATGCCCCAAGAAGCGTCTAGACCGACTAGAGAAGAAAGCTGCCAAGCATGACCTAAGCAATAATTTAGAAGACCCACCATTTTATAAGTATGATGATGAAGGTCGCTTGATTAGTATACATTTTGGAGCAAAGAAGTAAGAAAGTTCCTTAAGTTTGGAGGAGTTCAATGAGAACTAAGAACCTACAAATAGCCATGTATCTCCTTTTCTTTCGTGCTAGCCTTTTCTTAATCTCGAGGACGAGATTCTTTTTAAGAGGGGTAGATTTGTGACACTATGAAAATCACTAAATAAAAATAATACATTTAGTTAATGATATTGATGGTATTGAATTTCCTTTTAAGTGATTGTTAGGTATTTGCATTTGGAATAATTTTTTTTATTATTATTTTTTTATCGCGCATGATTGATTTTTGGTTATTGAATGACATTTCTTCTTAAATCCTAGTAAATAAATAATATAATCAGTTCAAAAATAACTATATTATTTATAAATACTTTTGGTTTAATCATTATAAATTTTAGAGTTATTTAAAAGTGTATTTTAAATTAGAAAGGAGAAATTAGAAAAAAAAACAAAACCTAATCCTAATCTACCCAGCCGAATCGGCCCACTTGGCCCATCCTCCAGCCGGCCGCCTCCTACCCTAGGAGCCAGCCGCCGCGTGCCCCAGGCTTTCCTGGCCGCCGCCGCCGCTCTCCTATGCCGCCGCCTCTGCTTCTCTCTCCCTCTCCTCTCCCGTTTCTCTCGCCTCCCCTGCTCTCTTCCCTGCCTCGCGCCTGCAGTGGCTCCAGCCGATCCCGCGCGGACCCGACGTCGCTCGCCCTCCTCGACCGAGCGCCCAGCCCGACGCCGCCCAGGCCGAGCAGCAACAGAGCCGCCCCAGCCCGGTGCCCCGACTCCGACCGGCCGAGCGCCCCTGCGCGCCCGACACGACCCCGCCGCGACACCAAGCGTTGTGTCCCGTGCCAAGCCCGATGCGCAGGATCCGAAGCCGAGCAGCCGTGCCCCTGCGACCCGCGCCCAGTGCCGAGCAACGCCGAGAACCGAGCTCGACCGTGACGCCCGAACGGTGCCCAGCGCCATTACCCCGCGCGACCGTTCTTCCTGTGCGTTGATGGACCTTCATTACCGTCCGTTTCTCTGCGTGAATGGAGGTTACTGCATCCATTACTCCCTCCCCACTCTTCCCTCCATTGATGCACGCCACTAATGGTAGCTTGAAGACCCTGGCGCCCTCTGCTCTCCCTCCCTCTCTATAAAACCCCAGCCGAGCCCTTCACTCTCCCTACCCCAAGCTCTCTCCCTCCTCTCGGTTCTCTCTCCCTCGCCATTCGCCATGCATTAGCACCTCGGCCACTAGCCCACCTGCGCGCAACATCGTCACCACGTAGTTGTCGTCGCTCGCCGAAGCTCCACCTGTCTCACCGTGCCTACGCGCTGTTCGTCGTTCGCCGTCCGTCCCGGAGTCCGTGGAGCCTCGCCGAAGTTTGTACCTCGCCGTCTATCGATGACCGCGTCGTTCTCTGCTCGACGCCAAACCCACTGTCCCTCCCGTGCACGGTCGAAACCCCCTCGCCGACGTTCATCCCTGCGCATGAGCGAGAACCCAAGGTTAAAGACAATTTGTTAATTTATTCTCTAAAGCATGTTTTAAATTTTGTGAAATATTGTTGTAATATTGAGTCGATGCGATTCACGTGTATGATTTAGAGATTTCGATATATACGTGTAGCCAAAGTTGAACCCCGCGACAACACTTTTAATATGCGTAGGATTTTATAATTCTAAAAATAAACACGATCACTATTCACTACTTCAGTGATTTTCATACTAGAATGGTTTGCGGATTTGTTTTCGCTTTTGTGGGTGGAACGATAATTGTTAGTAGTATGTTAAGTATAAACTTATTTGCATGAAGAAATAGAAGAAATACTAGGCCACATATTTTCGGTCGAATGAAAATATATATAGATTTTACTATTCATAGTAAATGTATTCATAAGTATGACACTTAAGTACATAGAATTAGTAAGGCATTTATTATGTTATAATAACCATGATTATGTTATTAAAAGTCCTATTTAGTAATCTACAATTAATTCTTAGTATATTAATGTTAGAGGAATTAAATAAACAATTTTTAGTTATACATATAAATTCTATTTAGAAAAGAAAAGAGAAAACTGAAATAGTAGAATTTATAATAATGTTAAAATGACTTAACTAGGCACTTATACTTTTCTAATAAAGAAAATGATAATATGTTGATAAATATAGGTTTCTTACTAAAGAATTAGAGAATTTGTTTTTAAATGTAAAACAACCTTTTAATAGACATCATGATTTTGATTTAATAAGATTCGTTATAGATGTTTAAGTATAGCCGTACTAAATAGTAATATGTCATATGACTTTTCTAATTATTATATAATGGCTTAATTAAGTGCTCACGTCGTTATAACTAAAACAATAGTTAATAACATACCAATGAATATAATATTCATTTTAAATATCCAGGTCATATGTTTCTAAACTAAATGTAAAGATAAATAATAGAGTAATTATGTCCTTTCATAACCTAGGTAATTAGATTTATATTTGTTTACAACTGGTTATATAGGCTTAATTAAATCATTTAATTAAAATTAGTTCATATTATTTATATATGTGTCACTTAGTTTTTCCTAAAGAATAAACTAAGGAAATTAGTGTTCATGTTCTTTAATAATAAAGTTAGTTTGTATATTGTATATAGCTTTCTTAATAAAATATAGGACATGTACTTTCTAATAAAAATAAAATATAGTTGTTTGTTCATTATCTCCTACATAAAAGTTCATTTAAGGCATATATCATAACTTTCCATAAATAGGTGTTAATAATAATCTTTTCACATAAAACCTATTTAGACTTATATCTTAATTTGTCATAAGTGATTGGTTATCAATAGCTATAATATGCTCCATAATGCTTCTATAATTAATAACGTGATTAGTAGCCCATTAACATTAGATATATAACATATATCTTTTCTAAAAGGTTAAAAAGTTTAATATCGTTATTTCGTGTTTATCGTGTTATAAACCCTTAATCTAGACATATCACGTATGACGATTTATAAAAGATTAAATTAGTGAACCTAATATTTGTATATTTTAATTAAGACACTTATAAGCTCATGTCTTATTTTATGAAGTATAGATCACATGTTTGAAAAGAATACCTTTTTATTATAACCTTGCGTGTAATGTTTTGAAAAGCGAACACTCTTTTCGTTAGGCTTTCTTTTAGCTTTACGTATGGTGAATGTTGTATGTTATTGAGTGGTGTTTGTTTCTTCTTGTTTGTTTGTGTGATATTCAGTGATTGATCCCAAATTTGAGAATCAAGATATTTCGTGGAAGAACCTCAAGTTTTCTGTAAGCAAGGCAAGTGGACTTCTCCCTCTGCATACTCTGTTTGATCCCAAACAATACATTTAATAAAGTTTATTCTTTTGGATATATATGCATAATTTGACGGGTTACCTATTTAGATAACCTTTCCAACCTTATTCCTTGATCAAACCTGGGAATTATACTTTACATTAGTAGCTATGCTATTGCTACAACTTAACTTTATGCAGTCACTCCCGCTTATGATATCAATGTTCCAAACTTGGTAAGTTTACATTATTGTTGTTAACCCGATGGTTAAACAAGATTATTGCATATTAATTGGAACATGGAGTGACCACCTGGGAAAACAGTGCTACCATGAGAACTATCATGGCTCTGGTCTTGGCTAAATAACTAGGGAAGTCTTATGTTGGGTGTTGGTCGTGGTCGATAGGAACGGGGGCATCTGGCAAGCTCTTATAGTTCCGGCTCAGGCGGATTGGATACGGGCATAGTTCCCAAAGCTTTACCCTGTAGTCTGGACTATAAGTTGGTTACGGTAGGTGTGCCTTATGCAGTTTGACCATTTCCAGCATTTGCGTAATGAGGACTCTAGGGAGAAGCCTCGTAGTGAGACCCTGGCCATTCACCTCGGAAGTGAATACGGGTCTAGCTAACCCGGGCAAAAAGGGAATCACGACTCATGGGTAAAGATGCGCCACCTCTGCAGAGTGTAAAACTGATATATCAGCCGTGCTCACGGTTATGAGCAGCCTGGACTCCTCACATGATAATTGAACTTGAAGATGGAAATAAATCGAGATCTGATGATCTGTTAATGGTTTTGCTTAAGTGGTTTCACTTAAGTGTTTTTGATATACTCTTGTATCTTTGCTTAATGGGAATACTTGGGATTCACACTTATTAGTAAGACAGGTGTTGTTAATAAAATGCTGACCAACTAAAATGCTTACTGCTCAACCTCAGCCTCACCTTGTTAGACCTTGCATTAGTTTTTTTCCCACTTGCTGAGCCCCGACCATAAGTGAGCTCACCCTTGCTTAATTTTGATCAGAAGTTGCAGATGAAGATATGACGCTGAACCTCATGGATGCTAGTCTAGTGATACCCCCGGTCATCTTCCTGTGGATGGATGTCCTTGTTTCGCTGTACTTTGATGAATAAAGGTTAAGACATTATGTCTGTTCAAAGTGTAATATGTTAATGTAATCGTTATTTACGCTTTTACGCATTGTTCTTTTGATATATTACACTTGTGACGTCAACATATGTGTGGAAATAGATCCTGGCACACATATGCTATGCACCCGGCTCTGCCCCTTAGAAACGGGTGTGACAATAGGTTTCACCGAAGTCTAAACCTTCGACTTTTGAATATCTCTTGGCCACAAGTCGGGCTTTGTTCCTTGTCACCACACCATGCTCATCTTGCTTGTTGCGGAAGACCCACTTGGTTCCTACAACATTTTGGTTAGGATGTGGAACTAAATGCCATACCTCATTCCTCGTGAAGTTGTTGAGCTCCTCTTGCATCGCCATCACCCAATCTGAATCTTGGAGTGCTTCCTCTACCCTGTGTGGCTCAATAGAGGAAACAAAAGAGTAATGTTCACAAAAATGAGCAACACGAGATCAAGTAGTTACCCCCTTATGAATGTCGCTGAGGATGGTGTTCACGGGGTGATCTCGTTGGATTGCTTGGTGGACTCTTGGGTGTGGCGGCCTTGGAACTTGCTCATCCTCCTTGTCTTGATTATTTGCATCTCCCCCTTGATCATTGCCGTCTTCTTGAGGTGGCTCATCTTCTTGATCTTCTTCTTCATCATCTTGAGCCTCATCCTCATCTTGAGTTGGTGGAGATGCTCGCATGGAGGAGGATGGTTGATCTTGTGCTTGAATGGGCTCTTCGGATTCCTTAGGACACACATCCCCAATGGACATGTTCCTTAGCGCGACGCACGAAGCCTCTTCATCATCTAATTCATCAAGATCAACTTGCTCTACTTGAGAGCCATTAGTCTCATCAAACACAATGTCACAAGAAACTTCAACTAGTCCAGTGGACTTGTTAAAGATTCTATATGCCCTTGTGTTTGAATCATATCCTAGTAAAAAGCCTTCTACAGCCTTAGGAGCAAATTTGGACTTTCTACCTCTTTTAACAAGTATAAAACATTTGCTACCAAAGACTCTAAAATATGAAACATTTGGCTTTTTACCAGTGAGGAGTTAGTAAGATGTCTTCTTGAGGATTCGGTGTAGATACAACCGGTTGATGGCGTAGCAAGCGGTGTTGACCGCCTCGGTCCAAAACCGATCTGAAGTCTTGTACTCATCAAGCATGGTTCTTGCCATGTCCAATAGAGTTCTATTCTTCCTCTCCACTACACCATTTTGTTGTGGCATGTAGGGAGAAGAGAACTCATGCTTGATTCCCTCCTCCTCAAGGAAGCCTTCGATTTGCGAGTTCTTGAACTCCGTCCCATTATCGCTTCTAATTTTCTTGATTCTTAAGCCAAACTCATTTTGAGCTCGTCTCAAGAATCCCTTTAAGGTCTCTTGGGTTTGAGATTTTTCCTGTAAAAAGAATACCCAAGTGAAGCGAGAATAGTCATCCACAATAACTAGACAGTACTTACTCCCGCCAATGCTTATGTAAGCGATCGGGCCGAATAGGTCCATGTGGAGGAGCTCGAGTGGCCTGTCTGTCGTCAAGATGTTCTTATGTGGATGATGAACACCAACTTGCTTCCCTGCTTGGCACGCGCTACAGATCCTGTCTTTCTCAAAATGCACATTTGTTAGTCCCAAAATGTGCTCTCCCTTTAGAAGCTTGTGAAGTTTCTTCATTCCAACATGGGCTAGTCGGCGATGCTAGAGCCAACCCATGTTAGTCTTAGCGATTAAGCAAGTATCAAGTTCAGCTCTATTGAAATCAACTAAGTATAGCTGACCCTCTAATACTCCCTTAAAAGCTACTGAATCATCACTTCTTCTGAAGACAATAACACCTGTATCCGTAAAAAGACAGTTGTAGCCCATTTTGCATAATTGTGAAACGAAAAGCAAGTTGTAATCTAAAGAATCTACAAGAAAAACATTGGAAATAGAATGGTCAGGTAATATAGCAATTTTACCCAATCCTTTGACCAAACCTTGATTTCCATCCCCGAATGAGATAGCTCGTTGGGGATCTTGGGTTTTCTCATAGGAGGAGAACATCTTTTTCTCCCCTGTCATGTGGTTTGTGCACCCGCTATCTATGATCCAACTTGAGCCCCCAGATGCATAAACCTAAAAAACAAATTTAGTTCTTGATTTTAGGTACCCAAACAGTTTTGGGTCCTTTGACATTAGATACAAGAACTTTGGGTACCCAAACACAAGTCTTTGAGCCCTTGTGTTTGTCCCCAACATACTTGGCAACTACTTTGCCGGATTTGTTAGTCAAAACATAAGATGCTTCAAGAGTTTTAAATGAAATGCTAGGTTCATTTGATGCACTAGGAGTTTTCTTCTTAGGCAATTTAGCATGAGTTGATTGCCTAGAGCTAGATGCCTCACCCTTATACATAAAAGCATGATTAGGGCCAGAGTGAGACTTCCTAGAATGAATTCTCCTAATCTTATGCTCGGGATAACCGGCAGGGTACAAAATGTAACCCTCGTTATCTGAGGCATGGGAGCCTTGCCCTTAACAAAGTTAGATAATCTTTTAGGAGGGGCATTAAGTTTGACATTGTCTCCCTTTTGGAAGCCAATGCCATCCTTGATGCCAGGGCGTCTCCCACTATAAAGCATACTACGAGCAAATTTAAATTTTTTATTATCTAGCTCATGCTCAGCAATTTTAGCATCTAATTTTGCTATATGATCATTTTGTTGTTTAATTAAAGCCATGTGATCATGAATAGCATCAATGTTAACATCTCTACATCTAGTGCAAATAGAAACATGCTCAACGGTAGATGTAGAGGGTTTGCAACTTTTTAGTTCAACAATCTTAGCATGTAGAATGTCATTTTCACTTCTAAGATCGGAAATGGAAGCATTGCAAACATCTAAGTCTTTAGCCTTAGCGATCAATTTTTCATTTTCAATTCTAAGGCTAGCAAGAGAAGCATTCAATTTTTCAATCTTAGCAAGCAAATTCACATTATCATTTCTAAGATTGGCATATGAATCATCACATACATTTGAATCAACCTTAGCAATTAATCAAGCATTTTCATTCCTAAGGTTGGCAATCAAATCATGGCAAGTGCCTAGCTCATTAGATAATTTTTCACATTTTTCTACTTCTAGAGCATAAGCATTTTTAACTTTAACATGCTTTTTGTTTTCCTTAATTAGGAAGTCCTCTTGGCTATCCAAGAGTTCATCCTTATCATGAATGGTGCTAATCAATTCATTTAACTTCTCTTTTTGTTGCATGTTAAGATTGGCAAAAAGAGTAAACAAATCATCCTCATCATCACTAGAATTAGCCTCGTCACTAGAGGGGGCATATTTAGTGGAGGATTTAGATTTAACCTTCTTCTTTCTGCCGTCCTTTGCCATGAGGCACTTGTGGCCGATGTTGGGGAAGAGAAGTCCCTTGTTGACGGCGATGTTGGCGGCGTCCTCGTCGGAGGAGGAGTCGGTGGAGCTCTCGTCGGAGTCCCACCCGCGGCTCACATGGGCATCACCGCCCTTCTTCTTGTGGTACCTCTTCTTTTCCTTTCTTCTCCCCTTCTTGTCGTAGCCCCTGTCACTGTCACTAGAGATAGGACATTTTGCAATAAAGTGACCGGGCTTACCACATTTGTAGCAAACCTTCTTGGAGCGGGGCTTGTAATCCTTCCCCCTCCTTTGCTTGAGGATTTGGCGAAAGCTCTTCATGATGAGCACCATTTCCTCGTTGTCGAGCTTGGAGGCGTCGATGGGGATTCTACTTGGAGTAGAATCATCTTTCTTCTCCTCCGTTGCTTTGAATGCAACGGGTTGTGCTTCGGGCACGAAGGAGGATGTGCCTTGCTCGTTAATCTTTTTGGAGCCTTTGATCATTAGCTCAAAGCTCACAAATTTACCTATGACTTCCTCGGGAGACATTAGCGTGTATCTAGGATCACCTCAAATTAATTGGACTTGTGTAGGATTAAGAAAAATGAGGGATCTTAGAATAACCTTGACCATCTCATGGTCATCCCATTTGGTGCTCCCGAGGTTGCGCACTTGGTTCACCAAGGTCTTCAAGCGGTTGTACATGGCTTGCGGATCCTCTCCTTGGTGAAGCATGAAGCGACCGAGCTCCCCCTCGATCGTCTCCCGCTTGGTGATCTTGGTCACCTCATCTCCTTCATGCACAGTCTTGAGCACGTCCCAAATTTCCTTTGCGCTCTTCAACCCTTGCACCTTATTATTCTCCTCTCGACTTAGAGAGGCGAGGAGTATAGTAGTGGCTTGGGAGTTGAAGTGTTGGATTTGGGCCACTTCGTCCGAATCATAGTCTTCATCCCCTACGGATGGTACCTGTACACCAAACTCAACAACGTTCCAAATGCTAGTGTGGAGTGAGGTTAGATGATGCCTCATTTTGTCACTCCACATATTATAATCTTCACCGTCAAAAACCGGTGGTTTGCCTAATGGAACGGAAAGTAAAGGAGTACGCTTTGAAATACGAGGGTAGCGTAGGGGAATCTTACTAAACTTCTTGCGCTCATGGCGCTTAGAAGTTATGGACGGCGTGTCGGAGCCGGAGGTGGATGGCGATGAAGAATCGGTCTCGTAGTAGACCACTTTCCTCATCTTCTTTTCCTTGTCGCTACTCCGATGCGACTTTTGTGAGGAGGATTCCTTATCCTTCCCCTTGTTGCGGGACTCTCCCGATGGAGCCTTCCCGTGGCTTGTAACGGGCTTGTCGCCGGTCACCATCTCCTTCTTGGCGTGATCTCCCGACATCACTTCGAGCGGTTAGGCTCTAATGAAGCACCAGGCTTTGATACCAATTTAAAGTTGCCTAGAGGGGGTGAATAGGGCGAACCTGAAATTTACAAAGTTTAAGCACAACTACAAGCCGGTGTTAGCATTAGAATTAAAATCGAGTCCGAGAGAGAGGGCGAAAACAAATCACAAACAAATAAGGAGTGAGACACGATGATTTGTTTTACCGAGGTTCGGTTCTTGCAAACCTACTCCCCGTTGAGGTGGTCACAAAGACCGGGTCTCTTTCAACCCTTTCCCTCTCTCAAACGGTCACTTAGACCGAGTGAGCTTCTCTTCTCAATCAAACGGGACACTAAGTCCTCGCAAGGACCACCATACAATTGGTGTCTCTTGCCTCGGTTACAATTGAGTTGATCACAAGAAAGAATGAGAAAGAAAAGAAGCAATCCAAGCGCAAGAGCTCAAATGAACACAAGTCACTCTCTCACTAGTCACTATTGATTGGAATTGAACTAGAGACTTGGGAGAGGATTTGATCTCTTTGGTGTGTCTTGTATTGAATGCTATAGCTCTTGTAATGTGTTGGAAGGTGGAAAACTTAGATGCAATGAATGTGGGGTGGTTGGGGGTATTTATAGCCCAACCACCAAAAGTGGCCGTTGCGAGGCTGTCTGTCGCATGGCGCACCGGACACTATCCGGTGCGCCAGCCACGTCACCCGACCGTTAGGGTTTGACCGTTGGAGCTTCTGTCTTCTGGGCCACCGGACAGTCCGGTGGTGCACCGGACAGTCACTGTGCACTGTCCGGTGCGCCTTCTGGCGATGCTCTGACTCTGTCGCGCACTGTAGCGCATTCAATGCGGTTGCAGACGACCGTTGGCGCTGAAGTAGCCGTTGGTCCGCTGGCACACCGGACAGTCCGGTGCTACACCGGACATTCCGGTGAATTTTAGCGGAGTGGCTCCTAGAATTCCCGAGACTGGCGAGTTCAGAGTTGGAGTTCCCTGGCGCACCGGACACTGTCCGATGGCGCACCGGACAGTCCGGTGCGCCAGACCAGGGCTGCCTTCGGTTATCTTTAGCTCCCTTTGTTTGAACCCTTTCTTTTGACTTGTATTGGTTTATTGTGAACCTTTGGCACCTGTAACACTTATAATCTAGAGCAAACTAGTTAGTCCAATTATTTGTGTTAGGCAATTCAACCACCAAAATCAATTAGGAAAAGGTGTAAGCCTATTTCCCTTTCAGCCATAAAGTCAACTGGGAGACGCCACCTAGATCAAATCAAACTCCTAATTGTATGGCTCCACTTGAAACACCTGTTCTTCTCCTGTGGGGGATGTGAGACAACAAGGGTGAGCTCACACATGTTCATCGCTCAACAAGTTGTGGGGAATAATGTGCATGAACTCACCAAAGGTGGGAGTTCATGTGATGTGTAAGGCTGATCAACAATAGGGGTTAAAGCTGAGCATTGCTTTTAATAAGTTGGTCAAATTTTATTAGCAGTTACTAAATTTAAGTGAATGCCAAACCATCATGAGAATAATAGAACAAAATTAATAAATAATCCCATGCAATGCAAATGATAAATTGAATTTAAGTTCCATAAATTAATCATGCGAGAGTCCTGAGCTGCTCATGACCGTGAGCTCGGCTAGTATACTAGTTTTACACTCTGCAGAGGTTGTACCCTGTACCCACAAGTCATGTTACCCATCTGCCAAGGGGTCATGAATCCCATACACCTCTACCAAGGAAGCGAGGCAGGGAAACACTACGAGGCCTTTACAAAGTTCCACTAGCTTCCGAAAACCCGCTATAGTTTATGGGAAGAGCACTTACAAGAATCCCTCGTCTGACTGCCATCGAAGCAAAATCAACCCGAGAACCTGGATATAATGAAATATTAACCCAAATCCATGTTCCAATTAAAGATAATGATCTTGACATGAACATAAATAAAATAACAGAATAATTGGAACATGGATATAATGAAATATTAACCCAAAACCATATAAAGCAATAGCAAAGCTACCCAAATGATTCAAGGGTAAACAAGGTAAAAGATAATCAGACTAGAGTGACCTATTGGGTCCCATCAAAATTGAACCTATGCATTGATAGTGATAATAAAGAACATTATTGGGTAATAAAAGTGGTCAAGGGCACAACTTGCCTAGCACTTGAGATTCCAGGTACCAGGATGATTCTTCAGTTCCTCGTGACCTCACTGCTAGTCGTAGCAATACAAACAAACATGGTATAGAAAAAATTAACATCACACCAAACATAAGAATAAAATGAATAATAATGATCTACGCAAAGCTACGAGATTGTGGGATCGAGAACCACTAAGATCGGGGTTACGATTAAGGAGTTATGATTTATAAAAAATCTATGTGATTAAAATACTAAACTATATTATAAATTGGTTAGTATGCACCATATGAGAGAATATTCCATTAATAAATAACTCAACTTTAATCTCAATTATAACTTAACTAGATATCAAATTTTAATCAAACTATAATTATGGAGAGGTTGGTTTTGATTTAGAAGAGCTAATCTAGTAGACATAGGATAAATAAATATCTAATTATAAAAGTATGCGACATGGTATAATTTATGTTGTTACTGCGTAGTAAATATTGATACGAAGTTAACACAACTGGAACAAGTTCATTTGAAGTTAAAACGGAGGAGTTATGAATTTCCGAAGTTCTAAGTGTTGGAATAAAAGAAAAGAAGTGCATAATTTTTAATCTAAGTTTCATAACAAAGCAAAGTTACTAGATAATAAACAATATTAATATGAGTCTAATGCAACTGGAATAAATTAATTCAGAGCTACAATGAATTAAATATGAATTATACAAATTCTGGATTTATTTTAACATAAGAAAAGCATTTTCTACATTAAATTCCCTATTTTCTAATTTCCTCGGACTGCGCGCATCAAAACAGATAACAGCAAGGGCCTCGGTGCAAGAACCCCGAGACCCAGTGAACAGAGGACTGGACCGCGGGTTATTAACCTAAATCTAGAGGGGCTCTTTTGCATAATGGCATGGCCAAAGGGGTACGTTTTGATTTGCACTGTTGGATCCCCACTGGACGGTCAGGATTAGATCCTACACCGATGTGAACCGGTACACGCCACTGCCGTGGGATCAAGGATATATGGCTCAGATTTTATGACCGCCCGATCAATCCACGCCATCAACCACATGATCGACAGTTGAGAGAAGCCCTAGCCGAATCAGTACCTCTCGTCTAATCGCGACCGACCATTCTACATCCAACGACACAGATCAAAAGATATGATGTTTTGATCTCTACCATTGATCTACTCCGACGGCAACTAATGCCTCACCTTCCTCCCCTAACCATCCCCGCGACGGCACACCGTTCTCATGGTGGTCGCCATTGACGGCCCACCTAGCTAACGTGCCCAGGTACTCGGTTTTCACGGACTATGGGTGCTACGCGCTGGATAGGACAAGGCAAACATTGAGGCAGGTAGCTTACCTCGGATTGGAGTAACAGGGGCCCCGCCCATGCGACACCGCGGTCGCCAAGCCGCTATCCAAGTCCGGCGATCAATTCCCAATTCGCCCGAGATCCACTACGCATCCAATCGCCACCAATGGATCCACGATGGCCAAGCAATGCCCCCAAGGCCAACCACCCCGATTCTATCGGGCGCACAACGAAATTGCCCGAGCGACGGATTTGGTGGACCTCCCGGCCACTATTTTCTCTTATCTCGACTTCACATGGCATGGCAGTGCACTCTTGGTCTATGGAACTAGAAGACGGCCAATTTATATGGACCCCGAGGCTTGGACGGCGTTGAACAGGGGTTCGCGAATTTCTTGGAGCCAACGCGTGAAGTTCGCCAGTTCTGTTAGGGGAGGACGGCGAATCTAGCAAGCCGAGGCCACCAGGTAGCGGAACAAAGGGAGAGAAGGCGGACAAAGTCAATCTGATGCAGGTCCCACCAGTCAGCTAGTCACCCGGTCAGCGCGCGTGGAATTGAAGGCGACTTCTTGTAGGTGGTTCCGACCTGTCAGGTGCGGATGGCACGTCGTGCGGGAAAAGGATGGCCGGCCCACGTGGGCGCGCAAGTGGAGGTGGTCTTGGGCCGAATCACTGGTAACGGCCCAAGCGCTCCGTTTTCCTTTCCTTTTTTTATTTTATTTTATTTTCTCTTTTTCTTTTCTATTTGTTTTTATTTGAATATCTTTCATTAATTTCAAATCTAGCATTTGCATTCAAATTTGATTCGCAACTTGCCCACAAATTATTTTGCACACTTAAAAGTACCATTTATGAAGATATATTTATATATATATTTTTTCTCTTATATTTCATACTTTTTCTCGGTTTTTTTCCAATTCCATTTCCAAACCCTAATTTTCAATTTAGGTTTTAATTCAATTTTCTTATTATTATATTTTGTTTAATAACGTTGCTATTATTATTATATGCACAAACGAAACTCAATATAATGCATTAAATATTTTTTTATTAGTTATCTTGTCCTTTTGATTATGATTAATCCCATGTTATAGTAATGAAATGGCAACCGACTGATGATATCCAATTCTTTTTAGAAGAATAGTATTTTGATTGTGGGTAAGAGTCAAAAGTTACTTCAAAATTAAATATTCATGTAAATAAATACTTATGGTGCATCATTAATGATAGGCATAATCATTTGGTTGAATAAAAAACTTTTCTATTACTTCTTTTCTAAAATGGTTTTTCAAAATTCAGTCCTCAATTTTCAATTCTCAAGTATAATTTGAGATATCTGAATTTACTATTTCATTTCTTCATATATTTTTATTATTATATTATTATTATTATTATTATTATTATTATTATTATTATTATTATTATTATTATACACATTTTGGGGCTTACAAATCCTACCTCCTTAACAGAAATCTCGTCCTCGAGATTTGTATGAAAAGGGTGTAAACTCCTATTGTCTCAGAACATATGTACAAACAAAATCTCGGCATGATGCATAACTTTTTAGCAACACATGGGGTTAATTAGACCTTATTATTCCTCCTAAAATAGTATCATACCAAATACTAACTAAAGTAGCATTTAGGTCTTACAAATAGTAATAATATATAATATATTTATGTAGCTTGGTGGAGCTGGTGATGGTGGAGGTAGTGGGCGTTGTTGTTGTTGTCTTTCCAACTGTGCTTGCCTTATTTCTCGACGTATCTCCAGCCGGTCCTGACGTATTTCCTAGCGTTCTTGTCTTATCTGATTTTGTATTTCGGTAACTATGTTTGCCATTTGTTGTATTGCCATCATTTGGGCAGCAACCACTTGATCAATTCCAACCGGTGGAGGGTCTGGAGGATTTATTTCTGTTTGTTGTTGCCTGATAATCTTCCCTTCCTAGTATTGACCATGAGAGTTAGAAGCACATGGTAGGATAGATTTGCAATGAAAAGTATTTGGTAAGCAGAATGAATAAGCTAGTAGCTGGTTATGATCTGAAGATTCTTTACAAGGGTTTAATCTGTTGTTTTATGTTAAGATTGGGATAACTGGTCATATAAAGTGAATGTCCAAAGGTAAGATAGAATCTGTCAAGATGAGATATACATGGGTGAGGTAGACTACATGATGTAGATCAAAATCTTGTTTGATGCTAGGTGGGGATAGATAGTTTATATAATTTATCATGACTCTATGGGTTGGGTTAGCTCTTATGCTCATGGTTGAGTTGGTCTAATGTGCTAGATTAAGTTAACACCTGGCTTAATAAGGTCTAATTTTTTCTACCAATATCACTAATCTGTTCAAGTAGACCACATTAGATAAGATCACATTAGATTCTATAATCCCATTTAAGAATATCATTTAGGTGAGCATATCAAGCTGACTTTATCTTTACAAAGTTCTATTTTTTATCTAAGCAGAACTTCCAATTAGTATTTTTTATACACCTAAAATTTTCATGCCATTAGCAGGTGTGGCATAGAAAACAAGGGTACAACAAGCTTTAGCGATTAGGTGAGTGTAGAGAAGATTTGGGGTAAAAGAAAGTTAAGTAAGGGAGACTTTTATTCTAGGTGGTGGATCTTGATTCATCTGAAGATCTGTTTCTATCTCATATCCTTTATTGTTGAGGTTAACCTTCTTCTTGGGTCTGATTTAGGGACCATCGGTCGTGGCGTTGGATGCCATTATCTGAGTGGGGATAACAATTATGGGTACATAGGGTAGATAGATTAAACTGGGTTTTACTTTGCTTTTGGGATAAATGGGTTGGGATACCTATGACATAGGCTAGGTCGTGGTTTCACGGATGAGTCGGTCTAGGACACCAATTTAGGTTTAAAACATATTTATAAGAGTAGGATCCAATCCTTATTTTACCAGTATTATCTAACATGTTTGTCCATTAGACTAGATCTGATCAGATTAGATGGGATCAGGATTTAAATTGGTATAACCAGATTAGAGTAGATAAGATCTACTTAATTTATTTTGGAATAGATCATGTTTGTTACACTATTATGAGATAAGCAAAGTGGTGGTGATAAGTATGCTTATTAGGACAAGATGAGTATCTAAGAATAAGATAGAATCTTTTGAGATTAGTTAGATCTATGAGGATAAGATAAAATCTTTTCAAGATAAGATGAATCTATTAAGGTAAGAAAGAATACTTTAACATGAGATGGATCTATTAAGATAAGAGAGAGTCTTTTAAGATAAGATGGATCTATTTAAAATATTCTAGTGGGGGTACTTTTAGTTGGTCTAGTTTATATTATAAACAATTTAAGAGGATAAGATAAATTTTTAACACAATGTAACACCCTAGTGTTACTTAGGGTTTTCTTCTCAGTGCTAACTCAAGACCATTATCACATGTGAATCAAATTAAGCAAAAGACATCCAAATTCAGGAACAAAGGTTTAATTAAGTCTTTTTCATCTTAAGGATTATGCCTTAATCATATCATGCACCTTAAGTGAGAAAAATGTCTAAACCCTAGAATAACCTTAATTAGGCCATTTAAGTAAAGAGGGGGGAAATTGGTAAAAAGACCATGAAAAACATGGAATCATGGCTTAGGCCAATTATAAAAAGTAGAAATACACAAATTAAGCTACATAACTATTAGAAAAGTTTGACCAAAATAATTGTTTAAAATCCCAAAAAGGCCAGGCAAGTGGGAGCTCTCTAGGGAAATATGAAAATTCAGATTTCTGAACTTCAGCCCTCACCTAGAACTCGAGCACGTTCACCTTGATCCCTAGCTCAAATACTTAAGCCCCCATTGACAAAGTTGTGCTAAATTAACCCCTCTGCAACATGTGAGAAGATGGCATCGAGATTCGTGTCCTAGACACATCAAGTCAGGGATTTCATCTCGGATTTCAGCAGTGAGACAAACCCGATTTGATCACCCCATATCTTTGGCTCAGTCAACAAAACCCATAAGCCGCCACACATAAACGACAAAGGAAGGTCCAGTGAAGAGATCTCTCAACAGGATCATGGCCATAATCGCGAAGATTTGGATCCAATCCGCGCTTGAACATGACCATTCCATGCGCTGCCTCGTTCTCGACGCCGTGCCTAGGCGCCAGAGCGCACACTGGCGCTTCCCCACGTACACCCCGAGCGCGTATCAGAGCCACCCTTAGCCGAGCTTTCCCGTGCCCTTAAAGACCACCCCCGGACGCGCAATACTCCACTCCACGCTTAACCCCGCTGTCCTGACCCCATCCTTAGCTCCGGCGAGCTCTACGCCGCCCGCCCGAGCCACCCGAGCGCCGGCCATCGTGACCAACCATTTCCAGAGACCCCTAGCCTCACCCGAGCCTCTGGACAGTGTCCCCGTGGATCCGTGAAGCTTCTCCAAGCAAGGATCGAGGCCCTGCCTCACCGGAACAGTGAGATCACCGTCGCTGGACTTCGGCCGCCCGCCACCGCACGTAGACCGAGCTACCAGGTGAACCATTCTTCAATTCCTTGCGCCTACAACTTCCCTGACCTCCCGTGAAACCTCTCGACTCACTGGACTGAGCTATCTCATCGTGGTTAGGCCGGATTCCTCGCCGCCGATTATCTCCCCCGCCTGCGCGCGTGGACCCACCAGCTCCGGCCACCTCCGATGGCAATCCGCACATCGACGTGACCGCCGTGACTTCCCCGACCTCCCTGGACACCTCATCGGAGCTATCTCGTCGCTGGTAAGCCCCTCCACCCTTTCCTCCACCGCGGGCACTGTTTAATTGGGAGAAGGACCTCAGGTTAAGTTAAGCAAAACCCTAGGGGGTTTTCTGAATTGTTAGAGACACATTTGAATAGTGACCCGAGGACTAGTCTGTAAGGAATTTTGAAAGTACATGCCAGGGACCCCGATGCAAAGTCAGTTTCCATTTAACCATTTCTGATTAATCCTTTTTAATGAACAAAGAACTTAGGAAATTCATAACTTGAGAAATACTTATCCAAAATTAGTCAAACCAATTTTGCTGGATTCAAAATGTTATGAACTATCAGACAAAAATACTGAACCCCATGTTTTCTGTACTAATCTTTAGAGTTTTGAATTAAATAAGGAAACTGCCCAAACCTTATTAATATAAAGAAAAATATAAATATTCCTATACTAGGCTTAAGAAAATTTATGGAGGTACATACCCAACATATGCACTGTTTAAAAATACTAAGCACCCCAGTATACAAAAATGACTCAAGATTGTCTATTAAAAACAATATCTATCCAAAACTTAGAAAATTAAGAAAAGCAGTGGAAATAATAAACAGAGAAGGGATATATTTTTCCTAATATACTTAAGTGACAAAGAACATAGGAAAAATACAGAGAACCTTAGTCCAGAGCCAATCCATGGTTGAATATTTTGTTAGGCACTAAGAAATCAAGGAAAACCATGATTAAAAATACAAGGGCCACTGTAAAAAGGGTAAAGAAAATTCAGTAGACTCCTAACTGCTAGAACACCACTACAAAAATAATAGACACCCCAACCCCTCACAATAAGTGAGTTAAACAATTAAAATATGGATTTGGCACATGTTCTAATTAAATCATAAGGAAGCCAAAAATTATGCAATAGTAGGGAAATAAAGTTTTACCCAACTATTGATGAAGTAGACCACCAGAGAAAAATATGAAACCTATTTAAAAATGTAAGGTAACACCCATTACCCATTACCCCCTACCCCATGAAAAAGGCCATATAATCCATGAATTTCTACCTCCTTTTCCCTTAAGGCAAAAGTTGCCAAATCCTAGAATGATTGCTCTTGCACAAAGAATAAGATAGGAAAAATTAGGAATCTGTTGTTTGACATTTTTCAAGTATAGTGGTAGTAGAAAGCACCCCTATGGCCAAGAACTTTAGAAAATCACAGTAAAATGACCAATAGGTATTAGTGGCTAAAACTTGGTACAAGGTCATATCATTATACCTAAATGCCAGCAAAAATAAGCTTTAGGGAATAACCCACTATTAGAACAGAGTTGTAGTTCAAAGCACCCTCTCTACCCTAAAACTTGATAATTTTGTACATAGTGAACCCTTAACGTTTTAGGCCTCAATTTTTGAGACTGAGAGTTGTACACCAGTAAGAAGCTACTGTAATTTTACAGAATTTTTGGGAATTTATAAAGTCATAGTGTAGTTCAAACCCACCTTAAAAGCATAAGAGAAAAAGAGAAGAAGAAAGAATAATGGATCTCACCCCAATGAATTCAGCAAGGATCATAATAAACCTTCACTAAGACACTAAAAGGAAATCAGTGGGGCACCAAAATAATCTGATCATTTAACTTAACCAAGCTCAACCCTAAATTGGCTAAGTATACCACCAAAATGCCCGTAGTAAGATTTAACCTCACTTTGTCAAATTGATCATTTCTCTTACTACCACATTGCATATCACGGCATACATATACTTCACTCATTGCATTCATTAGATTGCAACCTCGCTGACGGAGAGTACATGCTCATTCCTGAGCAAGGAACTGTCCAAGAGGAAGTCCAGGAGCCAGCTCCCGAGCCTGCCACAGAGGATCTCCCCGCAGCCCCAGCATTTGAAGGCAAGCCCCGGTCTTATGCATAACCAATTTATATATGCTACTTTACTACACTTAATGTTTGTAGGCTTGTAATGTGCACTTAAGTGTAGGAGTTGCTTGAAACCCTTAGTTGCATGAACTCAAGATTCCTTTTTGAGATGGATACTAGTATGCTAGGTCGAGTAGCTGCTTTGCTAATTAGGATCTCGGTAGAAGTCGAGTGATTTTTCTAGCACTCGCGCGAGGTCAGGAATTGATTGTATTCATCTTGATAACGAGATCTATGATGGTCCATGGACTTGGATCCAAGGTGGATGCCTTGTCCATGTGACGGAAATGGAATTAAGGATTAATGTGTGGATACCTGAGTCAAGCGTTTGAAAGTACTAAACACATGTCAGGAAATATGGTAACCGGTAAACCTAGTACCTGAGTGAAGTCGGGCACAGACTTTCCCCCTCACTTGTCTTGAGACTGGGTCTCCCATGCTAGCTATGGCGGGTCAAGTGCGGTCACTGCACGGCGACAACCAAGATCAGTGGAGCATTGTATGCCAAGGCGGTGAGCCCTGGTCGCGAACGGGGAATCGATGGGGACGGTTGATGTGTGTGGAGACGGAGTGCCCCTACGTGTCGTGTGTTTAAGTTTACCTTGCAAGGTTTAAAAACTCGATTCAAATCGTCTGCTTCTCGCAGCTAATGAGACTGCTTGACCCCTTATACTGCATTGAGTAAGAAGTGAAATGAGGTTTTATTTGAGATAACATGTTGATTGTACTAAATGGTTGCTACCATGTATGCTCAGAAGGAGCAAACTTAGCTAAACTAATTATGCTAGAACTGGAAAAGCTAAATCTATTTTTAGACTCAGCTAGTGCTTTTGGCAAAACAAACCCCTCAGCCAAACAGCTGCATGGTCTAGAGGTAGAGGAGTAGATTCCTCACACCGGGTAAGTCTAGTTGAGTATTAGTATACTCAGCCTTGCTTGTGGCACAATTTTTGCAGGTATGTTACAGGACATGGTTGATGGTGTGACTTGGCCTTCCATCCTGCCACTGGGTTGGACGGTCGAGTGAGATGCTGCTCCAGTAGGAGAGGAGCAGGAGGAGTAGTGGGCTAGGCCTTGCCCTATTCCTCAGCATTCGACGTTATCGACTATCCGCTGCAAAATTTTAAATTATGAACTTGTTTTCAATTATTTGAAAACTCTGATTTATGTAATAACTCCAGTACTTTAATTTGTGGTTTCCTGCCTTATTGTATTTTCTCTGTGACTCACCTTCGAGTGAGCTAGTGGTATTTGATCCCGAGAAAAGTGGCTTTATCAGACTAGATCTGAGGGACTGACGGGTTATTCTGATTTAAGTGTGTTGCTGCCTCTAAGGCGTGACTTAGGCACTTAAGCTGGAATAATTCGGGCAGTTCTGCCATAGCTGGTATCGGAGCAACTATCACCACAGAGAAAGCAATAAATCATGAATACCAACTTTTCAAATTGAAACTTGCTTAGAAACCAGTATTAGAATCGTTAGGACTAGAACACTAGACTTAGGACAAAAGGCCTTAGGAATAGTGGGAAAAACATGTGGCTAAATAAGTAGGCCCTATGGGCCAGTCTTAGGATTTCAAGGATGCCCTTAAAAGCACCCTTTTGGTTGGTGTGGAGACGTTCTTTTCAGCATGCATGCATTATAAAACATGAAAGGATTAGACATTAAAGGAAAGATGCAACTAAATACAAATATAGCAAATAGGGATAATAATAAGTAACATAAGGAGTAAAATCAAATCTAACCCACCTCCTTTTAACAACTCGGGCACATGTTTTCCTTTTTCCACCATAACCTTTACATCTGATCCTCTTCCACAGATGACCTCACCCACCCCCGTCAATGGAGGAGACGCTCGTTTTAGTTCCAATTTCCTTTCTCACGAGGGTTTCCCTTCCATCTTGTGGGAGGTGCTCAACTCCGCCGGTTACCCTACGCCCCCTTTGTACACAGTGCAGTTGTACGAGGAGCATCGGGTGCCACGTTGCTGAGTCTGGCTGACTCTAGAGGCTCAGCCCTTCAGCCGGGTTGGCGTTCCCTTGACTTAGGACTATTGGATTCAGGGCGGACGACACCACCGAGGCGGCAGCTATGAATACCCTGACGACTTTCTGCGGCTACCATCCCCTGGAGATGGTGATGCACCCACTAGGACTCTTCCCCGCTGAGAAGAGGGACGACCCCATGTGGTGCAACCGTGTGAGCCATGTGAAAGACGTATGGGCTATGTATACCGACCTAGTTGGGAGGATCACTATTCAGTGTATGAGTGCACTGTACCATCTACAGGCCCTACAGAGCGACGCCATAGCACACCTTGCTAACCTTGCTCAAACCACTAAGCTCACCCTCGATAGCCGAGAGGACTTCGTGGTCGACTTGTCTTCAGAGTTGGTGAAGGACCTACAGGTGGAACAGTTGAGCTAGCGCATTGCCACCTTGGAGCAGCAGGTGGAGATCCGGGACAACACCATTGATGTCTTGGAAAACCAGCTCCACGATGTGCAGGAGGAGCTTGAGGAAGCTAATGACCACCTGGACATGCAACACCTGGAGATGGAGGCAAATGAGGCCGAAAGCGAGGGAGAGGAGGCTCCCGAGGAGTTAGGACCAACCCCTGGTACCAATGCAGCTCCCTCTGAGATGCCCCCTTCGCCCGTATCCCGTGTCGCTTCTACTACTCAGGGTTGATGGGTTAGCTTGATGCATTAGGAGGATAGATACCCGCGCGAGCTTAGTTGGCATCAGATTTTGAGCTAGGCTTATGGGTACTTTCCCCTACATTGTTGTAACCTAGGAGAACTTTTGCGAGTAATGAAGTGAATGTGATCATGTTATCCTCATTCAAGTTGATGTTATGTTATGACATTTTCTTTCCATATGATATAAAGCATATTGTACGGAATCGTGAATTGGGATAATATTGGCAAAGATCTCTGTTTTCAGATGGCAGCTAGGCAGCGTCGCGGGCAGAACGAGCAAGTTCCCCCGCCACCACCTCTAGCTCCCATGATGCAGGAGCTAATGGCTCAGCAGAATGAAATTCTGTGATAGCTATTGCAGCGCCAGCCCCACCCTCAGTAGTATGGTGGAGGCCAGCCACAACGACCTCCGGCCGCGACCACCTATCAGGAGCTCCTAAGCACACAACCGCTTTTGTTCACTAAGGCAGAGGATCCTCTTGACACCGATGTGTGGCTACGAGTCGTGGAGTCCAAGTTACCCCTCCTCACGGGAGCTTGCCCTGATGACACCAAAGCTCGTTTTGCCGTGCAACAGCTTCGCGGACCTGCTTGGACATGGTGGGACCATTTCCGTGCCATGCTACCTACTGATCATGTAGTGACATGGGAGGAGTTCAAGACTGCCTTCAGGGGACATCACATTCCAGCAGGGATTCTGGACCGCAAACTGAATGAGTTTCTGGCATTGACTCAAGGGACCCGCACTGTGTTGCAGTATGCCCATGCCTTCAATGACCTGTGCCAGTACGCTAGTTATCATGCATACTCTGATGAAAAGAAGAGAGACTGCTTTCGCAGAGGCCTCAACACCAAGCTGCATGAGCGTCTCAGCACTATTTGGGCTGATAGCTTCAATGAGTTGGTTAACCTGGCCATCTCACAGGAAGACTGCATTGTAGCTCACCGGGTAGAGAAGAAGAGGAAGGCACCAATGTTAGGACCCTCCGCTCCACCCTAGAGGTTTAGGATTGTCTCCAACAATCAGAGTAGAGGATTTCAGTAGCAGGCAAGAAGATGGGTGATCAGGCCATCTCGTAGCAGCAAGCACCCAACCACTTTCCAGCTCCCGCCCCAAGGAACAATCAACCCCAGCAGCAATAGCAGTAGTTCCGCCAGGGAAATGGAAACAAGTGCTTCACTTGTGGCAATGTGGGTCATTATGCCAAGAATTGCCCAAGGAATTAGCAGAGATAGATGCCAGCACCAAATCAAGATAGAGGAATGAAGCAGAAGGTACAAGTCAGGCAAGGGAAGCTCAATTTCACTACTCTGGAGGAGCTACCTAAAGGAGCACCCATCATGACCATGTCTTTTCAGTTTTTAATCAACCTGCATTAATTCTGTTTGATTCTGGTGCATCACATAGCTTCATTAGCCAGAAGTTTAGTGCTAAATGTCAATTGCCTTTCTATCATACAAAAGGGTCTTTCATGATAGCAACACCTGGGGGCCAAATGGCAACAAACCAATTAAATCGAAGTGTGCCTATCTCACTGGGAAGTAAAATCTTCAAAACCACACTCCTGAATTTGGGACTAGAGGGTATGGATATCATTCTCGGAGCTAACTAGATGACTCAACACCGGGTGGTGTTGGATGTAGCTACCAGAGCTCTGGAAATTTGTTCTCCTACCTTCGGGGACCTTACATTGTATCTACCCAGCCAAGAGCCTACTTGATCATGTGCTTTCGCTATGATAGAGTTACCCTTGAAGAGAATTCCAGTGGTCTGTGAGTATGCAGATGTTTTTCCTGATGAGTTGCCAGGAATGCCACCAGACGAGGATATTGAATTCACCATCGAGTTGCAACCGGGAACGGCACCCATTTCCAAGAGGCCTTACCGGATGCCACCCGCTGAATTGGCAGAATTGAAGAAACAGCTACAAGAATTGTTGGACAAGGGCTTCATCCGCCCAAGTACTTCGCCTTGGGGATGTCCAACCTTATTTGTGAAGAAGAAAGATGAAAGCTTGAGGCTATGTATAGATTACTGCCCACTCAATGCGGTGACTATCAAAAACAAGTATCCTTTGCCTCGTATTGTTGTTCTTTTCGATCAGTTGGTCGGAGCCAAAGTGTTTTCCAAGATAGACCTTCGCTCCGGCTATCATTAGATCAAGATACGAGCAAGTGATATTCCAAAGACTGCCTTCTCAACCAGATATGGGTTGTATGAGTATTTGGTGATGTCGTTTGGGTTGACAAATGCGCCAGCATACTTCATGCATCTGATGAATTCAGTCTTCATGCCTGAACTGGACAAGTTCATGGTGGTTTTCATCGACGACATCTTGGTGTACTCAAAGAATGAAGAAGAGCATGGCAGTCATTTGCATGTAGTACTCCAACGTCTGCGAGAGCACCGTCTTTATGCCAAGCTCTCTAAATGTGATTTTTGGAAAAAAAATCAAATTCTTGGGTCACACTATCTCTCAAGCTGGCATAGCTGTTGATCCAGATAAGGTGCAGGAGGTAATGAATTGGAAGCCGCTGACAATTGTCTGTCAAATTCGGAGTTTTCTGGGATTGGCCAGTTATTATCGAAGATTCATTCCAGACTTCTCTCAAATTGCGAAGCCCATGACTGAATTGTTGAAGAAGGGAGCCAAATTTGATTGGGGTGAGAAGTGCGAAGATGCTTTCCACACCTTGAGGCAGCATCTGACCACCGCACCCTTGTTAGCGCAACCCAACAACAGCAAGTCGTTTGATGTGTACTGTGATGCCTCGAGCACTGGACTAGGTTGTGTTTTGATGCAAGACAACCGAGTCATTGCCTACGCATCAAGGGCACTCAGGCCTGATGAGCAAAATTACCCCACTCATGACTTGGAGTTAGCAGCCATGGTTCATGCATTGAAGATGTGGAGACACTATTTGATGGGAACCCACTGCAACATCTACACAGATCATAAGAGCCTCAAGTACATCTTTACTCAGGCTGATCTCAACATGAGGCAGAGAAGATGGCTAGAGCTGATCAAGGACTAAGACTTGGAGGTACACTACCACCCAGGGAAAGCCAATGTGGTGGCTGATGCCTTGAGTTAGAAGTCACAATGCAACTGTGTAATGATGGATTCTCGCATGAATTCCCTGTGTGATGAGTTGAGCAAGATGAAGGTCGAAGTAATTCCTTCTGGTGCCTTGTCTCACATTTCCATTGAGCCAACCTTGCAAGACCAGATAATTATGGCCCAACTCAGTGACAAGGGAGTGCAAATCATTAAGGAGAATCTCCATCAGAAGAACGAGAAGTACAAGTGTTTTTGCCAAGATAAGAAGGGGATATTATGGTTTAAAACCAGATTGGTGGTTCCTAAAAATAAGGATCTCAAGAAGAAAATATTGGATGAGGCTCATCTCTCCAAATTCTCCATTCATCCAGGAAGCACCAAGATGTACCATGATCTGAAGCCCCTATATTGGTGGACCAGAATGAAGAGGGAAATAGCTCAGTATATGTCGGAATGTGACACATGTCAGAGGATAAAGGTAAGCCACTTAAAATCAGCTGGTGCCTTGCAACCCATATCAATACCTTCATGGAAATGGGATGACATCAACACAGATTTCATTGTGGGCCTGCCCAACACATCTCGGCATCATGATTCGATTTGGGTCATTGTGGACCGATTGATGAAAGTGGCACATTTTCTTCCAGTGCACACCACCGATAAGGCTCAGAAGTATGCAGAGCTGTATATTGACCGAATCATGTGTTTGCACGGGTTACCCCAGACCATTGTTTCTAACCGAGGAGCCCAATTCATTGCCAGATTTTGGGAACAATTGCAAGAGTCTTTGGGGACCAAGCTAATAAGGAGTTTAGCTTACCACCCACAGACTGATGGTCAGACCGAAAGGGTCAATCAAATTCTCAAAGATATGCTAAGGGCTTGTGCGATCGATTGTGGCAAGAACTGGGATAAGTACCTCTCTTTAGCAGAGTTTGCTTATAACAACAGTTATCAATCCAGCCTTAGATGGCACCTTTCGAAGCCCTATATGGAAGAAGGTGTCGAACACCCCTCAACTGGTCTCAGCCTAGAGAAAGAGAAATTTTTTGACCTGACTTAGTGACTGAAGCCAAAAGGGAAGTCAAACTAATCAGGAAGAATCTAGAAGTTGCTCAAGCCAGGCAGAAGAGCTACCATGATAAGAGAAGAAAACCCCTCTAGCTTGAAGTGGGAGATTTCATATATCTGAAAGTATCACCCACCAAAGGAGTGCAAAGGTTTGGGATCAAAGGCAAGTTAGCCCCTCACTACATTGGACCTTATGAGATCGTGGAAACTTGTGGACCCGTGGTTTACAAATTGAAGCTATCGCTAAAAATGTCTGGCATCCACAATGTGTTCCATTTGTCCCAATTGAAGAAATGTGTTCGATTGCCAACCGAGGTCATAACAGAACCAGAATTGGCAATAGAGCCAGATCTATCATATCAAGAGTACCCTTCCAAGGTTCTGGATTGCAAGGAAAGATCAACTCGGGCTAAGTCAATCAAAATGTATAAGATCCAATGGAGCAATCACTTAGAGGAAGAGGCTACTTGGGAGACTGAGGAATTTCTACGTTCGAACTTCCCCGATTGTCTGCCTAAGGGAATCGGTACGTAACCATACCTAGCCCCTCCCCTGCCCTTTGAATCTAAATGTAAGAAGAATAACCTTATCCTAATATAAGTTAATTGTAAAACTAAGTCAAAAAGGACTTCCTTCTAAAGTTGCAAAGAGGGTGACATTCGAAGAGCAGTTTACTAAAGAACCTTACTACCAAACCAATCCCAAGATATCAAGCTATAAATTTCTCTCCACCCCAGAGGACTCTGACCCGAATCTCGGGACGAGATTCCTTTAAGGGGGAAGGCTGTAACACCCCAGTGTTACTTAGGGTTTCTTCTCAGTGCTAACTCAAGACCATTATCACATGTGAATCAAATTAAGCAAAAGACATCCAAATTTAGGAACAAAGGTTTAATTAAGTCTTTTTCATCTCAAGGATTACGCCTTAATCATATAATGCACCTCAAGTGAGAAAAATGTCTAAACCCTAGAATAACCTTAATTAGGCCATTTAAGTAAAGAAGGGGGAAATTGGTAAAAAGACCATGAAAAACATGGAATCATGGCTTAGGCCAATTATAAAAGTAGAAATACACTAATTAAGCTACAATAACTATTAGAAAAGTTTGGCCAAAATAATTGTTTAAAATCCCCAAAAAGCCCATGCAAGTGGGAGCTCTATAGGGAAAATCTAAAAATTCAGATTTCTGAACTTTAGCCCTCACCTAGAACTCGAGCACGTTCACCATGATCCCTAGCTCAAATCCTTAAGCCCCCATTGACAAAGTTGTGCTAAATTAACCCCTCTGCAACGTGTGAGAAGATGGCATCGAGATTCGTGCCCTAGACACGTCAAGTCAGGGATTTCATCTCGGATTTCAGCAGTGAGACAAACCCGAATTTATCACCCCATATCTTTGGCTCCAGTTAGCAAAACCCATAAGCCGCCGCACTTAAAAGACAAAGGAAGGTCCGGTGAAGAGATCTCTCAACGGGATCATGGCCATAATCGCGAAGATTTGGAGCCAATCCGCGCTTGACTTGACCATTCTCTGCGCTGCCTTGTGCTCGGCATTGTGCCCAGGCGCCAGAGCGCCCACTGGAGCTCCCCCGCACACACCCTGAGCGCGTGTCAGAGCCACCCTCAGCTGAGCTTGCTCGCTGCCCTTAAAGAGCACCCCAAACACGCAACACTCCACTCCACGCTTACCCCCACTGTCCCGACCCCATCCTTAGCTCCGGCGAGCTCTACGCCGCCCGCCCGAGCCACCCAAGCGCCGGCCATCACGTCCAGCCATTTTCAGAGACCCCTAGCCTCACCCTGAGCCTCTGGACAGTGTCCCCGTGGAGCCATGAAGCTTCTCCAAGCAAGGATCGAGGCCCTGCCTCACAGGAACAGCGAGATCACCGTCGCTGGACTTCGGTCGCCCGCCACCGCACGTAGACCGAGCTACCAGGTGAACCATTCTTCAATTCCTTGCGCCTACAACTTCCTTGACCTCTCGTGAAGCCTCTTGACTCACTGGACTGAGCTATCTCGTCGTGGCTAGGCCGGATTCCTCGCCGCCGACGATCTCCCCCACCTGCGCGCGTGGACCCACCAGCTCCGGCCACCTTCGACGGCAATCCGCACATCGACGTGACCGCCGTGACTTCCCCGACCTCCCTGGACACCTCACTAGAGCTATCTCGCCACCGGTAAGCCCCTTCGCCCTTTCCTCTGCCGCAGGCACTATTGAATTGGGAGAAGGACCTCGGGTTAAGTTTAGTAAAACCCTAGGAGGTTTTCTGAATTGTCAGAGACACATTTGAATAGTGACCCGAGGACTAGTCTTTAAGGAATTTAGACAGTACATGCCAGGGACCCCGATGCAAAGTCAGTTTCCATTTAACCATTTCTGATTAATCCTTTTTAATGAACATAGAACTTAGGAAATTCATAACTTGAGAAATACTTATCCAAAATTAGTCAAACCAATTTTGCTGGATTCAAAATATTATGAACTATCAGACAAAAATACTAAACCCCATGTTTTCTTGTACTAATTTTTAGAGTTTTGAATTAAATAAGGAAACTGCCCAAACCTTATTAATATAAACAAAAATAGAAATATTCCTATACTAGGCTTAAGAAAAATTCTGGAGGTACATACCCAACATATGCACTATTTAAAAATACTAAGCACCCCAGTATACAAAAATGACTCAAGATTGTCTATTAAAAACAATATCTATCTAAAACTTAGAAAATTAAGAAAAGTAGTGGAAATAATAAACAGAGAAGGAACATATTTTTCCTAGTATACTTAAGTGACAAAGAACATAGGAAAAATACAGAGAACCTTAGTCCAGAGCCAATCCATGGTTGAATATTTTGTTAGGCACTAAGAAATCAAGGAAAACCATGATTAAAAATACAATGGCCACTGTAAAAAGGGTAAATAAAATTTAGTAGACTCCTAACTGCTAGAACATCACTACAAAAATAATAGACACCCCAACCCCTCACAATAAGTGAGTTAAACAATTAAAATATGGATTTGGCACATGTTCTAATTAAATCATAAGGAAGCCAAAAATTATGCAACAGTAGGGAAATAAAGTTTTACCCAACTATTGATGAAGTAGACCACCAGAGAAAAATATGAAACCTATTTAAAAATGTAAGGTAACACCCATTACCCATTACCCCCTACCCCATGAAAAAGGCCATATAATCCATGAATTTCTACCTCCTTTTCCCTTAAGCAAAAAGTTGCCAAATCCTAGAATGATTGCTCTTGCACAAAGAAGAAGATAGGAAAAATTAGGAATCTGTTGTTTGACATTTTTCAAGTATAGTGGTAGTAGAAAGCACCCCTATGGTCAAGAACTTTAGAAAATCACAGTAAAATGACCAATAGTTATTAGTGGCTAAAACTTCGTACAAGGTCATATCATTACACCTAAATGCCAGCAAAAATAAGCTTTAGGGAATAACCCACTGTTAGAAGAGAGTTGTAGTTCAAAGCACCCTCTCTACCCTAAAACTTGATAATTTTGTACAGAGTGAACCCTTAACTTTTTAGGCCTCAGTTTTTTAGATTGAGAGTTGTACACCAATAAGAAGGTACTGTAATTTTTACAGAATTTTTGGGAATTTATAAAACCAAAGTGTAGTTCAAACCCACCTTAAAAGCATAAGAGAAAAAGAGAAGAAGAAAGAATAATGGATCTGACCCCAATGAATTCAGCAAGGATCATAATAAACCTTCGCTAAGACACTAAAAGGAAATCAGTGGGGCACCGAAATAATCTGACCATTTAACTTAACCAAGCTCAACCCTAAATTGGCTAAGTATACCACCAAAATGCTCGTAGTAAGATTTAACCTCACTTTGTCAAATTGATCATTTCTCTTACTACCACATTGCATATCATGGCATACATATATCTCACTCATTGCATTCATTAGATTGCATCCTTGCTGACGGAGAGTACGTGCTCATTCCTAAGCAAGGAACTGTCCAAGAGGAAGTCTAGGAGTCAGCTCCCGAGCCTGCCACAGAAGATCTCCCCGTAGCCCCAGCATTTGAAGGCAAGCCCCGGTCTTATGCATAACCATTTTATATATGCTACTTTACTACACTTAATGTTTGTAGGCTTGTAATGTGTACTTAAGTGTAGGAGTTGCTTGAAACCCTTAGTTGCATGAACTCAGGATTCCTTTTTGAGATGGATACTAGTATGCTAGGTCGAGTAGCTGCTTTGCTAATTAGGATCTCGGTAGAAGTCGAGTGATTTTTCTAGCACTCGCGCAAGGTCAGAAATTGATTGTATTCATCTTGATAACGAGATCTATGATGGTCCATGGACTTGGATCCAGGGTGGATGCCTTGTCCATGTGACAGAAATGGAATTAAAGATTAATGTGTGGATACCTGAGTCAAGCGTTTGAAAGTATTAAACACATGTCTAGAAATATGGTAACCAGTAAACCTAGTACCTGAGTGAAGCCGGGCGCGAAGTTTCCCCCTCACTTGTCTTGAGACTGGGTCTCCCATGCTAGCTATGCTGGGTACAAGTGCGGTCACTGCACGGCGGCAGCCGAGGTCAGTGGAGCATTGTATGCCAAGGCGGTGAGCCCTGACCGCGAACGGGGAATCGATGGGGACAGTTGACATGTGTGGGGACAGAGTGCCCCTACATGTCGTGTGTTTAGGTTTACCTTGCAAAGTTTAAAAACTCGATTCGAATCGTCTGCTTCTTGCAGCTAATGAGACTGCTTGACCCCTTGTACTGCATTGAGTAAGAAGTGAAATGAGGTTTTATTTGAGATAACATGTTGATTGCACTAAATGGTTGCTACCATGTATGCTTAGAAGGAGCAAACTTAGCTAAAATAATTATGCTAGAACTGGAAAAAGCTAAAACTATTTTTAGACTCAGCTAGTGCTTTTGGCAAAACAAACCCCTCAGCCAAACAGCTGCATGGTCTAGAGGTAGAGGAGTAGATTCTTCACACCGGGCAAGTCTAGTTGAGTATTAGTATACTCAGTCTTGCTTGTGGCACAATTTTTGCAGGTACGTTACAGGACATGGTTGATGGTGTGACTTGGCCTTCCATCCTGCCATCGGGTTGGATGGTCGAGTGGGATGCTGCTCCAGTAGGAGAGGAGCAGGAGGAGTAGTGGGCTAGGCCTTGCCCTATTCCTCAGCATTCGACGTTATCGACTATCCGCTGCAAAATTTTAAATTATGAACTTGTTTCCAATTATTTGAAAATTCCGGTTTATGTAATATGTCCAGTACTTTAATTTGTGGTTTCCTACCTTATTGTATTTTCTCTGTGACTCACCTTCGAGTGAGCTAGTGGTATTTGATCCCGAGAAAAGTGGCTTTATCAGACTAGATCTGAGGGACTGATGGGTTATTCCGATTTAAGTGTGTTGCTGCCTCTAAGGCGTGACTTGGGCACTTAAGCTGGAATAATTCGGGCGATTCTGCCACACACAAGATGAACCTATTAGGATAAGATAGATTATATATATATATTTTACACACACTTTAAGGTTGTTTAGTTATCTTATGAATTTTATTTATGTCTATATGTATATGCAGATGTAATTGTGGACATTACTCCACAACTCATCACACTCAATCAAAGATCCAAATCAAACAAGTATCATAAGAACAAACACTCAAGCATATAGATAACTATAAAAATAGTTTTGATTTTCTCAAGCATACAGGATTTCAAAATGTGAAATCCACATTTGTCTTTTAGAAAGAACATGTAAGAATAATCAAAGTAAAGCGGAAATAGATGAGAAAAGATTAAGATAAGTTTAGAAAAGAATCAGAGTAGCAAAGGTAAGGTTAATCAGAGTAGAACAGTAGAAGGTGAAACAGGATCAAGATAAGTATAGAAGAATCAGAGTAAGGTAAGTAGGTAAGGGTTGTCCAGTTCTATCTAGGTTTCGTCCTACAGTCAACATTCCTCTAATACCACTTCTGTCACACCCGGTTTTAAGAGACAAAGCCGGGTGCATCTCATATATGCGCTAAAGAATACAACACATACAATAACAGAGTGAATAGAGATAAATGTCACAATATAATCAGAGTACTTATTACATGGCGGAAGTCTTACAAAATAAATATAATTCGAACTAAAGTCCATCCTTGGCGCCATAAAGTCAAATGGGAGACACCATCTAGATCAAATCAAACTCCTCATTGTGTGGCTCCACTTAAAACACCTGTTCTTCTCCTGTGGGGGTGTGAGACAGCAAGGGTGAGCTCACACATGTTCATCGCTCAACAAGTTGTGGGGAATAATGTGCATGAACTCACCAAAGGTGGGAGTTCATGTGATGTGTAAGGCTGATCAACATTAGGGGTTAAAGCTGAGCATTGCTTTTAATAAGTTGGTCAAATTTTTTTAGCAGTTACTAAATGTAAGTGAATACCAAACCATGATAAGAATAATAGAACAAAATTAATAAATAATCCCATGCAATGCAAATGACAAATTGAATTTAAGTTCCATAAATTAATCATGCGAGAGTCCTGAGCTGCTCATGACCGTGAGCTCGGCTAGTATACCAGTTTTACACTCTGCAGAGGTTGTACCCTATACCCACAAGTCATGTTACCCATCTGCCAAGGGGTCATGAATCCCATACACCTCTACCAAGGAAGCGATGCAGGGTAACACTACGAGGCCTTTACAAAGTTCCACTAGCTTCCGAAAACCCGCTACAGTTTATGGGAAGAGCACTTGCAAGAATCCCTCGTGTGACCGCCATCGCTGCAAAATCAACCCGAGAACTTCCCTGCATGCAAGTCCCCTACTACCCTTGCCCCTTTCGGGTAAGGTAGTCTTCCACTAGCTTTCCTAATTAGTTTGATTAAAATACTAAACTATATTATAAATTGGTTAGTATGCACCATATGAGAGAATATTCCATTAATAATTAACTCAACTTTAATCTTAATTATAACTTAACTAGAAATCATATTTTAATCAAACTATAATTATGGAGAGGTTGGTTTTGATTTAGAAGAGCTAATCTAGTAGACATAGGATAAATAAATATCTAATTATAAAAGTATGTGACATGGTATAATTTATGCTGTTACTGCGTAATAAATATTGATACGAAGTTAACGCAACTGGAACGAGTTCATTTGAAGTTAAAACGGAGGAGTTATGAATTTCCAAAGTTCTGAGTGTTGGAATAAAAGAAACTAAGTGCATAATTTTTAATCTAAGTTTCATAACAAAGCAAAGTTACTAGATGATAAACAATATTAATATGAGTCTAATGCAACTGGAATAAATTAACTCAGAGCTACAATGAATTAAATATGAATTATACAAATTCTGAATTTATTTTAACATAAGAAAAGCATTTTCTACTTTAAATTCCCTGTTTTCTAATTTCCTCGGACTGTGCGCATCAAAATAGATAACAGCAAGGGCCTCGGTGCAAGAACCCTGGACCCAGTGAACAGAGGACTAGACCGTGGGTTATTAACTTAAATCTGGAGGGGCTCTTTTGCATAATGGCATGGCCGAAGGGGTACGTTTTGATTTGCACTATTGGATCCCCACCGGACGGTCAGGATTAGATCCTCCACCGATGTGAACCGGTACACGCCACTGCCGTGGGATCAAGGATATACGGCTCAAATTTTATGACCACCACTGAGGAGGGCATGATCGACGGTCGAGAGAAGCCCTAGCCGAATCGGTACCTCTCGTCTTATCGCGACCTACCATTCTACATCCAACGGCACAGATCAAAAGATATGATGTTTTGATCTCTACCATTGATCTAATCCAATAGCAACTAATGCCTCACCTTCCTCCCCTAACCATCCCCGCGGCGGCACACCGTGCTCACGGCGGTCGCCATTGATGGCCCACCCAGGTAACGCGCCCCGGTACTCGGTTTTCATGGACTATGGGTGCTACACGCTGGATAGGACAAGGCGAACGTTGAGGCAGGTAGCTTACCTCAGATTGGAGTAACAGGGGGCCCGCCCATGCGACACCGCGGTCGCCAAGCCGCTATCCAAGTCCGGCGACGAATTCCCAATTTGCCCGAGATCCACTGCGCATCCAATCGCCACCAATGGATCCACGATGGCCAAGCGATGTGTAAAACCTCTGGTGTTATTGTCACTAAAACTTGAGCATAACATCATGAGCATTGGCATATCATGTGTTTGTTACACCTAGAGTGCATTCACTAGGTAAAAATTTCTAATAAGTTGTACTGATGTGACTTGAGGTGTGATTAACCCTAGGGTAGAGTGCTTAACCCTAAATTAGGGCTTAGGGATATAAGTGAAGTCCAAATATGAGAAAACCTCACAACTCATTAGAAATAATCATAAGATATTGGTACACCCAGCCCAGGTGGGGTTGGCCGAGGCCCAACAAGTTAGGGTTGCCCGGAGCCCAACAGTTCATTAAGCACATCCAACTCAGGGAAAGGCCTAATCACCCCAAAAGACTAGTCCAATGGGAGAAGGGTGGCTTTCCCTTTTAAAGTGGCTTCCTCCTCCCAAGTTAAGCGAGGTGGGATAATTCTGAGGCTCACACGGTCGCCGCCGGACTACAATTGGGCCAACTGAGCTAATTGCATCTTTGCCAACGGGTAATAGAGGAGGATGTCCTCATCATTCCCACCTTCTTAAAATGGGCCCTAGCTCTGATACCAGATGATACACCCAGCCTAGGTGGGATTGGCCGAGACCCAACAAGTTAGGGTTGCCCAGAGCCCAACAGTTCATTAAGCACATCCAACTCAAGGAAAGTCCCAATCGCCCCAAAAGACTAGTCCAATGGGGGAAGGGTGGCTCTCCCTTTTAAAGTGGCTTCCTTCTCCCGAGTTAAGCGAGGTGGGATAATTCTGAGGCTCACACGGTCGCCGTCCGACTACAATTGGGCTAACTGGGCTAATTGCAGTCTTTGCCAATGGGTAATAGAGGAGGATGTCCTCATCAAATATCATCTTTGATGGACTTTAGTGACACCAAAACCCTAAAGCGCTAAAAACCTTGAAAAGACCCTTGGAAAACCCTAAATTGGAACCCTAGGGGGCTAAGTGTAAAATTTGTGCACTTTTGGACCCAAGTGCAAATACGAAAGTAATAGAACACCACAGATCATGTGTATCTCACATTTGAGGATTTGCAAGTCAAATTGTGGGATTTGGGCTTATTTGCAAAAAGGACACCTCATACCTTTCATATGTCTAAGTCTGAAATTCAGTGCATAAGGTCAACTTTGGAACCCTATATCTCTCAATTCATAAAGAATCTGCCCTAGGTCAACACATCAAGATTATAGAGCTACTAAAGGAGTATAACTTTGGTTAATTCATCAGACATAAGTTCTGTACAAAAGTTGGAGTTAAATGGACTCAAAGTACTGCTGTCAATCACCCCTATAGTCTGAATTTTTACTGACAATGAGATATGCTCAACTTTGGACTCGATTCAAGCTCAAAGGAGTAGGTAAATGAGCCAGGTATCTATAGTCGATTTGTAGCTGGTTTATAGAGCTACAACTTTGATACTTAGAGATGGTCAAGTCACTACATGAATTTTGAAGCAAATCGCCCTGCAAATGGCTCTGTCAGGCTAACTGAATGAGAACCTGATGGTACAGTACCTGACAAAGATCACAGATTCAGCTCCCCTCGCCGCTGGTGACCCTCGTGCTGTGATCCGCGCCTGTCATCATGATTCGTGCTCTCTGGCGAGGAGATTATCACAGCAAGGTAAAAAAACTTGGCACCGGATAGGCTTAGACCCAGTCGACGGTGAGCTTGCCATACCCACTTGGGCTGCGGTCCAGCAAAGTGGTCCTCGTCAGAGTTGGCCGCCTATCGACCGTGCGCCACGTGCCTAGGTGCTCTACCACGTCGTAGTAACTCGTCTTAAGCATGTCCGTTTGTCGCCGGTGACCTCGCCACGGTGAAAGCCACCAATCCTTTGCGCCAGTGCTCTCCCCTCTCTTCGGCCGCCAGCGCACCATTCCAAATTAACGAGCCACCGCCCTTAGGCCCTATAAATTGAGCGTGCCATTAGCTTCGCTAGGTAGTCAAGCATCCTAACGCATCCACTTGTGTCTCGGATTGTCCACTAGAGAGCTCTAATTTGGGATTTCCCCGAAATCTGTTAAGAACACTGCGTGTGTGAGCTCGCCGTGGCCAGCTCTCCACAGGTCCGATCATGCCCTCCTCACGCCTGTTTTAGCATTCCTGTGTTCTCTTGATGCTTCTCGACCCAACCAATTGAGCTAGAACACGTAGGATCACCGGGAACGCCTCAGTTTGTTAGTTGATCGCACTGTCACCGTGGGCAGAGAGATTGGGGGCTAGAACCTTGAAATTGGTTGAGGGGTAATGATCATTAGGGGTCGAATTAGGTGTCAATTGCACCAGAGCACCGGTAGTTGAGTTATCCGGCCGGTACGGGCTTGCCGGAGTCACTGCTCCGCCGCCCACGGTCGGGGGTCTCGGGTTGTAAAGAAACAGAAAGGGGAGGGGCCTTAATGCAGATGTCAGTGAAACAGAGAAACAATGGTGAGGATTCTTTATGAGTTTTTCAAATGACCAGGGACCTCTATGCAAGATGAACACCGCGGGCGCGTTTCCGCCTATCTTGGGCCGACTTAGGCTAAATTGAGCCCGATACTGTATATGCTTTTCCTTTTTCTTTTTCTGCTAGATTTGGAAATCCATAGAAAACTATAGAAAAATGGTAAAAATATGAGACCAATTTTGTTGGACTCCTAAATTTCTCTAGTATTTAATAAAAATAGTTCCAAGATTTTTAGTCTAAACTAGGAATTATTTAGTATTTAAAATGGACAAAACCTAGTCTCTTGGAATTTTAGGAATTATTTAATGACTCCAAAAATCACCAAATTTTTTGGATAAGCTTAATATGATATTTAGACCCTATGAGTGAAGTTTGACTTACTTTGGACATTGTTTGATTCCTAAACCCAAAACCCTAGCTCCTTAGGGTAAAAATGTCTAACCCTACTAAGGTACTGACCTAGAAAAACCATAGTTACCCTAGTGCACTGTGAAGGAAAGTTGTATTCAAGATACAACTTGATACATCTTTTCTATTATTGCATTTTCATAAGCATTACATGAGCATTCATGGTTATATATGGTTATATATAGAAAACGAAGAAGTGACTGTTGAAGAGGAAGAGACTACTCCATCAATAGAAAATCCACCTGCCGGGAACCATTTCTATTTTGATATTTGTGGAACAGAGCCCGACTCTCCTACAACACAAGGCAAGCCCCGGTGCATTTGCCACCTCCTTGCTGTTTTAAACTCTTTATCACTTGATTGATGCATTAGGTGATAGGAGTTGGATATTAAACAAATTGCTGCATTTCCTTCCTTGGAACTGTTTACCATTCCTTGATTACCTGTTTTATTAAAAAGGTTTTTCTGATGCTTAGTCCTGCTTTAGGAAAAACAAATGTTTTGTTTTAAACAAAAGATGATGCTTCACAGTGGATGGGATGTTTTCAAAAATAAAATTTGATGGTGGATCCATCATGGCCATGATGGGTTCAACATCGAAAAAGATGTACCTCTGTCAGGTACCAAACTTTGGGTTTGAAATAATAAAGCTGAGACCGGGCGGGTGACTTGCACGAGAAGAGAGTCTCGGTGTAGTGTCTCCGTCTGAGTCGATTAAGGACCATCTCGATGTAGGCTTGATGATTGAGGACCTTTTAACTAGTCACATGCCTCATCATGGGTAAGCTTTGCCTCGGGCAGACTAATACCAGAAAGGCCAACACACAATGGGAGTGGAGAGATGGCGAGAATAGCGTGTACCCTCCATGGCAAGAGGCTGGACGGTGGTGTATCTGTGCTCTCAGTTGGCGTGAACCCTGTCTGGTCTTAAGAAACCCAGTGGCGAGTTGACATATGTAAGGGTTAAGTGCTACATATGTCGTGTGATTGGAGGTCCCCAGCTGGGTATTCGTCGATTCGGATCACCGTTACTTCTCGGACATGAAGACTTGGTCACCGCCCTACACGTAGCATTCCATTGAATAGAAAAGGGTTGATAAAACGATGGCTAGTATAGGCCAAGTGCTTGAACTAGGGTAGAAAGAACTCTAGTAACAGCTAATTACTTAACTTGCTAATAAAACTGGATTTTTAAGGATCCACTATTAGTAAGCATTTTTGCAAACAGAGTCTTGATTCTTGATTAAGCCTTACCTTGACTCCCTTAAAGCCAGCATATCCTTGAGAGTCTTTTATTTTGACGGGTAAGACCTGCGAAAGTACACTTCGTACTCAGGTTTTCGAACCCATGTTGTTGTAGGTGAGGAAACAGCAGATTTTTGTTGTTTTTGCACTAAGGTGGTGCCCAAGGACATGGTGCCAAACGATGAACCTCAATAGTGACGTGGTTGTGGGAGGATGTTGGCCTCCCTTTTGAAAAACAATATACTTTTATGCGGGAGGGGTTTTTGCCTCCCAAGTTTGTAATAATAATACTTATGCACTCTTCTGACCTGGTGATGTAATAATAATACTCTTTCTGTATTTTAATAAATGTAAATTAAGTTATTGTAATTCACTTTCGCTTATTCGTTCCTCCGATGTGTTGTAATATCTGCATGACGGGTGAAATGCTCTTGGGCGAGGAAAAAGGATACAGATACCGAACTTGTCAAATGATTATGTGCATCTATAGGGTTGTCCAAGGTCCGTTGGACAAAGACAACTGTAGGTGGGCCTAATGACTTGGGAGGTTCCATCACAGCTGGTATCGGAGCGAAGCCCATCTCTTCAGATATTATGAAGCATTTTAAAAAGAATTTTCAAATACTTATCCACGGAAATTTCTTTCATTCGTACCTTGTCATTTTCTGGAAGCTCTCATCCTGTAAGACCAGGTAATAGAGTGCAAAATAGAGGCACAAGCTGGTGTCGTACTCCATTGAATTGGTCTAAACTAGGGGAAAGGTGGTTTTTCAGGCCTGATATGGTTAAAGAAATGGAAGAAAAGGTTCAACGAATCATGCATAACTTGAAAGAAGCACAAGCTCGACAAAAGAGTTATGCAGACAAATGACGCCAACCCTTGTAGTTTCAAATCAAAGATTATGTGTACCTGAAAGTATTGCCAATGAAGGGTGTGACTCGTTTTGATGTAAAAGGAAAGCTTGCACCCTGATACATTGGTTCGTTTCCTATTCTTGAAAGATGTGTACCAGTGGCATACCGACTCCAAATACCCGAAACATTTTCTATAGTGCACAATGTGTTCCATATATCCCAATTGAAGAAGTGTCTTCGAATTCTAGATCGAACCATTGATGTGATGGATGTTACCTTGGAACCAGACTTAACATATTCCGAACATCCCATTCGAGTCCTAGATCAAAAGGATAGGGTCACCCGAAGAAGAGTTCAGAAATTCTATAATATACAATGGAACCAACATACGGAAGATGAAGCTACATGGGAAACCCAAGACTTCTTAGAAAAGAATTTCCCTGGCTTTTTAGCTTCATGTAATTTGTGAGATATGTATAATTGTTTGTAAAGATGGAATAGACCCATACCACCCCCTACTTTGTACAAGAAATAAGGAAATAGAAATATGACGTGTTTCCTTTTCCACTACTTGCCCTAAGACTTTAAATCTCGGGACGAGATTCTTTTATGGGGGGAAGGATGTAACACCTCTGGTGTTATTGTCACTAAAACTTGAGCATAACATCATGAGCATTGGCATATCATGTGTTTGTTACACCTAGAGTGCATTCACTATGTAAAAATTTCAAATAAGTTGTACTGATGTGACTTGAGGTGTGATTAACCCTAGGGTAGAGTGCTTAACCCTAAATTAGGGCTTAGGGATATAAGTGAAGCCCAAATATGAGAAAACCTCAAATCTCATTAGAAATAATCATAAGATATCATCTTTGATGGACTTTAGTGACACCAAAACCCTAAAGTGCTAAAACCCTGAAAAGACCCCTAGAAAACCCTAAATTGGAACCCTAGGGGCTAAGTGTAAAATTTGTGCACTTTTGGACCCAAGTGCAAATACCAAAGTAATAGAACACCTCAGATCATGTGTATCTCACATTTGAGGATTTGCATGTTAAATTGTGGGATTTGGGCTTATTTGCAAAAAAGACACCTCATACCTTTCATATGTCTAAGTCTAAAATTCAATGCATAAGGTCAACTTTGGAACCCTATATCTCTCAATTCATAAAGAATCTGCCCTAGGTCAACACATCAAGATTATAGAACTACTAAAGGAGTATAACTTTGGTTAAGTCATCAGACATAAGTATTGTACAAAAGTTGGAGTTAAATGGACTCAAAGTACTGCTATCAGTCACCCCTATAGTCTGAATTTTTACTGATAGTGAGATCTGCTCAACTTTGGACTTGATTCAAGCTCAAAGGAGTAGGTAAATGAGCTAGGTCTCTATAGTCAATTTGTAGCTGGCTTATAGGGCTACAACTTTGATAGAGAGATGGTCAAGTCACTACATGAATTTTGAAGCAAATTGCCCTGCAAATGGCTCTGTCAGGCTGACTGAATGAGAACCTGATGGTACAGTACCTGACAAAGATCACAGATTTAACTCCCCTCGCCGCCGGTGACCCTCGCACTGTGATCTGCGCCATCGCCACGATTCGTGCTCTCTGGCGAGGAGATTATCACGGCAAGGTAAAAATCTTGGCACTGGATAGGCTCAGACCCGATCGATGGTGAGCTCGTCGTACCCACTTGGGTTGCAGTCAGGCAAAGTGGTCCTCACAGGAGTTTGTCACCTATCGACTATGTGCCACGTGCTTAGGTGCACTACCACATCACAGTAACTCGTCTTAAGCGTGTCCGTTTATCGCCGGTGACCTCGCCACGGTGAAAGCCACCAATCCTTTGCGCCAGTGCTCTCCCCTCTCTCCGGCCGCCAGCGTGCCATTCCAAATTCACGAGCCATCACCCTTGGGCCCTATAAATTGAGCATGCCATCAGCTCCGCTAGGTAGTCAAGCATCCAACGCACCCACTCGTGTCTCGGATTGTCCACCAGAGAGCTCTAATTTGGGATTTCCCCCAAATCTGTTAAGAAGACCGCGTGTGTGAGCTCGCCGTGGCCAGCTCTCCACAGGTCCGATCATGCCCTCCTCACTCCTGTTTTAGCATTCATGTGTGCTCTTGATGCTTCTCGACCCGGCCAATTGAGTTAGAACACGTAGGATCACCGGGAACGCCTCGGTTTGTCCGTTGATCGTGCTGTCACCGTGGGCAGAGAGATTGGGGGCTAGAACCTTGAAATTGGTTGAGGGGTAATGATCATTAGGGGTCGAATTAGGTGTCAATCGCACCGGAGCACCGGTAGTTGAGTTATCCGATTGGTACGGGCTCGCCGGAGTCACTGCTCCACCGCCAACAGTTGAGGGTCTCGGGTTGTAAAGAAACAGAAAGGGGAGGGGCCTTAATGCAGATGTCAGTGAAACAGAGAAACAATGGAGAAGATTCTTTACGAGTTTTTCAAATGACCAGGGACCTCTGTGCAAGATGGACATCGCGGGCGCGTTTCAGCCTATCTTGGGCCGGCTCGGGCTAAATTGAGCCCGATACTGTATATGCTTTTTCTTTTTCTTTTTCTACCAGACTTAGGAAATCCATAGAAAATTATAAGAAAATGGTAAAAATAGAAACAAATGATCTAACTTATTAGTAATAAAACTATATTTGATATTATATAAACTATCATTTTAGTTTACAAAAGCAAGAACACTAATTAATCCATTTTAACACTTATTTTAGAAAAGGCTCTATATTACTTTTAAACATTGTGAGACATAATATATCATCATTTATAAGAACTTGAATATAAGGCTGAATTAAGTTTTGTGGGAAATATAATTAGACATATATTTATCTTATATTTTTATTAAGAAACATATGGTCTACAATTTCTTTTAAATTTCTATTTAAAAAGCCTATACTTAAACACCTATAATAAACATTGCTATATAATGAAAACTCGATATCTATTGAGAAGACCATTTTAATTTTCTTGTATAACAACCGTAATTCAAATTAAACTATGGAAATAAGTGAATTGTTGAAAACACTAATTAAAATGTTTATCACATAATACTAATTAATTTACAAAAATATGTAAATTGTTGCAACTGTAAATTTAAACTGATTAGCGCACTAAGAAAATATTATTTAATTTGCTTAGATATCGAATACATATTTTTAAATAGGAAATATTACCACATGGCAAAATTCTCTATTATGCGTAGATAAAAAGAGGTAAACTGCAGATCAACTTGTCTTCTATCTTGTTCGCAACAGTATAGAAGCCAGAGTGTGGTTTCAACGAACGACGACGAATGACAATGGTTCAACGCACACAAGCAGTGGATCGTCGGTGAGCTAGGCGAGCTCCATTGGGGTTGTAGATGGCGAACTCGCTACGCGGGCCTAGACGTGATAAGGAGGAACGACAATGGTTGCACGACGCTATGGGTAGAGTGCTCTAGTGTCACACTCGGTTTTAGAAGGTAAACTGAATGCGAACCATGTACGTGCCAGGATTAGAAATTCACGTACACAACGATTACATAAATGACTCATCATAGCACAATGCTTCAAATTACAATAAAGAGTGAGTAATAATATTACAGACTAGAGCCATTTACATAATATAAATCAAAGTACACAGAATCGAAACGTAGCCAATGTAAACAACCCACCACAGGCAGCTGACTGGGGGAGGTCGCTAGCCTAATCCTCGAACTCATCGACGTCCTGGAACTCCTGGAGATCCACCTCGACGCCTTCTTCTTCTTCTTTACCTGAGCATAGATTGCACCAAAGGCAACCTGGTGTTTTGTGAAAGCAAGGGTGAGTACACATCAACGTACTCAGCAAATGTCCCGTTTGGCTTGTAGTGGACTAGCTTTACGTGGAGTAAAGTCAAGCAGTTGCTTTTAGTTGGTCAGGTTATTATTACTAGTAGAAAGTCATGTTTTAGCGTTAACCCAAGTTATTAACCCAAAGTACCCTTTCCAAACGGAAAGAATACCACTTACCATTACCATAGTCATAATCATAACCATCCTCCTCATCACCACCTGTAAACCATACATCTCTGATCAATGTGTCTCTAACCAATGGAGCTCCCTTGGCCGCTCATAACCGCGAGCACGACTGATATATCAGTTTCATAACACTCTGCAGAGGTTGCGCACTTTACCCACAAGCCGTGATTCCCTCTCTAGCCCGGGCTTGCAAGACCCTTATTCACTCCCGAGGTGAATGGCCAGGGATTCACTACGAAGCCTTTACAAAGATTCCCTGGGGCTGTAGCCGCCCGTTAGGTTTCCTAAATGTACCGCATTCCTCCCCAAGGGACAAATCAACCTTGGCAGAGCGAGCCGCATACACCGAGCCCCATTGACGGCACGACGACTAAGCGAACTACACCCCGGTTCCTCTAATTATTCAGCTAAGGGCGTCCCACTCCACCCTCATGGTTGCACTGTTTTCCTGGGCGGTCATCCAACAAACAGGTCCTTACGGAGAGGCACTCGAGAAACCGCTCGAGCCCCCTAAAGTATCACCAGTCCAACATCATAATCATAGAGACAACATCGTATCATAAGTGTTCACATCATGTTCATTGATTAAAGTAAAGCAATAGCATGAATCTTCACCATAGTAACCCAAAAATGTAATCAAGGACAAGGTAAATAGAAAGCTAGTCAATCCTTAGGTTGTTCATGGTATGCGGGTTGATGAATTATAAAGTAAATCGGACATAATAGGTCAGAGGACATTTGCCTTCACCAAAAGAATGCTCAGGGTCTTCATTCTCGTAGAACTCGAAGAGTTCGATCTCTTGGTCGCCAAATCTTGACCTGTCGATTCCTCGAAGCTCGAAAACAGATCGCAATCTAATCGCAACGCGAAGCGAAGACGAACAGGCACAAGCAAACAAACATATACATATGCATAAGAACATTACACCATACAAGATAAAAGGTTATAAAAACATGCAGCGTAAACTAGAGCTCGATTCTATGGTCACGCGAGGGAAAGAAACGTCGAACTCGAAGCTACGGTCGACAAGTTATCACATTTATGCTAAATAAATATTAACTATAACATTTAATTCAGTGTTATCAAATATAAACAATATCTACTACTTAGTTTTGATTAAATCTGCTACACTAACAATTGTCAAATAAATAAGTGATATAATTAGTACAAGAGATTCTAAGCGAGACGAATTTACGATCACGAAACAGTGTGACAGCGTACGAACGACACGTGGACACACACGACATAGCACGCTGACGACGCACGAAGACAGTGTGCGTGACCAGCGCGAACGACGCAGCGAACCAGCACGACACCACGTGCGGAACAACTCGTGCGACCGGCGAGAAAGACTAAATAGGTGACACGTTTATACTAAATAATTATTAAATAAGTCATTAAGTTAATATTAACCGTGTTAGTGCTTATTATAAAAGCGCAAGATAAACACCACACATTTAATCTAATTGGAATATTAATCTAATAAATATTAGTCAAGCGACCCTTAAGTTAATTATCTAGCATATATGACTTGATGAACTAACGTCACTAACACGAGTGTTTACCAGTGAAACAATTTATTATCACGTGCAGATGTCGCGCGACACACGTGGTCGACACGCGAGATTTCGCGCGACATGCGCGAGCAACACGCGGCGAGACGCGCGACAACGTGTGCGAACAGCACGCGTGACGCTCGCGAACGACACGTGACGACCCGTGCGACACATGCACGAACCAGACGCACGAACGACTTGACGAAGATGACCTCTACGCGTGCGAACAGCACATGGACAGCACGCGACATGCGACTATCACCAGATTATAATTATCTGTACAAAACCATATTTCTAAGTTGATTTTTAGTTAATATAAATTATTTACGTAGAACATTTTAGATAAATTGAACTAACAATCAGTCAACGATTAACAAGATCTCATTACTAATTATGAACGATTAAAGCGAAAAGATTAACTAATGTGTGCGGATCGCGTGCGCGACGTAGCGCGAACGGACGGTGACGACGCGCACAGACCACGCACGCGAAAGGCAACAACGACACGTGTGAACGGTGCGAACGCGCGCACGCGCAGGGGGGTAGACGGGTGTCGTCTACGGGTAGACGAGCATCATCTAAACCCCGACGACACACTATGCACATGCGGATGTGGGTACGTCCGCGACACGAGCACGACAACAAGCGCGGTGCTACGACGACGCGGTTTAGGACAGGGTTCGACGACTTGCGCATGAGGTAGACGGAGAGTAAACCGGGGTAGGCAAAGCTCACCTCGGCGATGACGAGAGCGACATAGACGCTGCTGTGCAGCGACGACAATAGCGGTACGATGAATCTCGCGGTGAGACGCTGCTCTGGCAAACGGCGGTGATGGCGAGCGCGGGGATGGGACTGGGCGCTCGACGCCGCAAGCGAGCTAGCTGCGCAGGCGGGCTAGCCACGCGCCAGGACCGCGTCGGGGGCGCTGGCCACGCGCCAGGGCCACGCCGGGCACCACGCCACGGCCATGCCAGGGGACCGGGCCGAGGACGCGCGCCCGGGGCGCTGGACCGAGCCCCAGTCCGCGCCGAGGGCCGCACACCGGGCAGCCGAGCCAGGGCCGCACTGCACTGCCGAGCCAAGGTCGCGCTGCGCTACCGAGCCGAGGCCGCGCAGGGCACGAGCGAGTCGCTGGCTTGATGGTCGTGCCTGGCCACGGGGCTCGTCGCGTGCATAGGGCACGCTGGGCTGGCCACACAAGCCACGAGCCGCGCCAGGGCGAGACTGCGCCGGGCACCGCGCGCACTGCGTGCCGCGCCGGGGGCAACGCGTGCCACGCCAGGCCGTGCCGCGGGCACCGTGGCCGCGGGCTGCGCCGGCGGAGCACGCCACGCCCGCGCACAGCGAGCACGCTGGGCGAGCTCCAGTCATGGCGGGCGAGTGCCATGCCGGGCGCCGGGAGAAACGGGGAGGAGAGGAAGGTGGAGGGGGAGAGGGGCGAGCTTACCACGGGGACGGAGACGGCGCGGCTGCACAGCACGCTAGCGCGCCAAGGCGCGGAAGGACGAGTGCATCGTGGGCGCTGGCGCCTCCGCTCACGCACACGCATGCGGGTGACGGCTGGGAGCGCGCAGGCGGCTAGGGTTTGGGGCATGGGCGTCGCGCGGGCGGTTGGTTGAGCCACGCAGGCGGCGGTGCGAGCAAGGCCACGGCGCGCGCGAGGGCTAGGGCGCGCGGGATGGGCCGAGCAGACCAGGGCGCGCGGAGGGGCGCTGGCCGGGATGCGCGCTTGCGGGGGAGCTGGGCCGCGCGCGCAGTTGCGCTGCGGGTGGGCCGCGGGAGTGGGCCGGGAGAGGAGGTGCGCGCTGGGCTGGGACGGTTGGGGGCTTTTCCCTTTTCTTATTTCTATTTTTCTTCTTTCTGTTTGAATATGGCTCCAGCTTTTAGATTCAAAACTAGACATGCTTCATGAGTTCACTCATTAAACAAAATGAAAGCACGCTCCAGCATGATGCGACAGTCAAGCACCTCTAGGATTTTTTACTAGGCTTACATATATAAAACAAAATAACTCTCCACTATTTGGAAAAAGAGTAGAAAAGAAGGAAAGAAAGAGGGTAACACCCGAATTTGGTGGATATTAGAAAAAGAAATTTTACACCCCAAATTCAGGGTGTTACAAATCTAACCCCCTTAACAGGAATCTCGCCCTCGAGATTCAAGAAGAGGCTAGCAAGAAAACAAGATTGGTTCATTAGTCTTTCTTAGCTTTTTCTAACTCAACTTTGACTCCGCCGGTTTGACTTGTGGATTGGTTGCTTTGACCATCAGATGCTTGAGACCGATTGATGCAATTCTTGAGGATCTCCTGGACCTATGGGTTAGGACCCACACACGCTTTTATTGCGCCACTCTGATCTTGTTGGTTGATGTTGATTGCATTATCTTCATTGGGGTTAGCGGCTAACCCCCTTAACAGGAGCGTTGATATGCACTTGGTGAAGATGCTGCCGACTCTGATCTTGACTGATTTGGAGGAGTTGGAGGTTTCCAAATGGACAGGTGCAAGAGATAAGAATAGCGAGAAAAGGTAAGTATAGACGGATTAGAGAGAGCAGGGGGAGAACCCAACTACTTAACTCTATGGCACTCACCTAGTAAATAGATTCCATTATGGACCAAGGGCCACAACACATCAACACTCATTCCAAAGAAGCAAATCAGTCATAGCAGAAGGACAAACATCATGAGCACACAGCAATAAACATCTTGTTGCTATATGTTCCATTTAATTAAATGGTGGTCTTTCCTTAAAAAGGGATACTACTCTAAGGCCAACAAAAGGCAAGGGGAATAATAAGACATGGAGGGTAGGGGCATGAGCATAATAAAGGATGGAGCTAAAGCAAGGATTGTAACCGACAAGGGAGAGAATGCAACCAAGGGCAGGGTAGGTAAAACACCATTCTCAAATCGAGATGGAAAAGATGATGTTTCAAAAGGTAGGCATAAGATAACATCATGGAAAGATCTAGAGATTACAAAGGTAAGGAAGGTGAAAGGCAAAAACACACCAAAAGATAGAGTTAGGACAAGACTTGCAATGCGACAGAGGAAAAAGGGAACGAACAAGAGCGGGATAGGTAAGACATCACTCTTGAAATGAAATGGGAGAGGAGACTTTAAAATGCAGGTGCAACTTAAGCATCATGGTAAAGATCAAGGGATGACAAGGCTTAAGGTGATAACAGACAAACACAACTAAGGATGTATTTTAGACAAAACTTGTGAGGCATCAAAGAAGGGGAAGCAATTAATGGTGAAGTAGGTGAGGCATTATCCTCAAACAACGATGAAAAAGAGGTGGCTTTAAAGGGTAGGTTCAAAGTACGCAAATGGCAAGGGCATAGGTATCACGAGGGTTTAAAGGTGATAATAGACAAGGATGTAGGAGAGGAGGTAAATGTGCATAAGAACCAAGAACATAAATACCACAAAGGATGGAGTTAAGACAAGACCTGCAAATGGAAAAGGAGAGGGTACGTCCATGGGCCAGATAGGTAAACTACCACTCTCAAATTGTGGTGGAAGAGAGGAGATTTTTTTAAGAGCAAGAATAAATATAAGTGTCAAGGCAAGACCGATGGATGACAAGGTAATGGTGATAGCAAATAAAACACACAGCAAAGGATGGAATTAAGACAAGACTTGTAAGGCGACAAGAAGTGAAAAGAAATCAAGGGAGAGATGGGTAACTCGCAACTCCCAAACTAGGTTGAAAGAAAGGGGAGGCTTTTAAAGGATAAGTCCAAGGTAAGAATTTAGGTAGAAGACATAAATATCACAAGGGTCAGAGGCGATAGCAGATAAGGGTGTGAGGGAAAAGACGAAGGCATTGAAGAGCTAGTGGTGGTATAAGTACAACAAAGAATGGAGTTATGTCAAGGCTTACACACGGTGAAGAAGAGGATATTGCCAAGGGTGAGATAAGTAAAACACCGCTACTAAACTAGGAGGGAAAGGAGAAGGCTCCAAAAGCTATGTTCAAAGTAAGCGTCGTGGTAAAAATATAGGTATTACAAGGGTTGAAGGCGATAACAGAAAAGGGTGTAAGAGAAGAGGTAAAGGTATAGAAGAACCAAGGGTATGAGTACAACAAAGAATGGCGTTAAAGCAAGATTTGCACGTGGTAGAGATGAGGTTATGACCAAGCGTAGGGTAAGTAAAACACCACTCCCGAATTCGAGAGGGGAGAAGGGAGGTTTTAAGTGGCAAACATACGACAAGCAGCAAGGTAGGGTCACAAGGGTAAAGGCATTGTCAAACAAAACACATTAAACGATGGAGTTGGAAGTTCAAGCGGTAAGGAATAGGATACATCCAAGGGAAAATGGGTAAATACAACTCTCAATTTGAGATGGAAAAGGGAAAATTTTATAAGGTAGGTATATAATAAGCAACAAGGTGATATGTAGAAATGACAAAGCTAAAGATGATATCAGTAAAAAAATATGACAAAGGATAGAATTAAGTTAAGACTTGTGAAATGGAAAGGTGGAGAAAACAATCAAGGGTAAGATAGGTAGGGTTTCAATAGAATGGTTGAAGTAAAAATTCATTACCGAGGGAAGTTATAAGGAAACAGTGAGATCACCAAGAATGTGCGAAATAAAATGATTGCAAAGGGATCATCGAGAAACAAGGGTGGTCAATGGCATATGAGCTGAGATGTTTTAAATAGACATGGGATATAAAGGTGAGCATATATAAAAATAACAGTATGCAAGCTTCCAAGGATACGAGCATACCAAGACCAAGAGAGTACAAATTTCCAAAAGATAACAACTTAACAATAGAATAGGAAAGAGTCTCAAAAGGCAGTAAAATCATTGACATACAAACTAAAATGTTTAAATAGGTAGCAGAGTTTTTAGAGGTAAGTATTTGAAACAAGGGTATTGAATAATTCAGGGATACAAGTATGTCAATACAGAGGACAAGAGTTTGCCAGACGGTAGCAATTTAATGATGAAAGAGGATAGAACCCCAAAAGACGAGGGTTATGGTCAGGGGGCATCTACAAAGATGTCGCAAGCACAAGAGTGAGATCAGATCTAATAGATTGAGAGAAGTATAGACCATACTAGAATAAAATACTTTTTGGCAAGGGGGCATATAGGAGCACAACATAGAATTAGTCAAGGTGACTGCTTTTTTGAAACAGCATCAAGGATGAGGTGAAGTAAAAAAATCAATAAGTCCTTAAAGCGGCCAATGCTACTCTAGGTCAGCGGTCCTACAGTGAGCATGGCTTTGATACCACTTATGTCACACTCGGTTTTAGAAGGTACACCGAATGCGAACCATGTACGTGCCAAGATCAGAAATTCACGTACACAGCGATTACATAAATGACTCATCATAGCACAATGCTTCGAATTACAATAAAGAGTGAGTAATAATATTACAGACTAGAGCCATTTACATAATATAAATCAAAGTACACAGAATCGAAACGTAGCCAACGTAAACAACCCACCATAGGCAGCTGACTGGGAGAGGTCGCTAGCCTAATCCTCGAACTCATCGACGTCCTGGAACTCCTGGAGATCCACCTTGACGCCTTCTTCTTCTTCTTTACCTGAACATAGATTGCACCAAACGCAACCTGGTGTTTTGTGAAAGCAAGGGTGAGTACACATCAACGTACTCAGCAAATCTCCCGTTTGGCTGTAGTGGACTAGCTTTATGTGGAGTTAAGTCAAGCAGTTGCTTTTAGTTGGTCAGGTTATTATTACTAGTAGAAAGCCATGTTTTAGCGTTAACCCAAGTTATTAACCCAAAGTACCCTTTCCAAACGGAAAGAATACCACTTACCATTACCATAGTCATAATCATAACCATCCTCCTCATCACCACCTGTAAACCATACATCTCTGATCAATGTGTCTCTAATCAATGGAGCTCCCTTGGCCGCTCATAACCGCGAGCACACCTAATATATCAGTTTCATAACACTCTGCAGAGGTTGCGCACTTTACCCACAAGCCGTGATTCCCTCTCTAGCCCGGGCTTGCAAGACCCTTATTCACTCCCGAGGTGAATGGCCAGGGATTCACTATGAAGCCTTTACAAAAATTCCCCGGGGTTGTAGCCGCCCGTTAGGTTTCCTAAATGTACCGCACTCCTCCCCAAGGGACAAATCAACCTTGGCAGAGCGAGCCGCATACGCCGAGCCCCATTGACGGCACGATGGCTAAGCGAACTACACCCCGGTTCCTCTAATTATTCAGCTAAGGGCGTCCCACTCCACCCTCATGGTTGCACTGTTTTCCCGGGCGGTCATCCAACGAATAGGTCCTTACGGAGAGGCACTCGAGAAACCGCTCGAGCCCCCTAAAGTATCACCAGTCCAACATCATAATCATAGAGACAACATCGTATCATAAGTGTTCACATCATGTTCATTGATTAAAGTAAAGCAATAGCATGAATCTTCACCATAGTAACCCAAAAAGGTAATCAAGGACAAGGTAAATAGAAAGCTAGTCAATCCTTTGGTTGTTCATGGTATGCAGGTTGATGAATTATAAAGTAAATGGGACATAATAGGTCAGAGGACACTTGCCCTCACCAAACGAATGCTCAGGGTCTTCATTCTCATAGAACTCGAAGAGTTCGATCTCTTGGTCACCAAATCTTGACCGTTGATTCCTCGAAGCTCGAAAACATATCGCAATCTAATCGCAACGCGAAGCGAAGATAAACAGGCACAAGCAAACAAACATATACATATGCATAAGAACATTACACCATATAAGATAAAAGGTTATAAAAACATGCAGCGTAAAATAGAGCTCGATTCTACGGTCACGCGAGGGAAAGAAACGTCGCACTCGAAGCTACGGTCGACAAGTTATCACATTTATGCTAAATAAATATTAACTATAACATGTAATTCAGTGTTATCAAATATAAACAATATCTACTACTTAGTTTTGATTAAATCTGCTACACTAACAATTGTCAAATAAATAAGTGATATAATTAGTACAAGAGATTCTAAGCGAGACGAATTTACGATCACGAAACAGCGTGACAGCATACGAAGACACGCGGACACACACGACATAGCACGCTGACGACGCACGAAGACAGTGTGCGCGACCAGCACGAACGACGCGTGAACCAGCACGACACCACGTGCGGAACAACTCGTGCGACCGGCGAGAAAGACTAAATTGGTAACACGTTTATACTAAATAATTATTAAATAAGTCGTTAAGTTAATATTAACCGTGTTAGTGCTTATTATAAAAGCGCAAGATAAACACCACACATTTAATCTAATTAGAATATTAATCTATTAAATATTAGTCAAGCGAACCTTAAGTTAATTATCTAGCATATATGACTTGATGAACTAACGTCACTAACACGAGTGTTTACGAGTGAAACAATTTATTATCACGTGCAGATGTTGCACGACACACGTGGTCGACACGCGAGATTTCGCGCGACATGCGCGAGCAACACGCGGCGAGACATGCGACAGCGCGAACAGCGTAGCGCGTGACAACGTGTGCGAACAGCATGCGTGACGCTCGCGAACGACACGTGACGACCCGTGCGACACAGCACGAACCAGACGCACGAACGACTTGACGAAGATGAGCTCTATGCGTGCGAACAGCGCATGGACAGCACGCGACATGCGACTATCACCAGATTATAATTAGATGTACAAAACCATATTTCTAAGTTGATTTTTAGTTAATATAAATTATTTACGTAGAACATTTTAGATAAATTGAACTAACAATCAGTCAACGATGAATCTCGCGGCGAGACGCTGCTCTGGCAAACGGCGGTGACGGCGAGCGCGGGGATGGGCAGGGCGCTCGACGCCGCAAGCGAGCTAGCTGCGCAGGCGGGCTAGCCACGCGCCAGGACCGCGCCGGGGGCGCTGGCCGCGCGCCAGGGCCGCGCCGGGCACCACGCCACGACCACGCCAGGGGACCGGACCGAGGACGCGCGCCGGGGGCGCTGAATCGAGCCCCAGGCCGCGCCGAGGACCACGCGCCGGGCAGCCGAGCCAAGGCCGCACTGCACTGCCGAGCCAAGGTCGCGCTGTGCTACCGAGCCGAGGCCACACAGGGCCCGGGCGAGTCGCTGGCTTGATGGTCGTGCCCGGCCACGGGGCTCGTCGCGTGCGTAGGGCACGCCGGGCTGGCCACGCAAGCCGAGAGCTGCGCCAGGGCGCTGCGCCCAGTGCAAGACTGCGCCGGGCACCACGCGCACTGCGTGCCGCGCCGGGCCGCGTCGGGGGCAACGCGTGCCACGCCGGGCCGTGCCGTGGGCACCGTGGCCGCGGGCTGCGCCAGCCGAGCACGCCACGCCTGCGCGTAGCGAGCACGCTGGGCGAGCTCCGGCCATGGCGGGCGAGTGCTATGCCGGGCGCCGCGAGAAACAAGGAGGAGAGGAAGGTGGAGGGGGAGAGGGGCGAGCTTACCACGGGGACGGAGACAGCGCGGCTGCAGAGCACGCTAGCACGCTAGGGCGCGGAAGGACGATTGGATCGTGGGCGCTGGCGCCTCTGCTCACGCGCGCGCATGCGGGTGACGGCTAGGAGCGCGCAGGCGGCTAGGGTTTGGGGCGTGGGCGTCGCGCGGGCGGTTGGGTGAGCCACGCAGGCGGTGGCGCGAGCAAGGCCACAGCGCGCGCGAGGGCTAGGGCGCGCAGGATGGGCCGAGCAGGCCAGGGCACGGGGAGGGGCGCTGGCCGGGATGCGCGCTTGTGGGGGAGCTGGGCCGCGCGCGCAGCTGCATTGCGGGTGGGCCGCGGGAGTGGGCCGGGAGAGGAGGTGCGCGCTGGGCTGGGACGGTTGGGGGCTTTTCCCTTTTCTTATTTCTATTTTTCTTCTTTCTGTTTGAATATGGCTCCAGCTTTTAGATTCAAAACTAGACATGCTTCATGAGTTCACTCATTAAACAAAATGAAAGCACGCTCAAGCATGATGCGACAGTCAAGCACCTCTAGGATTTTTTTACTAGGCTTACATATATAAAACAAAATAACTCTCCACTATTTGGAAAAAGAGTAGAAAAGAAGGAAACAAAGAGGGTAACACCTGAATTTGTTGGATATTAGAAAAAGAAATTTTACACCCCAAATTCAGGGTGTTACATCTAGCGAGGGAATTCGGCATGTCGACGAGGCGAAGAACAACAGTGAAGCGAGTCGCAGCAAGGCTGGCGCTTCAGGACGACGCAACATTGGGACATGGCGAAGCTTCGACGACGATGTTTGGCGTAGCCCTGCGATTGACCAGCGCGGTAGAGTCTTCCACTTTAGCAGGCGAGGCAACGGGCAGGCGAGGAGCTGCAGAAGTCGAGCGAGCAGTAAGGGTAGGTGCGCGATCGGGAGAGTGAAACGGGAGGGAGGCGAGGTCGCAACTTCAGCTTTATAGGCTGGAGGAGAGGGAGCGGAGAGGACGCTGGGAAGAGGAAGAGCAGCACCATGGTGACATTAATGGTGGCGGCGGCAGTTATTGGAAGCGGGCATCGGCGGCAGTTATTGGAAGTGGGCATCCGCGAGTGGGGGAGAGGAATCGGGCGACACAGTTGGTGGAAGAGGTGGGGAGGCGTGAGGACTTGGTCCGGTGGGTAGCACGTAAGCAGCGGCATGCTGAAGCTCTACCGGTGGTGGCGTTGAGAAACTAGAATGAGCGAATGCAGATGTTTAGCAAGAGGAAGAGGAAGAGTGCGCGTCTTGAAAATGGGACCTGCTACATAGAAGAGAGTGACGTGTGGGCCCGTAGTGAAGGAAAGAAGGAAAAAAGTGCGGCTCGAGGCTAAGCTGGTCGCTCGACCAGCAATTTCTTTTTTATTTTTCTTGTCTTTCGTTCTTTTTCTTTTACTTAAAATATTTAAAAATATATATGTAAATAATTTGAAAATTATAAAAAAAATTAAAAAGATAATAATAACGTAAATGAAATACCCATTAAAATGGCTTATTTTATAGTTAACTCTATTAATTAAATAGAATGGACTTTTTAAAAAAAAGATATAAATCAAATAAAATGAATTCTTTTGCAACACAAAAAAATTAACGTCTCAAGGTACATATTTTCCAATACATATTTTTAACAATTCATTATTTCTATAAAATGAGGATTTCTTTCTCACAAAATTAAATCCAAAATTGGATTTGCAAATCAAACAAAAATTATGATTCGGTATGAATACATCAATCACTTAGTAAAATTTTATCTACTCAAGAAATTGTTCCATTTAATTATATCACCCTTTTCGTTATTTGGAAACACAAATATTTTCCTTTCTATTAGAAACCTATAACTTTGGGTTGCTTTTAGGTGATGGATTTAGGGTGTTACAAAATCTACCCTCTAAAAATAATCTCGTCCTCGAGATTAGAGAAGGCTAGCAAGAAAACAAAGGTAATTCATGGTTATTTATAGGTTCTTGGTTCTCATTGAACTCTTCCAAACATAAGGAACTCATTGTTTCACGGTCTTCTTATGTGGGTCTAGATGCTTCTTAGGGCATTGGCGAATAATATGTCCTTCATTTTTGTGGTAGTAGCAAGCACCTCTTGCTTTGAGCTCTTTGGGAGACAACTTCATTTGGCTGACAACAGATGATGGCTAATTGGGTGCCTATATCATAAATAGTTTAGCCTAATTTGATTCTCTTTCTTGGGTGTGGGAAGGAGAGAAGGGGAAAAGATTGAGCAAAGATAGGGCACAGAGAGTAGAGAAAACCCAACTATATAAGGTTTTACCTAATAAACTAATGCCATTATGGATAGAAGTCATACAATACATCAACATTCATCACAAAAAAACAAATCAAACACGGTCACAATGACAACTAACTGGAACTCAAGCAAACCAGCACAACACATGTTACTCACTCAACAAAGAAAAAAACTTTTTCTAAGGACAATGGTTTTGTCACATATTTTATGAAAACAATACAAGATTAGGAATAGGAAATAGATTATAAAATCAAGAAGTAGGGTTAGAATTAGCAAGGAGTTAAATAAGACATTATTGATGATCAAGAGTGAATCAAAATAACCATGAACTGGTGAAATGATGATAAATGATACAACCAAGGATATGAAGTGTTTAGGGAGGAAGTTTTTTTATGGAAATAATATAGAGGCATTACCAAGGAGAAAAGTAGAGAGGCAAAGGTTTAATATATCAAGGTAGATATTGCCCAAGGACAACAATCAGATGACAAGAAAACTAGAGTAGAAGAAGTCCAGATATATATAGTGAGATTATAGATTAGAAAACCACTATAATATAATATAACATTGTCCTTACCGATCTAGTCGAAAAACTTAATACCAAAGAACTATCCTATCAACCTAGCCAAGAAGTCTGGTAATTGATCCTTGGGATCCATAACAAAACTACTTGCGAGCTGGGGATAAGAAAGCGAATGGAGCATATTCAATAGCTTCGAAAGGGTTCCTTCTAGCAAATGTCGCTTCAAGTTCCATGATCCTAACTTGATCATCTTGTAGTGCTTCTAAGCAGAGCCTTCTAGTAGACCAAAAATTAGACTAGAAGAGTTGAAGATAAAAGAGACTAGTTTTGACATAAAGTAACTTTTAATGGAGAAAATATACCATGTTTTGAAAGACTGACTGGGCTTTCCATTTCTAACTAATCTAGCGACCTACAGTCACATTACTTTGATACCACTTCTGTCACACCCGGTTTTAAGGACAAAACCGAATGCATTGCATATGTATGTCAGGATATATTTCCACACATATGTTGACATCACAAGTGTAATATATAAAATGAAAAATGCATAAAAGTGTAAAGAAAGATTATAATAACATATTACACTTCGAACAAACATAATGTATTAACCTTTATCCATCAAAGTACAGCAAAACATGGACATCCTTCCACAGGAAGATGACCGGGGGTATCTCTAGACTAGCATCCATGGAGTTCAGCATAATAATCTTCATCTGCAAACTTCTGATCAAAATTAAGCAAGGGTGAGCTCACTTATGGTCGGGGCTTAGCAAGTGGGGTGAAAATGCAAGGTAACAAGGTAAGGCTAAAGTTTCAATGCGGTTAGCATTTTAGTTGGTCAACATCTGATTATCAACACCTGATTACTAAGTATAAGTATATACCAAACCCATTTAAGCATAAGCAATAATCTTCAGCATATATATCATCAACATAAATATATCACCAGCATAAGCTCAGAACCACTTGAACCAAAAAGGACCATGATTTATTTTCATCTTCAAGTTCAACTATCATGTGAGGGTCCAGGCCCCTCGTAACCGTGAGCATGGCTGATATATTAGTTTTACACTCTGCAGAGGTGGCACATCTTTACCCATGAGTCGTGATTCTCTTCTAGCCCGGGTTTGCAAGTCTCGTATTCACTTCCGAGGTGACTAGCTAGGGTCTCACTACGAGGCTTTTCCCTAGAGTCCTTAATATGCAGATGTTGGAAATGGTCAAACTGCATAGAGCACATCTGACGTAACCCAACTTATAGTCTAGTCTGCAGGGTAAAGCTTGGGAACTATGCCCATATCCAATCTACCTGAGCTGGAAATATAAGTGCTTAGCAGATGCCCCCGTTCCGGTCAACCACAACCAGCACCCCTACATAAGACTTCCCTAGTTATTTAGCCAAGGTCGTCCCATACCACCCTCATGGTAGCACTGTTTTCCTAGGTGGTCACTACATGTTCCAATTAAATCATATGATCTTGCTTAATCATTGGATTAACAACAATAATGTAAACTTACCATTTGGGACATTAATATCATAAACATGAGTGATTGCATAAAGTTAAGTTATAGTAATAGCATAGTTACTAAGGTAAAGTACAATACCTAGGTTTGATCAGGGAATAAGGTTGGAAGGGTTAGGTGTATCTGAGTAGATAACCCATCAAATTATGCATATATCCAAGAGTAAACTTTATTAAATGTATTGTTTGGGATCAAAAAGAGTATGTAGAGGGAGAAGTCCGCTTGCCTTGCTTATAGAAAACTTGAGATTCTTCCATGGAATAGATCTTGATTCTCAACTACTGGATCAATCTCTAGACATTGCATAAACAAACAAGAAGAAACAAACACCACTCAATAACATACAACATTCACCCTAGACTAGACTAAAAGAAAACATAATAAAAAGATCATTTTCACTTCAATAACACAAGCAAAGGTTATAGCAAATGATGCTCTTTTTGAAAAGGTTTGGTTTTATATTTTCTAACACAAGACATAAGCTTAGAAATACTTTAATTATAGATATATAAACATTAAGTTTAACAATTTAGTCTTTTATAAAACTCATATGTGGTATGCTAAGATTAAGGGTTCATAAGATGATAAAAACATCATAACATTATTAACCCTTTTAAACCTTTTAAAAACAATATGTGTTGTATATCTAAGGTTAATGCGTATGAAATACATTATTAATTTATGAAGCATTATGGAACATATAATAGAACATTTATTTGAAAAGACCTTATGATATAAGCCTAAACATATTTTATGTGAAAAGATCATTAAACAAATAGTTATATTTATTTTCATTAAGAAAATACATGGTCTAATAGATTCTTATGAGAGAGATAATGAACACTTAATTATCTTTACTTTTATTAACAAAACACTTAGCCTATATTATTATTAAGAAAGCTATATTCAAGGACAATATATAAACTAACATTTTAATTATAAAAAGAACATAAAAATTAATTTCTTTATTTTATCCTTTAGGAGAAACTAAGTAATATACATAAATAATATGGACTCAATTTAATAGAAGAATTAATCATGCCTAGAAAACTAATTAAGTCATTTTAAATTAGAAACAAATGATCTAACTTATTAATAATAAAACTATATTCGATATTATATAAACTATCATTTTAGTTTATAAAAGCAAGAACACTAATTAATCCATTTTAACACTTATTTTAGAAAAAGCTCTATATTACTTTTAAACATTGTGAGACATAATATATCATCATTTATAAGAACTTGAATATAAGGCTGAATTAAGTTTTATGGGAAATATAATTAGACATATATTTATCTTTTATTTTTATGAAAAAACATATGGTCTACAGTTTGTTTTAAATTTCTATTTAAAAAGCCTATACTTAAACACCTATAATAAACATTGCTATATTATGAAAACTCGATATCTATTGAGAAGACCATTTTAATTTTCTTGTATAACAACCGTAATTCAAATTAAACTATGGAAATAAGTGAACTGTTAAAAACACTAATTAAAATGTTTATCACATAATACTAATTAATTTACAAAAACATGTAAATTGTTGTAACTGTAAATTTAAACTAATTAGCGCACTAAGAAAATATTATCTAATTTGCTTAGATATCGAATACATATTTTTAAATAGAAAATATCACCACATGGCCAAATTCTCTATTATGCGTAGATAGAAAGAGGTAAATTGCAGATCAACTTGTCTTCTACCTTGTTTGCAACAGTAGAGAAGGCAGAGTGTGGTTTCGACGAACGACGATGAATGACAATGGTTCAACGCAGAGAAGCAATGGATCGTCCGCGAGCTGGGCGAGCTCCATTGGGGTTGTCGATGGCAAACTCGCTACGTGGGCCCAGACGTGATGAGGAGGGATGGCTACGGTTGCACGACGTTATGGGTAGAGTGCTCTAGCGAGGGAATTCGGCATGTCGACGACGCGACGGATTCTGATGAGGCGAAGAACGACGACGAAGCGAGTCGCAGCAGGGCTGGCGCTTCGGCACAACGCGACACTAGGACATGGCGAAGCTTCGATGACGATGTTTGGCGTGGCGCTACGATTGACCAGCGCGGCGGAGTCTTCCACTTCAGCAGGCGAGGCAGCGGGGAGGCGAGGAGCTGCAGAAGTCGAGCGAGCAGCAAGGGGCAAGTGCACGATCGGGAGAGTGAAAGGGGAGGGAGGCGAGGTTGCAGCTTCAGCTTTATAGGCTAGAGGAGAGGGAGCGAAGAGGACGCTGGAAAGAGGAAGAGCAGCACCATGGCGACATTAATGGTGGAGGCGGCAGTTATTGGAAGCGAGCATCGGCGGCAGTTATTGAAAGCGGGCGTCCACGAGTGGGGGAGAGAAACCAGGCGACACAGTTGGTGGAGAGGTGGGGAGGCGAGAGGACATGATCTGGTGGGTAGCACGTAGGCAGCGACATGCTGAAGCTCTATCGGTGGTGGCATTGAGAAACTGGAATGAGCGAATCCAGATGTTTGGCGAGATGAAGAGGAACAGTGCGCGTCTTGACAAATGAGACCTGCTACATAGAAGAGAGAGTGACGTGTGGGCCCGTAGTGACGGAAAGAAGGAAAAAAGTGCGGCTCGAGGCTAAGCTGGCCGCTCGGCCGGTGATTTCTTTTTTTATTTTTCTTGTCTTTCGTTCTTTTTCTTTTACTTAGATTTTTTAAAAATACATGTATAAATAATTCAAAAATTATAAAAAAAATTTAAAAAATAATAATAACGTAATTGAAATACCCATTAAATATAGCTTATTTTATGGTTAATTCTATTAATAAAATATGATGGACTTTTTAAAAAAGATATAAATCAAATAAAATGAATTATTTTGCAACACAAAAAAATTAACGTCTCAAGGTATATATTTTCCAATACATATTTTTAACAATTCATTATTTCTATAAAATGAGTATTTCTTTCTCACAAAATTAAATCCAAAATTGGATTTGGAAATCAAACAAAAATTATGATTCGGTATGAATACATCAATCACTTAGTAAAATTTTATCTACTCAAGAAATTGTTCCATTTAAATATATCACCCTTTTCATTATTTGGAAACACAAATATTTTCTGTTCTATTAGAAACCAATAACTTTGGATTGCTTTTAGGTGATGAATTTAGGGTGTTACACCGAGAGACATAGCGATTACGTTCGGCAGCTATGGATTAAAATACTTATCTCAACATAATCACATTAATTAGCAATCGTGCAATACATAAATAAAATTGGCACTAGGTCCTAATTAGTTTGGTATTTGATTAATCATCGTTACACTATGCACTTCTAATTTATATACATAATTATAGGTAAAATTAAAAGGATTGTCACGCGGCAAAGCATGTGACACAACGCACTACTCGAACGAAATTAAAAAGGATTGTCGTGCAATGAAGCGCGTGACACAACGCACTACTCGAACGGAATTAAAAAGGATTGTCGCGTGGCGAAGCACGCTACACAAAGCGACGACGCGCGCCAGAGCTACGCGCACGGGGCCGGACTGCGCCGGGGCAGGTCGCGCCGGGGGCCGGGGGCCGAGGCCGCGCCGGGGGTCGCGTGCGTGTCGGGGGAAGGGCTCGGCCAGGGCGGCCGCGGGCAGGGGCCGCGCACGCTAGGGGGAGGACTCGGCCGGGGACACCGCGCAGGGGACGAGGGGAGGAGAGAGAGAGAGAGGAGGGAGGAGAGGGGAAACTCACCACAGACTCAACGAACGACAGCAATCGCTCACCGGGATCCACCCTAGGGCAGGGAGAGAGTGGGAGAGAGGTGGAAGAGGGAGAGAGAGGTTACTGCACGGGAAAGAGAATACGGGGGAGGGGGCGCATGGGGGGCAGGGGGCGCCTGGGCCATGCGCCTAGGGCCAGGCTGGGCCATGGGACCAAGCCGACTTCCCTCTACTCGATCTCACATGCTTTTAATCAAGATCATTCCACAAATCAAACACCAAAACTAGATGAACGCACACCTAGGCACAACATCAGACAAAATATGCTCGGGCATGATGCAACAACAATACCAACTTAGGTTTTGGTTACACGCGATACAGACACTAGTATCTATATTGCTTTGAATATAGAAGGAAGGAGCAAAATAGGAAGAGAAAAAGAGAGTGACGCCTGAATTTGGTGAATATTGGAGAAGAAAATTTATACCCCCAAATCCATGGCGTTGCAGAGCCTCCCTTCCTCTCCCAATGACGTCGTCCCCATCTCTACTCCTCCCATGAAGGCCATGCAATGGGATGCCAAGCTCCCCTCATAGGTCATCGTCGACCTCTCCGGCAATGGGCCCACTAGCCTCCGCCCTCGCATCGGGTCAGCACAGCCCCTGTACGGTGACGCGCTCCACAGGTGTTCAACGGAATGCCCGTGAGGGGCTTTGTGCTGTGCGCAGCCCCTTCCGTGATGCCCGGTGAGGTGCCGACCTTCTTGTTGTGTTTTCGCGTCCATGATGTTCGTTGGAATGCCAAACCAATATACTCTTGTGGTATCGCAGCTAGCAGTCGACGTTGCTCTTTGCACCTTGCTCGTTTGACGAAATGCCGAGCTAAGAAGAAAACCCATGCAACTAGTCTTGGTTCGTCCAAGTTCATTCTATGTGGCTTGTTTTATTTGCAAATTCGTCGATATCATGTGCATAAGTGCGAGCACACGTATGTGTGGGCGAATAGGTCGTGTGCAAATTGAAGTTTGTAGAGGAGAAAGTGATACATGTGTGCTTGCGATCGGAAAGCCGATAAGTTGTATGTGTGGATGAAAGGAGTAGATTAGATGATGAGGACATCACTCCCATACAAACAATGCATGGATCAACAACACGAGCACGTGCACGAAAGCTGAATCTCCAGGTTTGTTCTAACCTAGTTAGTTGTGTTTTAGAGCTTACGCTTAGTGCCATGGATGTTTTAATGATTAGGAACTTTGGAGATGACCACCAACGACTTGGGAAAGGCTAAGGTGTCGAGGAGGAGCAGCAAGGGCGTCCACCATAGGAAGGAGATCAAGTCCGACTCGGCTGCGATTCTATCTTTGGTTCTAGGACCAATATACACTAAAATGGATGCCTAGTACGCATCCGACCGTGTATCGTGTTGGAGCCCATTAGGGGTACCCCTAGGGGTTGTGCATGCCCCTAACCTCTATTTTAATAGCAGCCGCTAGCAATATTAGGGTTTTGGTTTTGCTTAGATCATATCTGTCATCGAACATTATCGTGGTTCATCGGTTTGTGAGACCCCACCTCGTGATCACTGCATTTTTGATTTGATTCTTCCTGTTCTTGCTTTTGTTCTTTATTGCGCTTGTAGGAATAAGCCTTTGTGGCAAGGTCACTCGTGCGTCACGGGTGATAACCAATGGAGCAGTGATGTAGTGGTTGCAAGGATCCGTTTGCTCAAAATTATGATGAATTTTTTTGTCACAAAACACTTGTATGGTCGATGACATGGCAGGTGACATGGCAATCATATTGTGATATTTTGGTTCATCACTAAATACATTGATGCCTACAACCATCCAAAAGATAATGCATATATTTCACATTCATCCAATGTCACAACTTTTTCCAACATCTATATATTTCAAGCAAAATATGTCCAACACACAAAAGAACATGGTTCATAATTCTTTAACCAGACATGTACTAAAACTCTATAGCAAGAGAACACATATAATAGATTGTAAGTTGCAGTTCCATATAGCAAACATAAGGATAAAAGGAGGTCCACAATTTTGTGAGATGTGTCTTCAAGATGGTTGACACTAGCATCTTAGCAAGCATGCTTAAGGATTCACCTGATCATGACTAATACTTAATATTTGTCGAAGTAGGATGCTATTTTCTGCTAAGGACTTCTTTAAATCTACAATCTCAGTTGATTGTTTAGCAATGGTTGCTTCAGAGGATTGTGACTTGGCCTTTAAGGTATCCATATCTTCTCGAAGTCCATCTTTTTCTCGCCTCTCATTGTCCAGTTGAGACTGAAGTTCTTGCATTCTTGCTGAAACAGTCCCTGTGTTGCTTCTCTTGGAGGAGGGCAAAAGGCCAGCATTGTGAAGAAATTTACTTGAACCAGGCAGAACATTGGAAACAACTTCTGTTGCAGACTTTGCAAGCTGTCCATCTTCTACTGGTGTTGGCACCATTGCTTCCATATCACCCTAGCATAATTATTAAAACTTAATATAGTATAATACATAGTGGAAAGTAGTAAAAAAAAGGAAAACATGTACTTACTATAGCTTTCTGAACAACTTCACTAAATCCTTTTTTCTTGCTACAATGCATCTCCTTGAAAAGATCAATTGCACTAGGTTCAACATCTTTATATTTTTCTTATCTCTGAAAAATAGTCAAATAAATTTGATCAGCATGGAGATGAAAACATATTAATTTGAGTGCAACAATTTGATCAACATGAAGATCAAAACATAAGCTTATTATAGTAATGTTTTCTTATGAGTAATTAAATGATAGCAAAAGTATACATCAGCTACTAATACAACTATCAAGTCTAAATTCTTAGCTACTAATACATCAGTTGTTAAGCAAAATTATGCATCAGTTATCAACAATAATACATCAAGTGATGTTCGCCTACTATTGTTGCAGTGCAGCTGTTGTTGGCCCTATGTTACTACAATGCAGCACTAGGATGCATTTGCTTCCAAAAAATAACAAGTGAACATGTTGGAAGACAATTGGCACACAACAGTGGACAATGCCATGAATAGGATAATGTGCTTCATCCATGTGTATACGCTAAAAACATGAACTAGGAACTAGGAACAATGCTATAAATACACACTGCATTGAAGTGATTGTATTGGTAGTAGTAGCCATTTATACAATAACCAAGATTGTGAAAAGCAACAAGTTCCTCCAAACATAACACAATTAGTTTCTTACCACTACATAAGTTTTTGCAACGTATGATTGAGATCCTGTGCACTGTGGAAATTGCACCTTCTCATGATTAAGTTTGTTCTTCACACAATTGTTCTGTATATAAAATACAATTGTAAGGTAGACAAATAGCAATGATAAATTAATAGATTATGTTTATGAATATACAATCAACTTTAGTCATAAACCGAGTGCAGCTTGAAACATATTTTCATAATTGCAGGAGTTATCTTTTCATCATAAATCAGAACAAGAACAAAATACTTTTAGAGGATAATATGGACATTGGAAAGCATATATGACACTTCGATAATTTTGTCTTGGGTTACATTAATATTTAGTGAAGGTAAATAATAAGTCTGTCAACTCATATAAGACACTGAAATGGTTGCTTGGTTGTTGTTCTTTCAGTGAGTAAGACACAACTCCTTAACCGTCACTCTGATTTTAGTGATTCTCGATCCCACGACCTCATAGCAACGCGTAGATCATTAATATGCAGTTTGTTCTTATGTTTGGTGTGATGTTAATTTTGTCTATACTATGCTTGTTTGTATTGCTACGACTAGCAGTGAGGTCACAAGGATCTGAAGATCATCCTGGTACCTGGAATCTCAAGTCCTAGGCAAGTTTTTCCCTTGACCACATTTATTAACCAATAATGTTCTTTAATATCACTTATTCATGCATAGGTTTAATTTTGATGGGACCCAATAGGTCACCCTAGTCTGATTATCTTTTACCTTGTTTACCCCTGAATCATTTGGGTAGTTTTGCTATTGCTTTATATGGTTTTGGGTTAATATTTCATTATATCCATGTTCCAATTATTCTGTTATTTTATTTATGTTCATGCCAAGATCATTATCTTTAATTGGAACATGGAGCTTAACTTGAGAAACACGTGCCGCCACAAAGGTGGAATGGGACGCCCTTGGCTGACTAACTAGGAAAGCTAGTGGAAGACTACCTTACCCGAAAGGGGCAAGGGCAGTAGGGGAGTTGCATGCAGGGAGGTTCTTGGGTTGATTTTGCTGCGATGGCAGTCAGACGAGGGATTCCTGCAAGTGCTCTTCCCATACACTGTAGCGGGTTTTCAGAAGCTAGTGGAACTTTGTAAAGGCCACGTAGTGGATCCCTAGCCGTTCACCTCGGTAGTGTCTAAGGGTCTAGCTAACCCTGGCGACATGGGATACACGACTTGTGGGTACAGGGTACAACCTCTGCAGAGTGTAAAACTGGTATACTAGACGAGCTCACGGTCAAGAGCAGCTCAGGACTCTTGCATGATTAAATTATGGAACTAAATTCAATTTGTCATTTGCATTGCATGGGATTTGTTATTAATTTTGTTCTATTATTATTATGGTTTGGTATTTACTTACATCTAGTAATTGCTAATAAAATTTGACCAACTTTAAAAGCAATGCTCAGCTTTAACCATTCTCTTTGGTAAGTCTTACACTTCATGAGCTCCCACCTTTGGCAAGTTCATGCACATTATTCCCCACAACTTGTTGAGCGATGAATATGTGTGAGCTCACTCTTGCTGTCAAACACCCCCCATAGGTCAAGAATAGGTACCACAGGATGAGGCGCATGGTGGATGCTGCGATGTGTTCGTGAGAGGTCTAGGTCATCATCTCCCAGTCAACTTTGGGTTACTAGATCGTTGTCTCCTTACGATGTAATTATTTATTTATTTTGTATATAACTCCTATTATATAATAAAGTTGTGACATTCGTTTCTTTACCACTATTTATCATATGTGTGAGACTTGGTCCCAGCAAAACTGGTGTTTATGTTCGCGCCCGAGTCCCTAAAACCCGGGTGTGATAGAAGTGGTATTAGAGCAATGTTGACTGTAGGACGAAACCTAGATAGAACTGGACAACCATTGTCTACTTACCTTTGCTACTCTGATTCTTTCTAAACTTTTCTTAATCTTTTCTCATCTATTTCCGCTTTACTCTGATTATTCTTACCTTTTCCTTCTAAAGACAAAAGTGGATTTCACACTTTGAAATCCTGTGCCTAAAGTGACTTTAGAAATAGGAGACCTACTCTTAGGAACAAAAACAAAACTATTTTTATAGGTATATATACGCTTGAGTGTTTGTTCTTATGATACTTGTTTGATTTGGATCTTTGATTGAGTGTGATGAGTTGTGGAGTAATGTCCATAATTGCATCTGCATATACACCTAGACATAAGGGAAAATATTTATAAAATAGACAACACAGAATGTTCCCTATTAAAAATATATCTAGTTTAATAGAGTCATCTTATCTTAAAAGACTCGCTCTTATCTTAATAGATCTATCTTATCTTAAAAGATTCTCTCTTACCTTAATAAATTCATCTTATCTTGAAGAGATTTTATCTTATCCTAATAGATCTAACTGACCTCCAAAGATTCTACATTATCCTTATGGATTCATCTTATCTTGAAAGATTCGTCTTATCCTAACCATTTACTTATCTCATCCTAAAGTAATAACTATGATCTAATTAATGAGATCTCATCTAGTCTATTCTAGTCATACCCAATCCTATCTAATCTATTATGATCATACCTAATGTGAGTCAATCAAACGTGATTAGCTAATGCTGAGGGAATACATTAGACCCTGCCCCTATAAACAAGTTTGAGATATTAGATCAACCTGACCCTACCCAATAACTTGATCTACAAAAGCAGGTTACATAACTAATCCCATTTAGCATATAGCTACCTACTAAACCCTCTACCCATCTGTTGCCTACCGATCTATCTTGACCTCTTGTCCCAAACCCAAAGGGTGACACCCAGGCTCAAGATGGAAGAGACCAATCTCATTAAAGAAGATTAGGAATCAAGCTAGACCCCCAAAGGAAGCTCGATTATGCCATAGTACACTCATTCTATGTCTACACACACCTAGTAGCTAAAATCTGATGTACCCTTGTTTTCTATGCTACACCTGCTAATGGCATGAAGAATTTTAAGTTTATAAAAAAATATACTAATTGGAAGTTCCAAAAAAGAGAGAGAGATACTAGAACTTCGTAAAGATAAAGTCAGCTTGATATGCTTAACTAAATGATATCATTAAATAGGATTATAGAATCTAATGTGATCTAAATGAATGTGGTCTATTTAAACAGATTATTGGTACTTGTAGAAGAGATTAGACCCTACTAACCAGGTGTTAACCTAACTTAGCACATTAGACCAACTCAACCATGAGCAAAAGAGCTAACCCAACCAATAGAGTCATGATGGATTGTATAATCTATTTGTCCCCACCAAATATCAAAGAAGACTTTTGACCTACATCATGTAGTACATCTCATCCATATCTATCTTAACCATATTCCCCAACTCTGATAAAATACACTAACATCGAATCAATGAGATCAAGACCGGAGAAGAAAAGATCGACATCGACAAGGAAGGATATGACAGTCAAAGCGAATCTCGAGATGAATCAAGAATTAAACATTTTGGATAAAGTCTTTTTCCTACCATAATCTATTCTTGCCCTAACCTATCCATCTCTTACCCCACATAATATGTAGCTAGATACCTATGCTCTCCCAATCATCCACTATGGACTAAAAAAATCGAGACTCTGGATTGTTGAACCAACTATAGACCAAATGCCAAATTACAAACTAATCCCCTGCATCCCTTCTCCTTACAAATCTCGAGGACAAGATTTCTGTTAAGGGGGGTAGGATTTGTAGTGCCCAAAAAAATGTAAATGATGAAGGTGGAGTTGAATCACTTATATGTTTGCCTCTATTTAATATAAGCATGTGAACATCATATTTTAAAGCAAGTAATTAACCAATAATACCTGAAATAATTTATGCATCATGTTGACTTTTAGTTGTGTGTGCATTTAATAGTAGTCACATTGATATACAAATTAGAAATGTAAAGACCAACTTGAGTATTTGGAAATGGGTAAATAATTAAGAATGGGGGAAAAGAAAGAAAATATTAGACAGAAAGATAAATTCAAATAATGGATTCAGCCCACACTAGAGTGCTCAAATATCATGTTTGACCTAAGTCCAAATTTGCCACAAGGATTTGAATTTGAAATTTAAATTCAAAATGAGAAAAAGAAAATCAGAAAAGAAAGAGGAAAGAGGTAGTGGTCACATGGGCTGAAATACACCAAAACCGGCCCAATCCCCAATCCCAACCTGCGGCCCACCTTGCTGCCGCAGTACTCGGGTGCGCTGCCAAATGGGCTCGCGGGTCAGCCTCCGCAGGGGTGCACGCCTCCGCTCTCCAGTTCACCTCCATGCGGGTCCAGGGACGTCAGCCGTCGCGTGCACATAAGCCACCGCAACGTGGAGCCCAGTCGTCAGACCCTCTCCCCATCTCGCGCACGCGCCTCAACTCACCGCCATGTAGGGCCCCTCGGTTGACAAACCTTCTTCCCCTCGTGGATCGGATCGCGCTGACCGGATCGGCCGTGAACTCAGGAGCGCGCCTACTAGCTTGACCTTCAAACCGCCTGGCCGAAATCCCTGCCTGGAAATTGTTCCTAGACACTATAAGAATTTCCCCTTGACCTGGCCATCAAAACCCTGTGGTCTTCTTAGAGGCGGATAGGGTTGTGGCATCGCTGCCATGGGGGCACCGTGGTCACCACCATCGGTCTGATCCCACGCTATCTAGGGAGCTTCGCCTCGATACGTGAGTGGTGTCCACGGGGGATTTGGCAGCCGGGGAGCAGTGAATTCATCACCGGTGTCGGGTTTCGCCATGATTTCGCCGTGCTGCGTGGGCAAGGCCACTGCCGCCCCAATCCGTGGTAAGGACTCTACCCTTATTTTCGCTAGATCTCATACAGCGTTTTGCACTTTACGCTTGTGTATTCGGACGCCTGGTGGCGAGGATTGACCGGTGCCGGCCATGTTGCCGTCGTACCCTTGCCCTGCGCCGCCGTACCCAACCAGCTGGGAGAGACGAACCCGTGGCCACCGTTGATCCGGTCACGGACGACTAGGATTAGACGTCGAATACCGCTTCGTGCGATGGGGCCTGTGCCGTGGGATGAGATCGGACGGTTCTAGGTTACTCTCTCACTTTAAATATTAACCAGTGATCTTGGATCGTGTGGTTATCAACGCATATCAGATCGAAATCTAATCCGAGGCATGCAATCCTGATCGAAACGACTGTTAGCCCACGGTACCCTTTCAATCGAGCAAATTTGATAAAGACCCCCTCAAGTTTTTGGATATAAACCCGCAGTCCATCGACCATGCGCTTGAGTCTTGGGATTCTTGCACCGAAGCCCTGCCTTTCCCGTTATTTGGCACGCAGTACAGGGAGTTAGGAAAAATCAGAGAAATTGATTGGAAATGGATTTTTAATATAAAAATAATTGCTAGAATTTGTTTAATTCCTAGAAAATGCATATTAAGTCCAAATTGATCCATCCCAGTTTCTATAATTTTGTAATATTATTGTTTATCAACTAGTGCCTCTGTTTTGACATGAAAACTAAATTAAAATTAATCTTCTAATTAATCTTGTACCTAGCACATAGAACCTTCGAAAATTCATAACTTCTTCGTTTTAATTCCGAATTGACTCGTTCCAGTTGCGTTAGTCTCGTATAAGTATTTGCTACGCAGTAACAACATTAATTATACCATATTGCATAATTTTATATTTAGATATTTATGTATCCTATGTCTACTAGATTAGCTCTTCTAAATCAAGACTAACCTGCCCATAATTATAATGTGGTTAAAACATGATCTCTAGTTAAGTTATAATTAAGATTAAAGTTGAATTAATTATTCAAAGAATATTCTCTCATATGGTGTATACTAATCAATTCATAATATAGTTTAATCACATAGATCTTCCATAAGTCACAACTCCTTAACCGTCACTCCAATTTTAGTGATTCTTGATCCCACGACCTCGTAGCAACGCGTAGATCATTATTATGCAGTTTGTTCTTATGTTTGGTGTGATGTTAATTTTATCTATACCATGTTTGTTTGTATTGCTATGACTAGCAGTGAGGTCACAAGGATCTGAAGATCATCCTGGTACCTGGAATCTCAAGTCCCAGGCAAGTTGTGCCCTTGACCACATTTATTACCCAATAATGTTCTTTAATATCACTTATTCATGCATAGGTTTAATTTTGATGGGACCCAATAGGTCACCCTAGTCTGATTATCTTTTACCTTGTTTACCCCTGAATCATTTGGGTAGTTTTGCTATTGCTTTATATGGTTTTGGGTTAATATTTCATTATATCCATGTTCCAATTATTCTGTTATTTTATTTATGTTCATGCCAAGATCATTATCTTTAATTGGAACATGGAGCTTAACTTGAGAAACACTGTGCCGCCACAAAGGTGGAATGGGACTGCCCTTGGCTGACTAACTAGGAAAGCTAGTGGAAGACTACCTTACCCGAAATGGTTGCTTGGTTGTTGTTCTTTCAGTGAGTAAGACACAACTCCTTAATCGTCACTCTGATTTTAGTGATTCTCGATCCCACGACCTCATAGCAACGTGTAGATCATTAATATGCAGTTTGTTCTTATGTTTGGTGTGATGTTAATTTTGTCTATACTATGCTTGTTTGTATTGCTACGACTAGCAGTGAGGTCACGAGGATCTAAAGATCATCCTGGTACCTGGAATCTCAAGTCCTAGGCAAGTTTTGCCCTTGACCACATTTATTAACCAATAATGTTCTTTAATATCACTTATTCATGCATAGGTTTAATTTTGATGGGACCCAATAGGTCACCCTAGTCTGATTATCTTTTACCTTGTTTACCCCTGAATCATTTGGGTAGTTTTGCTATTGCTTTATATGGTTTTGGGTTAATATTTTATTATATCCATGTTCCAATTATTCTGTTATTTTATTTATGTTCATGTCAAGATCATTATCTTTAATTGAACATGGAGCTTAATATGAGAAACACGTGCTGCCACATGGGTGGAATGGGACGCCGTTGGATGACTAACTTGGAAAAACTAGTGGAAGACTACCTTACCTGAAAGGGGCAAGGGTAGTAGGGGAGTTGCATGCAGAGAGGTTCTCGGGTTGATTTTGCTGCAATGGCAATCAAACGAGGGATTCCTGCAAGTGCTCTTCCCATATAATGTAGCGGGTTTTCGGAAGCTAGTGGAACTTTGTATAGGCCTCGTAGTGGATCCCTAGCCATTCACCTCGGTAGTGGCTAAGGGTCTAACTAACCCTGGCGACATGGGATACACGACTTCTGGGTACAGGGTACAACCTCTGCAGAGTGTAAAACTGGTATACTAGCCGAGCTCACGGTCAAGAGCAGCTCAGAACTCTCGCATGATTAAATTATAGAACTAAATTCAATTTGTCATTGCATTGCATGGGATTTGTTATTAATTTTGTTCTATTATTATTATGGTTTGGTATTTACTTACATCTAGTAATTGCTAATAAAATTTTGACCAACTTTAAAAGCAATGCTCAGCTTTAACCATTCTCTTTCGTAAGCCTTACACTTCATGAGCTCCCACCTTTGGCGAGTTCATGCATATTATTCCCCACAACTTGTTGAGCGATGAACATGTGTGAGCTCACTCTTGTTGTCTCGCACCCCCCACAGGTCAAGAACAGGTACCACAGGATGAGGCGCATGGTGGATGCTGCGATGTGTTCGTGAGAGGTCTAGGTCATTGTCTCCCAGTCAACTTTGGGTTGCTGGATCGTTGTCTCCTTACGATATAATTATTTATTTATTTTGTACAGAACTCCTATTGTATAATAAAGTTGTGACATTTGTTTCTGTACCATTATTCATCATATGTGTGAGACTTGGTCCCAGCACACCTGGTGTTTATGTTCACGCCCAGGTCCCTAAAACCCAGGTGTGACACTAGGTCTATTCCTACTATAAGCATATGAAGAGCTAGATGCAAACATGGCATGAGGACTAAATACAACATCATGACATACATGAGAAACAGCATGACTATAACACCTATCATGATGAGCAATACTAGTAATTCTCTTGTCATAAAGATAGGCATGGTTCTTTTTAGAGCTACTAGCCATGGGAGCCTTCCCTTTCCCTTTGTTGAGACTGGAAGTCCTTTGGCTTGTTAAGTTCTTGGTCTCCTTTTGGAAACCAAGTCCATCCTTAAAAGAGGGGTGTCTACGAATGGTGTAGGCATCCCTAGCAAATTTTAGTTTCTCATAATTATCCTTGCAAGTCTTAAGTTGAGCATTAAGACTTGCAACATCATTATTTAGCTTAAGAATAGTAGAGGCATGTTTGTTACACGCATCAATGTTAAAATCTTTGCACCTATTGCAGATAACAACATGCTCTATAGATGAACTAGCAAAATTTACTTCTTCTAACTTAGCATTTAAATTAACATTTAAATTCTTAAGCTTAGAGATAGGGACATTACATGCAGACAACTCAGAAGTCAATAGTTCATTTTTCTTAATTTATAGAGCAAGAGATTTTTGAACATTAATGAATTTATCATGTTCCTCATAAAGAATATCTTCCTGCTTTTCTAGAAGCCTATCTTTTTCATTGAGAGCATCAATCAATTCATTTATTTTATCTACTTTAGATCTATCTAAATCTTTAAATAGATCACTATAATATATTTCATCGTCAGAAGATTCCTCATCACTAGAAGAAGTATACTTAGGTGTATCTTGTGTACGTACCTTCTTCTCCTTAGCCATGAGGCATGCGTGTCGTTCGTTGGGGAAGAGGGAGGACTTGTTGAAGGCCGATGCAGCTAGTCCTTCATCATTGGAGTCGGATGAAGAACAGTCGGAGTCCCATTCTTTTCCAATGTGCGCCTCGACCTTCGCCTTCCTGTAGTTCTTCTTCCTTTCCTTCTTCCCTTTCTTGTCTTGTGCCTGGTCATTGTCATTATCGAGACATTGTGCTATGAAATGACCAGACTTACCACACTTGAAGCAGGAGCATTTCCCCTCGATTTGTTCTTGTTAGGATACGCCTTGCGTCCCTTCAAGGCGGTCTTGAAGCGCTTGATTATAAGTGCCATTTCGTCCTCGTTGAGCCCGACAGCATACACTTGTGCTACCTTGCTAGGTAGCGCCTCCTTGCTGCTAGTTGCTTTGAGAGCATCGGGTTGCGGCTCGTAGAGAGGAAGTGGTAAGTTTAAAGCATCATCCACATACCTCGCTTCCTTCACCATCATGTGCCCACTCACTAATTTCTAAGAATTTCCTCGGGCGTCATCTTGGTGTACCTGGAGTTCTCACGAATAAGTTTTACAAGATGAGGATCAATAACGGTAAACGACCTTAGCATGAGTCGGACGACATCATGATCCGTCCATCTTGTACTCCCATAGCTTCAAATCTTGTTGACAAGGGTCTTGAGCATGTTGTATGTTTGAGTTGGCTCCTCTCCCCTTGTCATGGTGAACCTCCCCAGCTCGCCATCCACCAGTTCCATCTTGGTAATCATGGTGGCATCATTACCCTCGTGAGAGATTTTGAGGGTGTCCCATATTTGCTTGGCATTGTCCAAGCCACTTACTTTGTTATATTCATCCCTGCATAGAGATGCTAGCAAAACAGTAGTAGCTTGTGTATTTTTATGTATTTGCTCATTGATAAATACATGATTGTCAGTGCTATCGAAATGCATTCCATTTTCAAAAATTTCCCAAATACTAGGATGGAGGGAAAATAAGTGACTACGCATTTTATGACTCTAAAATGAATAGTCATCTCCATCAAAGTGTGGGGGTTTTCCAAGTGGAATAGATAGTAAATGGGCATTTGAATTATAAGGGATGCGAGAATAATCAAAAGAATAGTTTTGATTAATCGTTTTCTTTTTTCGACGAAGAGTCTTCATCGTCGTCATCCCTTGGTGAAGAGGAGGAGGCGTCACTGTCGTAATAGATGATCTTCTTTATGCGCCTCTTCTTCTTTCTATCCCTCTTCTTGTGACTTGAGACTGAGTTAGTAGGCTTGTCGTCTTTTGGCTCGTTGACATAGAGGGTCTCCTTCTCCTTGTCGTTGATCACCATCCCCTTACCTTTAGGATCCATCTCTTCGGGTGATTAGTCCCTTAATGAAGAGTATGACTCTGATACCAATTGAGAGCACCTAAAGAGGGGGTGAATAGGTGATCCTATAAAAATCAACTTTAAATGGCACAAACTTGGTTTATGAAATGTTAGTGAAATCAAAACCAAGGTGTTATGACTAGAGAGAGAGGTGACTTCTTCACTTAATTGCTCTTCACAAAGTGAGTATTAAACTTAGAGCAATTATCAAGTGAGTAGAAGCAGAGAGAATCGCACAAGAATAACAACAGGTGACACAACGATTTTTATCCTGTGGTTCAGCCAAGTAGAATACTTGCCTACTTCCACGTTGTGGTGTCCCAATGGACGAGGGTTGCACTCAACCCCTTTCAAGCGATCCAATGATCCACTTGAATACCATGCTTTTCTTCCTTATAGTAGATGTTCCCTTTGTGAGGAATCTCCACAAGTTGAAGTCTCTCACCCTTACAATATTGATCTCAATGAAAACCACAAGAGTAAGGGAGGGAAAGAAACACACGCAAAAGCTAGAGTCACAGCAATGACACGCACATAAGTCGAGAGAAGAGCACACAAACATAGCGCAACAAGTTCACAACTCAACAAGTGCTCAAATCTCAATCACAATGATCCGGATGCGTGCTTGCGGAGTCTAGGCTTCTTAGGATGTTCAATGGAGGCTTGGTGTGTTGCTCCATGCACCTAGGGGTCCCTTTTATAGCCCCAAGACAGCTAGGAGCCGTTGGATCTCCATTTGGTAGGCAATTCTTGCGTTTTGTTGGTTGGCGCACCGGATAGTCCGGTGCATCACCGGACATGAACAGTGCCCGATTTCTTTCCTTCTTTGGTGAAGCCGACCGTTGAGCCCTCGGTCCCCTTGGCACACCGGACACTCTCCGCTACACACCGGACAGTCCGGTGCGGCACACCGTTGTCTCTGGCCACGCGTCGCCCGCTGATCCCACTATCGACCATTGGCGCGGACGCTGTTGGCTCACCGGACAGTCCGGTGCACATAGGACAGTCTGGTGAATTTTAGCCGCAGCGTCCTCGGTGATTCCCAGAGCAGCGAGTTCGTCACTGAGTAACCTGTGCACCGGACAGTGTCCGGTGCACTCGCGGCTGGTGCTCCACTAGATGTTTCAGCTGTACCCCTTTTGAACTTGACTTAATAGAGTTCCTGGCACTTGGACAAGCATGTTTAGCACATAAAACAATTGACTAAGTGTCTAGAACTTACCTTCACACTAGATCCATCTAGATATCCATTTGTTAGTTCTCACCAAGTGTGTTGTGCATCTAATCACCAAAACAGTATGGAAATAGCCCAAGGGCATATTTCCCTTTCACCTTGGACACTTCTGAGGTGAATGGCTAGTGATCCACTATGAGGCTTTTACAAAGTTCCACTAGCTTCAGAAAACCCGCTATGGTTTCTAAGAAGGGCAATATAGGAATCCCTTCTCCAAAAAGCCATCGCAGCATGATCGACCCGAGAACCTCCCTATACGCAGCTCCTCTACCACCCTTGCCCTTTTGGGTAAGGTAGTCCTTCACTAGCTTTCCTAATAAGTCAGCCAAGGGCTTCCCATTCCACCCTTGTGGTAGTACGAATATCTCAAGTTAAGCTCCATGTACCAATTAACACAATGATCTTATCATGAACAATAATTAAAATAGCAGCATAACTGGAACATGACCATAATATAACATTAATTTCAAAACCAGGTAGAGCAATAGCAAAACTACCCAAAAGTTCAGTGGTAAACAAGTTGTGGGATACACAAATCTAGGGAAACCTATTAGGTCCCATCAAATTAATCTAAGCATGTCACAGTGATTAACCGGAACATTATTAGGTAAAGAAGAGTGATCAAGGGCACAACTTGCCTTAGACTCGAGATTCCCAGGTACCCAGTTGGTCTTCAGATTCTCGTAACCTCGCTGCTATTCGTAGCAATACAAACAAACATGGTATAGGCAAAATTAACATCACACCAAACATAAGAACAAACTGCATAATAATGATCTACGCATCGTATCGAGAACCTAGGTTCGAGAACCACTAAGTTCGTAGTTACGGTTAAAGAGTTATGATTTTCTGAAGATTTTAAGTGTTGGATAAAAAGAAACTAAGTGCTTAATTTTTATCTAGATTTCATAACAAACTAAGGTTACCAAATGATAAACAATATTATTATAAATTTAATGCAACTGGAATGGTGTAATTTGGAGTTATATTGAAGAAGTTATTGTTTTTCAAAGTTTTTATATACATAATATTAATTTTATACCCCGAAAAGGGGTCATCAGGGATGTTTCTACAACTTCTAGGGATACAAATGTGAGGATTCCCTCTCAGCCGAGGATGGCAGGTTGGTTCTTGAAAAGTGGAGGGGCTGTTTTGAAAAACTACCACGACAGTGAACGCGTAGTTGCCCTGGACTGATGGATTAGAGATCAAGGGCCCGTTTCAACCCGCAAAGGGGGTACGCTACGGTTCTAATCATGACTTTCGGTTAACTGATCAACAGCCACCCCTTTGCCTTGACTTAGCCATCAGATCTAAAACTTGTGGCTCAGTTTTCATCCACGAAGAGGTATGCTACTTATAATCCTAGCCACTAGTTTAAATCCGACGGCCAATGCTCTTCTCTCTCACCTCGACCATGAACACGATGGCGACGCCGGGCATCCATGGATGCGAGCACGCCGGCGAGCGGTGGATCAGCCATTCGGCGCCCACCCCAAACGCGATGATGTGCAAAAGGTAGTAGAGTATGTGGTGAACTCGATGGGGACGATCATACCTATGGTTGAGCCATGCAGTCCCTCGGCCACGCCCGCACGCGGCATTGCAGTGGTGTTTTTACTCCGGCGAGAGATTCTAGTGAGCCCGGTGCATCTCCCCGACTGGGCAGGCCACGAACACATTCCTAGGGGTGGGTTGAAGCACACAGGGCTGAGGTCACGCTTTGAACGACAACAGGGACACAGACCCATGGCGGTGGCTTCTTTCTCTCTGTTTGCTCCCGCGAGGGTACTCACTGTGCACTCCGGTGCTTCTACTCGCCTATGGCCAAGGGGAGGGTGTAGGGGCTTGCTTATATGCACCTGGGCAGGGCTACAAGGGCAGTGGACGCAGCCTGAAACCCCAGCATTGGTTACGGATCTAGGGAATCCACCCGGAAGCTCCAACGTTTGGTTGGGGAAGAAGCCCACGTAGAGGCAGTCCCACATGGTTAGCGTAGCGAGTGACCGCGTTGGAGGGGTTGCGCGACTGGGCCCATGGTGTCACGTGACCAAGGATATCGAAGTTTGGTGTGCCCAAAGGAGAAGTCGCAACGGGAGGAAGAAGACATTCCTGACAGACGGGGCCCACAGGGTAGCCACTAGACACGCGCGCGTGATTGATCAGGGATGCTGGCGAGAAGGGCCCGCCCGTAAGTGTGACGTGTGTGAGACTCCATGAGGCCAACAAGTGGGGCCTACAAGGCGCCGAGTGTAGGCGCGGCAGCGGATAGTTGGGTCGCGCAGGAGAGCAAGGTTGTGTGGGCTGGTCGAGGGATTTTGGACCCAATTCGGCTTACCCTTATCTTTTTCTTTTATTATTTCCATTTTTCATTTCATTCTCAATTTCAAAATTTCATATTTGAATTCAAATTTGTTGGTGCGTTTCACACAAAAATTAAATGCACAAATAAAAGTGCCAACATGAAGGAATATTATTATTCATTTGTATTTTCTTTATAGTGTGTATTCTTTTCCTTCTCTTTTCTTTTCTTTCTTTTCTACTTCCTTTTTCAAACTCAAATTTTTAAATTTAAACTTGTCTCATGATTTAGAATACAAGTGCAAAAATACAAGAACCCAGCATGGAATGCACATTTCTGTATTTATTTATTTGTTATTTGACTACTTTAATTCCATTAATTGAATATGCACAAAGAAAAGAAAACCAATAATCTTCGAAGGTTCCATAATCCCAAAACACCCACTTATAAATATATATATATATATATATTGATTTTATTTTTCCTTATGCAAATTTTGGGCTTTATAAATCCTTCCCCCCTTAAAAGAAATCTCATCCTCGAGATTACTAAGAAAGGGATATATTTAGTTCAAGTTCTTCAATGGGTATCTTCTATGTCTAGCCACTTATTAGGTAGGATGGGATTTGGTTAAAGCAAGGATACACAGGGATTAGAAAGGTTAGGGTAAGAAGAGCTTTAAGCTAGAGGATGGATCTTGTCTCATTTGGAGATCTGGTTTGGGTCTTATCTTCCCTTGATTTGATTAGGTCGATCATCTTCGATCTTCGGTCTTGGAATCGTCATCCGAGTTGAGGACATATAGTTAAGGTGACTTGTAGGTAAGGACAGATGGTTAGTGGGTAGGTGGCATAGAATGAGTGTATTATGGCATACTCTAGCTTCCTTTGGGGGTCTAGCTTGACTTCTGTTCTTCCTCAACGAGGTTGATCTCTTCCTTCTTGAGCTTTGGTGTCTCCATCCGGGTTTGGGACAAGAGATTAAGATAGATCAATAGGTAACAGCTAGATAGAGCATCTAGTTTAGTAGGTAGCTATAAGTTAAATGAGATTAGTTATGTAACCTGTTATGTAGGTCAAGTTGTTGTTCATGGCTAAGTTGGTTTAAGGTACCAATTTAAGTTAAAACATGTTTGTAAGAGTAGGATTTACTCTATCTCCCTAGTATTAACTAACGTTAAGTGACTTACTTTAGATTAGATTAGCTTAACCATATTAGATCAAATCACATTAATTTAGATGGGATCTAGATTAGATTGGTATGACTAGCTTAGATGGATAAGACCTAGTTAATTTTGGATTAGATCATGGTTGTTACTTCATGATGAGATAAGCAAAGTGGTTGGGTTGAGATGGACGGGTAAGATAGAATCTTTTTAAGGTAAGATGGATCTTATTAGGGTAAGGTATATCTACTTGATGAAATGGATCTTGATGAGGACATCAACACCAACACGAGCACATCTACACCAGCAGCACCTTCTCCAGCCCAGGCGCCATCTTCACCAGTCCAGGCGCCACCCCTTCCACCTGGGCCAGTGACTCGGGCCCGTGCAAGAGAATTGAACTACATCATGCTGTTAAAGAACGAAGGCCCGGAAGAATAGACGACCAGCCCAACTGCGGCCCATAATGGACGACCTAGGGTTGGCCGCCCCTAGGGGCTGCGCCCCCTCTCTATTTATCCAGGAGCTGCGCCTCCTTTATTTCTTGAGTTTTGTTTTAGATCTAGCTTTAGCTACTCTCGAGCACGCGCAAATCTGTGCTGTCTTCGTGTATTCAGAACTCCACCCTCGAGTAATAGATTAGATTGCTCGCATCTTTTTCTTGTTTGTTCTTCGATTGCGCACAGGAAACGATCTTCGTGATCAGGCCGATCTCGCATCAGCAAGGTCGGTAACCACAGGGAGTTGGTTCAGCGATTGCATTGGCGCCTCGGGCTTGCTCGTCGTAGTCGGATCGCAAGGGTCATCTTCCGCCAAATCGGAATTATCTCTACTCGCCGAAAGATCGGGCACCTCAGCTACATCAATTGGTATCAGATTTCCAGGTTGATCGGTGAGTTTATCGAGTGTTTTTTTTCCTACAGTCCACAAAACCACATAAAAATTCAGGTTAGACCTTATCCCAACACCCTTTTGAGCCTCGCACTTTCTTTCAATAATCTGCATTGTTGAATTTGTGTGCTTTCGCGTCATTTGTTGCTGGTTGCATTGTGTTCTTCCACCATTCAAACCCTAGCGCGGCCACCATCTCCCCTTTGATCACGCCACAAACCGAGTCAACATCGTTTCCTTGTTTTTCTCCTTCGGTTACATCAAAAAAAACAGAAAAAACAAACCGAGTCAACGGCCGTTTCCTTGTTTTTCTCCTTCGGTTACGAAAAAAAAACAGAAAAAAAAACAAACCGAGTCAACATCGTTTCCTTGTTTTTCTCCTTCGGTTACATCAAAAAAAAACAGAAACAAAAGACAACGAAGGAGAAAGGATACGGTTGTTTCATCCCGGTCGTTTGAATACATAACTTGAGGTACCTTCCTTAAAACGGGCATAACTTTTCGCTCGGGTGTCCAAAAAATCTGAAATTTTTACAGGAGCTTGTTGACACCATTCTAAGGCCGGCCAAACTGACCTTTGGTCTGTTTGGGTTTCGACAAAATTGTCAAAAAAATTCAGGAAGATAAAGAAAAAAATTCGTCAAAGTTCTCGCACGCTTTTCAGAGAACTTCCTGATTTTCTGTAGACCACATCTGATCTCTGTTTTAGGTGAAACTTCGTCTAGCTCCTATTTTGTTGCTTCTTGTGCTGAGAAAAATATCAAAAAAATCATACAAAAAAGAAAAACAAAAATCACTTGTGATTCCTACTAGTGGCCATTCTGCTAGTTCCATCCGTCTTTTGCACTTGTGGCCAACAATATAGTTTCGTGTTCTGCACTATAATTCAACTTTGCATTATTGTTTGATTGTGCTAATCATTGACTTGAGTGCAGCCTACCCACAACTCCACATATTTCTACGACGAGCAGGTTTCTGTTTCTCCAGGCAATCGCTCATCCAATCTTTCACCGGTTCCACCTGTTGGTTGCAGTTCACCACTGTGGCTTGGTAAGAACGGATAAGAATTTGATAACAGCACTAGTGTGAGCGCCTTGTGAGCAGTACACCCCTGTTTTTTGTCGTTGTTTTTTTTCTTCTTTTGGTGTTTTGGTGTTTGCGCTAACTATGGCAGGAGCACACGACACGGTGGATGCCCAGTTGCTGGAAATAAGGGGATAAGTTGATGGACTTGCTGATGACATTAGGACGATGCATGAACGGCTTGATTCAACGGTCACTTCGACGACTGAGCGTTTCAACCAGCTTGACCTTGCTCAAACGGCGACTCGCACCACACTCGACACCATCCTGGCACGCCTTGATGCGTTGACCACAAAGATGGAGCAGGACTACGGCGGTGACACTGAGTGGGAAGATGGAGATCGCCGTGGTCGTGCACGCCGTGTGGTTCGTCATCCCCCTAATGACTTATTTTCTATGATTAAATTTAAAATTCCACCTTTTAATGGCAAATATGATCCTGCTGCATATCTTGATTGGGAGTTAGAGGTTGAACAAAAATTTTCATGCCATGATATTGCTGCACATTCTCAGGTTAAAGCTGCTATTAGTGAATTTACTGATTTTGCTTTAATTTGGTGGCGTGAGTTTAAAATAAAACATCCCACTACCATTCCAACCACTTGGGATCAGTTGAAAGCTGCGATGCGACATCGATTTGTGCCTTCGTATTATGCTCGTGATTTGCTTAATAAAATGCAGCGTTTTCAGCAAGGTTCTCAATCTGTTGAGGACTATTTCCAGGAGTTACAAAAAGGTATGATTCGTTGTGGGATATTAGAGGACAACGACGCTGCTATGGCACGTTTTCGTGGTGGTTTAAACCGCGAAATCCAAGATATACTTGATTATAAGGAATATTATGATATGACTACTTTATTTGAATATGCTTGCAAAGCTGAACGTGAAGTGCAGGGACGCCGCTCGAAGCCATATTCTAACCCTTTTGCAGGACGAAGCTCGACATCCACCTCAGCACCAGTTCCCCCTGCGCCATCCACATCCACCACTACTCCACGCGAGAAGACAACCAAACCAGCCAGCACTGCCCCACCCACAGGTCGTACACGGGATATTCAGTGTCATCGCTGTAGAGGATTTGGCCATGTGATTCGGGACTGCCCAAACAAGAGCACTTTGCTCATTCGTGACGATGGTGAGTACTCTTCCGCTAGTGATTCTGAAGAAATTGAACATGCACTACTTGCCACTGACCATGCAGCTAAGGCGGAGGTACATGTCAACCCGGGCGACGCTGATAGGTATGGAAGTCTTGTTGTGCAGCGTGTTCTCAGTACACAGGTCGCTTTGCCCGAGAAGAATCAGCGACACACTCTGTTCCATACAAAGGGTGTTGTGCAGGAGCGGTCAATTCGCATCATTATCGACAGCGGCAGTTGCAACAACTTGGCGAGTACCATGCTGGTCGAAAAGTTATCGTTACCCACTCGTAAGCATCCAAACCCATATCACATTCAATGGCTTAATGATGGTGGTAAAATAAAAATCACACGTTCCGTGCGCGTTCCTTTCTCCATGGATGCTTATTCTGATTTTGTTGATTGTGATGTTATTCCCATGGAAGCATGCTCTTTGTTACTTGGTCGACCTTGGCAATATGATACTGATAGCTTGCATCATGGTCGTTCGAATCATTATTCTTTCATTTTTAAGGGTCAGAAAATAATTATACATCCAATGACACCTGAACAAATTGTTAAAGATGATCTTGCCCGAGCTGCTATAACGGCTAAACAACTTGATCCATCGCCCTCTGTTCCTTCTGAAATCAAGTTGAAGGCTCCTGTTTTACTTGCTACACGTGCTGATTTTGATGATCTACACGGTGCTCATTTGCCATGCTATGCACTTATATGCTCTAGTGTCCTCATTTCACTTGATGATGCACCATCTTTGGCTATTCCCCCTATGGTTGCTAACCTTTTGCAGGAGTACGTTGATGTTTTTCCCAAAGACTTACCACCGGGTCTTCCATCACTTCGTGGCATTGAGCACCAGATCGACCTCATTCCCGGCGCACAGCTTCCGAACCGCGCACCATACCGTACAAATCCGGATGAGACGAAGGAGATTCAGCGCTAGGTACAGGCGTTGCTTGACAAGGGATACATTCGTGAGTCTCTTAGCCCTTGCTCTGTTCCTGTGTTACTTGTTCCCAAGAAAGATGGGTCATGGCGTATGTGTGTAGACTGTCGTGCTATTAATAACATCACTATTCGTTATCGATATCCTATACCACGCCTTGATGATATGCTAGATGAGCTTAGTGGTGCTATTATTTTCACTAAGATTGATTTGCGTAGTGGTTACCACCAGATTAGAATGAAACTGGGTGATGAATGGAAAACGGCTTTTAAAACGAAATTTGGTTTATATGAATGGTTGGTTATGCCGTTTGGATTGACTAATGCTCCCAGCACTTTTATGCGAGTGATGAATGAAGTTCTAAGGCCCTTCATAGGATTGTTTGTGGTTGTTTATTTTGATGATATTCTTATTTACAGCAAATCTAAGAAAGAGCATTTGGAACATTTAAGTGCTGTTTTTGATGCATTGCGTGCTGCCCAGTTATTTGCTAACATGGAAAAATGCATCTTTTGTACACGACGTGTCTCGTTTCTTGGTTATGTTGTTACTCCACAGGGCATTGAGGTGGATAGCAGCAAGATTGCTGCCATTCGGGAGTGGCCTACACCGACAACGGTCACACAAATTCGGAGCTTTCTTGGACTTGCTGGTTTCTACCGCAGATTTATTCGTGATTTTAGCTCCATTGCAGCGCCTCTACATGAGCTTACAAAGAAAGATGTGCCATTTGCTTGGAGTGATTCCCAGGAGGAAGCGTTCAACACTTTGAAAGATAAGTTAACCCAAGCTCCCCTATTGCAATTGCCTGATTTTAATAAAGTGTTTGAGCTTGAATGCGATGCTAGCGGTATTGGGCTAGGTGCTGTTTTGTTACAAGAAGGAAAACCAGTTGCTTATTTTAGTGAAAAATTAAGCGGTGCTAGTCTGAAATATTCTACTTATGATAAGGAGCTTTACGCTTTAGTGCGCACTTTGCATACATGGCAGCACTATCTTTGGCATCGTGAGTTTATAATCCATTCTGATCATGAGGCTTTAAAACATATTCGTACCCAAACAAATCTGAACCGTCGTCATGCTAAATGGGTAGAATTCATTGAGTCCTTTCCTTACATTATTAAACACAAGAACGGGAAGGACAATGTTATTGCTGATGCTTTGTCTCGTCGCTATACCATGCTGTCACAGTTAGATTTTAAAATCTTTGGTTTGCACACTGTGAAAGATCAATATGTTGATGATGCTGATTTTAAAGATGCTTTCGGCCATTGTATTAATGGGAAACCATGGGGCAAATTTCACATACAGGATGGGTTCCTGTTTCGCGCTAACAAGCTGTGTGTTCCAGCTAGCTCGGTTCGTCTTTTGTTGTTACAGGAAGCACATGGAGGCGGTCTCATGGGGCACTTTGGCGTCTACAAGACACATGAGGTGTTGGCTGCCCACTTTTTTTGGCCTCGGATGCGCGCTGATGTTGAGCGCCTTGTTGCACGCTGCACTACTTGTTAGAAAGCTAAGTCATGGTTGAACAACCATGGTTTGTATATGCCTTTGCCTGTTCCTACTTCCCCTTGGATTGATATTTCGATGGATTTTGTTTTGGGATTGCCTAGAACTAAGAAGGGGAGGGATAGCATTTTTGTGGTTGTTGATCGATTCTCCAAAATGGATCATTTCATACCTTGTCATAAGACTGATGATGCTAGCAATGTTGCTGAATTGTTTTTTAGAGAGATTATTCGTTTGCACGGTATTCCCAATACAATAGTCTCGGATCGTGATGCTAAGTTTTTGAGTCATTTTTGGAGATCTCTGTGGAATAAATTGGGAACTAAATTGCTATTTAGCACCACTTGTCACCCTCAGACTGATGGTCAAACTGAGGTAGTTAATCGAACTTTGTCTACCATGCTTAGGGCTGTTTTAGACAAAAATTTGAAACGTTGGGAGGATTGCTTGCCTCATGTTGAGTTTGCTTATAATCATGCAACCCATTCTTCTACAAAGATGTGCCCTTTTCAAATTGTTTATGGTTACATTCCTAGGGCGCCTATTGCTTTGTTTTCGCTTGATGCTGCGGACGCCCCACACATAGATGCTCTTGCACATGTTGAACAAATGATTAATCTCCATGAACAAACTCAACAAAACATTGCTGCTGCTAATGCTAAATATCAGATTACTGGTAGTAAAGGCCAGAAACTAGTTACTTTTGAACCTGGTGATATGGTTTGGTTGCATTTGAGAAAGGATCGTTTTCCTACTTTGCGCCGTTCTAAATTGATGCCTCGTGCTGCTGGTCCTTTTAAGATACTAACCAAAATTAATGATAATGCTTATACCCTTGACCTGCCTGCGGAGTTTGGTGTTTCCACTAGTTTTAATGTTGCAGATTTGAAACCGTATGCGGGAGAAGACGAGGAGTTGCCGTCGAGGACGACTTCAGTTCAAGAAGGGGAGGATGATGAGGACATCAACACCAACACGAGCACATCTACACCAGCAGCACCTTCTCCAGCCAAGGCGCCATCTTCACCAGTCCAGGCGCCACCCCTTCCACCTGGGCCAGTGACTCGGGCCCGTGCAAGAGAATTAAACTACATCATGCTGTTAAAGAACGAAGGCCCGGAAGAATAGACGACCAGCCCAACTGCGGCCCATAATGGACGACCTAGGGTTGGCTGCCCCTAGGGGCTGCGCCCCCTCTCTATTTATCCAGGAGCTGCGCCTCCTTTATTTCTTGAGTTTTGTTTTAGATCTAGCTTTAGCTACTCTCGAGCACGCGCAAATCTGCGCTGTCTTCGTGTATTCAGAACTCCACCCTCGAGTAATAGATTAGATTGCTCGCATCTTTTTCTTGTTCGTTCTTCGATTGCGCACAGGAAACGATCTTCGTGATCAGGCCGATCTCGCATCAGCAAGGTCGGTAACCACAGGGAGTTGGTTCAGCGATTGCATTGGCGCCTCGGGCTTGCTCGTCGTAGTCGGATCGCAAGGGTCATCTTCCGCCAAATCGGAATTATCTCTACTCGCCGAAAGATCGGGCACCTCAGCTACATCAGATCTATTAAGCTAGATATATTTTTAATGGGGGATAATCTAAGTTGGCTGGTTATCTTATAAATATTTTTTACGTCTATGTGTATATGCAGATGCAATTGTGGATATTAGTCCACAACTCATCACACTCACTCAAAGAACCAAATCAAACAGGTATCATAAGAACAAAACATTCAAGTGTATAGATACCTACACAAATAGTTTGTTTTTATTCCTAAGATTAGGTCTCCTATTCTGAAAGGTCACTTTAGGTACATGATTTCAAAGTGTGAAATCCACTTTTGTATTTAGAAATGAAAAGGTAAGAAAATAATTAGAGTAAAGCAGCAATAGATGAGAAAAGATTAAGAAAAGTTTAGAAAGAATCAGAGTAGCAAAGGTAAGTAGGTAAGGGCTATCCAGTTCTATATAGGTTTCGTCCTACAGTCAACATTCCTCTAATACCACTACTGTCACACTCGGGTTTTAGGGGCACCAACCCGGGCGCGAACTTCACCAATTGTGCTAGGATCAAGACTCACACATATGATGATTCATGGTATAGAAACGAATGTCACATCTTTAATATACAACGGAGTTCTATACAAAATAGTTAAATAATTACATCATTCGAAGACAATGATCTAGCAACCAAAGTTGACTAGGAGACGACGGCCTAGACCACTCATGAACTCATCACAACATCTTTCATGTGCCTCATCCTGTGGTACCTGCTCTTGACCTGGGGGATGTGAGAACAGCAATGGTGAGCTCACATACGTTCATCACTCAACAAGTTGTGGGAATAATGTGCATGAACTCACCAAAGGTGGGAGTTCATGTGAAGTGTAAGGCTTACCAAAGGAGATGATTAAAGCTGAGCATTGCTTTTAGAGTTGTTCAAAATTTTATTAGCAGTTACTAAGTATAAGTAGATACCAACCCAATTAAAGAAGAGATCACAATTGATAATAACACCCGTGATGCAATGCATATGACAGATTAAGTTTAGTTCCATAAATTAATCATGCAAGAGTCCTGAGTCGCTCTTGACCACGAGCACGGCTGATATACCAGTTTTACACTTTACAGAGGTTGCGCCCTTTACCCACAAGTTGTGTATCCCATCTAGCCAGGGTTTGCAAGGCCCTTAGACACTTCCGAGGTGAATGGCTAGGGATCCACTATGAGGCCTTTACAAAGTTCCACTAGCTTCAGAAAACCCGCTACGGTTTCTGAGAAGGACAATATAGGAATCCCACGTCCGAAAAGCCATCATAGCATGATCGACCTGAGAACCTCTCTATACGCAGCTCCTCCATCGTCCTTGCCCCTTTCGGGTAAGGTAGTCCTCCACTAGCTTTCCTAATTAGCAGCTAAGGGCGTCCCATTCCACCCTTGTGGTAGCACGGATATCTCAAGTTAAGCTCCATGTTCCAATTAACACAAGGATCTTGTCATAAACAATAATTAAAACAACAACATAACTGGAACATGACCATAATATAACATTAATTTCAAAACCAGGTAGAGCAATAGCAAAACTACCCAAAAGTTCAGTGGTAAACAAGGTGTGGGATGCACAAATCTAGGGAAACCTATTAGGTCCCAACCTGAGCATGTCATAGTGATTAACGGGAACATTATTAGGTAAAGAAGAGTGATCAAGGGCACAACTTGCCTTAGACTTGAGATTCCTAGGTACCCAGTTGGTCTTCAGATTCTCATAACCTTGTTGTTATTCGAAACAATACAAACAAACATGGTATAAGCAAAATTAACATCACACCAAACATAAGAACAAACTGCATAATAATGATCTACGCGTCGTACCGAGAACCTAGGTTCGAGAACCACTAAATTCGTAGTTATGGTTAAAGAGTTATGATTTTCTTAAGATTTAAGTGTTGGATAAAAAGAAACTAAGTGCATAATTTTTAATCTAGATTTCATAACAAACTAAGGTTACCAGATGATAAACAATATTATGAATTTAATGCAACTAGAATGGTGTAATTTGGAATTATATTGAAGAAGTTATTGTTTTTCAAAGTTTTTATATACATAATATTAATTTGTAACCCAAAAACGGGTCATCAGGGGTGTTTCTATAACTTCTAGGGATATAAATATGAGGATTCACTCTCAGCCGAGGATGGCGGGTTGGTTCTTGAAAAGTGGAGGGGCTCTTTTGAAAAACAACCACGGTGGTGAACGTGTAGTTGCCCGAGACCGATGGATCAGAGATCAAGGGCCCATATCAACCCGCGAATGGGGTATCTATGGTTCTTATCATGACTGTCGGTTTACTAATCAACAGCCACGCCTTTTCCTTGACCCAGCCATCAGATCTAAAACCTGTGGCGCATATTTCATCCACGAAGGGGTATGCTACTTATAATCCTAGCCACTAGTTTAAATTTGACGGCCAACGCTCTTCTCTCTCACCTCGACCATGAATACGATGGCGGCGCCGGGCATCTCATGGATGCGAGCACGCTGATGAGCGGTGGATCGGCCATTCGGCGCCCACCCCGGACGCGATGATGTGCAAATGCTAGTAGAGTATGCGGCGAACCCGATGGGGATGATCATACTGGTGGTTGAGCCACGCAGTCCCCTGGCCATGCCCGCGTGCGGCATTGTGGCGGTGGTTTTGCTCCGAGGAAAGATTCCAGTGAGCCCAGTGCATCTCCCCCTCTGGGCAGACCATGGACACATTCCTAGGGGCAGGTCTCACACATATGATGACTCATGGTATAGAAATGAATGTCACATTTTTTATATATAACGGAGTTCTGTACAAAATAATTAAATAATTATATCATAAGGAAACAACGATCCAGCAACCACAGTTGACTGGGTGCCGACGACCTAGACCACCCACAAACTCATCACAACATCCTTCATACGCCTCATCTGGTGGTACCTGCTCTTGATCTGGGGGATGTGAGTACGGCAAGGGTGAGCTCACAAACGTTCATCGCTCAACAAGTTGTCGGGAATAATGTACATGAACTCACCAAAGGTGGGAGCTCATGTGAAGTGTAAGGCTTACCAAAGGAGATGGTTAAAGCTGAGCATTGCTTTTAGAGTTGGTCAAAACTTTATTAGCAGTTACTAAGTATAAGTAGATACCAACCCAATTAAGTAAGAGATCAAATTAATAATGACACCCACAATGCATTGCATATGACAACTTAAGTTTAGTTCCATAAATTAATCATGCGAGAGTCCTGAGCTGCTCATGACCGCGAGCACGGCTGATATACCAGTTTTACACTCTGCAGAGGTTGCGCCCTTTACCCACAAGTCCTGTATCTCGTCTAGCCAGGGTTAGCTAGACCCTTAAACACTTTCGAGGTGAATGGCTAGGGATCCACTACGAGGCCTTTACAAAGTTCCACTAGTGTCGGGGACCATAATTAGGGGTACCCTCAAGACGCCTAATTCTCAGCTGGTAACCCCCATCAGCATAAAGCTACAGAGGCCTGATGGGTGCGATTAGGTCAGGGATCAGTCCATACGAGCGACTCGATCATTCCTCGCCCGAGCCTAGCCTTGGGCAAGGGCAGCCGACCCTGAGGTGTTTCTGTCTCGCCCGAGGCCCCCTTTTTACGGCAGACGCATCTCCGGCTCGCCCGAGGCCTTGCCTTCGTTAAGAAGCAACCCTGACTAAATCGCCGCGCCGACCGACCAAGTCACAGGGGCATTTAACGCAAAGGTAGCCTGGCACCTTTATCCTGACGCGCGCCCCCTGGCAGAGCCGAAGTGACCGCCGTCACTTCACCGCTCCACTGACCGGTCTGACAAAAGGACAGCGCCGCCTGCGCCATCCCGACTGCGGTGCCACTTGACAGAGTGAGACTGACAGGCAGCCAGGACTTGCCAAAGGCGCCATAGGAAGCTCCGCCCGACCTAGGGCTCGGACTCGGGCTAAGGCCCCGGAAGACGGCGAACTCCGCTCCGCCCGACCCAGGGCTCGGACTCGGGCTAAGGCCCCGGAAGACGGCGAACTCCGCTCCGCCCGACCCAGGGCTCGGACTCGGGCTAAGGCCTTGGAAGACGGCGAACTCCGCTCCGCCCGACCCAGGGCTCGGACTCGGGCTAAGGCCCCGGAAGACGGCGAACTCCGCTCCGCCCGACCCAGGGCTCGGACTCGGGCTAAGGCCCCGGAAGACGGCGAACTCCGCTCCGCCCGACCCAGGGCTCAGACTCGGGCTAAGGCCCCAGAAGACGGCGAACTCCGCTCTGCCCGACCCAGGGCTCGGACTCAGGCTAAGGCCTCGGAAGACGGCGAACTCCGCTTCGCCCGACCCCTGGGGTCGGACTCCGCCCTGGCCTCTGCCGAACGACCTCCGCCTTGCTCGACCCAGGAGCTCGGGCTCGGCCTCGGCCATGAAAGACAGACTCGACCTCGGCCTCGGAGGAGCCTCCACGTCGCCCGACCTAGGGCACAAGTCCGCCACGTCAACAGGAAGCGCCATCATCACCCTACCCCGAACCGACTTGGGCCGCAGAGAACAAGACCGACGTCCCATCTGGCTAGCTCCGCTAGATAGGCAATGATGGCGCCCCGCTAGACCCATGACGACGGCGGCTCTCAGCTCCCTTACAGAAGCAGGGGGACGTCAGCAAGAGCCCAGCTGTTCCGACAGCTGTCCCTCCACCAGGCTCCGTCACTCCTCCGACAGCCACGACACCACACCAGCTGGGTGCCAAGTTCTCTCCGGCTGCCACATTGGCATGTACCTAGGGCGCTAGCTCTCCCCCGCTAGACACGTAGCACTCTGCTGCTCCCCCATTGTACACCTGGATCCTCTCCTTACGCCTATAAAAGGAAGGACCAGGGCCTTCTTAGAGAAGGTTGGCCCCACGGGAACGAGGGCAGGGGCAGGCGCTCTCTTGGGGCCGCTCGCTTCCCTCACCCGCGTGGACGCTTGTAACCCCCTACTGCAAGCGCACCCGACCTGGGCGCGGGACGAACACGAAGGCCGCGGGATCTCCACCTCCCTCACGACTCGGCTCCGGCCACCTCGCTTCTCCCCCCTTCGCGCTCACCCACGCGCTCGACCCATCTGGGCTGGGGCACGCGACACACTCACTCGTCGGCTTAGGGACCCCCCAGTCTCGAAACGCTAACAGTTGGCGCGCCAGGTAGGGGCCTGCTGCGTGTTGACGAGCAGTTTCCCGTTAAGCTCTAGATGGGCAGTCTCCAACGACCTCTCCAACCCGGGACGGTGCTCCATTTCGGGAGTCTCGAGTTCATGTCTTTCGACGGCAACTACGACATGATACTCCTTCCACCGCCGCGCGACGGCGACAATGGTGGCCGACAGCCCGCCCGCCGGCGGCGGAATCGACGACGTCTTCCCCGCGGGGGGGAAGAACAACATTCGAGCTCGCCCCATCCTCTCCCTCGCCGTCGGAGGAGGAGGCGGGGCAACCAGGGCCGAGCGGGAGGCTGCGCTCCGTCGACTGTCGAGCGAATCGACATCCCCAGCGCCCCAACGGAGGACGCGTCGGGCGTCACCCTCGCGTTTGAGGTGAAGGCGAGCGCCGTCCCCCTGCAACACGCCAACCCCGAGCAAGTGGACGACGCCAGCACGCTCACGGAGGGCCTGCAGGACGTCGCCCTCGTACCCAAGATGACGGCGCGATCAGTCCCCGATGTGACTTCATCGCTCCTCGTCGACCAAAAGGTACCGACTGATTCCCATCCTTCGTCATTTTGACTCGACCTCAACCCGCCTAGCGACCTCGCTCTGGCGGGCGCTCATGTTGAGGCAAGTGCAACCTCTCTTGGGTTTCGTGTGCGGTCGCCTTGGGACCGATTGACGGGCGTCTCGACCTACGGGCCCTCTGGGTCCGAGGAAGATGACGACCCCAGCATCTGCTGGGATTTCTCTGGATCTGGCAACCCCAGTGCCATGCGGGACTTCATGACCGCATGCAACTACTGCCTCTCCGACTGTTCCGACGGCAGCCGCAGCCTTGACGACAAGGACTGCGGCCCGAGCTGCGAATGTTTCCACGTCGAGCTAGGGGATCCCTCCGGAGGCAACCGTCTCGGCATGCCGGAGGATGGTGATCTCCCTAGGTCAGTGCCTCGCGCCGACATCCCGCGGGAGCTAGCTGTGGTCCCCGTTCCGGCGGGGGGTCACGACCCACAGCTCGAGCAAGTCCGCGTGGCGCAGGCCGGGCTCGACGAGGGGGCAGGAGCGCTCGAGTTGATCCGCCGGGACGTCGGACAGGTATGGGCGGGCCAGCCCCCGGCCGGAGAAATACGTCACCTGCCCCAGGGTCTCCAGCACCGCATCGCCAACGATGCCAGGGACAGGCCGCCACCCGCATCCAGCGGGACCGGTCAGGACCTGGCAGCCGCAGCGATGCTCCTCCGCGCGATGCCGGAGTCATCAACCACCGAGGGTCGGCGAATCCAGGGAGAGCTCAAGCATCTCCTGGAAGGCGCTGCGGCCCGTCGGGCCGAGAGCTCTGCCTCCCGAAGGCAGGGGTACCCCTTGGGACCTCGTGCCGCGACTTCCCGACTCATGCGGGAAGCCTCGGCCTACACCGGGCGCACGCGCAACACCGCGCTTGCGGCCCCGGGCCACCTCGGCGACGAGCACCCTCATCGCGACCGTCGGGCCCGCCTCGACGAAAGGGTGCGCCGAGGCTATCACCCCAGGCGTGGGGACACTACGACAGCGGGGAGGATCGGAGTCCCTCGCCCGAACCACCCGGTCCGCAGGTCTTCAGCCGAGCCATTCGGCGGGCGCCGTTTCCGGCCCGATTCCGACCCCCGACTACTATCACAAAGTACTCGGGGAAAACAAGACCAGAATTGTGGCTCGCGGACTACCGCCTGGCCTATCAACTGGGTGGAACAGACGACGACAACCTCATCATCCGCAACCTCCCCCTGTTCCTCTCCGACACTGCTCGCGCTTGGTTGGAGCACCTGCCTCCGGGGCAGATTTCCAACTGGGAGGATTTGGTCCAAGCTTTCGCCGGCAACTTCCAGGGCACGTACGTGCGCCCCGGGAATTCCTGGGACCTCCGAAGCTGCCGGCAACAGCCGGGAGAGTCTCTTCGGGACTACATCCGGCGGTTCTCGAAGCAGCGCACCGAGCTGCCCAACATCACCGACTCAGATGTCATCGGCGCGTTCCTTGCCGGCACCACTTGCCGTGACCTGGTGAGCAAGTTGGGTCGCAAGACCCCCACCAGGGCGAGCGAGCTGATGGACATCGCCACCAAGTTCGCCTTTGGCCAGGAGGCGGTCGAGGCCATCTTCCGAAAGGACAAGCAGCCCCAGGGCCGCCCGTCGGAGGATGCTCCCGAGGCGTCTACTCCGCTCGGCGCCAAGAAGAAAGGCAGGAGGAAGTCGCAAGCGAAACGCGACGCTGCCGACGCGGACCTTGTCGCCGCCGCCGAGTACAAGAACCCTCGGAAGCCCCCTGGAGGTGCCAACCTCTTCGACAAGGCACTCAAGGAGACGTGCCCTTACCATCAGGGGCCCGTCAAGCACACACTCGAGGAGTGCGTCATGCTTCGGCGCCACTTCCACAAGGCCGGGCCACCCGCAGAGGGTGGCAGGGCCCGCGACGACGACAAAAAGGAAGATCACCAAGCAGGAGAGTTCCCCGAGGTCCGCGACTGCTTCATGATCTACGGAGGGCATGCGGCGAATGCCTCGGCTCGGCATCGCAAGCGAGAGCGTCGGGAGGTCTGCTCGGTGAAGGTGGCGGCGCCAGTCTACCTAGACTGGTCCGACAAGCCCATCACCTTCGACCAAGCTGACCACCCCGACCACGTGCCGAGCCCGGGGAAATACCCGCTCGTCGTCGATCCCATCATCGGCGACGTCAGGCTCACCAAGGTCCTGATGGATGGGGGCAGCTGCCTCAATATCATCTACGCCGAGACCCTCAGGCTCCTGCGCGTCGATCTGTCCTCCGTCTGAGCAGGCGCTGCGCCCTTCCACGGGATCATTCCTGGGAAGCGCGTCCAGCCCCTCGGACGGCTCGACCTTCCTGTCTGCTTCGGAACACCCTCCAACTTCCGAAGGGAGACTTTGACGTTCGAGGTGGTCGGGTTCCGAGGAACCTACCACGCAGTATTAGGGAGGCCATGCTACGCGAAGTTCATGGCCATCCCCAACTACACCTACCTGAAGCTCAACATGCCGGGCCCCAACGGGGTCATCACTGTCGGCCCCACGTACAAACACGCGTTCGAATGCGATGTGGAGTGCGTGGAGTACGCCGAGGCCCTCGCCGAGTCCGAGGCCCTCATCACCGACTTGGAAAGCCTCTCCCGAGAGGTGCCGGACGTGAAGCGACACGCCGGCAACTTCGAGCCAGCGGAGACGGTTAAGGTCGTCCCTCTCGACCCCAGTGGCGACACCTCCAAGCAGATCCGGATCGGTTCCGGGCTCGACCCCAAATAGGAAGCAGTGCTCGTCGACTTTCTCCACGCAAACGCCGACGTCTTTGCGTGGAGTCCCTCGGACATGCCCGGCATACCGAGGGATGTCGCCGAGCACTCGCTGGATATTCGGGCCGGAGCCCGACCGGTCAGGCAGCCTCTGCGCCGATTCGACGAGGAAAGGCGCAGGGTGATAGGCGAGGAGATCCACAAGCTGATGGCAGCAGGGTTCATCAAAGAGGTATTCCATCCCGAATGGCTTGCCAACCCTGTGCTTGTGAGGAAGAAAGGGGGGAAATGGCGAATGTGTGTAGACTACACTGGTCTCAACAAAGCATGTCCGAAGGTTCCCTACCCTCTACCTCGCATCGATCAAATCGTGGATTCCACTGCTGGGTGCGAAACCCTGTCTTTCCTCGATGCCTACTCAGGGTATCATCAAATCAAGATGAAAGAGTCCGACCAGCTCACGACTTCTTTCATCACACCCTTCGGCATGTACTGCTATGTCACCATGCCGTTCGGTTTGAGGAACGCGGGTGCAACGTACCAGCGGTGCATGAACCATGTGTTCGGCGAACACATCGGTCGCACGGTCGAGGCCTACGTCGATGACATCGTAGTCAAGACAAGGAAGGCCTCCGACCTTCTCTCCGACCTTGAAGTGACATTCCGGTGTCTCAAGGCAAAAGACGTCAAGCTCAATCCCGAGAAGTGTGCCTTCGGGGTGCCCCGAGGCATGCTCCTGGGATTCATCGTCTCCGAGCGGGGCATCGAAGCCAACCCGGAGAAGATCGCAGCCATCACCAGCATGGGGCCCATCAAGGACTTAAAAGGCGTACAGAGGGTCATGGGATGTCTCGCGGCCTTGAGCCGTTTCATCTCGCGCCTCGGCGAAAGAGGCCTGCCTCTATACCGTCTCTTAAGGAAGGCCGAGTGCTTCACTTGGACCCCCGAGGCCGAGGAAGCTCTTGGGAACCTGAAGGCGCTCCTCACCCAGGCGCCCGTCTTGGTACCCCCAGCTGATGGAGAAGCCCTCTTGGTCTACGTCGCCGCTACCACTCAGGTGGTTAGCGCCGCGATCGTGGTCGAAAGGCAAGAAGAGGGGCATGCACTGCCCATTCAGAGGCCAGTTTACTTCGTCAGCGAGGTGCTGTCCGAAACCAAGATCCGCTACCCACAAGTTCAGAAGTTGCTGTATGCAGTGATCCTGACGAGGCGAAAGTTGCGACATTACTTCGAGTCTCATCCGGTAACTGTGGTGTCATCCTTCCCCCTGGGGGAGATCATCCAGTGCCGAGAGGCCTCGGGACGGATCGCAAAGTGGGCGGTGGAAATCATGGGCGAGACAATCTCGTTCGCCCCTCGGAAGGCCATCAAGTCCCAGGTACTGGCGGACTTCGTAGCCGAATGGGTCGACACCCAGTTGCCGACGGCCCCGATCCAACCAGAGCTCTGGACCATGTTTTTCGATGGGTCGCTGATGAAGACGGGAGCCGGCGCGGGCCTGCTCTTCGTCTCGCCCCTCGGGAAACACCTGCGCTACGTGCTGCGCCTCCATTTCCCGGCGTCCAACAATGTGGCTGAGTACGAAGCTCTGATCAACGGATTGCGAATCGCCATCGAGCTAGGGGTCCGACGCCTCGACGCTCGCGGCGACTCGCAGCTCGTCATCGACCAGGTCATGAAGAACTCCCACTGCCGCGACCCGAAGATGGAGGCCTACTATGATGAGGTTCGACGCCTGGAAGACAAGTTCTACGGGCTCGAGCTTAACCACATCGCCCAGCGCTACAACGAGACTGCGGACGAGCTGGCAAAGATAGCCTCGGGGCGAACGACGGTTCCCCCGGACGTCTTCTCCCGGGATCTGCACCAACCCTCCGTCAGGATCAGCGACACGCCCGAGCCCGAGGCGCCCTCGGCCCCGTCCGAGGTAACCTCGGCCCAGCCCGAGCCGTCCTCGGTTCAGCCCGAGGGACCCTCGGCTCCCGAGGGCGAGGCGCTGCGCATCGAGGAGGAGCGGAGCGGGGTCACGGCTGATCAAGATTGGCAGGCCCCGTACCTGCAATATCTCCGCCAAGGAGAGCTACCCCTCGACCAGGCCGAGGCACGGCGGGTAGCGCGACGCGCCAAGTCGTTCGTCTTGCTGGGCGATGAGAAGGAGCTCTACCACCGCAGCCCCTCCGGCATCCTTCAGCGGTGCATCTCCATCGCCGAAGGTCAGGAACTCCTGCAAGAGATACACTCGGGGGCTTGCGGCCATCACGCAGCGCCTCGAGCCCTTGTCGGGAACGCTTTCCGGCAAGGCTTCTACTGGCCAACGGCCGGTGGCTGACGCCACTAGAATTGTCCGCACCTGCGAAGGGTGTCAATTCTATGCGAAGCAGACCCACCTGCCCGCTCAGGCTCTGCAGACGATACCCATCACCTGGCCCTTCGCAGTGTGGGGTCTGGACCTCGTCGGCCCTCTGCAGAAGGCGCCCGGGGGCTACACGCACCTGCTGGTCGCCGTCGACAAATTCTCCAAGTGGATCGAGGTCCGACCCCTGAACAGCATCAGGTCCGAGCAGGCGGTGGCGTTCTTCACCAACATCATCCATCGCTTCGGGGTCCCAAACTCCATCATCACCGACAACGGCACCCAGTTCACCGGCAAAAAATTCTTGGATTTTTGCGAGGATCACAACATCCGGGTGGACTGGGCTGCCATAGCTCATCTCATGTCGAATGGGCAAGTAGAGCGTGCCAATGGCATGATTCTACAAGGGCTCAAGCCTCGGATTTACAACGACCTCAACAAGTTCGGCAAGCGATGGATGAAGGAACTCCCCTCGGTGGTCTGGAGCCTGAGGACGACGCCGAGCCGAGCCACGGGTTTCACGCTGTTCTTCCTGGTCTACGGGGCCGAGGCCGTCTTGCCCACTGACATGGAATTCGGCTCCCCGAGGACGAGGGCCTACGACGATCAAAGCAACCAAGCTAGCCGAGAAGACTCGCTGGACCAGCTGGAAGAGGCTCGGGACAGGGCCTTACTACACTCGGCGCGGTATCAGCAGTCCCTGCGACGCTACCACGCCCGAGGGGTCCGACCCCGAGACCTCCAGGTGGGCGACCTGGTGCTTCGGCTGCGGCAAGACGCCCGAGGGAGGCACAAGCTCACGCCCCCCTGGGAGGGGCCATTCGTCATCGCCAAAGTTCTGAAGCCCGGAACGTACAAGCTGGCCAACAGTCAAGGCGAGGTCTACGGCAACGCTTGGAACATCCAACAGCTACGTTGCTTCTACCCTTAAGATGTTTCCAAGTTGTTCATATACCTCGCACCCACGCAAAGTTTAGTCAACAAGGAAGGGTCGGCCTCGCCTCGGCAAAGCCCGACCCTCCCTCGGGGGCTAAAAGGGGGGAAACCCCCTCTGCGTCAAAATTTTCCTCGAAAAAAAATCTCTTTTATCAGAATATCTTTCGTGCTTTTTGACTACTTCGAAAAGTGGGTCCTGGAAACGACTGAGTACACGTAAGCAGTCAAGGCTGACCGAGCCGAGGGACTCCTACGCCTCCGGGATACGGATACCTCACTCATCACCTTCTGCGATAAGTAACTCGCGTTCGGATAAAGTGGCTCCACGGATCGAACAAGTCTTTACGTTCGGAAGCCCTTCTGCTGAAGCGATCCTTCGAGCCTTCTCGACCGAGTCGGTGATAGGGCCTCATAGACGAGTAAAAGTGCGCGTAAGCGGCAAGGCTGACCGAGCCGAGGGACTCCCACGCCTCCGGGATACGGATACCTCACTCATCACCTTCCGCGAGAAACAACTCTCGCTCGCACTAACATCCCTGTTACCGGCAAAAAGTCCAGATACTCGAAACAAGAGGAAAAGAGACGCAGCTTTAAAACGCAGCGAGGGTGTGTGTTCTGGCCTCGACGGCCGCACAAGACACACGCTACAAGACAATCTGATCCTGCAGGCTCGGGTCTTGACGCTGGAAGGGGGCAGCAACACCCTCGGCATCGACGGCACCTTCGGCGAGGCCCGACATAGCCTCGGACGGCGACGCGGTCCGAGGGTCTCCGCTCCGAAGGACGACGTCATCACCACGCCCGGGCAATCGCTGTCAGGGACTTCTCCGGGAATCCGGCCCGAGCAGGCGGCTCGGCCGGCCACCTCCGGGGCCTCGGCCAACCATCTTCCAAGGGCGCCGGCCCGGTCCAAAGCCTCGGCTGATCAACTCCGGCGTCGATCCTGCCAACGGACAACCCGGCTAGGCTCCGGCCAACCAGGTTTCATTTTCGAGCCAACTCCGCCTCTGTTCGTACTGATATCGCTACCCCTGGCCTCGGCTCGTCGAAGAGCGGCCGAGGGGTCTCTTTAACTAAGCTAGAGGAGCCTCGGACAGCAGGGCCGACCGAGCCGAGGGACTCCTACGCCTCCGGGATACGGATACCTCACTCGTCACCTTGACACGGGGCGACTCATGCTTGGTGAAGCGGTTCAGATAGTCAACAGACAAGTCTTAGTGCTCGGAAATGAGGAAAAAACACGGCTCCGTGCCGAAGTTACACACATGTTCAGGCCCCGAAAGCCGAAATGAACAAAAAACCCTGGCATTTAAAGTGCCATTACAAACGGAACTCCGGTTCCGCCTCCGCAGGCACGAACAACCCCACTCGATAGGGGCGGGCCTGCGGGGCTACAGAAGGCTAACGGGCGGCTCGCCGCCGCCCGCTCTGACTACGACGGCAACGACCCCCACTCCGGATGGCCGAACTGCTGCAGCGCAGGCCTCAGGGTAGGCACTGTTGCAGTCTTGCCCTCGCCCACGCCGACGCTCGAGGGGCGAGGACAAGTACAAAGAGCCGAAGGCCCAAAGCGCGGATGGTGGCGGTGATCCCGCCGGCGACGGGGACTTCTCGAGCCGCCTCCGCCTCGGCACCGACGGCAGGAGCCATCAGCCCTCCGGCAGATCCCCACTCAAGTCCTCCCAGATGAGTGGGGTGCCGGCCTCCGCGTGAAGGCGCCGTCCCGGTGCAAAGGCAGGACCACCCCAGAACACGAACGCCGCCCTAGCAGCGCGCGGCATCTAAGGTGGTCCTCCCGTGTACACGGCGCGGCAGCCGCCCCCCAATAGAAGGGGCCGCCGGGAGCCAAGCCAGCGGACCCGACACGCTGGAGGTGACGACGCCCGCCGTCGATCCACCCCGCGTTGTCGAAGTCCGGGCCGCCCGCAGGGCCAGTGAGCGCCCTCTCCCTCGAATGTTGCGAGAGAGGATGACCCACGAACCCGTGCGGGAGGTAGAGCGCCAGCTCAGCCCGGCACCCACCCCAGCGAGGATGATGAACATCCTTGAAGCTGAGGGTGGGACCAAGATCGCAGCCCGGTTTGCTCCTCCCCACCCAGGAGCTGGTGGTCACCGTCTCGGGCGACCCCCAGCGGAGGGGAGCAACCGGGCTGCCTGATGAAAATCCTTGAAGCCGAACGATGGCTGAAAGGTACCAACTCCCATGGAGTTACGTTCCTCCAACGATGAGGCAAAAAGACGGCGGTTTCCCCCATCCGGGGGCTTGGAGGGTGGAAAGACACGGTGCATCAGGGAGGAAGAAGACATGGTCGCCTTACGGAAGGGATCGCCCTCCTTTTAAAGGCGACTCTCCCTGCTTGCGCCCCCAACCGTCACGGGCTGAGTCTTCTCCAACACGCTCCAAAGCCCTCCCCTGCGGCGCGGGGGCTGGGTCCCGCATGTCATGCAGACCGGCTCCGAGCAGAAGAAGCCAAACCGCCGCGCACGGCGCACGCAACCACCCAGCGGTTACAAGTGACCCTCCACTTTTGCCCAGGCCAACGGGCGAAAGGGGCAGGCAGCCATGCAGGCGGCATGCAACCGCGCCAAGTGGACGCGCCTCTCCGACTCCTGACATGCCAGCACGGAGGCCCAAGCCCACGCGTCGCGCGACCGGCGCGCCGGATGCTGCATGCAAGCAACTGTGCCACTTGCGCCACCATCGCACCTCCTCGATTGCGGAACCGATACCGCGACCCGAGGCGACCCAGCGCGCGACCCAGCAGCGCCAGCTTGACGTAGCGGTCAAACGTGGTCAAAAGTGGGCCGGCAGTAATGACGGTGGCAGGCACGCGGGAGCAGCGGTCACGCCGTCAGCCAAGCTCACGTCCCATCCGGAGGCAGCGAGAGAACCCCCTCTCACGGCGTGAAGACGACACGCCCGTGACCCAGTTCCTCGAACGGCTCGCGCACGCGCAACGGCAGCCTCGCCAACTACTCGCCCCGTCGCATTAACTCCGCGGCTGGACAGGCGGCGCTTCTAGCAGGAGCAACTGGCGACGCTTCGCCTTCGCCGAAACAACCACGCCAAAAAAGGTACGCCGCGTCGTTCAATTTCGTATCCTTTTTCCTCTTTCTCTATCTCTTGCAACAGGGACCGGGAAAGGGGATACCCCCGAAGGGACCCTTCCCCGTGAAGGAACTAGGCTCCGAGCCTCCTTACTGATCAGGGGTTCGAAGGCTGGCCCCCCTAAGGGTTCAACAGCCGCCTCAGATCGCGTGGGCCCGACACCCACTACTGGTCAGAGGTTCGAAGGTCGGCCTCCCGAAAGGTTCCACGGCCGCCTCAGGCTACTCGGGCTCCGCGCCCATTACTAATCAGGGGTTCGAAGGCTGGCCCCCCGAAGGGTTCACAGTCGCCTCAGACACCGAGCGAGGGATGACTAGGGGTACGTTCGATACATAACCGAGGCTCGGGCTGCGCTCCCGAGGTACCCTAGGACATTTCCGAGACCAGCGGGAACGATCCTGTAATGGAATCCCATCGGAGGGAGGCATCGAGCCCTCGGACCCCGTCGCCAGGGGAACGGGTCCGGCAGATCACCCGCAGGTACTTTTGGGCGTGCCTCCGGGCCCCTAGCCGACCCCCAACGAACGGGGCACGGACGTCCACTCGGATTACCCGCTTGCAGCTCACCGGAGACACCGTGTTCGGTGCCCATCGAGGGTAACATGGCGCTCTCCCCCCTCCTCCTTGCGGAAAGGCGACGTAGGGGCGTATGTAAAAAAGCCGAGTCTGTCCCTGATCGCCCTCTCGCCCTGTGCGGAGGCTCGGGGGCTGCTCTCGCAAACCCGGCTCCGGCCAAACTGTTGACAGCGTCAACATACCAGCCCGAGAATTTGGGCCCCGACAGTGCACCCGGGCTACGACCAGTTCGCATGAGGGAACCACCAGACTAGCCGAAGCATTACGCAAGGCATTAAGACCTCGAAGGAGTGAAACCACTCCTCCGAGGCCTCGGGGGCTACACCCGGCGGGTGCGCTCGCGCGCACCCACCGGAACAAAATGCAACCGAGAAAGGCTGGTCCCCTTGCAAAAAAGTGCGACGAAAGCCTCCAAGCGAGTGCTAACACTCCCTTCGAGGCTCGGGGGCTACTGTCGGGGACCATAATTAGGGGTACCCTCAAGACGCCTAATTCTCAGCTGGTAACCCCCATCAGCATAAAGCTGCAGAGGCCTGATGGGTGCGATTAGGTCAGGGATCAGTCCATACGAGCGACTCGATCACGCCTCGCCCGAGCCTAGCCTCGGGCAAGGGCAGCCGACCCTGAGGTGTTTCCGTCTCGCCCGAGGCCCCCTTTTTACGGCAGACGCATCTCCGGCTCGCCCGAGGCCTTGCCTTCGTTAAGAAGCAACCCTGACTAAATCGCCGCGCCGACCGACCAAGTCACAGGGGCATTTAACGCAAAGGTAGCCTGGCACCTTTATCCTGACGCGCGCCCCCTGGCAGATCCGAAGTGACCGCCGTCACTTCACCGCTCCACTGACCGGTCTGACAAAAGGACAGCGCCGCCTGCGCCATCCCGACTGCGGTGCCACTTGACAGAGTGAGACTGACAGGCAGCCAGGCGTTGCCAAAGGCGCCATAGGAAGCTCCGCCCAACCCAGGGCTCGGACTCGGGCTAAGGCCCCGGAAGACGGCGAACTCCGCTTCGCCCGACCCAGGGCTCGGACTCGGGCTAAGGCCCCGGAAGACGGCGAACTCCGCTCCGCCCGACCCAGGGCTCGGACTCGGGCTAAGGCCCCGGAAGACGGCGAACTCCGCTCCGCCCGACCCAGGGCTCGGACTCGGGCTAAGGCCCCGAAAGACGGCGAACTCCGCTCCGCCCGACCCAGGGCTCGGACTCGGGCTAAGGCCCCGGAAGACGGCGAACTCCGCTCTGCCCGACCCAGGGCTCGGACTCGGGCTAAGGCCCCGGAAGACGGCGAACTCCGCTCCGCCCGACCCAGGGCTCGGACTCAGGCTAAGGCCCCGGAAGACAGCGAACTCCGCTTCGCCCGACCCCTGGGATCGGACTCCGCCCTGGCCTCTGCCGAACGATCTCCGCCTCGCCCGACCCAGGAGCTCGGGCTCGGCCTCGGCCATGAAAGACAGACTCGACCTCGGCCTCGGAGGAGCCTCCACGTCGCCCGACCTAGGGCACAAGTCCGCCACGTCAACAGGAAGCGCCATCATCACCCTACCCCAAACCGACTTGGGCCGCAGAGAACAAGACCGACGTCCCATCTGGCTAGCTCCGCTAGATAGGCAATGATGGCGCCCCGCTAGACCCATGACGACGGCGGCTCTCAGCTCCCTTACGGAAGCAGAGGGACGTCAGCAAGAGCCCAGCTGTTCCGACAGCTGTCCCTCCACCAGGCTCCATCACTCCTCCGACAGCCACGACACCACACCAGCTGGGTGCCAAGTTCTCTCCGGCTGCCACATTGGCATGTACCTAGGGCGCTAGCTCTCCCTCGCTAGACACGTAGAACTCTGCTGCTCCCCCATTGTACACCTGGATCCTCTCCTTACGCCTATAAAAGGAAGGACCAGGGCCTTCTTAGAGAAGGTTGGCCCCGCGGGAACGAGGGCAGGGGCAGGCGCTCTCTTGGGGCCGCTCGCTTCCCTCACCCGCGTGGACGCTTGTAACCCCCTACTGCAAGCGCACCCGACCTGGGCGCGGGACGAACACGAAGGCCGCGGGATCTCCACCTCCCTCACGACTCGGCTCCGGCCACCTCGCTTCTCCCCCCTTCGCGCTCGCCCACGCGCTCGACCCATCTGGGCTGGGGCACGCGGCACACTCACTCATCGGCTTAGGGACCCCCCGGTCTCGAAACGCCGACAACTAGCTTCAGAAAACCCGCTACAGTTTCTAGGAAGGGCAATATAGGAATCCCTCGTCCGAAAAGCCATCGCAGCATGATCGACCCGAGAACCTCCCTATACGCAACTCCCCTACTACCCTTGCCCCTTTCGGGATAGGTCGTCCTCCACTAGCTTTCCTAATTAGTCAGCCAAGGGCGTCCCATTCCACCATTGTGGTAGCACGTGTTTCTCAAGTTAAGCTCCATGTTCTAATCAACACAATGATCTTGTCATGAACAATAATTAAAACAACAGTATAATTGGAACATGGTCATAACGTAATATTAATCCCAAAACCAGATAGAGCAATAGCATAACTACCCAAAAGTTCAGTGGTAAACAAGGTGTGAGATAAACAAGTCTAGGGAAACTTATTAGATCCCATCAGATTAACCTGAGCATGTAATAGTGATTAACAGGGACATTATTGGGTAAAGAAAAGTGATCAAGGTCACAACTTGCCTTAGACTTGAGATTCTAGGTACCAACTTGTCTTCAAGTGACTCGTGACCTCACCGCTATTCGTAGCAATACAACAAACATGGTATAGGCAAAATTAACATCACACCAAACATGAGAACAAACAACATAAGAATATTCGATTATCCAATTAGATCTAGGTTTTTATGTTGATTTTATAAATCATGTGATAAAGATATTTAAAGGAATAACTTTAATCCATATTACACTAGGCTCAAACTAATATTTTAGTTAAATTATAAGCTTAGGCAGACTAACCTCACTTAGAATGATTAATCCACTAACATAAGCTAAATAAATAACTCATTAAAATAGTATGTGGAATGGTAATAATAATTCTTTTAATGTGTAAACAATTTTATTACGAAGCTAACGTCGGAGTTAAAATGCACAAATTATGAATTATCTAAGTTTATAGATTTATTTTTATGTTTTAAAATTGATTTTTTCCATTTATTTTCTATATTCTGAAATCTCTGGACTGCGCGCAACATTTGTACAAAGATTAGGGTTATTTTTGTAAAGACTAGGCGCCCTCGCGTAATTATTTTTACACACCTGTGGATGGCGGGTTTTAATCTGATGAAATCGAGGGTCCCATTCGCAAAATTCTCATCGAAGGGGGTATCATGTATTGTGAGACATCCGATCTAAGACCAGCGGTCCAGATTAGATCCCCAACGAAGCGGTACGCTCCATTTAGTCGGAGTCGTACGATCCCGAATCTACGCTCAGCTATTATTCATGCCCCCGGATCAACTCCACACCGTTGATGAAGGACCCAACGGTCATCGTGCCCTAGCCGAACCGGTATGGGCTAAGTTCAATCCTAATCGCCCACATAGGATCTGACGGCTGGCCCGCTTCTTCTTCCTCCAGCCATTAGGTGACGGCAGCGGTTCAACATCCAAGGCGGAGTTGTGCCAGCGATACCCAAACTCACTTCCTATTGCTCCACTCTCTAATCCGAAACGCTCTACTCGTTGGGAGGATTAAAACGAAAGTTCAAGGAGGTGACTCACCGCTAATCCAGACGCAACAACGTTTCCCACAGCGGCACACATATCCGAGGTGACGTATAGCTTCCGGCTAAGAATTTGTTTCTTCGCGTTCGAGTATGCTACCCGAGGACCATGCACAACCAGCCACCGCTGGGTTACACGGTGGTGGCCAACAGCCTTGCTCTCTCTCTCTGCAGTTCGCTCGACGGTGGTGCAGATTTGATTCCTCTCCCTCTCTTCTTGATTTCTCTCTCTGTTATCTGCGATGAGCACATGGTGCTACTCTGGTGTTGCTCAGGGTCGATATTTGGTGTGTCCAAGGGGTGCGAGGTGCATGTATAAATACCCAAGGTCAGGGGAGATTTGGTCCCCTGCATGCCTGGGCGAGAAGCAACGACCGATGAGCAAGACCCGGTGAGCAACCCGTAACTGAGTCCGAGCGGGCGACGAGTTTGTTGCGTGAAGATGACGCTGGTGAGACGGCTCCATTTGTCAACGCGAGGGGTCAAGGCGCACACCCCATTCTGGGCCGGCAGTGATGGCTTAAGCGGGCTGGTCATATGGTGAAAGGGAATGGGCCGAGGAGAGGATGAGTGGGCCAGCGCGACGTGTGAGAGGGCTAAGCTGATGCTTGTGATTTCTTTTCTGTTTTTCCTATTTTGAATTCCTGTGTTAATTTCTTTCCCAAACTCAAATTTGAGTTTAGGTACTAATATGCACAATACAAAACTTCAGTATGATGCAAAAAATGATTTTTTATATGTTTATGTTTATATTAGTTCTTTTACCCATGTTTCAAGACATAAAATAAAGTATGGCTCACACATTAGTCTTCTAGAAAAATAACATTTTTAATGTGATCAAAGTAAATTCAAGGATGACTACTTACTTATATATTTATTTTTTAGGAGAGGATAATATCTAACCAAGGTAGCTTTAATTCAAGTATTTCTAATTATATAATTTCAAGTTTTAGTTTTATTTTATTTTTTTATCTAAGTTTTGCATGTTAGTATTTATTTACTTTAGAGAGATATACTTTGTAAGGAAAAGGAAGCTATTTTTAAAGCCTTTTAGCTCAAATCTTTTTGCAGATTTTTAATAAACTCTCATAATAAAATTTTGGGTGTTACATAGGCACGTGCGCGTGATTGATCAGGGGTGCTGGTGAGAAGGGCCTGCCCGTAAATGTGACGCGTGTGAGACTCCATGAGGCCGACAAGTGGGGCCCACTAGGCACCAAGTGTAGGTGCAGCAGTAGATAGCTGGACCGCGCAGGAGAGCAAGGTTGAGTGGGCCGAGCGAGTGGAGGAGTGAGGTGGGCCGGTCGAGGGATTTTGGGCCCAATTCGACTTACCCTTTTCTTTTTCTTTTATTATTTCTGTTTTGCATTTCTTATTTGAATTCAAATTAAATTTCATATTTGAATTTAAATTTGTTGGTGAGTTTCACATATAGATTAAATGCACAAATAAAAGTGCCAACATGAAGGAATATTTTTATTCATGTATATTTTTCTTTATAGTGTGTATTCTTTTCCTTCTCTTTTCTTTTCTACTTCCTTTTTCAAACTCAAATTTTTAAATTTAAACTTGTCTCACGATTTAGAATACAAATGCAAAAATATAAGAACCTAGCATGGAATGCACATTTATGTATTTATTTATTTGTTATTTGACTACTTTAATTCCATTAATTGAATATGCACAAAGAAAAGAAAACCAATAATCTCCGAAGGTTCCATAATCCCAAAACACCCACTTATAAATATATTTATTTATTTATTTATTTCCTTATACAAATTTTGGGCTTTACAGCCACGTCAAATGCCAAGGCATCTCTCCTCCGAATACAAGACTCAGCTTGGTGTATAAATAGGGCAGTGGTCCCTCCATGGGACAGAAGAATAACAACGCACATGTCTTGAGTTATTGCTTTCTCACTCTCTCTTAGATATTGGCACTTGCCTCAATCATCTCTAGAGACTTGGGGACTTCCCCTCTCCCGCTGTGCTTGTAAACCCCGACAACAGGCACCACAGTGCGAGTAATATAATCCTCATCCTCTCTGCTGGAAGTGGGGACTCAAGAAGCCCGAACCAAGATAAACGCTTGTGTCATCTCGCACACCATCTAGAACCGGCCACGCGATATTCTATTGGTTGGTTAAGGACCCGTGGTCCGAACACCGACAATATGGTAACATTACACCAAAGCATAAGAACAAACCGTGTAAGAGTATTCTATGCGACATATCGTAGTTAAAATGTGCAAGTAATGAATTTTCTAAGTTTCTAAACATTTTTATATTAATTTTACACTAAAAACCAATTAGTAAGGCTTTTCTGGAATTTCTTCATTTATTTTATCTATTTAATCAGGGAAAGGATGGTATTTACTTTTTCTAACAAGATCATGGTCTATTTTGTAAACTTCTAGACCTATCGGTGAGATTCCTTACACATAATAGGACCATGGGTTAATTAATGAAAACTCCGAGGGTCTTTAGCATAAAGTCACGGCTAAAGAGCTATCCCCTGATTTTGGTCATTGGATTAGTGATTTAGGGTGCAGATTAGGTCATATATAACACCGAATCGATACACGATTGTAGCCATAGCATCAGAGATCTATGGTGGAGTTTTAATGAGACACGATGTAATATCACGTGTTGGATCACGGATCTATCCACATGTTTGGTTGCTGATCTCCAGCGCTCCAGCCTCGCGCTGGCCTGGCCCGCGAGCGAAGCTCGTTTTCCACATCCTCACGCGTGCGTGCAGGCTGAACGGTGAAAATCGGCTTAAGTTGAATGCGTGCATGCAGGCTCGCGGATGGAGGCACAGCCAACCAAACACGCACTTGCGCGCGGTCAAAGCACGTTGGAAGTCTGGATACGGTTGTACGGGCAACCAAACAGGCTGTATATGACTCAGATCATGTTAGGCGAAATGTGGTGCTCGCTCTACAAGTCTACGACCCTGGCGTTTCTTCATCCCCACGGCCCCGCCCAGGCGGTGGTGCCCCATCGGCGCGCTACGCACCCGGTGCCTTGGTGTCTTTACTCGACCAAAACCCAGAATAAACGAACGCAGAGGATAAGGCGAGTCGATTGGCAGGGGACTTACCAGCCCAGACAACATGTTGACCGGGCCACGGTGAGCTGTGATCCTACTCTGGGAGGAATTCACCGGTGCACTGGCTACCTCTCCACTTGACATCACTCCGGACGCGCTCCAGAGGTGCGGGCGATCCTCCCTGGCCAGTCGTCGAGGATAGAACGAAGGTAGTAGAACTCGCACTAGTACAGAGAAGATCTATACTGGCGGTCGTAAACCCATTTTTAGTGGCGTTTATCGTAACCGCCAGTGCTAGGGGTCAGTAAAAATCATCATTTTTACAGGCGGGTAACTGAAGACCGCCAGTGAAAATCGATTTTCACTGGCGGTCGGCGTAATAAAACCGCCAGTGAAAATCGATTTTCACTGGCGGTCGACGTAATAAAACCGCCAGTGCAAATCGTTTCCAGGAAACATAAAACCGATTTTAAAAATAGTTAGTCGCAAGTCGCGGCATTTTTCGCGCAAAATTCGCGTCCTACGCGATTGTTAGTAATCGAACCGTCGACCTCACCCTCGCGCGTATCCTCCACTACCACTCTGTCTATGACATGCTTTGTGTCTAGTTTGTAGTTGTTTTCTCCACATATTACAACCATTTGAGTGTAAATTACTTATTTGAGACTTAAACGAATTCAAATAAAAAAGTTGTCAACTACAAAGATAAATAACTTTTGAAGTTCTACAACTTTTATTTTGACACTTTTTTCATCCGAGGTAGTTTGCAAAATTTGAATTTTAAATTTGACATACTTAGATTCAATTTTTGAGAACTGAAATGAGTTCAAATAAAAAAGTTGTCAACTACAAAGTTTCATAACTTTTAGAGATCTACAACTTTTATTTTGGTGGTTTTGTCATACGAGATCGTTTGAAAAACTCGAAAAATTAAGGATAAAAATGATTTCTAGTGGCGGTTCCTTAAGAAAACCGCCACTAGAAATCGTATTTCTACTGGCGGTTCCTTAAGAAAACCGCCAGTAAAAATCCATGGTTTGTAGTGGCGGTTTTCTTAAGGAACCGCCAGTAGAAATACGATTTCTAGTGGCGGTTTTCTTAAGGAACCGCCACTAGAAATAGCACAGTCGGTGGATAACCGGATCCATCTGTAAAAATAAATCGTCCCGCAGGTGTTGAGCCTTTTTCTACTAGTGTCGGTGGCGCCTGCATCTCTCTCTTTCTCTCTTCTACAAAATATATGCTCCAACAAAATGCAACATTACGCAACTCATTTAGGGTTGTATTTACTTAGAATATGAATACATCACCAAAATAATCCTCGCTCTAAAGAAAAAGGAAAAGACAACTAAGAGAGGAGAGAAAAGAGGAGTAACACCTGAATTTTGTGGATATTAGCAAAGAAATTTTATACCCCTAGATTCAGGGTGTAATACCCTTCTTCTAGGTGAGGGCCAAGATGGTTCGATGATGTCAAAAGCTCGCTCATCAGCGGTGATGTAGACGTCCGCCTTCCAAAAGAGTTGTTCAGCCGTCACGAGAGCTTCTTGAAGGATAGCCCGCATGAAGATCTCATCACGAGATCCCAGGTAGAAGTCCTCGGTCACCGCTGCATCAGCGATGCCGAGGATGCGATTCCTCATGGTCTGGAAATGCTTGAGGAACCAGTAGAGAGACTCGTCATTTTTGCGCCTGATAGACTTAAGGTCCCATGGCTGTGTAGGCTTGTCGCAGAGCGGATGGAAGTTAGAGATGAACTTAACGTAGGAATCAGCCCAGTGGTCGATGCAGTGGCGGGGAAGGTGGCAGGAGCCATTAGAGCATGTCCTGTTCTAGCATGATCAGGAGGTACACTGTCATGACTTCCTCTGTGGCCTCGGCGGCCTGAGCTACTGTCGAATAAACAACTAGCCAGTCGCGGGGGTCGAGCTTAACCTCATACTTATCGACGTTGGAGAACTTGAAATTGGGCAGCCATTGCCCCATTGGACTGCACGCAACCGAGGGGTGAAGGCTGATACCCCAAACACGTCATGGGCTCTTGGCCGGGCATCATGGGCACCATCACGGTGCTGGTCCTACGGCAGTGACAGTTGTCGGGGGTCTTTGTAACACCTCAAAATCTTGTCTTAAGAATTTAGCAAAAGTCTCCAAAACTTTTGAGTAAATCCTCTAGAAAAGAATCTTCTCCTTTACAAAATAAACATGTTTTCTAATAAAGGACATCTATATGAATTAGGTTCTCTCTTTTATTTGAACTACAAAATTTAGATAAAGCATCTTTTAGTAAAAATTTGCTCCTCTTAAAAGCAACTATTTTTGTGTACGTGAATTTGCATATTTAAAAACATGATACTTAAATGAGATAATAATAAATATTTATACACTTTGCATCATGTTGGAGTTTATTTGATTGTGCAACAACAACAACAACAACAACAAAGCCTTTTTGTCCCAAGCACGTTGGGGTAGGCTAGAGATGAAACCTCGTATGAAAACCTACAGAGCTCAACCCCCAAAGAACAGAAAAGGGAAACAAAGGCAAAGGAGAACCGAAAACAACGAAACGGGGAAACACATAAAAGAGATAAAACCCACAAGAACCAGCAAGATCTAAAATGGGCACAAGAAAAGGTCAAACGATTAAGGAGGAAAAGCGAAACTATCAATCAGGGTTCTGGCACGTGAATTGCACACTTCCACCCCTTCCTATCTGCAGCGAGCTCTTTGTCAATATTCCACTCCTTCAGGTCTCTCTTCACAGCCTCTGTCCACGTCAAAGTTGGTCGACCTCTACCTCTCTTCACATTTTCGGGACGCCTAATTATTCCGATATGCACTGGTGCCTCTTCAGGTCTTCGTTGGATATGTCCAAACCATCTCAAGCAATGTTGCATAAGCTTCTCCTCAATTAGCGCCACTCCTACTCTCTCTCGTATATCATCATTCCGGACTCGATCTCTCCTTGTGTGGCCACATACCCAGCGCAACATACGCATCTCTGCCACACTTAGTTGTTGGACATGTCGTCTTTTAGTGGGCCAACATTCTGCTCCATACAACATAGCCGGCCGGATTGCTGTCCTGTAGAATTTGCCTTTTAGTTTGCGTGGCACCCGGGGGTCGCATAAGACACCCGCAGCTTGTCGCCACTTCAACCATCCGGCTTTAATTCTATGACTGACATCCTCATCGATGTCTCCCTCCTTTTGAAGCATTGATCCTAAGTAACGAAAAGTGTCTTTCTTGGGTACCACTTGCCCATCAAGACTAACATCGCCATCCTCATACCCCATGGCACTGAAATCACACTTCATATACTCTGTTTTAGACCTACTAAGCCTAAAACCTTTTGCTTCCAGCGTCTGCCTCCACAATTCCAACTTTTGAGAAACACCACTCCTACTCTCCTCAATAAGTACCACATCATCGGCAAAAAGCATACACCACGGTAAAACTCCTTGTATGTCCCTTGTGACCTCATCTATCACCAAAGCGAAAAGATAAGGGCTCAAAGCCGACCCTTGATGTAGTCCTATGTTAATTGGAAAGTCATCGGTGTCTCCATCACTTGTTCGGACACTTGTCACAACATTAGTGTACATATCTTTAATAAGATTAATGTACTTTGTTGCTACTTTGTGTTTTTCCAAGGCCCACCACATTACACTCCTAGGTACTTTGTCATAAGCCTTCTCCAAGTCTATGAAGACCATATGCAGGTCTTTCTTTTGTTCTCTGAATCTCTCCATAAGTTGTCTTAGTAAGAAAATGGCCTCCATAGTTGATCTCCCGGGCATGAAACCAAACTGATTTTGGGTCACGCTCGTCATCTTCCGCAGGCGGTGTTCAATGACTCTCTCCCATAGCTTCATTGTATGGCTCATGAGCTTAATTCCACGGTAACTAGTACAACTTTGAACATCTCCTTTGTTCTTGAAGATTGGTACTAATGTACTTCGCCGCCACTCGTCGGGCATTCTGTTTGCCCGAAAGATGGTGTTGAAAAGCTTAGTCAGCCATACTATCGCTATGTCTCCAAGACATCTCCATACCTCGATAGGGATACCATCAGGGCCCATCGCCTTTCCTACCTTCATCCTTTTTAGCGCCTCCTTAACTTCATATTCTTGTATCCTTCGTACAAAACCTCTGTTGTTGTCATCGAATGGTTCGTCCAATTCTATTGTAGCACTCTCATTCCCTCCATTGAACAATTTGTTGAAGTACTCCTTCCATCTGTTCTTGATCTCTTCACTCTTCACTAATAGTTGGTTTGCTTCATCCTTGATGCATTTGACTTGGTTGACATCCCTTGTCTTCCTTTCACGAATCTTGGCCATCCTATAGATATCTTTTTCTCCCTGCTTTGTGTCCAGCCGTTGATAAAGGTCGTCATAGGCTTGACCCCGGGCTCTACTAACCGCTCGCTTTGCAGACTTCTTCGCTATCCTGTACTTCTCTATGTTTTCTGCACACTTGTCATGATGTAAGCGTTTGTAGCAATCTTTCTTCTCCTTGATAGCCTTTTGGACATCTTCGTTCCACCACCAAGTGTCTTTAACTTCCCTTCTGTTCCCTTGACTCAACCCAAACTCTTCTGAAGCTATCTTTCGGATGCATGTCGCCATCTTCCTCCACATGATATTTGCGTCTCCCTCTCCTGCCCAAGGGCCCTCCTCGATAACTCTCTCCTTGAAAGTTTGGGCCACATCCCCTTTAAGCTTCCACCACTTTGTTCTAGTGACCTTGTTATGCTTATTCCGTTGTAACCGAATCTTAAAACGGAAGTCAGCAACGACAAGCTTATGTTGGGTTACCACACACTCTCCAGGTATAACCTTGCAATCTAAGCAGGCATGCCTGTCCTCTTTTCTCAAGAGGACGAAATCAATCTGGCTAGTGTGTTGGCCACTACTGAAGGTCACCAGGTGGGATTGCCTCTTCTTAAAGAAAGTGTTTGCTATAAACATGTCATAGGCTAGGGCAAAGTTCAGGATTTCCTCTCCTTCTTGATTCCTAGTCCCAAAGCCGAAGCCTCCATGTACACCCTCGAAACTGGTGCTAGATGTACCCACATGGCCATTGAGATCTCCTCCTATGAAGAGCTTCTCGCCAACTGGCACACTACTAACCATGTCCTCCAGGCCTTCCCAGAACTCTCTCTTTGAGTTCTCATTAAGGCCTACTTGAGGAGCATACGCGCTGACAACATTGAGGACCAAGTCCCCAATGACCAGCTTGACTAGAATGATTCTATCTCCTACCCTCTTAACATCTACTACCCCATCTTTGAGGCTCTTGTCGATCAAGACGCCTACTCCATTCTTGTTTGTTGCAGTCCCCGTGTACCACAACTTGAAACCTGTACCTTCCACTTCCTTCGCCTTCTGTCCCTTCCACTTGGTCTCTTGAACGCATAAAATATTTACCCGTCTCCTCACCGCAACGTCAACTATTTCTCGTAACTTACCTGTTAAGGAACCTACATTCCAACTGCCTACACGGACCCTAGTTGGCTCGACTAGCTTCCTTACCCTTCGCACCCGCCGAGGAAGATGCAAAGACCCTTGCTCATTTTTCACTACACCCGGGCGCCGATGTAGCGCGCCACTAAGGATGCGACGACCCGATCCTTGCTCACTTATCACCGGCTCCAGATCAAGAGACAGCGCGTCACTTGAGGGGTGACGACCCGGCCCTTGCTCATTTAACACCATACCCGGGTTCCGATATGGCGCGTCGCTAAGAGGGTTACGCCCCAACGGTTTTCTTTGTGGTTTCATCTCCATAAGATTTGGCTGGTTTTTTTTATGTTGGTTTGCCGGACCTAACACAACCCTCCTCCTTTACCGGGCTTGGGACCGGCTATGTTGAAACGACTCAAGGAAGTCTTCCAATCAACATAGGCGGAGTTAGTTTATTTGATTGTGCATTTAAAAATAATGACAATAGGAATATACAAATGGTGAAATAGGTATTTAAACCTAAATTTGGAAATTAAGATGTGGAGAAAGGAAGAAAAGAAATATTATAAAATTTATAAAAAACGTAAACTTTATCCATACTGGTAAGATTAAAATCTACCTTTAGTTTGGGTACAAAATTCATATTCATAGTTGAATTCAAATTCGAAACCTAAATATGAAAATGAGAGAGATAGAAAATAGAAATGGAAATAGAAAAGAAAAAGAAGAAAAACTCGCTGATGGGCCGCACCCTCACATTTCAGCCCACTTCTCCCATCCCCTCGCGCAGCCAGCCCACTATATTCCCTTCTCTTTTTTTGTACCAATGACGTATGGCCCCCACCTGTCATCCTTGCGCGCCGCGGTCTGCTCCCGGTATGGCTGCGCTTCTCACTTGCTTGGTGAAGCTGACTTGTGGACCCGCAGCTCCAGAAACGTCTTCTCTGTGTTTGTTCCACGCACTCCGCAGATCCCGGACCCAAGTCTGTCATCCCCGCCAACAACCTCGCCGCGGCATCCGACCTTTATAGGTGTCCCTCGGGTATATAAGCAAGCCCCGCGCCCCCCTGAGCCATACAAAGGGACAGTGCGTCCGGCCGCCATCGTGTCCGCCGCCATCGCCGAGCCGAGAGAGAGAAAGAGCAAGAAAGGATGGCACCGCCGCGTGCTTCAACCCTACCATGCCACTGGTTCTCGTCCGGGCCATGAGCAGCAGCACCCTCCCCTCACCGGCCACAATCCGCTGCTGCTTGCCATCGCAAACCAGTGCATCGCGGGCCTCACGACGAACCGGGGACTCGTGGCGAGGATGCTGGGCGCAAAGAAGAATGGAGGGCCACCATGGACGGTCCCTGTCCTAGCCGCTGGTCCATGCGCCCGGGGGGCACATGGAGGGTGCCATGGTTGCAGGGGAATCCTTCACCTACGGGGAGCTTCATCGCCGTGCTGCTGCGTCGTGATTTGCCTCTACTACCAGGGCCGACGCTGGTAAGAAGTTTTCTATTAGATTCGCCCCTCTCTTCTCTATAGTTCACCAATACTTGGTCGTCGTGGGTCGCGTGGCCGTCGGGGGGCAGTGCGGAGACAATGGAGCCACCGTAGGGGTAGGCTCTGCGTCGTCGTGGAGGTTTGCACGCCACCGTCTGGCATGCTGGGGGAGAAGACAGCAGTCTGACCGTGGCATAGATCGGGAGGTAGAAGATGGTTGTGGACCGTTGATCAATCGCTGTAGGGCTAGGATTAGATCTAGGGGAAAGTTGGCCCTCGACCTTTGATCGTGCAGGGAATGGCCTAGATCAAATCTTGGCGTACCCCTTTGTTATTTAATCGAGACCGTCGATCTATGTATCTATGGCTACTGATGCTCACCGTTTCACTAGGGTTTAGATCTAATCCTAGGCGTAGAATCAGATCCAACGGCTGTGGTCGCTTGATACCCCTTCACCTTGGCATTTATGCTAAAGAGCCCCTGATAAATTAGCTAATCAACCCATCGTCCCCGCTCACTGTTCGCTGAGTCTAGGGAACCTTGCGCTATGGCCCCTGAGTTTCTTTTTATTTGGCGCGCAGTCCAGACAGATAATTAATCAGGAAATCTATTTAAGAAATGAATTTTTAAGTGTAAAAATAATCCTAGAACTTGTAAAATCCATATAAAATTCATTTTAGCTCCTTTTCAGTTTATTCCAGTTCCTATAATTTTGTAGTGTTGTTGTTTATCAATTAGTGCCACTGTTTTGACATGAAAGCCATGTTAAAATTAATATCCTAATTAATCTATTATCCAACACTTAAAACTTCATAAATTCATAACTTCTTTATTTTAATTTCGATTTGACTCGTTCCAGTTGCGTTAGTTTCGTATAAGTATTCACTACACAGTAACAACATTTATTATACCATGTCTCATTCTTTTCTAATTAGATCTTTATTTAATTTATGTGGGTTAGTCTGGTTAATCTACTTATCATTATAATCTACTAGAAGATAATCTATGGTCAATTCATAACTTAGATTAAAGTTTAGATAATTATTTATAGAATAACCTCTCATATGATTTATATTAACCAATTTATAATATAGTTTAATATTTTAAGCACACAGATCTTTTATAAAATCATAACTCCTTAACCGTAACTCCGATTTTAGTAGTTCTCGATCCCACGATCTCGTAGCAACGCGTAGATCATTATTATTCAATTTATTCTTATGTTTGGTGTGATGTTAATTTTGTCTATACCATGTTTGTTTGTATTGCTACGACTAGCCGTGAGGTCACGGGGATCTGAAGAATCATTCTGGTACTGGAATCTCAAGTGCCTAGGCAAGTTGTGCCCTTGACCACTTTTGTTACCCAATAATGTTCCTTATTATCACTTATTCATGCATAGGTTTAATTTTTATAGGACCCAATAGGTCACCCTAGACTGTTTATCTTTTTACCTTGTTTACCCCTGAATCATTGGGTAGTTCTGCTATTGCTTTACACGGTTTTTGGGTTAATATTTCATTATATCCATGTTTCTATTATTTTGTTATGTTATTTATGTTCATGATAAGATCATTATGTTAATGGGAACATGGAGCGACCACCCGGGAAAACAGTGCTACCACAAGGGTAGTATGGGATGCCCTTCACTGATTAACTAGGTAAGCTAGTGGATGACTACCTTACCCGAAAGGGGCAAGGCAGTAGGGGAGTGGTCAGTGTAGGGAGGTCCTTGGATTGATTTTGCTGCGATGGCGGTCAGGCGAGGGATTCCTGCATTGGAGCTTCCTATAAACTGTAGCGGGTTTTCTGAAGCTAGTGGAACTTTGTAAAGGCCTCGTAGTGTTACCCTGCCTCGCTTCCTTGGTAGAGGTGTATGTGATTCATGACCCCTTGGCAGATGGGTAACATGACTTGTGGGTAACGGTGCGCAACCTCTGTAGAGTGTAAAACTGGTATACTAGCCATGCTCATAGTCATGAGCAGCTCGGACCCTCACATGATTAATCTATGGAATTAAAAACTCAATTTGTCATTTGCATCGCATTGGGATTATTTTATTATTACTTTTACTGATTATTACTAAGGTTTGGTATCTACTTATACTTAGTAATTGCTAATAAAATTTTGACCAACTTATAAAAGCAATGCTCAGCTTCAACCTTTATGTTGTTGATCAACCTTACACTTCACATGAACTCCCACCTTTGGTGAGTTCATGCACATTATTCCCCACAACTTGTTGAGCTATGAACGTATGTGAGCTCACCCTTGCTGTCTCACACCCCCACAGGAGAAGAACAGGTGGTTCAAGAGGAGCCACACAACGAAGAGTTCGATTCGATCTAGGTGGCGTCTCCCAGTTGACTTTCTGGTGCCAAGGATGGATTATAGTTCGATCCATATTAATTCTGTTATTTTGTAAGACTTCTGCTATGTAATAAATACTCTGATTATACTATGACATTTATCTCTATACACTCTATTATTATATATGTTGTCTCCTTTGGCGCATGTATGAGATGCACTCGGCTTATCCCTTAAAGCACGGGTGTGATAGTCTTGCAGTCGTTCGCACGCAGACCGGTGTGCAGATGAGTGGGTTGCCGATTCGACGATGGAGTCACCCCGGCCTTGGGCCACCATCGTGGTGAGTCGTGGTCCCGATAATAGTCCTCCCAGTGTCTCAACTCTTATTTATGCCATCGGGCACGCGAGGAGTCGATGTCACTCAGTGCGTCGTGATGGTTGTTGAGACGGTGGCGCAGGTCTCCCTCTATGTGAGCTAGCGGGAGAAGGTGGTTTTCTGCTCAAGTGAGGATTTTCTGTATCCCTCCACTTCAGGCGTTTGAGGCAGCTCATTCACAAGTCGAGCTAGCGTGCCCCGACTTGGCTTGGAGCTACATGGCCCGGATGAAATCGTGCTGCAGGTTATGAGGAATGTGCGGAGGGTCGCGAGGAGGCCGGACATTGCGCCCGGCTGGCACACAGCCACGCTCTTATGCAGCCCGCGCTGGCTCTGGTGAGCATTCCTTTGCATATGGAACTCTCACTCCTCGGGAGTTTTGTCGTCCTCGAATGCCTCATCTCAGGAAACAGGGTAGGTCAGTTCCGATGGCAACGTGCCTCGCACTGCGAGGGCTCCTCCCCCAATAAGTCGGTTCATCATCGGATATGGGGTTGCTGTCCACTCCCCCATTGATGTAGAGGAGGTTGGTGTAGTAGAAAGGGCACTTCGACACAGCAAGTATAACTGCCACCCTCGAAGGCCGACTTACCCCCGCGGTGCTTGGCCGCGCATTGACAACCGTAGGAGTAGCGGGAGCCTTGCCCCATCTTTTCTCCGACTGATCTAGGTCTAGACCCGAGTTGGTGAGGTAGATAATGGAGTCCTCTATGTGAAGGTCACCATGGCATTCGGCCGAGGCGGAGATGACGACGCCACTGCACTTTTGCCTAGCGTTGCGATAGCTTAGTGGGGCAGATGAGTGCACTGACGTCATGGGGTCGAGGGGTGAACTGATGCAGCTTTGGCCATGACTATCTGAGGCTTGCCGATGGCAGGTAGTGGGAGCGCCTTCCCTTGCTACACCGGCATTTTCTTGATCATTCTGGCGGAGTAGGGCTTCAGAGTTTCCTCTTCCGCGCCCACTCCACTATGGAGGATTCCCTTCTGGTCAGCGATGCAGGAGAGGGATCTGAAATGGAAAACCTCCCCCTCAACAAAGCTGTGGATGGTGTTGAAGACGACGGCCATGGAGTTGTCAGAAATCAATGTCGCATCCCCTACCCAGTGCGCTAGCTATCATTGTTGGGTACCGACAACATGCTATGGGGAGTGCCACATAGCTCTTTTGGGGAGACAACAACGTTTATCGTAGCTCGATTGAACATGTAGAGCACATCGGAGACACAAGAGATTATGCAGGTCTGAGCCGCTTAGAGGCATTATGCCCTACATCCTTTGGTTTTTGTTCATGGAACTGTTCTAGCTCTCTCTCTCTGATTACATGTGATCTCTCGGGATGGAAGACAAGTATTGTGTGTTTAAGGTTTTTCGTAGGGTCTCCTCTTCAGCCTTATTCCTGACTAAATAGGAGTAATCGAGGATGATCTGGGTGCACAATCTCCATGTTTTGTCTCGTCCACATCACGTCGCGTCCACCCGCGGACAGCGAGTCTTCCGTCGACTTTCTTATACACCACATGCACGGGACACGACTAAGCTCTTTCGCGCCCACGTTTGTGTCTTCCTAGGATGTCTATGGTTCCCATCCGATTGGGGCCAACTGGACACCTTTTAGGGTGTGTTTGGTTAGCAGGTTGATGCAGGTTGGCACAGGTTCAACCCACAACAACTCGTGTTTGGTTCAAAAGGCTCGCGGGTCAGGTTGGTTCTGGGTCAAAATACTTATTGAAAATGTGGGTTCTAGTGATTGCTCAAAAACAAGCGAACCATTTCGACCCACTTCCTCTCCACCCTCTTGTAACCCATGCCTTATCCACTCGAGATCAGCACATGAGCGCGTCGCCACTGTCGGCCTTCTGGGACGAGGGACCCCCGCCGACCTACCCTCCAACGTTAATCCCCCACCTGCCTCCTGTCGTCAGTCCCCCGCTGGCCTACCCTCCGATGCCGGCGTGTTCTCCAGTAGACACAACACGCGAGCCTTGATAGTGTTGTTGTCGAACAGTTAAAGGTCAGTGTTCGTCACCGCCTAGACAAGCCTGCTAGTGATGGCAAATGTTACAAATTCACTGAAATGCATCTTGATGTTGTTGGGATGTTCCTTTAATTATGACTAAAATGTAACAGTGAGACCTCGTCACTAAAAATTTACGACTTAGTCAATAATGGCTTTAATTTATTTATATCTTATCCTTATGGATTCCTCAAATATTAAAATAGTGTCAGTTTTATTTATTTATTTTGAATGATGTCATCTTATTGAATTGAAGATATCATCCTGAGTGTGGTAATATGACCAAGAAAGTGACCATATTCAGTTCATCCTTCATCACAAAACAAACAAGAGATGGTGTAGCTCTAACCCACTTTAACCATGTAATCAAACAAGAAACTAGGTTCAACCTGTCACTGAAACCAAACAAGGAACGAATCTGATCCAACCAAGAAAAATGGGTCGGCTCCGACCCGACCCATGTCGTTTCGAAACCAAACACATGCTTAGGCAGCCCATTAGGGGCCTTTCGGGTGGTCCAGGAGACCTAACCGGGCCATGGTGACCCGGGGATATCTATCCCCCACAGACTCTCCAACAAATCTCTGGTGTGGTTGCTCCTCCGTGCGCACTCGCGACGGCTTCCACCAACACCTCCTTCCTTCCTTGTGAATCGATTCTACCAGCCTCGAGCGATCCACCGCTGGACCCGCCCGACCTCTGTAACGCCCTAAATTTGGGGCTATAAATTTTCGTCTCCAATATTCACCAAATTCGGTCGTTACACTCTTTTCTCTTCCTGTTTTGCTCCTTCCTCCCTTTTCAAAGCAATATAGAGACTGGTGTCCGTATCGCATGTAACCAAAACCTAAGTTGATATGGTTGTTGCATCATGCCGAAGCATATTTATTTTGTCTGATGTTGTGCCTAATCGCGCGTTCGTCCAGTTTTGGTTTTCGATTCGTGATCTAATCTCGATTAGAAGCAGGCGAAAGTGAGTAGCGGGTAGTCGGCCCGACCCGTGGCCTAGCCTGACCTGTGGCGCGGCCACCCTGGCCCAGGTGCGCGCGCCCATGCCCTCTCCCCTAGGCGCGCCCCACCCCCTCCCCATCATTCTCTCTTACCCGTGTAGCAACTTCCCTCTCCCTCTCTTCCACCTCTCCTCTTGCCCTTGGTTGGATCCTGGTGAGCGGTTGCTGCCGTTCGTCGAACCTCGAGGTGAGCTTCCCCTTTCCTCTCTTCCCTCCCTCTTCTCCCTCCCTCTCCCTACAAGCAGCCCCTCCCCGGCGATCCCCTCCCCGACGCAGCCATGGCACGCCCAAGGCGAGGCCATGGCACGGCGCGGTTCGCAACCGGCGCGCGCAGCCCCCCCCCCCGATGTGCACAGCCCCGCCCCCGGCGTGCGCAGCCCCGCCCCCAGCACGCGTAGCCCTAGCACGCATAGTAACGTTTAAATTCAGTTTAATTCATGTGTTGCATCGCGCGCTTCGTCACGCGATGATTCGTTTTAATTTCAGTTTAATTAGCATGTCTTGTCGGGGCCACGCGCAGCCCCCCGCCCTCCCCCACCCCCGATGTGCACAGCCCTGCCCCCGGCGCGCGCAGCCCTAGCGCCCATAGTAACGTTTAAATTCAGTTTAATTCATATGTTGCGTCGCGCGACGATTCGTTTTAATTTTAGTTTAATTAGCATGTGTTGCATCGTGCGCTTCGTCGCGCGACGATTCATTTTAATTTCAGTTTAATTAGTATGTGATGTCACGCGCTTCGTCATGCAACAATTAGTTTTAAATTTAGATTTAATTCATTCGCTGCGTCGCTCACACGATGATTCGTTTTAATTTTAGTTTAGTGTAAGTGTTGTGTCGCGCGCTTCGTCGCGTGACGGTTCATTTTAATTTCAGTCTAATCCATGTGTGTTGTCGCGCGCGTGCAATCCATTTTAATTTCAGTTTAGATCACGTTGCGTCACGCGCTTTGTCATGCGACAATCCATTTTAATTCTGTTTTAATTACGCGTTGTGTCACGCGCTTCGCCGCGCGACAATTCTTTTATTTCCGATCGAGTAGTGTGTTGTGTCGTGCGCTTCGTCACGCGACGATCTCTTAAATTTACCTAGAGTTGTGTTTAATAATCAAGGGCATAGCGTAATTTTGTTTATGCATAACGCGATTGTTAAATTGATATAATTATGTCTACATAAATATTTTAATCCATAGCTGTTTAACGTAATTACCTTTCGACCGTAGCCTCGACCATGTATTTTCTTTCCCGCATGGTCGTAGATGCGAGCCCCGCGCCCCGCGTCTGTTCATTTATTATATTTTATTGTGTGGTGTATTGTTTCTTTCTATGTTAAGATTGTGGAATGTATGTTTGAACTCGTATAAATAATGGTCCGTTGGCGGAGTCCGAAGGAGTTGCAGGCGAAGGCCCTGAGCAGCAGCTGGTTGGTGAAGGCAAGTGTCCTTTGACCTATCTATGTCCTATATATTTTATAATTCACCTTCCCGCATTTACATAATTTATACCTAAGGATTGACTAGCTTTGTTTATCCTGTCCTTGTTCACCTATTTGGGTTGGATCATTTTTGGTTTAGCTCTGTGCTAGCGCTTTACTCTAATCAATGAACATGATGAGATTATTTATGATACGATGATTACCTTTTGATTATGATGATGGTATTGTGACATTTAAGGGGTCTCGAGCGGTTTCTCGAGTGCCTCTCCGTTAGGACTGGTTCATTGGATGACCACCCGTGAAAATAGTACAACCATAATGGTGGTATTGGACGCCCTTAACTAATTAATTAGAGTAACTAAGGTGTAGTTTGCATCGCCGTCATGCCGTCAATAGGGCTCGGTGTATGCGGCTCGCTCTGTCGAGTGTGGTTTGCCCCTTGGAAAGGAGTGCAGTACATTTATAAAACCCAATGGGTGGCTACAGCCTCAAGGAAACTTTGTAAAGGCTTCATAGTGAATCCCTGGCCATTCACCTCGGGAGTTGTAACACCCTGAATTTGGGGGTATAAAATTTCTTTTCTAAATTCCTACCAAATTCAGGTGTTACATCTTGTCTCTCTAGTCTCTCTCTCTCTCTTTCTTTTGATTAGAATTAAGTTAATTATTTATTTTGTCAAAACTATATGAGTCATGAAATGTTGCACCATGCTGAGCCTAAATTATCCTTTTGTTTGATGCACATGTTTGAAATGGTTTGAATTTGAATTTGTTTGAATTTGATTTGAAAATCCTAGAGAAAATAAAATAGAAAAGCAATTAAAAATTCTAGGAAAAAGGAAAAGACATTTCGGCCCAACTAACCCAAGTCAGCTCAGTCTCGCGCGCGCTCCCGCGTGCTCGTCCCTCCCTGACAGGCGGTCCCTGCCTGTCAGCGCTGACCCGCGCGCTCTCCCCCCCCCCCTCTCCCTCTCGCTGCCCAGTGGGGCCGACTTGTCGGCGCCAATCTCCTCCGCGCGTGCGCACCTTCTCTCGTTGTCCTGCAGGCCTCGCTCGTCAGCCCGTTTGCTCGCCCGCTCTCGCTGACCCATGGGTCCCGTCTTTCGGACCCTTCCCTCCCGAACCGCCCGCGCACGACCCTCACGTCGTCGTGGACTTCGTGCCCACGACGCACGCCAAGGCCACGCTCGTCCCCACCCCGACCCTTTTCTAGCTACCAAGTGCCCCACTCGCTCTCCTTCCCCCTCACTCGCGCACTCACAGCCCTCAGCACTCGCCTGTCAACCTCCCTCGAGCCCACCTGTCAGCGTCCGCTCGCGCGCTCTCACACTCGGATCTAATCTCGGTCGTTGATTTAAGATCTGACTGCTGAAGATCCGATACCCCTTCGCGCGGTCGTTTTGCTAAAGAGACCCTCGATTTTCTGGAAAACATCCTGTCATCCTTGGTTTTCACGCGCAGGCCCCTATAATCTTGAAGACATACCCCTGACCTTCTATTTAATCACAGATTTAGGCCTAATTTTGTATTTTAAACTTCAAAACGTGTTTATTTCATATCTTTTGCATATGAACTCCAAATTGAGTGATTTAAATTGAAAAATATTCATAGGATTATTCTCTGTCCAAATAAATTATGATCATTCACTGTCTCCGCACTTTAATTTTATGTCTAGACTATAGGTTAGGTTAGGTAATGGCTTATTTATTATTAGGGAAAATAAAAAGGAAAACCCTAGTGGTAATTAGATGTTTAATCTTGTGAGATTAATAATATGCCATGTATGAATTTATCCCTATTATAATTTTGTGTCTCAATAAAATTAGTGGAACTAAATTATGTAATCCATGGAGATAGATAATATTTAGGGAATCACAAACCTCTAAGTGTGCCAGTTCACCCTAGCACCTAAGTTTACCTTTTCTGTTTATACTGCTCTATCCAACTTGTGATTCACTTGATTGTATATGTTTGGTGTATTATTCATCTGTCTTTATCCAAATGTATTGAATGCATAATCGCTTTGTTTAGACAACGAGCAACCCGTGGTTCCTGAGTGTTTTGCCGAAGACCTTCCTGAGCAACAACCTAGTGAAGGCAAGTGTCCTCTGACCCATTATGTCCTACGTACTTTATAATTAAGTGTCCCGCATTACTATATTGAAACCTAAGGATTGACTAGTCTGTATTTACCTTACCCTTGTTTACCTTTTGGGTTATCATGGTTAGCTTTATGCTATTGCTTTAACTTAATCAACAAACATGATGTGAATATTTATGATACGATGATGTTATCCCGATGATGAACTATGATACTTTAGGGGACTCAGGTTGTTTCCTAAAGTACCTCTCCGTAAGGACCTGTTCGTTGAGTGACCACCCGGGATAATAGTGCAACCATGAGGGTGGAATGGGACGCCCTTAGCTCATTAATTAAAGGAACTTGAGGTGTAGTTGGCTTCGCCGTAGGGCCCTCAATGGGGTCCGAGCACAGTATTTGCTCTGCCGAGGCTGGTCGCCGAGGTTCTTTCAATTTGGTTTTATTAGTCACCCTTCCTGTGGGAAGAAGTACTATGTTTATCAAACTGGAGAAACCTAACGGGTGACTATAACCTCTAGGGAATCTTTATAAAGGCTACGTAGTGAGACCCTGCCAGGTCACCTTGGTACTGATCAATGGGGAGTCATGATCTCCAGGCAGAACGGGAATCATGACTCATGGGTAAAGTGTGCAACCTCTGCAGAGTGTTAGAAACTGGTATATCAGTTGTGCTCACGGTTAAGAGCAGCCTTAGGATCCTCTTTGATTAGAAGAACTTTGGATACTTTTATGATGATTAATATTGATGGTTGTGACTCTGATCTCTGGTATTTCCTCTTGGAGGGGATACTTTTGGATAATAACTGGGTTTATTACTAAAATTTGGCTCTACTATTAGTAATAAATACTTGACCAACTAAAAGTAACTGCTTAACCTTAACTCCACATACAGCTAGTCCACTTTAGCCAAACGGTACATTTGCTGAGTACGTTGATGTGTACTCACCCTTGCTTTAAAAATGAAAGGGAAATAGGGTTTAACCTTTTCCTATAAATAATTTTGGTGGTTGAATGCCCAACACAAATATTGGACTAACTAGTTTGCTCTAGATTATATATTCCATAGGTGCATAAAGGTTCAACACAAACCAATAAAAGATCAAAGTTAGGGTTCAAAAAGAAAGGAGCAAAAGAAACCGAAGGGTGCCCTAGTCTGGCGCACCGGCACAACAGCAATCCAGGATATTCCCGTCGGCCGGGTACCGACGGGATTTACTCTAAAACCGACGGGATTTAGCTATTCCCAGTCGGTTTTAGAGTAAATCCCGTCGGTACCCGGCCGACAGGAGCTACCCGACGGGGATTGCATTAACTCCCGTCGGCCCCGACGGGAGATAATTAACTCCCGTCGGCCCTAGGTAGCCGACGGCGGTTGTCGCTCCCCGGCCCAGGGCTGACGTGGCAGGGCAATTAACTCCCGTCGGCCCTAGGTAGACGACGGGAGTTATGTGTCCGCCACGTCAGCCCTGGTTGCCGGGACGGGGGAGCGACAACTGCCGTCGGCTTGGCTAAGCCGACGGGAGTTATCCTGGACAGTACCAGTTTAACTCCCGTCGGCTTTGCAAAGCCGACGGGAGTTAAACTGTCACCCCCCCCCAAAAAACCCCATATTTATGATCAATGGCACAGAAAATATACACAATATCATCATGCACATTCACACATCAATCACATCCATCCACACACATCAATCACATCCATCCACACACATATATATAAGAACATTCATCCACATTCATACACATAAGAAGTGTTCATCCACATAAGAAGTGTTCATCCACCAAAGAAGTGTCCATTACTGAAAAGGTAGAGATCGAAGTGTTCATTACTGAAAAGGTAGAGATCGAAGCACATTCACGAACCGCGGCGGACTAGGGTTGTTGGAGCTTTGGCCGCTGCCTCCGTCCGGAGTTGGGTACGCGAATAGGGAGTTGACGAAGCCATCCATCGTTCCACTTCCTTCCTGATTGTCCTATGGAGCGAGAATGCAATTTGTCAGAAATCGTACATATTAACTGCTGAACTGTCGGCGATAGCTATAGAGTTAGAATACAAACCTGTGCTCCAGGGGCAGGTAGCTGTGCCGGCGGTGTGCTAAACTGAGGCTGCTGCGGCACAAGTCCCTGTTGAATACAAGAATAATACATATTCATGTGAGTGCAGTGCGGCACAAGTCGTCGTTTTTACTATGTAACTAGAGAATGGACATAGAATTTCTTACCGGAGGTGGAGGAGGGCCCATAGGGATGAACGTCCATTGCGGCGGAGGCGGAAGGGGCCACGTACGGAATGCCCTGCTGCTGAGCTAGTAACTATTGACCAAGCATATTAGTAGTACGCATTGGATGTGTAAAGCAATGAATAAACAGTAATAATGCAATGGGCTTACTTGAATCATCTGCTGTTGCTGCGCGTGGACTGAGGCATAGTACTCACTTTGAGCCCTCAACTGCTCAGTTTGAGCCCTCAACTGCTCATCAGCGCTGACGGTTCTCCTCACGCAGCCTCACGATCTCAAGCTCTTGCTCAGTGAGCCGACGAGAGCTACGACCGGAGCTTCCGGACCCAGATGCCGACCGCCGAGACGCTCTAAAATCCGTCGTGTTGATCATTCCATCAAAGAGAGAGAATCTACAATTGTTGTCAAAGAAAGATTAATTAAGGCATATGCTCATGTCACTATATAAATGGCATGTAATGTAACATCTCACCGTCCATGTGCCTTTCCTCCACCGGATTTATGCACGGCTTGAGCATCGATCGGCATGGTCCTCCAATCGCAGTCTTCTCCGTGACGGTCCTTCATCTCTTCCGCATATGCCGCCTGTATCGATTATATAACCTTAGTTAGTACGTTGCGAGCATTAACCGAATATTGAGGACAACAGCTCACCAGACGCTCCCTTTGTGTCTGGCTGCACAAAGGGTTGGAAGGGTCGCTTCCCCTATGGCCAGCTTCCCACACCTCGATGGGAGTCGGCTCGCGACCTAATTGAGCTTCCTACAACACAGAGTTAGTACAATAAAAGAATATATGACATCTCAACATATTTGTTAGTTTTCTTACCAGGCGTTTCGCCTTTCGCGTGAAGTTGTTGCCACCGAAGGTGTGGTTCGGCATGGTGCCTCGATTGTCCCTGTGACTTTTTGACTTCTGTTGGAAGGCTTCCGAAGCCCATACCCCACACCAAGCTGCGTAGGCCTCTGGCCGGTTAGACATCCACGGAACCACCACCTTCATAAAAACAAACATATATCAGTACCTATTCAAATGAAACAAACACAAAGGAAAGGATTGAAATATAACCTTACGATACTCTTCCTCGCGAAGGTATATACTCGAGGCCCCTGTCTTCTTGTTCATCTTTTGCCCTAAAATTTGTTGATAATACATGCACGTGGCCTGAATCCTTGCCTCGTACAGGGCCTCCTTCACCAACCGATAGGCATTTACTTGAAACACCTTCTCGGCGTGGTTCGCGTCATCCCCGTCGGCCAACCGAAAACGTGCCTACAAAAAGAATGCAATGTTATCTAACTTTTTAATGATTGCTTCCATATAACACACACAAGATTACGTACCCAGAAGTCAGCGCGAACAAGCCCCTGGGCATCGCCATAAGTGACATCGACCTTCAGCTTGTAATCGTCCCAACATGAGACGAGGACCGGCGCAGCGTCTGCATCGTCGGACGTCTTCACCAGTCCAGGGTAGTGAAACTTCAGGAGCGAACTCAACACAGAGTTCACCTGCTTTTGACGACCCTGGCCGGTGAAAGAGTAGTCCAACCACTCCCTACAAAAAGACGGGCAAGCATCAAACATGCTTACATTTGATGAATACAGCTGATTCAAATCAAAAGATACAGCACTTACCTATCTCCGATGGGGGAGATCACTGTCTTCCCCGTCTCGGAGCTCGGAACAGGTGGAGGTTGTACGGCATGGGGCCTTCTAAACTTACGTGGACGCCTTGCTGGAGCTGCCTCAGCCTCATCTCCACCCTCAGCCGCACCTCCTGCCTCAGCCTCAGTCTCATCTCCACCTCCACCCTCTCCCTGCTCACCTCCTGCCTCAGCCTCCTCACCTCCACCCTCAACCTCATCCTCATCCTCATCCGCATCCTCATCCTCATCCTCATCCTGATCCTGATCCTGATCCTGATCCTGATCCTCATCCTCATCCTGATCCTGATCCTCATCCTCATCCTGATCCTCATCCTTATCCTGCAAATAAGTAACTCAAGTGTCACATTCACGCGTTAAAGTCTTACACAAATTAAAAGCAACAATACAATGATTCTTACATCGCCTCTCTGAAACCCCAAGGGCTGGCCCTGTAACTCTGGGTGTAGGCTTCTGTAGAGCTGCTCCTTCTTACTAGCGCTCAAGGAACTCCCTCGGAAAAGGGAGTCCCTGAACCCCTTCACCACCTGCTTAAACTTTTTAGGCATCCTGCAGCAATTGAAAGTTTTTATTAGTACTGAGTAATGTAAATAAATAAACAAACGGTGCAAAATAAACCAACATTAAACAAATAAACATTCATATGGAAATAAACTTAACTTGTTACTTATCGTTTCGTTTCCTTTTCTGTGGCAATGATATATCATTGAGGTCTCCAACTAAACAATCCAATGTAGGAGCAGGGTCTATATCAAATGAGGATGGCAACTCATCTTCTTGGAATACCCCGTCAGCTTGTTGAGCCTCACGATTGTAATCATTGGGAACAGGAGTGGACAACCGATCACGGGGGTAGGTTTTGTATACGACCCACCAAGCGCTCAACTTAGGGCATGGATATGATGAGTAATATACCTGCTCCACCTAATGAGCAAGGACATATCTATCGGCCCCTTGAAGTATTTGCTTGCGTTTAACCTGCGCCATTCCAAATTTGGTTCTATAATGCTTCGGGTCAAACCATGTACAGTCAAAAAACACCACCCTCAGATCCTTGTTCCCTACAAATTGGCACTCGAGTATATTGTTTATGATTCCGTAATACTCGGATTCGTGCCTTTCCATATCTTCAGCCCGGATTACGACTCCGTTATTTTTCGTAGTTGCTAAAGGACGGGAAGCTTCAAATTTGGTTGTACGGAAGCGAAACCCGTTTACGTCGTAACGGCCATAACTCTTCACTATCACACTACCAATAGAAAGCTGACGCAGGTCCTTATGGACACTACGCCGACGTGCGGGAGAATCAATGCCCTCATGTGAAGGAGATCCCACAGGACACATTTGTGAGTCATCCGGTACATTCCCGAACTGACAGTCAATAAATGAAAAAGTGTTACAATTGTCATACCTATACACGATGTATGAGGACAAAGAATACAAGGCTTACATGGTCTCGGATCTAGGAGATAAAATTAGGTCCCCCGTGCAATCCATTTAGACGCAAGTTGTCTAGCTGTTTCGCCGTTGGTTGACGGTTACGAGAAGGACCTCCAGTTTTCTTTATCGAACTCGCTAAAAAAGAACGAGAGTAAGAAAACATTGTGTTTCCTAAACATTGAATATACAATTCCTTTAAGCCTAGTAAACTATTACCTGAAGAATTTCTCAGCCTCTTCTATATTTGACCACATGTAGAGCAAAGCAGATTTCCGTTCGTTCTCACTGAATTCATATGCCACTGGTGAACCAACAGCCTTGCCGTTCCATTGAAATATGCTAATGTGACTGCACGGATGCACCGTTTCATCTTCATGGTACCTCTTCGTATGGGCAAATACATTGTGGTCTTTAGTCAAGTAACCACTTGTGAGGAAAGCTATCTCCTTAAATTTGAACTCCTCTGCTATACAACCTTCAACCTTTGCCTTGTTACCCACCATTGATTTCAGTTTTTTCAACATTCTTTCTATGGGATACATCCACCTATAACACACTAGCCCACCTACCTTTGCTTCATATGGGAGATGGATAAGAAGATGCTGCATAGGATTGAAGAACGCAGGCGGGAATATTTTCTCCAGCTTGCAAAGAAGCACCGGTGCCGATTCCTCTAGTTTCTGCATCATCTCCTTTAAAATTTCTTTAGCACAAAGCTGCCTGTAGAAATAGCTAAGTTCAGCTATCGCTTTCCACACTTCCTCGTTAATGTAACCACGCAACATTACTGGGATCAGCCTTTCCATCATTATATGGTAATCATGACTCTTCAACCCATTGATCTTCATTGTTTTCAAGTTCACAGATCTTCTGAACCCCGCACCATAACCATCGGGAAATTTTAAATCTTTCATCCACTTCATCACTTCTTTTCGTTCATTGGGTCTCAAGGCAAATTCAGCACGAGGCTTGCCTCCATTTTCTCTGAGCATGAGAGTTGGGCGGTTACATATGTTACCTAAGTCCACTCGGGCCTTGAAATTGTCTTTTGTTTTATCTGGGAAATCCATGACGGTGTTAAATAGTGCTTCACACATGTTACGCTCTTGGTGCATTACATCGATGTTGTGCGGGAGCTGCAATGCCCTCATGTAAGGGAGCTCCCAAAGGCCACATTTGTGAGTCCAGTTATGGGTCTTCCCGAAACCTGCAAACCCATCCCCATCCTCATTTCTCACTAGATTACTCAGCTCCTCAGCGATTTCCCACCCGGTGCGACGCTTCGGGGGTTCCTTCAGTGACAATGGTGTCCTTCCTGAACTCGTGTGCCTGGAGCCTGAAGGGGTGGTTCAAAGGAAGAAAAGACCTATGACAATCGAAGTAACAGAACTTCCCACCCTTATCGAGCCAGAAACAATCTGTTTCTTTTCCACAAATAGGACAACCTAGCCTTCCACTGACTCTCCACCCAGCAAAGATCCCATACGCTAGATAATCATGTATGGACCACAAATATGCTGCCCGAAGTTTGAATTTTTGCTTCATGAAGCTGTCATACGCCTCCACTCCTTCCCAAAGCTCTTTCAACTCCTCAATCAATGGCTCAAGCATAACATTGAGGTTTACGCCGGGATGATCCTTCCCAGGTATGATGAGAGTTAAGAACATAAACTCATCTTTCATGCAATCTTCAGGTGGAAGGTTGTACGGTATGGCAAAGACAGGCCAACATGAGTAAGACGCTGCGGTCATACTGAAAGGCGTGAAACCATCTATCGCCAGCCCAATACGAACATTCCTCTCTTCACTAGCAAATTCTATATCGAAGCTGTCCAGGGCCTTCCATGCGTCGCTATCACACGGATGCTACATTACCCCATCCTTCGGGGGCTTACGATTCTTGCGCCAGCTCATGCGGCTCGCAATTCTACTAGCCAAGAACAGACGTTTCAGTCTTGGAGTGAGACGCATCCAGCGAAGCTGCTTATGTGCCCTCTTTGTTGTCACCTTCTCCCCTTCTTCGTTTACCACCTCTATGTACCTCGACAGGCCACATTTCAAGCATTTCTCTAGTTTCGCACGATCGCGCCAATATATCATGCAGTTGGACGGGCATATATCGATCTTCTCATATGGCATTCCCAAAGCCTTTAGCAGCTTCTTTGACCGGTAAATGTCTTTAGGCACCTTATGATCGGCAGGAAGGACATCACTAAACAAGTCCAAAATCACCTTATAACATTTGGCTGAGCAACCAAACTTTGACTTTATGCTCATTAGACGGGTCACGAACTGGAGGATGGTAACCGTTGTGTGTCCATGTAGAGGCATTTCTAAGTCTTGGAGGAGTTTGAACAACTCTTCAACCTCTTTTGTAGGCGGATCTTCAGGATTGTTGACAAACTCTGCTTGCATATCTTCTAACATATGATCCAATCGATCAACGTTTTCACCGTCATCCACCTCCATCTGTGCTGATACTATACTCCGTGACTCGCCGTGGTTATCCCAAACCTTATAACCTTGAACATACCCATGACTGCAAAGGTGTAGTGCCACAGTTCTCTTGTCATGTGACTGGATGTTCCCACATTTGGTGCATGGGCACCTAATCACAGCGTGGGTTGACTCTCCACGAGCGTTCTCTAAAAACTTTTCTGTCTTCTGAAACCATTCCTTTGTGTGACATCCGCCCTTCTTCCAACCAGCATACATCCACTCACGGTCATCTTCCATGTTTGTGGACTAGGATGGCTCAGTTTTGCTGTTGTGTAAACCACCAACCAAAAATTCAGCATATAAGAGCAATGCACATGGCTTAGGTGATAACCCTACTATAGGAAAGGACATAAACCCACCCGAGAATGGAGGCGGCCGCATGCGACTCGTGACGTGCCCGATGGTCCGAACGAAATTTCGGCAGCATAACCCCGCTGTTCTCCGAACACACGCCTATCATGGTGCAACAGAGAACAACTGGGTTATGCTGCTGAAATCTCGTTCGGACCAACGGACACGTGCACGAATCACATGCGGCCACACCCATTCTCCGGCTGTCCAAATACGTGGACAATCCCGGAACCACGCACATCACAAGTAATCTTGTGTTTGGACCGAATGAAACTATACAATCTATGCATCCATAGATTGTCTAGGTGCATTAGGCCCAAACATATGAATAAATGTGATGCATGTGCATGCTTCCGGAACGGGTGACGCCTAGGGTTAACTACTGGTCTGCGTACTTAACCCTAAAACTCTAGGAAAATAAACAGTGTATCATACTAATCAAACTACCACAACGTAGTTAACTCCCGTCGGCTTAATCAATACAATCAACCAACCGACGGGAATAAACATATTTTCGATATAAATATAAATATATATCACAATGATATAATTTTAAATGATTTCAATCTTACTGTCTCAGTGGAGGTTGCAGCGGCGTCGGGGGAGGGGACGGGCGGGGGTAGCGGCGTCGGCAAGCCGCGGCGGAGGACGGGACGGGCGCGGCGGGGTCGGCGGCGGCGGCGTAGGCGCTGGCGGCGCTCGGGCGGGGCGGCGCACGGCGGCGGCGGCGCAGGCTCGGGCGGCGCTCGGGCGGCGCTCGGGCGCACGGCGGCGGCGGCGCAGGCTCGGGCGGCGCTCGGACGCTGGACACCGATCGGCGACGGCGCGGGATGAGTGGCCGACGCGCGATGAATAAAGCCTGGGCGAGTGGCCGGCGCGCGCGTTTTAGCCGGGCCCGCCCTAAACCCCGTCGGCCGTAACGAAGCCGACGGGAGATAATGTAGCTCCCGTCGGTTAGTCCGGACTAACCGACGGGAGTTATTTTATCTCCCGTCGGCTTCGTTATGGCCGACGGTAGTTAATTAACTCCCGTCGGCAACCCTAAAAACCGACGGGAGTTATTTTATCTCCCGTCGGCTTCGTTATGGCCGACGGTAGTTAATTAACTCCCGTCGGCAACCCTAAAAACCGACGGGAATTATTATGGCCGACGGGAGTATTCAGTTTTGCTGTTGTGCGGACTGTCCAGTGTGCCACTGGATAGTGTCCGGTGCACCAGGACCATACAGATGTGAACTCTTCACCTTCGGGTTTCTCAGGTGTCGCTCCGCTTTAATTCACCGGACTGTCCGGCGCACCAGCGGAGCAACGGCTCTTCAGCACAACGGTCGACTGCACAGTGCCCCTGACAGCGCTACAGATCGTGGCAGAAGTCAGAGCAGAGGTCAGAGGCGCACCGGACAGTGAACAGTGACTGTCCGGTGCGGCACCAGACTGTCCGGTGCCACCAGAAGTCAATGCTCCAACGGTCTACTACGCCAAAACCCTAACGGTTGGGTGATGTGGCTGGCGCACCGGATAGTGTCCGGTGGTGCACCGGACTGTCCGGTGCGCCCATCGACAACAGCCACCCCCAACAGTTGTTTTGGTGGTTGAGGGCTATAAATACCCCGGAACCACCTCCACTCCAACCATCCAAGCATTCAACACATTGCATTCAATACAAGAGCAATAGACTCCACTCCAAAGACACAATTCAAGTGATCGATCCGCTCAAAGTCCCCAATTCAACTCTACCGCATTAGGACTTGTGAGAGGATCATTTGTGTTTCTTTGTTGCTCTTATTTGCGTTGTTGGGTTTCTTTTCTTTCTCACTTCTTACTCTCAAGCTTTGTAAGCAAGGCAAGATACACCAATTGTGTGGTGGTCCTTACGGGCTCTAAATGACCCGTGAGATTAAGGAAGAAGCCTCACTCGGTCTAAGTGACTGTTTGAGAGAGGGAAAGGGTTGAAAGAGACCCAATCTTTGTGACCACCTCAATGGGGACTAGGTTCTTTGGAACCAAACCTCGGTAAAACAAATCACCATGTCATCTGCTTTATTTTCTTGGTTGATTTGTTTTCCTCTCTCTCTCGGACTCGGATTTTATTCTAACACTAACCCTGGCTTGTAGAGTGTTTAAAGTTGTAAATTTTAGATTTCGCCTATCCACCCCCCTCTAGGTGACTTTCAATTGGTATCAGAGCCCGATACTTCATTAGAGTCTAACCACTCGAAGTTGTGTCGGGAGGATCCGCCAAGAGGGAGATGGAAACGGGCACAAGCCACGGGAAGGCTCCATCAAAGGAGTTTGGCGCCAAAGGAAGGGAGGAATCACCTCAACGAGTCAAGTCGCATCGGAGTGGCGACAAGAAGAAGAAGATGAAGAAAGTGGTCTACTACGAGACCGATTCTTCGTCGCCATCCACCTCCGGCTCCGACGCGGCGTCCGTCACTTCTAAGCGCCATGAGCGCAAGAAGTTTAGTAAGATCCCCTTACACTATCCACGCATTTCTAAACGCGCTCCTTTACTTTCTGTCCCATTAGGCAAACCACCAGTTTTATGGTGAGGACTATTGTTTGTGGAGTGATAAAATGAGGTATCGCCTAACCTCACTCCACACAAGCATATGGGATATTGTTGAGTTTGGAGCGTAGGTACCATCCATGGGGGATGAGGGCTACGACTCGGATGAGGTCGCCCAAATCCGGCACTTCAACTCTCAAGCCACTACTATACTCCTCGTCTCTCTATGTCGAGAGGAGTATAATAAAGTGCAAGGGTTGAAGAGCGCCAAGGAGATTTGGGACGTGCTCAAAACCGCGCACGAGGGAGATGAGGTGACCAAGATCACCAAACGGGAGACGATCGAGGGGGAGCTCGGTCGCTTCGTCCTCAACCAAGGAGAGGAGCCACAAGCTATGTACAACCGGCTCAAGACCTTGGTGAATCAAGTGCGCAACCTCGAGAGCACAAAATGGGATGACCATGAAATGGTCAAGGTTATTCTTAGATCACTCGTATTTCATAATCCTACGCAAGTTCAATTAATACGTGGTGATCCTAGATATAAGCTAATGTCTCTCGAGGAGGTTATAGGAAAGTTTGTGAGCTTTGAATTGATGATCAAAGGCTCCAAACAAATCATCAACTTGGAGCAAGGCAGCACCTCCACACCCGAGGTGCAACCCGTCGCATTCAAAGCGACAGAGGAGAAGAAAGAAGAGTCTACATCAAGTAGGCTCCCTATCGATGCCTCCAAGCTCGACAATGAGGAGATGGCGCTCATCATCAAGAGCTTTCATCAAATACTCAAGCAAAGGAGGGGGAAGGACTACAAACCCCGCTCCAAGAGGGTGTGCTACAAATGTGGTAATCCCGGTCATTTTATCGCTAAATGCCCTATGTCTAGCGATAGTGACAGGGATAACGACAAGAAGGGAAGGAAGAAGGAAAAGAAGAAGTACTACAAGAAGAAGGGTGGCGATGCCCACGTGTGTCGGGAATGGGACTCCAATGAGAGCTCCACCCACTCCTCCAACGAGGATGCCGCCAACATCGCCATCAACAAAGGTCTCCTCTTCCCCAACACAAGTGCCTCATGGCAAAGGACGGCAAAAGGAAGAAGGTAAAATCTAGAGCCTCCACCAAATATACAACATCTAGTGATGAGGGTAGCTCTAGTGAAGATGAGGATAATTTGCTTACCCTTTTTGCCAACCTTAACATGCAATAGAAAGAAAATTTGAATGAATTGATAGGTGCTATTCATGAGAAGGATGAACTCTTGGATAACCAAGAGGAATTCCTTATTAAGGAAAACAAAAGGCATGTTAAAGTTAAAAATGCTTCAGGAAGTTGAAAAATGTGAAAATTTGACTAAGGAGCTTAGCATTTGCCATGACACCATTTCCAACCTTAGAACCAAGAATGTTAGTTTAATTACTAAGGTTGAAAAATCAAATGTTTGTCATGATTAAATTGCCAATCTTAGAAATGAAAATGCTAGTTTAATTGCTAAGATTGATAAATTGAATGAATCAATTTCTAGCGTTACTGAAAATGCTAGTTTAATTTCCAAGGCTAGAGATTTAAATGTTTGCAATGATTCTATTTCCTGTCTTAGAAATGAAAATGCAATATTACATGCTAAGATAGATGAATTAAATGCTTGCAAACCCTCTACATCTAGTGTTGATCATGTTACTATTTGTACTAGATGTAGAGATGTTAATATTGATGCTATTCATGATCACCTTGCTTAAATTAAACAAAAAATGATCATATAGCTCAATTAACTAGTAAAATCAGTGAGCATGAAATTGAAAATGAAAAATTTAAATTTGCTAGAAGCGTGCTCTATAATGGGAGACGCCCTGGCATCAAGGATGGCATTGGTTTCCAACAGGGAAGCAATGTCAAACTTAATGCTCCTAAAAGATAGTCTAATTTTGTTAAGGGCAAGGCTCCCATGGTTCAGGATAACGAAGGCTATATTTTATATCCTGCTGGTTATTCTGAACACAAAATTAGGAGAATTCATGCTAAGAAATCTCATTCTGTTTCTCACCATGCTTATACGTATAAGAATGAGACATCTAGCTCTAGGCATTCTACACGTGTTAAAATGCCTAAAAAGAAAACTCCAACTGCATCAAATGAGCCTAATGTTTCATTTAAGACTTTTGATGCATCTTATGTTTTAACTAACAAATCAGGCAAAGTAGTTGCCAAATATGTTGGGGACAAACACAAGGGCTCCAAGACTTGTGTTTGGGTACCCAAGGTGCTTGTTTCTAATGGGAAAGGACCCAAGACCATTTGGGTACCTAAGAACAAGGCCTAAATTTGTTTTGTAGGTTTATGCATCCGGGGGCTCAAGTTGAATAATTGACAGCAAGTGCACAAACCACATGACAGGGGAGAAAAGAATGTTCTCCTCCTACGAGAAAAACAAAGATCCCCAACGAGCTATCACATTCAGGGATGGAAATCAAGGTTTGGTCAAAGGACTTGGTAAAATTGCTATATCACCTGACCATTCCATTTCAAATGTTTTTCTTGTAGATTCTTTAGATTACAATTTGCTTTTTGTTTCTCAATTATGTAAAATGGGCTACAACTGTCTTTTTATGGATATAGGAGTTACTGTCTTTAGAAGAAGTGATGATTCAATAGCATTTAAGGGGGTATTAGAGGGTCAGTTATACTTAGTTGATTTTGATAGAGCTGAACTTGATACTTGCTTAATTGCTAAGACTAATATGGGTTGGCTCTAGCATCGCCGACTAGCCCATGTTGGAATGAAGAATCTTCACAAACTTCTAAAGGGAGAGCACATTTTGGGACTAACAAATGTTCATTTTGAGAAAGACAGGGTTTGTAGTGCATGTCAAGCAGGAAAGCAAGTTGGTTCCCACCATCCACACAAGAACATCATGACGACCGACAGGCCGCTTGAGCTACTCCACATGGATTTATTCAGCCTGATCGCTTACATAAGCATCAGCGGGAGTAAGTATTGTCTTGTAATTGTGGATGATTATTCTCGCTTAACTTGGGTATTCTTTTTGCAGGAAAAATCATAGACCCAAGAGACTTTAAAGGGATTCTTAAGACGGGCTCAAAATGAGTTCGGATTGAGAATCAAGAAGATAAGAAGCAACAACGGGACGGAGTTCAAGAATTCACAAATTGAAGGCTATCTTGAGGAGGAGGGCATCAAGCATGAGTTCTATTCTCCCTACACACCTCAACAAAATGGTGTAGTGGAGAGGAAGAATAGAACTCTACTGGACATGGTGAGGACCATGCTTGATGAGTACAAGACTCCGGACCGGTTTTGGGCTGAGGCGATTAAGACCGCCTGCTACTCCATCAACCGGCTCTACCTTCACCGAATCCTCAAGAAGACATCTTATGAACTTGTCACACCCGGTTCTAGGGGTAGAACCGAGCGCATACCATATGTGTGCCAAGATTCATTTCCACACATATGTTGACGTCACAAGTGTAATATATCAAAAGACAATGCAATAAAGGCGTAAAGAGAGTAGAATACTTTATTACATCATCTGAACCATTGTATCTTTAACAAGTATCACATCAAAGTAAAGCGGAATTTAAATAACATGGGCAATCTCCCACAGGAAGATGACCGACGCATCGTTAGACTTAGAACTCATCGTCGAAATCTCCATCAAAGTCTCCAGCATCACCCTCTGATCAAAATATTAGCAAGGGTGAGCTCACTTATGGTCGGGGCTCAGCAAGTGGGGGGGGAAATTAATGCAGGTATAACAAGGTGAGGCTAAGGTTGAGCAGTAAGCATTTTAGTTGGTCAACATTTTATTAACTACACCTGTCTTACTAATAAGTGTGAATCCCAAATATCCCATTTAAACAAAGGAATATGAATATACAAAAACACTTCAGTGAAACCACTTAAGCAAACCATTGGCAGATCATCGGATCTCAATTTATTTCCATCTTCAAGTTCAATTATCATGTGAGGAGTCCAGGCTGCTCTTAACCGGGAGCACGACTGATATATCAGTTTTACACTCTGTAGAGGTGGTACAACTTTACCCACAAGCCGTGTATCCCATCTAGCCTAGGTTGTACGGACCCTTAAACACTGCCGAGGTGAATGGCTAGGGATCCACTATGAGGCTTTCACAAAATACTCTTAATACTAAGCAACCCGCTAAGGTTTCTAAAGTCGATGGTGGAGGCCCTCTGGGTGAGGAACCTTAGCCAAGAATACGTCCCCATGTTAACGTGGGCTACCAACACCATCGCTCCCCCTCTTGCCCATATTTCAGGTAAGGTTGCTAGGCACTAAGCATATAAAGCTAATTACCAAAGCCAGAGCCATGATAGCACTCGTGGTTGCACTGTTATCCTGGGTGGTCACTCCATGTTCCAATTAATTTGAAATAATGTTGCGTTAACCATCGGGTTAATATCAAAATTGCCAATTTCATTATCAGAACATTAATATCAATTAATGAGTGACATAAAAGTTATTAAGTGGAGCGGTAGCACAAATTTGCAAAGCTTAATAATTTCCCAGGGTAAACAAGGAATACAGTTGGTAAATCTAGGAAATCCTTAATTAGGTAAAACCCATCAAATTATGCAGTATATCAAAAAGTAAACATTATTATATGCATTGATTGGGTACAAATAAAATATGCAGAGGGAGAATCCACTTGCCTTGCTCAAAAGTGTCATGCGGTTCGTCTTCAAACAAATTCGGATCATCTACCACACAATCGGCTTCTAATAACATACATATAAAAAGAAACATACACCATTTCAATGCACATACGCCAATCATCACAAATGTTCTAAACGAAGGTAATAAAAAGAATCATCATTTTTTTGAAAGCTCTACGCAATGTACGTATATATATATCAAATTTGAATATGAAACTAAATTGTATTTTATGAACAAAGATATCTAATTAAATAAATGACTATCTTGTATTTTTTTTGTTACAAAAATGTAGGGGTTACATTTCCTTGTAATTTCTTATTTAGAAAGCTACACATAAACCAATTATAAAACCATAATTCACTTTTAAATTAAGAAAACTTGTAAATTGTTGCAAATAATAGTATAACATATTTTGCTTAAACATATGAAATTAACAATACCGTAATCAAATTATTTGCACTCTAATTAATTATTTTATTAAATAAAATAAAAATATCGCATGGGCTAGCTATTATATTATACGTAGCCGATGAGAGGCAAATTGAAAGAATGATTTATTCCACCTTGGATTGAGTAGAGAGATTTGGCGTAGGAGGTTTGGTGGTGAAGAACGAAGTGAGCAGCAGGCGCCGAGGACACGTACATCAGTGAGTCCGCTTCGTGGGTCAAACTCCAGCAGAACATACGACAGTGCGAAGAGGTGTTCGCTGCCGTAAATAAGCAGGGCCTTGGCGAGCAGTGTCGCAACGTAGAGCAGCTAGCAGGCGTGGGGAGGGAGTGCGGGAGTTTGTCGCTGGACAGATCGCTAGTAACTAGGCAACAGCGAGACACAGAGTCGATGCGTCGGCGAGCGCGGCAATAGAGCGGTGAGCAGGGGAGAACAATGAGCAGGGGCGAGGAGGGAGTTTGGCCAGGCGATCCTTTTATAGGCGAAGAGGGATGGGAAGAGACGCAGGCGGCATGAATGCCCATTGAACGACACCTTCAATCCTCCATTAATGGCGGTCTTCAACCATGGAATTACGCTGCAACAAGCGAGAGAAAGGGAAACGGTCGGGCACATCATGATCTGTCACACCCGGGTTTCGGGGCACCAAGACCCGGGCGCTAACAATCACCAGGTGTGCTGGGACCAAGTCTCACACATATGATGAATCATGGCACAGGATCGAATGTCACATCTTTACTATAAAATAGGAGTTCTGTACAAAATAAATAAATAAATAAATATAGTATAAGGAGACAACGGTCCAGCAACCCAAAGTTGACTGGGAGACGACGGCCTAGACCTCTCACGAACGCAGCACAACATCCTCCAAGCGCCTCATCCTGTGGTACCTGTTCTTGACCTATGGGGGGTGTGAGACAGCAAGAGTGAGCTCACATACGTTCATAGCTCAACAAGTTGTGGGGAATAATGTGCATGAACTCGCCAAAGGTGGGAGCTCACGTGAAGTGTAAGGCTTACCAAAGAGGATGGTTAGAGCTGAGCATTGCTTTTAAAGTTGGTCAAAATTTTATTAGCAATTACTAAGTATAAGTAAATACCAACCTAATTAAGTAGTAGAACAAAAGTAACAACATCACCTGTGATGCAATGCATATGACAAATTGAATTTAGTTCCATAAATTAATCATGTGAGGGTCCGAGCTGCTCATGACCGTGAGCACGGCTAGTATACCAGTTTTACACTCTGCAGAGGTTGCGCATCTTTACCCACAAGTCATGTTACCCATCTGCCAAGGGATCACGACTTCCCATACACCTCTACCGAGGAGGCGAGGCAGGGTAACACTACGAGGCCTTTACAAAGTTCCACTAGCTTCAGAAAACCCGCTACAGTTTATAGGAAGCTCCAATGCAGGGACCCCTCGCATGACCGCCATCGCAGCAAAATCATCCCAAGGGCCTCCCTACACTGACCACTCTCCTAGTGCCCTTGCCCCTTTCGGGTAAGGTAGTCTTCCACTAGCTTTCCTAATTAATCAGCCAAGGGCGTCCCATTAAACCCTTGTGGTAGCACTGTTTTCCCGGGTGGTCGCTCCATGTTCCAATTAACATAATGATCTTATCATGAACAGTAATAATAAACAGATAATAAAAATGTGATCATGAATAATGTATCTTCATACCCAAAACCACATAAAGCACTAGCAAGTACTACCCAAAAAGTTCAGTGGTAAACAAGGTATAAAGATAGACAAACTAGGGTAACCTATTGGGTCCCATCAAAATTAACCTATGCAGATCATTATGATTAATCAGAACATGGCTGGGTAAAAAGAAGTGATCAAGGGCACAACTTGCCTGGGACTTGAGATTTCAGGTACCAACTTGCAGGTGACACGTGTCCTCACTGCTAAATGTAGCAATACAGACAAACATGGTATAGGCAAAATTAACATCACATCAAACATAAGATCAAATTGCATAATAATATTCTACGTTGCGTAACGAGATCGTAGAAACAAGAAACACTAAATTCAGAGCTACGGTTATTAAGTTATGAATTTCCGAAATTATTTAGTGCTTAGAATAGATTAATCCAAATGAACAATTTTAATTCAAGTTTCATGGCTAAACAGTGTTATTGGTTGATAGACAATATTAATACAAAATTATTGCCACTGGAATGGATCAATTTGGAGTTAGAATGAATTAAATATGAATTTAAACAAGTTTATGGATTTATTTTTATACTAAAACCTATTTTCTTTATTAAATTCTGAATTTCCTAGGGTTCTGGACTGGGCACAATATTTCTTAAAAGATCAGGGGCCTAAATCACAATTTCCCTAAGACTCACATTCACCCCGCGTGGATGGCGGGTTTATTTCAACTAAGTGCAGGGGCTCTTTTGAAAAATAGCCGTAGCGAATGGGGTATGGGGAAGCCAGAGTCGTTGGATTATAATCTGAGGGTCCGGATTAGATCTTCATTAGTTATGAAGCGGTATGACACTCGGACCGATGGATCGGTGATCGACGGCTGAGAGTTAAATAAATGGAACTTGATCCCCACCGTCCAACACAAAAAAACAGACGGCGCAAATGTATTGATCGGGCTGGTAGGGTAAGATCTGATCAAGGCCCTCTGTTGCCAGATCCATGGTCATGAATTCCCCTGCCAAATATATATGCATGGCCCGATCCGAGTCGTTCATCAGAAAATAGACGGGCAGGCCCTTTTCTTCATTCCTCTCTTCCCTGCTCGCTCTGGTCGATGGCGAGCCTTGGTCAGACGGCGGCGCCGTCGATGCCCATGACCGTCCGCCCGCCCGGCCCCCAAACACCACCACCGATAATACCACGCGAAGCTAAGGTCAACGCTAATGCTCAGAGGGGAGGTTCTTACCAGAGGGTGCGGCGCGAAGGACCCTCCCACAGCACCCAGCGACGAAGCGACGGAGGAGCTCACTGTGAAGCAATTAACAAGCTCTAGAGATTCCCCGATGCCACGAACAGATGCCACAGGCACCGAAAATAATCACGGATTGCGCCCATGAAGGCTATGGGGCAGCAGGGCCCAGGTTCCGCGTCGGTGATCCCCTCCTTTCTTCTCTCTCTCAACGAGACAGAACTTCTTCTCTCTCGACGACCCGATCCCTCTCTCTCTTGCTCTCATGGCAATGGTGGCTTGGTTGATGGGAGGGCCTGGGTTTTATGGTGCGAGTGCAATCCATATTTGACTTGATCTCTAGAATCACGCGCGTGGAGATCGATTGATTTGGTTGGAGTCCGCCTCAATCGGGAGCTGGGAGGAGACTCTGCCCGTGCGGCCCACGTACTGGTGACGGCGTGCGCGGATTCTGTGGAGTTCAGCCGAGGACCACGCGAAGCCCTGGATGCCGGCCGCTTCGAGTTTGCCGCGCCACGGGATCTGTTGTGAGCTAAGGGATAAGCCCGACCGGTGGGCCCCACAGCACGGTGACTGAAGAAGAGCTTCAGTGCGTGAACTGGGAGACTGCCCAATGGGGCCCAAATGTCATTGGTGCAGAGTCATGGCGCGACTGTGCGGGTTTGGGCTGCGCGGGGGTGTTGGACCAGTTTTGGAAACCTAGGCCCAGGCGCTAAACCAGTCCTTTTCTTTTTCTATATTTCTATTTTCTTGTTTTGTTCTCTATTCTCTATTCCCATATCCAATTAAATTCAAATGTAGTTTTAAATTTCAAATCCATTTAGAATGCATAGTTCAAAAACTTCAGCATGATGTGCAAAAACATATTTTATATCTTTATTTTATTTTAGTTCTTTTAGACATGCTTCCAATCATAAAATTAGAGAGTAGTCCATACTTTATTAATTCTGGGGAAATATAATTTATATTGTAGATTATATATAAAAATAGTTTAATCATAATTCTTCTATATAACCTAATCCAAGGGTAATTTAGTTTATCTAAGTATATTTAATTATTATTATTATTTTGGAAATATATTCATTTTGGGAGCAGTAACTTCTAAATTATGAATATCTTTAAGGAAAGGTGTTTTGATTTAAAACCTTTGGGGAATTTTTCCTTATTTTCACAAAATTGATCTTTAGGGTGTTACATGATCTAGGCGTGAGCTGGGCAGGTCGGCCTGGGCGCGGCTTCGCTCGGTCGGGTCGCGATGTCGGCCCGAGGCGCGGGGTGCAGGACGGGCACGGACCTCGGCGTGCTTGGCTAGCGCGTTGGGGCACTTGGCTTGGCGCAGGGGAGGGCGGCTCGGCGGGTGCCTGGGCGGGGTCACGTCCTGGGCGCGGTCGGTGCTGCCTGGCTCGGGATGGCGCGGGTGCAGGGCGCCGGTTGCTCCTAGCGGCGCGTCGAGCGAGAGAGAAGCAAGAGAGAGAAGGAGAGAGAGAGTAGGGGAGAGAGAGCAATAGGGGCGGCGGCAGTTGGGATTTTTCCCTAGTGGCGCGGTTAGGAATTAGGTTGGCTCCTTGTTGGGCCTTAGGGTTTTGTTTTTTTAATTTCGAAATGAATTTTTAAAGAGCTCAAAAAATCATAAAAATTCACCAAAATTATTTATAAATCAAATATTTGTTTTTAGACTAATAATTATTATATTATTTACTAGGCTTTCCTTTAAAAAGAATTCGCTATAAAACATCTGATAATCAATCATGTGCACATAAAGAAAAATGATTCCAAGTGCAAATAAATAACCATCGCTTTGAATAAAATTTATTATCCTAATACCATAATAACTAGATTCATTATTTTTAGTTGATGGCTTTTATAGTGTTACAAACCTACCCCTCTTAAAAGAAACTCGTCCTCGAGATTAAGAAAATTTCAAGAATAACTAGGGGAATTCTGCTTTGAGTTCATCTTCTCTTTCCCAAGTGGCCTCATCTTCCGAATGATGACTCCATTGAACTTTGCACATGTTAATGACTTTACTTCGTGTAATTCTGTGAAATATTTCCAGAATTCTGACAGGGTATTCCGAATAAGTCAAATCCTCATTAGCATTCAGTTCTTCCATGGGTAACTGCTCCTCTGGTACTCTCAAGCACTTCTTGAGTTGTGACACGTGGAATACATCATGCACGTCCGATAAACTATCGGGAAGCTCTAACTGGTAGGCTACTTCACCTTTTCTTTCCAAAATCTTGAATGGGCCAATATAGCGAGGAGATAATTTTCCCTTAACCTTAAATCTTTTCATTCCTCTCATCGGTGAAACTTTAAGGTAGACAAAGTCTCCTACTTCGAACATCAACTCCTATTATCAGCATAGATTTTCTGTCTTGACTGTGTTGTCTTCAAGTTTTCTCTAATAATCTCCACTTGCTTTTCGGCTTCTTAGAGAATTTCTAGACCAAATACTTGACTTTCTCCGGTCTGGTTCCAATAAAGCGGTGTTCTACACTTTCGTCCGTAAGGTGCTTCAAATGGTGCCATTTTTAGACTTGCTTGATAACTATTGTTATACGAGAATTCTGCATAAGGCAAACTTTTGTCCCAGCTTCTACCATGCTTCAGAGCGCAAGCTCTTAGCATATCTTCCAGCACTTGGTTTGTTCTTTCCGTTGCCCATCTGTTTGTGGATGATAAGCTAAACTAAAGTTTAGCTTGGTATCCATGGACACATGTAGTCTTTTCCAAAAGTGCGAGGTAAATTGGGTTCCTCGGTCTGATATGATCTTCTTCAGTACTCCATGCAAACAAACAATCCTCGACATGTATAACTCTGCTAATTGGGCTCCTGAGTAAGTTGTCTTCACAGGTATAAAGTGTGCCACTTTAGTCAACCTGTCTACTATGACCCATATTGAATCATAGCCATCTCGAGTACAGGGTACTCCAACTATGAAATCCGTATCGATTTCTTCCCATTTCCATTCAGGTACCTTGAGAGGTTGTAGTAATCCTGCTGGTCTTTGGTGTTCGGTTTTAACTCGCTGACACACGTCACATAATGCAACATGAGTAGCAACATCTCTTTTCAATCCGTACCACCAATACTTTTCCTTAAGATCCTGGTACATCTTTGTACTACCAGGGTAAATAGAGTAAGTTGAATCATGAGCTTCTCTCAAAATAAGTTGGCGCAGGTGTTCGATTTCCAGTACGTAGATTCTCTTCTTAAACCATTCTGTGCCTTGATCATCTTCCGTGAAATCTAGGGCTTTACCCAAACTAATTTGCGTCTTAATTTCTTTGATTTTCTCATCAGACTCTTGTCCTTTACGAATCTCTTCTTCCAAAGTAGATTCAACTTCCATAACCGTTGCTTCTATATTATTGAGCATACCAAGGTTGAGTTGTTCCATTTCCCAGCACAATTCCTGTGACATCAAATGAGTAGTGATGTTGTTCAGTTGACCCTTACGGCTCAAAGCATCAGCTACTACATTTGCTTTTCCTGGGTGATATTGTATTTCCAAATCATAGTCCTTGATCAACTCAAGCCATCTTCTCTATCGTAGGTTGAGTTCCTTCTAAGTGAATATATATTTCAAGCTTTTGTGATCCATGAAGATTTTGCACTTGTTTCCAATCATATAGTGCCTCTAAATCTTCAAAGCATGCACTACGGCAACTAGTTCCAAATCATGCGTAGGATAATTCTTCTCATGCTTCCTCAACTGCCTTGAGGCATAAGCTATCACTTTTCCTTCTTGCATTAGCACACATCCAAGTCCAAGGTGTGATGCATCGCAATACACATCAAATCCCTTGTGGATGTCTGGCATTACCAATATTGGTGCAGTGGTTAACCTTTTCTTGAGTTCTTCAAAACAATTCTGACAAGCTTCATCCAACTTGAACTCTTTACCTTTCTCCAGTAGTGAGGTAAGAGGTTTCACTAACATTGGAAAAACCTTCAATAAATCTTCTGTAGTATCCTGCCAATCCAAGAAAACTTCTGATCTTGGATGCATCCTTTAGTTGCTTCCAATTTAGTATCTCACTTATCTTTCCTGGGTCCACTTTAATTCCACCATTGGTAACGATATGCCCTAAGAAAGCAACTTCCTTCAACCAAAAATCACACTTCGAGAACTTCGCATATAGCTGGTTGTCACGAAGCTTTTGTAGGACTAGCCTTAGATGATCTTCATGTGTTTCTTTATTCGTAGAGTATATCAGTATGTCGTCAATGAATACGACCACAAACTAATCCAGATATTCCATGAATACTTTATTCATCAAGTTCATAAAGTATGCTGGTGCATTAGTCAGTCCAAACGACATGACCAAAAACTCATATAATCCATATCTCATCGTGAAGGCTGACTTGGGTACATCTTCTACTCGAATTTTTAACTGGTGATATCCTGATCTCAGATCTATCTTCGAGAATATCTTAGCTCCCTTCATCTGATCAAATAAATCTTCAATCCGAGGTAATGGGTATTTATTCTTGATGGTTACTTCATTCAAACTTCTATAATCAACGCACATTCTCCTCGAACCATCCTTCTTGTTCACAAATAGAACTGGGGCTCCCTAAGGGGATAAACTTGGGTGAATGAAACCTTTTTCTAGTAATTCTTCTATTTGTTTCTTCAGTTCTACTAAATCCTTGACATCCATTCTATAAGGTCTTTTTGAGATAGGTGCGGTTCTGGGTAATAATTCAATAGAAAACTCTATATCACGGTCAGGTGGCATGCCTAGTAATTCCTCCGGAAATACATCTGGGTACTCATACACTACCTTGATATTTTCCAAGGGCTTTTCTTCCAAGTGATTTATCACTGTCTTCCCTTTTGCATTTGTTGACATGTCTGTGCTAACTTGAACTCTTTCACCTTGAGGACTTGTCAACGTAATTGTTCCGTTGGCACACTGTATCACTCCATCACAACTTTTCAACCAGTTGCATCCAAGAATCACATCAATATCGTTGGATCCTAGGACCACTAGGTTGACTGAAAAGTCTATTCCTTGAATCTTGAGATTAACATGGAGGCATGAATGTGTGGCCTTCATGTCACCTCCCGGTGAACTAATATGTAACATCTTCTTAAGAGGGTACTTTGGTATGTTATGTTTTCCACAAATGACTCAGTTATAAATGAATGCGATGCTCCAGAGTCAAATAAAACTGATGCAGGTATGGAGTTAGTAAGGAACATACCATACACTACGTCGGCATCCTCTGGCACTGATTCTGCTGTGACGTGATTGACCCTTCCTCTACTCTAGTTCTGTGGAGCTTTGTTCTGAGCAGATCCACTGAGCGGGGGTGTTCTAGTCATTTCTCTGGTTGCTCTTCTGAGGTGTCTGCTGGTTGTGCCTTGGGCAGTTGTTAGCATAGTGGCCAAGCTCACCGCACTTGAAACAGCCATTGGGATTGGACTGGTGCGTTGTTGCTTCTGGCCTGCGTGTTTACGGCGCCACCTTGACAATTCTGTGAATTCCCACCAGACCTCTGGTTGGTCTGGGAGCTGTTCCTCTGCTGGTTCTGGCTTTGATTGTTCCTCTGGCCTTGTTGTCCAGAGTGTTGCATCTGATAATTGTTTCCACCCTGATTTCCAGAGCGGAACTGTGAACCTTGAGCATTGTTTGGCCAGGTGTTCCTGCTGGACTAACCTTGGAACTTCCTTTTATGGTCAGACAATTCCCTTCTTTTACTTTCAAGGTCAATTGCCTTGTTCAGCAGAGTCTGGAAATTGGGGAAGGTATGACTCTGAAGTTGGTAGTTCAGAGGTCCAATCAATCCTTCTAGGAAACGCTCTTGGCGCTTCTCATCTGTGTCCACTTCTTCCGGTGCGTAGCGTGAAAGCTGAGTGAAGCAATCACGATACTCACTGACCGTCATATTCCCTTGAGTAAGGGAAAGGAACTCCTTCTTCTTCAGCTTCATAATCCCCGTGGGAATATGATAAGCGTGGAAGTTCACTTGGAACTCCTGCCAGGTTATTGTATCCGCGTTGGGGTGTGCCGCTGTGAAGGCATCCCACCAGTCGGACGTGGCTCCCTCGAGTCTTCCCGAGGCGTACAAGACCTTTTCCCGGTCGTTGCACTGGGTGATGTCCAACTTCTTTCCAATGACTTTGAGCCAGTCATCGGCATCCAAAGGATCAACCGCATGAGAGAATGTTGGCGGGTGATGACTCATAAAATCCTGGTGCTTATCTCTAGCCGGGGGTGCGTTCTACTGCTGATGCTGATGCTGTTGATTCAGCTGGTTCTGCTAAATCTGTTGAACAGTTGCAGTGAGTCCTTGTAGAAACTGCATCTGGGTGGCGATAAACTGTTCCATGTTGGGGTTCGGTGGTGGTTGTGGTATCTGTTGACCACGCTGGTTCCAGTTTTTGTTGGGACCTTGACGAGCGTTCACCATCTGAAAGTGAACATCTTAGAGGGGTGAAGAGTAGTAAAGATTCTAGAGGGGAATATCCTAAGTTTATGTTTTTTATATGCTCTTATGGCCATCATTCCATAAGACCATTGCACTCAAACAAAAATCCAACTCAAACATGTCAACCAACATCATCACATGGTTGTTATTTATTAATAAGTTAACTTAAAAAGGGTATCATCGTCTAACGCGAAAACTAACTTATTACATCATAACTTAAAACATTTAAAGCACCTGGTGACGGATCTAGGCTCCCCATAGAGCAGCCTCTTGCGGGGAGGAGACAATGCCATGGTGGGGACCTAAGCTTTCGGGCGGATCTAGTCCTTGAAGTTGGGCTTCTAGGGCTGTAATCCTGGCTTGGGCATTCTCCAGCTCTAAGTGCACCCTAGAGAGATCCTAGGTGGCACTGTCCAGGTCGGTTGAGACCGGCCACTACACCAGCTAGGGTGTTGAGGTGATCCTCACCAGCTTCACCTAGGACGATGCTGGTCTGACTTCCTGACTCAGACGCAGAGGGAGATGCCTGAACCTCGTGTTATGCAGTTGCTACCGGTAGGTGTGGCTGAGCGACCACAGGGTCCGTCTGGCAGCATCGCTGACCGAGGCAGCGTAGGTGGATAGTGGTGTCAGGGACTCGTGAGCAGACAGAGTCCTGAATCCCCTATCCCCTGCATCCATCACCCTAACGTGGATGCGAGTGATGTAATAGCAAGCCCGGGGAGGCTTGCTCACTCGCCTTGTTTCGTAAAGGGGGCAGACGTAGGTGCCTAGCGCATGCAGCACGTCTTGCAGCAGGTTGGGGAAGTGCCCCGTCTCGAAAATTGATGTGTAATGTTCGACAACAGGACCAAACCCCATGAAGTAGTCCTACTAGGCGTAATCGGCTTCCTCGTTGACGTGTTCGTCTTCTCCGTTGTCGTCGTCGTCATCCTCATCATCGTTGTCTCCAGAGTCGTCTGGGTCGTCGCCTCCGGGTGCAGGTGCTTAGACGGCTGGTGCTAGTGGTGCTGATGTTAATGACCTTGCTGCGAAGGCCAGTGACTCTGCCAACGGGGTGGGCGTCAGCAGCTGTTCCTCTGAGCTGTCCTCTAGGATGACTCCATTCTCCACTCGAATGTGAGGGAAATCCACCGGAACTTCCTTGACTACCACTGGGTAGACAGGGATTTGCCGGGGCGGAGGGGCGTAGCTGGTGTTGACATGGGTAGTTTGGAGAGTACGAACTATCTACAAGAGAAATGTCAACTCAGTTGAAATTTTAAAGGGGTAAGGCTGATAAAATAATTTATAAGAATGAAATTAGCAAGTTTTGAAGAACTAGGCTTTCCATTTCTAACTAATCTAACGACCTAGGGTCAGCATAGCTTTGATACCACTTCTGTCACACCCGGTTCCAGGGGGTAGAACCGAGCACATACCATATGTGTGCCAAGATCCATTTCCACACATATGTTGACGTCACAAGTGTAATATATCAAAAGACAATGCAATAAAGGAGTAAAGAGAGTAGAATACTTTATTACATCATCTGAACCATTGTATCTTTAACAAGTATCACATCAAAGTAAGGCGGAATCTAAATAACATGGGCAATCTCCCACAGGAAGATGACCGGCGCATTGTTAGACTTAGAACTCATCGTCGAAATCTCCATCAAAGTCTCCAGCATCAACCTCTGATCAAAATATTAGCAAGGGTGAGCTCACTTATGGTCGGGGCTCAGCAAGTGGGGGAAAAATTAATGCAAGGTTAACAAGGTAAGGCTAAGGTTAAGCGGTAAGCATTTTAGTTGGTCAATATTTTATTAGCAACACCTGTCTTACTAATAAGTGTGTATCCTAAGTATCCTAATTAAATAAAGGTATAAGACTACATCAAAAGCATTTAAGTGAAACCACTTAAGCAAACCATTGGTAGATCAGCAGATCTCGATTTATTCTCCGTCTTTATGTTCAATTATCATGTGAGGGTCCAGTTTGCTCTTAACCGTGAGCACGGCTGACATATCAGTTTACACTCTGCAGAGGTGGTACAACTTTACCCACAAGCCGTGTATCCCATATAGCCTGGGTTATACGGACCCTTAAACACTACCAAGGTGAATGGATAGGGATCCACTATGAGGTTTTCACATAATACACATAATACAAAGCAACCTGCTAAGGTTTCCAAGTCGGTGTGGAGGCCCTCTGGGCGAGGTACCTTAGCCAAGAATACATCCCCATGTTAACGTGAGCTGCCACAACTGCCGCTCCCCCTCTTGCCCATATTTCAGGTAAGGTTGCTAGGTACTAAGCGCATTAAGCTAATTACCAAAGCTAGAGCCATTATAGCACTCGTGGTTGCACTATTATCCTAGGTGGTCACTCCATGTTCCATTTAATATGAAATGTTTTTGTTTAACCATCGGGTTAACATCATAATAAAACTTCATTTCCGGAACATTAGTATCAATAATGAGTGACACCATAATTATCAAGTTGAGCGATAGCACAAATTTGCAAAGCATTGTATTTTCCTAGGGTAATCAAGGAATAAAGTTGGTATTTCTAGGAAATCCTATTTAGGTAAATCCCATCAAATTATGCAATATATCCAAAAAGTAAACATAATATGCATTAATTGGGTACAAACAGAATATGCAGAGGGAGAATCCACTTGCCTTGCTCGAAAGTGTCCTATGGGTCGTCCTCGAATGAGTTTGGTTCGTCTACCTCACAGTCAACTTCTAGCATCGATTTGCGTATCTTACATATAAAAAGAATACGTACGCCAAATAAATAAACATACGCCATTACAGGAGTAATCATTCACCATTACATACACATTCATACATCAAATTATCCTCATAAATATGTCTTAAAGCGTAAATACTTATTAATCCATTATGACCATTACTGTGAGTCAATATTGGTGAAAATATGAGTAGGTGACTATAACACTAGTTTTATCTAGTATAATATGTATTAACAATCTTTATGGAAAATAAATGCTAATTATTATCTTTATTACTAATAATAGACTTTTAAGTTTTATCCCTTTTATTTCTAAATAGAAATTAAGTGTATAGCTAAAATTTTTTTATTTATAATTCTTCTAACATTAATATTCTAAGGATTAATATAAATCACTAATTGGACTTTTAATAACATAATCATGGTTATTAAGACATAAACAAGTATTTTACTAATTCTAAGTAATTAAGTGCTATACTTATGAACACATTTATTCTGACTAGTAAAAATCTATTTTCATCTGACCGAAAACATGTGGTCTAGTATTTTCTTCTACTTCATATCAATAAATTTACACTTAAAATACTACTAATAATTATCGTTCAATATGCTAGAGTGAAGTTTAATTGTAAACGTTTCTAGTATAAAAATCACTGAGTTAGTGAATAGTGACATTATTCATTTTTAAAATATAAAATCATATACTTGTCCAAAATATTGTTGCGGGGTTTGTTTATGGCTACGCGTATACATCAGAGTCTCTTTCATTAATTTCTAAACTGAAAATCTCGAAGTTAATTTAATTTACATACCAGAGACTAAATCACAAAATTGCCTTCTTCTACCTTGGAGCTCTTGCTCAAGCGCAGGGTACTCGACGAGCAGGGAGGGAGCAGGGAGGCTCGACACCGAGCAGGGAAGGCCGGAAGGGGCGCGGCCGGGGTGGCCACGGACGGGCGCGGGGTTGGCGACGGGTGACACTTCGGGCTTCGGTCCACGACGGCGACGGGCACAGCGGTGAGCTCCGGCGGCGAGTTCACGGCAAGGGAAGGAAGAGGACAAAGGGGCTCGGCTGCAGGGGAGGGAGAGGAGCAGGGGCATCAACTGGTTTTATAGAGAGGGAGAGGGGAGAGCACTGGGGGGAGAGAAAACGGCCGGCAATGGCGGCTTCAATGCCATCAATGGCGTGGTTTAATGGGAGGAAATGGGGGAGAGAGAAAGATGGTGGCGTCGGTTTCCGACGTGCGAGGGAGAGGAGGAGACGCGGGATGCTCGGCCGGGCGCTCGGCGCGGCGGCTAGGAAGGGAAAGGGGAGGAGGGAGAAGAGGAGCCTAGTGGGGCCCGCCTGGCGGAGAGAGGAGGCGGGAGGGGAAAGTAGGGCGGCGACGGCTGGGCCAAAATGGCCGGGGTTAGGTTAGGGTTTGCTATTTTTTAAATTTTTTCTATTTCTTTTCTTTTCTACTTAAAAATATAAATAAATATATTTGTAAATAACTCTAAAAATCATAATAATCATACCAAAATTATTTATAACTAAAATAATTATTTTTGGACCAATAATTCTATATTAATTAATTGGATTTTCATTAAGAAAGAAATTCTACAAAACATCCAAAATCAAACATGAGCAAACAAAATTACTCTAAATGCAAATAAATATCAAACACTTGAATGAAAAGTTCATTACCAATTTTTACCATTAATAACTAAATGCATTATTTTTAGTTGATGGTTTTTATAGTGTTACAAACCTACCCCCTTAAAAGAATCTCGTCCTCGAGATTAGGGAACTTCTGAGAATAACTGGGGGAATTCTGCTCTGAGTTTATCTTCTCTTTCCCAAGTGGCCTCATCTTCTGAATGATGACTCCACTGAACTTTGCACATGTTAATAACTTTGCTTCGAGTAATCGTACGAGATGTTTCTAGAATTCTGACAGGGTACTCTGAATAAGTCAAATCCTCATTCGCATTTAGTTCTTCCATAGGTAACTATTCCTCCGGTACTCTTAAGCATTTCATGAGTTGTGACACGTGAAATACGTCATGTATGTCTGACAAACTATCGGGTAGCTCTAACTGGTACGCGACTTCACCTTTTCTTTCCAAAATTTTGAATGGGCCAATGTAGCGAGGAGATAGTTTACCCTTAACATCTTTTCATGCCTCTCATCAGTGAAACTCTAAAGTATACGAAGTAACACCCCGGAATCCACAAACACCCCAAAACGCTACTAAACTACACATCTAACATTCATATATAAAATTTCGATAGCATCTCATTTGAAAATTGCATAAACGAGGAAGCAACAAAGTATAAATAGATATCATGATAAGAAAACATAATAAACATTAATAATCTGCTAGCAATGGTAAAATAACCATAACAACATGAACTGAAATAACCAGTGCACACAACTAGTTAAAAACAAACATCATTTGACAAGAAGTTTCTAATTAAATCATGACTGCGCCTAGGCAGCGTTGAGTGACAAGCACCTGCATTGAGTAATGCAAGAGTGAGATGAAACATCTCAGCAAGCAAATTGTTTTGACGAGATATTTAAACCACAAATTGAATTAATCAACATTCTAAAAGAATCACAATTAAGATCAGAAATACTTGTAGATATAGAACTCAGTAGCCCCAATATAACTAATACCACCTCATTTCCTCGAACAACCACGATAGATTGTATAACACTTCCCTGCGTCAACAATACCTGCAAATATCACTCAATGTATGCATAGGAATGCAATGTGTAGGTCCTCTGTCTTCATACCTCTGAGGGTATAAAACCACATCATCTGCAAATATCACTTCAATGAATTCATATGAATGCAATGCATATGTCCTCTGCCTTCATACCTCTAAGGGTATGAAGCAGCATCGTACCCCTCCTCAGGCAACGTACGATGCTAAGTTGTACTGGTACGGTCGGACCATAGGTCACGACAAAACTTCAGATGCAAATGAGTCATGCAATGTATATGAATAAACTACACTTCCTTCAGATACAATACAAACCTCAATTAATACTTCATCTGCCTTCAGATACAATACAAACCTCAAATAATACTTCATCTGCCTTCAGATACAATACAAACCTCAAATAATGCTTCATCTGCCTTCAGGGGTGTGAATTAATCTCATGGGTCATACTCGAACCATAATCATCATCAATATATGATAGAGCATCAATATAATACAATCAAGTAAAACATCATCATATAGTTCAATTATGAAAGAATCCAATAATTCTGATTATTAGAGTGTAGGCGATAGAAATAACAGGTCAAAACGGTAGCAACCACCGCTACATTAACTTGCCTTCATCGAAGAAGAAAAATGTAATGGGCATGATCTGGAGTGTAGCCACCTGCTAGCGGGCATAAAACTTAGTATAAATATTTCGCAAACATTTGCCAACAATCAACAAATCGCCCCTACACTTGAAACCAAGACCTGGTGGAAAGACTCCCACCCTGAACCACATGCCATACAGCAGCACAGCTGTTTGTTAATTTTGTATCTTTAAAATTATAACAGTGGTGATATCAAACAAATACTCCAGGAATATCTACACAAAATACTCTACAACTTCAGTATTCAATGGATAATTAAATTCTGCCATCTATAAGTTCTAAAACATCTGACAAGATAAGTGACTGAATCTATTTAAGACAGCAGCATAGTTAACTTCAATATTTGATATCTCCCAAACTACTCAACCACAAAATTATGAGATTCTGCTGGCAGTAAGAACTTTTATCCCTCTACAAAAGTCTCCATAGTTGGAAGAGCCAATTAGGCCATTTACTAGATCAAACCTACCAGTGAACAGACCCGCTCATTTTTGTCAGGCAAACAGGAACAGCCACAGTAAAACAAACATAACTGGAGTTTCAAAATTCATATGAATGCACTATTTAACAATCTGGAGATCTTATGAAATTATCTACAACTTCTTTTAAAAACCCAAAGTTTAATTCTATTGATAAATTTGCCTAAATCTTAAGAGAACAGATTCTGCACAGAATTGTGAGACTGAAAAACTGCTATAATCAAGCTGCAATAACTTTCTGATCTAATGTCCGATTGAGGTGTTCTTGACGGCCATGGAAAGATCTACAAATTATCTACGACTCATGAATAGACTTTTTATTTTTTTGAGGCCACTAAGAGCACAGAAAACTGGTATGAACAGAAACTGTCGAATCTGCCATTTTGCAGAAACTAATTTCGAGATCAAAATCTAACCCCACATCTAATCCAACCTCTAATCCTTCAATCCTCGTGATCCACAACCTCCAAACCATAATTATAGGGAGGAACATGGATCTTATTCTTACCTAGGGTTTCCCCAAGAAAATCTGCAAGAAGAGATGGGGTAGAACATCTCCTTGATCCTCTCTTCCTCTTCAATTCAACGTGCTCCTCCTCTTCTCGATCCTTGCTGAGTGGGGGGAGATCTAGGGAGGAGGAAGCAATGGAGGGCGGCTGCAATGGGAGGAGAGGGGGTGGCCAGCCAAGGGAAAAAGGGGGGTGGCAGCCAAGAGAGGAGGGGAAAAGGAAAAAAAGGGTGGCCACCTAGGGTTTTGTGGGAGAAAGAAACGACACCTTAGATGACTTCTTACTTTTCATCCAACGGCCGACAACCCTTTCCCTCATCCACGCACCGAATCAACTTTTGGTCAACATTTTTTTGAGATATTACACTCTACCCCCTTAAAAAGAATTTGTCCTCGAATTCGGCCACTCCAAGCAAAACACCCAAGGTACCCCATATAGCACCAGCATTCAAAACATGGGTCCATTATTGGTCTTAATTAACACGAGAACTTCTACCTTGGACTAATTGTCTAAGGAAACTACATGACCTGACATCAAGCATGAAACAACATGCAATGAAGCTCAAAGCAAGTCATAGATGCAATCAACACTATAATTTCACACCATCGAATTTGGATGCAGCTATACATCAACATCAATGTCTTAAAACAACACTCTTTTATGAAGGGGTAATATGCACTAAGCACAACCCTTACCAACTTCAACAATTCATTTTAGGTAAATGGTGAAACATCCACACCAGATGAATGTATAAGAAGATCAAACACCTCACCTCAAAGCACCATGAAACAAGTAGTTCTATTGAAGCCAAAACTCCTAATCTTCCTAAACCTTGTTCTTGCCATCATGAAAAGATAATCATGTAATCTAACATTATTTGCACCCCACTAAAGGGAGAAAGTCTATAGAACTAATGGAGCAATAAAGCCAACAAGAAGCCAATAACATTCTACACGGCACAGGTCATCGAAGCAATGCCAAAAGCTCCACAAAGAGCACTAACAGCACAATAACACAATACTTAGTTAACCAATGTCATTATACTTCATCCAACATCTCAACTAAGAAAAATATCCAAACTAGTAAGGTTAACCTACACATAATATAAGTCTTCATCTACTGTAGTTTAGAAACTTACATTTCCATCTATCATACAATGCACTCAAAGTACCAGACATACAAGGTCAATAATAACCCCGTAGCCCTTCACACATTTGACAAACATATCAAGCTGAGGTAAAAACCACATCATTTAGGAATAGGTGACTAACCACACACAACCAACTCTAGGCTAGGCAATGACTTCATTCAAACCAATAGATAGGTGGTCCAACAATGGCTCCACAAGCATGCATCGGGAAGAGAACCATCAGATCCTCAACGCATTAATACATAATCAATGGATTAAGAAAATCAAAGCTTTATTCTACAATTAGTATGACTAACAAGCAACCACTTTAAACCACATCTAGGCTTTGTGGCAACTAAAACACACAATAGAAGAGAGACATGTAAGCCATTCTGGCTATGTAAAGACTTCCCCCAAAAATCCATATAAAGTACCAATATTCATTTCGTTCAGAACTGGTTTCTCGACATAAACGATCATTCTTTGCAAAGATAGTAGGAACTTGTTGGGGCGAAGGCGAAGACGCCACCCTTCGCTCGAGGCCTTCGCCGTACTCGCTGCACCAACGGTGACAAGACAGCGGGCAGACTTACCCTTCGTCTCATACGCCGCCGGACGAAGACCTGTGACGAGGTCGTCTCATCCTGCGACCTCGTCTAGAATGGAGGCCCGCGTGTGATCAGGCCCATTGTAACAGGCCTTGCGTGGCCGTTGCGCGTTACGGGCCTAATTTGTAAAGGCCTCCCTGTAATTACGGTCTGTAACCCCGCTTTATGGGAATATTCCGGGGATAACCTAGGTGTCTGAGGGCACATGCGTCCTTAACATGGGACGCTGGGCACCCGGACACCTATAAATACCCCCGCACAGTGCCCTTGAGAGGCTAGATTAACAGAGCTATTGCTATCACGTGCAGAAACCCTGTTTGCGTTACTACACCTCCCCTTTGGATCAACTTGCGCCAGTGAGCGAGTTCCAACATTTGGCGCCCACCGTTCGTGCTACGAAACAACCACCCGCGATGGCACCCAAGAAAGCTAGCTCGAAGGCTGACGAGGCTGCGAAGGCAGCACTGCTGGCCGCAAAAAAGGGCAAGGCCCTCGCACTCACCCACTCCACCCACCAAGAGGCTACTGAAGACGACGCTCACCGCACCTGCGAGGACGACGCTCACCGCACCAGCAGCCCTGAAGGACAGCCGCAACCTCCCCCAGACTTCGCTCCACCAGAGGGCACGGACTTCACCGAGGACGGCGAAGTCATCGGCATCTCCGCAGAAGAACAGCTACAGCTGCGCGCCCTGCGCATCAAGAACCGCAATCTCCAGAAGCAAAAAGAGATACTTGAGGCCAAGCGCCAACGTGTATCTGCACAAGCCAAGGTGCGGCAAATGATACGAGACGAAGAGCAGAAGGCCCAGGAGCTCGAGCAAGAGATCGCGCTAATGCAGCGCGAAGGCCACTTCGGCCTGCAACAAGGGCCACCCCTGCAACAGCGCGCACAAGTCGAAGACCTGCACTTTCCCTACCGCGACCGCGCCATCCCACACGTCGCGCCATTCCAAGGGGTCAACTACCTCGACGAGCGAAGTCCCCTAGCGCCACACCTGCAAGTGACACCCTGGCCTGCCAACTTCCGGGTAGGGACCTATCCCAAGTACAACAGCAGCACTGACCCAGCACAGTACATCATGAGTTATCAGGTCGCCGTTGCATCTTCTAGTGGGGACGACGCCACGATGGCCAAGTCTTTCATCATCGCCCTCGAGGGCCCGGCTCTCACCTGGTTCACCCGGTTGCCACCGCTGTCCATCGACTCCTAGAGAAGCCTCCGGGACAAATTCCTGCTCAATTTCCAAGGGTACCGCCCGGACACCGACGCCTTGGCCGAACTCTCACTCTGCAAGCAGCTGGAGAAAGAGACTCTGCGGGAGTATTACCGCAAGTTTCTGACACTCAAGTCACAGCTGCCCTCGATCGATGACCAGATTGCCATCCACTACGCCATCAGTGGCCTTCGCGCCAGCGTACTTTACAGCCACTGCATCAGAGATCCGCCCAAGAACCTCCAGGAATTATATCAGCTATTTGAAAAATACGCCAAATCCGAAGAGCTCCACCAGCGCAAAGTTGAGTCTCAGAGGAAACCCAAAGATGCTCCACAGTCCAGCCGCACATGGACGAAGAACTCCACAGCCAGACTCCGGTCGAGACGGCCGCAATCAGCAGCAGGTGCACAACATTGCCAACCAGCACCCCGCTGGTGATGCCCCTCGCCGCCAGGAATATCCCCCCAGGGCCGCGGAAATGGAACTCGCGGTAGGGGCCGGGGACGCGCGAAGCCGCCGCACGGATTCTACTGTCTTTTCCACGGCGAAGACTACGCCCACCAAACCAAATACTGCCTAGAGACGAAGGCCACCAGAGACAGGATGGCACGGGCACAACCGGCCGACAACCCTAGAGTTGTCGCGCACACTTATCAGCAACACCCTCCACCATACATCCACGCCCCCGCCCCGCATCCACCGCACCACGCATACCAACACCACCAGGAAGTACAAATCGTACCTCCCCCACCCCCACCTCCACACCAGCAACAACAAAACATCAACAACCCCCACGCCCCAAAGCAAGAAGACTTCGCCGATCAGCCGTATCGCGGAGTCATTCATATGATCACTGGGGGGTCCAGCACCGACTTCGACACAAAGCGGCAGAAGCGGGACCACTACCGCAGCATCAACCACGTCGCCATCACTGGTCCAGTCGTGCAGACGAAGTGGTCCCATGTACCGCTAACCTTCGACGCCCGAGACGTCGACCTGCGCAGCGCCCCCCACATCGACGCCATGGTTATCAACTACAGCGTGGAAGGCTGGGACCTGCACAAAGTTCTAGTCGACAATGGCAGTCAAGCAGACATCATTTTCCTCCATGCCTTCGACCGCATGGGCATAAGCCACAGCCTGCTCAAGCCTTCGGATAACCCGTTGTATGGCTTCGGCGGCAAGGGCATTTTTCCTGTCGGCAAAATAGAGTTGCCTCTCTCCTTCGGTGTAGCACCCAATGCCCGAAGTGAGCAAATAACCTTTGACATCGTCGATATGGTGTATCCGTACAACGCCATCATGGGTCGGGGCTCCATCAACAAGTTTGAGGCAGCCATTCACGGATTGTACCTGTGCATGAAGATACCAGGTCCGTTAGGTGCCATCACGGTCTACGGCAATCAGCAGACTGCGCGCAATATAGAGCGGGACTTCGTCCCCGGGCAAAGAAATGTTCACTGCCTCACGGCCCAGCGCGAGGTCCCTGCGTCCGCCAGCCCAACCGAAAAAGAACACGACAAGGCACAGCTGCAGAGCAACGATGGGACCAAGACTATTCCCCTCGACCAAGCCACGCCCAAGCAGACAATCACCATCAGCTGAAGACCTCACTTCGCATGACGAGGAGAAACTCCTATGCTGCTTGTCCAAGAACAAAGACATGTTCACCTAGTCCGCCCTCGACTTGGTCGGGGTCAGCCGATCCATAATTGAGCACGGCTTGGGAATCGACCCTTCGGTGAGACCGAAAAAACAGCGGCTCCAGCAAAATGTCCGACGAGAAGACAGAAGCCGCCAAGGCCGAGGTGCATCGCCTCCTGGAAGCCAAATTTATCGAGCCAGTGGCTTACCCCACGTGGCTCTCCAACGTTGTGATGGTGCAGAAAAAGAGCGGCAAGTGGCGAATGTGCATCGACTTCACCAGTCTCAACAAGGCCTGCCCAAAGGACAACTTCCCGTTGCCTCAGATCGACAAAATAGTCGATAGCGCGGCCGGGTGCGAAGTCATGTCACTCCTCGACTGCTTCTCCGGTTACCATCAAATATATATGAAGGAGGAAGACAAGGCCAGCACCTAGCTTCATAACACCCTTCGGCACATATTGCTTTACCAGAATGCCGGAGGGACTCAAGAACGCCGGGTCCACCTTCTCCCGGCTTACCAAAATAGTGCTCGAAGGTCAAGTCGGCAGAAATATATTCACATATGTGGATGACATCGTCGTCGCCAGTAGGAGCAAGGAGGACCATCTCGCTGACCTCGCCGAGACATTCGCGAACATGCGGGACGCACGACTTCGCCTGAACCCCGAAAAGTGCGTCTTCGGCGTTCGCCTAGGGGAAAATATTGGGCTACCTGGTATCACACCGTGGCATCGAGGCCAACCCAACCAAAATCCAGGCCATCATCAACAAGACGCCCCCGCAGTCAGCTAGAGACGTCCAGCGTCTCACGGGCAGATTGGCCGCCCTCAACAGATTCATCTCCAAATCTGCTGAGCGAAGTCTTCCCTTCCTCAAAACACTCCGCGGCACAAAAGACTTCGCTTGGGGACTAGAGCAGGCGGTGGCCTTCGCCTCACTGAAACAGTACCTGTTGGAATTGGCGGTTCTTACAAGCCCCGACTCTTCGCTACCCCTGTTGCTTTACGTTGCGGCCTCGCCGCACGCGGTCAGCGCGGCACTGGTTCAGGAGCAGACAGGTAGAGGGCGTGATCAGACAGTGCCCAGTTTATTACGTCTCCGAAGTGCTCACACCGTCAAAATGTAACATGACGGAACTCGAAAAGATTGCCTACGCAGTTGTTATGTCTTCGCGCAAATTGTGCCACTACTTTGAAGCATTCAAGGTCCGCGTCACCTCAGATAGGGGACTCAGCGAATTATTCAGAAACCCGGAGGCATCGGTACGGATCGCCAAATGGGCGGCCGAACTCTCCGGCTACCACATCACTTTCGAGCCCAGGACAGCGATCAAGTCACAAGTTCTAGCAGACTTCGTCGTCGACTGGACCGGGCCAATAACACAGCCGGACCCATCCGTAGAGAAGGTTTGGACAATCCACTGCGACGGCGCATGGTGCCATGCGGGGGCAGGCGCTGCTGCAGTCATCACCTCACCCGCCGGGGTCAAGCACAGATACGCGGCACGCTTAAGCTTCGCTCTGGAATCTGACAGATGCACAAACAACATAGCAGAGTACGAAGCTGTCATCCTCGGCCTCCTCAAACTAAGAGCCCTTGGTGTCACCACCTGCATTGTCAGAACAGACTCCAAGGTAGTCGCCGGCCAAGTCGAGAAAGACTATGCAGCAAAGGACCCCGCACTTATGCAATACCTCGCGGCCATCCGAAGTCTCGAGAGACAATTCAAGGGATTCACCTTGCAACATGTGGACCGGGCCAAGAATGAAGAAGTCGACGCATTGGCCAAGGCAGCCGCCAGGGGCGAAGCCCTACCCTCCGACGTGTTCTACCACGTCATCGGCACGCCAGCCGTCCGCAGCCCTGAAGGGCTCCAAATAACCAACGACAGCGAGGGCCACCGCATAATCAACCTCATCATGACCGAAGACTGGCGGGCGCCAATAACCCTGTACCTGCAGGGGTACTATCACCCAATCGACAGCAATGAGGCCAAGCGCCTCAACCACCGAAGCCGGGACTTCGCACTGATCAAGGGCCAACTTTACAAGAAGGGGGTCAGTCAACCGATGCTTAAGTGCGTCACCGAGACCGAAGGCGTCCAAATCCTGTGCGAAGTCCATAAGGGGACCTGCGGCTCACACGCAGGGCCTAGGGCCCTAGCGGCAAAGGTGATTCGCTAAGGTTTCTACTGGCCCGCCATTATTTGCGCCGCAAATCGAGTCGTCAGATCCTGCGAAGCCTGTCAGAAATTTTCCCCATGCTCGGGACGCCCCTCGCAGTTCACGAAGCTGATCGCCCACACGTGGCCCCTTCAGCGCTGGGGCCTAGACATTGTCGGGCCCCTGCCCACGGCTCAAGGGAATCTCAAGTTCACCTTCGTCGCCGTTGAATACTTCACCAAATGGATTGAAGCGAGGGCAGTATCCACTATCACATCGAAGGCAGCCCAGAAATTCTTCTGGCAAAATATTGTTTGCCGCTTCGGAGTACCGTCCGAACTCACGGTCGACAACGGCAAGCAGTTCGACAACCAAGATTTCAAAGACTTCTGCTTCTCCATCGGCACCAAGCTTGCCTTCGCCTCCGTGTACCACCCCTAGTCCAATGGAGTCGTGGAGCGCGCCAACGGCAAAATTTTCACAGCCATCAAGAAAATGCTCCTCGACGACAAAAAAGGCAAGTGGCCCGACCTATTACCCGAAGTGGTCTGGGCGCTGAACACAACTGAGTGCAGGGCGACTAGGTTCACCCCCTTCCGCCTATTATACGGATCGGAGGCCATGACTCCGCAAGAAATAAAACATGGGTCGCCTCGGACAGCCGCGTCGGTCATCCCCGACGTAGACGAGCCGACTTCGAAGGACCTCATCGACGGAGACCGTGTCTTTGCCCTACAGGCTCTGGACAAATACCAAGCCCAGACAAAAGCATGGCGCGACCACGCAGTCATCCCAAGGGAATTCAGCGAAGGGGACCTCGTACTCGTCCGGACAGCTCGGACAGAGTCCAGGGGCAAGCTGGAGCCCAAGTGGGAGGGCCCTTTCATTGTCAAGACGAAGGCCTCCCCCAGCGCATACAGGCTCGCAACGCCAAACGGCGAAGACTTGGAGCATTCCTGGAACATCGATAATCTCCGCAAATTTTTTGTTTGACTCATCAGGGCCAGCTCGCCCTTGTAATTCGCAAAAACAATTTTATTCTGGCCCGCACTCTTTTCCTCCCGGGGGGTGAGGTTTTTAACGAGGCGGGGTCATGTAATATACAAGTGAAAAATTCCCCGCAAAAATCTACGTCCGAAAAAAGACCGCATCGACGGTCTTCGACATTCGACCAATACAAAGTCACCGCGAGGCCCAGCGCTAGCTACCCTCGCGTGCGACAACTCCGCGCAGAAGTCGCCTAAGGGTGCAGCCGGACTAGCACAACAAGTGCGAAAAATCGAAGTCTTCCGCGAAGACTATCCGTGCAGAAGTCGCCTAAGGGTGCAGCCGGACTAGCACAACAAGTGCGAAAAATCGAAGTCTTCCACGAAGACTATCCGTGCAGAAGTCGCCTAAGGGTGCAACCGGACTAGCACAACAAGTGCGAAAAATCGAAGTCTTCCGCGAAGACTATCCGTGCAGAAGTCGCCTAAGGGTGCAGCCGGACTAGCACAACAAGTGCGAAAAATCGAAGTCCTCCGCGAAGACTATCCGTGCAGAAGTCGCCTAAGGGTGCAGCCGGACTAGCACAACAAGTGCGAAAAATCGAAGTCTTCCGCGAAGACTATCCGTGCAGAAGTCGCCTAAGGGTGCAGCCGAACCAGCACAACAAGTGCGAAAACTCGAAGCCTTCCGCGAAGACTATCCGTGCAACAATCGCCTAAGGGTGCAGCCGGACCAAGCACAACAAGTGCGGAAAAGACTACACCAAACTGTCCGCGCAAAGACCGACTACATGCGCACCTAGACCAAGTACGTAACGCCTTCGTGAGCATAGCTGAATGTGCGAAGGCACACAACCTCATCATACAAGCCATTACATATGAACAAGCGAGGGCATCACACTTTACATCGGTTCAACCTTCGGAATAATTCTCATCTCCCTATAGTTAAATAGCATTATCCTCAGCTCCTCACCCGCAAAAAGACTTCGCAGCTCCCCCTCACCTGTACTCACAGTGGCCGGCAAGGACAACAGTTCCTGCCTACCAGCCCTGTTCACACGAAGCCGACCGCCGTCCGCCTCACTCACTCTACGCTTCGCAACCGCCCTTCGCCGCCTACGCCCCGCACTTGGATCAGGCACAACCTCAGCATCCACAGCATGCGGCGAAGCCTCCACCGCTGCCATATCCAAGGCCGCAAAGTAATCCAAGTCCTCATCCGACGACTCTTCAGTCCACCCAATCGAACTCCCAGAATCATCAAAATCAGAAAGCTTAGACGCAGATTCATCTGATTCATTCCCATCATCCACGGTCGAAGCCGCCAAAAAATTAGCAGTAGCGGCTGCGTGCGCAGGCCCAAAATCTTGAACCTGCGCAGCAACCAAGGTTCAGCAACATATGCAAAATTCCCTAACTACCCACACCCACTATGCCACCTGCGAAGACCCAGCCGTCGTAGGATCCTCCACTCCCGCCTCCGCCGCCATCTTCGCAGGATCCTCAGCCCTCGGCGCAGCAGTTGGCGACGAGCCACCGCCGGCCGCAGTGGCTGCGGGGGCATCAGGGGCGCCTCCGACGGTCTCTGGGGGCAGCACCGGGGCGACCTCGGACACAGCCGCCACCGGGTTCGACTCCGAGTCAGGCTGCGCGCTGTTCAAAGCCCCGAAGTCCTCCACCTTCTCGTTACGCGCCGCCTGAGACACAGCACACAGATTCAGCAAACCCACATATAACCCAGATTCAACAACACCAAACAAAAGTCAAACATTACCTGACCCCTCACCGTCTCGGACCGCTCCCTGACCACCTCCCGACCGTGAGGACCCCACATCCGGTCGAAGAGGGCTCCCGCGGATTCCTTCACCACAGGGTCCTCAACCTTATAAATATCGCGCTCGAAATCTTCATCAGCTTGGTCGAAGACCTCATAGTGCCGGCACCCCTCGCGGGACAGCGCGTTCATCGCCCCTTCGCAGGTGACCAGGGAGGCATAGGACATAAACCCCTCCACAATGGTGGGGAGCGCCAGCAACTCCTCCTGCAGCCACTCGAGGCAGCGAAGTCCGGGTTCTTGGTCTGGCACTTCGAAGTCAGCGGTCCGCGCGCCTAGCTCGTGGTATGAGTCCATAACCTGTTTGCGCATCCGCTCAACCTCCGATCGCGTCGAAGCCTCGGCCCTCTCCATACAGGTCTGCAGGGCGTTGAACCGCTCCTCCAATTCCTCGGTGCGCTGTCTGGCGAGACTGCACTCCGCCCACGCCAAATTGGCCTCCGCCTACGCAGACTGCGCCTTGGCGAGGGCCTCATTAGCCTCCTTCCTCTCCTCCGCCAGTTGGCGCCGGAGGTCAGTCCTCTCACCCTCCAGCGCGGCCACCTTATCCGCCAACTTGCGGCACTTGCTGTCGGCGGCCGACTTTTCCCGGACGGCGTCAGCATGTTGCGCCCGAAGTCTCTCGACTTCAGCAGACACAGCTGCCATAAGGGCCCCCGACGCTGCGCGGTCTGCGAAGTCAGCCGCCTACAAGACACACATAAGACCACAGCCCCAACGAAGCTGGTAAAAACCGAAGTCTAGCTCAACTTACCTGACTTAACGCCTCCTTCAGCCGGCGGGACACATCGCCCGCCTCGTCCCTGACGGCAGTGAGTGTCAGAATCTCACCACCGGCACTAAGAGCACTACCCTTCGCCCTAGGCACCACGGCAGCCGCCGCGGTCGCCACGGCGGGCAGAACAACAACAAGTTGGCCTTCGCCCGACCCTGCAACGTATCAATCGATTAAAAAAACTCGAGCTAACGACTTACCAACAAGATAATCATCCACGCTAATATCGGTGGCGAAGTCGGGAACGCGCTTGCCCGGCGGAGGCAACTCTCGAGCCTTCACGGCTCCCGCCGGGACAGACTTGGTACCGTCGGTGGCGGCCGCCTTCACAGCCTCCAGCACCCTGCTGGACCCAGGGGCGGCCGACTTCGCCGCCAGTGTCGGCTGGCTTCCGCCGGGGCAGCAGCCTTCGCAGTCCCCCGCGACCTCTTCGGCCTGGCCTCAGGCAGCCTGACGACCGCCTGGCGCTTCTGCGCAGCTCCCTGACGATCCTTGTCCATCACTGCCGACAAAACAGCAGCAATATTTCCGCCCATAAGGAAACACCCTCCAATCATGAACCATGCGAGATGTAAAAAAATCTTCGCCGGCCGCGGGGATAGGAACATTCTTAGGCCACCAACCCCCGGTAACCCTCAGCATCCGCGCCGAAGACTCCCGGAGCTCGGGCGAAGACATCCTTCCCCCTGGGGCCGCGCATGTCCTCATCAATTCAAAAGCAAAACCTTCGGAAACCCCCAGTCCTCCCGTAGCAATACCTAGTTTCCTCTTCTTCGAGGATGGGGCGGCCGCCGGCGCGGGGTCGTCTCCAATCTCTGCCACCGGGTTCTTCCCGCGATGATCCACATCGTCTTGCCCGGGATAACCGCCATACGGCAGGCGGTTCAACTCGAAGACCCTGTTCAAGCGGTCATTAGACCCGCGTATATCCCAACTACGCTGGCCTTCTGTCTTCGGCACGTACTGACCAACAATCCGCACCGCCCCATCCTCTGCCTCACGCACAAAGGCGGCCGGATCGCGACTACGCAGATCCAGTGCGAAGGCGGGACTTCGCACCAGCATCCCACCACGAGAAGGCATCTGGCGAGGGCATACTTCGCCTAGCGCCCAGCCATGCGCCAAAGGCCACACCCCATATGCCACAAACTCCTCAACCAAATCGCGCCCGCTGCTCAGGCCGGCCGCGCACCGAAGGGCCCCTTCGTCTGCATCCCCCTCCGCCACTTCAAACTGCGGGTACGCTGAGTAATAATACGAGCACATCTCGGCCACGAGGAGCCCCGGAATGGTCCTCGACTGTGCCCTCCGCAACGTAGAACCAAAACTCATGCCAGTTGCCCCATTTATTGCGGGCGCAAGGAACCAACTCAACTACCTCCATCGAGGTCTTGCCGGTCTTCGGCGTAAATGTACAGGACCCAAACTGAGCAACCTTATTTCCGATCATCCTTTTCTGCCAGTGCAGGCAATAGTACTTCGCGAAGACTTCGACCGATGGCTGTCCGCCGTAAGAAGTCGTCGCCCAGACATATTTCGATAGAGCCACCACGGCATTCGGAGTCAGCTGGTGGATCTGGACGTTAAATCTGCGCAGGACTTCTCCCACAAATCGGTGCGCAGGCAAGCGAAGACCAGCGGCGAAGAACGCCTCGAAGACAACCAACTCACCTTCCGGCTCGAGGACCTCCTCCATCCCCGGGACACGAGCGACTCCGCCGCCAAAGTAACCAAGCTGCTGCATATCTTGCACGCGGACCGAGGACATCCGCGACACACCGAAAACCACCGTGTCGCCGGCGCGCAACTCCTCCGCCGCCACAGTGCTCAGCGTCTCCTCAGACGACGCGTCGGCCGGCGGCGTAGCGGTAGCAGAAGAAGAAGAGGTCGGCATCGCTACGTACCGTCGGCGGCGGCGGGCGGTCTGCTTCACACGGGCCAGATCTCCGGCGAACAAGAGCAAGGAGGGCAGACGAGCAGCAAGAGGTTTGAGAGGGCGGTTAGGGTTTTCGCGGAGCACGGAAAGATAAAGTTCAAAACGCGCCGCCCCCCGTCCCCTTTTATACACAGGGCGCGGCGCTTCGGGAAACCCGCAATCCAACAGTACGGCGTCAATCAACAGTCATGTCAAAAACCCCCGCGGAACCATTTCGAGCGAGGGCAGCGTCTCCGCCATCTAGCGACGTCTTCGGCACCAGGTGACTTAGTCGAACTGGTCCCTCGGAGGGCAAATGTTGGGGCGAAGGCGAAGATGCCACCCTTCGCTCGAGGCCTTCGTCGTACTCGCTGCACCAACGGTGACAAGACAGCGGGCAGACTTACCCTTCGTCTCATACGCCGCCGGACGAAGACCTGTGACGAGGTCGTCTCATCCTGCAACCTCGTCCAGAATGGAGGCCCGCGTGTGATCCGGCCCATTGTAACAGGCCATGCGTGGCCGTTGCGCGTTACGGGCCTAATTTGTAAAGGCCTCCCTGTAATTACGGTCTGTAACCCCGCTTTATGGGAATATTCCGGGGATAACCTAGGTGTCTGAGGGCACATGCATCCTTAACACGGGACGCTGGGCACCCGGACACCTATAAATACCCCCGCACAGTGCCCTTGAGAGGCTAGATTAACAGAGCTATTGCCATCACGTGCAGAAACCCTGTTTGCGTTACTACACCTCCCCGTTGGATCAACTTGCGCCAGTGAGCGAGTTCCAACAGAACTATCCACCAACCGCTCAACAACTTAAATTCAAATTGATGGTTACCTTGTAACCCAAAACACGCAATTCACACTCCTCTTAGAAACATCCTCAATCAAGCATATATAACAATATTATTGTAATAAAACTCAACCATGAAAAACATGGTGAAAACAACATAGGCATACTTGTATATCACAAGCATAATAACAACTTCAATCTCACAAAAGACCAGCGATATCAAACGCATTAATAAAACAATATAAAGATTTAGAGATAAATTATATTAGGCATTAAGTCATAAACAACTTACCACATCACCATAAAGGAATAGGGAGGGGTGAAATTATTGTCATCTGCACTTCAAAGACATTAATATATATCAAAGATATTTGAACCCATACCCTTCCTATATGTGCAAGTGTGTCAAATTTATCTTCAAATTGCCAAGAATCTAAAGCCTATGCTTTGATACCAACTGTAACAACCCGGGATCCACAAACACCCCAGAATGCTACTAAACTACACATCTAACATTCATATATAAAATTTCGACAACATCTCATTTGAAAATTGCATAAATGGGGAAGCAACAAAGTATAAATAGATATCATGATAGTAAAACATAATAAACATTAATAATCTGCTAGCAATGGGAAAACAACCATAACGACATGAGCTAAAATAACCAGTGCACACAACTAGTTAAAAACAAACATTATTTGACAAGAAGTTTCTAATTAAATCATGACTGCGCCTAGGCAGCGTTATTATGAGAGTGAAGGTGGATGTGCTGCTACTGCCCACGCCCCTTGATGAGTGACAAGCACCTGCATTGAGTAATGCAAGAGTGAGATGAAACATCTCAACAAGCAAATTGTTTTAACGAGATATTTAAACCACAAATTGAATTAATCAACATTCTAAAAGAATCACAATTAAGATCAGAAATACTTGTAGATATAGAACTCAGTTGCCCCAATATAACCAATACCATCTCATTTCCTCGAACAACCACGATAGGTTGTATAACACTTCCTTGCATCAACAATACCTGCAAATATCACTCAATGTATGCATAGGAATGCAATGTGTAGGTCCTCTGTCAACATACCTCTGAGGGTATAAAACCACATCATCTGCAAATATCATTTCAATGAATTCATATGAATGCAATGCATATGTCCTCTGCCTTCATACCTCTAAGGGTATAAAGCCGCATCGTACCCCTCCTCGGGCAACGTACGATGCTAAGTTGTACTGGTACGGTCGGATCATAGGTCACGACAAAACTTCAGATGCAAATGAGTCATGCAATGTATATGGCATGATGCTTTTATCAATAAACTACATTTCCTTCAGATACAATACAAACCTCGATTAATACTTCATCTGCCTTCAGATACAATACAAACCTCAAATAATACTTCATCTGCCTTCAGATACAATACAAACCTCAAATAATGCTTCATCTGCCTTCAGGGGTGTGAATTAATCTCATGGGTCATACTCGAACCATAATCATCATCAATATATGATAGAGCATCAATATAATACAATCAAGTAAAACAGCATCATATTGTTCAATTATGAAAGAATCTAGTAATTCTGAATATTAGAGTGTAGGTGATAGAAATAACAGGTCAAAACGGTAGCAACCACCGCTACATTCACTTGCCTTCATCGAAGAAGAAAAATGTACTGGGCATGATCTAGAGTGTAGCTACCTGTTAGCGGGCATAAAACTTAGTACAAATATTTCACAAATATTTGCCAACAATCAACAAATCGCTCCTACACTTGAAACCAAGACCTGGTGGAAAGACTCTCACCCTGAACCACATGCCATACAACTGCAGCGCTGTTTCTTAATTTTGTATCTTTAAAATTATAACAGTGGTGATATCAAACAAATACTCTAGGAATATCTACACAAAATACTCTATAACTTCGGTATTCAATGGATAACTAAATTCTGCCATCTATAAGTTCTAAAATATCTGACAAGATAACTGATTGAATCTGTTTCAGACAGCAGCATAGTTAACTTCAAAATTCGATATCTCCCAAACTACTCAACCAAAAATTATGAAATTCTGCTGGCAGTAAGAACTTTTATCTCTCTACAAAAGTCTCCGTAGTTGGATGAGTCAGTTCGGCCATTTACTAGATGAAACCTACCAGTGAACATACCCACTCATTTTTGTCAGGCAAACAGGAACAACCACAGTAAAACAAAGATAACTGGAGTTTCAAAATTCATATGAATGCACCCTTTAACAATATGGAAAGCTTATGAAATTATCTAAAACTTCTTTTACCAACCTAAAGTTTAATTCTATTGATAAAATTGCCTAAATCTTAAGAGAACAGATTCTGCACAGAATTGTGAGACTGAAAAACTGCTATAATCAAGCTGCAATAACTTTCTGATTTGATGTCCGATTGAGGTGTTCTTCGCGGCCATGAAAAGATCTACAAATTATCTACGACTAATAGATAGACATTTTATTTTTTGAGGCCACTAAGTGCACGGAAAACTGGTATGAATAGAAACTGTCGAATCTACCATTCTGCAGAAACTAATTTCGAGATCAAAATCTAACCCCACATCTAATCCAACCTCTAATCCTTCAATCCCCATGATCCACAACCTCCAAAAACACATAATTACAGTGAGGAACATGGATCTTATTCTTACCTAGGGTTTCCCTAAGAAAATCTACAAGAAGAGATGGGTAGAACATCTCCTTGATCCTCTCTTCCTCTTCAATTCAATGTGCTCCTCCTTTTCTCGATCCTTGCTGCATGGGGGGAGATCTAGGGAGGAGGAAGCAATGGAGGGCGGCTGCAATGGGAGGAGAGGGGGTGGCCAACCAAGGGGAAAAGGGGGTGGCAGCCAAGAGAGGAGGGGAAAAGGAAAAAAGGGTGGCCACCTAGGGTTTTGTGCGAGAAAGAAACGACACCTCAGATGACTTCTGACTTCGCATCCAACAGCCCACAACCCTTTCCCTCATCCATGCACCGAAGATCAACTTTTGGTCAACATTTTTTTGGGATATTACACTTTTTTGCTTCTTGGAGAATTTCTGGACCAAATACTTGGGTTTCTCCGGTCTGATTCCAATAAAGCGGTGTTCTACACTTTCATCCGTAAAGTGCTTCAAATGGTGCCATTTTTAGACTTGCCTGATAACTATTGTTATACGAGAACTCTGCATAAGGCAAACTTTTATCACAACTTCTACCATGCTTTAGAGCACAAGCTCTTAGCATATCTTCCAACACTTGGTTTGTTCTTTTCGTTTGCCCATCTGTTTGTGGATGATAAGCTGAACTAAAGTTTAGCTTGGTATCCATGGACTCATGTAGTCTTTTCCAAAAGCGCGAGATAAATTGAGTTCCTTGGTCTGATACGATCTTCTTGGTACTCCATGTAGACAAACAATCCTTGATATGTATAACTCTACTAACTGGGCTCCTTAGTAAGTTGTCTTCACAGGCATAAAGTGTGCCACTTTAGTCAACATGTCTACTATGACCCATATTGAATCATAGCTATCCTGAGTACGGGGTAGTCCAACTATGAAATCCATACTGATTTCTTCCCATTTCCATTCCGGTACCTTGAGAGGTTGTAGTAATCTTGTTGGTCTTTGGTGTTCGGCTTTAACTCGTTGACACACATCATATAGTGCAACATGAGTGGCCACATCTCTTTTCAAACCGTACCACCAATATTTTTCATTTAGATCCTGGTACATCTTTGCGCTCCCAGGGTGAATAGAGTAAGCTGAATCATGAGCTTCTCTCAAAATAATTTGGCATAGGTGTTCGATTTCTGTTACACAGATTCTCTTTTTAAACCATAATGTGCCTTGTTCATATTCTGTGAAATCTGGGGCTTTACCCAAACCAATCAAAGTTTTAATTTCCTTAATTTTTCTCATCAGATTCTTGTCCTTTACGAATCTATTGTTCCAAAGTAGATTCAACTTCCATAACCGTTGCTTCCATATTATTGAGCATACCAAGGTTGAGTTGTTCCATTTCCTATCACAATTCCTGTGACATCAAATGAGTAGTGATGTTGTTCACTTGACCTTTATGGCTCAAAGCATCGACCACTACATTTGCTTTTCCTAGGTGATATTGTATTTCCAAATCATAGTCTTTGATTAACTCAAGCCATCTTCTCTGTCTTAGGTTGAGTTCTTTCTGAGTGAATATGTATTTCAAACTTTTGTGATCCGTGAAGATTTTGCACTTGTTTCCAATCATATAGTGTCTCCAGATCTTCAAAGCATGCACTACGGCAGCTAGTTCCAAATCATGCGTAGGATAATTCTTCTCATGCTTTCTCAACTGCCTTGAGGCATAAGCTATTACTTTTCCTTCTTGCATTAGCACACATCCAAGTAATAGGTGTGATGCATCGTAATACACATCAAATCCTTTGTGAATGTCTGGCATTACCAATATTGGTGCAGTGGTTAACCTTTTCTTGAGTTCCTCAAAACATTTCTGGCATGCTTCATCCCACTTAAACTCTTTACCTTTCTCCAGTAGTGAGGTGAGAGGTTTCACTAACTTGGAAAAACCTTCAATAAATCTTCTATAGTATCCTGCCAATACAAGAAAACTTTAACCTTTTCTTGAGTTCCTCAAAACATTTCTGGCATGCTTCATCCCACTTAAACTCTTTACCTTTCTCCAGTGGTGAGGTGAGAGGTTTCACTAACTTGGAAAAACCTTCAATAAATATTCTGTAGTATCCTGCCAATCCAAGAAAACTTCTAATTTTGGACGCATCCTTTGGTTGCTTCCAATTTAGTATTTCACTTATCTTTCTTGGATCTACCTTAATTCCACCATGAGTAACAATATGTCCTAGGAAAGCAACTTCCTTCAGCCAAAAATCACACTTCGAGAACTTTGCATATAATTGGTTGTCACGAAGCTTTTCTAGGACTAGTCTTAGATGATCTTCATGTGTTTCTTCATTCGGAGAGTATACCAGTATGTCGTCAATGAATACGACCACAAACTGATCCAGATATTCCATGAATACTTTATTCATCAAGTTCATAAAGTATGCTGGTGCATTAGTCAGTCCAAACGACATGACCAAAAACTCATATAATCCATATCTCGTGGTGAAGGCTGTCTTGGGTACATCTTCTGCTCGAATCTTTAACTGATGATATCCTGACCTTAGATCTATCATCGAGAATCTCTTAGCTCCCTTAATCTGATCAAATAAATCTTCAATCCGAGGTAATGGGTATTTATTCTTAATTGTTACTTCATTCAAACTTCTATAATCAACACACATTCTTCTCGAACCATCTTTCTTGCTCACAAATAGAACTGAGGCTCCCCAAGGGGATGAACTTGGGCGAATGAAACCTTTTTCTAGTAATTCCTATATTTGTTTCTTCAGTTCAACTAAATCTTTGACATCCATTCTATAAGGTCTTTTTGAGATAGGTGCAGTTCTGGGTAATAATTCAATAGAAAACTCTATATCACGATCAGGTGGCATACCTGGTAATTCCTTCGGAAATACGTCTAGGTATTCACACACTACCTTGATATTTTCCGGGGGCTTTTCTTCCAAGTGATTTACCATTGTCTCTCCTTCTGCATATGTTGACATGTCTGTGCTAACTTGGATTCTTTCACCTTGTGGACTTGTCAAAATAATTGTTCCTTTGGCACATTGTATCACTCCATCACAACTTTTCAACCAGTCACATCCAAGAATCACATCAATACCATTGGATCCTAGGACCACTAGGTTGACTAGAAAATCTATTCCTTGAATCTTGAGATTAACATGGAGGCATGAGTGTGTGGCCTTCATATCATCTCCCAGTGAACTAATATGTAACATCTTCTTAAGAGGGTACTTTGGTATGTTATGTTTTTCCATGAATGACTCAGTTATAAATGAATGCGATTCTCCAGAGTCAAATAAAACTGAAGCAGGTATGGAGTTGATAAGAAACATACCATACACCACGTCAGCATCCTCAGGAACTGATTCCACTGTCACGTGATTAACCCTTCCTCTATTCTGGTTCTGCGGAGTTTTGTTCTGCGCAGATCCACGAGCAGGTGTGTTCTGGTCAATTCTCTGGCTGCTGTTCTTCTGAAGTGTCTATTGGTTGCGCCTTGGGCAGTTGTTAGCATAGTGGCCAAGTTCGCCGCACTTGAAACAACCATTGGGTTGGACTGGTGCGTTGTTGTTGCTTTTGGCCAATGTGTTTACGACGCTTCCATGACAAGTCTGCGAATTACCACCAGACCTTTGGTTGTTCTGAGAGTTGTCCCTCTACTGGTTCTGAGTTTGATTGCTTCTCTGACCTTGTTGTCCAGAGCGTTTGTAAGGCCCAAAATGTGTATAGAAATAATAAAAGAAATATATAAAGAAATAAAATAGCACATTCAGATATCTCAAATTATACTTGAGTATTGAAAAATTGAGGACTAAATTTTGAAAACCAAGAATTATATTAGAAAGGAAGTAGTAGAAAGGTTTTCAGTTCAACTAAATGACTATTCATTTCATTAAATGATGCACTAAAGGCATTTTATACTTATGAATATGTGGTGAAACATTTTAATAAAGATTCATAATTTAAACTTGGGACCTCAAAGTATAAATGAAAATAAAATAGAAAATAGGAAAGGGGATTTAATGGAACTATCTATTTCTTCCATAAATAAATAACAAAAGTAAATAATAATATTGTAAACAATAGATGTTATAATCAAATTAGTGTTAACTTTGACACTTGGAAATTTGAAGTTCAAAATGGGAGTTTGAATTTGATTTGAATGGAGAAAAGAGAAAAGAAGGAAAATACAATGCAAATGATATAAAATAAATATATAAATATACTTACCTTCCATTAATATTTGAAACAATACAATTTTTGAGGAAGGGTGAATTTCATAACCTAATTCAAATTCAAATTTGAATTCTAAAAACAAAGAGGAAAATAAATTCAGAAAAAGGAAAAACAGATAACTGGGCCACTTTTGTTCATTCCGGCCCAGCTAGCCTTTTTTCTCTCCCGCAGCCCGCACTCCCGCCTGCACTGACCACACCTGGCCCCACTTGTCATCCCCAGCGCGACCGTGCGACCTCTACCACTGACGGGCGGGACCGTCCCGTCAGATGCATGCGATTCTTCGCGTGGCCCATCTCCCCTTCCCTACTTGGCCCATTTCCCTTATTCCACCGCGCAGCCCATGTGACTCACGCGTGCGCGCCTGCCCTGTCGTTTCTGTGCCCTGCTCGCTGACAGGAGGGCCCGGTCTACAGCAACTATGACTGGCATTGTGCTGTGGGCCAGGGCAGTCAGCTCGGTCTTCTCCCTTGCAACGGAATCCGCTTGAAACGTGGGGTCAACAACTCTCCCGCAGCTGCCGCCGGGGACCTCGGTTTTGACCCGCGCGTGCCCAGACTCTCTCCACCCCTATATAGCCCAACCACATTTCCCCCTCTCACCCCCTAGAGCCGAGCGCAAGGCACCCCGATGCCATAGCAAAAATAGAGAGACGTGATGGCCGTCGTGGTTGATCCACGTGCTCGTCGGCGGCAAGGCCTCGGATCTGGGCCTGGGCGCTTCGGGGAGTCATACCGGTGGTGCACGGAGTCTTTCTGAGCATGATGGATCACCGCAGGTTCGCAAATTCCTCGCCAGTGTTCTGGGCACTAGGCCGATACACACTACTCCATGGGCAGTGTGCGTCAAGGCATCATTGGAGGTAAGAAGCTTCGGAATCGATTCGTTCTATTCACCGTATTGCATAGCGCGTAATAGTGAAGGTTTGAGGAGCTCTGGGGGCCGCGCAGGACTCTCCGGTGGGTTCTGCCGCCGCGGCACAGGGTGGCGTCGCCGCGGTCGGTCGCGTTGAAGGGGAAAGGGCCAAGAACCGGTGATCTTGAGTTAGACGGTTCGGATTAGAACATAGGATACCCATTTGAGGTAGCGAGATCTAGGCCGTCGGATCCCGATCATCGATTGGGATCGTGTACCGCTTCGGGCCAGGCCTAATCTAATCCACACCGTTGGTGTGTGATCCTACGGCCGAGAATCACTGAAACCCTTTCACTAGTCCGTTTTACACATGAACCCTCGAGAAACACGGTATTCAACCCGCCGTCCACTTAGATTGTTCACTGAGCCTTAGAAAATTTACGTGTTAGCCCCTATTATTCTCTGATTTCATGCGCGCAGTCCAGACATCGAATAAAATCAGAGAAATTCATTTTAAAAATCATTTTAATACAAAAATAATGGTAGAAACTTGTATAAATCATAGAAAATTCATATTAATTCCTTTTTAGTCCATTCCAGTTCCTATAATTTTGTATTAAGATTTTCGATTACTTGGTAGCACAGTTTTAACATGAAAACCATACTAGAATTGATTACTCAATTAATTTTGTAGCAAGCACCTAAAACTTCTGAAATTCATAACTCCTCCGTTTTAATTCCGAATTGACTCGTTCCAGTTGCGTTAGCTTCATATGAATATTTACTATGCCATAACAACATTTATTGTAACATGTTCCATTCTTTTATAATTAGATCTTTATTTAATTTATGTTGGATAGTCTTGTTAATCTGCTTATCATTATAATCTATTAAAATATGATCTATGGTCCATTTATAACTTAGATCAAAGTGAATTAATTATTTATGGAATAATCTCTCATATGGTATGTACTAACCAATTTATAATATAGTTTAATATTTAAATCACATAGATCTTTTATAAATCATAACTCCTTAATAGTAACTCCGATTTTAGTCGTTCTCATTCCCACGATCTCGTAGCGACACGTAGATTATTATTATGCAGTATGTTCTTATGTTTGGTGTGATGTTAATTTTGTCTATACCATGTCTGTTTGTATTGCTACGACTAGTAGTGAGGTCACGAGGATCTAAAGATCATCCTGGTACCTGGACTCTCAAGTGCCAGGCAGTTGTGCCCTTGATCACTTCCTTTTTACCCAGTCATGTTCTTATTAATCATAATGATCTGCATAGGTTAATTTTGATGGGACCCAATAGGTCACCCTAGTCTGTTTATCCTTGTTACCTTGTTTACCCCTGAATCACTTGGGTAGCTTTGCTATTGCTTTATATGGCTTTGGGTTAATATTTCATTACATCCATGTTCCAATTATTTTGTTATGTTATTTATGTTCATGATAAGATCATTATGTTAATGGGAACATGGAGAACCACCCGGGAAAACGTGCCACCACAAGGGAGGAATGGGACCCCTTGGCTAACTAATTAGGAAAGCTGGTGGAAGACTACCTTACCTGAAGGGGCAAGGGCAGTAGGGGAGTTGCATGCAGGGAGGTTCTCGGGTTGATTTTGCTGTGATGGTGGTCAGACAGGGGATTCTTGCAAGTGCTCTTCCCATAAACTGTAGCGGGTTTTTGGAAGCTAGTGGAACTTTATAAAGGCCTCGTAGTGGATCCCTAGCCACTCACCTCGGTAGTGTCTAAGGGCCTTGCAAACCCTGGCGACATGGGATACACAACTTGTGGGTACAGGGTACAACCTCTACAGAGTGTAAAACTAGTATACTAGCCGTGCTCGCAGTCATGAGCGACTCGGACACTCACATGATTAATCTATGGAACTTAAATTCAATTTGTCATTTGCATTGCATGGGATTATTTATTAATTTTGTTCTATTATTTATTGTGGTTTGGTATTTACTTCCACTTAGTAACTGCTAATAAAATTTTGATCAACTTATAAAAACAATGCTCAGCTTCAACCTTTATTTTATTGATCAGCCTTACACTTCACATGAACTCCCACCTTTGGTGGGTTCATGCACATTATTCACCACAACTTGTTGAGCGATGAACATGTGTGAGCTCACCCTTGCTGTCTCACACCCCCCATAGGAGAAGAACAGGTGGTTCAAGAGGAGCCATATAGTGAGAAGTTCGATTTGATCTAGGTGGCGTCTCCCAGTTGACTTTGTGGCGCCAAGGATGGACTTTAGTTTGTTTTATATTATTATTTTGTAAGACTTCCGCTATGTAATAAGTGAAGACTGAATCTATCCAAATCTGGACAACAAAGCCTTCGTAGTGTGATTTACCCTTCATACATATTAAACCAACCAGAGATGTTTATAAATAATTTGTAGAAAATTTAATTAGCTTTCCAGAAAGTCTTGGATCAATTGATTTGGATGCCTGAGTCTCTAGTTATAAATTTTTGAAGTCGTAAGTCTGAATCAGTGCAAATCTGAACAGAGCTGTCGTTTATCACTATTTTACCTTATTAAGTATCTAATCACCTTGAGATGACAATACCAAAGTTGTAGAGAATTTCTTATACTTTCAAAAAAGTATTTGATCACTATTTTTGCATGAATGTCTTGTGAGTTATAACTGAAACAAGTAACTGTTGTGCTGTTGTCCTAATCATGTTAAACGGGATTGATTGCTCTACTCCATTGTGTTTGTCTTGAGTCGACTGCTTGCTTGTTTTGGGTTTTAATTGAATATGAGTAATAATGATAGTGACTAATATAATTGGGGTTATATATAAGTAAGTAGTACGTGTCTTACTAAGTTAGGGAACTAATTTTGTTGAGGTCTAATAAGTAGCTTGGCTTAATCAACACTTAACAATTGCAGTTATATGTTCGGAGAAACAAAATGAATAATGTCCTGTTTTTGGCTTTCTGCTAATACTACTAAGTAACCAATGTCATTAAAGTAATATAATATGTAATTGTGATTAAACTATCTCCTCCTGTGTGTTCTCTAGGGTGTATGCTTGCAGTAGAATATTGCGAATGTTTATAAAACCCCGATTAAATGACTATCCCTTTCTATCTAAGTCTGTCTAAATATATAAGTCATAGAGAACTTATGTGTACTTAACTAGTTTAATAATAAGTAGCCAATGAACGATTAAAGTGAACATGGTAAATGCTTGTACTCGTGACGTCGTGTTTGTGTTGGTCAAATATAGGAAATGTTCGTCGTCTTTCCAGTAATGTTGACTTGTTGTGCCCAATGACGTATAGATAGCTAGCGTTAACGTACGGATGTTTATGTGTCTTACTAGTTAATGTTAGTTCGCTACCGTGTACTTGGAGTATCTTATGCTACTTTTATCATATTCATACATATGCACCATGCATCTCATTTAGGACCGAGAGATGATGATCGTGCAAGTGATGTGGTGCCAACAACAAGATGCAGTTGGTGGACAACCTAAGGAAGGATAAACATGACCAGTGGATGCTCGTTAAGCGAGTGTCATCTAGCAAACACTATCTAGTGTTGAATTCCAGGCAAGCCCCGGTTTTATGCATAACCGTTTATATATGCTATTTTACTATACTTAATGTTTGTAGGTTTGTAATGTGCACTTAAGTGTAGGAGTTGCCTGAAACCCTAGTTGCATAAACTTAGGATTCCTTTTTGAGATGGATACTAGTATGCTAGGTCGAGTAGCTGCATTGCTAATTAGGGATCTCGGTAGAAGTCGAGTGATTTTTCTAGCACTCGCGCAAGGTCAGGAATTGGTTGTATTCACTTTTGATACAGAATGATGATGGTCTGTGGACATGGATCCATGGGGATGCGATGTCTACGAGACGAAATTGGAATAAGGATTAACATGCGGATACCTGTGTCAAGTGTTTGAACGTACTAAACACATGTCGGGAAATATGGTAACCGGTAAGCCTAGTACCTGAGTGAAGCCAGGCGCGGACTTTCCCCCTCACTTGTCCTGAGACGTGGTCTCCCATTTCAGATGTGGTGGGTACAAGTGCGTCCACTGCCTGGCGGCAGCCGGGGTCAGTGGAGCATTGTATGCCAAGGCGGTGAGTCCTGGCCGCGAACGGGGGATCGATGGGGATGGTTGACGTGTGTGGGGATGGAGTGCCCTGACATGTCGTGTGTTTAGGTTTACTTTGCAAGGTTAAAACTCCATTCAAATCTTCTGCTTCTCGCAGCTAATGAGACTGCTTGATCCATTGTAATGCATTGAGTAATAAGTGGAAATGAGGTTACTTACAAAAGATGTTGGTTGACTAAATTGCTTGATACCATGTATGGATAGTTAGGTGCTCATCTAGTCTAAATTATTATTCTAGAACTTGAAAAGCTAAAACTTGATTTTAGACTCAGCTAGTGCTTTTGGCAAACCAAACCCCTCAGCCAAACAGCTTCATGCTCTAGAGGTAGAGGAGTAGACTCCTCACACCGGGTAAGTCTAGTTGAGTATTAGTATACTTAGCCTTGCTTGTGGCATAAATTTTGCAGGTACCTCCTTGATTTGGTTGATGGTGTGACTTGGCCTCCATCCCTGCAACCAGGATAGACGGTCGAGTGGGTTGCTGCTTCCGCAAGAGAGGACCAGGAGGAGTAGCGTGGCCAGGCTTCGCCATGTTACTCGGTTTTCTCTGTTAGTTATTTCCGCTGCACTAAAAACTATTGTTACTGCTTTTTAAAACTCCGATAATGTAATAACTACTGATACTTCTTAAATTTGTGGTATTATGCTTTATTGTATTTCTCTGTGCCTCACCTTCGAGTGAGTTAGTGGTATTCAATCCTTGGTAAGTGGCTTTATCGGACTAGATCCGAGGGACTGACGGGTTATTCCGATTTAAGTGTGTTGCTGCTTCCTAGGCATGACTCGGGCACTTAAACTAGAATAATCTAGGCGGTTCTGCCACACGGGGCTTCGATTCCCTTTGGATAATGTGCTGGTTGAAGTGTTGAAAACCTTCAAAGTCTACCTTCATTAGCTTACCCCTGAAGACATCATCAGGATAGGGGTTTATATTTGGGCCATGAGGAGTCAAGGACAAGAACCAAATGCGAAATGTTTCTGCAACTTGCATGAATTAACTTATGAGACGAAAGCTATTGGAAAAGAGCAATACCACAACAATTTCGGTTGTTATGGCTTCATACCAGCTCTGAAGTAAGCAATCCAGTGCCAACGTTCCAGAAGAGATGGCCAGGAGCCTGGATGAAAGAATGGTTCTATGTAAAGAATGACTTGGTTGAGATAGAAGATATCAAGGGGATTATCCAACGTCCCATATGGTCTCACTTTGGCATTAGAAGACCATCTCTTGCCCTTGGAAACGAAATTCAAGCGTGCCAAGCTGCTTATAACACAGTATGCACCTACATAGGCACTAGGGACTTAGTCCAAGAGCATATTGCTTATAGAGTTCGGCCGCTCTCAAGTGGGTGGGAGATGCCGAAGGAAACTGCTGCTGGGTCCAGCAAAGGTGGTCTAGTCTATCTGAAGTACACATTCAAGTACAGGAGCCAATTCGATGAGCTGAATGATGATTGGTTGGATGCCATCGAAGCAACCAGCGATGAGTTGCTTGGTGCCTACTCTAGGGCCAAAGATGATGCCATGACGGCTGCCTTCGGAGGACGAGGCAAGAAAAGGTTAAACAAGGTTTTTGATGTTATTGGCTTTGTATACCCAGACTATTGCTATCCCTTGCGAAAGCAGGGAAAAAAGAGGAAAGTTGTTGCTTCAGCTATTTCTACTACGCCGAAGGTGAAAAAGGTTAAAGTTTTGATGCACCAGCCCAGGTACATTGAAACAGCCAAAGTGCCAGAGCTTGCTGAAGGGCCTTCTTCCGCCATTGAGCCAAGTCACCCTGCTACTACCGAAGCTAGGGTGGAATCGGCCAAAGAACCAATCCCGGAGACAGTAGCGAAGGAGCCAAAAACTACCATGAGTTTATTGCAAGAAGCGGAACTGCCGAAGGTTGAAAAGTTTGCTGCAATAACTCCGAAGAGAAGGAGAATGGTTAGTGTACTGGATGCTGTTATGGAATCCACAAAGGTGCTGACTCCTGCTTTTGCAGAAGCACCTAGCATGAGAGACAAGAATATAAAGAAATCTGCCGAAATTGCTATGACGCAGGTTGAAACTGAAGCTGGGTCCTCAGCTCCTGCTGAAGCGAGACCTGCGGAGATTGTTGAGAAGCACACTGAACCGAATCCTTCGGATGCCGCGAAAGTATCATTATAACTACAAAAAGAGAAGGTTATCGAAGAATCTGAATTCCCTGCTCCTAAAGCGTCCACTGAAGAATTAGAATTTATAGTGCGTCACGCTACAGGCAAAAAGCTAGCGGAGGAACAAATTGCCGAAGCTAGGCAATATGCCAAGGATCTGAACTATCCCGCAGGATCCTTGATATACAATTGTACCGACGAAGATGATTTTCTATATTGCCTATCGAACAACAAGGAGATATCTGTTTGCCGATAAATGGTAAGGAACATGGGATTCCCGAAGCTAGAGCTTGGTTTATCTACGATGTCGAAGGATGAACTTGCAGACAGCCTTGCTTATAATAGTTTGAAGGTATATACACTTTTACTTATAAAATAAGCTATGCTTGTTGATTTTCTTGTGGTTTTTATGTTCTTACACATATATTTTTGTTATTAGGGCTTAATTCTTAGCAAAGCTTTAAGGGCGCAAAAAGAAGCTGATGACGAAAGCTATCAAATTGCACTTGGGAACCTTCGATCAGAGGTCATCACACTGAGGAATGAAGCCCTTGAAAAAGATAGAATTCTGCTCTCCTTAGTGGATAGACTGAAAATCAATGAAGCCAAGCTTATTGCCGAAGCCGAAACTCACAAAGTCGAAGTTGAACATCTAAAGAAAAAACTTGCGGACATGAATGAAAATTTTGAAGTTGCTAAAGTGTCACACCCGGTTTTAGAAGGCAAACCGAATGCGAACCATGTATGTGCCAGGATCAGCAATTCATGTACACAGCAGTTACATAACTGGACATCATCACACAGTGCTCAAATGATAACATAAAAGGGAAATAATAGTCGATTACATCATATGTCTGAGACATCCACATAGTCTTTACAATAATCAAAGTGCGGAAAAGAAACGTAGATACACACGGCCTACACAGGCAGCCGACTGGGGGTTGCCGCTAACCCACGCCTAGAACTCGTCGTAATCTTGGAACTCTTGGAAGTCTCCTTCCACGGCTTCATCTTCTTTTGAGCAGTGGTTGCAATGCGGACAACCTGGGGGGGTTTGGTGTGTAGAGCAAGGGTGAGTACACATCAACATACTCATCAAGTGTCCTGTTTGGCTGTAGTGGACTAGCTTTATGTGGGGGTAAGTCAAGTAGTTGCTTTTAGTTGGTCAGATTATTATTACTAGTAGAGAAAGCCAAGTTTTAGAATTAACCCACGTTATTAACCCAAACGTACCCTTTCCAAATGGAAAGAATACCACTTACCATTACCATAATCAATACCAAAACCATCATTCTCATTGCCACCTGTAATCCGAACATCTCTGATCAAGTACCACTAATCACTGGAGCTCCCTTGGCCACTCATAACCGTGAGCACGACTGATATATCAGTTTTTATACACTGTGCAGAGGTTGTGCACTTTACCCACAAGTCGTGATTTCCCTTTCTGCCCGGAGATTATGACTCTCCATTGATCACTACCAAGGTGACCCAGCAGGGTATCACTACGTAGCCTTTATAAAGATTGTCCGGAGCTGTAGCCGCCCGTTAGGTTTCCTAAATATACCGCACTCCTCCCCAAGGGACAAATCAACCTTGGCAGAGCGAGCCGCATACACCGAGCCCCATTAACGGCATGACGGCGAAGCGAACTACATCTCGGTTCCTCTAATTATTCAGCTAAGGGCGTCCCACTCCACCCTCATGGTTGCACTGTTTTTCCGGGCGGTCATCCAACGAACAAGTCCTTACGGAGAGGCACTCAAGAAACCGCTCGAGCCCCCTTAAATGCCACAAGTATATCATCATAAATAAGAGGGAAAACAGCGTATCATAGATAATTCTCATCATGTTCATTGATTAATGTTAAGCACTAGCAATAAGCTAAACAATAATAATCCGACCCAAATGGGTAAACAAGGACATGGATAACAAAAGCTAGTCAATCCTTAGGTATAACTGTGTAATTGCGGGAAGTGAATTATAGAATGTATAGGACAGAGATAGGTCAAGGGACACTTGCCTCCACCAACCAGCTGTTGCTCAGGGGCTTCTCCTGTGAGTTCCTCGGGCTCTTCAACCAGATCGTTCTCTATATGAGCGCAAACATACATACATACATCCATACATTTAATACAAAGGAACAATACGCCATACAATAGAATGCAATAAATAAACAGACGTTCCACGCGGAGCTCGCAACTACGGTTAAGAGAGAAAGAGGAATCGAGTCTACGGTCGAGAAGCGATCACGTTACACAATTATAAATTAAACTACTCGCTTAACAGAAGGGCATTAATTTGGACACCGCGTTTAGCATAAAGTAAGGTCATGTTCCATATTTAATCATTATAAATAGATAAAGATGAATGAAAGGGAGCGGTCGCACGGCGAGACGAACGATACAGCATTTAAATTGAATTATGAAATAAATGACTCGCCGCGCGACAGAGCGCGCAACGAGATTCTTGCATTAATTATAGATAAACGTTATGCGTTGCGCGACGAAACGCACGACAGCTTACGTCAACAGAACTGCATTTAAAACAAATCGTCGTGCGACGAAGCGCGCGACGCAGCACTGTAATAAATATAAATTTAAGGAATCATCGTGCGACGAAACGTGCGACACAACACATTAATAAATATAAATTTAAGGGATCGTCGTGCGACGAAGCGCGCGACACAACACATTAATAAATGAAATTAAAATGAACCGTCGCGCGGCGAAGCGCGCGACGCAGCACATCGACTAATCAAAAATTAAAAAAAGATTAAACGAGGGTTAAACAAAGCGCGACTACGGTCGCACGCGCGAGAGCACGCTGCGCGTGCCAAGGGCACGCGAACCGTGCAGGCGCGTGGGACGCGAGTCACCGGGGCACGAGCGCGGGTAGGGGCGCGGCCGAGGGCGTGGCGCGGGGCGCGGGGCCGAGGGGCTCGCGGCCGGGGAGGGGCTCGCCGGGGGCGGGCGCGGCCGGGAAGGGGAGCCACCGGGGAGGGGAGCCGCCGGGGGAGGGGCTCGCCGAGGGCAGGCGCGCAGCCGGGGAGGGGCTCGCCGAGGGCGAGCGCGCAGGGCGCGGGGCCGAGGGGCGGCGTGGGGCGCGGCCGAGGGCGGCGCGAGACGCGGGGCCGAGGGGTGGTGCGGGGCGCGACCGAGGGCGGCGCGGGACGCGGGGCCGAGGCGGCGCGCTGGGCGCGTGGGCAGGGAGGCCGCGCGGGCGAGAAGAAGGGGAGGGAGAGGAGAGAGAGGGAGAGGGAAGGGGAGGCGGAAAACTCACCTCGGGGATCCAAACTCCGGCGATCACCGTCTCCAAACCCAGGGCACCACGGGGAGAGAGAGAGAGGTGGAAGAGGGAGAGGGAGGTTACTGCGCGGGAGAAATCAATGAGACAAACGGATCAGGGGGAGGGAGGGGCGCGCGCATGGGGGGCAGGGGCGCCAGGGGCTTGCAGGCCGGACCGGGCCGGGCTGGGCCACAACGCAGATCAAAACCTACGACACGCACGACCACTAAACAGAATCCAATCGCGAACCGAAATCCAAAACAGGACAAGACAAACACGCGACATCAGACAAAGAAATGCGCTTCGGCATGATGCAACACCCATGACACTTAGGTTTTGTTTATACATGACACGGACACCTGTCACTATACTGGTTTGAAATTGGGAAGAAGGAGCGAAACAGGAAGAGAAAAGAGAGTAACGCCCGAATTTGGTGAGTGAAAAGAAGAAGAAAAATTCTACCCCCAAATTCAGGGCGTTACAAACCTATCCCCCTTAAAAGAATCTCGCCCTCGAGATTCAGGGTTGGCTAGCAAAGAGCTCAGGATATTTAGCCATCAGATCATCTTCACGCTCCTAGGTTGCTTCTTCCTCAGAGTGGTGACTCCATCTGACTTTGCATATTCTGATAGTCTTCCTCCGGGTGACTCTGTTTGCAATCTCGAGAATCTGTGCTGGCTTCTCTATGTAGGTCAAGTCCTCCTGGACCTCCAGACCTTCCACTGGCAACTGCTCTTCTGGCACACGCAAACACTTCTTCAACTGAGACACATGAAAGACATCATGCACTGCGGACAAGCCTTCTGGCAAACTGAGTTGATAGGCCACTTCTCCACGCCTTGCGAGAATCTGATACGGACCAACATAGCGGGGCGCTAGCTTGCCTTTGACTCTGAATCTTCTGACTCCTCTGATCGGTGACACTTTCAGATAGACAAAATCTCCAACTTTGAAACTCAGCTCTCTTCTTCTTGTGTCTGCATAACTTCGCTGCCTTGATTGCGCTATCTTCAAATTCTCCCGAACCATCTTGATGTTCTCTTCAGCTTCAAGTAGAATGTCTGGCCCGAACACTTGCTTTTCTCCAGGCTGATCCCATTGCAACGGAGTTCGACAACTCCTTCCATAAAGCGCCTGAAACGGTGACATCTTCAAGCTGGCCTGGTAACTGTTGTTATAGGAGAACTCTACATAAGGCAACCTCTTGTCCCATCCGGACTGATCTTGTAATGCGCAGGCTCTTAACATATCTTCGAGGATTTGATTGGTTCTTTCGGTCTGACCATCTGTCTGCGGATGATAAGCTGAACTGAAATTTAGATGCGTGCCCAAAGCTTCATGCAACTGCTGCCAGAAATGAGAGGTGAACTGCGTTCCTCTGTCTGACACTATCTTCTTTGGCACACCATGAAGACAAACGATCCGAGACATGTACAGCTCTGCCAATAATGCACTGTTGTAGTTGGTCTTGACAGGTATGAAGTGGGCTGACTTCGTTAAGCGGTCCACCACTACCCAAATGGAATCGTAGCCGGCTCAAGTGCGAGGCAATCCGACTATGAAATCCATACCGATTTCATCCCATTTCCACTAAGGAATTTGCAATGGTTGCAACAATTCGGCTGGCCTCTGATGCTCTGCCTTGATCCTTCAACAACTATCACACATAGCCATATGCTCTGCGATTTCCCTCTTCATTCCGTACCACCAGAATTTCTTCTTCAGATCTTGATACATCTTCTCACTTCCAGGGTGTATCGAGTAAGCTGTCTCATGAGCTTCCTTGAGGATCAATTCTCGAATAGACTGGACATTGGAAACACACAAGCGGTCTCTGAACCATATCACCCCTTCTGTATCTTCCCAAAAATCTTTGCCTCTGCCGTTTAGAATCAGTCGCCGGATTTCACTGATATTCTCATCATTCTTCTGTGCTTCTTTGATTTCCCGCTCCAAGGTGGGTTCCAGCTCAACTGTTACTCCTCGCATATTGTTCAGAAATCCGAGGCTCAACCTGTCAAACTCTTTGGCCAACTCATAAGGCATCGGATGAGCGACCATCAGATTGACCTGACTCTTCCTGCTCAAAGCGTCTGCCACTACGTTCGCTTTGCCTGGATGGTAATGAATCTCCAACTCGTAGTCTTTGATCAACTCTAACCATCTTCGCTGCCTCATATTCAACTCTGACTGAGTGAATATGTACTTCAGACTCTTGTGGTCTGTGTAAACATCACATTTCTGCCCATACAGATAGTGCCTCCATGTCTTAAGTGCGTGAACCACTGCTGCCAACTCTAGGTCATGGATTGGGTAATTCTGCTCATGAACCTTTAGCGGTCGGGACGAGTAAGCCACAACTCTTCCCTCCTGCATCAACACATATCCCAAACCAGTGTAACAAGCGTCGCAATACACTGAGAAAGGCTTGTGCACATCAGGCAAGACTAAAACAGGTGCTGTAGTCAACTTCTCTTTCAGCGCTTCAAAGGCTTCTTGGCATTTCTGGGTCCACTTGAACTCAACTTTGTTGCCTAGCAAAGCTGTCATTGGTTTCACAATCTTCGAGAACCCTTCAATGAATCACCGATAATATCCGGCCATTCCAATGAAGCTTTTAATTCCTTGGGCATCTGTTGGCGCTTTCCAATTCAGAATGTCTGCCACTTTCTTCGGATCCATAGCCAATCCTTCTTTGTTGATTATGTGACCCAAGAACAGGACTTCATCAATCCAGAACTCACACTTGCTCAACTTTGCATACAGCTGGTGCTCTCGCAATCTCTGCAAAATCATCCTCAAATGATCTGCATTCTCTGCTTCGCTTTGAGAATATACCAGAATATCATCAATAAATACCACCACAAACTTATCAAGATAATCCATGAATACACTGTTCATCAGATTCATGAAGAAGGCTGGTGCATTTGTTAGACCAAAAGACATCACAGTGAACTCATACAACCCATACTTGGTAATGAATGCCGTCTTCGGAATATCTGAAGGCCGGATCCTGAGCTGATGATAACCTGACCTCAGATCTATCTTTGAAAACACGCTGGCTCCTCTCAACTGGTCGAACAGATCTTCTATTCTAGGCAAGGGGTACTTGTTCTTGATTGTGACCTCATTCAGAGTTCGATAATCGATACACATCCTTCTGGTGCCATCTTTCTTCTCCACGAATAGGACAGGGGCGGCCCAAGGCAAGGTGCTTGGCCGAATGTAACCTTTCTCTGATAGCTCATCAATCTGCTTCTTAAGCTCAACCAACTCTGGTCCTGATACTCTGTAAGCTCTCTTAAAGATGGGGCGGTTCCAGGAAGAAGCTCTGTGGCAAACTCAACTTTTCGCTCTGGTGGCATACTTGGTAGGTCCTTTGGAAACACATCTGGGAACTCGAACACAACCTTGATAATCTCAAGTGGGTCTGCTTCACTGCTATCAACAGCCATCTGATAACAACTTCCTTTCTTTGGCTCAGGCGGGACTAACTCCGTCACCACTTCCTCTCCAAGTGCAGACATCAACTTGATTGTCCTCTTATCACAACTGATAACTGCCTGATACTTATCTAGCCTGTTCATCCCTAGGATGACATCTATTCCCTGAGTACCCATTACTATGAGATTAGCGGGAAACGCTATCCCCCTTATTTCCACACTTACATTCAAGCAAATGCTATCAGCTCGAATTCTACCACCGGCTGAATCAATTTGAATGGGGGTCGACATGGTAGTTACTGGAAGATTATGTGCTTCTACCCATGATGCAGTAATGAAAGAATGTGTTGCTCCAATATCAAATAACACTTCTGCAATATGGGAGTTGACTGGAAACATACCTATTGTCATGCCGGGGTTCTCCTGAACTGCTTCAGCCTCCAAGTGGTTCAGTCTCCCATGGTTATAGCGTGGCTAAGAGCGGTTGCCTGCTCCAGGCTGAGACACATTCTGCTTTGCTGGGGCATTGGGGCCTGACTGCTGCTGCGCTGCCTTCTTCGGACATTGCATCACCCAATGGCCTTGCTCTCCACAGTGGAAACATGCTCTATTTCCACCCTAAACTGGTGCTGCTTGACTATTCTGCTAGGTCGCTGGGGCAGGAAGAAGAGGTGCCTGCTGATTCTGCCTCTGGAACTGGCCTCCTCCTGACTGATTGTTCTGGCGATTCTAATGCTGGTGCTGAGGATACTGCCTTTGAAACTGCTGCTGCTGAGGTGGACGGTGGTTCTGCCTGAACTGCTGAGGTTGATTGCTTGAGAAACAAGGGCGATTGCTGCTTCCAGGCTGGGGTCCACTGATCTTGCGCTTGCGATCCTCCATCTCTTTGTGCTTCCTCTCTGTCATGATTGCTCTGTTAATCAGGTGCTGGAATGTCAGGAAGGTATGATTCATCAGCTGATAATGCAGAGGGTTGACCAAGCCTCTCAAGAAATGATATTGTCGCTTGGCGTCAGTGTTGACATCTTCAAGAGCATAGCGAGACAACTGCAGAAACCTGTCCTGGTACTCACTGACAAACAACGACCCTTGCTTGAGGGCCAGGAACTCCTCCTTTTTCACTGTCATCGGACCTGTAGGAACATGGTACTGACGAAAGTTACCTCTGAACTCTTCCCAGGTGATGGTGTCAGGGTTGGCATGGGTGGCGAGATAAGACTCCCACCAGGACTGAGCTGCTACTCTCAACAGACGGGGACCATACAGAACTTTCTCCCTGTCGTCACACTAAGCGGTATGCAACTCCTGCTCCACTGTGTGCAGCCAGTCTTCAGCATCCATGGGGTCAAAAGAATGAGCAAACATTGGGGGATGACCTCTCATGAATTCAGCACGCTTGTCCCTGGTCATCTGAGGCATCTGAGGCTGAGGTGGTGGCTGCTGCTGCTGCATGGCAGCTAGAGTCTGATCGATGGCTTGAACTGCCTGAGTCTGCATCATGAACATCTGCTCGATCGACATCGGGGGCGGGGGTGGCAGCTGCTGTTGCTGGGGTGCCTCATCCTGCTAAGCTTCCTGCTCCTGCTGAGCACGCCTTCCTCCTCTACGCCTATTCTCTGACATTTGCAGAATGCAACCACACATCAGAACTGATCTGGCAAATCTTGCAGCATAAGAAAAGAGTATAGAATTCTTCCACAGCACTGAACAGACGAACATCTTCACTGATCTCCAACACAGACCAACATAGCTTCTCAGATAAGGAGGAAAGTGGAATAAAAGGTTTCCCTACTAGATAGCTAACCTCATTAACATAACAGGTAAACCAAAGTGCAGGGGATGCCCTAGTGACAGTCATTACAAAGATCCAAATCCAACATAGTTCATTATGACAAACATAAATGCACAGGATAAGCAAACTACCCTGTCTAACTAAGACTAACTAAAAGCAAGACTAACGCTAAGACTATAGCTTCTATGTATATATTTTCGTATTAATTACAAGATCCGACGCTGATGATCTATGGTTCTAAATTTATCTTGGTCTTGCAGTCAAGGTTGCCATAAGACTGGTGTCCACGCCGAGGTGAGCGGTACGGGTGTTGAGTCCCGACGGGAGCGGGGGAGCCATCATCCAGGTGACGACGCTCTGCGCGCTCAGCCCGCAGCTGGGCGATCTCAGCACGAGCCCTACTCAACTCGTCTAGTGCATGATCCAGCTCCGTGTTTAGCACAGCGGCTAGGTTGACTGTGCTGCTCAACCTAGGATTGTCCTCACCAACAGGTGAGACAATCATGCCTCATGTGCTGCCAGATGGACGGCAGGGGTAGTACTTCAGGTTGAGACCATCAACTACCCCACCGAGCACTGAACAGTAGTGCGAAAGCGCACGCCGTGCGGCATCTTGCATGGACGCCTCAGCTGAGTCCCGCTCAGAGATGGAATAGTGCTCTGAGCAGACCTCCGCACCCTGGAGACTGTTCTCCGGACAGCGCACCAAGCAGGTCGCCTCCCACCGGTCTGGGTAGACCCCGCGACGGTGCTGGAAGACCACACAGCGATACTCGATAGACCAAGTACGCCGGTCGAGTGCCCGACGTAGCAGGGTGTCGAGCGCATCGTGGAAGTGACACCCGCGAGCAGCGTCATGAGTGATGGGTCGAGCAACCCATCCTTCCAACTCCTGGTCGGCGGAAAGGTCGGTGTCGTGGCTCGAGCTGCTGTCACCACCTCCGTCGTCTGGGTCTCCTCCAGCAGCTACTCCAAGGGCTGGGGCGCTCAGTGGTGGTGCAGGGGGTGCCTCCAGCGGAAGCACGGGGGAGCAGCTCCTCACAGACTCTATCTCCTGCTGGAGCGAGAAAGAAGAGCTCTGCTGCTCCTGCTCCTGTCATTGACGCTCCTACTCCTCGTGCAGGCAATGGTACAGCCTCTCCAAATGGCTGGACTGACCGGTCACTGGACGGCGAAGCGGACGCTCAGCGAGACGAGAGGGTAAGAAGGGGATGACGGACTTCCATGTAGTGTGTCTAAGATGAGCCATCTACAAAAGACATCGTAAGCATAAGAGTGAGAACAGAACTAATATGACCAGCAAGTAATTAACCATAAATAAATGAAGGTTTAGAATAAAACACAATTTTCAGCAAGGTATAATATATAGTAGAACATAGGTTTGGTCGATATGACCAACTTTTGAAGGGATACCAAAGTCGAGGCAAGAATAGGGGTCTATAATCCTTAGAACGACCATTCTACTCTAGGTCAGCGGTCCTACAGTCAGCACGGCTTTGATACCACCTATGTCACACCCGGTTTTAGAAGGCAAACCGAATGCGAACCATGTACGTGCCAGGATCAACAATTCACGTACACAGCAGTTACATAACTGGACATCATCACACAGTGCTCAAATAATAACATAAAGGGAAATAATAGTCGATTACATCATATGTCTGAGACATCCACATAGTCTTTACAATAATCAAAGTGCGGAAAAGAAACGTAGATACACACGGCCTACACAGGCAGCCGACTGGGGGTTGCCGCTAACCCACGCCTAGAACTCGTCGTAATCTTGGAACTCCTGGAAGTCTCCTTCCATGGCTTCATCTTCTCCTGAGCAGTGGTTGCAATGCAGACAACCTGGGGGGTTTGGTGTGTAGAGCAAGGGTGAGTACACATCAACATACTCAGCAAGTGTCCTGTTTGGCTGTAGTGGACTAGCTTTATGTGGGGGTAAGTCAAGCAGTTGCTTTTAGTTGGTCAGATTATTATTACTAGTAGAGAAAGCCAAGTTTTAGAATTAACCCATGTTATTAACCCAAACGTACCCTTTCCAAATGGAAAGAATACCACTTACCATTACCATAATCAATACCAAAACCATCATTCTCATTGCCACCTGTAATCCGAACATCTCTGATCAAGTACCACTAATCACTGGAGCTCCCTTGGCCGCTCATAACCGCAAGCACTGCTGATATATCAGTTTTCATACACTGTGCAGAGGTTGCGCACTTTACCCACAAGCCGTGATTTCCCTTTCTGCCTAGAGATCATGACTCTCCATTGATCACTACCAAGGTGACCCAGCAGGGTATCACTACGTAGCCTTTACAAAGATTCCCTAGAGCTGTAGCCGCCCGTTAGGTTTCCTAAATGTACCGTACTCCTCTCCAAGGGACAAATCAACATTGGCAGAGCGAGCCACATAAACCGAGCCTCATTAACGGCACGATGGCGAAGCGAACTACATCTCGGTTCCTCTAATTATTCAGCTAAGGGCGTCCCACTCCACCCTTATGGTTGCACTATTTTCCCGGGCGATCATCCAACGAACAGGTCCTTACGGAGAGGCACTCGAGAAACCGCTCGTGCCCCCTTAAATGCCACAAGTATATCATCATAAATAAGAGGGGAAACAGCGTATCATAGATAATTCTCATCATGTTCATTGATTAATGTTAAGCACTAGCAATAAGCTAAACAATAATAATCCGACCCAAATGGGTAAACAAGGACATGGATAACAAAAGCTAGTCAATCCTTAGGTATAACTGTGTAATTGTGGGAAGTGAATTATAGAATGTATAGGACAGAGATAGGTCAAGGGACACTTGCCTCCACCAACCAGCTGCTGCTCAGGGGCTTCTCCTGTGAGTTCCTCGGGCTCTTCAACCAGATCGTTCTCTATACGAGCGCAAACATACATACATCCACACATTTAATACAAAGAAACAGTACACCATACAATAGAATGCAATAAATAAACAGACGTTCCACGCGGGGCTCGCAACTACGGTTAAGAGAGAAAGAGGAATCGAGTCTACGGTCGAGAAGCGATCACGTTACACAATTATAAATTAAACTACTCGTTTAACAGAAGGGCATTAATTTGGACACTGCGTTTAGCATAAAGTATGGTCATGTTCCACATTTAATCATTATAAATAGATAAAGATGAATGAAAGGGAGCGGTCGCACGGCGAGACGTACGACACAACATTTAAATTGAATTATGAAATAAATGACTCGCCGCGCGACAGAGCGCGCAACGAGATTATTGCATTAATTATAGATAAACGTTAAGCGTTGCGCGACGAAATGCACGACAGCTTACGTCAACAGAACTCTATTTAAAACAAATCGTCGCGCGACGAAGCGCGCGACGCAGCACTGTAATAAATATAAATTTAAGGAATCGTCGCGCAACGAAGCGCGTGACACAACACATTAATAAATATAAATTTAAGGAATCATTGCGCGATGAAGCGCGCGATACAACACATTAATAAATGAAATTAGAATGAATCGTCGCGCGGCGAAGCGCGCGACGCAGCACATCGACTAATCAAAAATTAAAAAAAAAGATTAAACGAGGGTTAAACAAAGCACGACTACGGTCGCACGTGCGAGAGCACGCTGCGCGTGCCGAGGGCACGCGAACTGTGCAGGCGCGCGGGACGCGAGTCACCGGGGCACGAGCGCGGGCAGGGGCGTGGCGCGGGGCGCGCGAGGGCGCAGCCGAGGGCGCGACGCGGGGCGCGGGGCCGAGGGGCTCGCGGCCGGGGAGGGGCTCGCCGGGGGCGGGCGCGGCCGGGAAGGGGAGCCGCTGGGGAAGGGGCTCGCTGAGGGCGGGCGCGACCGGGAAGGGGCTCGCCGAGGGCGGGCGCGCGACCGGGGAGGGGCTCGCCGAGGGCGGGCGCGCAGAGCGCGGGGCCGAGGGGCGGTGCGGGACGCGGCCGAGGGCGGCGCGCAGGGCGCGGGGCCGAGGGCGGCGCGAGACGCAGGGCCGAGGGACGGCGCGGGGCGCGGTCGAGGGCGGCGCGGGACGCGGGGCCAAGGCGGCACGCTGGGCGCGTGGGCAGGGAGGTCACGCGGGGGAGAAGAAGGGGAGGGAGAGGAGAGAGAGGGAGAGGGAAGGGGAGGGGAAAACTCACCTCGGGGATCCAAACTCCGGCGATCACCGTCTCCAAACCCTAGGGCACCATGGGGAGAGAGAGAGAGGTGGTAGAGGGAGAGGGAGGTTACTGCGCGGGAGAAATCAAATAAGACAAACGGATCAAGGGGGGGGAGGGGGCGCACACATGGGGAGGGCAGGGACGCGCGGGTCGGACCGGGCCGGGCTGGGCCACAACTCAGATCGAAACCCACGACACGCACGACCACTAAACGGAATCCAATCACGAACCGAAATCCGAAACGGGACAAGACGAACACGCGACATCAGACAAAGAAATGCGCTTCGGCATGATGCAACACCCATGACACTTAGGTTTTGTTTATACATGACACGGACACCTATCACTATACTGGTTTGAAATTGGGAAGAAGGAGCGAAACGGGAAGAGAAAAGAGAGTAACGCCCGAATTTGGTGAGTGAAAAGAAGAAAAAAAATTCTACCCCCAAATTCAGGGCGTTACATAAAGCCAAGCAAGAAATAAGTGACTGGACAAGTTCAAGGCTGGAAAAGAATGTTGAAGATCTTCGTGATTCTAGGGAAAGATGTTATGAAAAATCCTTGGAGTGCGCGAAGAAGCTAAAAGATAGCTTTACGAAGGTGGGGGCGTGTTCTTTAGAATAGAGATTTATTCGCGGCGATCCCGAGGGTGTTATCCAATGGATAGGTGAAGAAGCCGAAGCTTTCGATGAGATCCTTAGCGATCGCGGAGATTTTTGTGCTTTTTCTGGTGCCCGGGATTGCGACAATCTTAGAAAAGGCTGGGTGTGAACATGTCAAGGCCGCGGCCCAGCCAGAATCCATTCTCTCTGCTGAGAATACTAAGGACCCTTCAGTTGAAGCTTCTACCCTGGGCGGCAAATTCTACTCCGATGTGTGGATGAAGGGCAGACGTGAGATGGCTGACGAAGCCATTAAAAAGAATGAGAAAGAATCTCACGACACCCGTGAGTAAGCTAAACAAGCTGAAGAAGCTGCCGAACGCACCACGATTATAGGTACTTTTATTTGAAACATTTTGCCTTGTTGTTCATTTTTACCTTCTCAACTCATTATCATATACTTATTACAGCCGTCCTCTCTCCCCCACCGGAGCCATACAACCCCGAAGCTGATCCAGTTATGAAAGAAGCTCTAGATGTTATGCAAATTGCAAACAAAGTTGTTGACGAAGTCGTCGACAAACTTTTACATGAAGCCACTGAAAGAATTCTGAAGGAAGACTAGATTCTTGTTTTACTAGGAAATGTGAAAGTGCATTCATCCCTTTTGTGAGTTTTGGTGATTTGGATAACAACACATTTAAAGGTCTAACAAGTTTGCTAAGTGTTGAACAGGAAATTCAGTATGATGAACATATTTGAATAGTGTATAATGATCAGTGAACAAAGGTTCAACACAAAGTTAAATAACTAGTGAGACAATGCAAATGGATATAATATGGTCTCTATATTGGTTTGAATATATGGACAAGAACTGAGAAATCACTAGGCATAAATATGATCAGAATAGAGGTTGAAGTGATTAAGAGGACTGGTCAAGCCAAAGTGAATGAGATATGAGGAATCATGAATTGGCTTGACCATATTACTATTAGTCCATATATGCTTCTATGAGAATCAAACTAGAGCTTGATTGATCTTAGCATTTATATCTAGATGACATTCAAGCAAGGTTCACAATATTGAAGAAATGATTCTCTCAATGGATGCTCAATATGATGTGACTCAAGAATGGCTTGATAGGGCGAAGATAGCAAGGAAAGGGCTTCGAGGAACTAAGCGAAGGTGAAGGCCAAACGACGGCTTGTGGACCAAGGTACCATGGCTAAGGTAAAGAAGAGAGTACTTGCACTAAGTCGATGAACTAATCATCTATGAAGAGTTATAATATGTTGATGCATCAGTAAGGTGACTTGAAGCCATGATTTGAACTCATATATGGTGAAATGGTACAAGTCACAGGCTCGATTTGTGTTTGCTTCAAAAGGTGAGACAAAGATGTTTCTGATCCTTATGAAGCAACACCAAGGAGAAATCACTCATGAGACACTAATGACTCAAGGAGTTTACTTAATTATATTTTATTTAACTTGAGTATAGGAATCGTCGTACTATCAAGGGGGATCCAAAAAGAAGGTTGATGTTGGTACTAAAGCTCTAAATCCTTGATCCAAAACTTCTATTTTACCCTTGTTAATCCTTAGTGAAAGTATGTAGTACAACCTTTTTAAGTCTATCTTGGCCAAAATTGCTCTCTGGAAAATACTGGTTCAGCTGGTTTTCAGGCTGGTTCAGCTGGTATTCAAATACTGGATCAGCTCGTATTCAAAAACCAGCTCAGCCGGTCACTCAACCGGTTTTCAGTCTGGTGGAAACCGGTTCAGCCGGTTTTTGTACTGTTCACATATTCTGCCAATTTGTTGTGTCAGCCAAAAAGCTATGCGCAGCTTTTTGAAAACCGGCTCAGTCGGTTTTGGGACCGGCTCAACCGGTTTTTGTGCAGAAAAGTCAAAAACGGCTAGTTTTGGAGCCCCACCTATATATACTCACTCCTACCTCTCTCCCCCACACAAGAGCACGCACAAAACTTCATTCTGAACCTGAGAAACACCTCCCACTCTCTCTCACACACCTCTTGACTCTCCCATTTCAAATCTTTATAGAGAAATTTTTTAGTGAGATTGAAGAGCTGCGGTTTTTATGCTTCATCTCCAAATCCTTCTTGTTCTTCTTGATTCGAGCTTTGGTACTACATCGAATTCTTTGTGGATTCATTACTCTTGGAGCTTCTAGCTCCTAGACGACTAGGTGTTTCTTGTGAGTCTCCAAATCTTGTGGAAGACCATAAGAAAGTTTGTATTACCCTCTCGTTTGAGCAAAGATTAGTGTGTGGGCTTGACCTTTATGGTCGGCAAAGGGAGGATTAGGGTTGAAAGAGACCCGGCTCTTTGTGGGCGCCTCAACGAGGAAGTAGGGTACCTTGGTGGTGTGACTGAACCTCAGGATAAATCTTGTGTCTCTTGTGTTCTTGCTCATTGTGTTTGTTTGTGTTCTTCGTTCTCTCACCATTCCGTGGAAGATTTATTTATATCTTTTTGGTGTGTGGATTTTGAGAAGTGTCCTTCTCAGATCTACTACTTTGAACCCTATGGATCAATTAGAACATCTCATTTCCAAAGTTAACTGAGTGAATTTCGAGATCAATTCAATTTATATCTCATTCTTTAGGTGAGCTCGTGCAAACCGGCTGAACCGGTTTTGACACCGGTTGAACCGGTTTTACCCAGTTCATTTCTAGTTTTTGTTGAAAAAGTTTCTGCTTGCTTATTCACCCCTCCTCTAGGCAACTTTCAATTGGTATTAGAGCCTAATCCTCGTTCTAACACTTAACTACGTGAGAAAAAAATCATGTCGGGGGGGACTAAGAAACGAAAGTGCTTATAAGCTTGAAAAAGTTGAGGTTGCCTCGACTTCATCTTTTGTTGCAGATGTTGATCCTAGGGCAATAGATCTTGCCATGAGAATCGCCGAAAGGATGTTCCTCAAAATGAAGGAAGATGAGGCGAAGAACAAGATTGAAGAAGAAGAAAATGATCGATGGAGACCAAACAACGAATCCACCTCTTCACAAGGTTCGTCTTTCAAATCCACTTCTCATATGTGCTTTGTCGCTAATGGGAGTGACAGTGAAAGCGAAAGTGAGGATGAGGAGGAGCATGAAAGTGATAGTGAAGACGAGGATGATCTTCAACAATTCTTCGCTCAACTAAGCAAGAAAAATCGGATGAGCTTGCTCAAACTCATGAAAAGAGTGGAAGAACAAAAAGAAATGCTTCATAAGCAAGAAGATTTCCTCATCAGAAAAATTGAAGACTTAAAGAAGTTGACCAAAGAGCATGAGAAGCTAAAGTGCTCTCATGGTGATTTGGTCCAAAGGTATGAAGATATTTCAATTGAGCAAATTAAAGCTATTAATCATTCATCATATATTGCTCAATTAGAAAATAAAAATTCTATGCTCAAGAACACGATAGAAAAGCTAAATATTGAAAATCTAGCTTTGCAAGAAAAACATGATATGCTTGTGTGCTCTCATAATAAATTTATGGATTCACATATCATGTTAGAAATGACTCATGAGGTTGTGTTAACTAATTTAAAATCATACCAACCTCACATATGCATATGTACTCAAATAGAAACTATATTATCATGTGCTAACAAATGTTGCTCTCAAGAAAGCCAATCTTCCATTGAGCTAGAATTTTCAGGAATAAGTAATGTTTCCTATGCAAAAGAAAACAATGAGCTCAAGGAAGAAAATGAGAGGCTAAAAAGGAGCTTGACTCAATTGAAGGGAAAGTGTCATGCTCAACCTTCTCAAGATAATCGTGATAATATAGTGAAAAAGGTTGAGAAGGGGACAACAGTAGCATGCACAAAACCCTTTCAAAACAATACCAAGCTTTCCAAGAAGGACATGAGCAAGACTCAAGGTGAGAAAATTAATGCTCATATTATTTGCTCTAACAATGTACATATGTGTTTCAAAGAAAGATCAAAGAGAAGCGATAGGAGGTGCTATGGATGCAAGGAGAAGGGTCATGAAATTGGTTCATGCCCCCACATGAAGAACCAAGACCTTGCACGATAAAGAAAGATGATCATCAAGAAAGATGAAAGCAAAAGGCAAATGCATTGCAAGGACAAGCATCGCATTTGCTACAATTGCCATGAAAAGGGTCATCTATTCAAGGTTTGTCCAAAGGGTAAAACTCCTAAGCCTAACTTGTCAATACATTCAAATATGCTTAGGAGACCCAAATTTGACTCTTGTGCTAGAAAGGTGATGAATTCACCACATTCTAGGACTAAGGCTATTTGGGTGCCTGAGTCCTTATTGGCTAACCTTGATGGACCCATCATGAGATGGGTACCAAAATGTACTTCATAAGTTTTGCAAGTACCCGAAGATGATATGAAGCTTTGGGGTGCTTGAGTAATTTAACTCAATTCTTATCTCAAGCTATCAATCTTACATTGACTATTTTTTTAAGATTGGTCCAAAGATGAATTGAGTTGTTATATCACTAACTTCATATTCATCTCTAGCAAGAACTTGTGTTGTAGGGAATAAGGATTAACCTTTGTGGGAACCAAGCAAAAGGCCTACAACTAAGGGATATCCAAAGGATGGTAATAATTAATTCTTAAGTGCACATTGCTTTTAATTAGTATATTCCTTTGTGTCTTTTGTAGCCGCATAGGAAAAATAAAGCACTTGAGAATGAACTTAAAAGATTTTACCTTGCCTTTGAAAAGATCCAATTAGATGGTAGATTGCAAGTTTATATTATTATATTGTGGCAATCTAGATACTTTAATTGATGATAATTAATTCGTGGCATATTTCAAATGAATTATTGTATTATTGCCATGACCTAGACATAAAGAGGATTATCCCATGTTCTTAAATGAATAGAGTGCTAAGTAAGAAATTCAAATTCTAAAAGCACTAACCAAAAGGGGAATTCTCTATATGACTAGAGTTGTGAGACTAATGTTTCTATCTAAGTGTTTATGTAGTCTCACAACATGAGAATGTTGTCGGCGTTTCGAGACCGGGGGGTCCCTAAGCCGACGAGTGAGTGTGCCGCGTGCCCCAGCCCAGATGGGTCGAGCGTGTGGGCGAGCACGAAGGGGGGAAAGCGAGGTGGCCGGAGCCGAGTCGTGAGGGAGGTGGAGATCCCGCGGCCTTCGTGTTCGTCCCGCGCCCAGGTCGGGTGCGCTTGCAGTAGGGGGTTACAAGCGTCCACGCGGGTGAGGGAAGCGAGCGGCCCCAAGAGAGCGCCTGCCCCTGCCCTCGTTCCCGCGGGGCCAACCTTCTCTAAGAAGGCCCTGGTCCTTCCTTTTATAGGCGTAAGGAGAGGATCCAGGTGTACAATGGGGGTGCAGCAGAGTGCTACGTGTCTAGCGGGGGAGAGCTAGCGCCCTAGGTACATGCCAATGTGGCAGCCGGAGAGAACTTGGCACCCAGCTGGTGTGGTGTCGTGGCTGTCGGAGGAGTAACGGAGCCTGGTGGAGGGACGGCTGTCGGAACAGTTGGGCTCTTGCTGACGTCCCCCTGCTTCCGTAAGGGAGCTGAGAGCCGCCGTCGTCATGGGTCTAGCGGGGCGCCATCATTGCCTATCTGGCGGAGCTAGCCAGATGGGACGTCGGTCTTGCTCTCTGCGGCCCAAGTCGGCTCCGGGTAGGGTGATGATGGCGCTTCCTGTTGATGTGGCGGACTTGTGCCCTAGGTCGGGCGACGTGGAGGCTCCTCCGAGGCCGAGGTCGAGTCTGTCTTCCATGGCCGAGGCCGAGCCCGAGCTCCTGGGTCGGGCGAGGCGGAGGTCGTTCGGCAGAGGCCAGGGCGGAGTCCGACCCCAGGGGTCGGGCGAAGCGGAGTTCGCCGTCTTCCGGGGCCTTAGCCCGAGTCCGAGCCCTGGGTCGGGCGGAGCGGAGTTTGCCGTCTTCCGGGGCCTTAGCCCGAGTCCGAGCCCTGGGTCGGGTGGAGCGGAGTTTGCCGTCTTCCGGGGCCTTAGCCCGAGTCCGAGCCCTGGGTCGGGCGGAGCGGAGTTCACCGTCTTCCGGGGCCTTAGCCCGAGTCCGAGCCCTGGGTCGGGCGGAACGGAGTTCACCGTCTTCCGGGGCCTTAGCCCGAGTCTGAGCCCTGGGTCGGGCGGAGCGGAGTTCGCCGTCTTCCGGGGCCTTAGCCCGAGTCCGAGCCCTGGGTCGGGCGGAGCGGAGTTCACCGTCTTCCGGGGCCTTAGCCCGAGTCCGAGCCCTGGGTCGGGCGGAGCTTCCTATGGCGCCTTTGTCAAGGCCTGGCTGCCTGTCAGTCTCACTCTGTCAAGTGGCACCGCAGTCGGGACAGCGCAGGCGGCGCTGTCCTTTTGTCAGACCGGTCAGTGGAGCGGTGAAGTGACGGCGGTCACTTCGGCTCTGCCAGGGGGCGCGCGTCAGGATAAAGGTGCCAGGCTACCTTTGCGTTAAATGCCCCTGTGACTTGGTCGGTCGGCGCGGCGATTTAGTCAGGATTGCTTCTTAACGAAGGCAAGGCCTCGGGCGAGCCGGAGATGCGTCTGCCGTAAAAAAGGGGGCCTCGGGCGAGACGGAAACACCTCAGGGTCGGCTGCCCTTGCCCGAGGCTAGGCTCGGGCGAGGCGTGATCAAGTCGCTCGTATGGACTGATCCCTGACTTAATCACACCCATCAGGCCTCTGCAGCTTTACGCTGATGGGGGTTACCAGCTGAGAATTAGGCGTCTTGAGGGTACCCCTAATTATGGTCCCCGACAGTAGCCCCCGAGCCTCGAAGGGAGTGTTAGCACTCGCTTGGAGGCTTTCGCCGCACTTTTTTGCAAGGGGACCAGCCTTTCTCGGTTGCATTTTGTTCCGGTGGGTGCGCGCGAGCGCACCCGCCGGGTGTAGCCCCCGAGGCCTCGGAGGAGTGGTTTCACTCCTTCGAGGTCTTAATGCCTTGCGTAATGCTTCGGCTGGTCTGGTGGTTCCCTCATGCGAACTGGCCGTAGCCCGGGTGCACTGTCGGGGCCCAAGTTCTCGGGCTGGTATGTTGACGCTGTCAACGGTTTGGCCGGAGCCGGGTTTGCGAGAGCAGCCCCCGAGCCTCCGCACAGGGCGAGAGGGCGATCAGGGACAGACTCGGCTTTTTTACATACGCCCCTACGTCGCCTTTCCGCAAGGAGGAGGGGGGGAGAGCGCCATGTAACCCTCGATGGGCACCGAACATGGTGTCTCCGGTGAGCTGCAAGCGGGTAATCCGAGTGGACGTCCGTGCCCCGTTCGTTGGGGGTCGGCTAGGGGCCCGGAGGCACGCCCAAAAGTACCTGCGGGTGATCTGCCGGACCCGGTCCCCTGGCGACGGGGTCCGAGGGCTCGATGCCTCCCTCCGATGGGATTCCGTTACAGGATCGTTCCCGCTGGTCTCGAAAATGTCCTAGGGTACCTCGGGAGCGCAGCCCGAGCCTCGGTTATGTATCGAACGTACCCCTGGTCATCCCTCGCTCGGTGTCTGAGGCGACTGTGAACCCTTCGGGGGGCCAGCCTTCGAACCCCTGATCAGTAATGGGCGCGGAGCCCGAGTAGCCTGAGGCGGCCGTGGAACCTTTCGGGGGGCCGACCTTCGAACCTCTGACCAGTAGTGGGTGTCGGGCCCACGCGATCTAAGGCGGCTGTTGAACCCTTCGGGGGGCCAGCCTTCGAACCCCTGATCAGTAAGGAGGCTCGGAGCCTAGTTCCTTCACGGGGAAGGATCCCTTTAGGGGTATCCCCTTTCCCGGTCCCTGTTGCAAGAGATAGAGAAAGAGGAAAAAGGAAAAAGGATACGAAATTGAACGACGCGGCGTACCTTTTTTGGCGCGGTTGTTTTGGCGAAGGCGAAGCGTCGCCAGCTGCTCCTGCCAGAAGCGCCGCATGTCCAGCCATGGAGTTAATGCGACGGGGCGAGTAGTTGGCGAGGCTGCCGTTGCGTGTGCGCGAGCCGTTCGAGGAACGGGTCACGGGCGCGTCGTCTTCACGCCGTGAGAGGGGGTTCTCTCGCTGCCTCCGGATGGGACGTGAGCTTGGCTGACGGCGTGACCGCTGCTCCAGCGTGCCTGCCACCGTCATTACTGCCGGCCCACTTTTGACCGCGTTTGACCGCTGCGTCAGGCTGGCGCTGCTGGGTCGCCTCGGGTCACGGTATCGGTTCCGCAATCGAGGAGGTGCGGTGGTGGCGCAAGTGGTACAGTTGCTTGCATGCAGCATCCGGCGCGCCAGTCGCGCGACGCGTGGGCTTGGGCCTCCGTGCTGGCATGTCAGGAGTCGGAGAGGCGCGTCCACTTGGCGCGGTTGCATGCCGCCTGCATGGCTGCCTGCCCCTTTCGCCCGTTGGCCTGGGCAAAAGTGGAGGGTCACTTGTAACCGCTGGGTGGTTGCGTGCGCCGTGCGCGGCGGTTCGGCTTCTTCTGCTCGGAGCCGGTCTGCATGACATGCGGGACCCAGCCCCCGCGCCGCAGGGGAGGGCTTTGGAGGCGTGTTGGAGAAGACTCAGCCCGTGACGGTTGGGGGCGCAAGCAGGGAGAGTCGCCTTTTAAAAGGAGGGCGACCCCTTCCGTAAGGCGACCACGTCTTCTTTCTCCCTTATGCACTGTGTTTTTCCACCTTCCAAGCCCCCGGATGGGGGAAACCGCCGTCTTTTCGCCTCATCGTTGGAGGAACGCAACTCCGTGGGAGTTGGTACCTTTTAGCCATCGTTCGGCTTCAAGGATTTTCATCATGCAGCCCGGCTGCACCCCTCCACCGGCGGTCACCCAAGATGGTGACCTCCGGCTTGATGGTGGGGGAAAGCGAGCCAGGCTGCGGCCTCTGCCCCTTCCTCAGCCTCAAGGATTTTCATCACCAGGGCTGGGGAGGGGAGTGTGCCGAGTTGAGGTCGGCCCCCGCGAGGGCGGTGGCCCGCTCCTTCACCCAGTGATCGGAGGGAGGAGCGGTCGTCGTCCATGGCGCTGGCATCTGCAGCGTGCCTGGCCTTCGGACGCGAGTGGCTTCGGAGCCGCTCGTGACGCCGGTGTTTGCCACGGCAACTAGAAGAGGTTCTTCCGCCGACGTGACAGCCAAGGCTAGCCATGGACCGACCTCCAACTTTACGGCCTTCTGCCCGTCCTTGCCTCTCGAGTTTGGGCAAGGGCGGGGGCCTCCTAGCAGCAGCATCCGCCCTGAGGTCATCACTGCTGCTGTTCGGCCCCCCGGGGCAGAAGTCTTCATCGTCGCCGCTGCTGGGGCGAGCGATGACTAGCCGTTCGTCGGTCTTCTGTTGCCCCGCAGGCCCGCCCCTATCGAGTAGGGTTGTTCGCGCCCGCGGAGACGGAACCGGAGTTCCATTTGTAATGGCACTTCGAATGCCAGTGTTTTTGTTCATTACGGCTTTAGGGGCCTGAACATGTATGTAATTACGGCACGGAGCCGTGTTTTTTCCTCGTTCTTGAGCGCTAAGACTCGTCTGCTGACTATCTGAACCGCTTCACCAAGTATGAGTCACCCCGTGTCAAGGTGACGAGTGAGGTATCCGTATCCCGGAGGCGTAGGAGTCCCTCGGCTCGGTCGGCCTTGCTGTCCGAGGTTCCTCTAGCTTAGTTAAAGAGACCCCTCGGCCGCTCCTCGTCGAGTCGAGGCCAGGGGTAGCGATATCAGCATGAACAGAGGCGGAGTTGGCTCGGAAATGAAACCTGGTTGGCCGGAGCCTAGTCGGGTTGTCCGTTGGCAGGATCGACGCCGGAGTTGATCAGCCGAGGCTTCGGACCGGGCCGGCGCTCTTGGAAGATGGTTGGCCGAGGCCCCGGAGGTGGCCGGCCGAGCCGCCTGCTCGGGCCGGATTCCCGGAGAAGTCCCTGACAGCGATTGCCCGGGCGTGGTGATGACGTCGTCCTTCGGAGCGGAGACCCTCGGACCGCGTCGCCGTCCGAGGCTAGGTCGGGCCTCGCCGAAGGTGCCGTCGATGCCGAGGGTGTTGCTGCCCCCTTCCAGCGTCAAGACCCGAGCCTGCAGGATCAGATTGTCTTGTAGCGTGTGCCTTGTGCGGCCGTCGAGGCCAGAACACACACCCTCGCTGCGTTTTAAAGCTGCGTCTCTTTTCCTCTTGTTTCGAGTATCTGGACTTTTTGTCAGTAACAGGGATGTTAGTGCGAGCGAGAGTTGCTTCTCGCGGAAGGTGATGAGTGAGGTATCCGTATCCCGGAGGCGTGGGAGTCCCTCGGCTCGGTCAGCCTTGCCGCTTACGCGTACTTTCACCCGTCCGTGAGGCCCTGTCGCCGACTCGGTCGAGAAGGCTCGAAGGATCGCTTCGGCAGAAGGGCTTCCGAACGTAAAGACTTGTTCGATCCGTGGAGCCACTTTATCCGAACGCGAGTTACTTATCGCAGAAGGTGATGAGTGAGGTATCCGTATCCCGGAGGCGTAGGAGTCCCTCGGCTCGGTCAGCCTTGACTGCTTACGTGTACTCCATCGTTTCCAGGACCCACTTTTCGAAGTAGTCAAAAAGCACGAAAGATATTCTGGTAAAAGAGATTTTTTTTTCGAGGAAAATTTTGACGCAGAGGGGGTTTCCCCCCTTTTAGCCCCCGAGGGAGGGTCGGGCTTTGCCGAGGCGAGGCCGACCCTTCCTTGTTGACTAAACTTTGCGTGGGTGCGAGGTATATGAACAACTTGGAAACATCTTAAGGGTAGAAGCGACGTAGCTGTTGGATGTTCCAAGCGTTGCCGTAGACCTCGCCTTGACTGTTGGCCAGCTTGTACGTTCCGGGCTTCAGAACTTTGGCGATGACGAATGGCCCCTCCCAGGGGGGCGTGAGCTTGTGCCTCCCTCGGGCGTCTTGCCGCAGCCGAAGCACCAGGTCGCCCACCTGGAGGTCTCGGGGTCGGACCCCTCGGGCGTGGTAGCGTCGCAGGGACTGCTGATACCGCGCTGAGTGTAGTAAGGCCCTGTCCCGAGCCTCTTCCAGCTGGTCCAGCGAGTCTTCTCGGCTAGCTTGGTTGCTTTGATCGTCGTAGGCTCTCGTCCTCGGGGAGCCGTATTCCAGGTCTGTGGGCAAAACGGCCTCGGCCCCGTAGACCAGGAAGAACGGCGTGAAACCCGTGGCTCGGCTCGGCGTCGTCCTCAGGCTCCAGACCACCGAGGGGAGTTCCTTCATCCATCGCTTGCCGAACTTGTTGAGGTCATTGTAAATCCGAGGCTTGAGCCCTTGTAGAATCATGCCGTTGGCACGCTCTACTTGCCCATTCGACATGGGATGAGCTACGGCAGCCCAGTCCACCCGGATGTGGTGATCCTCGCAAAAATCCAAGAATTTTCTGCCGGTGAACTGGGTGCCGTTGTCGGTGATGATGGAGTTTGGGACCCCGAAGCGATGGATGATGTTGGTGAAGAACGCCACCGCCTGCTCGAACCTGATGCTGTTCAGGGGTCGGACCTCGATCCACTTGGAGAATTTGTCGACGGCGACCAGCAGGTGCGTGTAGCCCCCGGGCGCCTTCTGCAGAGGGCCGACGAGGTCCAGACCCCACACAGCGAAGGGCCAGGTGATGGGTATCGTCTGCAGAGCCTGAGCGGGCAGGTGGGTCTGCTTCGCATAGAATTGACACCCTTCGCAGGTGCGGACAATTCTAGTGGCGTCAGCCACCGCCGTCGGCCAGTAGAAGCCTTGCCGGAAAGCGTTCCCGACGAGGGCTCGAGGCGCTGCATGATGGCCGCAAGCCCCCGAGTGTATCTCTTGCAGGAGTTCCTGACCTTCGGCGATGGAGATGCATCGCTGGAGGATGCCCGAGGGGCTGCGGTGGTAGAGCTCGTTCTCATCGCCCAGCAAGACGAACGACTTGGCGCGTCGCGCTACACGCCGTGCCCCGGCCTGGTCGAGGGGTAGCTCTCCTTGGCGGAGATATTGCAGGTACGGGGCCTGCCAATCTTGATCAGGCGTGACCCCGCTCCGCTCCTCCTCGATGCGCAGCGCCTCACCCTCGGGAGCCGAGGGTTCCTCGGGCTGAACCGAGGACGGCTCGGGCTGGGCCGAGGTTACCTCGGACGGGGCCGAGGGCGCCTCGGGCTCGGGCGTGTCACTGATCTTGACGGAGGGTTGGTGCAGATCCCGGGAGAAGACGTCCGGGGGAACCGTCGTTCGCCCCGAGGCTATCTTTGCCAGCTCGTCCGCAGTCTCGTTGTAGCGCCGGGCGATGTGGTTAAGCTCGAGCCCGTAGAACTTGTCTTCCAGGCGTCGAACCTCATCACAGTAGGCCTCCATCTTCGGGTCGCGGCAGTGGGAGTTCTTCATGACCTGGTCGATGACGAGCTGCGAGTCGCCGCGAGCGTCGAGGCGTCGGACCCTTAGCTCGATGGCGATTCGCAATCCGTTGATCAGAGCTTCGTACTCAGCCACATTGTTGGACACCGGGAAATGGAGGCGCAGCACGTAGCGCAGGTGTTTCCCGAGGGGCGAGACGAAGAGCACGCCCGCGCCGGCTCCCGTCTTCATCAGCGACCCGTCGAAAAACATGGTCCAGAGCTCCGGTTGGATCGGAGCCGTCGGCAACTGGGTGTCGACCCATTCGGCTACGAAGTCCGCCAGTACCTAGGACTTGATGGCCTTTCGAGGGGCGAACGAGATTGTCTCGCCCATGATTTCCACCGCCCACTTTGCGATCCGTCCCGAGGCCTCTCGGCACTGGATGATCTCCCCCAGGGGGAAGGATGACACCACAGTTACCGGATGAGACTCGAAGTAATGTCACAACTTTCGCCTCGTCAGGATCACTGCATACAGCAGCTTCTGAACTTGTGGGTAGCGGATCTTGGTTTCGGACAGCACCTCGCTGACGAAGTAAACTGGCCTCTGAATGGGCAATGCATGCCCCTCTTCTTGTCTTTCGACCATGATCGCGGCGCTAACCACCTGAGTGGTAGCGGCGACGTAGACCAAGAGGGCTTCTCCATCAGCTGGGGGTACCAAGACGGGCGCCTGGGTGAGGAGCGCCTTCAGGTTCCCGAGAGCTTCCTCGGCCTCGGGGGTCCAAGTGAAGCACTCGGCCTTCCTTAAGAGACGGTACAGAGGCAGGCCTCTTTCGCCGAGGCGCGAGATGAAACGGCTCAAGGCCGCGAGACATCCCATGACCCTCTGTACGCCTTTTAAGTCCTTGATGGGCCCCATGCTGGTGATGGCTGCGATCTTCTCCGGGTTGGCTTCGATGCCCCGCTCGGAGACGATGAATCCCAGGAGCATGCCTCGGGGCACCCCGAAGACACACTTCTCGGGATTGAGCTTGACGTCCTTTGCCTTGAGACACCGGAATGTCACTTCAAGGTCGGAGAGAAGGTCGGAGGCTTTCCTTGTCTTGACTACGATGTCATCGACGTAGGCCTCGACCGTGCGACCGATGTGTTCGCCGAACACATGGTTCATGCACCGCTGGTACGTTGCACCCGCGTTCCTCAAACCAAACGGCATGGTGACATAGCAGTACATGCCGAAGGGCGTGATGAAAGAAGTCGCGAGCTGGTCGGACTCTTTCATCTTGATTTGATGATACCCTGAGTAGGCATCGAGGAAAGACAGGGTTTCTGTCGGCGTTCCGAGACCGGGGGGTCCTCGAGCCGACGAGTGAGAGTGCCGCGTGCCCCAGCCCAGATGGGTCGAGCGCGTGGAGCGAGCGCAAAGGGGGGAACGGAGTGAGAGAGAGGTCGGTGGCCGGAGCCGGATCGCGAGGGAGTCGGAGAAATTCCCACGGCCTTCGTGTTCGTCCCGCGCCCAGGTCGGGTGCGCTTGCAGTAGGGGGTTACAAGCGTCCGCACGAGGTGAAGGGAGAGGGCGGCCCCGAGAGAGCGCCTGCCCCTGCCTTTCGTCCCCGCGAGGCCAACCTTCTCTAAGAAGGCCCTGGCCCTTCCTTTTATAGTCGTAAGGAGAGGGTCCAGGTGTACAAGACGGGGGTGTAGCAAGGTGCTACGTGTCTAGCGAGGGAGAGCTAGCGCCCTATGTACATGCCCAGGTGGCAGCCAGAGAGATCGTGGCACCCTGTTGGAGTGGCGTCGTGGCTGTTGGAGGAGTAACGGAGCCGGACGGGGGGACAGCTGTCGAGGTGGCTGGGTCCTTGCTGACGTTCTCCTGCTTTCGTAAGGGAGCTGGGAGCCGCCGTCGTCATGATCTAGCGGGGCGCCATCATGGCCTATCTGGCATAGCTGGCCAGATGGGACGCCGGTCTTGTTCTCTGCGACCCAAGTCGGCTTGGGGCAGGGTGATGATGACGCTTCCCGTTGACGTGGCGGTCTCGTATCCTAGGTCGGGCGTCGTGGAGGCTCCTCCGAGGCTGTGGCCGAGTCCGTCCTGCAAGACAGAGACAGAGTCCGAGCCCTGGTCGGGCGAGGCGGAGATTATTCGGCAGAGGCCGAGGCGGAGTCCGAGCCCTGGGTCGGGCGAGGCGGAGGTCGCCGTCTTCCGAGGCCTTAGCCTGAGTCCGAGCCCTGGGTCGGGCGGAGCGGAGTTCGCCGTCTTCCGAGGCCTTAGCCTGAGTCCGAGCCCTGGGTCGGGCGGAGCGGAGTTCGCCGTCTTCCGAGGCCTTAGCCTGAGTCCGAGCCCTGGGTCGGGCGGAGCGGAGTTCGCCGTCTTCCGAGGCCTTAGCCTGAGTCCGAGCCCTGGGTCGGGCGGAGCGGAGTTCGCCGTCTTCCGAGGCCTTAGCCTGAGTCCGAGCCCTGGGTCGGGCGGAGCGGAGTTCGCCGTCTTCCGAGGCCTTAGCCTGAGTCCGAGCCCTGGGTCGGGCGGAGTCTCCTATGGCACCACTGGCGAAGTCTGGCCGCCCGTCGGTCTTACCTTTTGCGTTAAACGCCCTGGTGACTCGGTCGGTTGGTGCGGTGATTTAGTCAGGGTTTCTCCTTATCGGAGGCGGGGCCTAGGGCGAGCCGGGGATGCGCCTGCCGTGAAAGAGGAGACCTCAGGCGAGACGGAGTCATCTTAGGGTCGGCTGCCCTCGCCCGAGGCTAGGCTCGGGCGTGGCATGGTCAAGTCACTCGTGTGGACTGATCCCTGACTTAATCAAACCCATCAGGCCTTTGCAGCTTTATGCTGATGGGGGTTACCAGCTGAGAATTAGGCGTCTTGAGGGTACCCCTAATTATGGTCCCCGACAGTAGCCCCCGAGCCTCGAAGAGAGTGTTAACACTCGCTTGGAGGCTTGCATCACACTTTTTTGCAAGGGGACCAGCCTTTCTCGGAGGTACCTTGTTCCGGTGGGTGCGCGCGAGCGCACCCGCCGGGTGTAGCCCCCGAGGCCTCGGAGGAGTGGTTTCACTCCTTCGAGGTCTTAATGCCTTGCACAATGCTTCGGCGTGACTAGCGGTTCCCTCATGCGAGCAGGGCGTAACCCAGGTGCACTGTCGGGGCCCAAGTTCTCGGGCTGGTATGTTGACGCTGTCAACGGTTCGGCCGGAGCCGGGTTTGCGAGAGCAGCCCCCGAGCCTTCGCACGGAGCGAGAGGACGATCAGGGACAGACTCGACTTTTTATATACGCCCCTACGTCGCCTTTCCGCAAGGAGGAGGGGGGGAGCGCGCCATGTTACCCTCGATGGGCACCGAACATGGTGTCTCCGGTGAGCTGCGATCGGGTAATCCGAGTGGACGTCCGTGCCCCGTTCGTTAGGGGTCGGCTAGGGGCCCGGAGGCACGCCCAAAAGTACCTGCGGGTGATCTGCCGGACCCGGTCCCCTAGCGACGGGGTCCGAGGGCTCGTTGCCTCCCTCCGATGGGATTCCGTTACAGAGTCGTTCCCGCTGGTCTCGGAAATGTCCTAGGGTACCTCGGGAGCGCAGCCCGAGCCTTGGTTATGTATCGAACGTACCCCTGGTCATCCCTCGCTCGGCGTCTGAGGCGGCTGTGAACCCTTCGACAGGCCAGCCTTCGAACCCCTGATCAGTAGGGGGCACGGAGCCCTAGTAGCCTGAGGCGGTCATGGAACCTTTCGGGGGCCGACCTTCGAACCCCTGACCAGTAGTGGGTGTCGGGCCCACGCGATCTGAGGCGGCTGTTGAACCCTTCGGGGGGCCAGCCTTCGAACCCCTGATCAGTAGGGAGGCTCGGGGCCTAGTTCCTTCACGGGGAAGGATCCCTTTGGGGTTATCCCCCTTCTCGGTCCCTGTTGCAAGAGATAGAGAAAGAAGGAAAAGGGAAAAAGGGATTCGAAATTGAACTTCGTGGCGTACCTTTCTCGGCGTGGCCGTTTTTGGCGGAGGCGAAGCGCCGCCAGCTGCCCCTGCCAGAAACGTCACCTATTTCGCCGTGGAGTTAATGCGCTGGGGTGAGTAGTTGGCGAGGTCGCCGTTGTGCGCGCGCGGGCCGTTCGAGGTACGGGTCACGGACGCGTCGTCTTCACGCCGTGAGAAGGGTTCTCTTGCTGCCCCCGGATGGGACGTGAGCCTGGCCGATGGCGTAACCGCTGCCCTCACACGCCTGCCACCGTCATTACTGCCGGCCCATTTTTGACCGCGTTTGACCGCTGCGCCAGGCTGGCGCCGCTGGATCGCAGGCTGGGCGGCCTCGAGTCGCGGTATCGGTTCCGCAATCGAGGAGGTGCGGTGGTGGAGCGAGAGGCGCAGCGGTTCGCATGCAGCGCCTGGCGCGCCGGTTGAACGACGCGTGGTCTTGAGCCGTCGCGCTGGCCTGTCAGGAGTCGGGGAGGCGCGTCCACTTGGCGTGGTTGCATGCCGCTTGCATGGCCGCTCGCCCCCTTTGCCCGTTGGTCTGGTTGGCCGGAGCCCAGCTGGGTCGCCTGCCGGCAGGCTCGGCGCCGGAGTTGATTGGCCGAGGCCTCGGACCGAGCTGGCGCCCTCGGAAGGGGTCGGCCGAGGCCCCGGAAGTGGCCGGCCGAGCCGTCCGCTTGGGCCGGATTCTCGGGGAAGCCTCTGGCGGAGATTGCTCGAGCGCGGTGTCGACGTCGTCCTTTGGAGCGGAGGCCTTCGGACCGCGTGGCCACCCGAGGCCAGGTCGGGTCTTGCCGAAGGTGCTGCTGATGCCGAGGGTGTCGTCACCCTCTTCCAGCGCCGAGGTCCGCGCCTGCAGGGTCAAGTCGTCCTGTAGCGTGGGCCTTGTGCGGCCGTTGAGGCCAGAACACACACCCTTGTCGCGTTATAAAGCTGTGTCTCTTTTCCTCTTGCTTCGAGTATCTGGACTTTTTGTCGGTAGCAGGGATGTTAGTGCGAGCAAGAGTTGCTTCTCGCGGGAGGTGATGAGTGAGGTATCCGTATCCCGGAGGCGTGGGAGTCCCTCGGCTCGGTCGGCCTCGCCGCTTACGCGTACTTTTACCCATCCATGAGGCCCTGTCACCGACTCGGTCGAGAAGGCTCGAAGAACCTGCTTCAACAGAAGAGCCTCCGTACGTAAAGACTCATTCGATCCGCGGAGTCACCTTATCCGAACGCGAGTTACTTATCACAGAAGGTGACGAGTGAGGTATCCGTATCCCGGAGGCGTAGGAGTCCCTCGGCTCGGTCGGCCTTGGCTGCTTACGTGTACCCCGTCGTTTCTAGGACCCACTTTTCGAAGTAGTCAAAAAGCACGAAAGATGTTCTGGTAAAAGAGGTTTTTTGTTCGAGGAAAATTTTGACGCAGAGGGGGTTAACCCCCTTTTAGCCCCCGAGGGAGGGTCGGGCTCCGCTGAGGCGAGGCCGACCCTTCCTTGTTGACTAAACTTCGCGTGGGTACGGGGTATAAGAACAATTTGGAAACATTCTTAAGGATAGAAGCGACGTAGCTGTTGGATGTTCCAAGCGTTGCCGTAGACCTCGCCTTGACTGTTGGCCAGCTTGTAAGTTCCGGGCTTCAGAACTTTGGCGATGATGAACGGCCCCTCCCAGGGGGGCGTTAGCTTATGCCTCCCTCGGGCGTCCTGCCGCAGCCGAAGCACCAGATCGCCCACCTGGAGATCTCGGGGTCGGACCCCTCGGGCGTGGTAGCGTCGCAGGGACTGCTGATACCGTGCTGAGTGTAGTAGGGCCCTGTCCCGAGCCTCGTCCAGCTGGTCCAGCGAGTCTTCTCGGCTGGCTTGGTTGCTTTCTTCGTCGTAAGCCCTCGTCCTCGGGGAACCGTATTCCAGGTCCGTGGGCAGGATTGCCTCGGCCCCGTAGACCAGGAAGAACGGCGTGAAACCCGTGGCTCGGCTTGGAGTCGTCCTCGGGCTCCAGACCACCGAGGGGAGTTCCTTCATCCATCGCCTGCCGAACTTGTTGAGACTGTTATAAATCCGAGGCTTAAGCCCCCGTAGAATCATGCCATTGGCACGTTCCACTTGCCCATTCGACATGGGGTGAGCTACGGCGGCCCAGTCCACCCGGATGTTGTGATCGTCGCAAAAATCCAAGAATTTTTTGCCGGTGAACTGGGTGCCATTGTCGGTGATGATGGAGTTCGGGACCCCGAAGCGATGGATGATGTTGGTGAAGAATGCCACCGCCTGCTCGGACCTGATGCTGCTTAGGGGTCGGACCTCGATCCACTTGGAGAATTTGTCGATGGCGACCAGCAGGTGCGTGTAGCCCCCGGGTGCCTTCTGCAGTGGGCCGACGAGGTCCAGACCCCACACAGCGAAGGGCCAGGTGATGGGTATCGTCTGCAGAGCCTGAGCGGGCAGGTGGGTCTGCTTCGCATAGAATTGGCACCCTTCGCAGGCGCGGACAATTCTAGTGGCGTCAGCCACCGCCGTTGGCCAGTAGAAGCCTTGGCGGAAAGCATTCCCGACGAGGGTTCGAGGTGCTGCATGATGACCGCAAGCCCCCGAGTGTATTTCCTGCAGGAGGTCCTGACCCTCGGCGATGGTGATGCATCGCTGGAGGATGCCCGAGGGGCTGCGGTGGTAGAGCTCCTTCTCGTCGCCCAGCAGGACGAACGATTTTGCTCGTCGCGTTACCCGCCGAGCCTCGGTTTGGTCGAGGGGCAGCTCTCCTCGGCGGAGATATTGCAGGTACGGGGTCCTCCAATCTTGATCTGGCACGACCCCGTTCTGCTCCTCCTCGACGTGCAGCGCTTCGCGCTCGGGCCCCGAGGGTTCCTCGGATTGAGCCGAGGACGGCTCGGGCTGAGCCGAGGTCACCTCGGACGAGGCCGAGGGTGCCTCGGGTTCGGGCGCGTCGCCTATCTTGACTGAGGGTTGGTGCAGATCCCGGGCGAAGACGTCCGGGGGAACCGTTGTCCGCCCCGAGGCTATCTTCGCCAGCTCGTCCGCAGTCTCGTTATAGCGTCGGGCGATGTGGTTAAGTTCGAGCCCGTAGAACTTGTCCTCCAGGCGTCGAACCTCTTCGCAGTAGGCCTCCATCTTCGGGTCGCGGCAGAGGGAATTCTTCATGACTTGGTCGATGACGAGCTGCGAGTCGCCGCGTGCATCGAGGCGTCGAACCCCCAGCTCGATGGCGATTCGCAACCCGTTGATCAGAGCCTCGTACTCAGCTACATTGTTAGACGCCGGGAAATGGAGGCGAAGCACGTAGCGCAGGTGTTTTCCGAGGGGCGAGACGAAAAGCAGGCCCGCGCCAGCTCCCGTCTTCATCAGCGACCCGTCGAAAAACATGGTCCAGAGTTCTGGTTGGATCGGAGCCGTTGGTAACTGGGTATCGACCCATTCGGCTACGAAGTCCGCCAGTGCCTGGGACTTGATGGCCTTCCGAGGGGCGAACGAGATCGCCTCGCCCATGATTTCCACCGCCCACTTTGCGATCCGTTCCGAGGCTTCTCGGCACTGGATGATCTCCCCCAGGGGGAAGGATGACACCACAGTCACCGGATGGGACTCGAAGTAATGTCGCAACTTTCGCCTCGTCAGGACCACAGCGTATAGCAGCTTCTGGACTTGTGGGTAGCGGGTCTTGGTCTCGGACAGCACTTCGCTGACGAAGTAAACTGGCCTCTGAATGGGCAAAGCATGCCCTTCTTCCTGCCTTTCGACCACGATCGCGGCGCTGACCACCTGAGTGGTTGCGGCGACGTAGACCAGGAGGGTCTCTCCATCAGTTGGGGGTACCAAGATGGGCGCCTGTGTGAGGAGTGCCTTCAGGTTCCCGAGGGCTTCTTCGGCCTCGGGAGTCCAAGTGAAGCATTCGGCCTTCCTTAAGAGGCGGTACAGGGGCAGGCCTCTTTCGCCGAGGCGCGAGATGAAGCGGCTTAAGGCCGCGAGGCATCCCATGACCCTCTGTACGCCTTTTAAGTCCTTGATAGGTCCCATGTTTGTGATTGCTGCGATCTTCTCCGGATTGGCTTCGATGCCCCGCTCGGAGACGATGAACCCCAAGAGCATGCCCCGGGGCACCCCGAAGACGCACTTCTCGGGATTGAGCTTGACGCCCTTCGCCTTGAGACACCGGAATGTCAGTCCGAGGTCGGAGAGAAGGTCGGAGGCTTTCCTCGTCTTGACCACGATGTCGTCGACGTAGGCCTCGACCGTGCGACCAATGTGTTCGCCGAACACATGGTTCATGCACCGCTGGTACGTTGCACCCGCGTTCCTCAACCCGAACGGCATTGTGACATAACAGTACATGCCGAAGGGCGTGATGAAAGAAGTCGCGAGCTGGTCGGACTCTTTCATCTTGATTTGATGATACCCTGAGTAGGCATCGAGAAAAGACAGGGTTTCGCACCCTGCTGTGGAGTCCACAATTTGGTCGATGCGAGGTAGGGGGTAGGGGACCTTTGGACATGCTTTGTTGAGGCCAGTGTAGTCTACACACATCCGCCACTTCCCCCCTTTTTTCCTCACAAGTACAGGGTTGGCAAGCCATTCGGGATGGAATACCTCTTTAATGAACCCTGCTGCCATCAGCTTGTGGACCTCCTCGCCTATCACTCTACGCCTTTCCTCGTCGAATCGGCGCAGAGGCTGTCTGACCGGTCGGGCCCCGGCCCGAATATCCAGCGAGTGCTCGGCGACTTCCCTCGGTATGCCGGGCATGTCCGAGGGACTCCACGCGAAAACGTCGGCGTTTGCGCGGAGAAAGTCGACGAGCACTGCCTCCTATTTGGGGTCGAGCCCCGAACCGATCCGGATCTGCTTGGAGGCGTCGCCACTGGGGTCGAGAGGGACGGCCTTAACCGTCTCCGCTGGCTCGAAGTTGCCGGCGTGCCGCTTCACATCCGGCACCTCTCGGGAGAGGCTTTCCAGGTCGGCAATGAGGGCCTCGGACTCGGCGAGGGCCTCGGCGTACTCCACGCACTCCACATCGCATTCGAATGCGTGTTTGTACGTGGGGCCGACGGTGATGACCCCGTTGGGGCCCGGCATCTTGAGCTTCAGGTAGGTGTAGTTGGGGATGGCCATGAACTTCGCGTAGCATGGCCTTCCCAACACCGCGTGGTAGGTCCCTCGGAACCCGACCACCTCGAACGTCAAAGTCTCCCTTCGGAAGTTGGAGGGTGTTCCGAAGCAGACAGGGAGGTCGAGCTGTCCGAGGGGCTGGACGCGCTTCCCGGGAATGATCCCGTGGAAGGGCGCAGCACCTGCTCGGACGGACGACGAGTCGACGCGCAGGAGCTTGAGGGTCTCGGCGTAGATGATGTTGAGGCAGCTGCCCCCATCCATCAGGACCTTGGTGAGCCTGACGTCGCCAATGACAGGATCGACGACGAGCGGGTACTTCCCCGGGCTCGGCACGTGGTCGGGGTGGTCGTCCTGGTCGAAGGTGATGGGCTTGTCGGACCAGTCTAGGTAGACTGGCGCCGTCACCTTCACCGAGCAGACCTCCCGGCGCTCTTGCTTACGATGCCGAGCCGAGGCATTTGCCACATGCCCTCCGTAGATCATGAAGCAGTCGCGGACCTCGGGGAACTCTCCTGCTTGGTGATCCTCCCTTTTGTCGTCGTCGTGAGCCTTGCCACCCTCGGCGGGTGGCCCGGCCCGATGGAAGTGACGCCGAAGCATGACGCACTCTTCGAGGGTGTGTTTGACGGGCCCCTGATGGTAGGGGCACGTCTCCTTGAGTGCCTTGTCGAAGAGGTTTGCACCTCCGGGGGGTTTCCGAGGGTTCTTGCGCTCGGCGGCGGCGACAAGGTCAGCATCGGGAACGTCGCGTTTCGCTTGCGACTTCCTCCTGCCTTTCTTCTTGGCGCCGCGCGGAGCAGACGCCTCGAGAGCATCTTCCGACGGGCGGCCCTGGGGCTGCTTGTCCTTTCGGAAGATGGCCTCTACCGCCTCCTGGCCGGAGGCGAACTTGGTAGCGATGTCCATCAGCTCGCTCGCCCTGGTGGGGGTCTTGCGACCCAACTTGCTCACCAGGTCGCGGCAGGTGGTGCCGGCGAGGAACGCGCCGATGACATCGGAGTCGGTGATGTTGGGCAGCTCGGTGCGCTGCTTCGAGAACCGCCGGATGTAGTCTCGGAGAGACTCTCCCGGCAGTTGCCGACAGCTTCGGAGGTCCCAGGAATTCCCGGGGCGCACGTACGTGCCCTGGAAGTTCCCGGCGAAAGCCTGGACCAGATCTTCCCAGTTGGAAATCTGCCCCGGGGGCAGGTGCTCCAACCAGGCTCGAGCGGTGTCGGAGAGGAACAGGGGGAGGTTTCGGATGATGAGGTTGTCATCGTCCGTCCCACCCAGTTGACAGGCCAGGCGGTAGTCCGCAAGCCACAATTCCGGTCTCGTCTCCCCCGAGTACTTCGTGATAGTAGTCGGGGATCGGAATCGGGGCGGAAACGGCGCCCGCCGAATGGCTCGGCTAAAGACCTGCGGACCGGGCGGTTCGGGCGAGGGACTTCGATCCTCCCCGCTGTCATAACGTCCCCCACGCCTGGGGTGGTAGCCTCGGCGCACCCTTTCGTCGAGGCGTGCCCGACGGTCACGATGAGGGTGCTCCTCGCCGAGGTGGCCCGGGGCCGCAGGCGCGGTGTTGCGCGTGCGCCCGGTGAAGACCGAGGCTTCCCGCGTGAGTCGGGAAGTCGCGGCACGAGGATCCGGGGTGTATCCCCGCCTTCGAGAGGCAGAGCTCTCTGCCCGCCGGGCCGCAGCGCCTTCCAGGAGATGCCTGAGTTCTCCCTGGATCCGCCGTCCCTCGGTGGTTGATGACTCCGGCATCGCGCGGAGGAGCATTGCTGCAGCGACCAGGTCCTGGCCAGTCCCGCCGGATGCGGGTGGCGGTTTGTCCCTGGCATCGTTGGCGATGCGGTGCTGGAGACCTTGGGGCAAGTGACGTATTCCTCCGGCCGAGGGTTGGCTCGCCCATACCTGCCCGATGTTCTGACGGATTGCCTCGAGTGCTCCTGCTCCTTCATCGAACCCGGCCTGCGCCCCGCGGACTTGCTCGAGCTGTGGGTCGTGACCTCCCGCCGAAGCGGGGACCACAGCTAGCTCCCGCGGGATGTCAGCGCGAGGCGCTGGCCCAGGGGGATCACCATCCTCCGGCATGCCGAGACAGCCGCCTCCGGAGGGATCCCCTAGCTCGATGTGGAAACATTCGCGACTCAGGCCGCAGTCCTTGTCGCCAAGGCTGCGGCTGCCGTCGGAACAGTCGGAGAGGCAGTAGTCACATGCGGTCATGAAGTCCCGCATGGCACTAGGGTTGCCAGATCCGGAGAAATCCCAGCAGATGCTGGGGTCGTCGTCTTCCTCGGACCCAGAGGGTCCGTAGGTCGAGACACCCGTCAATCGGTCCCAAGGCGACCGCACAGGAAACCCCAGAGAGGTTGCACTCGCCTCAATGTGAGCGCCTGCCAAAGCGAGATCGCCAGGCGGGCTGAGGCCGAGTCGAAATAACGAAAGATGGGTAGCAGTCGGTACCTTTTTGTCGACGAGGAGCGATGAAGTCGCGTCGGGGGCTGACCGCGTCGTCGTCTTGGGTCCGAGGGCGACGTCCTGCAGGCCTTCCGTGAGCGTGCTGGCGTCGTCCACTTGCTCGGAGTCGACGTGTTGCGGGGGGACGGCGCTCGCGTCTGCCTCGAACGCGAGGGCGACGCTTGGCGTGTCCTCCGTCGAGGCGCCGGGGATGTCGATTTGCCCGACAGCCGTCGGAGCGCGACCTCCCGCTCGGCCCCGGTTGCCCTGCCTCCTCCTCCTTCGACGGCGAGGGAGAGGATGGGGCGAGCTCGAAAGTTGTCCTTCCCCTACGCGGGAAAAACGTCGTCGATTCCGCCGCCAGCGGGCGGGCTGTCCGCCATCAATGTCGTCGTCGCGCGGCGGTGGAAGGAGTATCATGTCGTAGTCGCCGTCGAGCGAGATGAACTCGAGGTTCCCGAAACGGAGCACCGTCCCGGGTTGAAGAGGTTGTTGGAGACTGCCCATCTGGAGCTTGACGGGAAATCGAACGTCAACACGCAGCGCCGCCCCTACCTGGCGCGCCAACTGTCGGCGTTCCGAGACCGGGGGGTCCTCGAGCCGACGAGTGAGAGTGCCGCGTGCCCCAGCCCAGATGGGTCGAGCGCGTGGAGCGAGCGCAAAGGGGGGAACGGAGTGAGAGAGAGGTCGGTGGCCGGAGCCGGATCGCGAGGGAGTCGGAGAAATTCCCACGGCCTTCGTGTTCGTCCCGCGCCCAGGTCGGGTGCGCTTGCAGTAGGGGGTTACAAGCGTCCGCACGAGGTGAAGGGAGAGGGCGGCCCCGAGAGAGCGCCTGCCCCTGCCTTTCGTCCCCGCGAGGCCAACCTTCTCTAAGAAGGCCCTGGCCCTTCCTTTTATAGTCGTAAGGAGAGGGTCCAGGTGTACAAGACGGGGGTGTAGCAAGGTGCTACGTGTCTAGCGAGGGAGAGCTAGCGCCCTATGTACATGCCCAGGTGGCAGCCAGAGAGATCGTGGCACCCTGTTGGAGTGGCGTCGTGGCTGTTGGAGGAGTAACGGAGCCGGACGGGGGGACAGCTGTCGAGGTGGCTGGGTCCTTGCTGACGTTCTCCTGCTTTCGTAAGGGAGCTGGGAGCCGCCGTCGTCATGATCTAGCGGGGCGCCATCATGGCCTATCTGGCATAGCTGGCCAGATGGGACGCCGGTCTTGTTCTCTGCGACCCAAGTCGGCTTGGGGCAGGGTGATGATGACGCTTCCCGTTGACGTGGCGGTCTCGTATCCTAGGTCGGGCGTCGTGGAGGCTCCTCCGAGGCTGTGGCCGAGTCCGTCCTGCAAGACAGAGACAGAGTCCGAGCCCTGGTCGGGCGAGGCGGAGATTATTCGGCAGAGGCCGAGGCGGAGTCCGAGCCCTGGGTCGGGCGAGGCGGAGGTCGCCGTCTTCCGAGGCCTTAGCCTGAGTCCGAGCCCTGGGTCGGGCGGAGCGGAGTTCGCCGTCTTCCGAGGCCTTAGCCTGAGTCCGAGCCCTGGGTCGGGCGGAGCGGAGTTCGCCGTCTTCCGAGGCCTTAGCCTGAGTCCGAGCCCTGGGTCGGGCGGAGCGGAGTTCGCCGTCTTCCGAGGCCTTAGCCTGAGTCCGAGCCCTGGGTCGGGCGGAGTCTCCTATGGCACCACTGGCGAAGTCTGGCCGCCCGTCGGTCTTACCTTTTGCGTTAAACGCCCTGGTGACTCGGTCGGTTGGTGCGGTGATTTAGTCAGGGTTTCTCCTTATCGGAGGCGGGGCCTAGGGCGAGCCGGGGATGCGCCTGCCGTGAAAGAGGAGACCTCAGGCGAGACGGAGTCATCTTAGGGTCGGCTGCCCTCGCCCGAGGCTAGGCTCGGGCGTGGCGTGGTCAAGTCACTCGTGTGGACTGATCCCTGACTTAATCAAACCCATCAGGCCTTTGCAGCTTTATGCTGATGGGGGTTACCAGCTGAGAATTAGGCGTCTTGAGGGTACCCCTAATTATGGTCCCCGACAGTTTCGCACCCAGCAGTGGAATCCACGATTTGATCGATGCGAGGTAGAGGGTAGGGAACCTTCGGACATGCTTTGTTGAGACCAGTGTAGTCTACACACATCCGCCATTTCCCCCCTTTCTTCCTCACAAGCACAGGGTTGGCAAGCCATTCGGGATGGAATACCTCTTTGATGAACCCTGCTGCCATTAGCTTGTGGATCTCCTCGCCTATCACCCTGCGCCTTTCCTCGTCGAATCGGCGCAGAGGCTGCCTGACCGGTCGGGCTCCGGCCCGAATATCCAATGAGTGCTCGGCGACATCCCTCGGTATGTCGGGCATGTCCGAGGGACTCCACGCAAAGACGTCGGCGTTTGCGCGGAGAAAGTCGACGAGCACTGCTTCCTATTTGGGGTCGAGCCCGGAACCGATCCGAATCTGCTTGGAGGTGTCGCCACTGGGGTCGAGAGGGACGGCCTTAACCGTCTCCGCTGGCTCGAAGTTGCCGGCGTGTCGCTTCACGTCCGGCACCTCTCGGGAGAGGTTTTCCAGGTCGGCGATGAGGGCCTCGGACTCGGCGAGGGCCTCGGCGTACTCCACGCACTCCACATCGCATTCGAACGCGTGTTTGTACGTGGGGCCGACGGTGATGACCCCGTTGGGGCCCGGCATCTTGAGCTTCAGGTAGGTGTAGTTGGGGATGGCCATGAACTTCGCGTAGCATGGCCTCCCCAATACTGCGTGGTAGGTTCCTCGGAACCCGACCACCTCGTACGTCAAAGTCTCCCTTCGGAAGTTGGAGGGTGCTCCGAAGCAGATAGGAAGGTCGAGCCGTCCGAGGGGCTGGACGCGCTTCCCAGGAATGATCCCGTGGAAGGGCGCAGCGCCTGCTCGGACGGAGGACAGATCGACGCGCAGGAGCCTGAGGGTCTCGGCGTAGATGATATTGAGGCAGCTGCCCCCATCCATCAGGACCTTGGTGAGCCTAACGTCGCCGATGATGGGGTCGACGACGAGCGGGTACTTCCCCGGGCTCGGCACGTGGTCGGGGTGGTCATCTTGGTCGAAGGTGATGGGCTTGTCGGACCAGTCTAGGTAGACTGGCGCCGCCACCTTCACCGAGCAGACCTCCCGACGCTCTCGCTTACGATACCGAGCCGAGGCATTCGCCGCATGCCCTCCGCAGATCATGAAGCAGTCGCGGACCTCGGGGAACTCTCCTGCTTGGTGATCTTCCTTTTTGTCGTCGTCGCGGGCCCTGCCACCCTCTGCGGGTGGCCCGGCCTTGTGGAAGTGGCGCCGAAGCATGACGCACTCCTCGAGGGTGTGCTTGACGGGCCCCTGATGGTAAGGACACGTCTCCTTGAGCATCTTGTCGAAGAGGTTAGCCCCTCCGGGGGGCTTCCGAGGGTTCTTGTACTCGGTGGCGGCGACAAGGTCCGTGTTGGCGGCGTCGCGTTTCGCTTGCGACTTCTTCTTGCCTTTCTTCTTGGCGCCGCGCGGAGTAGACGCCTCGGGAGCATCTTCCGACGGGCGGCCCTGGGGCTGCTTGTCCTTTCGGAAGATGGCCTCGACCGCCTCCTGGCCAGAGGCGAACTTGGTGGCGATGTCCATCAGCTCGCTCGCCCTGGTGGGGGTCTTGCGACCCAACTTGCTCACCAGGTCACGGCAGGTGGTGCCGGCAAGGAACGCGCCGATGACATCTGAGTCGGTGATGTTGGGCAGCTCGGTGCGCTGCTTCGAGAACCGCCGGATGTAGTCCCGAAAAGACTCTCCCGGCTGTTGCCGGCAGCTTCGGAGGTCCCAGGAATTCTCGGGGCGCACGTACGTGCCCTGGAAGTTGCCGGCGAAAGCTTGGACCAAATCCTCCCAGTTGGAAATCTGCCCCGGAGGCAGGTGCTCCAACCAAGCGCGAGCAGTGTCGGAGAGGAACAGGGGGAGGTTGCGGATGATGAGGTTGTCGTCGTCCGTTCCACCCAGTTGACAGGCCAGGCGGTAGTCCGCGAGCCACAATTCCGGTCTTGTTTCCCCCGAGTACTTTGTGATAGTAGTCGGGGGTCAGAATCGGGCCGGAAACGGCGCCCGCCGAATGGCCCGGCTGAAGACCTGCGGACCGGGTGGTTCGGGCGAGGGACTCCGATCCTCCCCGCTGTCGTAGCGTCCCCCACGCCTGGGGTGATAGCCTCGGCGCACCCTTTCGTCGAGGCAGGCCCGACGGTCGCGATGAGGGTGCTCGTCGCCGAGGTGGCCCGGGGCCGCAGGCGCGGTGTTGCGCGTGCGCCCGGTGTAGACCGAGGCTTCCCGCATGAGTCGGGAAGTCGCGGCACGAGGTTCCGAGGGGTACCCCTGCCTTCGGGAGGCAGAGCTCTCGGCCCGCCGGGCCGCAGCGCCTTCCAGGAGATGCTTGAGCTCTCCCTGGATTCGTCGACCCTCGGTGGTTGATGACTCCGGCATCGCGCGGAGGAGCATCGCTGCGGCTGCCAGGTCCTGACCGGTCCCGCCGGATGCGGGTGGCGGCCTATCCCTGGCATCGTTGGTGATGCGGTGCTGGAGACCCTGGGGCAGGTGACGTATTTCTCCGGCCGGGGGCTGGCCCGCCCATACCTGCCCGACGTCCCGGCGGATCGGCTCGAGCGCTCCTGCCCCCTCGTCGAGCCCGGCCTGCGCCCCGCGGACTTGCTCGAGCTGTGGGTCGTGACCCCCCGCTGGAACGGGGACCACAGCTAGCTCCCGCGGGATGTCGGCGCGAGGCACTGGCCTAGGGAGATCACCATCCTCCGGCATGCCGAGACGGTTGCCTCCGGAGGGATCCCCTAGCTCGACGTGGAAACATTCGCGGCTCGGGCCGCAGTCCTTGTCGTCAAGGCTGCGGTTGCCGTCGGAACAGTCGGAGAGGCAGTAGTTGCATGCGGTCATGAAGTCCCGCATGGCACTGGGGTTGCCAGATCCAGAGAAATCCCAGCAGATGCTGGGGTCGTCGTCTTCCTCGGACCCAGAGGGCCCGTAGGTCGAGACGCCCGTCAATCGGTCCCAAGGCGACCGCACACGAAACCCAAGAGAGGTTGCACTCGCCTCAACGTGAGCGCCCGCCAGAGCGAGGTCGCTAGGCGGGTTGAGGTCGAGTCGAAATGACGAAGGATGGGAATCAGTCGGTACCTTTTGGTCGACGAGGAGCGACGAAGTCACATCAGGGACTGATCGCGCCGTCGTCTTGGGTACGAGGGCGACGTCCTGCAGGCCCTCCGTGAGCGTGCTGGCGTCGTCCACTTGCTCGGGGTTGGCGTGTTGCGGGGGGACGGCGCTCGCCTTCGCCTCAAACGTGAGGGTGACGCCCGACGCGTCCTCCGTTGGGGCACTGGGGATGTCGATTCGCTCGACAACCGACGGAGCGCAGCCTCCCGCTCGGCCCTGGTTGCCCCGCCTCCTCCTCCGATGGCGAGGGAGAGGATGGGGCGAGCTCGAATGTTGTTCTTCCCCCACGCGGGGAAGACGTCGTCGATTCCGCCGCCGGCGGGCGGGCTGTCGGCCACCATTGTCGCCGTCGCGCGGCGGTGGAAGGAGTATCATGTCGTAGCTGCCGTCGAAAGACATGAACTCGAGACTCCCGAAACGGAGCACCGTCCCGGGTTGGAGAGGTCGTTGGAGACTGCCTATCTGGAGCTTGACGGGAAACTGCTCGTCAACACGCAGCAGGCCCCTACCTAGCGCGCCAACTGTCGGCGTTTCGAGACCGGGGGGTCCCTAAGCCGACGAGTGAGTGTGCCGCGTGCCCCAGCCCAGATGGGTCGAGCGCGTGGGCGAGCGCGAAGGGGGGAAAGCGAGGTGGCCGGAGCCGAGTCGTGAGGGAGGTGGAGATCCCGCGGCCTTCGTGTTCGTCCCGCGCCCAGGTCGGGTGCGCTTGCAGTAGGGGGTTACAAGCGTCCACGCGGGTGAGGGAAGCGAGCGGCCCCAAGAGAGCGCCTGCCCCTGCCCTCGTTCCCGCGGGGCCAACCTTCTCTAAGAAGGCCCTGGTCCTTCCTTTTATAGGCGTAAGGAGAGGATCCAGGTGTACAATGGGGGTGCAGCAGAGTGCTACGTGTCTAGCGGGGGAGAGCTAGCGCCCTAGGTACATGCCAATGTGGCAGCCGGAGAGAACTTGGCACCCAGCTGGTGTGGTGTCGTGGCTGTCGGAGGAGTAACGGAGCCTGGTGGAGGGACAGCTGTCGGAACAGTTGGGCTCTTGCTGACGTCCCCCTGCTTCCGTAAGGGAGCTGAGAGCCGCCGTCGTCATGGGTCTAGCGGGGCGCCATCATTGCCTATCTGGCGGAGCTAGCCAGATGGGACGTCGGTCTTGCTCTCTGCGGCCCAAGTCGGCTCGGGGTAGGGTGATGATGGCGCTTCCTGTTGACGTGGCGGACTTGTGCCCTAGGTCGGGCGACGTGGAGGCTCCTCCGAGGCCGAGGTCGAGTCTGTCTTCCATGGCCGAGGCCGAGCCCGAGCTCCTGGGTCGGGCGAGGCGGAGGTCGTTCGGCAGAGGCCAGGGCGGAGTCCGACCCCAGGGGTCGGGCGAAGCGGAGTTCGCCGTCTTCCGGGGCCTTAGCCCGAGTCCGAGCCCTGGGTCGGGCGGAGCGGAGTTTGCCGTCTTCCGGGGCCTTAGCCCGAGTCCGAGCCCTGGGTCGGGCGGAGCGGAGTTTGCCGTCTTCCGGGGCCTTAGCCCGAGTCCGAGCCCTGGGTCGGGCGGAGCGGAGTTTGCCGTCTTCCGGGGCCTTAGCCCGAGTCCGAGCCCTGGGTCAGGCGGAGCGGAGTTCACCGTCTTCCGGGGCCTTAGCCCGAGTCCGAGCCCTAGGTCGGGCGGAGCGGAGTTCGCCGTCTTCCGGGGCCTTAGCCCGAGTCCGAGCCCTGGGTCGGGCGGAGCGGAGTTCGCCGTCTTCCGGGGCCTTAGCCCGAGTCCGAGCCCTGGGTCGGGCGGAGCGGAGTTCACCGTCTTCCGGGGCCTTAGCCCGAGTCCGAGCCCTGGGTCGGGCGGAGCTTCCTATGGTGCCTTTGGCAAGGCCTGGCTGCCTGTCAGTCTCACTCTGTCAAGTGGCACCGCAGTCGGGACGGCGCAGGCGGCGCTGTCCTTTTGTCAGACCGGTCAGTGGAGCGGCGAAGTGACGGCGGTCACTTCGGCTCTGCCAGGGGGCGCGCGTCAGGATAAAGGTGCCAGGCTACCTTTGCGTTAAATGCCCCTGTGACTTGGTCGGTCGGCGCGGCGATTTAGTCAGGGTTGCTTCTTAACGAAGGCAAGGCCTCGGGCGAGCCGGAGATGCGTCTGCCGTAAAAAAGGGGGCCTCGGGCGAGACGGAAACACCTCAGGGTCGGCTGCCCTTGCCCGAGGCTAGGCTCGGGCGAGGCGTGATCGAGTCGCTCGTATGGACTGATCCCTGACTTAATCGCACCCATCAGGCCTCTGCAGCTTTACGCTGATGGGGGTTACCAGCTGAGAATTAGGCGTCTTGAGGGTACCCCTAATTATGGTCCCCGACAAATGTGTTTCTCAAATGGAATGTGTCATTCAACATTCAAAGAAGATCAATCCAATACTATGTGATGTATTTCTTCTTGTTTAAATTGGTTCTTTGTGGGCGCCTCAACGAGGAAGTAGGGTACCTTGGTGGTGTGACCGAACCTAGGGATAAATCTTGTGTCTCTTGTGTTCTTGCTCATTGTGTTTGTTTGTGTTCTTCATTCTCTCACCATTCTGTGGAAGATTTGTTTATATCTTTTTGGTGTGTGGATTTTGAGAAGTGTCCTTCTCAGATCTACTACTTTGAACCTTGTGGATCAACTAGAACATCTCATTTCCAAAGTTAACTGGGTGAATTTTGAGATCAATTCAGTTTATATCCCATTCTTTAGTTGAGCTCGTGCAAACCGGCTGAACCGGTTGAACCGGTTTTACCCAGTTCGTTTCTAGTTTTTGTTGAAAAAGTTTCTGCTTGCCTATTCACCCCCTCTAGGCAACTTTCAAAATGTAATATTTGTGTATGAGTCAAACATCAAGTATTTTATATGTATATTAATGTAATATATTTCTTTGTGATGCATGAAATTTGTATACATACCATTTTTGAGCCTTCGGCGAAAAAACACCTTCCCTTCTTTTCATGCTTCGCAAAGAAAAGATCACCCCTTTTATGCCACAACTTTTGTATGATATCATTGTCGACGAAGATTTCCTTGGTGTGTATAGTTTCATCTGCCGAAGGTATACTTTGTGCTTCAGCACGTTGTTCCATAATCCATCAAATATTTTGGGAGAAACATCTTTTCTTCTCCACAGTTTTGTTGCCGATGTGATATGATGTATGATGTAATGCCATGCGAAATGATGTGATGGTATGATGCAATATGATGTTTATGTCGAAGATAATCACCCACACGAAAACACACCCAGACTCTACATTCCCTTAGGAACGACTTTGGAGTCTCTTCACCTTTTACTTAGGTGGAATTTTAGCTCTGCATTCCCTTAGGAACGACTTTGGAGCTAAGCTCTGCATCCCCTTAGGAACGACTTTGGAGCTTCTTCACCTCTGATTTAGGTGGTATTTAAGCTCTGTATCCTCTTAGGAACAACTTTGGAGCTTCTTCACCTTTTACTTAGGTGGCATTTTGGCTCTGCATTCCCTTAGCAACGACTTTTGAACTCCGGAACTTACACCGTGTTCCCTTGGGAATGTCTTCGTAGCTTTGGGACTTACACTGCGCTCCCTTAGGAATGACTTCGTAATTCAGAACATAATACTGTCACACTCGATGGTGTAACGATAATATCATTATATAAAGTTGAAAATTCATCCTTCCTGTATTGTTTTTCTTTCAAGAAAATGAAAAAGACTAAAAATGTTAAGATACATCAGATCATCAAATTCCTTGGCTAAGCCACTGTAGCCCTTTCAGTAAATATGCTTCGACTCAGGCACAGTGTTGTTGACTGTACGAGCTTCGGGTTCCTTCCGAAGGTTGTGTTGCTACTGAGTATGACTGTGCCCTTCCAGCTGTTGGTTGTGGATCAGTGGTGGTGGTGGTGGAAACCGGGGCCAAGAAGTTTGGGAATGGCTTGCCGAAGCAACAAAAGTCGTGGGTTGTTGATTACCCACGTATTCTGTGATGTATGGAGAGTAACACGAAGCAGTGTGGAAGACTTGCTTCGGCAGACTCTGCCGCGCCTCAGCTTCGGCAATTTCCTTCTGCTTCTGAATTGTGACCTGACATGTCCTTGTTGTGTGGCCCTTGTCCTCGCCACAAAAAAGATAGTACAGTTTCCTGGGTTGGTTGCCAAACCTTCCTCCACTGAAACTTCTTCCTCCTCTGCCCCTCGGAGCCGGTGTTCTGAAAGAAGTCATGCTTGAAGACTAAGAATTTTGATGGCTATGCTGAGCATTGTTGGCCCTTTCATCATTGGCATTGGAGTTATGAATGGACCGGACATGCCTGGGATGAAGCCTCCCTCCGAAGCCTCTGGTCATCTCAGAAAACCTGTAGGCCTCCTACCTTCTTTGGCGAAAATCATTGTCGGCCTGGATGTACTCATTTATCTTCTAAAGCAGCTTCTCTAGTGTTTGTGGAGGCTTCCTAGCAAAATACTGAGCTGTGGGTCCTGGCCTAAGTCCCTTGATCATGGCCTCAATGACAATTTCATTGGGCATTATAGGTGCTTGTGCTCTTAGTCGCAGAAACCTTCGGACATACGTCTGAAATTCTTCCTGGTCTTGTGTGCATTGAAACAATGCCTAGGCAGTAACCAGCTTCGTCCAGAAACCTTGGAAGCTGGTGACCAACATATCCTTAAGCTTCTGCCATGATGTGATTGATCCTGGCCGAAGAGAGGAATACCATGTCTGGGTCACACTTCGGACTGCCATGACGAAGGACTTTGCCATGACAGCGGCGTTGCCTCCATATGAGGATATTGTTGCCTCATAGCTCATTAAGAATTGCTTTGGGTCTGAGTGCCCATCATATATGGGCAACTAGGGTGGCTTGTATGATTGTGGCTATGGGATAGCCTGCAGTTCTGCTGCTAGAGGAGAAGCATCATCAAAGGTAAAGTTAGCGTGATGAAAGTCATCGTACCACTCATCTTTGTTGAATGAGCTCTCTTGACGAAGCTCTCTGTGTTGAGGCCTTCGGTCCTGGTCATCTTGAGTAAGATGATGCATTTGTTCAGCAGCTTCGTCAATCTTCTTCTAAAGATCGGCCAGCCGGGCCATCTTCTCCTTCTTCCTTTGCACTTGCTGATGGATGACCTCTTAAGTCCCTGATTTCTTGATCGATTTGCTCCTCCTGTAGAGTTGGGTTGGTGGCCTTCCTCTTTTGGTTCCTGGCTTCTCGCAGGGAGAGGGCATCTTGATTTGTGTCCAGTGGTTGCAGAGCAGCCCCTGCACCGTTGTCTTCTTCGGTGGCATGTCGAAGATAGATGATCGTCCGAAGGTTGTGGAAGTGAGTTCACCGGAGGTGGGCGCCAATGTTGGTCACTTGTTCTCAAATGCTATAAATTAAAAACAAGGCAACACAATTGTTAATGGTTAGAGACCTTCGCCCTTCGAAACATGATTTCCTTATGGATATAATGATCTTCAGACGAAGGTCATGAAGGACATACCTTCATCATTTTAGCATAGGGATATGAATAATTAAATAATAGAACATATGGAAACAAAGATCATAAATGATTATGAATCAACAATATATTCGTATTTATATATTCTATGAATATGAGTAAATATCAATAATATCCATATTACATTAATACCTTCGGCTTGGCAGAAGGTGAGGATCCAAGAAGGATGCGTAGGAGTGATTACAATCCAGCGTGAACAGTACAGTGGTATTGTTCATCTATTTATAGGCACGGGACACAGCCCGGACAAAATTACATTCGTGCCCTTGATATTTACTCGTGATTACAATACAAATTATCATGGGCTAAGTGGTCTTTCTCCCTTAAGTCGGTGTCGTCCTTGGCCTCCGTCACCACATCAAGCCGAAGCTCTCTGGCGATAGCTTCGGCTCTTACTCCTATCACCTTCGGACTGCTTCTTTACTCCGCGTATACTTTCGCCATTTAGAGAAGGTCTTTTATCCGGGAGCTGAAACCTCCTGTGGTAATCTATACTGTGCTGAAAACATATGGTTAGTCACGTTTTTGAGGACCTTCGGAAGAGGAAGGCCCCCAACAGTGATTATTTTGCGTCCGGGTTTTGGTGCCCCTGGAACCCCGGTGTGACAACTTGCCTTGTTTGGACGTGCACCTTGTCCACGGGGAGGGCACCACCAGGGATTGTGTCGACGGTGAGGGCGCCGCCAAGGAGTGTGTCGACGGTGAGTGCGTCGCCAGGGAGCACATGGAAGGAGAGGGCACCGCCAGTGATAGCTTGGGATGGGAGAAGTCTGCTAGGGCGTCGTAGATGAAACAAAAGAAAATAACAATTCATGTACATAATCAATCGCATGGTGGGTAAATATTGGTACAAATTGTGATGGGAACGCAATGAAATCTAGGGTGGAAGCTGATTTCTCTTTGAACTACGAAAATCTGCTGATTATTCGAAATTTATTGTATGGAGGGATCACTTTGGTTGAGATTTAGGATTTTTGGTAGAGAATCTAATTGGGAAAGCTGAACCAAAGGGACCATTAGGGTACCTAAGGATATGGTGGTTGCTGCTAGAGAGAACCTGACCCACGACTACTACACCTCAACTGCTATGTGGATGTGGGGTGGTGCGTGCATACACGGGCGGGCGGGCTGCGGGTAGACGGACGGACGCGTACGCTGGGTGTGAATAGAATACACTAGCTAGGCATCTATGGAGCTAGAGTGCTGAACACACCTTGACATGCGTGTTGGCTCGCTGCTGTTATGCATTAGACTCTCTCTGTAAAACAATCTGTACTCTAAATTTAGAGGATATTGTGGTCCTTTATCCATCCAACAAGGAACCCTAACAGGCACTCTAAAATTTAGGGTTTCTGTTTGAGCCGCTACATGTAGAAAAACACTGTTCGTCCCCCATCCCGCAATTAGAGCACTACGACGCTACGATCTACACTTGCGAACACCACGCATGGTCCTCGCCTGCAACGGCTCGACGAAGCTCGGCCGGGGAGGACGACCACCAGAGCGGTAGGCGCTCTGCTGCGGTGGCGCGGAATCGTTTGGCGGTGGCGTTGTGGAGAAGCTCGACGACGGCTCTGTGGATCTCGGATGGGGAGGACTTTTATCCACTGGCGCGGTGCCGCTCAGCTATGGACGAGGAGTCGCTTGTCGGCGGCGTGGAGCTGGGTAGTGGTGCTCTGGATCTCTGCTCGGCGGTGTGGAGGAGCTGGCGCGGTGCCGCTTGAATGTGGACATGGAGTCGCTCGTCGAAGTCCCTGGACGAGTGGACAAGTGTTGTACGAAGAACAAAAATCCAATTTCCCATTCGAATGTGTGAAGGCTAGTTCGAAAAATAAATATTGTTAATAAATTAAAAACTATTTTGTGCTTCAATTATAAGAATTAGTGTGTTATGAAAATAAATCAAATATAATAAAATGAAATGGAGAAAATGAATTCTGTTAACACTATAACTTTAGAGGATCATTTTTAGACGTTGCTAGAGACTGAGATGATATAGAGAATATAATTTTTTAGAATGTGCTGTAAAGGACAGAGAATATTTCTTTAGAGGACAAAATTTAGGGGACGTTGCTGGAGACAGCCTTAGTCCTACGGACTGCTGTTCAAACTAAAGTTTTTTTATATGGACGGATGGACATCAAGTGATATGTGATCTGGACATGGAACTTCATTGCAAAGAGCTTAATAACTAATTACTTGTCTAACCAAAACTGTTCATTTTTCATATATACTCAGACAAAAGTTCTGAAATTCTAACATGTCATTTGCCTATTCCACAAAAAAAACATTAAAAATAAGGAAATTCTTGGTTGGTAGAAGAAATTTAACACAAGGACAAGCTCAAATTGGTGCTCCTCGAGCTTATATGACGCATTTTAATATTTCAATTGCTCAACTTAAATACACTCTCCTTTTCAAAATATAGTTATTTCTAGCTCTCTTTTTTTCATCCACATTCAAATGAATGATAATGAATCTAGACATACATATCAACTACATTCTTAGATTTACTGATGAATGTATGTTTAGTCTAAAAAGAATAAAGAATACTATTTTAGGACCGGGGAGTATAATTTTTAGATTTTCATGATATAATGATATATGGTGTAATAATATATATATATATATATATATATATTTATATTGCATGTCTCATAAAAATGAGGAAATTCTTGGTTGATAGAAGAAATTTAACACAAGCACAAGCTCAAATTGGTGCTCCTCAAGCTTATATGATGCATTTCAATACTTCAATTGCTCAACTTAAATACCCCCTCCGTCCCAAAATATAATTCTTTCTAGCTCTCTTCTTTTGTCCACATTCAAATGAATAATAATGAATCTAGACATACATATCAACTACATTCTTAGATTTACTAATGAATATACGTTTACTTTAAAAAGAATACTATTTTAGGACGGATGAAGTATATTCTTTAGATTTTCATGATATATTGATATATGGTGTAATAATATATATTTATATTGCATGTCTCTTTTATGAATCATGATATATTATGTATCATTGCGTTTTGGAATGCAAATCATTCAAAATCTTCTATTTTTTGAACATTTTTGAGGTATTGTTGTTAGCTTTTTATGCTTTTATTTTAATTGTTTACGTGTGTTCATATATACAGAGATAGAGAGTTGTCCATGGTTATTGACCATGCATAAATTAACTCAAGTTCTTTATAAATTCTGGATCCGCCACTAATCATGATAAAGTTACCAGTTTCATAAATCTATCTCTAATAATTTATTTATTTTTATATCTATTTTTAAACTTCGGTTTACGTATAATAAAATCTATAGTATAAAATAATAATTTTTTTCTTATGTTTTAAGAAAAAAATAACAGTCAAAATCAAACTCGATAAACCCACCCCGGTAATGAAGAGATAGCCTCCTCTTTCGATAGCTCGCGAAGGCGCGGCGCGCAGGGCCAGTAGCAACCCTACCATGGCCTCCGCTGCGCCTCCCATGGCGTCGTCCCTCACCGCCTCCCACCCCCCTCTTTCCCCGTCCCACCTCATAACCCATCCGCATCGCTGCCCTGCGCGCCCCAACCCCACCACCGGCCTCCTCCGCCTCACCCCGTCTCGCCGCCGCGGTCGTCCCCTCGTGGCCGTCCGCCTCGCAATATCTGCCTCGTCCACCTCAGCCCCGCCCCCGTCGGCGGATCGGTCGGAGGCCGCGTCGTCGCTGGAGAGATACCTCTCGGCGACGGTGACGGGAGCGGTGATGGGAACGGGGGCGGCCCCACCAGCTTCGGCCCCGCCGCGCGCCCCGCCGGCGATGAAGGGGGGACGGAAGCAGTATAGCGCGTTGGGGGCTGTCACGCTCGAGAAGGCCAAGCTCGATCTCTCCCAGCGCCGCAAGAATATCATGCCCGAGGTTGTTATCTAATCTTAATCATCTCGCAGGTTTGCGTACTTTTCGCTTCCGAAATAGGGTTTAAGAAACTTTAGGGATAATCCTTTGTGTTCGAAGGCCATTGGATGCAATGAAGAGTACCGAGTGCCCATGCTTGGATTTTGGATAAGGCATGCGGGGCAGAGAACTGGTGATGCTAGAATAGTTGCATGGAAATCATGGAAAAGACAGTATTTTAGTGACACACCATTGCCTTCCTGTGCTTTAACTGTATAACATACTCTTATTTAGAGTTGCTACTCGGCATAGATATCTGCTTGAAAATTTCCTGATTACATCTTCAAACTAAGATAGTTTTCTATGCATTTTTCAATCCAAAGGTGTGTGCCTGAATGTATCTTGGTACTATGGATTCCATATTCTTTTAAGAAATGCCCATGTTGTCTGGTGTTTGCTTTGCTTATACTATTTCTCCCATGCCATGCATCCTGAGAAGGACCAGGACTACACTGCCTCACTATTTCTATTGATTACTTGAGTTCGTTTGGGACAGATCCAACTTCATGATGGCAAGAAATATCAATGATTTGGAGTTTGTAACAACAACAACAAAGTATTTTAGTACCAAGCAAGTTAGGGTAGGCTATAGTTCAAACCGAACATAAGCCACAAATCAAGGTTCGGGCATGTGGATAGCTGTTTTCCATTTGCCCCTATTTAGAGCTAAATCTTTAGGTATATTTCATCCTTTTAAGTCCCCCTTTATTGTCTCTTTCCATGTGAATTTTGGTCTTTCTGTGCTATCTTCCCGGTTCCCATTAATATCACACCTTAGAACCCCACTATGCATCGATGCCTCTAGAGGTCTTCATTAGTCATGTCCAAACCATATCAATGGGTGTTGAACAAGATTTTTTAATTGGTGCCACGCCTAGTCTATCACGTATATTAACATTTTGTATTCGATCCCTTGAATGGCCACAAATCCAACGCAGCATACATTTTTGCAACAATTATGTGTGGAACATGACATTACTTTTTGGCCAACATTTTAAAACATACAACATGACACCACACAACATAGCAGATGTAATTGCCTAATTGGTATCTTATAAAACTTGTCTTTTAGCTTCTGTGGTACCCTCTTGTTACATACAACACTAGATGCTTGGCGCCACTTTCTCCATCCTGATTTGATTCTATGGCTATCATCATCATCATCATCAATATCCACATTTCTCTATAACATTGTTCCTAATAACGAAAGGTATTCTTTCTAGGCACTACTTGACCTTCTAATTTATCTATAAAAATGATATAGTATCGATGCCACCTTTAGAAACAAAACAGTAGGATCCCATATATTAGAGTGAACAAGTTTAAAAGGACGCTGAATAACATACCCACTAGAATGGTAAGGAAGTTGTATCTACTTTCCTAATGGATAATCGGGAGCCATAAATATGGCCTAGATGATGATGCTACTTAGCAAAAGGCAGAATTCAACTGAGCCAAAACGGACCTAGCAAAGCGGAAGGAATCAAGGAAGACAACCAATCAAGCTCCCAGAAGCGTTGCGAGTTATGACGACGAGGGCCAGTACCAACCAGACCACCTATGCGTCGATCCTAGACATAACAAAGGTCAGATTTAAGAATAACATGATAGTCATGATCAGTACTTTGGCTAGCAGATATGAGTTGCATGGTTAGATTTAGAACAAAAGAAACATCAAGAACATGAAAAGTGTCAGACAGAAGGGTACCCTAATCAACTATCGAAAGGGGAGATCCATAAGTGGTATGTACAATGAGTGAATGAGATGGACTCATAGATAAAAGGTAGTTGCAATGAGTCATACGAAAGGAAGCACCAGAGTCTAGAATCCATGGACAAGTACCTGAAGTGGAAGAGGGAGAAGGTTCCTCAGTAGAAGATAGAGAACTAGCAACAAAACTTGTAGGTGCAGAGGACTGAGTCATAGAACTAGCACCTCCGGTAGGTGTAGAGGCCGGAAGGCGACGTCATATATGAACAATTGGGTCTTCGTAGTCATAGCCAAACTTCTCTGAGATTCTCTAGTACCAACACCACCAGCACCATGTGAAGAATGGCGAACCTGAGCCTTCTTCTTGAAACAATAGGATTCCACATGCTCGTCATCACCACACTAAGCACAATGAAGACTACCATGCCCCTCGTGTGCAGAAAGAGGCACAACCGAAGGCGGTAGCGTAGGTGGAGTAGTAGGCGACCGAGAAGACGAAAAACGAGTAGCTAAGACCTACAATGATTGCAATAGGACAACAACACACAGATGAGTCTCCATGTTACGGACACTAGCAAGAACATCCATCAGTGAGACACAGGGATGACGACCGAGCACCTGAGCATGAAGGGGCTCAAACTCGTCACGAAGTCGGGTCAAGAAGTTGTAGGTAGTAGGTACGTTGAAGCTCAAGTGCAACCTTTTAATCTTACTAAGATTGACAACTATCTGTTGATAGCTAGGGACCAAGAGTATTAAATTGGCGCTAAATAGCAGACCTCTAAGCGTAGAACTCATCAATTGTAGAATCTCTTTGTTGTAAAAGATGCTCTTGACGAATAGCAACAAGATAGGTAGACTGATCAATAGGCTCGTAACGACCACACAAAAAGCGCACATGTGATGTGCAAACTCAAACTCAACAATATTAGCATTAAGACGATCCTCCATATTTGAGGCAAGAACAACACTGACATGGGCACCCTAATCTAACCAAGCCCTGTAAGGATTAAACTGAGTCATAAGAGGACATCTGATCATCATAGTGTGCAATTAACTCCTCGCCAGTAGCCTTCTTTGGGATTACAGACGATGTAGGAGCGATAGGATAAGCATGACACGCTGGATTGCCAGTGAGGAACTCCCAAAGGCGCGAACCACATGTGCAAACACATGCGTGGGTAATTGGTGCTATTAAAAAACATCGAATATCGTAGAACTGGAGCACCACTAGACAAAGAAGTCAAAGACAGACCATATTAGCGGTCGATATTAGAGCGCAGAGTGGAGCAACAACGTGCGACGATAAGAGCGCAAAAGAAAAGCTACACAAGATGTAATTTTATTACCAAATAGAACTAGATCTACAAACCCGGATTTGGAAGGGGGATTGCTAGCGTGAGCAGAACACAACAGCACATGGACAATAGCCGCGAGTGTAACTTGGCCTCGTGTGGGTGCAGAGTGTTTGGTGTCCTTGTCTAAGACCGTAACATGTGCGACAAGTTGGAAAAAATCGTAGAGAGGGGAAGAACCATAACCCTAGATATTGGCTCTGTATCCCATGTTATGTCTCGCACTATATTGAATATGAAGGCACTAGGTTCAAATATATACACCGATACAGATAGAGACCGTGTAGAACAAAGACTATATATGAGATTAGAATACAAAAAGGACACATGCATAGACATCTAACGAGGACTATATATGAGACCGAATATAAAAAAAACTTGGCCGGGGAGGGAAAGGCTGCCCTCCATGTATTATATTAAGAAGAGACCGAAACATTGTCCTAGCTGAAAAAATCCCCGGTCCCTGGCCTCCCATCACTAGCGGGCCGTCACCGGTCACTCTGCAACGACCCAGCCGGAGGGTGATGCGCAGGACGTAACCCGGGAGCGGGCGGGGCACAACGAGGGGATTTTTTTAACGAAGCCCAAGAATGGCTCCCCGAGGGGGATCGAACCCGGGACCTGGAGGTGCTACTCGGAAGCCTTAACCATTACGCTAGAGGCCCTTACGCTATGAGACAGAATATAACAAACACATGCATAGGCATCTAACAGGCTTAAACATGGATTTCAGTTTTATGAGTATTACAACAACAAACTTATGTGTTTGGAGCAGAAAGAGCTCATTCTGTGAGCTCACACGTTCTATGTGGCATCAATAAGAAAAATGGTGATGAATTGATTTGTGTGGACTTATGGAGGTCGTTCATTGTTAGTATAAGAAATAGCTAATGTTGACAACATAGTAGGCTAATCTAGTCATGATTATGCATCTTGCGGAGTTGCATGGAAATTCAGAAACTATGCAGTGATGAGCTGACCTATTTTCCCAGTTTCAGGTTACATTGAGTTGGTGTTACAAACCTGACTTAAGTTTTTATTGAGCATGATTAGATATATGGTTGGATTGAGTTGAAATCTAATATCCTTTGTTGTAATCTACTAGTTGTACCTTATTTGCTTCATGGTTAGGACACAGTAACAAATTGTGATGGTCATGTGCATCGTTAAGTTTCCTATCTGCATAATACTAATCACATATTTCCTTTCAAAATTCCAGCTGGCGACAGGTGGTGGTGGTGGAGATATTGGAAAAAGGATCGGTCATGGTGGGGGTGATGGTGGTGATGATGATGGTGACGATGATGACTACTTTGATGATTTTGATGAGGGAGAGGAAGAAGGTGGGCTTTTCAGGAGGCGAATTGTTGTACAAGAGGTGAGATTGCAAATATTTTGAATTCAGATAAAACTGTGTCCATGTCTTGATGAACAGTGAGACTTGTGGTTAAAGTGCTTATTTTCTTGAGGCAGCTATTCAATAGGGAGTTCGTAGAAGCTGTGTTGCAAGAATGGTGCAAGACGATGAGTGATTTGCCTACCGGTCTTCGCCAAGCTTGTGAGATGGTAAAATTTGAACATCCCTTTCATATTTTTTTACTTTAGGGTTGGTATGATAGTTGAACAACATGAATTTACATGATATTTATGTCTCATTGCAGGGTTTGGTGAGTTCCGCACAGATGGTACGTTACTTGTCAATATTTGCAAGACCTACAAACGCTAGGTCCTTCTCAAGAGCTCTTCCAGGCTGGCTTTCCAGAGGTCTTGTTGGAAGGTAACTTCTAGAATCATTTGCTTGCTGACGTCATATTTGGTTGAGGTAGATTGCTACCAATATTTTAGAATTCAATTCAAAGTTGAACTGAATGAATTCAGACTCATTAGTTCAAGTACAAAAAATCTTAGTTCACTCATCTAAGTGAATGTGCTTTTCACATATATACTGCAACTATGAAGATTGATAATAACCATTATTTAATTTTAGTTACTTGCTAGGCTAAACGCAATAGAATAGGCTTGGCACACACATCATATTGTTGGGGTATTGACTGTTTCAACTTTCAATATATATAGTCTATGCAAAGAACACATGCTCATAAAATATGTTTCATTCGTGTTCTTTCCTAGTTAGATGGTTTATAAGGTTTTGATTTACACTGTCATGGGTCTAAATGGACATTCGAGGTGTTGGAGCTTCCAACAGGCAAGCTGCCCAACCCACGCCACTGTAGCTTGCTGCCGCCGGCACCACCCCCTTCCTCTCTAAGATGCGGCTGGCCCTCGGGGCGTTGTTGCCCTCTTTTAACTACCCTAATTCCCCTAATTGTTGCCACAAATCCCTCATGTGCCAACCGGAGCAGAACCATTACTCTCACATGTTAGAGAAGATAAGATCGGATGTCCATTAATTAGATTGGGAGCAACAATATATAGGCATAAACCTAGGGTTACATAGCCAACACAATGGGCTGGGCTTTAGGCCCATACATATAGATAGAGCTAATACAGTCTAACACTCTACGCAGTCGAAACTTTGGCTAGAATAGATGTTGAGACTAGATCGGAAGTTCATAAATATTGAGGAGAGCAGGCCATTGTGAAGATGTCGACAAACTGTGAGGTCATCAGGATGTGAGGGATGCAAATATCCTCAATGTCAACCCACTCGCAGACGAAGTGAAGATTAATCTCGACATGATTCATATGCTGATGAAATGGGTTGCCTTGATGCTCGAGCAGGAGACAGGTTGGTGCTTTGACGAACACGAGATGAGGTTGTCCCCATGGATCACAACATAGCCTGAGGTGGACCGGCATGTGTCCGGGCAACCTGCCCAGCTAGCGTCGGTGTAGACGACAAGCTCGCTCGCAGAAGAACGTCGGATGAGAAGTCCATATGCAAGGGTACCGTGAAGACAACGGAGGATCTGCTTCACGACGGTCAGATGGGGCTCCTGTGGATCATGCATGTGGAGACACCTGCTGAACCGTATAGGAGATGTCCAGCCTGGTGAAGGTGAGATACTAAAGCGCTCTTGCAAGACTTCGATAGCCAATGGGGTTACTGACCTGGCCGCCATTACCTAAAGAGACCTTTGTCTGTAGTAGCACATGACTTACAATCAACCATGCCAACACAATCAAGGATATCCAAAGTGTACTGGCGCAACGAGTCTCGACAGCAATCCCCTGAAAGTGGTGAAGTGGACCCATACCCTTCATCGCATACTCACGCTGGACTGCAGAGATAATGCAATGCAAGAGATCAGGACTGGAGGCAGTGAGGACAAATATCATCAACGTATAGGAGGTAGACCGTGTCACAACCCTATCGGTATATGAATAGTGAGTTATTTTACTCGGCCTTAGAGGAACCTAGCGAGATCAAGTAGGAAGCAAAGCGATTATACCAAGCTCGGGGTGAATGCTTCAGACCGTATAGTGACTTGTTGATAGGGGCAGAGCCAAGATTCAGATATAAGGGATCCCGTTTAAAAGTGGCGATAAAAGAAATCAAGATATATTAATATTAGCTTAAAATTATTAAACTTGATGTTCGTCTAAAAAACTATAAAGCTTTATTTTTTTAAATTTTAGACAAGTGTCAATTGTTTAAATCAAATATAAAATGAGACATTATTAATAAAACTAATGATTTATATTATATTTATTTTATCTTCGCACGTAAAATTATACATTAAAAGATATAACCCGAGAAAAACACAATAGAGAGATGTATTTTTTGTTTAATTAAATTTCTGTTACCTTAGTTGAGCTATTATTATATATATATTTTTTATTATTAGTACAACTAATAAGAGTAGCACAATAAGAGTAGTACAATGCCCTAATCAACCTTAGGTGGGACCAGGCCCCTGCCCGCCCCCTTATCTATGCCCCTGCTTGTTGAGTTTGCAGACCATGTTGGGATGAGCTGAGTCTACAGACCCCGCTGGTTGGATGCAATATACTGTCGGGATATTTAGGGAGTGCAAGCGGTCCAGCCATGTAAGGAGAGCCGACGGAGGGTGGCGACCGGTGGCTAGAGGAGCAATGACCTGATAGAGAGGGGATCTGGCGGCGGAGAGTAAGAAACTCGCGATGACCGGTGACCAGGTAGGGTTAGGGTTGGAGTTGGCTCTGTGATACCATGTTGGAGAGGATAAAATCGTATATCTATTAATTAGATTGACGCAATCAGGCAAACAATGTATAGGCATAAGCCTAGGGTTATGTAGCCAACACAGCCAAGTAATAGTTCTCATGGGCTGGGCTCTAGGCTCATACATACAGATAGAGCTAATACAATGTAAGTGTGGCTGAAAGTAAGAACGAGATTTTGTGCGATCTTGCTGAAATAAAACATGTGTTTTGTGCTACTATTTTGATCATAAAAACTATGGTTTCCTCCTGCAAATTTGAGTAAGTAAATAATGCAAGCTTTCAAACAAATATGCAATACATTCTGTTGCTTGCAGGACACTTGCAGATCCATCATTCCCACATAAAATGTCTTTGGAGTTTATAGCTACCATTGCATCATCTATTTGGTGTGAAATGAATATTCGCAAAGAGAGGTATGTTTTACCTTTTTCAAAAGCTATTCAATGGTCTCACCCTATTACATCATTAACCATTTCACACTTTCGGGAAATCAGGTTTAAACAAGAATGGGACTTGGTGATTGTTAATGCTTTGACTGCAGCTTGTTGCAACTTGATGGTTCTTGGACTTTTAGCACCATGCCGTTCATATGCGAGTACATCTCGATTTGACTTCCAAAATGCAATTGAGAAACTTCCAAACAACATATTTGAGAAGAGCTATCCTTTGAGAGAGTTTGATCTAGCAAAACGAATCAGTGCATTCTTTTATAAAGCTGCTGAGCTTAGTCTGGTCGGGTTTGTAGCTGGCTCTGTGCAAGGGGGTATGTCAATAGTCTTGTCTGCAAGAAAAGAAAGGAGGTAGGTTTATCATAGTATTCAAATACATATAATAGCATCCTTTTGAGGCTTCTCTGGTTCATCCTTTTAATTATTATATTACTACCCTTCAATTTAGGTTATCGGTGACTATTCCCTCTATCAGCACCAATGCTCTTGGTTATGGAGCTTTCCTAGGACTCTATGCTAACTTGCGTTATCAATTGCTATGTGGAGTAGACCAATATATGGTCAAGCGCTTCGATGTTTTGGGTGTGGCAATCTTCTTCAGCACAGCAGCAAGGTAAATCTGTACAATTTTGTCTTATTACATTAGTGTTCTGTGTTTTTTTTCTCGAATGCGCAGGAAAGGTGCACATCATTATACTAAGAAGGTATGGAAGGTCCAAAATAGACCGATACAGGCTCAAAAGAAAGCCCCTCTTACAGAGGCCAAAAACAAAAATACGCATAGGAGTCCATATCAAAACTGAAAAGGCTATCAACTGCTGAAGGCCAGGAATGGGGGCTGATAGGAGGGCTAGGTTCTTAGCCCCAGCGAGCTCCCAAATTTCCCTCCCTTCCTCAGCTCTTCTAGTGGCTACTTCCAAGTTTGGGGTGAACTTTTTGAAGACAGAGTCATTAGTGTGGTTCATTGTGCATAATAAGCAGAATTGACATGAATGCAGCAGCAGCAGCAGAGCCTTTTAGTCCGAACCATGTCGGGATAGGCTAGAGTTGAAGCCCAACAAAAGCCACAAGTCAAGGTTTAGACATGTGGATGAAATGTTTTTCATGCACTCCTATTCAAGGCTAAATATTTAGATATATTTTATCCTTTAAGGCTAAATCTTTGGGTATATTCCATCCTTTCAAATCTTCTTTTACTATCTTTCCATGTCAACTTTGGTCTTCTTCCATCTCGTTTTTCATTGCTATCGTGACTTCGCATGCACTAATGCCTCTAGAGGTCTATGTTGGACATGTCCATACCATCTCAAGCGGTGTTGTATAAGCTTTTGCAATTGATGCTACCTCTAGTCCATCACATATATAATCATGTCAACTTTGGTCTTCTTCCATCTCGTTTTTCATTGCTATCGTGACTTCGCATGCACTAATGCCTCTAGAGGTCTATGTTGGACATGTCCATACCATCTCAAGCGGTGTTGTATAAGCTTTTGCAATTGATGCTACCTCTAGTCCATCACATATATAATCATTCTGGACTCGATCCCTTCTTGTATGGCCTCATAACTAATTTTTGATACGGACAATAGTAGCATCACGAGGTGTCGTGGCATAATTTGGGGCCTTGTAACTTCTTAGGATTAAGGTCCTTCTGATTGGTCTTTACATGTTCAATGACAGAATATGGATTCATATTGTTGTTAGACTTTGAGCGGGTAACATAGATATCAATAAGGCATCTGGTAATATAGAAATGAAATTGTCAAATCAAAACACTGAAAATTGAGAACTTATCAAACTGGGTTGACACCTTATAATTTGTGCAGAATTGACTGAATTAGTTTCAGATGACTCGTTACAACAGACAGCTACTTCCTGCAGATTAGTGTGGCACAATATATATGGCCCTTCACCAAAAGCTGAACCATAGAATTTAAAATCTCGCATTCACACTTCAAAATTTCTGTGAAATCAACTGAAATTTGTTGTAGAGTTGGTACCTTTTGTAGATTACTGCAGTAAGATGAACATGTGGGTCCCACATTAGAAAACCTATAACTAACCTTGTGTTACCTGATCCATCCATTTCTACTAATAGACTTGCACATGGATAATCTATTCATCAAACTCTATCCTACCCATTTGTATTGGATATTTTTTTTACTCATAACTTGCCCTAATAAGATGTGTAAGGGTTTGAATATGGGTAATAGATACCCACCAGGTATACATGATACCATATCCTAGTATGATACCATATTCTAGTACATCATAGATTGGTTGTTTTATCTTCTTACTGGTGTTTCTTATCTGTGCGGTATGGTTGTCTCAGGTTCATTATTGTTGGAATGAGAACCCATGACTCTAAACAGGGTTGGGAGTAGTATTAATAGACTTAGTAAATGGGCCAGGCCCATTACAGTGAGGGTGAGACGGTAATTACAAGGGTAACACCCCAAACCCTAGACGGGTAGTCTAACACCCCCCCGCAGTCACAACTCTATCCTGTACAGATGTTGAGACTGGATCGAAAGTCTAAAAATACACTCGACGGTAACCCCTTGGTGAAGATGTCGGCGAACTGCAGCGTGGTGGGGACGCTGAGAACCCGAACGTCACCGGTAGCGACACGCTCGCGGACGAAGTGCAGGTCGATCTCTACGTGCTTCGTGCGCTGATGCTGCACGGGGTTGGTGGAGAGGTAGACCGCACTGACGTTGTCGCAGTAGACGAGAGTGGCGCGCTGGAGGGGACTGTGGAGCTCGTGGAGGAGCTGGCGCAGCCAGGAGGCCTCTGCCACACCGTTGGCCACGGCACGGTACTCAGCCTCAGCGCTGGAGCGAGAGATGACGGGCTGCCGCTTGGCGGCCCATGAGACGAGGTTGGCGCCCAGGAACACGGCGTAACCGGAGGTGGACCGGCGCGTGTCGGGACAGCCAGCCCAGTCAGCGTCGGTGTAGACCACGAGCTCCGACGTCGGGGATGGGCGGAGTAGGAGGCCGTAGTCGAGGGAGCCGCGGAGGTAGCTTAGAATCCGCTTGAGCGCAGTGAGATGGGGCTCCCGCGGAGTGTGCATATGCAGGCACACCTGCTGGACGGCATAAGCGATGTCGGGCCTGGAGAACGTGAGGTACTGGAGCGCGCCGGTGAGGCTCCGGTATGACGTCGCGTCGGCGACCGGAGGCCCGTCGTCCTCAGAGAGCTTCGCCTGAGTGTCGACAGGCGTGGAGCAGGGCTTGCAGTCAGACATGCCAGCCCGCTCCAGGATGTCGATGGCGTACTGGCGCTGGTGGAGGAAGAGACCCTTAGGCCGGCGCTCGGCAGTGATGCCGAGGAAGTGGTGTAGGGGCCCCAGGTCCTTCATCGCGAACTCCCGCTGAAGGGCGACGATCGTGCGGTGTAGAAGGTCGGCGGTGGATGCCGTGAGCACAATGTCGTCGACGTAGAGCAGGAGGTAGACGGTGTCGTCGCCGCGCCGGTAGATGAACAGGGACGTGTCCGACTTGGCCTCGACGAAGCCGATGGAGGCCAGGTAGGAGGCGAAGCGATTGTACCATGCCCGTGGCGCCTGCTTAAGGCCGTACAGGGACCGATTCAGCCGGCAAACCAGATCCGGACGGTCAGCGTCGATGAAGCCGGTGGGCTGGCTGCAGTAGACAGTCTCCGTCAGAGTGCCATGGAGGAAGGCATTCTTGACGTCGAGCTGATGGATCGCCCAGTCGCGGGAGAGGGCGAGGGAGAGGACGGCGCGAACAATGGCGAACTTGACGACGGGGCTGAAGGTCTCGTCGTAGTCCACTCCGGGCCGCTGGGTGAAGCCCCGAAGGACCCAACGGGCCTTGTAGCGGTCGAGGGAGCCGTCCGAGGTCAGCTTGTGGCGAAATAGTCACTTGCCGGTGACCACGTTGGTGCCTGGTGGACGCGGCACCAGGTCCCAGGTGTGGTTGGCCAAGAGGGCCGCATACTCCTCCATAGCACGACACCAATGTGGGTCGGCGAGGGCAGTGCGAACGGAGGAGGGCACCGGGGAAGCGTCGGGTGGAGTGCTGGACGTAGCAGCTGCCAGGATCAGCCGGTCGACGGGGCGGAGAACGCCAGCGGCGCGCCGAGTCACCATCGGGTGGACGTGCCCGAGGTCGCGGTGGATGGCGACCGGGTGGTATACAGGCGACTCGGAGCGAACTGTCGGGACGTCAAGAGCGGCGGGTATGGCCGGCTCGCGGCGGTGATAGACGACGGCGGGGTCGGCGAAGCGGGCCGCGCTCGTCGACGGGCTCGAGTCGGGGGGGGCGCCGAGGTAGTGGCGTGGCCGCGGCGATGGTAGACGAGTGCGGGGTTGGCAAAGCGAGCCGGGGTCGACGGGGCCGCGCGTGGCGCAGGCGGGGTCGATGGGGCCGTGCGTGGCGCAGGCGTGGTCGACGGGGCCGCGCGTGGCGCAGGCAGGATCGACGAGGCCACGCGTGGCGCAAGCATGATCGATGTGGCAGCGCGTGGCGCAGGCGGGGTCGACGGGGCCGTGCGTGGCGCATGCGGGGTCGACGGGGCCGCGCGTGGCGCGGAAGAGGTCGTGCGCGGTGGCGTCGTGGCCACACGAGGAGCAGGTAACGGCGCAAGACGAGGCGCCGGGGGTGGGAGGGGAATCGGATCGGACTCGAGGAGGGAGTCAAGATCGGTGGGTGGGGTGGAGCCAGCAAGGGGAAACACATCTTCGTCGAAGACGACGTGACGAGAGATGATGATGCGGTGGGAGGTGAGGTCCAGGCACCGGTATCCCTTGTGGTCAGGAGAGTAGCCAAGGAATAGGCAGCGGGTGGAGCGAGGAGAAAGCTTATGAGGGGCGGTAGCGGAAGTGTTAGGGTAGCAGGCACTGCCGAACACGCGAAGGTGGTCATAGGAAGGGGCTGTGCCGTATAGGGCGAAGTGAGGGGTACGGTGGCGCACCGCCTTCGAGGTAAGGCGGTTGAGGAGATGGGTGGCAGTGTGCAGGGCCTCTGCCCAGTAGCTGGCAGGGAGAGACGCCTGGAAGAGAAGGCAGCGGAGCATATTGGTGGTGGTGCGGATCATACGTTCAGCTCGGTCGTTCTGTGCAGAGGTGTAGGGGCACGAGAGACGCAACTGAATGCCATGAGTGAGGAAGAAAGAACGGGAGGCGTTGTTGTCGAACTCGCGACCATTGTCACACTGCAGAGCACGGACCGGATGACGAAACTGAGTGGATACCCAGGCGAAGAAGTGTGTGAGGGTGGGGAATGTGTCGGACTTCAACCGAAGTGGGAAAGTCCAGAGAAAATGGGAAAAATCATCCAAAATCACCAAATAGTATTTATAACCAGAAAGACCGAGTACAGGGGAGGTCCAAAGATCACAGTGAACCAGGTCAAAAGCCTGCTCAGTCCGAGAAGAAGTAGTAAATGGGAGACGAGTATGTCGGCCTAACTGACAAGCATGATAGAGACCCTCAAAATGTCCCCTACTATATGAAGGATCTAGACTACTGGTAATCTTGGTCATGACGTCGGGTCCTGGATGGCCGAGACGACGATGCCAAGTGGTGGAGGAGGTGGTGGAGACCAGGACAGGAGGTGGAGACACGCCGGCGGTGGAGGGCTGGAGCGTGTAGAGCGGCCCCGAGCTGTCACAACGGGCGAGAAGGGTCCTGGTGGCCAGATCCTTCACAGAAAAACCAGAGGGGTCAAACTCAATGGAACAGGAGTTGTCAGTGGTGAATCGACGGACAGAAAGAAGATTGTGAGTGATGTGGGGAACTACGAGAACATCATTGAGGTAAAACGGCCCAGGGAGAACCGAGGCACCTACTGAGGTGACTGGCAGAGTGGAACCGTTTCCAACGACGATCGAGGATGGGTGAGAGGGGAGGGGGGTGAGAGCGAGAGAGCGTGCCTGTCGTGGGAGTGGTGTGGTACGAGGCACCGGAGTCGATCACCCAGTCGGAGGGGGGAGGGGTCATCGCCATGGTGCTGAAGGCAGCAACGAGGGAGGCGTTGTCCCAACCGCCAGCCGGCGGGGACCAAGTCGTCGAGGTGTGGGTCCCCGAGGGCAGGAGCGCGGGCGGAGACTGGGGCACGACAGGCACACCGTAAGGAGGCGTCGGGGGCATGCCGTAGTGAGGTGCAGTCAGGAGGGCCGGCGCCGAGGGACGGGAGGCACTCGGTGCCTGGCCCGGCCACATGGCGATGGTCCCAGTCCAGGGGTTGTAGAAGGACGGCCACGCGTGGCCGCCACCTCGGCCGGAGGGACCACCACGAGAGGATCCACCACCCCCACGGTCGCCCTTGCGGGAGCGACGACCTCCGTCGGTCGTGGAAGTCGGACGAGGGGCCGCTGGGACGGCAGGTGGAGGGCGGGTAGGAGCCCCCGGTCGACGGAGGACGGGTGGCCTGGCCCCTGAGGGCGGCTGGCCGCTGGTAGGAGCGCTGTAGAGAGCCGAGGCAGGAGTGGGCGCCTCATTCGCCATGGTGAGCTCCTCGAGGAGAAGCTCGTTCCGCACGGTGTGGAAGGTGGGGAAGGGCATGCTCCTCTTGATGAGAGCCTTCAGGTGGCCGTAGCGGGGGCTGAGGCCACGCAGGAGGTTCAGCACCAGGGTACGATCGGCGACTGGCTCGCCGAGATCGCGGAGAGAGTCAGCCAGGCCCTTCATCTGGCAGTAGTATTCTCCCACGGAGAGGTCCCCCTGAGAGAATAGGTGGAACTGGGCGTCGAGGTGGAGCGCCCAAGCATCTCGATTCCCGAGGAACTGGTCCTCGAGAGCGAGCCACGCCTGGCGCGCAGTGTCTGCCTGATCGCGGATGATGTCCTGCAGCTCAACGATGATGGTGCCGTGGAGCCACGAGAGGACAACGCTGTCCATGAGGCACCAGGAGCGAGGCGGTGGAGCGTCGTGGTCGACGAGGACGTGATCGTCGAGGACGAACCGCCGCAGCGTGAGGACCTGTCCTCGCCAGCGGGGGTAGCGGGAAGACGCTGGATCCAACACCACGGACACGAGGGCCCGGATGTTGTGCAGACCAGCGGCTTGAGCGTGGAGAGCAGCGATGAGGTCGGCGTCGAGATCAGAGGCGAGGGGGACCTCCGGGGGTTCCACAGGGGCGACCGGCGGGCGACCGAGGAGGCGCTGCGTGGTGGCCATCTGGGTGGTTAGAGCGGCACCTAGGGCACGCTCACGCTCCAGGGCGAGGGAGGCGGCGCGCTCGCGCTCCCGCGAGGCCGTCACAGCGGCCTGGATCGTAGCGAGGGTGTCGACGAGCGGGGAGGCGGTGATGGGAAGTGCGGAGGGCGTGACGGCGTGGCTCCAGGTGGGTGAAGCGAGGGTGGGAAAACCCGGCGGAGATCCGCGACGCAGGGTCAGCGGGGAGACGGCGGGAAGCGGTGCAAGGCCGGCGATGTAGGGGGCCCCTCCATGGGCGGGCTCGCTGCTGATCGCAGCGGGGGCGATGGTGCCGGTGGCGGCAGTGGTGGTGTCGTCCATGGCGGCGACGGTTGGAGGAAGTCACAGCAGGGGACGCAACCGGGTTGGGGAGGGAGCGAGGCGAGGGAGCTCCTGCGAGGTGACTCCTGGCGCTTGGTCGCGGTGCCGGGGCGGCTGCCCGGGGCGGGGTCTGTCGGACGCGCGACCTGGTGCGTTGGTCGGGGTCGCGGGAGCTCCTAGCGAGGTTGGTTGGCGCAGGGGCGGGGTCGCCGTGGGGCGCGTCGGGTCGGTCTGGCTCGGCGGCACGGCGCGCGGAAGCAGAGGCGCGGGGGGCGCCTGGCGGGAGGGAGGAGGGCGTCGGCGGCACCAGGCGGGGCGCCGGAGTCGCGACTCCGGGGAGTGGCGGCCGGAGGGGCGTCGGCCCTGGGTGTGACGGAAGCGCAGGGATGGCGGGCTCTGGGCGCGACGGGAAGTAGGAGCGGCGGCCCAGGGCGCGACGGGAGACAGGGGAGGGCGGCGCGCCGGGGAGGGAGGCTGGCGGCCGGAGGTGGGAGGGAGAGGAGCCGGCGGCTGGAGCCGGCGGCGGGGTGGAGGCCGGTCGGTTGGGACCGACGGCTGAAAGAAAAACCTAAACCTAGCTCTGATACCATGTTGGAATGAGAACCCATGACCCTAAACAGGGTTGGGAGTAGTATTAATAGACTTAGTAAATGGGCCAGGCCCATTACAGTGAGGGTGAGACGGTAATTACAAGGGTAACACCCCAAACCCTAGACGTGTAGTCTAACAATTATATTGGCCCCTTCAAAACTTGCCCTTGATTTATGGTTTTTTTGAATGTAATGGCCGGAGCTCTGACTTTCAATTAAGAAGAACAATGTAATTGACCCAGTTTTAAGGAAAACCAGGTCCAAAACCTACACAGAGTGCACAAACAACCCAGACAACAACAACCCCACACACAAAGCCCATCCAGAACCATCATTGCCGAGCTCAACATAAGGGACGAGCAGCTCCGACTCCGCAAGACGCACATGGGCAAAGGAACTCGACGACGCCTACACCCAAAACCCGACACGGAAGATCGCGGTGCATGCGCTGTCGTTTCCAAGCCTCAATACACCCACGCGAGGCATCTTCGATTCTTCAACGACAAGCTTGATCCTCCGCCTCGCCCCCGACATTTGCTCAAACCTCGAAACAATCTAGTCCACGAAGAAGGGGGGTTTTACCTCATGTCATCGTTGCCAAGGTACATCCCCTGACGTAGCAGCTTTGACTTCACGTTGCGAAACCCGACCTCCACTCGCAAACCATACTCCGAGAAGCGAAAGCATCAACCGAAGGCGATGTCGTGGCTGAGACGAACTTCAATAGTAACACCTTCAGGAAGGGAGTGACGTCTGGGATGCCACCGTCGCTTGTCCGAGATGGACCGGGCTTTCGCCCATGGAAGATAGTGTCAGCACGGTGGTGCGTGCGTGATGGATGCAGACGTCGAGAGTGGACGCGGAAGGAAGTAGTATTTTTCATTTTTTGAATTGCTGGGTGTGGTGGGCCGTTGGTGTGTGATGGTGGCCATGTCGGCCTTGGCCTGCGTGACTGGATCGTTTAAGGGGAGGTAAACTGCAGACTTGCTTTTCACGAAAGAAATAACAGATAGAAACAAATCCAACCACTTACCTTGCGTCCTCCGGTTCTCTCCGGTGATCACCGTGATCGCTCACGTCAACGGCGACGCACCGCGCGGCCACGGGTGTCACAATTGGTATCAAAGCCGTCGATCTCCGGCGGTGGGCAACATGGCTCCCAAAGCGAAGCCATCTGTTCAGACGCGTTTCGTGCTCGAAGCGATGGCGGAAAAGGATCGTGCTACACAGGATCGATGGAGTCAAGTACTGGAGTTATTGTAGGTGTTGACGGGGCAAGTGAAGGACGTGCAGAAGGTACAACTCCAACTCATGACTTAATAGATCTGGCGGCAGGTGTGACAGAGCGTGCGGCAGAGGAGAGAAACGAGTTGTACGTGAGGATGGAAGAGACTAGAAGGAGATCACTTAGATGCGCTTGGAACAGATGGGAAGAGATCTGGAAGGCACTCCGGAGGGTCTGGAGAATCGGGGTGGAGGAAGACACCCTCCGCTGAACAACTTTGTTCAGGGAGAGCAGCCAGAGCGGGAGACACAGCAGAGGAATCATCAAGGTCCGATGATATGAAGACAACATGAAGAGAGGATGAACATGCAGGCAGCAAATCAGGTATTACCCAAAATGTCGTTTCCCAAGTTTGCTGGAGAGGATCCGGTGGTTTGGGTAGATAAGTGTTTGGAGTATTTTCATATGTACCAAGTGCCACAACCACTTTGGGTATCTGCTGCTTATATTCACATGGAGTAGAATGCTGCTCGATGGTGGCAAGTTCAGAAACTGCGTCCAGGTATGAGGAATTGGCAAGAGTTTGCGCGAGCTGTGGAGGGTAAGTTTGACGCGAATGCTTATGCCAAAGCACTCAGAAAGATAAGGAGTCTCAAACAAGTGGATACTCTAGAGTACTATGTAGGGGAGTTTGATCAGGCTTGGTATATGGTCTCCATGCGTAACCCACTGCTGGATGAGATGTTTTTTGTTACACAATTTATATATGGGTTGAAGTTGGAAATTCAGGGTGTGGTTCAGATGCATCAGCCTGATACAGTGGACAAGGCTGTACTGCTGGCTCAAATGCAACAGGAGGTGCTAGATAAAAGCAGACCTAAAGGAGTAAGACAGGGGTATGTTGCTAAACAGTATCCAACTAATAATAGAGGAGAAGGTAGGCAACTCAGGGAATACCGCAGAGTAAATGGACTTTGTTATGCATGTGGAGAGAAATTTGAGCCTGGTCACATTCTCAAATGTGCCAAAAGAGGGCAAGTTCAGTTAAATGTTGTGGTGGATGAGTTAAATGTTGTGGTGGATGAGTTAAATGTTGTGGTGGATGAGGAGGAACCAGAGGTGTTGACTGATGAAGTTTTACAGACGTTGGAACAAGAAGATGAACAAAGAGAGGTATGCTGTCATCTGTCCTTTCAGGCCCTATCAGGTTCTGACAGTATTTACAGTATGAGGGTGAGGTCTATTGTGGGCAAACAAGTGATGCTAATGTTGGTGGATTCATGCAGTTCCTCCACTTTCATCAGTGAACACATGACTAAACAATTACAGTTGCAGGTGGAAGAGTGCCCAACTGTACAAGTGAAGGTGGCCAGTGGACACAAAATGATTTGCAACTCTATGGTTAGAAATGTTGAATGGTGGTCTCATGGTCATTTCTATCATACTGACATGAGAGTATTGCATTTAGAAGCTTTTGATGCTATATTGGGTTATGATTGGTTGATGCAACATAGCCCTATGGAATGTGATTGGGTACACGAGGTGCTGCAGTTTCAAGATGGTGGACAGGAGGTGACCTTATATGGGGATGATGTCCACCCGGGTTCAACCATTCAGGAGGTATCAGCACTTCAAGTGCAGAAATGGCTTGCTGGACATGATATTTGTGCCATGGTGCTAGTGGAATCCACTGCTGATTCTGGCAGTCAAGTTAATGAGGCTGATATTCAGTTGCTGCTGCAAGAGTTTGCTGAATTGTTTAATGTTCCTACACATCTACCACCAATGAGGCAATTTGATCACTGCATACCCCTAATGCAACTCTTGAAGGCGGGGAAGATGTCAACACTGTGGTGCGCGCGTGATAGATGCAGGCGTCTAGAGTGGACGCGGGAGGAAGTAGTATTTTTCATTTTTTGAATTGCTGGGTGTGGAGGGCCGTGTGGGCCGTTGGTGTGTGATGGTGGCCGTGTCGGTCTGGCCATGTTGGTCTGCGTGACTGGATCGTTTAAGGTGAGGTAAACTGTAGACTTGCTTTTCACGAAAGAAATAATAGACAAAAACAAATCCAACCACTTACCTTGCGTCCTCCGGTTCTCTTCGGTGATCACCGTGATTGCTCACGTCGATGGCGACGCGCCGCGCGGCCACGGGTTTCATAGATAGTGCTGGGGAATGCGACGCCCTCAACATGGGAAGCAGCGCCCACGGGCATCACTATTGTCAAGTCTTTCGCCCAAGATCTCTCCCAGCACATCGCCAGGCTAGGACCCTAGGACAAAGCATGCAACCTCCACTGTCGCCGCTGCGTTGGCATCCCACACAAACCCCTCAAGAGGGGCATCGACGCGCCGGTTGCCGCAGCACCAACAAAACTGCGTCGGCCGCCACCCCTCTAGCTGGGCACACGGAACCGAGCAACGCCTTGCCGCGTGCATCACAATGCCGCGCGCCAGAGCAGATGCCGGCTGTCACCATCGATCCTGGCACCCGCGACCATCGAAGTCAGCTATCGCCGGGCGCTCTGTCGCCGTCGCAACCATCATGCGCCTGCTTGGGCCACTGGTCGCCGCCGCCATGCCACTAAACGAGAAGAGGGCCCTACCGCTGCCATCCCGGCTAGCCGCGCAGCCCTGCCGGCGCACCTCGCCGGCCACTGGACGCCTCTCTCCATTTGCAACATATAGAAGACTGTGTAGAACCTCAACCTGCCCTTCTTTTGCCTTCGATAGCCTAGACAACCCATCCTTAACCGGTGTTCGTCGAAGATCGGACCTCACCAGCCACAACCCATGCCGACGCCGTCGACATCCACTTGCGCACCAAGAGGGGCGCGATAGCCAGCCAGCCTAGCCCACCACGCTGTTGCAAACCCATGCCATGGCTGTCGCCCACCAGGAGCTCCACTGGACAAAACGACCTCCACCCCGCCATGGCCGCCGCCTACCTCTGCCAATGAGGAACACGCAATCAGGGCCAGGGAGAAGGGAACCAGATGTCCCCACCATGGTCGTCGTGTCAGTCCCTCGCGTGGACAGCCGCATGCCGCCAGATCTGGCAGCGAAACCTCACCACTTCCTTCATGGAGAGCCGCGCGGGCCTCCTTGCAGCTCTCTCAGGTGGAGGCGAGGTGGGAAGGAGGGAGAAGAAGGGTGACGGAGGCGAGGTGGGAAGGAGGAGGGGGAAGAAGGGTGACGATGGCTAGGGTTTAGGGAGACGCCCAGGTCGCCCGTGAGAGACGACCGGGACGAGCGCGAGAGTTGTCTTACTCGATCAATTTATTGTTTACAATCTCATCATTAGCAATTTCAGTTTTATTGCATTTTTTGGGGATATATATACTTTATAAATATCGAATTTATTGGGTTCCAAAATGGTTACAGCATATTCCTTTATTCTCTATCTTCTCTATCCACTTGGTGGTCGAGATTGCAGATGTTATGTACTCCTATAGACTAACATTGAGAAAATAAAAATAAGCATAACTCGCATTCGGTAGGATGGCCCATGCCAACATGTCAGAGACATCAGTGACCTCTGGTCAGCATACAAAATTTAGATGCATATAACATACAAGGGATCACCTTTGCAGTGCTTTATTGTTCATCTGTAGTAAAAGTTTTCAGTATTTCAATACTTAGGACATTGTTTTGGTCTTATTATCAACCAATTGTTTTTTTATACTCTTGCATGCTTTGGCTGTTTTCCACGTTATTATCATATTCTGGTCCTAATTGTTCTCTTCTTTCTTGTGGTTCTTTGTGTTTCATCTCTGACCTTATATTTGTATAATCTTAACCTGCATTTCTGTGTTTAGCAACTATGTGAACTTGTCCCAATTTTTATATTACACAGAACAATTTGCTCCTTCTCCGAGTGCTTGTTCTAGCGCTAACGCAATGGTATACATGTTGCAGACTGATGAATATTCAGATTGGTGAGGCATCAAGGAGGACTTGGCTTGGCGAGGAAGCTGATCCACAGTACTCAGATCGACTGTTGAGAGCATACAAGAGGCCTGTGGAGGTTGACGCGGACCAATCAAGGTGGTTTATATCCAAGGATGCAATTGTATCTGGCCTTGGTCTTCTAGGTATCAAGCAGGGTGGACCTGAGGCAACATTTTCTAAGTCTCGTCGAAAGAGAGTCATCCGCAAAAAGGTCACTTCAGGTTGAGTTTAGTGGATTTGGATAGCAATGCTGGAACAATTTTGCTTCTGTTCCACTATGCCAGAGGGAGGTCTACCCAAATTATGGTAAATGAGAAAAAGGTATCAAGTCAACCAGCACGTGGTCTGTCGGCGAAGGGATCAAAGGGTTTGTTACTGGGAAGGGTTGGTTAAAAGGTGCCAATTACTATTTTATAATTTAATTGCAGTTATTTAAGGTAAGAAAATATATTGTTTTCTTGTATTGCTGTGAGGCAAATAGACACGTTTAGTGGTAGTTTTGTAAGATTGTTAATGTACTGACTTTACATGAGAAATGGATTCTGCATTTTTATATAGATCAAGTAGCTGCCACATGCTTGTATCTATCTTTTGAGGTCAATTAGGTCAGGGTCCTGCTTTGTTGCTGGTTAGGACTACGCTTTTAAAAAACTTATTTTAAGTACGAAGGCCGATCTCTGTGGAAGTTTCATCGTGCTATTTCCATGACTACTACATTTTCTAAGGAGGAATGAACCTCAATGGAATGTTTTATTTCACATTTTCATATACTAATCTTACCATTTCATTGTTTTATGGTGTTACGATCATGCAAAGTACTGGTACTTCAATATTCACTTGGGCATTCCAGCACGTCAAAGGCCACTCATTTGGTAAATAAAATATCAAGTGAAAATAGATTGACCTGCTTCAATATCATTATCATATGAAATAAACCTTATATATGACACATGGAACTTTAGAAAGCTACAACTTTCTTCAGTTCATTTTAAATTGTAGGCTATTTAGCTGTTTAGTACTCTCTCCGTTCTAAAATAATGTTCGTATTAGCTCTTGATATGTATGTCTATATTTAACTAGATGCGATGAATATATATATATTGTATGTTTGGTTGCTGCACGATGGTAGTCTGGACCGTATATTATAAACCATGCTCCTTATACATAGACAAACCGTATATTATAAACCATGCTCCTTATACATAGACAAGATCTGTGCATAAGGTTTTTATTTAGAAAAACAACTTAAAAAGTATTCTTGCTTTGTGGCAGCGCCTGCACGCACGGAGATGCCTTTTGGCTGCGTACTCTTGGAGCCTGACGGAAAGGCAATCAAATAACACATGCTTCGATGATCCGCAGAACGCAGGTGCGGGCCGTGCGGGCGCGCACTCCCAACCAAACAGACGCAATGTTACTTAAGTATTTTAGGAAAAATAAGTTTGTTGTTTTATACTTTTAGGTCTTGTTTCAATTTTCCAAAGAAATAAGCAAGAATTTAAATCAATTTATAAACCCTATTTAATTGGGTGAACTAGGGTGTATAGTATTTTTGTAGGGGTTCACTGTTGAGTAGATATCTACCAAAAAGTTTCTAGCCATAGCACAAAAGTCCTACTATTTTTATTTTTACTTCCACATTTTAACTTATATCTTAAATTAAGTAACAACTTCCATAAACAGGATGTTGGGGACTTGTTCTCAAATACTAAGAATTAAGAACAAGACAACATAGAAAGAGTTAAATATCAAAGTCCTTCGTCTTTCGAAACATTATCTCCTTTCGGGCATAATGTATTCTGGACAAAGGTTATGAAGGATAATCCTTCATAAATACCATAAATAATGAAGAAGGATTTATACACAAGATATAAACAATAGTATGAACAGTTTAAATATTATTATCAATTCATCTTTATCTATACAAGTATATTAATTATAACAAATTATAAATGTACCTTCGATTTGAAGGAAAACAGGAATACAAACTTGACGCAAAAGCAGGATGCCAAGTCAGCGTGTCCAGTACGGGAGTACTGTTCATCTATTTATAGGCACGGGTCGCAGCCCATGCAAAATTACATTCAGGCCCTTTACATTTGATAATAACTCTATAGTAATTTATGAGGTCTAGATAGCCTTTTCCTCTTTAAGTCGGTTTCTTTTTTTTCCTGTCATCATGCCGAAGCTCCTTTGCGCACAGCTTCGGCTCTGCGCCACCATTCATACTCTTCACGCTGTGGTTTTGATTTATGTCCGAATGTACCTGTTTACACATTATACTCCAGAAATATAGTTAAATCGTGTTTTTGAGGACCTTCGGAAACCGAAGGCCCCCAACAGTAGCCCCTCGCAATATTAATTTGCTGAAATAACAAATTCAAATTGCGATATGGACGAAGGCCTTAAGCCGAAGGTCCGAAAAAACACCTTCCCTTTGCTAGAATAGCAACAGTGAATGACAAGTGCGGTCCTGCCACTTGCGATGTACTGGGCGTATAAATAAGAAGGCATCGCCAGCTCATTTGGCACGCTCTCTTGCCGCCGGCTCCTGTCTTCCTAATTTTTAGCTCTTTGCCCACCAACGCTTGCCTGGCTTTCTACATTTTTAAGCTTCGTCTTTGAGAGTACCTTCCTCGCGTTTTCGAAGATGTCTGAAGACAAGAAAACTGTCGCTGAGTCGAAGCTAAGCCTTTCTAAAGAGATGAATCTCGGCTTCCTTGAATCAATAGCAAAGACAAATACAGAGAAGATTACTAGGGAGATTTTAGAGGGTTTGTCTGAAGACACTGGTGATAGCGACAGCTATGATGTGGAAAGTGGCGGTGAAGATTCCGAAGATCGACCTTGGCGACCAAGCCATGCAGTTTTTGGAAAATCAAGCATCAAACAAAGTCATCTTGTCAATATGAGGGGCAGATATTTCGGGATTTATCTATTGCAAGGGCTGACGAAGGGGAGAAAACTTGTCCGACTCCTGAGGAAAATGAAGTCGTGATATTCCGAAGCTTCTTTAAGGCTGGACTTCGGTTTCCTTTGAGCAGCTTCGTGGTAGAAGTTTTGAAGATATTTGAAATCTACCTTCATCAAATTACTCCTGAAGCAATCATAAGGATGGGAATCTTCGTATGGGCCACGAAGAGCCAAGGTTTGGAACCAAATGCAAAAAGTTTCTGCAATATGCATGAGTTATTGTATGAGACGAAACCATGGGGTAAGGAACAATATCACAACAATTTTGGCTGTTATAGCTTCGGTGCCCGTTCTGGGTCAAGCTGTCCCGTGCCAACTTTTCGGAAAAGATGACTTGGGGACTGGATGAAGGAATGGTTCTACGTGAAAAACGACTTGAAAACACGAGAAGACATTAAAGGTATCATTATGCGCCCTATCTGGCAGCGCTTCGGCCTTCGGAAACCGAAGGTAGAAATTGACGAAGCAGCTGAAGAATGCCGGAGAGCCTTCGGAGTAGTTTGCAATTTCATCGGGACAAGGGACTTGATCCAGGAACACATTGCCTTCAGAGTATGGCCACTTGCAGATAACTGGGAAATGCCGAAAGAAACCGTCGGCGAACCTAACGAAGGTGGACTGATTAGGTTAAAATTCACCTTCAAGTATGGAGATAAGTTCGTCGAGCCAGACGACGACTGGCTGAAAAGTATTGAGGCCGTAAGCGACGAGCTGCTTGGTCCATACTCGAAGGCAGAAGATACTGCACTATCCGCAGCCTTCGGAGGCCGAAAGAAGAAAAGGCTCAACCGAGTATTTGATGCCATTGGGTTTGTGTATCCTGACTACCGTTACCCAACACGGGGTCAAAAAAGGAAAGATACGACGTCTACAAAGGAAGCCGCCTCAGCTGCTCTCAGTGAGCCAGCGCCAAAGAGGAAAAAGATAAAAGTTCTTACACACCATCCACGCTATATTGAACCGGCCACAGTGCCCGAGTTTGTCGGTGAATCTTCTTCGACCCCCGAAGCCAAAGATGCGACTCCCCCGAAGAATATTGAAGAGCCGATCACGATTGCGGATACAAAGAAAGTAGAAGAACCGATGTCTGAAGAAACAAGGACATCTGAGATTCTGAGTCCTTCAGCAAAAGTTGAAGTACCAAAAAGCCAAAAGGGTCCAGCATTGACCCCCAAAAGAAAAAGGATGGTTAATGTACTGGATGTACTAGAGACAATAAAGTCTTCAAGCACTACTCCGAAGAAAATTGCCAAAACTCCCGAAATACAAATCAAAGCCCTTGAGGCCGAAACTTCAAAGCACCAAGCTGAAACTGAAGCAGGGCCTTCAGAGCCCGCCAAGGTAAAATTCTTGGAAACCAAAGAGACGGAAACAGCAGAACAACTCTTTGTTGAAGAAAGTGGCATTGCTGCCCCCGAAGTCTTTTCTGAAACTTCCGACTATATTTTACGACATGCTTCGGAGAAAGAATTGACTGATAAAGAAAGGCAGGAGGCTCAGTTCTATGCCCAAAGAATGAAGTATCCCAAGGGGGCGTTGATATTCAATGGCAGTGGAGAAGAAGACTTCTTGTATTGTCTCCCTGACAGCAAGGAAATTTCAGTCTGTCGGGAGATGAGCAGAAGCTTCGAATTCCCAACACTAGAGGACGGGCTTTCAGTGTTGTCAAAGAACGAGCTGGCTGACAACTTAGCGTACAATAGTTTAAAGGTGAAAAAATGAAATCTCTGAATAATTTCTTGAAACCAAAGTTTTTCATTTGCTTAAACTTATTAACAAACACATTTTTTTCTAGGGTCTTATACTTAGCAATGCCCTCAGGGCACAAAAAGACGTCGAAGACGAAGGGTGTACCATAGCCTTGAGCAACCTTCGTTTCGAAGTAATTGAACTAAGGAACGAAGGTCTCGAAAAAGATAAAATATTGCACTCGTTATTGAATAAAATAAAAGAAGATGAAGCTGCTTTCAAAACTCACGCCGAAGCTCAGAAACGCGAAATTGAAGATCTTCGGAAACAACTAGTCAGAGCTAAAGAAGAGTGCACACTTGAAGAAACAAAACGAGAAATTAGTGAACAATGGGCCAATCATTTAGAAAGAAACGTTGAAGAGCTTCGTACATCCAGGAAAAAGTGTTATGAAAAATCTATAGAATGTGTTAAGAAAATAAGAACCAGCTTCGCCAGCGTCGGCGCATTCTCAAGTGAAGAGAACTTCATAAGGGGTGACCCCGAAGGCCCAATTGGATGGATCAGCCACGAAGCTGAAGCTTTTGAAGAAGTTTTGAGTAGCCATGGAGACATATGTGCCTTTACAGGTGCCAGAGGGATTGCCACTATTTTGGAGAAGAAAGGTTGTGATCATGTAAAATTCTTGGCACAATCTGAAGCCGCCTTGTCTCCTAAAGATATAAAAGACCCCTCGGCCGAAGCGAGTTTGATTGGTGGAAAATTTTTCACCGATATCTGGGACAATGGTGGCCGGGAGATGGCCCAAGAAATTATACAAAAGAGCGAGAAAGGTATTCATGACGCTAGAAAAGTAGCAGATACCGCTGAGAAGAGTGCAGATGCCGAAGTGCAAATAGGTACTGACTAGCAGTTTTTTGGCTCTGTTGTAATTTTTGATTTCGAACTTGTTTACGCTTTGTAACGCAGCCGCACTTTCTCGCCCCTCAGAGCGTGCCAAGCCATCAGCGGACCCCCACGCGAAGGGGGACGACGAAATTAGAAAAATGGCTGAAGCTATCATGGATAAAGTTGTTGATCAACTACTGAACGAAGCTGCAAAAGTTGTTCTAAGGGAAAACTAGATGTTATTGTAAAAATATTTGGAATGTAATATTTATTGAATACATGTATTATTTTGTAACTTTGAATGTAATATATAAGCTATTTATGGTTCAATTCTTTACGATGCATGAAACTTTACATACATACCGTTTTTTGAGCCTTCGGCGAAAAAACACCTTCCCTTCTTTTCATGCTTCGTAAATAATATCCTTATTTTCATAAAAACGTCCAATCTTCGTAAAATCAATAACCGATGAATCTTTTCATTTCAGAGTTTGACGAAGGTATGCTTCTTCAAAATTTACTTCTTTGTGCCTTGGCACTGTTTCTTCGAAACAATCTCCAAATATCAATATCGATCCCCTTCTTGCGTCATTGATGCGATATGATGTATGATGTTATGCTATGCAAATGATGTAATGATGTGATGTTATGCAAAATGATCTTCGCCTTTTACTTCAGCGGAATCAGCGTTTATTTTTCGCTGTAAGCCTCCCTTAGGAGCTTCTTCGCCTTTTACTTTCAGCGGTATCAACGTTTATTTTTCGCTGTAAGCCTCCCTTAGGAGCTTCTTCGCCTTTTACTTTCAGCGGTATCAGCGTTTATTTTTCGCTGTAAGCCTCCCTTAGGAGCTTCTTCGTCTTTTACTTTCAGCGGTATCAGCGTTTATTTTTCGCTGTAGGCTCTGCATTCCCTTCGGAACGACTTTTGAGCAAAAAACTTACGCTGCCCTCCCTTAGGAACGACTTTTTGTTATTTCGGAAATTCCCCTTTAACCATAAATCTTATGCTTCGGTAACTCCGCCACTCTGTGGAGAAGGTATATTTTTACCTGTGGCAGAAACAAAACTATTACAAGAGATTTTAAAAAAAATGACAAAAATACTTAGACTTTCAATAATTGTTCCTTATTAAAAAAGAAAATGAAACTGAATTTAAAAACCGCTGCCAAAGTAGGATATTTGTTAGTAAATATGCTTCGATTCTGGTACAATACTATTGACCGTGCGAGCTTCAGACTCTTCTCTGAAGTCCCGTTGAAGGTGGGGATGCTGACTCCCTTCTGGCTGCTGGCCTTGTTGCATTGGTGGTGGAGGAGGAAGCTGTTGCCAGGATGCCTGAGTTGGCTTGCCGAAGCAACAGAAGCTGCAGGGTGGTTGCCTACATACTCTGGGATGTATGGCGAATGGTACGAAGCAGTGTGCATGACTTGCTTCGGCTGGCTCTATTGGGCCACAGCTTCTGCTATCTCCTTTTGTTTCTGGATGGTAACATGGCACATCCTGGTGGTATGGCCCTTGTCCTCACCGCAGAATAGACAATAAATCTTCCTGGGCTGATCCCCAAATCTCCCTCCGAAGCCCCTGGCACCTCTGCCCCTTGGAGCTGAAGGTCGAGGATAGCTCTGCTGCTGTCCCGAAGCTTGGGAGGAATATTGCGGCCTCTGCTGCTGGCTTCCCTTGTCATCATTCTGAGTGGAATGAATCGATCTGACATGCCTGGGATGAATTCTTCCTCCGAAGCCCCTGGCTATTTCGGAGAACCTGTAAGCTTCCTCCCTTCTCCGTCGAAAATCATTGTCAGTACGGATGTATTCATCCATCTTCTGAAGCAATTTCTCCAGAGTCTGAGGAGGCTTTCTAGCGAAGTACTAGGCTGAAGGTCCTGGCCGAAGCCCCTTAATCATGGCCTCAATGACAATTTCATTGGGCACTGTTGGCGCTTGTGCTCTCAGGCGTAAGAATCTTCGGACATACGCCTGAAGATACTCTTCGTGATCTTGGGTGCACTGGAATAAAGCTTGAGTGGTAACCGGCTTCGTTTGAAACCCTTGGAAGCTGGTGATCAGCATATCCTTCAGCTTTTGCCATGATGTGATCGTTCCTGGCCGAAGGGATGAGTACCAGGTTTGTGCAACATTCCTGACAGCCATGACGAAAGACTTTGCCATAACCGCAGTATTGCCACCATAGGAAGATATTGTTGCTTCATAGCTCATTAGAAACTGCTTCGGATCTGAATGGCCGTCGTACATGGGGAGCTGAGGTGGCTTGTAGGACGGAGGCCAAGGCGTAGCCTGCAGTTCTGCTGATAGGGGAGAAGCATCATCAAAGGCAAAATTTCCATGATGAAAATTCTCATACCAGTCATCTTCGTTGAAGAAGCCCTCTTGATGAAGCTCTCTATACTGAGGCCTTCGGTTCTGCTCATCTTGAGTACGATGGCGAACTTCTTCAGAGGATTCGTCTATCTGCCTTTGCAGATCAGCCAGCCTAGCCATCTTTTTCTTCTTCCTTTGCACTTGCTGATGGAGCAGCTCCATATTTCTGATCTCTTGGTCCAAGTCGTCCTCCTAAGGCGTTGGACTGATGGCCTTCCTTTTCTGGCTTCGGGCCTCCCGAAGAGAGAGAGTGTCCTGGTTGGGGTCCAGCGGCTGCAGAGCGGCAGCCCCTGTTGCTGAAGCTTTCTTTGGCGGCATGACGAAGGTCTATGCTTGCCGAAGATGTTCGAAACTCAAAAAGTGGAAGTGAGTTCACCGGAGGTGGGCGCCAATGTTGGGGACTTGTTCTCAAATACTAAGAATTAAGAACAAGGCAACATAGAAAGAGTTAAATATCAAAGTCCTTCGTCTTTCGAAACATTATCTCCTTTCGGGCATAATGCATTCTGGACAAAGGTTATGAAGGATAATCCTTCATAAATACCATAAATAATGAAGAAGGATTTATACACAAGATATAAACAATAGTATGAACAGTTTAAATATTATTATCAATTCATCTTTATCTATACAAGTATATTAATTATAACAAATTATAAATGTACCTTCGATTTGAAGGAAAACAGGAATACAAACTTGACGCAAAAGCAGGATGCCAAGTCAGCGTGTCCAGTACGGGAGTACTGTTCATCTATTTATAGGCACGGGTCGCAGCCCATGCAAAATTACATTCAGGCCCTTTACATTTGATAATAACTCTATAGTAATTTATCAGGGTCTAGATAGCCTTTTCCTCTTTAAGTCGGTTTCTTTTTTTTCCTGTCATCATGCCGAAGCTCCTTTGCGCACAGCTTCGGCTCTGCGCCACCATTCATACTCTTCACGCTTTGGTTTTGATTTATGTCCGAATGTACCTGTTTACACATTATACTCCAGAAACATAGTTAAATCGTGTTTTTGAGGACCTTCGGAAGCCGAAGGCCCCCAACACAGGACTAGGGGTTTTCTATTTTTTCTCTACTATTTAACTTGCATGGAGCCTAACAAAATTTATTTGACCACATTTGAATACCTATTTCACAAGTTATGAATTTTTAAAACTATCTGCAGGATTAATAAAGGATTTTGTTTAAACGTAAAGGGATAAATGGTTTGCATCTGGGTCCCTGGTTATATTTTCCCTTTTCTCTCACACATAAGCCCTCGGCGTACTATTCAACTGAGCCAATGACTTTATGGTTAGCCCCCTGGGTTTTTAAAGTATCGAACCCGCGATCCTTCTCTCAGCTAAAACAATGGCCAGAGGAGAAAAGACATGGCGACGCAGCTCGACGCCGGCGGTAGCGGTTCTAGAAGAGGGTGGGGAAAACACAGGAGGTTACGGCGAACATGTCTACGTCTCCCGATGGTCGGAGCTTGACGATGGTGAGTGTTCTGGCTAGTTGGCGGTGGTAGAGCTCAATTCCACCAGTCATCAAGCTTTATGGAAGGTTGGTGAGGTGATCCTCTGGAGGAATTGGACCAAGGCGAGTTGTGGAGGTGGGTCCACATTCACCGGCGAAATCTCGAACTCCGGTGATGGTGATTTCACTAGTTCGATGAAGCAGAGCTCCAACTCGAGCCTTAGAAAGCTCTATGGGACTCTGGGGAAACTGGTGGCAGGTTTGGTTAGGGTGGAACGTAGCTGGGTGCAGCGGTTCATCGTCACCGGCTCTGGTCAACGATGGTGGGCGGTGATGCTCCCTGCTCCGGTAAAACTCTGGTGAAGGTGCTCAGCTATGGGCTCGGGGAAAACGCATAGAGTGCAACTGAGGGTCGGGTCGACTTTATAGGCACGAACGTGTGCGCGACGCTGCGATGTCCGGCTGTGTCGTAGGGCACAGGCGCGAGCACAGTTTGGTGCACGCGGAGCAGCCAATAGCGTGCTCTGCGGCTCAGGTCTGCGGTCGAATAGGTGGGCCTGATATGTTTAGTCACTTTCGAACGCCCATAGGTTGCAAACCTAAGCGAATTTAGGCAAAATTCGTTTACATGATTTCTTCTCCTCTCTACATTCTGTCTTTTTGGTGCAGTGTCCAAAGAGTTTTGTGCCAGGGATAAGGAGAAATGTCATCCCTAAGTTTGGTTTGTCTGAGTGGTAGACCCGAGAGAAAATCCTTGTTTCGTCTTGTCAAATCTTCAAGTTCCAATGCCATCTTCTGATATGTGTTTGGGTTAGTAATTAGGCACGTCTTTGTCAATTGGAGTCATTAGTTTTGAGATTTGTCGCTAATGGAACACATTTAGTTTCAAGGAGAGGGGCTGAATGTAACACCCTAGGTGTTACTCAGGGTTACTACTCTACACCCACCCCTTTGATAGATTATCACATGTGGTTTAGTTAAGCCTAAAATAACCAAAACTTAGCAACCAAATGGTCAGCTAGTGTTTATTATCCTAAGATGCCTACCTTAACCTTATGGTGCATATAACAGAGAGGAAAGTTTCTAAAACCTTAAGTCTATTCACGTGGGACATATGAAGCAATGCAGAAAACAGGTAAAAAGACAACAAGGATAACATTACCATGAGTTGGGCTAATTATACAAGTTGAAGATTACCAAAATACCTACTAAAGATAGTAAGGAAGTTTCCCCAAAATGAATCTAAAACAGCCCCAAATTGGATGCTCAATTAGGGAACTTAAAGGGAGAAATCAACATTTTCTCCAAGTCTTCTTCAACCCATTATCAAAGATCAACCGTGTTCACCTAGCTCCTAAAATCAAAACCAAATGGTCCAATGGACAAAGTGGCGCCTAAATACCATAGACACACCGTGGTGAAGTTTGAAACCAAACCAAAACCGTCTGACACGCTTTGGCCTGGTTTTTATCGCGACCCGAGCCGAGTGACAGACCCGACTTGACACAAGCTTTTCTCCTCACCCTAAGCATATCTACGCTCGAGACTCACATAGAAAGATAGGATTTGGAGCATGGAAGAGACCTTACACGCGATCTTTGCCAAGATACACACGTTAGGGTAGCTAAACAGATGCTTGGACATGGGCAGAAGCAAACCTCCACGTGTTCGACCTCGGCTGGCACTCGGGAACGCGCTCTGACAGCGCCCGCACACGGCATGAGCTTTGGTCGGCTCGATCGCGCGCCTAGCCCCACGCCCGTGACCACACCTTTGCCTATAAGAAGCCCTAGCCCCTCGGCTTTGCCCTTCCGCATGCCTCACACCCTTGCCAACGACTGAACGTCGGTGATCGCTAGGAAACCGAGCGCGGCGCCGCCCGCAAGCTCTCCAAAGCCTCGGCCACCGTAGCCCGGCCATCCCAGCCTATCTCCACCCAGTCTAGCTTCACGACCAGCTTCCCCAGAGGCAAGTGAAGCTTCCCAAACACTCAGACCAAGCATCACTTCGCTTGAGACGCCGAATCACCTCACCGGACTTCTTTCACTTGCCGATTTTCATGGTCTAGGTAATCTAGCCACCCGTTCGTCGATTCCTTGCACACACACACTCCCTGCCACTCAGTGAAGCTCCCTGTGTGGTCTAATTGAACTCTACCGCCGTGGTTTGGCTGGTATAGACGTCGTCGACGAGCTCCGTCGCCTGAGTCCGTGGCCAGACTGACTCCGGTCACCACTGACGCCGACCTGCACATCGACGTGACCGCCAGAGACTCCCCAATCTCACTCGACCCTTCACCAAAAAATAAGGAGTGACAATGGAAAGGAATTTAACAACACCAATATTCATGGGCACTGTGATGAAATTAGGATCAAGCATGAAGTTTCTGCAACATATACACCTCAACAAAATAGAGTTGTTGAAAGAAAGAATAGAACTTTGATCACTCTTGCAAGAACAATGATTGATGAGTATAACACACCGAAGAGGTTTTGGGCTAAAGCTGTCAACACTGCATGCTATGCATCAAATAGACTATTTCCTCATAGGCTACTTGAGAAGACTCCCTATGAACTGCTAAATAGGAAAAAGCCAAATGTCTCATTTTGGGTGTTTGGATGCAAATGTTACATCTACAAGAAACACCATCACCTAGGGAAGTTTCAAACACGTTGTGATATTGGTTTCATACTTGGTTATTCATCAAAATCCAAAGCATATCAAGTATTCAATCATACCACTGGCGTGGTGGAAGAAACATATGATGTGGAATTTGATGAGACTAATGGCTCCCAAGGAGCACTTGAAAATCTTGATGTAGGTGATGAACCACTTAGGGAAGCCATGAAGAATATGCTAATTGGAGCTATCAAACCAAAAGAAGATGAAGAAAAAGTGCAAAATATCGACAGACCTTCTTCATCAAATGTATCGCATGATGATGAAAAAGATGAGAGACATGCAAATGAAGATACATTTGTCTCTCATGAACAAGCAAGGGTACAAGCTGAAGATGTTGATGCTCCAAAATCTTCTTCCCAAGTGGTTGACAAGAGGAACTCATCACTACTACAAGCACATCCACAAGATCTAATCATTAGGAGTTCTTCACAAGGGGTTATTACTCGTTCTCAAAGATATGCTTCATTTATTGAACATCACTCTTTTGTTTCTTGTGTTGAGCCTACATGTATAGATGAGGCGTTACAGGATCTCGACTGGGTGAATGCCATACATAAAGAACTAAACAACTTCACCCGGAATCAAGTTTGGACCCTGGAGAAGCCTCCACAAGATGCAAGAGTCATTAGAACAAAATGGGTGTTCCGAAACAAACAAGATGATCAAGGTGTAATTGTGCGGAACAAGGCAATGCTTGTTGCAAAGGGGTTCTCTCAAGTTGAAGGTTTAGATTTTGGAGAGACATTTGCACCGGTTGCTTGACTTGAAGCTATATGTATCCTTCTTGCATATGCATCCTGCTATGACATAAAACTTTACCAAATAGATGTAAAAAGTGCATTTTTAAATGGCTTCATAAATGAACTAGTACATGTTAAGAAACCACCTGGGTTTGAAGACCCTAAATATCCTAATCATGCTTATAGGTTGTCCAAGGCGCTATACGGTCTAAAGCAAGCTGCAAGGGCTTGGTATGAGCGTCTTCGCGACTTCCTCATTGAGAAGGGCTTCAAGATTGGGACCATCAACACAACTCTATTCACAAAGAAACATAATGATGATATTTTTATTTGTCAAGTTTATGTTGATGATATAATCTTTGGCTCGACAAATGATTGTCATTGCAAGGAATTTGGTGAGTTGATGTCAAAGGAGTTTGAGATGTCAATGATTGATGAGCTAACCTTCTTCCTCGGCTTCTAAGTCAAGCAAATGAAAGATAAGAACTTCCTCTCACAAGAGAAGTACACCAAAGACTTGTTGAAGAGATTCAAAATGGAGAAGTACAAACCAATCAAGACACCCATGCCTACTAATGGACATCTCGACCTAGATGAGGGAGGTAACCCGGTTGATCAAACTCTCTACCATTCTATGATTGGTAGTTTATTGTATCTTACCACATCTAGGCCCGATATCATGTTTAGTGTCTGTATGTGTGCTCGATTTTAAACAAATCCTAAGAAAGTTCATCTTCGTGTTGTTAAAAGAATTCTTAGGTATCTTAAACACACCCCAAGTGTTGGTCTTTGGTATCCCAAAGGAGCTACTTTTGATTTAATTGGCTATTCTGATTCAGATTACGTGGGTTGCAAGATTGATAGGAAAAGTACATCCAAAGGATGCCATTTGCTTGGGAGATCACTAGTTTCATGGACCTCTAAAAAGAAAAACAGTGTTGCCTTGTCAATCGCCAAAGCGGAATACATTGCCACGGGTGCTTGTTGCACACAAATTCTTTATATGAAACAAACTCTTCTAGACTATGGTGTAGTTCTAGAAAAGGTACCTTTGTTGTGTGATAATGAGAATGCTGTTAAATTGCTAATAATCCTATACAACACTCTCGCACCAAGCACATTGATATCCGTCATCACTTTCTTAGATATCATGTTGCTAAAGGAGATATTATATCAGAAGGTGTGAGATCGGAAGATCAATTAGCGGATATTTTCACAAAGCCTTTAGATAAAACCCACTTTTGTATGTTGAGGAATGAGCTAAATATTCTTGATCTTAGAAATTTTACTTAATTATAAAATGGTGATGTCAAGCTTGCATTGCATATTTAAATTTCTTGTATTGCATCTAGGGCTTGTCTAACCTAGTTAAGATAACCGCCAACAAAGCGAGTGAAAAAGCTTAACTCGGGCTCAAACTTGACAAGTTCTAGCTTTTAAGCTTTTGGTACTTAAATTTCATTTACTATGCAATTGTTGGTTTTTAAGATATGCATGTGGTACTACACTTAGGGGGAGTATTCACAACTCAATTCATTCATGAAACCTCTAGTGCAATACCCAAATGCAAAATCTCACAATTTGCATATTTTCTCTAAAAACTATCTAGCCTATGGCACATTATTTTGAAAAATGTGAGAGAATATGTGAGGGTACTAATATCTGTCCCAGTGGGTGTTCTTTTGTGTGCTTATAAGTTGGGATTTGGTTTTGTTCAAAATTTCCTAGAAAAATTCAAAATTTCCTTTGTCTGGGCTCACTGGACAGTCCGGTGTGCACCGGACACTGCACTGTTGTCGGGGACCGTAATTAGAGGTACCTCCAAGGCTCCTAATCTCAGCTGGTAAACCCCCATCAGCACAAAGCTGCAAAGGCCTGATGGGTGCAATTCCGGTTAAGGCTCCGTCCACTCAAGGGACACGATCTCGCCTCACCCGAGCCCAGCCTCGAGCAAGGACCGTAGACCAAGGCAGATTCGCGCCTCGCCCGAGGGTCTCCTCAAGCAACAGACACACCTTCGACTCGCCCGAGGCCCGGTTCGGGCAGGCTTCGCGGAGAAGCAACCTTGGCCAGATCGCCTCGCCAGCTGACCGGATCACAGGAGCATTTAATGCAAGGATCGCCTGACACCTTATCCTGACGCGCGCTCTCCAGTCGACAAGGCCGAAGTGACCGCAGTCATTTCGCCCCTCCACTGACTGACCTGACAGGAAAACAGCGCCGCCTGCGCTGCTCTGACTGCTGTGCCACCCGCCAGGGTGAGGCCGACAGCAGCCAAGTCCAGCCTCGGGCGCCATAGGAATCTCCGCCTCGCCCGACGCTAGGGCTCGGACTCCACCTCGACTCCGGAAAACAGTCTCCGCCTCGCCCGACCCCAGGGCTCGGACTCGACGTTGCCTCGGACGACGATCTCCGCCTCGCCCGACCCTAGGGCTCGGACTCGACCTCGCCTCGGACGATGATCTCCGCCTCGCCCGACCCCAGGGCTCGAACTCGACCTCGACTCCGGACGACGATCTCTGCCTCGCCCGACCCTAGGGCTCGGACTCGACCTCGACTCCGGAAGACGGTCTCCGCCTCGCCCGACCCCAGGGCTCGGACTCAGCCTCAACCTCGGAGGAGTCACCACCTCGCTCGTGCTGACCACGCCACAAGGGGAGGCCATCATTACCCTACCCCTAGCTAGCCCAGGCTACGGGGAACAAGACCGGCGTCCCATCTGGCTCGCCCCGGTAAAAACAAGTAATGATGGCACCCCGCGTGCTCCATGACAACGGTGGTTCTCAGCCCCCTACGGAAGCAAGGATACGTCAGCAAGGATCTGACAGCTGTGCTTCTACAGGGCTCAAGCGCTCCTCCGACGGCCACGACGCCACATGAACAGGGCTCCAACACCTCTCCGACAGCCACGTCGGCACGTACATAGGGCTCTAGCTCCTCTCTGCTAGACACGTTAGCACACTGCTACACCCCCCGTTGTACACCTGGACCCTCTTCTTACGTCTATAAAAGGAAGGTCCAGGGCTCTCATACAAAGGAGGTGGCCGCGCGGGAGAACGGGCAGCCTCACGTCCCCTGTCTCTCTCTCTCTCCCTCGCGAGCGCTTGTAACCCCCTACTGCAAGCGCATCCGCCCTGGGCGCAGGACAACACGAGGCCGCGGGTTCCCCTTACTGTTTTCCCCCCTTGTGTCTCCGTCTCGCGCCGACCCATCTGGGCTGGGACACGCAGCGACAATTTACTTGTCGGTCCAGGGACCCCCCGGGGTCGAAACGCCGACAGTTGGTGCGCCAGGTAGGGGACTGCTGCGTGTTGACGAACAGCTTCCCATCAAGCTCCAGATGGGGAGTCTCCATCAACCTCTCCAACCCGGGACGAAGCTCCGTTTCAGGAGTCTCGAGTTCATGTCCCTCGACGGCAGCTACGACATGATACTCCTTCCTCCGCCACGCGACAACGATAATGGCGGCTGTCAGCCCGCCCGCCGACGGCGGAATCGACGACGTCTTCCCCGTGTGGTGGAAGAACAACATCCGAGTTTGTCCCGTCACCTTCCTCATCGACGGGGAAGGAGGCGGGGCAAGCCAAGCAGGAGGCGGCGCCTCGTCGGCTGTCGAGCGAATCAACGACGCCGGCGCCCCAGCGGGGGACACGTCGGGCATTGACCCCGCGTCTGAGACGAAGACGAGCGTCGTCTCCCCACAACACGCCAACCCCAAGCATACGACGGGCGACGCCAGCACGCTCGTGAAGGACCTGCTGAGCGTTAGCCTTGTACCTGAGATAACGGTGCAGTCCGTCCCCGACGCGACTTCGTCACTGTCCGTCGATCAAGAGGTACTGACCGTTTCACATCCAGTACCTTTTAGATTCAGCTTCGACCCACCAAGCGATCCCACTTCGGTGGACGCCTTCGTAAAGGCATATCCAAACCTTCCAGGGTACCATATGTGGTCAACCTGGGACAGATTGACGGCCGTCTCGACCTACGGGCCCCCGGGTTCCGAGGAAGACGACGAGCCCGACTCTGGTTGGGATTTCTCCGGGCTCGATAACCCCAGTGCCATGCAGGACTTCATGACCGCATGTGACTATTGTCTCTCCGATTGCTCCGATGATAGCCACAGCCTCGGCGACGAGGACTGTGGCCCAAGTCGTGAATGTTTCCACGCCGATCTAGAGGGTCTCGACGAAGGCAACCACCTTGGTATGCCGGAGGACGGCGATCCCTCTAGGCCTGCGCCTCGCGTTGACATCCTTCGGGAGCTAGCTGTGGTCCCAGTCCCTGTGGGGGGTCAGGACACACACCTCGAGCAAATCCGTGAGATGCAGGCCAGGCTCGACGAGGAAGTAGGACAACTTGTGCAGCTCCGGCAGAACATCGGGCAGGAGCGGGCAGGCCGAGCACCGGCCGGAGAAGTGTGTCATCTGGCCCAGGACGTCCAGCACCGCATCGCCGACGATGCCAGGGCAAGGCTACCCCCGGCTTCTAGTGGGGTCAGCCAGAACCTAGCTGCAGCAGCAATGCTACTCCGCGCGATGCCGGAACTATCCACCACCGAGGGGCGGCGTATCCAGGGAGAACTCAAGAATCTCCTGGAGGATGCCGCGGTCCGACGGGCCGAGAGCTCTGCCTCCCGAAGGCAGGGATACCCCCCAGAGCATCGTACCGCGACTTCCCGATTCATGCTGGAAGCCTCGGTCCACACCGGGCGCACGCGGGACACAGCGCCTGCGGCCCCGGGCCGCCTCGGCAACGAGCACCATCGCCGCGATCGTCGAACCCACCTCGACGAGAGGGTGCGCTGAGGCTACCACCCCAGGCGTGGGGGACGCTACGACAGCGGGGAATCTCGGAGCCCTTCGCCCGAACCACCCGGTCCGCAGGCTTTCAGCCGGGCCATACGACGGGCGTCGTTCCCGACCCGGTTCCGGGCCCCGACTACCATCACCAAGTACTCGGGGGAGACGAGGCCGGAACTGTGGCTCGCGGACTACCGACTGGCCTGCCAGCTGGGTGGAACGGACGATGACAACCTCATCATCCGCAACCTCCCCTTGTTCCTCTCCGATGCCGCCCGAGCCTGGCTGGAGCATCTACCTCCTGCGTAGATCTCCAATTGGGACGACCTGGTCAAAGCCTTCGCCGGTAACTTCCAGGGCACATACGTGTGCCCTGGGAACTCCTGGGATCTCCGAAGCTGCCGCCAGCAGCCGGGAGAATCCCTGCGGGACTACATCCGGCGATTCTCGAAGCAGCGCACCGAGCTGCCCAACATCACCGACTCTGATGTCATCGGCGCGTTCCTCGCCGGCACCACTTGCCGCGACCTGGTGAGCAAGCTGGGTCACAAGACTCCCACCAGGGCGACATCGCCACCAAGTTCGCCTCTGGCCAGGAGGCGGTCGAGGCCATCTTCCAGAAGGACAAGCAGCCTCAGGGGCGCCAGCCGGACGACGTCCCCGAGGCATCCGCTCAGCGCGGCGCAAGGAAGAAGGGCAAAAAGAAGTCGCAAGCGAAACGCGACGCCGCCGACGCAGACCTTATTGCCGCCGCCGAGCACAAGAACCCTCGGAAGCCTCTCGGAGGCGCCAACTTGTTCGACAAGATGCTCAAGGAGTCGTGCCCCTATCATTAGGGTCCCGTAAGCACACCCTTGAAGATTGCGTCATGCTTCGGCGCTACTTCCACAAGGCCGGGCCACCGGCGGAAGGTGGCAGGGCCCCCGTCAACAACAAGAAGGAAGCCCACAAGGCAGAGGAGTTCCCCGAGGTCCATGACTGCTTCATGATCTACGGTGGGCGGGTGGCAAACACCTCGGCTCGGCACCGCAAGCAAGAGCGCCGGGAGGTCTGCTCGGTAAAGGTGGCGGCGCCAGTCTATCTAGACTAGTCTGACAAGCCCATCACCTTCGACCAAGATGACCACCCCGACCACGTGCCGAGCCCGGGGAAGTACCCGCTCGTTGTTGATCCCGTCATCGGCAATGTCAGGCTTACCAAGGTCCTCATGGACGGAGGCAGCAGCCTCAACATCATCTACGCCGACACCCTCGGGCTCTTGCAGATCGATCTGTCCTCGATTCGGGCCGACGCGGCGCCCTTTCACGGGATCATTCCCGGGAAGCGCGTCCAGCCCCTTAGACAAGTCGACCTGCCCGTCTGCTTCGGGACTCCCTCCAACTTCCGAAAGGAAACCCTCACGTTCGAGGTGGTCGGGTTCCGAGGAACCTACCACGCAGTGCTGGGGAGACCATGCTATGCCAAGTTCATGGCCGTCCCCAACTACACCTACCTCAAGCTCAAGATGCCGGGCCCCAACGGGGTCATCACCATCGGCCCCACGTACCGACACGCGTACGAATGCGACGTGGAGTGCGTGGAGTACGCCGAGGCCCTCGCCGAATCCGAGGCCCTCATCGCCGACATGGAGAGCCTCCCCAAGGAGGTTCTAGATGCGAAGCGCCACGCCGGCAACTTCGAACCACCAGAGGCAGTTAAGTCCGTCCCTCTCGACCCCAGCAACGACGCCTCCAAGCAGATCCGGATCGGCTCCGAGCTCGACCCCAAATAGGAAGCAGTGCTCGTCGACCTTCTCCACGCGAACGCCGAGGTTTTTGCGTGGAGTCCCTCGGACATGCCTGGCATACCGAGGGATGTCGCCGAGCACTCACTGGATATCCAAGCTAGAGCCCGACCCGTGAAGCAGCCTCTACGCCGATTCGACGAAGAAAAGCGCAGAGCCATAGGCGAGGAGATCCACAAGCTGATGGCTGCAGGGTTCATCAAAGAGGTATTCCATCCTGAATGGCTAGCCAACCCTATGCTTGTGAGAAAGAAAGGTGGGAAATGGCGGATGTGTGTAGACTACACTGGTCTAAACAAAGCATGTCCGAAGGTTCCCTACCCTCTGCCTCGTATCGATCAAATCGTGGATTCCACTTCTGGGTGCGAAACCCTGTCGTTCCTCGATGCCTACTCAAGGTATCACCAAATCAGGATGAAAGAGTCCGACCAGCTCACGACTTTGTTCATCACACCTTTTGGCATGTACTGTTACATTACTATGCCATTCGGTTTGAGGAATGCGGGTGCGACATACCAAAGGTGCATGAACCACATGTTCGGACAGCACATTGGTCGAACGGTCGAGGCCTACGTCGATGACATTGTAGTCAAGATGAGAAAAGCCTCCAACCTCCTCTCTGACCTTGAAACGACATTCAAGTGTCTCAAAGCGAAAGGCGTAAAACTCAATCCCGAGAAGTGTGTCTTCGGAGTCCCCCGAGGCATGCTCCTGGGGTTCATCATCTCCGAGCGGGGCATCGAGGCCAACCCGGAGAAAATCGCGGCCATCACCAACATGGGGCCTATCAAGGACTTGAAAGGAGCACAGAGGGTCATGGGATGCCTTGCGGCTCTGAGCCGCTTCATCTCGCGCCTCGGCGAAAGAGGCCTGCCCCTGTATCGCCTCTTAAGGAAGACCGAGCGCTTCACATGGACCCCCGAGGCCGAGGAAGCCCTCGGGAACTTGAAGGCGCTCCTTGCAAGCGCGCCCATCCTGGTGCCCCCCGCTGCCGGAGAAGCCCTCTTGATCTACATCGCTGCTACCTCTCAGGTGGTCAGCGTCGTGATCGTGGTCGAGAGACGAGAAGAAGGGCATGCACTGCCCGTCCAGAGGCCGGTCTACTTCATCAGTGAGGTATTGTCCGAGACCAAAATCCGCTACCCACAAATTCAGAAGCTGCTGTACGCGGTGATTCTGACACGGCGAAAGTTGCGACACTACTTCGAGTCTCATCCGGTGACTGTGGTGTCATCCTTCCCCCTGGGGGAGATCATCCAGTGCCGAGAGGCCTCGGGTAGGATTGCAAAGTGGGCGGTGGAGATCATGGGCGAGACAATCTCGTTTGCCCCTCGGAAGGCCATCAAGTCCCAAGTCTTGGCGGACTTTGTGGCTGAATGGGTCGACACCCAGCTTCCAACAGCTCCGATCCAACCGGAACTTTGGACCATGTTTTTCGACGGGTCACTGATGAAAACAGAAGCGGGCGCGGGCCTGCTCTTCATCTCACCCCTCGGAAAGCACCTCCGCTACGTGCTGCGCCTCCATTTCCCGACGTCCAACAACGTGGCCGAGTATGAGGCTCTGGTTAACAGGTTGCACATCGCCATCGAGCTAGGGGTCCGACGCCTCGACGCTCGTGGCGACTCGCAGCTTGTCATCGACCAAGTCATGAAGAACTCCCACTGCCGCGACCCAAAGATGGAAGCCTACTGCGACGAGGTTCGGCGCCTGGAGGACAAGTTCTACGGGCTCGAGCTCAACCACGTCGCTCGACGATACAATGAGACTACGGACGAGCTGGCTAAGATAGCCTCAGGGCGGAAAACGGTTCCTCCGGACGTCTTCTCCCGAGACCTACATCAACCCTCCGTCAAGACCGACGACACGCCCGAGCCCGAGAAGGCCTCGGCTCTGCTCGAGGCGCCCTTGGCCCAGCCCGAGGCACCCTCAGCTCAGTCCCAGGCAGCCTCGGACCCGCCCAAGGCACCCTCGGCCCCTGAGGGTGAGGCACTGCGCATCGAGGAAGAGCGGAATGGGGTCACGCCTAATCGAAACTGGCAGACCCCATACCTGCAATATCTCCACCGAGGAGAGCTACCCCTCGACAGAGCCGAAGCTTGACGACTGGCGCGACGCGCCAAGTCGTTCGTCTTGCTGGGTGACGAAAAGGAGCTCTACCACCGCAGCCCCTCAGGCATCCTCCAACGATGCATATCCACCGCCGAAGGTCAGAAGTTATTGCAAGAAATACACTCGGGGGCTTGCGGTCACCACGCAGCACCCCAGGCCCTCGTGGGAAACGCCTTCCGACAGGGTTTCTACTGGCCAACTGCGGTGGCCGACACCACTAGGATTGTACGCACCTACCAAGGGTGTCAATTCTACGCAAGGCAGACCCACCTGCCCGCTCAGGCTCTGCAAACAATACCCATCACCTGGCCGTTTGCTGTGTGGGGTCTGGACCTCGTCGGTCCCTTGCAGAAGGCACCCGGGGGCTTCACGCACCTGCTGGTCGCCATCGACTGGATCGAGGTCCGACCCCTAAACAGCATCAGGTCTGAACAGGCGGTGGCGTTCTTCACCAACATCATCCATCGCTTCGGGGTCCCGAACTCCATCATCACCGACAACGGCACCCAGTTCACTGGCAGAAAGTTCCTGGACTTCTGTGAGGACCACCACATCCGGGTGGACTGGGCCGCCGTAGCTCACCCCATGACGAATGGGCAGGTAGAGCGTGCCAACGGCATGATTCTACAGGGGCTCAAGCCGAGGATCTACAACGACCTCAACAAGTTCGGCAGGCGGTGGATGAAGGAACTCCCCTCGGTGGTCTAGAGTCTGAGGACGACGCCAAGCCGAGCCATGGGCTTCACGCCGTTTTTTCTAGTCTATGGGGCCGAGGCTATCTTGCCAATAGACTTAGAATACGGCTCCCCGATGACGAGGGCATACGACGACCGAAGCAACCAGACAAACTGAGAAGACTCACTTGACCAGCTGGAAGAGGCTCGGGACATGGCCTTACTACACTCGGCGCGGTATCAGCAGTCCCTACGATGCTACCACGCCTGAGGGGTTCGGTCCCAAGACCTCCAGGTGGGCGACTTGGTGCTTCGGCTACGACAAGACGCCCGAGGGCGCCACAAGCTCACGCCTCCCTGGGAAGGGCCATTCATCATCGCCAAGATTCTGAAGCCCAGAACATACAAGCTGGTCAACAGTCAAGGCGAGGTCTACAGCAACGCTTGGAACATCCGACAGCTACGTCGCTTCTACCCTTAAGATGTTTTCAAGTCGTTCATATACCTCGTTCACATACACAAGCAAAGTCTAACCTTCAAGGAAGGGTCAGCCTTGCCTCGGCAAAGCCCGACCCTCCCTCGGGGGCTAGAAGGGGGGAACCCCCTCTGCGTCAAAATTTTCCTCGGAAAAAGCCTTTCTGCCAGAACATCTTTCGTGCTTTTCGACTACTTCGATAGTGGAAACCTGAAAACGACGGAGTACATGTAAGCAGGCAAGGCCGACCGAGCCGAGGGACTCCTACGCCTCCAGGATACGGATACCTCACTCATCACCTTCTGCGATAAGTAACTCACGCTCGGATAAGGGATTTCGCCGTCCGAACAAGTCTTAACGCTCGAAAACTTTCTTGGCCGAAACGATTTTTCGTGCCATCTCGACTATATCGATAACAGAATCCTACGGATGAGTAAGAGTACACGTAAGCAGGCAAGGCCGACCGAGCCGAGGGACTCCTACGCCCTCGGGATACGGATACCTCACTCATCACCTTCTGCAATAAGTAACTCACGCTCGGATGAACGATTCTGTTACCAACGAACAAGTCCTAATACTCGAAACAAGGGGAAAAGAAACGCAGCTTTACAACATGACGACAGTATGTTTTGGCCTCGGCGGCCACAAAAATCATACGCACGCTACAGACAAACTATCCCTGCAGGTTCAGACGTCAGCAGGGGGAGCAGCAGCACCCTCGGCATCGACTCCACCTTCGGCGGAATCTGACCCGGACTCGGACAACAACATGGTCGGAGGATCTCCGACTCGAAGGAAGATGTCAGCACCGCGCTTGGGCCATCATCACCAGGGTCTCCTCCGGGAACCCGGCCCAAGCAGACGGCAGGACCGGCCGCTCCGTAGCCTCAGCCAGCTGTCCCCTGAGGACACCAGCCTGGCTCATGGCCTCGGCAGCCCGACTCCGGGGTTGGTCCCGCCAGTGGACGACCTGGCCAGGTCCCAGCCGCCACTGCGACGCCTCATCGGCCTGGGAAGTCCCCTACTCCCGGGCCGACGAAGTTTCTTCTCCAGCCAACTCCGCCTCTGTCCATGCTGACACCGCTGCCTCCGGCTTCGGCTCATCGTAGAGCAGTCGAGGTTTCCTTCACTAAGCAAGAGGAGCCTCGAGCGGCAAGGCCGACCGAGCCGAGGGACTCCTACGCCTCCGGGATATGGATACCTCACTCGTCACCTTCCGCACAGGGCAACTCACCCTTGGTTAAGCGGTCCAGCTAGCTGACAGGTGAGTCCTGGTGCACGAAATGGAGAAGAAACATGGCTTTACGCCCAAATACACAAATGTTCAGGCCCCGATAGCCGCAATGAACATACGCCAGCACTCAAGGTGCCATTACAAACGGGACTCCGGTTCCGTTCCCGCGGGTACGAACAACCTCCATACCAGGAGGCCCGCGGGACGACGAACTCCAAGCGGCTCACCGCCGCCCGCTCCGACAACAGCGACAACGACCTCCGCTCCGGGCGGCCAAACAGCAGCAGCGATGACCTCAGGGCAGACGCAGCTGCGAGAAGGCCCTCGCCCACGTCTCCACTCGAGGGGCGAGGACAAGCTATCAAAGCCAAAGAGCCGAAGGCCCGAAGCGCAGATGGCACCGGCGATCTTGTCGGCGATGAGGACTTATCCAGCCACCTGTCCACCGGCAGTTCCCCATTCAAGTCCTCCCGGACGGGCAAGCACCGACCCCGCGCGAAGGCGTCGTGCCAGAGCAAGGGCAGGACAGCCCAAGAACACGAACGCCGCGCTAGCAGCGCGGGACGTCTTGGGCGGCCCCCCGGTGTGCGTGGCGCAACAGCCGCCCGTACGACGGGCAGATAGCCGCACTCCGCCTAGCGGTGGAGGTGGCACCGAAAGCCGTGCCAGAGCCAGCTGAGCCAGCGAACCAGGCGTGCTGGAGCTGACGACGCTTGCGGCCGCTCGGCCACGCGTTGTCGGAGTTCGCCCCTTCCGCTAAGCCGGTGAGCGCCCTCTCCCATGAATGCTGAAGGAGGAGGTGGCCCGCCGGCCCGTACGGGAGAGCTCCGGCTCAGCTCACCCTCCGCCCCAGCAAGGATGACGAAGATCCTTGAAGCTGAGGGTGGGGCAGAGGCCGCAGCCTGGCTTGCTTCTCCCCACCATCGAACTGGTGGTCACTGTCTTGGGTGCCCATCGGCGAGGGGATGCAGCCGGGCTGCACGACGAAAATCCTTGAAGTCGAGCGATGGCTGAAAGGTACTAACCTCCACGAGGTTGCGCTCTTTCCACAACAAAGAGCAAGACAATGCGGGCATTCCCCATCCGGGGGCTCGGAAGGTGGAAGGACGCGACGCATGAGGAAAGTGCAAAGGCATGGCTACCACCTAGGAGGTTGGTCCCTTTTTAAAGGCGACTCTCCCCCCTTGCATCCTCAGCCGTCACGGACTGAGTCTTCACCAACACGCTCTAAGGTCCTCCCCCTACGACACAGGGGCTGGGCCCCACGCGACATGCAAGCTGCCCCGAGACAGAAGGAGCCAAACCGCCGTGCGCGGAGCGTGTAACCACCCAGCGGTTACAAGCATTCCTCCATCTTCGCCCAAACCAGCGGGTGAAAGGGCGGACCGCCATGCAGGCGGCATGCAACTGCACCAAGGGGGCGCACCCTTTCGACTTCGACGCATCCAACATGGAGGCCCAGGCCCACACGTCATGTAACCGACGCGCCGGCTACTACGTGCAAAAAACTGCAGCACCACCTGCATTAGCGCCGCGCCTTCTCGACTACGGAACCGGTGCCGCGACTCAAGGCAACCCTACGCACGGCCTAGCAGTGCCAACCAGGCACGCCGGTCACGGGTCAGTCAGCCGCGGGAGAAGGCGCGACGGTCAATATGGCCAGAAGTGGGCCGGCAGTAATGGCGGCGGCAGGCGGGCGGGAACAGCAGTCAAATCATCTGCAGGCTCACGTCCCCTCCTGGAACAGCGAGAGAGCTCTCTCCCATGGCGTGAAGACGACGCGCCCGTGTTCCGTTCCTCGAACAGCTCGCGCATGCACAACGGCTGCCCCGTGAACCACTCGTCCTGTCGCATTAACTCTGAGGCAGGACAGGCGACACCTTTGGCAGGCGAAGCGGGAGACGCTTCACCTCCGCCGTAATGACCGCGTCAAAAAAGGTGCGCCACGTCGTTCAATTTCGTATCCTTTTCCTCTTCCCCTTTCTCTCTCTTGCTACAGGGATCGGGAAAGGGGATACTCCGAAAGGGATCCTTCTCCGCGAAGGAAGCGGACCCCGAGCCCCCCTACTGATCAGAGGTTCGAAGGCTGGCCCTTCGGAAGGGTTCGACAGCCGCCTCAGAGCACTCGGGCTCCGCGCCCACTACTGGTCAGAGGTTCGAAGGCTGGCCCCTCGGAAGGGTTCGACAGCCGCCTTAGGCCACTTGGGCTCCGCGCCCACTACTGATCAGGGGTTCGTAAGCTGGCCCCCCGACGGGTTCGACAGTCGCCCCAGAGCACGCAGAGTGAGGGGTGACTCTTGGTATATTCGATACATAACCAAGGCTTGGGCTACGCTCCCGAGGTACCCTAGGACATTTCCGAGACCAGCAGGAGCGATTTTGTAACGGAATCCCATCAGAGGGAGGCATCGAGCCCTCGGACCCTATCGAATGGGACCGGGTTCGGCAAATCACCTGCAGGTACTTTTGGAGCGCGCCTCTGGGCCACTAGCCGACCCTTATCGAACGGGGCACGGGCGTCCACTCGGATCACCCGTTAGCAACTCACTAGAGACACCATGTTCGGCGCCCTCCGAGGGCAACATGGCGCTTTCCCCCTCCTCCTTGCGGAAAGGCGACGCAGGGGCGTATGAAAAAAGTCGAGTCTGCCCTTGACCGTCCTCTCGCCCTGTGTAGAGGCTCAGGGGCTGCTCTCGCAAACCCGGCTCCGGCCAAACTGTTGACAGCGTCAACATACCAGCCCGAGAGCTCGGAACCTGACTATGCACCCGGGCAACGACCAGTTCACATGAGGGAACAACCAGACCGGCCGAGCCATCACGAAAGGCATTAAGACCTTGAAGGAGTCAAACCACTCCTCCGAGGCCTCGGGGGCTACACCCGGCGGGTGCGCTCGCGCGCACCCACCGGAACAAAATGCAACCGAGAAAGGCCGGTCCCCTTGCAAAAAAGTGAGACAAAGCCTCCAAGCGAGTACCCGCACTCCCTTTGAGGCTTGGGGGCTACTGTCGGGGACCGTAATTAGGGGTACCCCTAAGGCTCCTAATCTCAGCTGGTAAACCCCCATCAGCACAAAGCTGCAAAGGCCTGATGGGCGCAATTCCGGTTAAGGCTCCGTCCACTCAAGGGACACGATCTCGCCTCACCCGAGCCCAGCCTCGAGCAAGGACCATAGACCAAGGCAGATTCACGCCTCGCCAGAGGGTCTCCTCAAGCAATGGACACACCTTCGACTCGCCCGAGGCCCGGTTCGGGCAGGCTTCGCGGAGAAGCAACCTTGGCCAGATCGCCTCACCAGCCGACCGGATCGTAGGAGCATTTAATGCAAGGATCGCTTGACACCTTATCCTGACGCGCGCTCTCCAATCGACAAGGCCGAAGTGACCGCAGTCATTTCGCCCCTCCACTGACTGACCTGACAAGAAAACAGCGCCGCCTGCGCTGCTCCGACTGCTGTGCCACCCGCCAGGGTGAGGCTGACAGCAGCCAAGTCCAGCCTCGGGCGCCATAGGAATCTCCGCCTCGCATGACCCCAGGGCTCGGACTCCACCTCGACTCTGGAAGATAGTCTCCGCCTCGCCCGATCCCAGGGCTCGGACTCGACCTCGCCTCGGACGACGATCTCCGCCTCGCCCGACCCCAGGGCTCGGACTCGACCTCGCCTCGGACGACGATCTCCGCCTCGCCCGACCCCAGGGCTCGGACTCGACCTCGCCTCGGACGACGATCTCCGCCTCGCCCGACCCCAGGGCTCGGACTCGACCCCGACTCCGAACGATGATCTCCGCCTCGCCTGACCCCAGGGCTCGAACTCGACCTTGACTCCGGAAGACGGTCTCCGCCTCGCCCGACCCCAGGGCTCGGACTCAGCCTCGACCTCGAAGGAGTCACCACCTCGCTCGTGCCGACCACGCCACAAGGGGAGGCCATCATTACCCTACCCCTAGCTAGCCTAGGCTACGGGGAACAAGACCGGCACCCCATCTAGCTCGCCCCGGTAAAACAAGTAATGATGGCACCCCGCGTGCTCCATGACAACGGTGGTTCTCAGCCCCCTACAGAAGCAAGGATACGTCAGCAAGGATCCGACAGCCCCGACAGCTGTGCTTCTACAGGGCTCAAGCGCTCCTCCGACGGCCACAATGCCACATGAACAGGGCTCGAACACCTCTCCGACAGCCACGTCGGCACGTACATAGGGCTCTAGCTCCTCTCTGCTAGACACGTTAGCACACTGCTACACCCCCCGTTGTACACCTGGACCTCTCCTTACGTCTATAAAAGAAAGGTCCAGGGCTCTCATACAAAGGAGGTGGCCACGCGGGAGAACGGGCAGCCTCACGCCCCCTGTCTCTCTCTCTCCATCGCGAGCGCTTGTAACCCCCTACTGCAAGCGCATCCGCTCTGGACGCAGGACAACACGAGGCCGCGGGTTCCCCTTACTGTTTTCCCCCCTTGTGTCTCCGTCTCACGCCGACCCATCTAGGCTAGGACACGCAGTGACAATTTACTCATCGGTCCAGGGACCCCCCTGGGTCGAAACGCTGACAACTGTGCACTGTCCGGTGCACCGGCTGGGCGCGCATAGATCTTCTACTGTGTTGCCCTGTCCGGTGGTTCACCGGACAGTCCCTGTGCGCTATCCGATGTGCACCGGACATGCACTATAGACTGTCCGGTGTGCCCATAACCAGTTTTTGAAAAACCTTTCCTCGCCTGAGCCAGTGTCTAGGCTCACATTTCTCTCGCACTCTCTGTCTCTTTGTGGCGAGCTCTTTGCTCCCCGTCCTTGCCCCCACCAGCAGCGATCGCCGACGGTCGTGCTTTGGCATGCTGCTACAGCCTGTGCTCGTGTTCCCCTCTCCTCTGATGAGCTTCCTCCCCCCTCTCTTCTCTCCGTTTTCCTCCAGTGAGAAGTTCTCACCTCTCTCTCCCACCCCTTTTGAAAATCTTCAATCCTTTGTGAAATTAATGAATCCGAGTGTGTTTGAGTGTCGATAGTACACTATCAAGCTCTGTTGGGGGTATGCTTCGTAGCCGAAGACCCTAAAGAAAGAGAACACCTTCGGCAGACACTCTCAGGAGCAAGCGCCGAAGCTATTACTTAGAGAGCTTCGACACAATGATAGATCTTAAGATGAAGGACCGAACCGACTTAAAGATGGATTGACTCAAAGACCCATGATGTTTGTGTCATTATTGTAATCAATTGTAAAGGGCTTAAATGTAATTTTACGCAGGTTGCACCCTGTGCCTATAAATAGGTGAACAGTACCCCGGCACTGTTCACATGATCCTGTAATCACTGGCACATTACGCTTGAATTATTGCTTTCCACCAAGGCAAAGGTATAATTGTGCCCAAATATTATGTTTTAATACTCATATATTCATATAATAAAATATGTGAATATATTTTATACTTTATATTTCATTTCTCATTGTTTGTTGTTTTACAAGTATGATTACGAAGGTGAAATCTTCGTAATATTTTACTCTTGACCTTCGTCTGAAGCTCATTAAATCCTTGGGGAGATAATGCTTCAGCGGACGAAGGGCATTTATACTTAACATTTTTGTGTTGCCTTGTTCTTAATTCATAGCATTTGAGAACAAGTCCCCAACATTGGTGCCCACCTCCGGTGAACTCACTTCCACTTTTCTGAGCTGATGGCTTCGTTCAACAACCAAGCCGGAGCTGCTTCGGCTCCGAAGCTGGTACTCCTGATAACATGCGGTTCAAGCTCAGAGCCAGTCAACAAGAAGCAGAAGAAGGAGGCACAGAGAAGGGTACAACATGTCAGGGTGCAAGGACCCTTCATCAAGTCAAGATGGTCCCACATCCCGATTACCTTCTCCCAAGAGGATCTTCAGCTCAAGGATTACCCTCACAACGATGCTATGGTTATTTCTTGTGTTATCAAAGGATTTCTGGTCCACAATGTTTTGGTTGACACTGGCAGTGCAGCGGATATTATATTTGCTAAGGCCTTCAGACAGATGCAAGAGCCCGAAGATAAAATCCATGATGCTACACATCCCCTTTGTGGCTTCGGAGGAAGGCAGATTGTAGCACTTGGCAAGATCACGCTGCCAGTAACCTTCAGATTAATCAACAATACAAGGACTGAGCAAGTTGTGTTTGATATTGTTGACATGGAGTACCCTTACAACGCAATCATTGGACGTGGTACTCTCAATGCGTTCGAATCAATTCATCACCCAACATATCTTTGCATGAAGATACCTTCGGATCAAGGGCCTATTGCTATTCATGGAAGTCAGTAAGCTGCCAGAAAGGCCGAAGGAAATTGGACAGATTCAAAAGCAATTCATAACATAGTGTTAGAAATATGCCCTAGAGATAATCATAGAGATGAGCATATTTCTTTGTATCCATGATATATATATTGCTTAATTGAATATCCATGGAAGGCACCTTGTATTGATTAGCAATTATGTGAATTGTTTATGAGATTCTTTACTTATATGGTTATTCTAAATGATGTCCCTAGTCAGAGTCGATGACTAGCACATGTATTAGTTGATGACTACATTTCACAAGTCATGAACATGGAGATGTTAAACTAATAATGTGGGCGCATGTATGACATGAGGCTGGACCGACCCAACGTGAGATATTGTAATATAGTTCTTTTTTTGCAACATGAATACTATATCCTTAGACTTGAGATTGTCGCATGTTCTCAAGATGTGAATTGACTTACTTAGGGACTATCAAACGCTATTCCGTAACTGGGTAGTTATAAAGGTAGTTTTGGGTTTGTTAGGAAGCATGCTGTGAGGCATGGTCAGTCAAGATGGAATTTGTCCCTCTCTTTGTGAGAGAGATACCTCTGGGCCCCTCGAGTGATTGGATCAAGAAATGCATGGCCGTGCTAGGGTTAAGAGTTAACCATTGAAAGGATTCCAATTCACAGTATCGAGAAAGAGAGGTCAGCTTAGAGCCAGACCAAATATCGTGAGACAAAGGGAACAATATGTACGTAATGTTGCAATGGTTCGTCTGATATGGTCTTTACGTGCGCATAGGAGTTGACATGTCTTGCTAGAGGCCGCTGTCAATTATTGGGCCAAGTAAGAGTACTCGGACTATGTCTATTTGTACGTGAAACTATAGGGTCACACACTTAAGGGGAAGGAAGCCTAACTCGGATTAGATCCGAAATTAGACTGGGCTTTAGGGTTACTGATGGGCCTCGGTGTCAGAAGCCCACCATAACGCCTATATAATGAGGGGCGGGGGCGCGGTTAGGCTAACCCTAATTCGCCACCAGAAAACGAGTAGCCGCTCGCCTCTTGCCCTCGCCAAGCCACCGTCACGAACCTAGCAGTTCAGTACGCGGCGCTTCCTCCCTGTACGTGTGGATACCTCGGAGGTGCTGCATCTGGAGCACTAGGATGAACCGTGCAAGGACGTGAAGGACGCCGACGACTGTACGGCACTGCTCGACGCGTTCGTCTACATCGAGACGTCTTCCGCTGCTCTGCGCGTCTAGTGGTAATTCCATGACCTATAACCGCAGTAGTTCTTGGTTTTATGGGGTTGAAAATTTTGCTTTGTGCTAGCGTAGCCTCCCCGTAATCCTTCAGTGGTATCGGAGCTAGGTTCTGCGTTGTTTTAGGTCTAGATCTAGGTTCATGAGATGGATCTACTTGATGCACGGTTTGATTAGATCAATTGGTTATAAAGGGTTGAAGTAGATTACATCAGATATGACTGAAGAGATTAGTTCGTCCTTCTCTATTATGTGCGCGACTTGCCCCTACCGGCTGGAGTCACCATCGGGGCTAACTGCGTACACAACCAGCAGATTGACGTAACAGATCGACGTCATGAGTGTAATCTTCTTCGGGTCGAAAGTCTCGGATTTGGGTTGATTTGATCAACCGCATGAGATTTTCAATGGAATTTCCATACATACGATGCATGGGACCGCCGTGGCTATTTGCTGTAGTGGCGAACATATAGAAACGTGTTTGTCTAACCTGTTTTTGCAGGACATCTTGTGATCGGTATGGCTATTGTGTGTATATGATGCATATTAATGAATTATTCATGACCTGCGTGTCGTGACCAGGGCAATACGGCTGGAGCCACATGTATTGTCCAAAATTTAATGTAATGACCTGCGTGTCAACATGTGATGATCCAAAGCGTATATGTAATTTGTTTACCGGCATACGTTAGATAGGTCTTGAAGGACTCATCACCTGAAGGATGGCATACCTATGTCATGGAGATGGAGATCATCGTGATGGACAGATTATTGGAGATGGAGATCACCATGTGACAGCAAGCCATACTGAATCACAACTATTGTGTGAATGCCATTCTTAATGTTCTACTTGTTCATATTGCATATATGTCCTTGCGTGCGATGATATAAGTAGGACGATCCCTCATAAATGTTTAAGCTTAAATGTCTCTCCAAACCTTGCACTATCATAAGTCTTGTACAATTGGTGGTGGGTCTATGAAATTAGGGTGCCACCAGTTTTCCTTGACTAGATAGGTTTGTATCGGATACGAACTGCAGAAAGGGTTGGTTAACTTAAACAAAGTCAGCTTAATGGTTAAGGACTTTGGGGCATAAGGTTGGGAGCTGAGACATAGAGATGTCACCCAACAACAGGAGTCATATATATGATATGATTAGCAAGGAGTTGCTTACCGATCTACCTTGTCTTCTAGCGGTGATGCTAAAGCTCACTAGTAGACTTGTTAGTTGTGGGTTCTGAATCACTAAGTATCAATCGACGAATATTGATTTTAGTGGGAGTAGACTATTAAATGTTTAATATGATTTACTCTGTCATGGATATTTTTGTCTTAGTATTTTGCATTATTTTGTTGTAGATAAATGGCACCTAGCACACCAACATTTACTTTGCGAACAAACTATACGGATTGGATCCGTAACCTGAGAATTGTTCTCAGGGCTGAAAAAAAGGAAGACGTTCTAGACACCCCACTGCCAGAGGATCCTGGTGAAAATGCAACTGCTGCAGCTAAAACCGCTTACAAGAAAGCAGTGGATGCTAATCTTGAAATGAGTTGACTAATGCTTGCTTGCATGGAGCCTGAGCTACAGATGCAGTTTGAGACAAACCATGAGGCGCACGATATGATCGTGGCGCTCAAGGATATGTTCCAGACTCAGGCTAGGACTGAAAGGTTCAATGTGTCCAAAGCCTTTCTGGAATGCAAGCTAGCAGAAGGCGCAGCAGTTGGGCCACACGTAATCAAAATGGTTGGTTACAGTCAGAGGTTGGAGAAGCTAGGCTTCCCAATAAGCCAAGAGTTGGCCACTGACTTCATTTTGGCATCTCTTCCGCCCAGCTATGGAAACTTCATTACAAACTACCATATGCATGGGGCGGAGAGGGGCCTCAATGAACTATATGGCATGCTAAAAACAGCAGAGGGGGACATAAAGAAAAGCGCTGGCAGCAGCGGCCATGTGATGGCGGTCCAAAACAAACCCAACTTTAAGAAGAAGGGTAAATCTCAAAAGAAGAAGGGCAAGGCAAAGGATACAGTATCCAAGCCAAATCAAAAGCCCAAGGCTGGACCAGCTGCAGATGCAGAGTGCTTTTATTGCAAAGAACTTGGTCACTGGAAAAGGAATTGCAAGCAGTACTTGGCCTCTATTAAGGATCGCGGCGGTAAGGGTACAACCACAGCAGGTACACTTGCTATTCACATTACAGAAATTTTTCTTGCTGATTCTTATATTAATTCTTGGGTATTTGATACCGGATCGGTTGCCCATATTTGCAATTCAATGCAGGGAATGATAAGAAGTAGAAGCGTGAAAAGAGGAGAAGTTGATTTCCGGGTAGGCAATAATGCAAGAGTTGCTGCGTTGACCGTCGGGACGATGCAACTCCACCTCCCATCAGGATTTATTTTGGAGTTAAATAATTGTTATCTAGTTCCTAGTATGAGTTGAAACATTATGTCTCCTTCATGTTTGATGAAGGATGGTTATTCATTTGCGAGTGAAAACAATGGTTGTGTGATCTCTAAGAATGGCATGTTTGTGGCTTTTGCATCCATTATGAATGGGTTATTCATTTTAAATCTTGATGATGCACCTATCTGTAATATTAGTGCTAAAAGGCCTCGGTCTAATGATTTAAGTCCTACCTACATGTGGCACTGTCGTTTGGGTCATATAAGTGAGAATCGCATGAAGAAGCTTCATTCTGATGGGCTTTTAACTTCGTTTGATTTTGAATCATACGAGACATATGAAGCTTGCTTACTTGGTAAGATGACCAAGGCGCCCTTCATGGGTTTAACGGAGAGGACATTAGATTTATTGGAACTCATACATACTGATGTGTGCGGACCAATGAGTACGACAGCTAGGGGAGGATTCCAATACTTCATAACCTTCACTGATGATTTTAGTAGATATGGGTATGTCTACTTAATGAAACACAAGTCTGAATCCTTAGAAAAGTTCAAAGAGTTTCAGAATGAAGTAGAAAATCAGCGTGGCAAGAAAATTAAAGCACTGCGATCGGATCATGGAGGTGAATATTTGAGTCATGAGTTTAGCAATCATCTAAGGAGTTGTGGAATTGTTCCACAGCTTACGCCACCTGGAACGCCTCAGAGGAATGGCGTGTCTGAGCGACGTAATCAGACTTTATTGGATATGGTTCGATCAATGATGAGCCAGTCGGACCTACCTTTGTCGTTTTGGGGATACGCTCTAGAAACAGCAGCTTTTACACTAAATAGGGTACCGTCTAAGTCCGTAGTTAAGACACCATATGAGATGTGGACTGGGAAGACTCCCAGTTTGTCTTTTCTGAAGATTTGGGGTTGTGAGGTTTACATCAAGCGACTTCAGTCGGATAAACTCACTCCAAAATCGGACAAGTGCATGTTCTTGGGATATCCAAAGGAAACTTTAGGATATTACTTTTACCACCGGTCAGAGGGCAAAGTGTTTGTCGCCCGGAACGGTGTGTTCTTAGAGAAAGAGTTTCTCAAAAGAGAGAAAAGTAAACAAAAGGTGTATCTTGAAGAAGTTCAGGATGAGCCAGTGGGACAAGATTCAACAAGTGATGCTAATGTAGCAGAACAAGTTGAGACGTCTATGGCAAGAGAATCACCACCACAACCACGAAGGTCAGCAAGGCTTCGCGAGGCACGAGGAGAAGTGCTATTGTTGGGTAACGGGGAAGTGTTGTTGTTAGACAACGACGAACCTGCAACATATGCAGAAGCGATGATGGACCCAGATTCCGAGAAATGGCAAGTCGCCATGAGATCCGAGATAGATTCCATGGGAGAAAATCAAGTTTGGAACTTGGTTGACCCGCCTGATGGTATTAGACCCATAGAATGCAAATGGATCTATAAGAAGAAGAAAGACATGGATGGAAATGTTCACATCTATAAGGTTCGACTTGTTGCAAAGGGTTTTCGACAAGTTCAAGGAGTTGACTATGACGAGACGTTCTCGCCAGTAGCGATGCTTAAATCTATTCGGATCATTCTAGCTATTGCCGCATATTTCGATTATGAGATTTGGCAGATGGATGTCAAAACAGCTTTCCTTAATGGAAACCTAGATGAGGACGTGTATATGATACAGCCCGAGGGTTTTGTCGATCCGATCAATGCTGGAAAGATATGCAAACTTCAGAAATCCATTTATGGGTTGAAGCAAGCATCTCGGAGTTGGAACATTCGTTTTGATGAAGTGGTCAAAGGGTTTGGTTTTCATCAGAATGAAGAAGAAGCTTGTGTTTACAAGAAGGAAAGTGGGAGCGCTGTTGTATTTCTGATCTTGTATGTGGATGACATATTATTGATTGGGAATGACATTCCTATGCTGGAGTCCGTCAAGGCTTCACTGAAAAGAGTTTTTCTATGAAGGACTTAGGGGAAGCAGCATATATTTTGGGCATAAGGATCTATAGAGATAGGTCGAAGAGGCTTATAGGATTAAGTCAAGATACGTACATTGACAAGGTTTTGAAACGGCTCAACATGGAACAGTCCAAGAAAGGGTTCTTACCTATGTCACATGGTATACACCTTAGCCAGATGCAATGTCCTGCGACGGCTAATGAGCGGGAGCGCATGAGTAAGGTACCATACGCCTCAGCAATTGGATCAATCATGTATGCCATGATAAGTACACGCCCAGATGTTTCATACGCTATAAGTGCTACGAGTAGGTACCAGGCTGATCCAGGTGAGGGTCACTGGACAACGGTAAAAGGCATTCTTAAGTACTTAAGAAGGACTAAAGATATGTTCCTAGTATATGGGGGTAAGGAGGAGCTCGTTGTAACTGGTTACACCGATGCTAGCTTCCAAACTGACCTAGACGAGTTAAAATCGCAATCAGGTTTTGTGTTCATAATAAATGGTGGTGCTGTTAGTTGGAAGAGTTCCAAACAGGAGACTGTGACTGATTCTACAACAGAAGCTGAGTACATTGCAGCTTCTGAATCTGCGAAGGAAGGTGTTTGGATAAGAAAGTTCCTCATCGAGCTTGGTGTGTTTCCTAATGCATCTAGTCCATTGAACCTCTACTGTGACAACAATGGGGCTATTGCGCAAGCTAAGGAGCCAAGGAACCACCAGAAAAGCAAACACATACTGCGGAAGTTTCACCTCATACGGGAATTCGTTAGGCGGGGTGAGATAAAGATATGCAAAATACATACGGATTTGAATGTTGCTGATCCTTTGACAAAACCTCTTCCACAATGTAAGCATGAGGCACACATGAGATCTATGGGTATTAGATATCTTCTAGATTAACTCTAGTGCAAGTGGGAGACTGTTAGAAATATGCCCTAGAGATAATCATAGAGATGAGCATATTTCTTTGTATCCATGATATATATATTGCTTAATTGAATATCCATGGAAGGCAGCTTGTATTGATTAGCAGTTATGTGAATTGTTTGTGAGATTCTTTACTTATATGGTTATTCTAAATGATGTCCCTAGTCAGAGTCGATGACTAGCACATGTATTAGTTGATGACTACATTTCACAAGTCATGAACATGGAGATGTTAAACTAATAATGTGGGCGCATGTATGACATGAGGCTGGACCGACCCAACATGAATATTGTATCCTTAGACCTGAGATTGTCGCATGTTCTCAAGATGTGAATTGACTTACTTAGGGACTATCAAACGCTATTCCGTAACTGGGTAGTTATAAAGGTAGTTTTGGGTTTGTCAGGAAGCATGCTGTGAGGCATGGTCAGTCAAGATGGAATTTGTCCCTCTCTTTGTGAGAGAGATATCTCTGGGCCCCTCGAGTGATTGGATCAAGAAATGCATGGCCGTGCTAGGGTTAAGAGTTAACCATTGAAAGGATTCCAATTCACAGTATCGAGAAAGAGAGGTCAGCTAAGAGCCAGACCAAATATCGTGAGACAAAGGGAACAACATGTACGTAATGTTGCAATGGTTCGTCTGATATGATCTTTATGTGCGCATAGGAGTTGACATGTCTTGCTAGAGGCCGCTGTCAATTATTGGGCCAAGTAAGAGTACTCGGGCTATGTCTATTTGTACGTGAACCTATAGGGTCACACACTTAAGGGGAAGGAAGCCTAACTCGGATTAGATCTGAAATTAGACTGGGCTTTAGGGTTACTGATGGGTCTCGGTGTCAGAAGCCCACCATAACGTCTATATAATGAGGGGCGGGGGCGCGGTTAGGCTAACCTTAATTCGCCACCAGAAAACGAGTAGCCGCTCGCCTCTCGCCCTCGCCAAGCCGCCGTCGCGAACCTAGCAGTTCGGTACGCGGCGCTTCCTCCCTGTACGTGTGGATACCTCGGAGGTGCTGCATCTAGAGCACTAGGACGAACCGTGCGAGGACGTGAAGGACACCGACGACTGTACGGCACTGCTTGACGCATTCGTCTACATCAAGACGTCTTCCGCTGCTCTGCGCGTCTAGTGGTAATTCCATGACCTATAACCGTAGTAGTTCTTGGTTTTATGGGGTTGAAAATTTTGTTTTGCGCTAGCGTAGCCTCCTCGTAATCCTTCACATAGATGGAGCCGAAGCTTGTGAGCAATACAAGTACAGAAGGGAGAAGGCTGCTTCGGCTGATCAGCCGAAGCCCATGCTCTTATGTGACGATATAGCAGAACAGAAGGTGCTATTGGGATCTCAATTGTCTGAAGAGCAGGAGAAAACCCTAATTAGGTTCCTGTTCAACAACAAAGATGTCTTCGCATGGTTAGCTAATGATCTCTGTGGTGTCAACAGGGATGTTATTGAACACTCGCTCAATGTGGACCCATCCTTCAGACCCAGAAAGCAGAGGCTTCGGAAGATGACTGATGACAAAGCCAAAGGTGCTCGGAATGAAGTGAAAAGACTCCTTAGCGCTGGAGTCATCAGAGAAGTAAAATACTCAGAATGGCTAGCTAACACTGTTATGGTGAAGAAAGCCAAAGGTAAATGGAGAATGTGCATTGATTTTACTGATCTCAACAAGGCTTGTCCGAAGGATGAATTTCCATTACCAAGGATAGATTCTCTGGTAGATGCAGCAACTTCGTCAGAGCTCATGAGTTTACTAGATTGTTATTCAGGCTACCATCAAATCTGGATGAAGAAAGAAGACGAGCCAAAAACCAGCTTCATCACCCCTAGTGGTACATATTGTTACCTTCGGATGCCTGAGGGGCTCAAGAATGCTGGAGGAAGCTTCAGCAGAATGACAGCAAAGGTCCTTCATTCTCAGATAGGTAGAAATGTGTTAACATATGTTGATGATATCATAGTAAAAAGCACAAAGCAAGAAAATCACATTGCTGATCTGCAGGAGACATTCGCTAATTTTAGGCAAGCTGGTCTGAAGCTGAATCCGTGAAAAATGTGTCTTCGGGGTAAAGAAGGGGAAATTCCTTGGTTGTCTGGTTTCAACAAAAGGAATCGAAGCTAATCCAAATAAAATCGAAGCTATCCTTCGGATGGAGCCGCCAAGCACAAAGAAAGGGGCTCAACGGCTGACAGGAAGACTGGCATCTTTGAATCGATTTATATCCAGATCGGCAGAGAGAAATTTACCATTCTTTGAAGTGCTGAAGTCAGCCGAAGTTTTCCAATGGGGATCAGCTCAGCAAAAAGCTTTCGAAGAACTGAAACAGTATTTGATAGATTTAACAAACCTAACTCCACCAACGCCAGGGGCTCCTCTGCTGCTGTATGTGGTAGCTTCGCACTCTGCAGTAAGTGCGGCGCTTGTTCAGGAGAAGCTTGAAGGGCAATTGAAAAAGCAGGCTCCAATATACTTTGTTTCCGAAGTCCTCAGTTTATCAAAGAAAAACTATACAGAATTGGAGAAGGTGTTGTATGCTGTTTTAATGGCCTCCAGGAAGCTTCGACATTATTTTCAAGCATACCATATAATTGTTCCTTCATCACAGCCTTTGAAGGATATTATGAGAAACAGAGAAGCTACTGGAAGGATTGGAAAGTGGGCTACGGAACTCAATGAGTTCTGCATTGATTATGTGCATAGATCTTCGATTCAGTCCCAGGCGCTAGCAGATTTCATCGCTGACTGGACACCAGGGGCTCAGGAAGAAGAAGCAAGTAAAGATGCCGAAGCTTGGACAGTATTTTGCGATGGTTCCTGGGGAACCTTCGGGGCAGGCGCAGCTGCCGTTTTAATTGCACCTTCAAAAGTCAGAACATGCTACACAGTGAAACTTGATTTTAGTTGTATAAATAATATTGTTGAATATGAAGCTTTGCTTTTGGGTCTTCGGAAGTTGAAGGCAATGGGGATAAGAAGGGCGGTTCTCAAAACTGATTCCCAAGTTATTTCTGGCCATGTTGATAAAAGTTGAAAAGCAAGAGATCCAAAGCTTGAGAAATATTTGGATACAGTTCGAAGACTTGAAGCTTCCTTCGAAGGGTTTTCTGTCAAGAATATTCCACGAGGAGAAAATGAGCACGCTGATCTACTAGCCAAGTCAGCGGCACAGGGGCTGCCCTTACCTTCGGAAGTATTCTTTGAAATAATAAAAGCACCTTCGGTTGACCTTCTTGAAAGAGCAGTACTCAATATATCTCCCGTCTATAGCGAAGATTGGAGAACTGAGATCATATCTTTTCTTCAGGGCAATTTCCTTTCAGATGACGAAGCTTATCATAAGAGAATAGTGGCAAGAGTCCGTCCATATGTAATAATAGAAGGGGAGTTATATAAGCATGGAGTCTGTTCTCCATTACTCAAATGTTTATCCAGAGCTGAAGGTATAGAGCTAATGAAAGAAATACATGCAGGCCTGTGTGGATCTCACATTGGATCTAGGCCTTTATTGGGTAAAGTTTTTCGTCAAGGATTCTATTGGCTGAAGGCAGCTTCGGATGCAGCAGAATTAGTCCAAAAGTGCGAAGGTTGTCAAAAATGTGCAAGAGACCAAAAACAACCTTCGTCTCTAACTCAATTAATACATCCCACTTGGCCATTGCAAAGGTGGGGCCTTGATTTGCTAGGAGCACTTCCACCAGCACAAGGGAATTTAAGATATGTTGTGGTTAGCAATAAAGTGACCAACCTTACCGCACTTGAAGCAGGAGCGCTTTCCCTTCGTCTTGTTCCTTTTGGGATGCTCCTTGCGGCCCTTTAGCGCCGTCTTGAAGCGCTTGATGATGAGGGCCATTTCTTCCTCATTTAACCCTACCGCCTCAACTTGTGCCACCTTGCTAGGTAGCGCCTCCTTGTTACTTGTTGCCTTGAGAGCAATGGCTTGATGCTCATGAATTGGACCATTCAATGCCTCATCGACGTATCTTGCCTCCTTGATCATCATCCGCCCGCTTACGAACTTTTCAAGTATTTCTTCGGGCGACATCTTGGTGTACCTAGGATTTTCACGAATATTGTTTACAAGATGTGGATCAAGGACAGTGAAAGACCTTAGCATTAGGCAGACGACATCGTGGTCCGTCCATCGCGTGCTTCCATAGCTCCTTATCTTGTTGACGAGGGTCTTGAGCCTGTTGTATGTTTGGGTTGGCTCCTCTCCCCTGATCATTGCGAATCTCCCAAGTTCGCCCTCCACCAACTCCATCTTGGTGAGCATGGTGACGTCATTTCCCTCATGAGAGATCCTAAGGGTGTCCCAAATTTGCTTAGCGTTATCCAAGCCACTCACCTTATGATATTCATCCCTGCACAATGACGCTAAAAGAACAATAGTAGCTTGTGCATTTTTATGAATTTGTTCATTGATGAATATGGGACTATCCGTACTATCAAATTGCATTCCATTTTCAACTATCTCCCATATACTTGGATGGAGAGAGAACAAGTGGCTACGCATTTTGTGACTCCAAAATCCGTAGTCCTCTCCATCAAAGTGAGGAGGTTTACCGAGTGGAATGGAAAGCAAATGAGTATTGGAGCTTTGCGGAATACGAGAATAATCAAAAGAGAAGTTTGAATTGACCATTTTCTTTTTCTCGTAGTCGTCGTCGTCCTTTTGGGAAGAGGAAGATTCGTCGCTGTCGTAGTAGACTATCTCCTTGATGCGCCTTGTTTTCTTCTTCTTCCCGTCTTTTCTTTTGTGGCTCGAGCCTGAGTCAGTAGGCTTGTCATCTTTTGGATCATTGACGAAGGACTCCTTCTCCTTATCATTGACCACCATCCCCTTGCCCTTAGGATCCATCTCTTCGGGCGATTAGTCCCTTACGTGAAGAGAACGACTCTGATACCAATTGAGAGCACCTAGAGGGGGGTGAATAGGTGATCCTGTAAAAACTTAAAACTTGAAGCCACAAACTTGATTAAGTGTTAGAGCAATAAAACCAAGTGGCTAGAGAGGAATTCTTGCAAGACACAATAACCACAAAGATATCAACACAGAGAGGCACAGTGGTTTATCCCGTGGTTCGGTCAAGTCAAAACTTGCCTACTCCACGTTGTGGCGTCCCAATGGACGAGGGTTGCACTCAACCCCTCTCAAGTGATCCAAAGATCCACTTAAATACCACGGTGTTTCTTTTCCTTTCACTATATCCCGTTTGCGAGGAATCTCCACAACTTGGAGTCTCTCGCCCTTACAAAAGATGATCACAAATGAACACGGAAGTAAGGATGGGATGAGCAACACACACAAGTCCACAGCAAATACGCATACACACATGGCCAAGACTTGAGCTCTAATGAATATCACAAAGTTCTCACTAGAACGGAGCTCAAATCACTAAGAATGTCGAACAAGTGCGCAAAGACGAAGTGTGAATGATCAAGAATGCTCAAAGTGTGCTTGGTGTTCTCCTCCATGCGCCTAGGGGTCCCTTTTATAGCCCCAAGGCAGCTAGGAGCCGTTGAGAGCAATCCAGGAAGGCAATTCTTGCCTTCTGTCGACTGGCGCACCGGACAGTCCGGTGCACCACCGGACACTGTCCGGTGCGGATTTCTTTCCTATTCTGGCGCAGCCGACCGTTGAAGAGTTGGAGACGTTGGCGCACCGGACATTGTCCGGTGCCCCCTTCTGACCGTTGGCTCGGCCACGCATCACGCGCGGATTCCACGGCCGATCGTTGGCGTGCTCGACCGTTGGCTCACCGGACAGTCCGGTGCCTCACCGGACAGTCCGGTGAATTATAGCCGTACGCTGTTGACTTGGTTCCCGAGAGCAGCGACTTCGCCGTAGCCGACTCACCGGACACTGTCCGGTGCACCACCGGACAGTCCGGTGATTTATAGCCGTACGCCGCCGTCGAGACCCGAGAGCAGCCATTTCACCAGAGCCAACCTGGCGCACCGGACACTGTCCGATGCCAGACCGAGCAGAGTCTTAGCTGCTCGAGCCAAGACTTATCCAAATGTATTTTATTTGATTCTAGCACTTAGACAAATATGTTAGTACACAAAAACCAATGTACTAAGTCCAGAATCATACCTTTGTATTGATTTGCACTTTGTCCACCATTTGGCATAGTTTAACACTTAAGCATTTGTGTTGAACACTAAATCACCAAAATACTTAGAAATGGCCCAAGGGCACATTTCCCTTTCAATTACAAAGATCCAACTCCATTACATGTTCATCATGACAAGCATCCCAATATATGATAGCAAACTCACTCTAACTAAGACTGACTAAGACTAAGATACCGAATTAAACATTATTACATACTTCGACTCCGTCGATCTAGGGATCCAAATCTATCTAGGTCCTACAGTCTTACCATACTCGAAGCGACCACGGGGCAGTGAACGGTAAGGGTGCTGAATCCTGACAAGGGCGGGAGAACCAGCATCCAGATAGTGGCGTGTTGTGCACTCAGCACGCAGTTCCACAACCTCCGCCCGAACCTTGCCCAACTCGTCAAGGGCGTGGTCCAGCTCGGTGTTGAGCACGGTGGCCAGGTTGACCATGTTGTTCAGCCAAGGATTGCCTTCACCAACAGGCGAGACAATCACACCTCTAGCACTGCCGGTCGAACAGCGAGGGTAGTACTTTAGGTCAAGGCCATCAGCTACACCGCTGAACAACGAGCAATACTAAGAAAGTGCACGTCATGCTGCATCTTGCATGGTTGCCTCGGCAGTATCCCTCTCAGTGATAGAATAGTGCTCTGAGAAGGCCTCTACACCCCAGAGATCATTGTCCGGACGGCGCACCAAGAAAGTAGCCTCCCACTGGTCTGGGTATAACCCGTGATGATGTTGGTAGACTACACAAAGGTACTCGATGGACCAAGTGTGTCGGTCGAAGGCTCGATGCAGCAAGGTGTCGAGAGCGTCATGGAAGTGACACCCGCTAGCGATGTCGCGAGTGATGGGTCTAGCGATCCATCCCTCCGGCTCTTGCTCCTCCGAGAGCTCCATGCCGTGGCTCGAACTGCCACCAGCGTCGTTATCGTCTCCGTTAGGGTCTCCTCCAACAGCTGGGATGCTCTGGTGGTGCAAGGGGCATCTCTGGCTAAGGTGCAGGGGAAGGCTGCCTCCCAGACTCCACCTCCTGCTGAGGCGAGGGGGAAGAGTCCTGCTGCTTCTGCTCTTGGTCCTGCTCCTGCTCCTGGCGTCAGCGCTCCTGCTCCTCGTGCAGGCAACGATGCAGTATCTCCAGGTGACTAGACTGACCTGGCATCGTGCGACGCAATGGACGCTCCGCTAGGCGAGAAGGCAAAAAGGGGATCACTGACTTACGTGCAGTGCATCTAATACGAGCCATCTACAAAAGACATTGTAAGCTCAAGAGTGAGAGTAGAACTATAAGACCAAAAAGTAAACAGAAAGAAAAGTGAGACAAAATTTTTGTGTGATAAGTAGATAACATAGAATTGGTCAAGATGACCAACTTTTGAAAGGACACTAAGGTCAAGGTAAGGGTAGAGGTCTATAGTTCTTAGGGCGACCATTCTAGTCTAGATTAGTGGTCCTACAATCAGCAAGGCTTTGATACCACTTATGTCACACCCAGTTTTTGGAAGGCAAACTGAATGTGAACCATGTATGTGTCAGGATCAGAAACTCGCGTACACAACGATTACATAACTGGACATCATCACACATTGCTCACAGTAAATAGCAGAAAGGTACTTTATTACAACAAGATGTCCAAGACATCCACTTAGTCTATAACATAGTCATTAACATCAAAGTGCGGAAATACGAAATGTAGAAGATAAGGCCTTCACAGGCAGCTGACTAGGGGTTTGCCACTAAGATAAACTAGAATTCATCGTAGTCCTGAAACTCCTCAAAGTCCTCCATGTTGCCAACATCTCCTCCTGAGCACTGAGTACAATGGAGACAACATGGGGTGGGGTGGTTTGTAAAGCAAGGGTGAGTACACATCAACGTACTCAGCAAATGTCCCATTTAGCTAAAGTGGACTAGCTGTATGTGGAGTTAAGGTTAAGTAGTTGGTTTTAGTTGGTCAAGTATTTATTACTATAAATATAGCCAAATTTTAGTAATAAACCCAGTTATTACCCAAAAGCACTCCCTCCAAGAGGAAATACCAGATATCAAAATTATAACCATCATTATTAACCATCATCATAAAAGTAACTAAAGTTCTTCTAATCAAAGAGGATCCCAAGGCCGCTCTTAACCATGAGCACAGCTGATATACCAATTTCTAACACTCTGCAAAGGAAGGGAGACTAACAAAACCAAATCGAGAACCTCTGCTACCAGCCTCGGCGGAGCAAGTACTGTGCCCGGATCCCATTGACGGCCCTACGGCGAAGCCAACTACTCCTCTGGTTCCTCTAATTAATCAGCTAAGGGTGTCCCATTCCACCCTCATGGTTGCACTGTTATCCCGGGTTGTCACTCCCCAAACAGGTCCTTACGGAGAGGTACTTAGAATACAGCCTGAGTCCCCTAAAGTATCACAAGATCATCATCGGGATAACATCATCGTATCATAATATTCACATCATGTTCATTGATTAAAGTAAAGCAATAGCATAGAGCTAACCATGATAACCCAAAAAGGTAAACAAGGATAAGGTAAATATAGACTAGTCAATCCTTAAGCTTCAATAATGAAATGCGGGACAATAAATTATAAAGTATATAGGACATAATAGGTCTAAGGGCACTTGCCTTCACCATGTTGTTGCTCAGGAAGGTCTTCGGCAACACACTCAGGAACCACGGGCTGCTCGTTGTCTAAATAAAGTGATCATGCATTCAATACATTTGGTAAATGACAAATGAACAGCACATCAATCATGTACAAACATTGGAACACATCTCAAAAGGTAAAGTGCTAATTAAACAAAAAGGAGATCAAATTATAAGGTGAACTAATCTCATTTAGGAGTTGATTATTCCTTAAGTGTTGTCCATGATTACATAATCTAATTCTATTCATTTTATTGAGACCTAAAAGTTAAACCAAAGATTAATTCCTATAATACACATTATTGATCTCACATGATTAAATATTCATTAACCACTAGGGTTTCTTTTTATTTATTTTATAAGTGAATAATTCCACACATACACTAACCTATAGTCTAGGTACAAAATTAAAGTGCACAAACTGTGGGTGAAAATAATTTATTTGAACAGAGCATATTCTTATGAACATTTTGCAATATGAACCACTCAATTTGGAGTTCATATGAAAAAGATATGAAATAAACAAGTTTTGAAGTTGAAAATATGAAAATAAGCCTAATTATGTGATTATTTAAAAGCCTAGGGTTCAATCTGCAAGATCTCAGGGGCCTGCGCGCGAAAACCATTGACGGCGGGTTGATTCTCGAAAACCCGAGAGTTTCTTACGCAAAACTGCCACACGAAGGGGTATCGGGTACTCTAGATCGCACGATCCCGAGCGAACGGCCGAGATTTGATCTCGCGGCCGGGCGCGCGGGCGCGCGACGAGCGTTGACAAGTGGGCTCGGGGTGTCAGCGACCCAAGGCAGGGCTGACAGGCCGAACCCAATGGCAGGGGCGCGAGTGAGGGAGAGAGTGAGGAACGGTCGGATCTGGATCGGAGGGCTGATATTAGATCCGCTCCGATTAAATCTAAACCGCCAGATCTCAAACGGATGCCCGAGATCTAACAGCAGGTGGCCGGACATGAGCGCGGTGGCGCCGCTTGGTCTCGCGGCGGGGTCTCGCCAGAGACGAGGGGGACGGTCATGGCGGGGCTCTAGGGGCTTAGGGAAAGGGTCAAACGCGTTCAGGGCGACACGGCGAACACAACCATGGGCATCACGCCGGCGTGGGAGCACCAGAGGGCGCAGAACGTGGTGGAAAGGTCCTGCGGCGGCGCAAACCTACTCTGGTGAGCAATTGCGCGATGACCAGGACAATAAACAGAGAAATAGAGGCGTGGGGAGGTTGCTTACCACAAGCACGAACCCAGGAGCGCCTGGAGGACGGCAGGGAGGCGGTGAAGTCCCGGGTCGACGGCGGCGGACTCCGACTACACGGGAAACAATCCGGTGAGCGCGGACCAGGCAACCTAGAGGGGCTGGGGGCGAACCGAGGGGTGTCCCAAGTTGCTAACGGCGAGGCGGAACTCATCGGGGCAACGAACACGACGGGGACTCAACGGTGGTCACGAAACGACGGTGGTCTTCGGTGAGCGACGATGGAGCTTGCCTGGTCACGTGCGCAGAGCGAGAGAGGGGGTGAGAGAGCTCGGCTGAGGGCGCAAATGAGCTGGGGGAAGTGGGCGTCGGGGCATGGGGTCTAAAGGGATGAGGGCGTGCAGAGGTGTCCAAAGAACGCGCGGACGTGGGTGCGTCCACGACGGGGACGTGGGCGAGAGGTTAGGGACGGCTGATGGGTGGGGGCCACAGCGCAGAGAGAGACATCGAGCGCGCGTGCGAGAGAAACGGCGCCGACAGGACTAGCCCACCGGGCAGCGGGAGGGAGAGAGGGGAGAGAGAGCGCGGGCGAAACAGGCTGACAGGCGGGGGCCGCCTGTCAGCGCGGTCGGGCGCTCGGGCGCGGGCGCGCGCGGGTGGTTGGGCCAGCTTGGGCTAACTGGGTCGAATTGTGTTTTTCTATTTTCAGGGAATTTCTAATGCCTTTTCTATTTATTTTCTCTAGGGTTTTCAATTCAAATTCAAACTAAGTTTCAAATTCAAACTAAATCAAACATGTGCAACAATTCAAAGAATATTTGGAGCTCAACATGATGCAACATTTCATGACTCATATGGTTTTGACAAAATAAAATAAATAATCCCTCACTAATTAAGCTAAATCTAACCAAAAGAAAAAAGAGAGAGAGAGAGAGAGAGAAACTAGAGAGAGAAGAGTAACACCTAAATTTGGTTGATAATTAGAAAGAAATTTTATACCCCCAAATTCAGAGTGTTACACCGGTGTTCCGATCCCTCCAGTGCAGTATGTTCCTCCTCCAGCTCTTCAGGCTGTTGTTGTGCCAGCTATTCAGTTAGGACCCCAGCTATGTCGTGTGGAAGGCATCTTTGCACTTCTAATTTCACTCAAATTTCACTCCTTTTTTCAACAACTCAGTCATTGGCTTGGCAATCATGGAGAAATCTAGAATGGATCGGCGGTAGTATCGAGCCAATCCTAGAAAATTCCGAATCTGGCGGATGGTAGTAGGAGGCTTCCAATTCATTACCTCTTGTACCTTGTCTGGATCGACTGTGATTCTGTCTTGAGAGACGGTATGCCCCAAGAATTTAATCTCCTTCAACCAGAAATCACACTTGGAGAATTTGGCATACAATCGGTGGTCTCTCAAGCGTTCAAGCACTATACGTAGGTGAATGGTATGATCCTCCTCATTCTTCAAGTATACTAAGATGTCATCGATGAAGATCACTACAAACTTATCCAACTCCGGTATGAACATTGAGTTCATCAAGTACATGAAGTATACTGGTGCATTGGCCAGTCCGAACGACATCACCAGATACTCATAGAGCCCATATCTGGTTGAGAAAGCTGTCTTCGGAATGTCACTCGTTCGGATCTTAATTTGATGATAACCGGAGCGAAGATCTATCTTGGAAAACACTTTGGCTCCAACCAATTGGTCAAATAAGACATCCATGCGAGGCAAAGGATACATGTTCTTGATAGTCACCGCATTGAGAGGGCGGTAATCTATGCACAACCTATAGAGGGTTATTTCACTAGTCTAAACTACCCCTAAATACATATAGCTCATCCACTTAATCAGGGGGCAAAATGGACAAACTACTGAAATATGCATCTGACAGCCACGCGCTCCACACAAAGTTCCTTTGCCTCGACGCACCCTTCGTGATGATGCCATGTGCCACCTTCGATTCCCACCACAACCGCACCTCCGAGTTTTGAGGCCTAAACTCAGCGAAACTCGCCATCCGTAGTGTTGGGTGGTTTTGAGGCTCAACCACCAAACCATCGTGAGTAGTGTACTGCATACGTGTCCCCCACGTCCTAGACACGTGTCCTGCTAGTCCTCGATCGCGCCGTTGACACGATCCGCTCTACCATGTCCTCGCGTCGGTGTGTGTCCCAAGTGTCAGCCACCATGGCTAGTCGCCCGACTTCTCTAGTCCCTCGGTCAAGTCCTAGTGCTCGTTCTTCACCGCTCCAGGTCCATTGGAACAAACCCGCATGACCTTCACCTTCATCGTCGACCATCGCCCCTGTGCTCCACACATGCACACCACAAACCGATAGACATGGTTGCACAACACAAGCTCTCATACTCTGGTTAGTCCAAGACTCACACCGAAGTATTGCCCATGTTGACAACCACTCATCATTAACCTGAACCACAAGGGACAAATCAACCTTGTGTTCTCAATTTTTGCCAAATCTATACCCATAGGGATTAAAATCTTTTCATGCCCTAACCCTAATAGAGGAATTCCCCATGAATTAACGGTTATCGAGTCTCCATTAACACTTTTAGTATACAGCCATGCAGGATCGACTAGCGGGTGTGTACTATGGAGGTTTGTAGGGACACCCATCATTACATTTATGAGCCCCATCAATCATGTGTTATTCTAATCACATAAGGTATCAGTTTATACCATGTTAAGGGGGTGTGAATGCACTAGAGGTAGTAGTTAGTTGGCTAAAAAATTGTTAGAGGAATTAGCTAGCTAACAAATAGTTGTCTAACTATTGGCTAATTTGCTAAAATAGCTAATAATTGAACTATTAGCTAGACTCTTTGGATGTCTTTAGCTAATTTTAGCAGCTAACTACATGGGTTGTTCGCTTTAGATTAAAACCGGTTGTTTGGATTGCTGCAGCTGCAATCAACAAAACACTGAACAGTAGAAACCGGTACAGATTAAAGCCAAGCGAACAGACTGATTAGTTGTATTGTATTTTAACATAGCCTAAGGGCTGATTTGATGGACAGGGATTATGAGGGGATCCATAGGGGATGAATCCCTTGCTATTCAAAATTTAATAGCAAGTGGATTCTTCTCCATAGATTTACTCGTGATCCATGGTCACCAAACAAGCCCTAAATATGGGCACAAGCATACTTGTCATATTTGAAAGACACTAGGCAAAAGTGCAATCTAGCCAGAGTAGAAAATAAAACAAGAGATCCATCGAATAGCAAAGTTGGCCAAACCTTCCTAAATTATAATCTAGGTTTTGATTGCCACAACTATAGCCCTATAGCTGGAGAAGAAAAGAGAACAGAACACTCAGAGCGGTGTCCTATCTAAATAAGGAATGTTTGGCTTTTACTACGTATCTAGATAGGTATCTAGGAGGCCTTACAATCTAGTATCATGTCTAGACACGGTTTGGTTTCAATCGATCTAGTTATTGGGCCATTCTTTAGTTAGAACGTGTTGGCTCTTCTGGTAGAATGGATTGAAATGGGGTTGCAATGGTTTCAGAAGTTCTGTTTGACACGGTACCAGTATTCAGTTTGCAATATGCGCATTGTGGAAGCAGAATATTATACCAAATATGCCGAAGTTGCAACAAACAGCCTAGGCTGGAACTCAAAACTGTAGTATCCACGCGGTTCTCCTCTTACATTTCTCAACATCACGAAAATTAGGAACCAATAACAAACCCATTATACAATCTCTGCCATTGTTCCCACAGCAGCAAGCGGCAGCAATCAGTATCGGCTATAATCCTGTATACATGCCCCCTACCAAAAATCTTTTTTTATGTACTCGCTTTGCTCTACAAATTAAGCAAACTATCCTAGCAGGGGCCATCATACTAGACACGATGAAAAAACCAACACACATGCTTGGTTGCTTGGAAGCAAGTTGGAAAAGCCTCGAGAAGAATACCCCAGTGCCAATAGACAACAACAACACTGAAGGTTGACGTGGCATTCATGGGCTTGAATAGGCCTCAGCACAGGCAGCAACTATATTCCTCAGTTTTTCTGTTCTAAGCCTCATCATCTTGGGCATACTGTTGTCGAGGCCTTCGTCAATCGATTGAAACTTTAAGTTTTCTCAATTATAAATTTTCACGGGCTTCTCATAGGTGTGCCGATTCTGCAAACAATATGAAAAACAAACAGAAGGCTTACTTCTATGACACACAAACATGGCAATTGATTTGAGGAACAAATTATACACACCAGCTAGCAAGCGATTTGATAATGCATTACCAGTGCACGTAACATGCAGTGACTGGATCAAACCCACAAACATTCTACATGCGCTCTTGCTGTCTTGCATGTAATGCATGACCCATGATTTTTAAAGCGGTAAGGCGAGACAAGGCGTTGGACCACCGCCTGGACGCCTAGGCGGCGCCTAGGCGAGTTAGGCGGGCAAGGCGCCTAGGCGTTGGACCTCCGCCCGGACGCCTAGGCGTCGCCTTAAGAACAGTGGCATGACCACGATTATGCTTTCAACTTTTTGTAAATAAGTTGCTAAAGCAAATTAGCGAAGTCATTCCTGTTAATATTCTAAACACCCAACAAATATATATAGGTGGGCACATCGAACAACTATTTCATTCAACCCCATAAGCGCTAGCGTGGGCACATCGAACAACTATTTCACTCAAACTCATAAGCGCTAGCCTTACGAGATTCAAGCTAGAAAGGCAGTATGGCACACATAAACTAACCAGGAATAGAGTTCACGGACACGTCTGTTAGACAGTGTGTGTTCTCTGTGTGTGGGCTGGCATCACTGTTGGGCTGCCGGCCTATTATGGTTAGAGTTCTGAGTCTATATATATATGTATCTCATCTCCTATACAATACAATCAAGCACTTCCACAATCTTACATGGTATCAGAGGACTAGGGTTTCCTTCCACACATAAACAGTCGTCGGCCTCTCCCACCCCACAGCCGTCGGCTGCTCCACCTTCCCCTGGAGGCTCATCCTTTCCTCCCGAGGACGGCCCCCATCCCAGCCTCCACTCCGCTGCCTTGCCTCCTCGTCTCTTCTTCCCCATCCCACTTCTTGGCCTGCTCCTCCTTGTCTTGGCATTCTGCTCGATCGAATGATGGATCTGGCAGATTGGAGGTTGCAGTATAGGTGGCAGGTGTTTTTCTTCTTTACTGTCGGCAGAGAGATTGGAGTGATGAAGTTTGTGAGTTCCCGAGGACCGGGCTTCTCTCGCGGCAGCCTTCTTTGACCCAGGTCGCGGCCCACGCCTCCATCCCCGCCGCCGATCCTCACCACACGCCGGGCGCGCACGCCGAGCTCCCCTCCATCGATGGCATGCGTCCCCTGCTTTTACCTTTGGTCACGCACCCATCTTCTCCCTCGAGCTCTCCCAGTGACACGCCCATCGTCGGCTCCCTTCTACCCCGAGCTCGCCAACCAACCGCCGCAGCACTGGGCGCAGACGCCGCCACTGGGCTAGGTGCGAACGCCATAGGCTGGGTGTGCGCGCCGCCAAGGCCCTGGGCGCGAGCACCGCGCGGATCTGGCCGCCGGCGCCCTAGGCACCACCGCCGAGGCCTTCTCCGTCGACCAGCGACCCTTCCTCACCGGCTGGGGGCGCGAGCGCACCCCCAGCCGCCGCCACCTCCCAAGCAGGGTTTCCCTCTACGGGTCTCCTTCCCGGCGCTGACCTATTCGCGGACACAGGCAACCCCGACAACGCCACCGCGGGCGCCAGCGATCTCCGCCCCGGCGACCTCCAGCACCTCCCCGACGACCTCCAACACCGGCAAGTAGAGACCCCTGCTGCACACGTCGTGTCCTCCCCTGCCGGCGTGCTCTTCCCTGTGCCGTGTTTTCTGTTATGGCGCACTGGTTGCTAGCGTCTCTCGCTTGAGTCGTCCTTGCAGCGCCTCTCTCCTTCAAACTTCTTTCGTCGTCAGCGTCAACCCCCCTTACCAGGCCCGGCGCAGGCCCCTGCCCGGCTGGACCCGCCTCGCCACCCACCCCTTTGCCGCCGCCATCGTTGGTTCTGTCGCTGTCGTGGCCTCCCTAGCCAAATCCACGTTGATGCGACCTTCCCGGCTGGATTCGTCGTCCCTTTGTCGGATCGCCATCTTCATGGCTGGATACGTCGCTACACTGGCCTTCCCGGTCGGATCCGTCGTTACCCCTTCTACCGTCCTGACCGGCGCAAACGCGTGCGTTGTTGCCGGCCTCCCTGGCGTGGCTCCTCGACGACTGGACACGAAAAGAAGGTCCACGGGGCGTCGCACCGCCGATCGTTGATGCTCGAATGTCAACCCCTCCCAAAAATAGGCTACTGTTGCATGTCTCCCGACCATGGCCACCTCGACTTTGGCTACCTCGGTATCCAGGGGCTATCGTCTTCTTGGAGTGCACACCGGTCTCTTCTCCAATCCACAACATTCACACCCTCACGACGCTGCAACTAGGCGGGGGGGGGGGGGGGGGGGGATCAGGCTACTGCTGCGTATCTCCCGACCATGGCCACCTCGACTTTGGCTACCTCGGCATCCAGGGGTTATCGTCTTCTTGGAGTGCACACCGGTCTCTTCTCCAGCCACAACATTCGCACCTTCACGACGTTGCGAGTGCGGGGGATTTTAACCCGTCGGCTCCTATCTTCGGCTTCTACTCTAGCCTCATCGTGTGCGGTGGCCCCCGTTGCGACTGCGGGGGGATGTTAGACAGTTTGTGTTCTCTGTGTGTGGGCCAGCACCACGGTTGGGCTGTCGTCCATTAGGGTTAGGGTTCTGAATCTATATATATGTGGTTCTAAGTCTATATATATGTGCTCCATCTATGCAATACAATCAAGCACTTCCACAATCTTACAACGTCGAACATTTATTTCACTCATTTTACAACAGAATATAGCATTGCCTACCTGATTGGCTGTGTAAGACCTTTTCGATGTTGTATCGGTGTGCTCCAAGCCAAGGTATTGTTCCCAAGCACCATATACATCTCTCCTCTGTATAATAAAAAGCAAAGCATCATGTATGAATGTAGTGAATGAGAGAAGGTATGCATTTAAGTATGATAAGGAAATCACATGCCTGAAAACGTGCTGATACAACATCAGTGTCCTGGAGGTACTCTGGCCGGTTCATGGATATGAATGCAAGCTTCCACTGATCAAATAAACATTATCAGTGTTAGAGATGCATAGCAGTATGAACTGTGGGATAAGAATGTTATAGTTTGCTAGAAATCTGGTATAAACTAGTTAACATGCTAAATACAGGGAAAATATTGAAATGGAGTGGCAAGAAGGGAATGGAGTTGCGAGAATTATGGCTCATCAATCCTATGTATTAACCTTCACATAAAACAAGAATGGCTGGACTGAGGCTTAACCGACCTACCAAGTTCTTCAATTTGTTGAGAAATAAACTTTCACTATTCAAAAGGTGCTCAATGCCTCCCCTCTTGAAAGACAAATTTCAGCACCCATTCCTATCAACTAATAATGTTGTGATAACGAGAGAAACTAAGCCCTTGACGTGATTTTGCACAGAGCACACACAAGATGCAGAGAGGTTTACAACAATAATTTAGTTCTATTTCAGTGCCTCAGCTGGCCAAAGCATGTAGCATGAAAGAGGGAGCCAAAGCATATTGCCATGACAGGAAGGGGGCAGAATGGCTGGCAAAAGGTAAGATGGTAACTTTGGAGTGACAGGAAGACCAATAGGCAACCAGAAGGCCAGAACAAATGAAAAACTGTTGGATAGCAATCAACCATGGCAGCCAACAATAACAACAAAGACATGGCCTTTTGTCCCAGACAAGTTGGGGCAGACTAGAGATGATGCCCACAAGAAACAAGGATAAGAAAAAAAAGACACTGAAAGGGTAAAAGAAAGAAGACGGTAGAGAGGGGGAGGCTCTGGGTAAATCCATTCTATAAGAAATAGTAATCATATATAAGAATATATTACCTTGGAGAAGTCCTCATCCGGAACTCTAAGTTTTCTTTGGATGCGCTCCATTACCTCTGCAGCAGTCTCAACTTCACGGATAACCATCAAAAAAGGATCTCCGAAATTCTGAATCTGTTGATTCTGATTAGGGTCTTTCATAAAATGATAAACATGAATCAAACGGTCATGTGGGCCAAGATTCTTCTCTTCCTCTGGAATCTGTTTCAAAATTGACAGTAGTGTCATGCACGACAACTATACAGAAGTATCGCAGATTAATCTACATAAATTAGTTGTATTTTTTCAATAGAATAGGTCAAAGGGTCAACATCAAGAAAATGAAATAATACGAACCTCCTCAGCTCGTAATGTCCAGTACTGATCATTTATGTTCTCTATCTTCTCATGAGGCGGAAAGATCTGCAGAAAATAATTATATCATACTAACAATGCCAAGTTTAAGGAAAAAAATAACACTAATTTTACAAATTCAGAAATTCTAGAACATTGGATTAGAAAGAGCCAGGACTCTTCATTCGGTAAATACTTCACATAAATCATGCGCAAACCTTATAAATCTTGTGGTAAAATACTTCAAGCAAGCGGAGCTCAGTATCAGGATTTGATAGTTCAACCTGTTGAACATTAAGATGAGAATTATAGACATGCTTCAACATAAAAAAAAGATATTATAGTAAATAGGTATAGTTATTATGCACCAGACCAACAGAAACATCACAATCAAATTCAATTACAATTCAGGACAAACTAAGTAACTGGGTAAAGTGACAGATTTGTGATCACCTTGGTTTTCAAATCAGTGATCACGTCACTGATGGTGCTGTTTCTTGGAAGTCTTATGCTATGAACAACCACCTGACAAGTCATGTGCCTAAGTGACATAGCTTAGGAATAAAATGAGGCTAGGAACTAGTGACAAACATGACACGAACCTCATCTTTTGTTGCATGGTGGAATGCAACTTTAAGCGTTTTCAAACACTGCAATTCTGGCAGTGGAATGTCCAGAACCTCATAATACAAGATATCAGAAGTCTGGAAAGAAGCATCAAAATAGAAAGTAGCATAAATAAGTGTCATGTTTTAAAATGTAATAATGCACTTAATGAATAAACAAAGAGAATTTGACCTGGTTATAATGCACAAGCATATCCAGTAGATGTTCTACTCCCCTATATCTAATAGGTTGTGGTTTAGGTTGCTGAGAATAACAATTGTGAGATGTAAGCCGAATCTTTGATGGATCATCCAACCCAAGTTTATGTGCAACTCTCTCAACAACATCATCATAAGTATGAAGCTTTGACCTAAGTGAAAACAAGAAACACATATGTATGTTGATTCAAAACTAAAGTTCCAACGTAAAACCAAAGTTCAAATGTAAACCAGTTTATCAGTTTCATTTGCAATCCCTTACAATTCCAAAGAAAAATCATCATCCTTTGGTTTGTCCAGAGACCGAAAGTGCACAACCTACAGTAAAAACAACACAAAGTTAAAAGTGAACTCAGTAACAGTAAATTAGTTTGCACTTCACAAAAACAGCAAGCATAATTATGCCTTCATAGTAAATGAATCATCATCAACATCAACATAGCCTTTTAGTCCCAAGCAAGTTGGGGTAGGCTAGAGTTAAAACCCAACAAGACGTCACCAAAAAGAGAAAGAGAAAGGGGAGGAGAAAAGCTTTTGAGAGCACTATAAGGAAAAAGGCCTAATAATGGTTCGGACACGTGGATAGCTTCTTTCCAAGCATTTCTATCCAAATACAGCTCCATTGGGATATTCCATTCCTTCAAGTCCCTTTTGATTGACTCCTCCCATGTCAAGTTCGGTCGACCTCTACCTCTCTTCACATTATTGTCCCGTCTTATGATGCCTCTATGCACCGGTGCTTCTGTGGTCTCCGGTGGACATGCCCAAACCATCTCAACCGGTGTTGAATAAGCTTTTCTTCAATTGGCGCTACTCCTAGCCGATCGCGTATGTCATCGTTTCTCACTCGGTCCAATCTTGTGTGCCCACATATCCAACGCAACATACGTATCTCTGTGACAGTTGTTGGATATGTCGTCTCTTAGTCAGCCAACACTCAGCCCCATATAACATAGCAGGCCTAAGCGCTGTCCTGTAGAACTTGTCTTTCAACTTCTATGGCACTCTCTTGTTACATAGGACTCCCGATGCTTGACGCCATTTCATCCATCCTGCTTTGATTCTATGGCTAACATCTTCATCAATATCATCATCTCTCTGTAGCATCGATCCCAAATAACAAAAGGTGTCCTTTGGTACTACCTGGCCTCCCAAGCTTACATCTCCATCCTCACTAATTGTAGTACCAAAGTCACATCTCATATACTCGGTTTTGGTCCTACTAATTTTAAATCCTTTTGACTCTAGGGTCTGACGCCATAACTCAAGCTTTCTATTTACTCATTCCCAGCTTTCATCTACTAGGACTACATCATCAGGAAAAAGCATACACCAAGGGATATCTCCTTGTATATCCCTCGTGACCTCATCTATCACTAAGGCAAATAGATAAGGGCTCAAAGCTGAACCTTGATGTAGTAAATGAATCAAAAAAATAAAAATATTTATCATTACAAAGCAACAGATAAGAAACTATTTTACAAAGAAAACCACATATGCACGCAAACACGGCAAGATAATTTGGTTTTTGGTCCTGATAATACTAATTTCATAAAATGAGAAGCTCATGCTCACCACGAATACGTAAATGAAGGCAAAGAGAGAACAGTATGTAAAAAACACAGTGAAATAAAGAAAAAAAAATGGTACAATTGAGTTTGGTAAATAATGAGATAAGCTGAAAACATTAGAATTGTTTTATATCCAAGTATACCTGCCTATTGTGAACATACTCCAAGAATGAAGGGACATCTGGATAGCGCACTTGTGTATCACCATCTGGAACAGGAGCCTTTTGGAAACAGATGATGTCTCCATCTTCAAGCTAAAGCATAAGAAAACAAATCCAAAAAAATAAACAAATTCCTTTGTTGACCAAATAACTAAGAAACATGTGTATCTAAAAAGAGAAATTTTGCAAACCTGACTAGAACGGAAAGTAAGTTTCTTGTCAATATGTTCGCACATCACATTTGGCTCAAACTTAATTTCCTGAAGAACAAGAATTTCAAAAGCATTAGAATATTCAACTTGGAAAGATCATCACGACATCATTATTAAGTGCATAACATTGTACTACATTAACAATGACCATTGAACAAGATACACTCGAACAATAAAGGACTTGAACAGATTATATGAGCACAAGGAGCACATAGGCAGAACATGCATACTACAAGTTAGTACGTGTACTCTAGAGAAATAAATACAGAATTGTGAAGCACCTCATATAGCTCAATTTCTTCATTTGGAGAAAATCCAGCCATTTCATTCAGTTTTGTCAATATTTCAGACGGTTTTCCCAGAGCCTTCACAAAAAGCCTACCGACAAAACTGTAATAGCAAAGCGATGTCATGTCACCATGTGAGTCATCTGTAAAAGAAATTCAACAGAAAAATTGACAAATGAATTAACAAGAAACATACCAAAGCTCTTCCTTCTCGGCATTATAGAGCTTGAAGAAAAGAAGTATGTCTTCTTTGCTCTTCTCAGGTGGACGAATTGGACATAGCTCCTATGGAAGTAATAATTAGAAACAAGCATCTCAAAATCTAGAAGGCATAAAAAACAGAGGAAATAGGAGACATAAAAAACCAATATTTACCGGTCCAAGTTCAACTTCCAAAAACAGCTTCAGCTCAGCATTGTGTGCCTTATTTGAGACTTCCCTAAGCTGCCCGACCTGTGAAATGAAAGAAATAAATTAAAATGACAAATGGATTGGCACAAATTAAAGAAGTAAAAGGCTAAGATATGAAGCAGATTGTTTTTCACTGTTTCTGAAATATTGCCACATAAATAGATCCTTATTGTCTACTGCAAAAATACTACTCCCTCCGTTCTTTTTTATTTGTCGTGTTTTAGTTCAAAAATGACCTAGCAAGCGACAAATATTCGAGAACGGAGGTAGTAGTATTCTAAATTTCAAGAAATTCAATCAAACTGATAGATCAAGAGTTCAAATAAATTAATGCTGCATGTTACATGTAAGCAAATCTCAAACGTTAAGAATGCACACAACTTCACTTGTCCTCAAATTGCAAGTGACATGTCAAGGTAGAACTTGCAAGTGATGTTGGAAAATAAAAAATACCTTTTCCACATAAAAAGAATGGCAAAAGGGAAGACAAAATTAAAAAGAGAAGATAAATAAAACAAATGAAAATAAAACTTAACACTGTTTGAACTTCAAAAGTGATGAATCAAATGCTACTCCACATATTTAAGTACTTCAAGTATTATATGTGTGAACTTCTAAAAACAATAAATGGCTCACTGATTGTGCTTCCTCATGGGGGGTCAATGGACGATTCGGGCGGTATGTATGGTTCTGCCTCTTAGCCCACAACCAGAAGCGCTGAAACTGTACTGGGATGCCAAATTCCTTTGCAACTTCCTCCTGAAAATTTCATTTGAAAAATCAAATGAGACTACCAAAATCAAGTAGTCACTGACTCGCTGCTATAGCTTTGACTTATAGGGCACAACTAGAAAATTTAAGATATCTGGAATGTGGTAAATGGAATGTTCCAAACTGATAATGAAAACCATTAATCAGCCAGACCATAACGCAATTTTGCTGACTATTTCTGGTAAGTGTTCGTTTTAATTTTTAAGATAGAATAACAGCAGAAAATAACACTGCCTGGAGAGGCTTGAACTTGAGTTCAAAACAACCATAAATGAGCAGCTCAATCCCGTGCAAATAGGCCTGTAGTATCCAAAAACCATAATGCTAAGTAAAAACATGTAGGGTTTTTTGGGCCATTACCTGGAATGCAGTAAAAGGCAACTGCTTCTGAATGCGGAAGCTGCAAACTTTTTCATGGTCCACCAGGTCAAAATATATATTTTTACCAATTTGCTCCTTTAAATCCTTGTCTCGAGCAATCTATTTTCATTTTTTACAAATAAAGTTCTATCAAGAGGAGTCACCAAGAGAGTTAGCTGCTGGTATGACTGAAACAAGACCAGACCTTTATGATAGTGTAGAGATGAGCTTCAGACTTCTCCTTCTTCTTGTGCTCTTTCTCTTCTTGTTCTTTCTTCAACCTTATCTGTAAAAGAACAGTTCAATCAATCACTATCTCCAACAAAAACACAAGATGATAAATAGAAAAGGGGACAAAGTATACCAGAACTACTTACCCGCAAATGCTCAGCAATATCCTTCTCATCGACATTACACATTATTTTATCCTTGTCATTCTCACGTATATAGACAAGCATGTAGGCATTTGAATACTTTGTGAATTTGAATGGTGTGTTATTGAAACCAGGGTTTATTTGAGGCAACTGTTCCATACAAAGATGAAATAAGAGTTAAGCAATAAGTGGAAAATTTATACAAGTCCACAAGTAACTGTATTGTATTGAATGAATTGTTATAAAGAATTTTACCTCTTCCTCACCCCCATACTGCTCTTCAAGTGCCTTTTTAGTGTCTTCTTTTGTAACCCGCTCATCATCGAATTTGTACCTGAAAACCACCAGAAAAATTCAGAGTTTTGTAAAATATGTTCAAAGATATAGTAACGGGATGACAATGTGTTATGCACAAGCAAAGAAAGTGATTCCATGTGCCATCTGCTTAAATATGGTATTACTGTGAAAGAAGGCTCTCAATCACTATGAACTGCCAATCTACAGTACAGCTGATAGAAGATGATAAAGATAACCAACAGATTCAGAGGATTACATTGCATGTTGACACAAGACACAAGATGGTGATAAAGCCAGAAATGAGTAGACTGAAGTTGTGAGCAGGGCAGAGTGTAACTGAGAGGTTATCTTTCCACAAATTATTCCAAGGTAATATCAGCATGAAGCATTTTAAGAATCACAAATATCTCTTAAGCTTAAAATGCCGGGCCACAATCAAAATAATGGTGCACAACGGAAAACTATCAATGTGAACTGTACCAGAATGAACTGACACTCATGAGATAGAAACACACCACTGATCCGAGAGTGTCGGCCGAATGAAAGCATAGTAGTGACCACCATGTACTCCTCCACTATGAACAAGAACACTGAACAAAAAAAGACAGGCAACATCAGCATGGAAAAATGTATCATGTGGTATGCAAACTGCCATAAGAATACATGAATAATGTGAAGAAAACAGTCAGCGCAAAGAAGACAGCATTTTTAAAAAAATTTGCACATTTTCTAACACAGCTTCACTACAAAGTACAAACAAACAACAAAGCCTTTTATCTGAAAGCAGATGAACTGCTGAATATTGATTGATGATATGAGGGTTAAAGGTTACATATATATAGGGAGGAGATCTGTGTGGTTTATGGAAACAGAACCAATCATGATCTCCTCACATCTCTAGCTATAGAAACATAACCAATCAGGATCCCCTCATATCTCTACATATCTCTAGCTGTCCTAATCAGACCCAATCAGCAGATGGCTGTCCTTATGTGGCTGATAGGGACAGAGATGGCGCCAGCCTGTAGGGACTGCCTGCATGACGCAGTCAAGACTGCTAACACCCCCCCGCAGTCGGAGCGTCGAAAGCCTGGACGTTCAGACTGGACCGGAACTCAGTGAACAATGAAGATGGCAGGCCTTTGGTGAAGATGTCGGCGTACTGGGAAGTGGTAGGGACGTGAAGAACACGAATAGTACCAAGAGCAACCCGCTCGCGGACAAAGTGAAGATCAATCTCAATGTGCTTCGTGCGCTGATGCTGAACCGGATTAGAGGACATGTAGACAGTGCTGATGTTGTCACAGTAAACCAATGCAGCGCGCTGCAGAGGAGCATGCAGCTCTAGAAGAAGCTGGCGCAACCAGGTAGCTTCGGCAACAGCGTTAGCGACAGCACGATATTCAGCCTCGGCACTGGAGCGGGAGACAGTGTTCTGTCGCTTGGAAGACCAGGAGATAAGACTGTCTCCTAGGAACACAGCGTAGCCCGAGGTAGACCTGCGTGTATCTGGACAACCAGCCCAATCAGCATCAGAGTAGACCACCAACTCAGTTTGCGCAGAGGGGCGAAGTAACAATCCGAGGTGGAGAGTGCCACGAACATAACGAAGAATCCGTTTCAGAGCAGCGAGGTGGGGCTCGCGGGGATCATGCATATGAAGGCAGACCTGCTGAACAGCATAAGCAATATCTGGTCGAGTGAAAGTCAGGTACTGGAGAGCCCCTGCCAAACTGCGAAAATCCGTAGGATCAGTGACTGGAGTACCATCTGTGCCTGAGAGCTTGGGATTTACATCGACAGGAGTGGAGCAAGGCTTGCATTCGGCCATGCCAGCGCGAGTCAGAATGTCAACCATGTACTGCCGCTGAGAGAGGAACAGGCCACTCGGAGTGCGCTGAACCTGCATCCCCAAAAAGTGATGAAGCTCGCCGAGATCCTTCATGGAAAACTCCTGCTGAAGAGTTCCAATGATGCGTCGTAGGAGGGCTGTGGATGAGGCTGTGAGCACAATGTCATCAACATAGAGCAGGAGATACACCAAGTTAGTGCCGCGACAGTAGACAAACAGAGATGTGTCAGATTTAGCCTCCACAAAACCAAGTGAGAGCAGAAACGAGGCAAACCGGCTGTACCAGGCGCGGGGCGCCTGTTTGAGACCATATAAAGAACGATTCAACCGGCAGACGAAGTCGGGGTGAGCTGAATCTGTAAAACCAGAAGGCTGGGAGCAATATACTGTTTCTGACAGAGTGCCATGAAGAAATGCATTCTTGACGTCGAGCTGATGAACAGGCCAGTTGCGAGACAGTGCAAGAGTCAACACAGTGCGCACTGTAGCAGGCTTCACAACCGGACTGAAGGTCTCGTCAAAATCAATGCCAGGACGCTGTGAGAAACCTCGAAGAACCCAACGAGCCTTGTACCTTTCAAGAGAACCATCAGCATGGAACTTGTGCTTGAAAACCCACTTGCCGGAGACAATATTGGCAGCCGGAGGACGAGGAACAAGATCCCAAGTGTTGTTCCCCAAGAGAGCCGAGAACTCCTCTTCCATGGCCTGGCGCCAGTGAGGATCAGCAAGAGCAGCTCGATAGGTCCGTGGCACAGGTGAGAGTTGTGCTGCGTGAAATAGAGCTGGCTGTCGAAACCCCAGTTTTGCTCGAGTAGTCATGCGGTGATGGTTGACGACCGAGGGAACAGGAACAGCGCCGGGTGGGAGCTGAGATGCGGCTGCTGAAGGCGAAGAAGCAGCAACAGGCGTCGGTGCAGCGGGTGCAGCAACGGGCGTTGTTGCAGCGGGCGCCTGCGGTGAAGGAGTAGCATCAGCAGTCGGAGCTGGCGCAGAACGACGAGTGTAGACGAATCCGTCGAAGCGTCGAGGGTCGGGACCCGGCTGGGTATCCGGGGCGCGGTCGGCAACGACTGTAGGTGCAGCGTCGTTTGTCCGGGCGGAGCCAGGATCAGGTGTAGGTGCGTCGGTAGGCAGGGGCAGCAGCTGTTCGTTGGAGCACGGACTGCTGACTGCTGCTACAGGGGCCGCACGTGGCTGTGCGGGAGCGTCTGTTATACCTGCAGGAAGGAGACAGAAACGTGCTGATCCAATAGGAGCAGGCACGGCAGGGTGAGAATCTAAGAGAAACTCGAAATCCTCGGCAGTGGGTGTGGATGACTGTTCGGCAAAGGGAAAAGAAGTCTCATCAAAGACTACGTGCCGAGATATGATGATCTTGTTGGAGTGAATATTGAGGCATCGATATCCTTTGTGATGATCAGAATAACCAAGGAAGACACACAAAACAGAACGAGGAGCAAGTTTGTGGGGGGAAGTGGCTAACAAGTTAGGATAGCATTTGCAACCAAAGACACGAAGATGATCATTGCCGACAATAATAGAGCAAGGAAGCTGCGTAGGAGTGGACTGGGAGAGAGTACCAGCATCATAGGACATGTGAGTGGTGGCGCCCGAGTCGAAGTACCACTCACGTTGCTGAGGGGGCTGCAGTGTCATGGTGCTGAAGTCGGAGAGGAGCGCCTGCTGATCCCAGGAAGGGAGAGGAGCGCCCGAGCTGTAGAAGCCAGGCGGTGGAGCTTGCCACTGCTGCTGGGTAGTCAATGGTGGCGGTTGCTGGCTCCCAGGCCATGGTGGAAGTGGCTGCCGGATCCCAGACCACTGCCCCTGGGCACCGGCGAGTAGGGACTGGGGCAGCGGGGGTGGCTGCTGCTGAGCATCGTGGCGAGGAGTCGAAGGAGCGCCTGGAGCCCGCGGGCCGGGCCACATGTGGATGGACCCGGACCACGGATTGTGGGGGGACGGCCACTGTCCACCAACAGAGGGGCCGGAGAAGAAGCCACCGGGAGCTGCGCCGTTTGGCTGCGAACGCCCGCCCTTCTTCCCAGCACGTTTGCCCCGTGACTGCTGGTGCGGCTGCTGCTTCGGCTTGGAGTTGTTCGGCGACGCCTTAGGTGGTCCGGAGGCGAGCAGAGCGGTGGCCGATGTCGAGGAGTGATGTGCCAAGGTAAGTTCCTCGAGGAGAAGATCGTTTCGTACCTCCAAGAAGGTAGGAAGAGGCCGCCCGCGTCGAAGATGAAGACCGATGCTGCTGAAACGTTCGTTGAGGCCGCGGATGACGTTGAGGACGAGAGTGCGGTCGGGAACGGGCTCACCAAGATCACCGAGGGCATCGGCCATCCCTTTGAACTTGCGACAGTAGTCGGTGATGGAGAGATCGCCTTGGCGGAAGTTGCGAAACTCCGCGTCGAGGAAGAGGGCTCGAGTCTCCCGGTTCCCGAGGAACTGGGATTCTATGGCGAGCCACGCGGCGCGGGCGGAGACGTCGCGAATGAGAACGGCGTCGGCTAGCTCGGTGGTGATGGTGCCGACGATCCAAGACTTGACGACGCAATCCATCCGCACCCAATCTGGAGAGAAGGGTGCGTAGTCGTCGGTGAGAACGTGGCCTTCCAGGGAGTACTTGCCGACGGCGAGCAGGAAGGCGTCGCGCCACCGAGTGTAGAGGGTGGACGACACGTCGAGGAGGACGGGAATGATAGCCCTGATGTTCTGAACTGCAACCGCCTGAGCGTGCAGATTGATGAGCGCAGCGGCTTCATGAAGGAGAAGAGCTTCACGCGTGCGAGCGTCAGGAGCGTCGTCACGAATGGTGGAGGCGTCGTCGTTGTTGACCTCCTCGTCCAAAGGATCAGCAGCGGCGCGGGCCTGGGCGGCCCGGGCGAGAGCATCGCGGATGCGGGCGTCGGCCGCGTCGCGCTCCTTGGTGGCCTCAGCCGCCTCGCGTTCAGCATCGCGGGCACGCGCAAGGGCGAGCTCGCGAGTTTGAAGACGAGCAGCCCTCTCCTGCTGCGCGCGCAGAGCAGCCTCTGCCGCAGCAGCGTCGTCGACTCTGGGAGAAGGGGGCTGGTGGCTAGCCATGGACGGCGCGCAGGAGCAGCAGCCGTAGCAGCGTCGGGTGAGCGCGCTAGACAGCGGAAGGTGAGTAGAAATGAACCTAGACTCGTGATACCATGAAAGCAGATGAACTGCTGAATATTGATTGATGATATGAGGGTTAAAGGTTACATATATATAGGGAGGAGATCTGTGTGGTTTATGGAAACAGAACCAATCATGATCTCCTCACATCTCTAGCTATAGAAACATAACCAATCAGGATCCCCTCATATCTCTACATATCTCTAGCTGTCCTAATCAGACCCAATCAGCAGATGGCTGTCCTTATGTGGCTGATAGGGACAGAGATGGCGCCAGCCTGTAGGGACTGCCTGCATGACGCAGTCAAGACTGCTAACATTATCCCAAGCAAGTTGGGGTAGGCTAGAATTAAAAACCCAATAGAACCCACAAAGTCATAGTTCATGCACATGAATAGTTGTTTTCCATGCACTCCTATTGAAGGCTAAATCTTTAGGTATATCCCAACTTTGCAAGTCTCATTTTACTATCTCTTCCCATGTCAACTTTGGTCTTCCTCTTCCTCTCTTCTCATTAATATTGCGTCTTAGGATCCTACTATGCACTGGTGCCTCTGGAGGTCTCCACATGTCCAAACCATCTCAACCGGTTGGACATGTCTAACACAGCTTCACTACGTAGGGCAAAAGGACAATGTTGCATACATTCCATTTATTGGCCAATTTCTACACTCAGGTTCTTCTGTATCACACGAACCAGAGATCAGCAACTAGAAAAAAAAGTAACTGAAACAGGGGCACCTTTAAAGAAGAAATGATATACTGGTTGGACTTTTCACATTTCTACATACATGGAATAGATTTTTTTCATTATAGCTGTTTCACCTATATACCATTCAAAGATTTGGAACAGTTTATGATAAATAAATTACCTGTGGAGAGTATAGAGGTTTCTAATACTTCGATCTGCATCTGGAGATAGATATTTTCCATTGTCTCTATCAAGATCAAGTTGAAGAGGGAACTCATAGCGGTCATTAATCTGCAGAAGTAGATAAGATCATCACCAATCCTGGGTAACCTTATTCACCATTTCTTAAGATGTATGGAAGTGGTTTATCATTTGGATGGTGGTATTCAGCACGGTTCTAACCTTAACCATTGTATCTCGCATGTAATCATATTCAAAACGCTTCAGTTGAAGCTGCAAAACAGGAGGGAAATCAAGGAAAAGCACACCTTTCCTTGCATCCTGAAAACAAAAATTAATATTAAAATTAAAGAACAACAATAGTAATAACAAAAAAAGGTCAGAAAAGATAATCATAACCGAACTGATAATAATCCACACATTTTTTTGTCCAGATGTAGTAGAGAGTACTCTGAGTGTGTTCTGGGTCGTGTTGCGCATCTTCTGTTGGCATTTGAGAGTACATGTGTCTGGTGTTTGCTAGAGAATGGGAGAACTGGGGGTGTTTTTCTTTGGCAAAGAGAGTTTGGAATTGCAGTGGCGCAAGATGGCTGTGTTTTTTGTTCATAAATTGGTAACCACAGCAAACCAGATGGTGCTGGTTAAGCTTTCTATAAAGGCCAGGCTGAGGTTTAGCCTTGTTCAAAAAAAGACAAGATAAATTACGACATAGAATTCCATCATTTTATTGAAATACCATGGAACATTCCTAAAACTCTGAAAATCAGGTAATCAGCATCTACACCTAAATATCCAGCTACAAAGTCACGCATAGAGCAAAACTTGTGGGAACCTGTAAGCCATAACGCTCCGCATGGTACTTGTTATCACCCTCTAGACTCTCCACTTCCACATACTTATCAAATGATGCATAAACATCACGACAACCTTTCACATCAAGTTGTAGATCTGCCAGTCATGACATAGGCAACTATTATTTATATATCATATAAATATATGATTTTCCTGCAAGTACAATTAAATGGCAGAACCTACCATAAAATGATTCTTTTCTGTTAGATTTATAGTCCACGTTAATGCACTCAATGTAATTAATGTGGTGGCCTTCGAATAATTGTTCAATTGTTCCTTCCACAACAGTTCCCTGTGTAGAAAGAAAAGTTAATAAAAAGTAAACTGGTGTAATGATAATTCATTATTGTCATATTCACCTTCATCTTATCTTCCAGTTTCTCACAAAGAACTCTGTTGAGTTCTTGCACATCATGCTGCATGAAAGAATCATAGGTATCCCATCCAAAGGATTTAGTCAACTCTTTCGTTGCTACACTGTTGTCACTATACTGTAGCTTGTAAAACAGGCTCTGCAGGGCTAAAGGGATACTCCCAGATGGCATGTCATTCTCAGTTGTTGGCATATGATATACAGCCTATGAAAACATTTCAATAAATGGTTCAAAATTCAGGTGCTTAGAGAAACATGTAGAACAGAACAATGATTGATTTCACCTTTCTAAAATATGGTGTATGGTATAACGTTTGAAGGAGAGAATTCATATAACAGGTAGCACCTTGATTCTTAAGACCTACAAAACCTGTTTCTTTTTTCGAGTCATAAGTCCAATAATCAACCATTCTGCGGACAGCAACCTCAGCTTCCACAATAATGGTGTCATTCACAAGATAGCCCCTGCTTGGGTCATATAGGTCACTCAAAGGCATAAATGATGTGAAACCCCAGTCGCTCTCACGTGCATTAAATTGGTGCTGAGTATCTGCCAAACATGGGACCAACATATAGATTCAACCAAAAGAAATATTCCAGAAATAGTGAGAAACACAATGTAACTAAAGAAAAAAATAAGGATATTATAATAACACATAAAAAGGCAGATTGAAGGAACTTATGAAAAAAAAGTTGGCAATCAAACCCTTGTAGACAATAATTCTAGTATTTATACATCACTTGATAGATTATTAGCAACTGAACCGAAGCTTAGAGTTTCAAGCCACTGTCACTGTGAATCAGTAACTGAGGAGAAAAGGTCAAAGTAAGAAACAAAATGTTAGGAGTTCTTGGGAAATCTACATAAGCACAACTGCAATCAACACAGTTTTGAAAAATTATTGTTTGTGAGAAAGCAATGTGGATCTGGTCTCCTGTCCACACATGTTTGCAAATTTCAAATGGCGTGAATTGGACTCCGCCATCCATATCCTATTTATAACATTGTTGAGCATATTACACCGTGCACTGTAACAGTACCAACTCCATTTGTGATTGATGATCTACATACATCCTAACAAAAGGCACATTCAACAATGTTAACACAGATATTTGCAAAGAAATATAACTTAAAAGAATATCTCACAATCAACACAATAATTAAATTTTTAAAAAAGAACACATGCAGTAAAGGTGACAAGCACACATGAGAGTTGAGACACTAGTGACTAGTTTGAGTTGTCACTTTGCAAAAATGATAAGAAAAAAGAGACATGCAGCTGAGTAAATATGAAAACAAACAACTTACCTAAAAGCGAATTAACCTCCTTAAAATTAAAATAACTTCAAAACTAAAGATTCTATTGAACTTAAGAACTTAATGTGCCATGCATGTGCGGCATGTGCTTCCTACCACATATATCTTGATTCAGAATAACAAAGGGACAGAGCTTCATTGTTGCCTATGATTTCGCATATTTGTTGTAATTAGTTATAGGCAAACAGAATGTGCATCTCATTTCCAGTTATAACATCATGCTATCATGGTAAATGTTTGACAATTGTCAACAATCAAATAGCTGCCAATGGCCACATCATGTTCCAGCTCAGTTGAAGACTTGTAAGTTATAGCCCTTAAAAGTTAAAACTTCCATGACTGGGATGGCATTCACAAGACAAGCAGAAGAACATCAAATGAAGAAAGAGATACCTTTCCGAATCGTATACTTAGGATGGATCTGATTCACAACAGCCAAGCTGAACTGAGCATACCGGCTCCACCCGTATGGGAGGTTCCCAGAATCTGCAACATCCAAATACATCGAGAAGTGATCCACATTGTTCCCCTTGGGGAAAATTAGGACACGCCTGCAAGCAAAAAGTAGCACATCCATTAAAACCCACCAAACATTTACCCATGTTTCCGTCAGCAGTTACAGTGGCAAGAGAGGAGATCCAAAAGCTCACCATTTGTATCCTCCAACGACAAATACATCAGAGTAGTGCTTCTTAGTGTTAAGACGGCTGAAGCTCTCGATCGTCCAGGTGAAGCGCGACGTCTGCGGGTCCTCAGGCGGCTGGCTCTCCGCTGTGTTGGCAGGCTCTGTCTGCGCAACAACTAGTAGCAGAAACCACGACAGCAGCCACCAGGTGTGAGATGAGATCAACGAGAGAACTGAAACACATAAACCCACGAACACAAGCACAGAAGGCGAGAGAAGGCTTAGGTCCTCACCTTCCATCGGCTGTGGGGCTGCTTCTGGGCCAGCGACAGGGAGCTCCTGATGCGGCACCAGCATCTCGTCGTCCTCCTGCTGCTGCTGCGAGGAGGGAAGAGCGCGGGCTGAGGAGTCAGATCCGGCCCGGCGCTTAAACCCTGGTGCGAACCCGAGCACTCTAGATCGGCGCAGCGGCGAGGGGGAACTGGCCGCGGAGATCGGGGCGAGGTAGCCAGTGAAGGAGAGCACGTACCTCGAGAGGGGGCGGCGTCATCATAGTCATGTGGTCGTCGTCGCCCGCAACTGCGGTGGGTGTACGAGAGGCGGCCGCCAAGCCAGCGGCGGCGGCGGACGACGGCGGCGGGAAGAGGAGGAAGAAGGAGCGAGGGAGGAGAGGGGATGTTGCTGATGCGGTGAAGGGGGGACACAGGTCGGTCGTGTGCTGTCGGGGCGATTTCGTGATTTTCCAGGGTCGAAACGGGCACGCCACGGCGAAGCTCAGACAGGAGCTAGGGAGGGGGTTTTTTTTTACCCTCGACTACCCAGCTTTGTCTCTTATTCTTCGGCCGAATTTTTACCTCCAGAATCTGCGTATAAGAAAAATCTGACCGTAGACAAAATCTAACGGCCTCTCCAGCAAATAGGGATGAAAACGGAACGGATACAGCTGGATACAGGGTCATCCTGTATCCTACCCTAATGTATTTCTCTCGGATGCGGGACCAGATATGGGTAGTTAAGATTCAGAATGGATATAGAATGAGACTGGGTAATAATCTAAGTGGATAAGAAACAGATAACGGATACTACTCGGGTAGGTACCGGATAATTGTCGAGTAGTTCGTCCCGATTATATTAATTGTCCAACCATCAAACAAATACATAAATTAAGCAATACATAATCATGTATATGATAGATCAAATGTAGGAAAGGAAACCGATAAAATTGACATCATGTAGTTCAAAGTTACTAATCACGAGGACATTGTAGAACCAACACCACAATATTAAAAATTTATAAAATATTCTAGTTTCACTCAAAAATTGCAAATAAGTTACAAAAACTAATAAACATTTTATACGAAGATAACTCAAGTCCTCATATGAAAATGATAAAGTAAAGTATTGATTATGTTGAAACTTGGATATTTACAGTGATTTCACATGTAACTCACACAAATAAGTAAAAGTAAAATGGAAGAAACCGGGTATCTTATAGATTTTATGATCCAAACATTTTTATGGTTATATATGAACATATGTTGTGCCTCCGTGAAATTTCATTATTTTTTGAGGCTATTATACATCTATTAATTTCTTGTCATAGAAAATCATCAAAATACAATTAAATTCATAAAATAATGTAGCGTCGATCGAAAATTGCAAATAAGTTACCAATACTAATAAATAGTCTCTACAAAGATAACCTTAAGTTCCCACGTGGAGATAACAACTACTGGAAAGTACAGTTTCAATATTGCCCATATGTAACCCTTTGTATAGACGTTGAGGCGGACAGGACACTTAGATGGAATAGGCCCGCTAATATGCCCAAAGTACCCGCAGCAATATGATGTGAAGCTATTCCTCCCGGAACGAAAGGATCAATCTCCCCCTTTTTGGTGATTGATGCCAACACAAACCAAAGCAAATATAAAAGTGCAGAAATGAACTAGTTTGCATAATGTAAGTGCAAAGGTTGCTTGGAATTGAAACCAATAATTATTTCTACTAGATATGCGTGGATTTGTTTTCTTCTTATTTAAAATTTTGGACCACTCTTGCACCACGAGTTTTGTTTTTGCAAATCCTTTGTAAAATTCTTTTCAAAAACTTCTGCAAATAGTTAAAGGTATATGACTAAGATTGAAAGAAGCATTTTCAAGATTTTGAAATTTTCTCCCCCTGTTTCAAATGCTTTTCCTTTGACTTAAACAAAACTCCCCCTAAAGGAAATTCTCCTCTTAGTGTTCAAGAGGGTTTTAGAATTTTTTTAAGATACTATTAGATACTAGTACTTACTCCCCCTTTTTAACACAAAAAGATACCAATGTGAAAACTTCATTTTTAAAATTCTTAAAATTCGGTGGTGGTGCGGTCCTTTTGCTTTGGGCTCATACTTTCTCCCCCTTTGGCATGAATTGCCAGAAACGGATACTTGTGAGTGAAATACAAGCCCTTTAAACTTTTCTCCCCAATGGCAAACAAATAGATATGAGTGAAGATTATACCAAAGTGGAGAACGATGTGGAGTACCGACAATTACCAATGGAGTTGAGTGGAAGCGCCTTCTTTGCCGAATACTCTATTTCCTTTTCAATTCTATGACTAAGTGAAAGTCGCCTAGAGGGGGGGTGAATAGGGCGAAACTGAAATTTACAAAGTTAATCACAACTACAAGTTGGGTTAGCGTTAGAAATATAAGCGAGTCCGAGAGAGAGGGTGAAAAACAAATCGCAAGCAAATAAAGAGTGAGACACAAGGATTTGTTTTACCGAGGTTCGGTTCTTGCAAACCTACTCCCCGTTGAGGTGGTCACAAAGACCAGGTCTCTTTTAACCCTTTCCCTCTCTCAAACGGTCACTTAGACCGAGTGAGCTTCTCTTCTCAATCACACGGGACACTAAGTCCCCGCAAGGACCACCACACAATTGGTGTCTCTTGCCTCGGTTACAATTGAGTGTATCTCAAGAAAGAATGAGAAAGAAAAGAAGCAATCCAAGCGCAAGAGTTCAAATGAACACAAATGTCGCTCTCTCTAGTCACTATTTGATTTGGAGTTGAACTAGAGACTTGGGAGAGGATTTGATCTCTTTGGTTGTGTCTAGAATTGAATGCTATAGCTCTTGTAAGGTGTGAGAAGTCTGAAAACTTGGATGCAATTGAATGTGGGGTGGTTGGGGTATTTATCGCCTCAACCACCAAAATGTGGCCGTTGGAAGTCTGCTGTCGCATGGCGCACCGGACAGTCCGGTGCGCCACCGGACACTGTCCGGTGCGCCAGCCACGTCAGCCAGCCGTTGGGGTTCGACCGTTGGAGCTCTGACTTGTGGGGCCTCTGGGCTGTCCGATGGTGCACCGGATAAGTCCTGTAGACTGTCCAGTGCGCCTGCTGCGCGTGCTCTGACCTCTGCGCGCGCAGGCGCGCATTAAATGTGTTGCAGTCGACCGTTGCGCGTGAAGTAGCCGTTGCTCCGCTGACACACCGGACAGTCCGGTGTGCCACCGGACACTGTCCGGTGCATACACCGGACGGTCCGGTGAATTATAGCGGAGCGACCTCCATTTTCCCGAAGCTAGCGAGTTCAGCGTCGAGTTCCCTGGTGCACCGGACACTGTCCGGTGGCACACTGGACAGTCCGGTGCGCCAGACCAGGGTGCCTTTGGGATTTCTTTAGCTCTCTTTATTTGAACCCATCTTTGGTCTTTTTATTGGCTTGTTGTGAACCTTTGGCACCTGAAGAACTTATAGACTAGAGCAAACTAGTTAGTCCAATTATTTGTGTTGGGCAATTCAACCACCAAAATCAATTAGGAAAAGGTGTAAGCCTATTTCCCTTTCACTAAGCATGAGAGTACACTTGAAAACACATTAGTCATAGACATAAAAGAGATATGATCAAAGGTATAAATGAGCTATGGGTGCAAAGAATCAATCAAAATTCCTAGAATCAAGAATATTTAGCTCATTCCTAAGTTTGGTAAAGGTTTGCTTATCTAAAGGCTTGGTAAAGATATCGGCCAATTGACCTTTGGTGTTAATGTAGGCTATGTGGCAGAACCACCCGAATTATTCCAGCTTAAGTGCCTAAGTCATGCCTCAAGGGCCGTGACACACTTAAATCGGAATAACCCGTCAGTCCTTCAGATCTAGTCTGATAGAGCCACTTAACCAGGGTCAAATTCCACAATCTCACTCGAAGGTGAGTCACAGAAGAGATACAATAAAACAGGAAACCTCAAATTAAGTACTGAATTATTACATAAATCGGAGTTCTGGAGTAGCAAATAAAGTTCATAAAGTAAAGTGCAGCGGATAATCGATGTCGTCGGTAATGAGGAAATGGGCAAGGCCTAGCCCATTACTCCTCAGGCTCCTCTCCTGCCGGAGCAACATCCCACTCGACCGTCCAACCCGGTGGCAGGGTGGTAGGCCAAGTCACACCATCAACCAACTCCTGCATGGTACCTGCAAAAATGGTGCCACAAGCAAGGCTGAGTATACTAATACTCAGCTAGACTTACCCGGTGTGAGGAGTCTACTCCTCTACCTCTAGACTATGCAGCTGTTTGGCTGAGGGGTTTGGTTTGCCAAAAGCACTAGCTGTTACTAAAATCAATTTTTAGCTTTTCCAAATTTTACCATCATTAACTTAGCTAGATTTGCTCCTTCTAAGCATACATGGTAACAATCAATTAGTTCAATCAACAAGTTATCTCATGTAACCACATTTCACTTCTTACTCGATGCAGTACAAGGAATCAAGCAGTCTCATTAGCTGCGAGAAGCAGACGATTCGAATCGAGTTTTAACCTTGCAAGGTAAACCTAAACACACGGCATGTCAGGGCACTCCGACCCTACACATGACAACCGTCCCCATCGATTCCCCGTTCGCGTCCAGGCCTCACCGCCTTGGCATACAATGCTCCAGTGACCCCGGCTGCCGCCGTGCAGTGACCGCACTTGTACCCACCATAGCTAGCATGGGAGAACCAGTCTCAGGTCGCATGAGGGATAAAGTCCGCGCCCGGCTTCACTCAGGTACTAGGTTTACCGGTTACCATTTTTCCCGGCATGTGCTTAGTACGTTCAAAAGCTTGACTCAGGTATCCACACATTAATCCTTAATTCATTTTCTCGTCTCATGGGCAAGGCATCCTCCCTGGATCCAAGTCCATAGACCAACATATATCCCATTATCAAGATGAATACAATCAATTCCTGACCTCGCGCGAGTGCTAGAAAAATCACTCGACTTCTACCGAGATCCTGATTAGCAAGCAGCTACTCGACCTAGCATACTAGTATTCATCTCAAAAGGAGTCCTAAGTTCATGCAACTAGAGGTTTCAAGCAACTCCTACACTTAAGTGCACATTGCAATCCTACAAGCATTAAGTGTAGTAAAATAGCATAATTAATAGGTTATGCATAAAACCGGGGCTTGCCTTCAATTGCTGGGGCTGCGGGGAGATCCTCAATAGCAGTCTCTGAAGCCTGCTCCTGGTCCTCCTCTTGGACAGGTCCTTGCTCGGGGATGAGCACGTACTCTCCGTCGGCAAGATTACAATCTAATGAATGCAATGCGTAAGATATATGCATGATATGATATGTGCTTTTAGAAATCACAACTTAAAAGGTGTATGGTCTTTCTTGAGTTAAACAAAGTTAACTTTACTTATGCAACACCCTTGGGTGGTATATTTGGTAAACTGGTTCAAATTTAGCTAAGGTAAAAGGTAGGTTTACTTTTGGGGTTCCTCTGAATTCTTTTTAAGTCTTTAGGGACAAATGATAAGTACTCAAGTTAGACTTATTGAGGTGGGGTTTATTTCTTCTTTCCTTTTCCTTTATTCTCTTTAATGTTTTGAAGTAGGTTTGAACTACAAGTTGCTTTTATAAAATTCTAAAAATTCTGTAAAAATTACAGTGGCTTGCTACTGGTGTGTGTTTCTCTTTCTTAAAATTTGGGGATCAGAAAGTGAATAGTTTTCTCTGCACAAAATTACTAAACTCTAAGGTAGAAGGGGTGCTTTGAACTACAACTACTATTTAACAGTGGGTAATTCTTCAGAACTTATTTTTGCTGGCTTTTAGGTGTTATAACATGACTTGATACAAATTTCTAGTCATTAATACCTTTTAATTATTTTTCTATGGTTTTCTCAAGTTTCTAGCCAAATGGGTGCTTTCTACTACCACTATACTTGAAAAATATCAAACAACAGAGTTCTTATTTTTCTTGGTTATTATTTTGTGCAAGAGCAATCATTCTGAAGTTTGGCATCTTTTTGCTTAAGGGAAGGGGTGGTATGCATTATTTGAATTAAATGGCTTTTCTCTTAAATCATTAGCATTTGGTATGAGTTTGTTTCTTTTTCATGGGTTTGCATTTTTCTCTGGTAGTTTGCCTCATCATAGACTTAGTAAATTTTTGGTTGCCCATTATCACATTATTTGAGGTTGTTCATGATTTAGTTGGAAAATGCCTTATTATCACCTTGTATTTATTTCCCTTACTTAAAAAGTTGGACTGAGGTGCTCTGTATTTTTGTAGTGGGGCTCTGGTGGTTATAAGTTCACTGGATTTTTGTTAAGCATTTTGGTTATAGTTTTGCCTCTTTAATAATTGATTTTCAGTCTTATTTAGGCTAAACAATTCATTTTAATTTAAAACTGGTCCAAATTAATGGTCTCTGTATTTTTCCTAAGTCCTCTGTTACATAAGCAAACTAGGAAAAATAATATTAATCACTGTTCATTAATTTCTAATATCTTCCTGATTTTCTCTAAGTTTTGGACAAAACATCTTTAAATGAGGAACTACATCATAATTTCTAATGCTGGGGTTCCTACTATTTTTAAACAGTGTCTAAAAGAGATTTGAATACCCACAAATTTTCTTAAGTCTAGTACAGAAGAAAAACTAATTTTCCTTGATTAAATAAGGTTTAGTGGGTTTCTGTTTTTAATTTTAAACTCTAAAATTTTAAACAGAAAGTATAGGGTCTACTATTTTTAAATGATAGATTATAATATACAGGGGCTAGCAAAATTGGTTTGACATTTTTTGATTAAGAATTCATCAAGTTATGAATTTTACAAGTTCTCTGGTTATTTAAAAAGAATAACAGAATTGATTAAATGAAAATCCACTTTGCACTGGGGTCCCTGGCGGTTTTCTAAGTTTTTCCTCGCGAATCAGTCCTCAGGCTACTATTCTCATGAGTCGCTGACGTTACAGAAAACCCCTCGGGTTCTACAAAAACCTAACCCGAGGTCCTTCTTCTACCTCAAACAGTAGCCGCGGCGGGGAAAAGGGCGGAGGGGCTTACCGGCGGCGAGACTGTTCCGGTGAAGTGGTCGAGGATGAAGGGGAGGTCTTGGGGATCACAACGGTGTGCAGAACGCCGTCGGAGATGGCCGGAGTCGGTCGGTCCACGCGCGCAGGCGGGGATGCTCGTCGGCGGCGAGGAGACCGGCCTGGTCACGGCGAGATAGTTCAATCAAATGGGTCAGGGAGGACCACGGGATGCCAGAGAAGATATGAGCGCAAGGAATTGGGCGGAGACTCACTGGATAGCTCGGTCCACGCGCGGCGGCGGAAGACCGAAGTCCGGTGAGGTCGATCTCGGGCCTCCGGTGAAGTCCGGCTGGGTCCGAGGGCTTGGCAAGCTTCACGGGCTGCTGGTGGAGCTGGCCGAAGCACTGGCTCGACTTGAGGGTGGCTGGGGGGAGCTGGCCACGGTGGCCGAAGCTCGGTCGGCAATGGCGGGCGGAAATTAAGCTCGCCGGAGCTAAGGAAAAGTGGTTGGCCGGTGAGGGTGAGTGCGGGGCGAAGTGAGGCGCGCCTAGGGAGGCTTTATAGGCGCGGGCGGGCACGGCCGAGGGCGTGAGCGCGCGGCGGTCTTGACCGGACGCCGGGGAGCGCGCGCGCGGGTTGGGCGAGCTCTGGCGTGCCGACCAGGGTCGAACACGTGTGAGCGCGCGTTCTGCCCAAGCTCTGGCGCGTGTAGTCGCTCATCCGAGCCTGCTCTCGCCTTGGTCAGTGCACAAAACCTCTTCTCCTCCCTACAAGCTACCATTCTTGTGTGGGGGTCATAGGATTTTGCCTACTGGTTGCAGAGATATGGAGCCAGGAAATCTGGTCTGTCTCCCTGCGCAAATCCGAGGCAAATCCAAGGTTTAGTCGTGTCTAGGGCTCGCGTCCCAATGCCATCTTCTGGCACACGACAGAGGGGTTAGTTAGACACATTTTTGTCAATGTGGCCATTAGGATTCGAGTTAGGGATCAAGGTGAACATCCCTGATCTTTGGCTCAAGGTCTGAATTTCAGAAATCTGAATTTCAGAAATCTCATTAAGTCCACACATGGAAAGCTTGATTTGGGGTTTTATTTGAGTTATTTTGGCTAAGCTTTCTCAATCTTTCTTGTTGCCCATTAAATATACTTCAATTTTTATAATTGGCTCAACTCAAAATTTTAAACTTTTCACTGCCTTTTTCTTATTCTCTTGAATTTTGCTCATGGGGCTCATTTAGGGTTTTTAAACTAGGGTTGCATAATCTGATCTTTTAAGGGACTCAATTGCTTTGATCATGACACTTTTAAGTATATACTTGGTGACTTCATTATTACTTAAGTTATTTTGATGCTCATGCTTACTTTGGTTCCCATAAAATGATGGCTCTTGGTTTGGCTTTTTGAGAAAAACCCTGAGTGACACTGGGGTGTCACAACCTTCCCCCCTTAAAGGAATCTCGTCCCGAGATTCGGGCCAGAGTCCTCCCGGGGTAAAGCGAAGGGTGAGACTGATAGGAAAAAGGGTGATGATTGCCATTATTAGGATAAACTGCTCTTCGAATGTCATTCTCTTTGCAACTTCATAAGGAAGTCCTTTTAAGTTTTACTTTATAGTTACTTCATTCTGAATTAAGATCATATTTTTGGGAATTAGATTCGAAAGGCAGGAGGAGGGGTTTGGGGGTGATTACGTACCAGCTTCCTTGGGTAGGCAATCGGGAAAGTTTGATCTCAGGAATTCCTCGGTTTCCCAAGTAGCTTCCTCCTCTGAGTGATTACTCCACTGGACCTTGAACATCTTGATCGATTTAGCCCGAGTTGATCTTTCCTTGCAATCCAGAATCTTGGAGGGGTACTCTTGGTACGATAGATCTGGCTCTATCTCCAATTCTGGCTCTGCTAAGATCTCGGTCGGCAATCGAACACACTTCTTCAGTTGAGATACATGAAAAACATTGTGAATGGCAGACATCTTTGAAGGTAACTTCAGCTTGTATGCCACGGGTCCACATGCTTCTATGATCTCATAAGGTCCAATGTAACGAGGGGCTAGCTTGCCTTTGATCCCAAACCTCTGCATTCCCTTGGTGGGTGATACCTTGAGGTATACAAAACTTCCCACCTCGAACTGGAGAGGTTTCCTTCTTCTATCATGATAACTCTTCTGTCTGGCCTGAGCAGCTTCTAGATTCTTCCTGATTAGCTTGACTTTCCTTTCGGCTTCAGTCACTAAGTCAGGTCCAAAAACTTCTCTTTCACCAGACTGAGACCAATTGAGTGGTGTCCTGCACCTTCTTCCATAGAGAGCTTCAAAAGGTGCCATCTTTAGGCTGGACTGATAACTATTGTTATAAGCAAACTCTGCCAAGGAGAGGTGCTTATCCCAGTTCTTGCCACAATCGATCGCACAAGCTCTCAGCATATCTTCCAGGATTTGGTTTACCCTTTCCGTCTGACCATCAGTCTGTGGGTGGTAAGCTGAACTCCTGATTAGCTTGGTTCCCAAAGACTTTTGCAATTGTTCCCAAAATCTGGCAACAAATTGGGCTCCTCGGTCAGAAACAATGGTCCGAGGTAATCCGTGCAAACACACGATCCGGTCGATATACAATTCTGCATATCTCTGAGCCTTATCAGTGGTGTGCACAGGAAGAAAATGTGCCACTTTCGTCAATCGGTCCACAATAACCCAAATTGAATCATGATGACGAGAGGTGTTGGGCAGACCCACAATGAAATCCATGTTGATGTCGTCCCACTTCCACGAAGGTACGGGTAGTGGTTGCAAAGCTCCAGCTGACTTCAAGTGGCTTGCCTTTACCCTCTGACAGGTGTCACATTCTGATACATACTGGGCTATCTCCCTCTTCATTCTGGTCCACCAGTACAAAGGCTTCAAATCATGGTACATCTTGGTGCTTCCCGGATGCATAGAGAATCTGGAGAGATGAGCTTCATCCAAAATTTTCCTCTTGAGATCCTGATCTTTAGGAATTACCAATCTGCTTTTGAACCATAACACACCCTTCTCATCCTGGCGGAAACAATTATACTTCTCAACCTTCTGATGGAGATTCTTCTTGATAATTTGCACTCCCTTGTCACTGAGCTGGGCCACGATAATCTGGTCTTGCAAAGCTGGCTCAACAGAAATGTGAGACAAAGAACCAGAAAGAATCACTTCAATTTGCATCTTGCTCAACTCATCACACAAGGTGTTAATGCGAGAATCCATCAGAACACAGTTGCACTGCAGCTTCCGACTCAAGGCATCAGCTACCACATTAGCTTTCCCTGGGTGATAATGTACCTCCAGGTCATAATCCTTGATCATCTCTAGCCATCTTCTCTGCCTCATGTTAAGATCAGCCTGAGTAAAAATGTACTTAAGGCTCTTATGATCAGTGAAGATGTTGCAGTGGGTCCCCATTAGATAGTGCCTCCACATCTTCAATGCATGAACCACTGCTGCTAACTCAAGGTCATGAGTGGGATAATTTTGCTCATGAGGCCTGAGTGCTCTTGAAGCATAAGCAATGACTCGGTTGTCTTGCATCAAGACACAACCTAGCCCGGTGCCTGAGGCATCACAATATACATCAAAAGGTTTGCTGCTGTCGGGTTGCGCCAATACTGGTGCTGTGGTCAGATGCTGCCTTAATGCATGGAAGGCATCTTCGCACTTCTGACTCCACACAAATTTGACCTCTTTCTTCAGCAACTCAGTAATAGGCTTCGCAATTCGAGAGAAGTCCGGAATAAATCTTCGGTAATAACCAGCTAATCCCAGAAAACTCCGAATCTGGCGAACAGTTGTTGGTGGCTTCCAGTTCATCACCTCTTGCACTTTATCAGGATCAACAGCTATTCCAGCCTGAGAGATAGTGTGACCCAAGAATTTGATTTCCTTTAGCCAAAAATCACACTTAGATAACTTGGCATAAAGGTGGTGCTCTCGCAGACGTTGAAGCACTACATGCAAATGCCCGACATGTTCTTCTTCGTTCCTTGAGTACACCAGAATATCATCGATGAAAACCACCACGAACTTGTCCAATTCCGGCATAAAAACAGAATTCATCAGATACATGAAATATGCTGGTGCATTTGTCAGCCCGAATGACATCACCAAGAATTCATATAGCCCATATCTGGTTGAGAATGCCGTCTTCGGAATATCACTTGCTCGTATTTTGATCTGATGGTAGCCAGAGCGAAGGTCTATCTTGGAGAATACTGTTGGGGGCCTTCGTCCTCCGAAGGTCCTCAAAAACATGATTTGACAATGTTTTCCAAGTGGATTATGTGAACAGGTATCTTCGGTCTCAGAATTATAAAGCACGGTCAGGACGAAGCTTGAACCAGACGAAGGGCGAGCTGATTACCAAGCTCTACGAAGGTGCGCAGTCGAAGCTGTGTGCAAGGAAGCTTCGTCACGATAGCGGAAAGGGGAACCGACTTAAAGATGAAAAGACTACGTGGGCCTCGACAGATTTCCATAAGTCATTAACAAATGTAATGGACATGGATGTAATTTTACGTGGGCTGCGTCCCGCGTCTATAAATAGATGAACAGTACTCCCGTACTGTTCACGCTGACTTGGCATTGGCATTTGCGTCACGCTTGTACTTTTTACCTTCTCCCAAGACCGAAGGTACATTTGTAATTTGTAATCATTTCTATTTCTCTGTGTTAATAAAATAGAAATGATTCTATGATTTACATTTCATGTCTTGTATGAATCCTTCGTTATTACTTGTTATATTTACGAAGGTGTGTTTCTTGTGACCTTCGTCCGGAACTCATTATTCTCGAAGGGGAATAATGTTTGGTAGGACGAAGGGCCTTAACATTTAACACTTTTTATGTTGCCTTGTTCTTAATCCGAAGCATTTGAGAACAAGTCCCCAACATTGGCGCCCACCTCCGGTGAACTCACTTCCACTTTGAGTTTTTTGAACACCTTCGGAAGCTGTAGACCTTCGCTATGGCACCGAAGAAAGCTTCAGCGGCTGGGGCTGCAGCACTGCAACCGCTGGACCACAACCAGGAGACCGTCTCTCTTCGGGACGCCCGAAGCCAGAAGAGAAAGGCCGTCAGCCCGACGCTTCAGGAGGAAGAGCTAGACCAAGAAATCAGGGATATGGAGATCCTACATCAACAGGTGCAAAGGAAGAAGGAGAAGATGGCCCGGCTAGCTGAGTTGCAACGGCAGATAGACGAAGCCTCTGAGGAAGTCCGCCATCTTACCCATGATGAGCAAAACAGAAGGCCTCAGCAGAAAGACCTTCATCAGGAGGGCTTCGTCAACGAAGATGACTGGTATGACAATTTCCATCAGGGAAATTTTGTTTTCGATGATGCTTCTCCTCTGTCTGCTGAGCTGCAGGCTACACCTTGGCCTTCGTCCTATAAGCCACCCCAGCTTCCCTTGTTCGATGGCCATTCGGACCCGAAGCAGTTCTTGATGAGTTACGAAGCAACAGTGTCTTCGTATGGTGGCAATGCTGCAGTAATGGCAAAGTCTTTCGTTATGGCCGTCAGGAGTGTTGCTCAGACCTGGTATTCCTCCCTTCGGCCAGGAACGATCACCTCATGGCAGAAGCTGAAGGATATGTTGTTAACCAGCTTTCAAGGATTTCAGACGAAGCCGGTTACTGCTCAAGCCTTGTTCCAGTGCACTCAGGACCATGAAGAATACCTTCAGGCGTATGTCAGAAGGTTCTTGCGTTTGAGGGCGCAGGCTCCAACGGTGCCCAATGAAATTGTCATCGAAGCCATGATCAAAGGGCTTCGTCCCGGACCTGCAGCTCAATACTTTGCTAGGAAGCCTCCTCAGACTTTGGAGAAGCTGCTCCAAAAGATGGACGAGTACATTCGTGCTGATAATGACTTTCGCCAAAGAAGGGAGGAGGCCTTCAGATTTTCTGAGATGACCAGGGGCTTCGGGGGAAGATTTTATCCGAGGCATGTCAGGTCCATTCACAACTCCACTCAAAATGATGACAAGGGGAGTCAGCAGAACAGGCCGCAGTGCTCCTCACAGGCTTCGGGGCAGCAGCAAACTTTCTTTCGGCCACCAGCTCCAAGAGGCAGAGGCGCCAGGGGCTTCGGCGGGAGATTTGGAGACCAACCAAGGAGGACATTTTGCTTATTCTGCGGTGAGAACAAGGGCCATACCACCAGGATGTGCCATGTTACCATCCAGAAACAAAAGGAGCTAGCAGAAGCTGCAGCGCAACAGGGACAGCCGAAGCAGGTCATGCATACTGCTTCGTACCATCAGCCTTACATCCCGGAGTACGTGGGCAACCACCCTGCAGTCTCCGTAGCTTCGGCAAGTCAACCTCAAGCTTCATGGCAACAGCCCCCGCCTCCACCTCCATTGCAACAGGGTTAACAGCCAGAAGGGAGTCAATATGCTCCACATCAAAGGGACTTCAGAGAACAATCCGAAGCTCGCACAGTCAACAGCACTGTGCCAGAGTCGAAGCACATTTATTGACACATATCCTACCTTTGATAGCAGTCTTTTCTATTCAGTTCTATTCTCTGTAGCAAAAAACATTGATAGTTTCCATGTAATAATTTCGCTGTTTCCCACGAGGAAAATCTATTTTCTCCACAGGCTTAAGTTGATGAAGTTTTTGTGTTAACAAGAAGGACCTTCGAAGTATTAAAAATCCTTCGGAGTAACAGAAAGTCGTTCTAAGGAACGCAGAGTAAGTTCATGAAGTCACAAAAAGCCGTTCCAAAGGGAGCGTAGTGTAAGTTTTCTGCTCAAAAGTCGTTCCTAAAGGAATGCAGAGCTTACAGCGAAAAGTCAACGCTGATACCGTCTAAGTAAAAGACGAAGAAGCTCCAAAGACGTCCCTAAGGGGATGCAGAGCTTACAGCGAAAAGTCAACGCTGATACCGCCTAAGTAAAAGGCGAAGATGCTCCAAAGTCGTTCCTAAGGGAATGCAGAGCTTACGAAGAAATTTTGTGTGTATCTTCGGAACAAATGTCATTTGCATAACATAACATCATCACATCATTTTGCATGACATAAGCATCATACATCATATTGCATTTTGCAAGAGAAGGGTACACAGTATCAACCTTCGAAAAGATGCTCTGAGAAAGCAATATCGAAATTATATAGATTCGGAATACAGCTTCGGAGAACATTTTTACGAAGCATGGACAAGCTTCATCAGAGCAATATCGAAATTGTATAGCTTCGGAGAATGTTTTCATGAAGTATGAATGTGTTTCATCAGAATAATTTTAACTGGAGAATGTCTTCTTCACGAAGCATGAAAAGAAGGGAAGGTGTTTTTTCGCCGAAGGCTCAAAAAGGTATGTATGTAGAGTTTCATGCATCGTAAAGAATTGAATAATGAAAAGAAACTTGTATATTACATTCAAATGTACAAAATGTTACATAGATCACAATTTAAATGTTTTTTCTAACAGCATCTAGTCTTCTCTTAACACTGCTTCGGCGACTTCATTTAGAAGTTGATCAACAACTTTGTCCATGATAGCTTTGGCCATTTCTTTAATTTCATCATCCCCTTTTGTGTGGGAGTCGGCAGTCGATCCAGCAGCTTCTGGGGGAAGAGAACATTTCTTCATTACTATTACAAACTGTGAGCAAAGTTTGAAATAAAAATTACAACACAATAAGAACGACTAATTAATACCTAATTGCCTTTCGGGCTCTGTACTTTTTACGGCAGCTTCGGCCACTTTCCTGGCATCGTGGATGCCTTTTTCGCTCCTTTGGATGATTTCTTGCGCCATTCCTCGGCCGCCGTCGTTCCAGATATCAGTAAAAAATTTGCCACCAACCACGCTTGCTTCGGCCGAGGGGTCCTTGATGTCTTCGGAAGATAAGGCAGCTTCGGACTGAGCTAAAATTTTTACATGCCCGCAACCTTTCTTCTCTAAGACAGAAGCAATTCCTCTGGCGCCCGAAAAAGCGCAGATATCGCCGCGACTGCTCAGGATCTCCTCGAAGGCCTCTGCTTCGTGACTAATCCATTCTAGTGGACCTTCGGGGTTGCCTTGAGAGAAATTCTCTTCGCTGGAAAAGGCGCCCACGCTGGCGAAGCTGGTTTTAATCTTATTCACGCATTCTATAGATTTAACATAACATTTCCTCTGAGATGCACGAAGCTCTTTAACTCTTAACTCCAATTTGTTGACCATATGATCACTGAGTTCTCGTTTTGTTTCCTCAAGCACGCGCTCCTCTCTAGCTCTAGCCAGTTGTTTCTGAAGATCTTTAATATCACGCTTTTGGGCTTCGGCCTGGGTTTTTGAAGCAGCTTCGTCCTTCTTTACTTTGTCTACCAGCGTAAGCAGAATTTTATCCTTTTCCAAAGCTTCGTTTCTCAGTTTGATAACTTCGGAGCGCAAATTGTTGAACGCAATCTCATAGCTTTCATCTTCGGCGCTTTTTTGGGCTCTTAATGCGTTGCTTAGAATTAAGCCCTGTACGAAAAAGAATCCATATAAGAATATAGGAATGAATTACGTATTAAAAAAAGTTTTTTCAAACGCTTAATTCCCAAACCTTTAGGCTATTGTATGCAAGACTGTCTGCGAGATCCTCTTTCGACATAGCGCTTAATCCAGCTTCGAGCTTCGGGAAGCCTATACTCCTGGCCATCTCTCGGCAGACAGATAGTTCTTTATTATCAGGTAGGCAGTATAGGAAGTCATCTTCATTTGTTCCATTGAATATTACTGCCCCCTTCGGATATTTTAGCTCTTTCGCATAATGGTTGGCTTCATAAGTTTCTTCTGCAGATAGTTTCTTCCCCGAAGCGTGTCGTGTAATGTAATCGCACATGCTGGCAGGAGCTTCGGGGATGGCAGTGTCAATTTCTTCAACTACAACTGGTTCTGATATTTTTATTGCTTCGGCTTCCAAAGGTTGCTCCTTGTAGGGCTCTGAAGGCCCAGCTTCAGCTTCAGCTTGTTGCGTCGAAGCTTCAGTAGAAGCTTCAGCAACTTCAACACTCTTCTTTGGAGTTGTGCTTGAAGACTTAATTGTCTCCAAGACATCTAGTACGTTTACCATTCTTTTCCTTTTTGGGGTCACCGATGGCCCTTTTTGGTTTTTTATTGCTTCGACATTTACCGAAGGACTTAAGATTTCAGACATTTTTGGCTCGTCAATCTTCGGTTTTTCTACTACTGAAGGCGCTTCAGTCTTCTCTTTCATCTTCGGCACTGGAGCTGGTTCTGTAGCTTCAGAGGCTAAAGAAGCTTCACCAATGAATTCTGGCACTGTGGCCGGCTCAATAAAGCGTGTCCGATGGGTGAGCACCTTCATCTTTTTTCTTTGAGGCGCTGGCTCACTAGGGGCACTTGTGGTAGTTTCTGTCACAGGAGAAGTATTTTTCCTTTTGCGACCCAATACCGGATAGTGATAGTCGGGGTACAGAAACCCGACTGCGTCAAACACACGGTTGAGCCTTTTCTTCTTTCGGCTTCCGAAGGCTGCTGATAGCGCAGTATTTTTCGGCCTTCGAATATGCCCCAAGTAGTTCATCACTTAAAGTTTCAATGCTCTTCAGCCAGTCATCATCAGGTTCAACAAATTTATCTGCATATTTGAATGTGTATTTCAGTCTAACTAGTCCGCCTTCGTCGGACTCTTTAATGGTTTCCTTCGGCATTTCCCACTTTTCTATAAGTGGCCATACCCTGAAGGCAATGTGCTCTTGGACCAAGTCCCTTGTTCCAATGAAGGAGCACACAACGCCGAAGGCTCTTTGGCACTCCTCGGCTGCTTCGTCCATTTCAACCTTCGGCCTTCGAAGTCCGAAGCGTTGCCAGATGGGGCACATAATAATACTCTTAACATTTTCTTGCGCTGATAAGTTATTCTTCACATAAAACCACTCTGTCATCCAGGCTCCGGGCCATCTCTTCCGAAAGGTCGGCACAGGGCAGCTCGACCCGGAGCGGGCACCGAAGCTATAGCACCCAAAATTGTTGTGATATTGTTCTTTTCCCCAGGGCTTCGTTTCATATAACAATTCGTGAATATTGCAGAAGCTTTTAGCGTTTGGTTCCAAACCTTGGCTTCTCACAGCCCAGACAAAAATCCCCATTCTTATGATAGCTTCGGGAGTAAGTTGATGAAGGTAGACTTGGAATGTTTTCAGTACCTCAACAACAAAGTTGCTCAGGGGGAATCGAAGCCCAGCCTTGAGAAAGCTTCGGAAGATTACAACTTCATCTTCTTCGGGAGTGGGAGAAGTCTTTTCTCCAGCGTCAGCTCTCACAATAGATACATCTCGAAAATACCTCCCCCTCATATTATCAATATGATTATGCTTGATGGTGGTTTTCCCGAAAACCGTGTGACTTGGTCCGCCATGGACGATCTTCGGCCTCTTCCCCACCACTCTCTACATCATAGCTGTCGCTGTCACCAGTATCTTCGGACAAACCTTCGAGAATCTCCTTGGTGATTTTCTCTGTATTGGTCTCTGCCATCGCTATCAGGAACCCCAGATTCTTCTCCTCCTCGAGACTCAGCTTCGTCTCAGCAGGGATCTTCTTGCCTTCAGACATCTTCGGAAACGCTAAAAAATTGTTCCCGAGGCCGAAGCTTCAAAATCAAAAAGACCAGCAAATCTTAACGCACAAGAGCTAAAAATTTTAGTGGGCCGAAGCAGATGGCAAGTGTGCGTACCAAATGAGTTTGCGGTGCGATCTTATTTATACGCCCAGGGCGTCGAAAATTGAAAGGCCCCGCTTGTCAGTGAATGTTGCTATTCTAGCAAAGGGAAGGTGTTTTTTTCGGACCTTCGGCTCAAGGCCTTCGTCCATATCGCAATCTGAATTTATTATTGACAAATTAATATTGCGAGGGGCTACTGTTGGGGGCCTTCGTCCTCCGAAGGTCCTCAAAAACATGATTTGACAATGTTTTCCAAGTGGATTATGTGAACAGGTATCTTCGGTCTCAGAATTATAAAGCACGGTCAGGACGAAGCTTGAACCAGACGAAGGGCGAGCTGATTACCAAGCTCTACGAAGGTGCGCAGTCGAAGCTGTGTGCAAGGAAGCTTCGTCACGATAGCGGAAAGGGGAACCGACTTAAAGATGAAAAGACTACGTGGGCCTCGACAGATTTCCATAAGTCATTAACAAATGTAATGGACATGGATGTAATTTTACGTGGGCTGCGTCCCGCGTCTATAAATAGATGAACAGTACTCCCGTACTGTTCACGCTGACTTGGCATTGGCATTTGCGTCACGCTTGTACTTTTTACCTTCTCCCAAGACCGAAGGTACATTTGTAATTTGTAATCATTTCTATTTCTCTGTGTTAATAAAATAGAAATGATTCTATGATTTACATTTCATGTCTTGTATGAATCCTTCGTTATTACTTGTTATATTTACGAAGGTGTGTTTCTTGTGACCTTCGTCCGGAACTCATTATTCTCGAAGGGGAATAATGTTTGGTAGGACGAAGGGCCTTAACATTTAACACTTTTTATGTTGCCTTGTTCTTAATCCGAAGCATTTGAGAACAAGTCCCCAACAAATACCTTGGCCCCGACCAACTGGTCAAAGAGAACATCAATACGAGGCAAAGGATACTTGTTCTTGATGGTTACTGCATTAAGAGGGCGGTAATCTATACACAGCCTCAAGCTTTCATCCTTCTTCTTCACAAACAGTGCTGGACATCCCCAAGGCGAAGTGCTTGGGCGAATGAAACCCTTATCCAGCAACTCTTGCAATTGCTTCTTCAACTCTGCCAACTCAGCGGGTGGCATTCGGTAGGGCCTCTTGGAAATTGGGGCCGTTCCCGGTTGCAACTCGATGGCGAATTCAATATCCCGGTCTGGTGGCATTCCTGGCAATTCATCAGGAAAGACATCTGCATACTCACAGACCACTGGGATCTTCTTCAGGGGTAACTCCGTCATAGAGAAAGCACATGACTGAGAAGAACCCTGACTAGGCAAAATCAAAGTGAAATTCCCGCAGAAAGGAGAATTAACTTCCACGGTACGGTTGGCTACATCAAGCACAACTTGGTGCAAGGTCATCCAATTTGCCCCTAGAATAATGTCCACATTTTCCAATCCCAGCACAAGAAGAGTGGTTTTGATAATGTGGCTTCCCAGTTGAATAGGCACACTTTGGTTTAATTGATTAGTTGCAATTTTACCCCTAGGTGTGACTATCATGAATGACCCTTTTGAGTGAGAGAATGGCAGTTTGCAATTAGCACTGAACTTTTGGCTAATGAAACTATGAGATGCACCAGAATCAAACAGAATTAAAGCAGGTTGATTATAAACTGAAAAGATACCAGTCATGATAGGAGCTCCTTCTGGCACTTCCTCAAGAGCAGTGAAGTTGAGCTTCCCTTGCCTGACTTGCACCTTCTGCTTTCTTCCCTTGTCTTGATTTGGTGCTGGCATCTGCCTCTGCTGGTTCTTGGGACAATTCTTGGCATAGTGGCCCACATTGCCACAAGTGAAACACTTGTTCCCATTGCCCTGGCGGAACTGCTGCTGCTGCGGAGGCTGATTGTTCCTTGGGGCGGGAGCTGGGTAGCGGTTGGGTGCCGGCTGCTGCTGCTGCTGAGGTGGCCTGATCACCCATCTGCCTGCCTGCTGCTGAAAACCCCTGCTCTGATTGTGGGAAACAATCCGGAACCTCTGAGCCTGAGCAGATGGTGCTGCCATCGGTGCCTTTCTCTTCTTCTCTGCCCGGTGAGCAACAATGCAATCCTCCTGGGAGATGGCCATATTGACCAACTCATTGAAGCTATCAGCCCGGACAGTGTTGAGTCGTTCCCGTAGCTTGGTATTGAGACCCCTGCGGAAGCGATCCCTCTTCTTCTCATCAGAATCAGCATGATACCCTGCATACTGGCATAAGTCGTTGAAGGCTTGCGCATACTGCAGTACCGTGCGGGTTCCTTGATTGAGGGCCAGAAATTCATTCAACTTCCGATCAAGAATGCCAGCTGGAATGTGGTGTCCTCTGAAGGCAGTCTTGAATTCCTCCCAAGATACCTCACGATCATCAGGGAGCATAGCACGGAAGTGATCCCACCAAGTCCGAGCAGATCCGCGAAGCTGCTGCGCGGCGAAGCGGGTCTTGGTAGCATCAGGGCAGTCTCCCGTGAGGAGGGGAAACTTGGACTCGACGACGCGAAGCCATATGTCGGCGTCCAACGGATCCTCTGCCTTGGCGAACAAGGGCGGCTGCGTGCTCAGAAACTCCTGGTATGTTGCCATAGCCGGAGGTCGCTGAGGCTGGCCTCCACCATGCTGCTGGGGGTGGGGCTGGCGCTGCAAGAGCTATCGCAGAATCTCATTCTGCTGGGCCATCAGCTCTTGTACTGTGGGTGCTGGAGGAGGTGGCGGGGGAACTTGCTCGTTCTGCCCGCGACGCTGCCTAGCTGCCATCTGAAAACAGAGATTGTCGCCATTGTTATCCCAACTCACGGTTTCGAACGGCAAGATATCATTTCATATGGGGAAAAAACGCCATAATCATAATATTAGGTTCGAAATGAAGATAACATGGTGACAAAGATCCCACAGATTCCAAAAGTTCACAGGGTTACATTGATCAGGGGAAAGTACCCACAAACCTAGTCCAAAATGTGATACTACTAAGCTCGCATAGGTTTCTATCCACCTAAAAATGTCAAAGCGACTGCTTAACCCTGAGCGGTGGAAGCGACACTGGATACAGGGTGAAGGGGGCATCGCGGAGGTAGTCCCATTGGCACCAGGGGCTGGTCCTAGCTCCTCGGGAGCCTCTTCTCCCTCGCTTCCTGCTTCATTGGCCTCCATCTCCAGGTGGTGCATGTCCAAGTGGTCATTTGCTTCCTTGAGTTCCCTCTGCACATCGTGAAGCTGGTTCTCCAAGACATCAATAGTGTTGTCTCAGATCTCCACTTGCTGCTCCAGGGTAGCGATACGCTGGCTCAGCCTCTCCACCTACAGATCCTTTTCCACCAACTCTGTGGATAGGTCGACCACAAAATCTTCCCGACTGTCGAGAGTGAGCTTGGCAGTCCGAGCGGTGTTAGCAAGAAGTGTCATAGCATCGCTCTGAAGGGCCTGAAGGCGGTACAGCGCACTCAAGCACTGAACAGTGACCCTCTCAACCAAGTCAGGATACATGGCCCACACATCCTTCACATGGCTCACGCGGTTACACCACATGGGATCATCCTTCCTCTCAGTAGGGAAGAGTCCCAAAGGGTGCATCACCATCTCCAGGGGATGGTAGCCACAGAAAGTCGTCAGAGCCTTCATGGCTGCTGCCTCAACGGTGTCGTCCGTCCTGAGTCCAATCGTCTCAGAGTCAAGAGAACGCCAACCCGGCTGAAGGGGATGAGCCTCCAAAGTCAGCCAGACCCGACAACGAGGTACCCGATGCTCCTCATACAACTGCACCGTGTACAAAGGGGGCGTAGGGTAACCGGCGGAGTTAAGCACTTCCCACAAGATGGAAGGAAAGCCATCGCGAGAAAGGAAGTCAGAACTGAAACGAGAGTCTCCTCCACTGGCGGGGGTGGATGAATTCATCTGCGGAAGGGAGTCAAAGATTATGGTGGAAGGAAAAAGAAAAAGAGAGCCCGGATGGTTTTAAAGAAAAAGGGGGTTAGCTCAAATTTTAATTCCTCTATGTTTTATAATGCATGCATGCTGGAAGAAACGTTGCCTCTCAAAAAGAAAATAGGGTGCCTTTTTAGGGCATCCTAAAATATAAGTATTGGCCAACGGGGCCTAATTAATTAGCCACTTATTTCCCTCTATGCCTAAGGCCTTTCGTCCTAGGTCTAGCGGTCTAGTCCTGACGATCTATAGCAGTTTCTAGGCAAGTTTTAGATTTTGAAAATTGGTATTCATGGTTTATTGTCCTTCTCTGTGGTGGAATTTGCTCCGATACCAGCTGTGGCAGAACCACCCGAATTATTCCAGCTTAAGTGCCTAAGTCATGCCTCAAGGGCCGTGACACACTTAAATCGGAATAACCCGTCAGTCCTTCAGATCTAGTCTGATAGAGCCACTTAACCAGGGTCAAATTCCACAATCTCACTCGAAGGTGAGTCACAGAAGAGATACAATAAAACAGGAAACCTCAAATTAAGTACTGAATTATTACATAAATCGGAGTTCTGGAGTAGCAAATAAAGTTCATAAAGTAAAGTGCAGCGGATAATCGATGTCGTCGGTAATGAGGAAATGGGCAAGGCCTAGCCCATTACTCCTCAGGCTCCTCTCCTGCCGGAGCAACATCCCACTCGACCGTCCAACCCGGTGGCAGGGTGGTAGGCCAAGTCACACCATCAACCAACTCCTGCATGGTACCTGCAAAAATGGTGCCACAAGCAAGGCTGAGTATACTAATACTCAGCTAGACTTTACCCGGTGTGAGGAGTCTACTCCTCTACCTCTAGACTATGCAGCTGTTTGGCTGAGGGGTTTGGTTTGCCAAAAGCACTAGCTGTTACTAAAATCAATTTTTAGCTTTTCCAAATTTTACCATCATTAACTTAGCTAGATTTGCTCCTTCTAAGCATACATGGTAACAATCAATTAGTTCAATCAACAAGTTATCTCATGTAACCACATTTCACTTCTTACTCGATGCAGTACAAGGAATCAAGCAGTCTCATTAGCTGCGAGAAGCAGACGATTCGAATCGAGTTTTAACCTTGCAAGGTAAACCTAAACACACGGCATGTCAGGGTACTCCGACCCTACACATGACAACCGTCCCCATCGATTCCCTGTTCGCGTCCAGGCCTCACCGCCTTGGCATACAATGCTCCACTGACCCCGGCTGCCGCCGTGCAGTGACCGCACTTGTACCCACCATAGCTAGCATGGGAGAACCAGTCTCAGGTCGCATGAGGGATAAAGTCCGCGCCCGGCTTCACTCAGGTACTAGGTTTACCGGTTACCATTTTTCCCGGCATGTGCTTAGTACGTTCAAAAGCTTGACTCAGGTATCCACACATTAATCCTTAATTCATTTTCCCGTCTCATGGGCAAGACATCCTCCCTGGATCCAAGTCCATAGACCAACATATATCCCATTATCAAGATGAATACAATCAATTCCTGACCTCGCGCGAGTGCTAGAAAAATCACTCGACTTCTACCGAGATCCTGATTAGCAAGCAGCTACTCGACCTAGCATACTAGTATTCATCTCAAAAGGAGTCCTAAGTTCATGCAACTAGAGGTTTCAAGCAACTCCTACACTTAAGTGCACATTGCAATCCTACAAGCATTAAGTGTAGTAAAATAACATAATTAATAGGTTATGCATAAAACCAGGGCTTGCCTTCAATTGCTGGGGCTGCGGGGAGATCCTCAATAGCAGTCTCTGAAGCCTGCTCCTGGTCCTCCTCTTGGACAGGTCCTTGCTCGGGGATGAGCACGTACTCTCCGTCGGCAAGATTACAATCTAATGAATGCAATGCGTAAGATATATGCATGATATGATATGTGCTTTTAGAAATCACAACTTAAAAGGTGTATGGTCTTTCTTGAGTTAAACAAAGTTAACTTTACTTATGCAACACCCTTGGGTGGTATATTTGGTAAACTGGTTCAAATTTAGCTAAGGTAAAAGGTAGGTTTACTTTTGGGGTTCCTCTGAATTCTTTTTAAGTCTTTAGGGACAAATGATAAGTACTCAAGTTAGACTTATTGAGGTGGGGTTTATTTCTTCTTTCCTTTTCCTTTATTCTCTTTAATGTTTTGAAGTAGGTTTGAACTACAAGTTGCTTTTATAAAATTCTAAAAATTCTGTAAAAATTACAGTGGCTTGCTACTGGTGTGTGTTTCTCTTTCTTAAAATTTGGGGATCAGAAAGTGAATAGTTTTCTCTGCACAAAATTACTAAACTCTAAGGTAGAAGGGGTGCTTTGAACTACAACTACTATTTAACAGTGGGTAATTCTTCAGAACTTATTTTTGCTGGCTTTTAGGTGTTATAACATGACTTGATACAAATTTCTAGTCATTAATACCTTTTAATTATTTTTCTATGGTTTTCTCAAGTTTCTAGCCAAATGGGTGCTTTCTACTACCACTATACTTGAAAAATATCAAACAACAGAGTTCTTATTTTTCTTGGTTATTATTTTGTGCAAGAGCAATCATTCTGAAGTTTGGCATCTTTTTGCTTAAGGGAAGGGGTGGTATGCATTATTTGAATTAAATGGCTTTTCTCTTAAATCATTAGCATTTGGTATGAGTTTGTTCTCTTTTTCATGGGTTTGCATTTTTCTCTGGTAGTTTGCCTCATCATAGACTTAGTAAATTTTTGGTTGCCCATTATCACATTATTTGAGGTTGTTCATGATTTAGTTGGAAAATGCCTTATTATCACCTTGTATTTATTTCCCTTACTTAAAAAGTTGGACTGAGGTGCTCTGTATTTTTGTAGTGGGGCTCTGGTGGTTATAAGTTCACTGGATTTTTGTTAAGCATTTTGGTTATAGTTTTGCCTCTTTAATAATTGATTTTCAGTCTTATTTAGGCTAAACAATTCATTTTAATTTAAAACTGGTCCAAATTAATGGTCTCTGTATTTTTCCTAAGTCCTCTGTTACATAAGCAAACTAGGAAAAATAATATTAATCACTGTTCATTAATTTCTAATATCTTCCTGATTTTCTCTAAGTTTTGGACAAAACATCTTTAAATGAGGAACTACATCATAATTTCTAATGCTGGGGTTCCTACTATTTTTAAACAGTGTCTAAAAGAGATTTGAATACCCACAAATTTTCTTAAGTCTAGTACAGAAGAAAAACTAATTTTCCTTGATTAAATAAGGTTTAGTGGGTTTCTGTTTTTAATTTTAAACTCTAAAATTTTAAACAGAAAGTATAGGGTCTACTATTTTTAAATGATAGATTATAATATACAGGGGCTAGCAAAATTGGTTTGACATTTTTTGATTAAGAATTCATCAAGTTATGAATTTTACAAGTTCTCTGGTTATTTAAAAAGAATAACAGAATTGATTAAATGAAAATCCACTTTGCACTGGGGTCCCTGGCGGTTTTCTAAGTTTTTCCTCGCGAATCAGTCCTCAGGCTACTATTCTCATGAGTCGCTGACGTTACAGAAAACCCCTCGGGTTCTACAAAAACCTAACCCGAGGTCCTTCTTCTACCTCAAACAGTAGCCGCGGCGGGGAAAAGGGCGGAGGGGCTTACCGGCGGCGAGACTGTTCCGGTGAAGTGGTCGAGGATGAAGGGGAGGTCTTGGGGATCACAACGGTGTGCAGAACGCCGTCGGAGATGGCCGGAGTCGGTCGGTCCACGCGCGCAGGCGGGGATGCTCGTCGGCGGCGAGGAGACCGGCCTGGTCACGGCGAGATAGTTCAATCAAATGGGTCAGGGAGGACCACGGGATGCCAGAGAAGATATGAGCGCAAGGAATTGGGCGGAGACTCACTGGATAGCTCGGTCCACGCGCGGCGGCGGAAGACCGAAGTCCGGTGAGGTCGATCTCGGGCCTCCGGTGAAGTCCGGCTAGGTCCGAGGGCTTGGCAAGCTTCACGGGCTGCTGGTGGAGCTGGCCGAAGCACTGGCTCGACTTGAGGGTGGCTGGGGGGAGCTGGCCACGGTGGCCGAAGCTCGGTCGGCAATGGCGGGCGGAAATTAAGCTCGCCGGAGCTAAGGAAAAGTGGTTGGCCGGTGAGGGTGAGTGCGGGGCGAAGTGAGGCGCGCCTAGGGAGGCTTTATAGGCGCGGGCGGGCACGGCCGAGGGCGTGAGCGCGCGGCGGTCTTGACCAGACGCCGGGGAGCGCGCGCGCGCGGGTTGGGCGAGCTCTGGCGTGCCGACCAGGGTCGAACACGTGTGAGCGCGCGTTCTGCCCAAGCTCTGGCGCGTGTAGTCGCTCATCCGAGCCTGCTCTCGCCTTGGTCAGTGCACAAAACCTCTTCTCCTCCCTACAAGCTACCATTCTTGTGTGGGGGTCATAGGATTTTGCCTACTGGTTGCAGAGATATGGAGCTAGGAAATCTGGTCTGTCTCCCTGCGCAAATCCGAGGCAAATCCAAGGTTTAGTCGTGTCTAGGGCTCGCGTCCCAATGCCATCTTCTGGCACACGACAGAGGGGTTAGTTAGACACATTTTTGTCAATGGGGCCATTAGGATTCGAGTTAGGGATCAAGGTGAACATCCCTGATCTTTGGCTCAAGGTCTGAATTTCAGAAATCTGAATTTCAGAAATCTCATTAAGTCCACACATGGAAAGCTTGATTTGGGGTTTTATTTGAGTTATTTTGGCTAAGCTTTCTCAATCTTTCTTGTTGCCCATTAAATATACTTCAATTTTTATAATTGGCTCAACTCAAAATTTTAAACTTTTCACTGCCTTTTTCTTATTCTCTTGAATTTTGCTCATGGGGCTCATTTAGGGTTTTTAAACTAGGGTTGCATAATCTGATCTTTTAAGGGACTCAATTGCTTTGATCATGACACTTTTAAGTATATACTTGGTGACTTCATTATTACTTAAGTTATTTTGATGCTCATGCTTACTTTGGTTCCCATAAAATGATGGCTCTTGGTTTGGCTTTTTGAGAAAAACCCTGAGTGACACTGGGGTGTCACAGGCTATCTCGATATCCCCTGTTGTTGGTGATCTCTCAAAAAGTGATACCAAATGGCTATGTGCTTAGTGCGGCTGTGTTCAACGGGATTATCCGCCATGCGGATTGCACTCTCATTATCACATAGGAGAGGGATTTTGCTAAATTTGTAGCCATAGTCCCTAAGGGTTTCCCTAATCCAAAGCAATTGCGCGCAACAATGGCCTACGGCAATGTACTTGGCTTCGATGGTAGAAAGAGCTACTGAGTTTTGCTTCTTTGAAGCCCAAGACACTAGGGATCTCCCTAGAAACTAACAAGTCCCTGATGTGCTCTTCCTATCAATCTTACACCCTGCCCAATCAGCATTAGAATATCCTAATAGATCAAAAGAGGATCCCTTGGGGTACCAAAGACCAAACTTAGGTGTTTGAACTAAATATCTCAAGATTCGCTTCACGGCCCTATGGTGAACTTCCTTAGGATCGGCTTGAAATCTTGCACACATGCATACGGAAAGCATAATGTCCGGTTGAGATGCACATAAATAGAGTAAAGATCCTATCATCGACCGGTATACCCTTTGATCTACGGATTTACCTCCCGTGTCGAGGTCGAGATGCCCATTGGTTCCCATGGGTGTCTTGATGGGCTTGGTATCCTTCATTCCAAACTTGGTGAGAATATCTTGAATGTACTTCGTTTGGCTGATGAAGGTGCCCTCTTGGAGTTGCTTCACTTGAAATCCTAGAAAATACTTCAACTCCCCCATCATAGACATCTCGAATTTTTGAATCATGATCCTACTAAACTCTTCACAAATAGATTTGTTAGTAGACCCAAATATGATATCATCAACATAAATTTGGCATACAAACAAATCATTCTCAATTGTCTTAGTAAAGAGAGTAGGATCGGCCTTGCCAACTTTGAAGCCATTAGTGATAAGAAAATCTCGAAGGCATTCATACCATGCTCTTGGGGCTTGCTTGAGCCCATAAATCGCCTTAGAGAGTTTATATACATGGTTAGGATACTCACTATCTTTAAAGCCGGGAGGTTGCTCAACATAGACCTCTTCCTTGATTGGTCCATTGAGGAAGGCACTCTTCACGTCCATTTGATAAAGCTTAAAGCCATGGTAAGTAGCATAGGCAAGTAATATACGAATGGACTCAAGCCTAGCTACGGGTGTATAGGTTTCACCAAAATCCAAACCTTTGACTTCTAAATACCCTTTGGCCACAAGTCGTGCCTTGTTCCTAGTCACCACACCATGCTCATCTTGTTTATTGCGGAAGACCCACTTGGTTCCTACAACATTTTGGTTAGGACGTGGAACTAAATGCCATACCTCATTCCTTGTGAAATTGTTGAGCTCCTCTTGCATCGCCAACACCCAATCCGAATCTTGAAGTGCTTCCTCTACCCTGTGTGGCTCAATAGAGGAAACAAAAGAGTAATGTTCACAAAAATGAGCAACACGCGATCGAGTAGTTACCCCGTTATGAATGTCTCCTAGGATGGTGTTCACGGGGTGATCTCGTTGGATTGCTTGGTGGACTCTTGGGTGTGGCGGCCTTGCATCTTTTTCATCTTCCTTGTCTTGATTTGGGCATCTCCCCCTTGATCATTACCCTCCTCTTGAGGTGACCCATCTTCTTGATCTTCTCCTTCATCATCTTGAGCCTCATCCTTATCTTGGGTTGGTGGAGATGCTTGCATGGAGGAAGATGGTTGATCTTGTGCTTATGGAGGCTCTTCGGATTCCTTAGGACACACATCCCCAATGGACATGTTCCTTAGTGCGACGCACGGAGCCTCTTCATCATCTAGGTCATCAAGATGAACTTGCTCTACTTGAGAGTCGTTAGTCTCATCAAACACAATGTCACATGAGACTTCAACTAGTCCAGTGGACTTGTTAAAGACTCTATATGCCATTGTGTCTGAGTCATAACCAAGTAAAAAGCCTTCTATAGCCTTAGGAGCAAATTTAGATTTTCTACCTCTTTCAACAAGAATAAAGCATTTGCTACCAAAGACTCTAAAATATGAAACATTGGGCTTTTTACCGGTGAGGAGTTCATAAGATGTCTTCTTGAGGATTCGGTGTAGATACAACCGGTTGATGGCGTAGCAAGCGGTGTTGACCGCCTCGGCCCAAAACCGATCCAAAGTCTTGTACTCATCAAGCATGGTCCTTGCCATGTCCAATAGAGTTCTATTCTTCCTCTCCACTACACCATTTTGTTGTGGCATGTAGGGAGAAGAGAACTCATGCTTGATGCCCTTCTCCTCAAGAAAGCCTTCAATTTGAGAGTTTTTGAACTCCGTCCCGTTGTCGCTTCTTATTTTCTTGATTCTCAAGCCGAACTCATTTTGAGCCCATCTCAAGAATCCTTTCAAAGTCTCTTGGGTTTGAGATTTTTCCTTTAGAAAGAATACCCAAGTGAAGCGAGAATAATCATCCACAATAACTAGACAGTACTTACTCCCGCCGATGCTTATGTAAGCTATCGGGTCGAATAGGTCCATGTGGAGGAGCTCGAGTGGCCTGTCAGTCGTCATGATGTTCTTATGTGGATGATGAACACCAACTTGCTTCCCTGCTTGGCATGCGCTACAAATCCTGTCTTTCTCAAAATGAACATTGGTTAGTCCCAAAATGTGCTCTCCCTTTAGAAGCTTATGAAGATTCTTCATTCCAACATGGGCTAGTCAGCGATGCCAGAGCCAACCCATGTTAGTCTTAGTAATTGAGCAAGTGTCGAGTTCAGCTCTATTGAAATCAACTAAGTATAGCTGACCCTCTAACACTCCCTTAAAGGCTATTGAATCATCACTTTTCTAAAGATAGTAACACCTGTATCCGTAAAAAGACAGTTGTAACCCATTTGCATAATTGAGAAACAGAAAGCAAGTTGTAATCTAAAGAATCTACGAGAAAAACATTGGAAATAGAATGGTCAGGTGATATAGCAATTTTACCCAATCCTTTGACCAAACCTTGATTTCCATCCCCGAATGTGATCGCTCTTTGGGGATCTTGGTTTTTCTCATAGGAGGAGAACATCCTTTTCTCCCCGGTCGTATGGTTTGTGCACCCACTATCGATGATCCAACTTGAGCCCCCAGATGCATAAACCTACAACACAAATTTAGGCCTTGTTCTTAGGTAGCCAAACTGTCTTGGGTCCTTTTACATTAGAAACAAGCACCTTGGGTACCCAAACACAAGTCTTGGAGCCCTTGTGTTTGCCCCCAACATATTTGGCAACTACCTTGCCTGGTTTGTTAGTTAGCACATAAGAAGCATCAAAAGTTTTGAATGAAATATTATGATCATTTGATGTAGTAGGTGATTTCTTCTTAGGCATTTTAACATGTGTAGAACGCCTAGAGCTAGAAGCCTCATTCTTATAAATAAAAGCATGGTGAGAATGAGTCTTCTTGGCATGAATTCTCCTAATCTTATCCTCAGGATAACCAGCAGGATATAAAATATAGCCCTCGTTATCCTGGGGCATGGTAGCCTTGCCCTTAACAAAATTCAGCAGGATATAAAATATAGCCCTCGTTATCCTGGGGCATGGTAGCCTTGCCCTTAACAAAATTAGACAATCTTTTAGGAGGCGCATTATGTTGGAAGCCAATGCCATCCTTAATGCCAGGGCGTCTCCCACTATAGAGCATACTTCTAGCAAATTTAAATTTCTCATTTTGCAAGTCATGCTCATTGATTTTAGCAGTTAATGTAGCTATATGATCATTTTGTTGTTTAATTAAAGCAAGGTGATCATGAATAGCATCTACATTAACATCTCTACATCTAGTGCAAATAGAAACATGCTCAACGGTAGATGTAGAGGGTTTGCAATCATTTAATTCAACAATCTTAGCATGTAAAATAGCATTCTCATCTCTAAGATTGGAAATGGAAACATTGCAAACATCGAATTCCTTAGCCTTAGCAATCAATTTATGATTCTCAAACTTAGGCTAGCAAGAGAGACATTCAATTTTTCAATCTTAGCAATTAGACTAGCATTATCATTCCTAAAATTGATAATTGAATCATCACAAATATTTGACTTCTCAACCTTAGCAATCAAATTAGCATTCTCAATCCTAAGGTTGGAGATAGTGTCATGGCAAGTACTTAGCTCACTAGTTAATTTTTCATTTTTCTCTATCTCCTGAGCATAAGCATTTTTGGTCTTAACATGCTTCTTATTTTCTTTAATTAGGAAGTCCTCTTGGCTATCCAAGAGTTCATCCTTCTCATGAATAGCACTAATTAATTCATTCAATTTCTCTTTTTGTTGCATGTTAAGATTGGCAAAAAGAGTAAGCAAGTTGTCCTCATCATCACTAGAATTGTCCTCATCACTAGATGTTGCATATTTAGTGGAGGATCTTGATTTTACCTTCTTCTTCTTGCCGTCCTTTGCCATGAGGCACTTGTGGCCGACGTTGGGGAAGAGAAGACCTTTGTTGACGGTGATGTTGGCGGCGTCCTCGTCGTCGGAGGAGTCGGTGGAGCTCTCGTCGGAGTCCCATTCTCGGCAAACATGGGCATCGCCGCCCTTCTTGTAATATCTCTTCTTCTCCTTCTTCTTCCCCCTCTTGTCGTTATCCCTGTCACTATCACTAGACAACGTGCATTTAGCGATAAAATGACCGGGCTTACCACACTTGTAGCACACTTTCTTGGAGCGGGGCTTGTAGTCTTTCCCCCTCCTTTACTTGAGGATTTGTCAGAAGCTTTTGATGATGAGCGCCATCTCCTCGTTGTCGAGCTTGGAGGCGTCGATGGGGACCCTGCTTGGTGTAGAGTCTTCTTTCTTCTCCTCCGCCACCTTGAATGCGATGGGTTGTGCCTCGAGTGCGGAGGAGGCACCTTGCTCGATGATCTTCTTTGAGCCTTTGATCATCAATTCAAAGCTCACAAATTTTCCTATCACTTCCTCGGGAGACATAAGTTTATATCTTGGATCACCACGAATCAATTGAACTTGAGTGGGGTTAAGAAATACGAGTGATCTAAGAATAACCTTGACCATCTCATGGTCATCCCATTTGGTGCTCCCGAGGTTGCGCACTTGATTTACTAAGGTCTTTAACCGGTTGTACATGGCTTGCGGGTCTTCTCCTTGGTTGAGCATAAAACGATCGAGCTCCCCCTCGATCGTTTCCCTCTTAGTGATCTTGGTCACCTCGTCTCCTTCGTGCGCGGTCTTCAGCACGTCCCAAATTTCCTTGGCGCTCTTCAACCCTTGCACCTTGTTATACTCCTCTTGACTTAGAGAGGCGAGGAGTATAGTGGTGGCTTGGGAGTTGAAGTGCCGGATTTGGGCAACTTCGTCCGAGTCATAGTCTTCATCCCCCGGCGATGCTACCTGTACTCCAATCTCAACAACATCCCAAATGCTAGTGTGGAGTGAGGTTAGATGGTGCCTCATTTTATCACTCCACATATTATAATCTTCACCATCAAACATAGGTGGTTTGCCTAATGGGACAGAAAGTAAAGGATTACGTTTGGAAATGCGGGGATAGCGAAGGGGAATCTAAATAAACTTCTTGCGCTCATGGCGCTTAGAAGTTACGGACGGCGCGTCGGAGCCGGAGGTGGATGGCGACGAAGAATTGGTCTCATAGTAGACCACCTTCTTCATCTTCTTTTTCTTGTCGCCACTCCAATGCGACTTGTGAGGAGGTGATTCCTCCTTCTTCTTGTTGCGGGACTCTCCCGATGGAGCCTTCCCGTGGCTTTGTGGCGGGCTTCTCGCCGGTCACCATCTCCTTCTTGGCATGTTCTCCCGACATCACTTCGAGCGGTTAAGCTCTAATGAAGCACCGAGCTTTGATACCAATTGAAAGTCGCCTAGAGGGGGGGTGAATAGGCGGAATCTAAAAATTATAAACTTAAGCACAACTACAAGCCGGGATTAGCGTTTGAAATATAATCGAGTCCAAAAGAGAGGGTGAAAACAAATCACAAGCAAATGAAGAGTGAGACATGGTGATTTGTTTTACCGAGGTTCGGTTCTTGCAAACCTACTCCCCGTTGAGGTGGTCACAAAGACCGGGTCTCTTTCAACCCTTTCTCTCTCTCAAACGGTCACCTAGACCGAGTGAGCTTCTCTCTCAATCAATCGGGACACCAAGTCCCCACAAGGACCACCACACAATTGGTGTCTCTTGCCTTGATTACAATTGAGTATGGAACAAGAAAGAAAGAAGAAGAAAAGCAATCCAAGTGCAAGAACTCAAATGAACACAAATGTCTCTCTCTCTAGTCACTATGTGATTGGAATGAACTTTGGACTTGGGAGAGGATTTGATCTCTTTATTTGTGTCTTGGAGTGAAGTCTAGAGCTCTTGTATTGAATGCAAATGGCTGAAACTTGGATGCATTGAAGTGTGGTTGGGGGGTATTTATAGCCCCAACCACTAATATGGCCGTTGGTGAAGGCTTCTGTCGTATGGCGCACCGGACAGTCCGGTGCGGCACCGGACACTGTCCGGTGTGGCAGCCACGTCACCAGGCCGTTGGGTTCCGACCGTTGGAGCTCTGTCAAGTGGGGCCACCGGACAGGACAGTCCGGTGGTGCACCGGACAGGTCCTGTTCACTGTCCGGTGCGCCTTCTGCCGCCTCCTCTGACTTCTGCGCGCGTAGGCGTGCACTATTTGCTTTCACTGTTCACTTGCAGACGACCGTTGGCGCGAAGTAGCCGTTGCTCCGCTGGCACACCGGACAGTCCGGTGTTACACCAGATAGTCCGGTGAATTATAGCGGAGCGGCCTCCCCAAATTCCCGAGGCTAGCAAGTTTGATTTGATTCTCCCTGGTGCACCGGACACTGTCCGGTGCGCCAGACCAGGGTTGCCTTCGGTTTAACTTTGCTCCTTTGTTTTGAACCCTTTCTTTTATCTTTGTATTGGTTTGTTGTGAACCTTTGGCACCTGTAGGACATATATTCTAGTGCAAACAAGTTAGTCCAATAATTTGTGTTGGGCAATTCAACCACCAAAATTCATTTAGAAAAGGTTTGACCCTATTTCCCTTTCACTACTTACTATGGCTTTAAGTTGTATCAAATAGACGTGAAAAGTGCCTTCCTCAATGGCCCTATCAAGGAAGAGGTGTACGTTGAGCAACCTTTCGGCTTTGAAGATAGTGAGTATTCTACACATGTTTATAAGCTCTCAAAGGTGCTTTATGGGCTCAAACAAGCCCTAAGAGCATGGTATGAATGACTAAGAGACTTTCTTCTCACTAATGAATTTAAAGTCGGAAAAGCTGACCTTACTCTCTTCACCAAAACAATTGATAGACTTGTTTATATGCCAAATTTATGTTGATGATATTATCTTTGGGTCTACTAACAAGTCATCTTGTGAAGAGTTTAGTAGGATTATGATACAAAAATTCGAGATGTCTATGATGGGGGAGTTGAAGTATTTCCTTGATTCCAAATCAAGCAACTCCATGAGGGCACCTTCATCTGCCAAACTAAGTACATTCAAGATATACTTAAGAAGTTTTGAATGAAGAATGCCAAACCCATCAAGACTCCCATGGGAATAAATGGGCATCTCGACCTTGACATAGGAGGTAAATTTGTAGATCAAAAGGTATACCGACCGATGATAGGATCTTTACTCTATTTATGTGCTTCACGACCAGATATTATGCTTTCAGTATGCATGTGTGCAAGGTTCCAAGCAAATCCTAAGGAAGTTCACCTTAGAGCCGTGAAAAGAATCATGAGATATTTAGTTTACACTCCTAAGTTTGGGCTATGGTACCCCAAGGGATCTACCTTTGATCTTGTTGGGGGCCTTCTTCTCCGCCGAAGGTCCTCTAAGCAAAAACACCTTTGACAGGACGATATGCAAGCAGGCACGACATGAAGATATATGCCGAAGCTACAATTGAAGGAGCTTCGGCATGGTGGCATGCCTAAGACGAAGGATGGCACCGACTTAAAAGGGAAAAGACTACATAGTCCCTAATAATTTGTATTATGATTATAACTAGTTATCAGGGACATGAATGTAATTTTGTCCAGGCTGCGTCCCGTGCCTATAAATAGATGAATAGTATCCCCGTTGTTGGGGGCCTTCGGCTTCCGAAGGTCCTCAAAACATGATTTGACAATGTTTTCCGAGTGAAACATGTGAACAGGTATCTTCGGAGTCAGGTTGTGGGTATACAAGAGCATGGTTAAGACGAAGCTTGGCTGGGATGGAAAGCGACCATGACGAAGGATAAGACGATCACGAAGCTATGTGCAGAAAAGCTTCGGCATGACGGTAGAAAAGAGGAACCAACTTAAAGATGAAAAGCCAAATTAAACCTCGAAGAGTTGCTATGGAGTTATTGATATATGTAAAGGGCATCAATGTAATTTTACACGGGCTGCGTCCCGTGCCTATAAATAGATGAACAGTACTGTTCAGGCTGACTGGACATACAGTTTTTGCATCACGTCTGTACCTTTACTTTTCATCAATCTGAAGGTACATTTATAATTTGTCTTTATGAATTTGGTAATAAAAATAAGTTGATGATAATATTTATATCATTGTTCGTGTTTCATATATGTGTTCTTTTTTACCATTTATCGATCTTACGAAGGTTTTTTCCTTCGCAACCTTCGTCCAAAATTCATTATATCCGAAGGGGCATAATGTTATAAGGACGAAGGAATTTAACATTTAACACTTTTTATGTTGCCTTGTTCTTAACTCTTAGCATTTGAGAACAAGTCCCCAACATTGGCGCCCATCTCCGGTGAACTCACGTCCATTTTGAGTTTTGAACACCTTCGGCAAGCATCACCTTTGTCATGCCGCCGAAAAAAGCTTCAGCGACAGGGGCTGCCACTCTGCAGCCGCTGGACCCTAATCAGGATGCCGTTTCTCTTAGGGAGGCCCGAAGCCAGAAGAGGAAGGCCACCAGTCCAACGCCTCCGGAGGACGACTTGGATCAAGAAATCCAAAATTTGGAGATGCTCAATCAACAGGTCCAACGGAAGAAGGAGAAGATTGCTCGTCTAGCTGATCTTCAAAGGCAGATAGACGAAGCCTCTGAAGAGCTTCGACATCTTGCTCAAGATGACCAGAACCAAAGGCCCCCACGCAGAGAGCTTCATCAAGAGGGCTTCTAACGAGGGCGACTGGTATGAAGATTTCCATCATGGAAATTTTGCTTTTGATGATACTTCTCCCCTGTCAACAGAACTGCAGGCTACTCCTTAGCCACAGTCTTACAAGCCACCCCAGATCCCCATGTACGATGGTCATTCAAACCCGAAGCAATTCTTGATGAGCTATGAGGCAACCATATCTTCGTATGGTGGCAACACGGCGGTCATGGCAAAGTCTTTCATCATGGCTGTCAGGAGTGTTGCACAAACCTGGTACTCCTCTCTTAGGCTAGTGACAATCACCTCATGGCAAAAGCTGAAGGATATGTTGATAACCAGCTTCCAAGGGTTTCAGACGAAGCCAATCACTGCTCAAGCTTTATTCCAGTGCACCCAGGATCACGAAGAATACCTTCAGGCATATGTCCGAAGGTTCCTGCGTCTGAGGGCACAGGCACCAACAGTGCCCAATGAAATTGTCATTGAGGCCATGATCAAGGGGCTTCGGCTAGGACCTTCAGCTCAGTACTTTGCCAGGAAGCCTCCTCAAACTTTGGAGAAGCTACTCCAGAAGATGGACGAGTATATTCGAGCTGACAATGATTTTCGCCAAAGAAGGGAGGAAGCTTTCAGATTCTCTGAAATGACCAGGGGCTTCGGAGGAAGATTCCATCCGAGGCACGTCAGGTCAATTCACAATTCTACTCAAAGTGATGACAAAGGGAGTCAACAGCAAAGGCCAAAGTGCTCCTCGCAAGCTTCGGGGCAACATCAAAGCTCTTTCTGGCCGCCAGCGCCAAGGGGCAGAGGCGCCAGGGGCTTCGGGGGAAGATTTGGAGATCAACCAAGAAAAATTTACTGCCTATTCTGTGGTGAAGGCAAGGGCCATACCACCAGGATGTGCCATGTTACCATCCAGAAGCAAAAGGAGCTAGCAGAAGCTGCAGCGCAACAGAGCCAACCGAAGCAGGTTATGCATACTGCTTCGTACCATTCGCCTTACATTCCAGAATATGTAGGCAATCACCCTGCAGCCTCTATTGCTTCGGCAAGTCAACCCCAAGCATCTTGGCAACAGCTCCCACCACCACCACCAATTCAACGAGGTCCGCAGTAGAAGGGAGTCAGCACTCTCACCCCCAGCGGGACTTTAGAGAGGAGTCCGAAGCTCGCACAGTCAATAGCACTGTGCCAGAGTCGAAGCACATTTACTGACAAAATATCCTACCTCGACAGCAGCTTTTCGCATTTTCGCATTCAGTTTTACTTTCTTTTTAGTAAGGAACAATTATGGGAAGTTTAAGTGTCTTTTATCGTTTTTTTTCAATTTCTTGTAACAGTTTCGCTTATTATCATAATGAAAATATATCTTCTCCATAGGCTTGAGTTGCCGAAACACAAGAATTTATGGTGGCACGGAGAACCTTCGAATTATCAAAAACTTGTTTTAAGGAACGCAGTGCAACTTCTTCGAAGTAGTAAAAAGTCGTTCCTAAGGGAGCGCAGTGTAAGTTTTCTGCTCAAAAGTCGTTCCGAAGGGAATGCAGAGCTTACAGCGAAAAATAAACGCTGATTCCACTGAAAGTAAAAGGCGAAGAAGCTCCTAAGGGAGGCTTACAGCGAAAAATAAACGTTGATTCCGCTGAAAGTAAAAGGCGAAGAAGCTCCTAAGGGAGGCTTGCAGCGAAAAATAAACGCTGATTCCGCTGAAGTAAAAGGCGAAGAAGCTCCTAAGGGAGGCTTATAGTTAAAAATAAATGTCGACCTTCGGCAAATATCATTTTGCATAACATCACATCATCACATCATTTGCATAGCATAACATCATACATCATGTTGCATCAATGACGCAAGAAGGGGATCAATGTTGATATTTGGAGATTGTTTCGAAGAAACAGTGCCAAGGCACGAAAAAGTAAATTTTGAAGAAGCATATCTTCGTCAAACTCTGAAATGAAAAGATTTATCGGTTATTGATTTTACGAAGATCGGATGTTTTTATGAAAACATGGATATTCTTTACGAAGCATGAAAAGAAGGGAAGGTGTTTTTTCGCTGAAGGCTCAAAAACGGTATGTATATGATGTTTCATGCATCGTAAAGAATAGAACAATAAATAGTTAATATATTACACATGTTTCTCAACAAATATTATATTCTAAATGTTTTTACAGCAGCATTTAATCTTCCCTTAGAACTACTTCTGCAGCTTCATTTAGCAGCTGATCAACAACTTTATGCATGATGGCTTCGGCCATTTGTCTAAATTCATCATCCCCCTTCATGTGGGGGCCCGCAGATGACTCAGCAGGTTCTGAGGGAAGAGTAGATACGGACTTATTACTATTACAAACCGTCAACAAGTTCGAAATCAAAAAATTACAACAAAGAGACAAAAAACCACTAGTTAATACCTATTTGCCCTTCAGGCTCTGCGCTTTTCTCAGCAGCCTCTGCTACTTGTCTAGCATCATGGATACCTTTTTCGCTTTTTTGAATAATCTCTTGGGCCATTTCCCGGCCACCATTATCCCAGATGTTGGTGAAAAATTTTCCACCAACCATGCTAGCTTCGGCCGAGGGGTCTTTTATATCTTCGGAGGATAAGGCAGTTTCGGATTTAGCTAAAGTTTTCACATGCTCGCAGCCTTTCCTCTCCAAAATAGTAGCAATCCCCCTGGCACCCGAAAAAGCACATATGTCTCCACGGCTATTCAAAATTTCCTCAAAGGCCCCAGCTTCATGATTAATCCATCCGATTGGGCCTTCGGGGTTACTCCTTGTGAAGTTTTCCTCACTTGAGAACGCGCCAACGCTGGCGAAGCTAGCTTTTATTTTCTTAACGCATTCTATAGATTTGTCATAGCACCTTTTCTTGGATGAACGAAGTTCTTCAACGTTTCCTTCTAAATGATTTGCCCATTGATCACTAAGTTCTCGCTTCGTTTCTTCAAGTATGCGTTCTTCTTTAGCTTGGGCTAATTGTTTCCGAAGATCTTCGATTTCGTGCTTCTGAGCTTCGGCTTGAGCTTTAGAACTAACTTCGTCTTCCTTTATCTTATCCACCAATGTAAGCAGAATTTTGTCCTTTTCCAAGGCTTCGTTTCTTAGCCTGATAACCTCTATTCGAAGGTTATTGAGAGCAATAGTGCAGCTCTCATCTTCAGCATTCTTTTGTGCCCTTAAGGCATTGCTGAGTATTAAGCCCTATTCAAAAGAATGAATGGATTAACATAAGAACAAAAGACTAATTCAAAATTCATAAACTTCAAAATTCACAATTTTTGTACCTTCAGACTATTGTATGCAAGGCTATCCGCAAGATCGTCCTTTGTCATGGCGCAGAGGCCAGCTTCAAGCTTCGAGAACCCCATGCTTCTAGCCATCTCGCGGCAGACAGATAATTCTTTGTTATCTGGGAGACAGTATAAGAAGTCGTCTTCGTCTGTACCATTGAATACTAAGGCCCCTTTTGGATACTTCAGTTCTCGGGCATAGTGATTAGCTTCAAAAATTTCTTCTTCAGATAATCTTTTTCCCGAAGCATGTCGTACAATATAGTCGAGGGCTTTGGAGGATGCTTCGGGGGCAGCAGTGCCAGTTTCTTCAACCAAAATTGGTTTTGTCATTTTTTGCTTCTTCGGCTTTCAAGGATTTTACCTTGGTGGGCTGTGAAGGCCCAGCTTCAGTTTCAGATTGCTGCTTTGAAGCTTCGGCAACAAAGGCTTCAGTATGCGCTTCGGAAGTCTCAACAATTTTCTTCGGAGTTGTGCTTGAAGACTTAATCGTCTCCAATACATCCAGCACATTAACCATCCTTTTTCTTTTCGGGGTTGCTGCTGGCCCCTTTTGGCTCTTTGCTGCCTCAATTTTTGTTGAAGGACTTAAAATTTCTAATGTTTTTGTTTCTTCAGTCCTCGGTTCTTCTGTTTTTTCTGTTGCTGGTACTTCGGCCATTTCTTTGATTTTTGGCACTGGAGTTGGTTCTCTAGCTTCGGTGGCCGAAGAGGTCTCACCAATAAACTCAGGCACTGTGGCCGGTTCAATATAACGTGGCCGGTGTGTGAGAACCTTTACCTTTTTTCTCTTCGGCGCTGGCTCGCTAGGAGCAGCTGAAGCAATTTCCTTTGCAGAAGTATTCTTTCTTTTTTGGCCCCGCGCTGGGTAATGGTAATCGGGGTAGACAAACCCAATTGCATCAAATACTCGGTTAAGTCTTTTCTTCTTTCGGCCTCCGAAGGCCGCTGATAATGCAGTATCTTCGGCCTTCGAGTATACCCCAAGCAATTTGTCACTTATGGCCTCAATACTTTTTAACCAGTCATCATCTGGCTCAACAAACTTATCTCCGTACTTGAATGTGTATTTTAGCCTAACTAGTCCACCTTCGTCAGTCTCTTTAATGGTTCTCTCCGGCATTTCCCACTTTTCCGCAAGTGGCCATACTCTGAAAGCAATGTGTTCTTGGACCAAATCCCTTGTTCTAATAAAAGAGCATACAATGCCGAAGGCTCTCTGGCATTCTTCGGCTGCTTCATTCATTTCCACCTTCGGCTTCCGGAGGCCTAAGCATTGCCAGATAGGGCGCATAATGATACCCTTGATATCTTCACGTGATTTCAAGTCATTTTTCACATAAAACCATTCCGTCATCCAGTCGCCGGGCCACCTCTTTCGAAAGGTTGGCATAGGGCAGCTTGACCCAGACCGAGCGCCGAAGCTGTAGCAGCCAAAGTTGTTGTGATACTGCTCTTTGCCCCAAGGTTTTGTCTCATACAATAGCTCGTGTACGTTACAGCAGCTTTTTGCGTTAGGTTCCAAACCTTGGCTCCTCACGGCCCACACAAAGATGTTCATCCTTATGATTGCTTCGGGGGTAAGTTGGTGAAGGTAGATTTCAAATGTCTTCAGTACTTCCACGACAAAACTGCTCAAGGGAAATTGTAATCCAGCTTTTAAGAAGCTTCGGAATATCATGACCTCATTTTCTTCGGGAGTCGGACAAGTCTTCTCTCCTTCGTCAGCCCTCACAACAGACAAGTCCCGAAAGTATCTGCCTCTCATATTGACAAGATGATTTTCTTTAATACTCGATTTACCAAAAACTGCATGGCTTGGTCGCCAGGGTCGATCTTCGGAATCTTCACCACCACTATCCACATCGTAACTTTCGCTGTCACCAGTATCTTTAGATAAACCATCCAAAATCTCCCTGGTAATCTTCTCTGTATTAGTCTTTGACATTGATTCAAGAAAGCCCAGGTGCATCTCCTCAGAAAGGCTTAGCTTTGAAGCACCAACAACTTTCTTATCTTCAGACATCTTCGCAAATGCTGACAAAGCGCACTCGAAACCGAAGCTTAAAAATTTAAAACCAAGCAAGTGCTGTTGTGCGCAGGCTAAAAAGTTGGGTGAGTAAAAGCAGGTGGCAAGGGAGCGTGCCAAATAGGCTGGTGCTGAGCTCTTATTTATACAGCTAGCGCGTTAAAAACTGGAGGGTCCCGCTTGTCAATGACTGCTGCTATTCTAGCAGAAGGAAGGTGTTTTTTTGGACCTTCGGCTTAAAGCCTTCATCCATGTCGCAATATGAATTTATCATTGCAGTAAATTAATATCGCGAGGGGCTACTGTTGGGGGCCTTCGGCTTCCGAAGGTCCTCAAAACATGATTTGATAATGTTTTCCGAGTGAAACATGTGAACAGGTATCTTCGGAGTCAAGTTGCGGGTATACAAGAGCATGGTTAAGACGAAGCTTGGCTGGGATGGAAAGCAACCACGACGAAGGATAAGACGATCACGAAGCTATGTGCAGAAAAGCTTCGGCATAACGGCAGAAAAGAGGAACCGACTTAAAGATGAAAAGCCAAATTAAACCTCGAAGAGTTGCTATGGAGTTATTGATATATGTAAAGGGCATCAATGTAATTTTACACGGGCTGCGTCCCGTGCCTATAAATAGATGAACAGTACTCCCGTACTGTTCAGGCTGACTGGACATACGCTTTTTGCATCACGTCTGTACCTTTACTTTTCATCAATCTGAAGGTACATTTATAATTTGTCTTTATGAATTTGGTAATAAAAATAAGTTGATGATAATATTTATATCATTGTTCGTGTTTCATATATGTGTTCTTTTTTACCATTTATCGATCTTACGAAGGTTTTTTCCTTCGCAACCTTCGTCCAAAATTCATTATATCCAAAGGGGCATAATGTTTATAAGGACGAAGGAATTTAACATTTAACACTTTTTATGTTGCCTTGTTCTTAACTCTTAGCATTTGAGAACAAGTCCCCAACACCCGTACTATTCACGCTGACTTGTAATCACTCTCGCATCACTCCCGCTTTTTCACCTTCTGTCAAGCCGAAGGTACAAATGTAATATAAATATCGTTGATGTTTATTCATGTTTATATAAAATAAGAATATGAATAGTCTATTGATTTGAAATGATTATTCATATTCCCTTTGTGTTTGATATGTCTCTATTTACATTATTGCTTACTGAAATGATGAAGGTATGTCCTTCATGACCTTCGTCTGAAGATCATTATATCCTAAGGGAGATAATGCTTCGATGGACGAAGGTCTCTAATCGTTAACAATTGTGTTGCTTTGTTCTTGGTATTTAACATCCGAGAACAAGGACCAACATTGGCACCCACCTCCAGTGAACTCACTTCCACTGTTGTGACGATGGCTTCGTACAACAACCAAGCTGTAGCACCTTCAACCACGAAGCTGGAGCTCCCAATCACAGGTGATTCAAGCTTAGAGCCAGCCAACAAGAAGCAGAAGAAGGAAGCACAAAGAAGAGTGCAACATGTTGGGGTGCAGGGACCCTTCATCAAATCCAAGTGGTCTCACATCCCAATTACCTTCTCCCAGGAAGATCTTCAGCTTAAAGATTATCCTCACAATGATGCCATGGTTATATCTTATGTCATCAAGGGATTTCTGGTCCACAATGTTCTGGTTGACACAGTTAGCGCAGCGGACATCATCTTTGCAAAGGCTTTCAGACAGATGCAAGAGCCAAAAGACAAGATACATGATGCAACACACCCTCTTTGTGGCTTTGGAGGAAGACATATTGTGGCACTTGGCAAAATAACAATATCAGTTACCTTCGGTTACGTCCATAACATAAGAACTGAATAGGTTGTCTTTGACATTGTTGATATGGAGTATCCATACAATGCAATCTGTTGGGGGTGTGCTTCGTAGCCGAAGATCCTAAACGAAGAAAACACCTTCGGATGATCTTCCCAGAAGCAGCGCCGAAGCTGTTACATATAAAGCTTCGGCACAATGACGGATCTCACGACGAAGGGGCGAACCAACTTAAAGATGAAATGACTTAAAAACCCATGATGTTCTGTGTCATTATTGTAGTTAATTATAAAGGGCATATATGTAATTATACACAGGCTGCGCCCTGTGCCTATAAATAGGTGAACAGTACCCCTGTACTGTTCACGCAATCTTGTAATCGCTGACGCATTACATTGGAATTAACGCTTTCTGCCAAGGCGAAAGTATAAACATAATAAAATATATGAATAATGCTATCTGTTTTTAGCATATCTCTTTCTAATGTTCTACAATTTATACTTCATTTTACATTATTTTATAAGTTTGATCATGAAGGTACGACCTTCATGATATTCTGATCATGGCCTTCGTCCAAAGCTCATTAAACCCTTGGGGAGATAATGCTTCAGCAGACGTAGGACATTAACATTTAATATTCTATGTTGCCTTGTTCTTAATTTATAGCATTTGAGAACAAGTCCCCAACATTGGCGCCCACCTCCGGTGAACTCACTTCCACTTTTTGAGCTAATGGCTTCGTTCAACAACCAAGCTGGAGCTGCTTCGGTTACGAAGCTGGTGCTCCCGATAACAGGCAGTTCATGCTCAGAGCCGGCCAACAAGAAGCAGAGGAAGGAGGCACAGAGAAGGGTACAACATGTCGGGGTGCAAGGACCCTTCATCAAGTCAAGATGGTCTCACATCCCAATTACCTTCTCCCAAGAGGACTTTCAGCTCAAGGATTACCCTCACAATGATGCTATGGTTATTTCTTGTGTTATCAAAGGATTTCTGGTCCACAATGTTCTGGTCGATACAGGCAGTGCAGCGGATATTATATTTGCTAAGGCCTTCAGACAGATGCAAGAGCCAGAGGATAAGATTCATGATGCTACACACCCTCTTTGTGGCTTCAGGGGGAGACAGATTGTAGCACTTAGCAAGATCACGATGCCAGTAACATTCGGATTTGTCAACAATACAAGGACTGAACAAGTTGTGTTTGATATTGTCGACATGGAGTACCCCTACAATGCAATCATTGGTCGTGGGACACTCAATGCTTTTGAAGCAATTCTTCATCCAGCATATCTTTGCATGAAGATACCTTCGGATCAGGGACCTATTGCTATTCTTGGAAGTCAGGAAGCTGCCAGAAAGGCTGAAGGGAACTGGACAGATTCAAAAGCAATCCATAATATAGATGGAGCCGAAGCTTGTGAGCAGTACAAGTATAAAAGGGAGAAGGCTGCTTCGGCCGATCAGCCGAAGCCCATGCTCTTATGTGAATATATAGCAGAGCAGAAGGTGTTGCTGGGATCTCAATTGTCTGAGGAACAGGAGAAAAACCTAACAAGGTTTCTGTTCAACAACAAAGATGTTTTCGCATGGTCCGCCAATGATCTATGTGGTGTCAACAGGGATGTCATTGAACACTCGCTCAATGTTGATCCATCCTTCAGACCCAGAAAGCAGAGGCTTCGAAAGATGTCTAATGACAAAGCCAAAGGTGCTCGGAATGAAGTGAAAAGACTTCTCAGTGCTGGAGTCATCAGAGAAGTAAAATATCCAGAATGGCTAGCTAACACTGTTATGGTGAAGAAGGCCAATGGTAAATGGAGGATGTGCATTGATTTTACTGATCTCAACAAGGCTTGTCCGAAGGATGAGTTTCCATTACCGAGGATAGATTCTCTAGTGGACGCAACAGCTTCGTCAGAACTCATGAGTCTACTAGATTGTTATTCAGGCTACCATCAAATCTGGATGAAGAAGGAAGATGAGCCAAAAACCAGCTTCATAACCCCCAGTGGAACATATTGTTACCTTCGGATACCTGAGGGGCTCAAGAATGCCGGAGGAAGCTTTAGCAGAATGACAGCCAAAGTCCTTCATTTTCAGATAGGCAGAAATGTGCTAACATATGTTGATGATATCATAGTAAAAAGCACGAAGCAAAAAAATCACATTGCTGATCTGTAGGAAACATTTGTTAACTTTAGGCAAGCTAGCCTGAAGTTGAATCCAGAAAAATGTGTCTTCGGAGTAAAGAAGGGAAAATTCCTTGGTTGTTTAGTTTCGATAAAGGGAATCGAAGCTAATTCGAATAAAATCGAAGCTATTCTTCGGATGGAACCGCCGAGCACAAAGAAGGGGCCCAACGGTTGACAGGAAGACTGGCATCCTTGAACTGATTCATATCTAGATCAGCAGAGAGGAATTTACCATTCTTCGAAGTGCTGAAGTCTGCCGAAGTCTTCCAATGGGGACCAGCTCAGCAGAAAGCCTTCGAAGAGCTGAAGCAGTATCTGATAGACCTAACGACGCTAACTCCACCCGCGCTAGGGGCTCCTCTGCTGTTGTATGTGGCAGCTTCGCACTCTGCAGTAAGTGCAGCACTTGTCCAGGAGAAGCTTGAAGGACAAACTAAAAAGCAAGCTCCAGTATACTTTGTTTTCGAAGTCCTCAGTTTATCAAAGAAAAATTATACAGAGTTGGAGAAGGTGCTATATGCTGTCTTAATGGCCTCCAGGAAGCTTCGGCATTACTTTCAAGCATTCCATATAATTGTTCCTTCATCACAGCCTTTGAAGGATATTATGAGAAACAGAGAAGCTACTGGAAGGATTGGAAAGTGGGCTGCGGAACTCAATGAGTTCACCATTGATTATGTATATAGATCCTCGATTCAGTCCCAGGCGTTAGCAGACTTCATCGCTGACTGGAAGCCAGGGGCTCAGGAGGAAGAAGCAAGTAAAGATGCCGAAGCCTGGACAGTGTTCTGCGATGGTTCCTAGGGAACCTTCAGGGCAGGCGCAGCTGCTGTTTTAGTTGCACCTTCCAAAGTCAGAACATGCTATGCAGTGAAACTTGACTTCAGCTGCACAAATAATATTGCTGAATATGAAGCTTTGCTTTTGGGGCTTCGAAAGTTAAAGGCAATGGGGGTAAGAAGAGCAGTTCTCAAAATAGATTCCCAAGTTATTTCTGGTCATATTGACAAGAGTTGTAAAACAAGAGATCCGAAGCTTGAAAATACTTGGATACAGTTCGAAGACTTGAAGCTTCATTCGAAGGGTTTTCTGTCAAGAATATCCCACGAGGAGACAATGAGCACGCTGATCTGCTAGCTAAGTCAGTGGCACAGGGGCTGCCTTTACCTTCGGAAGTATTCTTCGAGACAATAAGAGCACCTTCGGTGGAACTTCTTGAAAGAGCAGTGCTCAATATATCTCCTGTTCATAGTGAAGATTGGAGAACTGAGATTATATCCTTTCTCCAGGGCAATTACCTTTCATATGACGAAGCATATAATAAGAGAATAGAGGCAAGCGCCCGACCATATGTAATGATAGAAGGGGAGCTATACAAACATGGAGTCTGCTCTCCATTGCTTAAATGTTTATCTAGAGCTGAAGGTATAGAATTGATGAAAGAAATACATGTGGGCCTATGTGGATCTCACATTGGATCTAGGCCTTTGCTGGGAAAAGTCTTTCATCAAGGGTTTTATTGGCTGAAGGCAGCTTCGGATGCAGCGGAATTAGCTCAAAAGTGTGAAGGTTGTCAAAAACGTGCAAGAGATAAAAAACAGCCTTCATACCTGACTCAGTTAATACAGCCCACTTGGCCGTTGCAAAGGTGGGACCTTGATTTGCTAGGCCCACTTCCACCAGCACAAGGAAATTTAAGATATGTTGTTGTGGCAGTAGAATATATTTCCAAATGGATTGAAGCGAAGCCTTTAGCCACAATAACCTCAGTCACTGTTCAGAAATTTTTCTGGCAAAATATTGTTTGTCGCTTCGGAGTGCCGAAGGCTATTACTGTGGACAACGGAACACAGTTTGATGCCGAAGCTTTCAAAGAGTTATGTGAGCAAATTGGCACGAAAATTCATTTTGCATCAGTAAGGCATCCGGAGTCAAATGGACTTGTTGAAAGAGCTAATGGCATTATAATGACAGGAATAATGAAGTTAATCTTCAATCAGCCCAGGGGAAAGTGGCCAGATGAATTGATCAAAGTGGTGTGGAGACACAATACAACAATGTCAAGGTCAACAGGCTTTTCACCATTCAAATTACTGTTTGGTGATGAAGCAATAACTCCGGAAGAAGCTAAAGCAGGATCAATAAGAATAGTAGCTTCAGCAGAGGACGAAGCTGATTGTTCTGTGGCAAAAGATGCCTTAGAAGGGATCAGGCTTCAAGCTGTGGAGAACATCAATAAATATCAAGCCGAAACAATAAAATGGCGTGACAGAAAAGTTTGGTTAAAAAATATCAGGCCAGGTCACTTGGTACTTTGGAGAGTTGCCAACCCAGATACAGTAGGCAAGCTACAGTTGAAATGGGAAGGACCTTTTCTGTTAGTATCTTCGTCAAGACCCGGTTCCTACAGATTAAAGGATATGGACGGCAACGACATTCCTAGATCTTGGAATGCGGATGAGCTTCGACGATATTATGTATAGCTTGATGTAATCTTTTTATTTTTACCTATGGCACCCTTTTCCTTTCCGAAGGGGGAGAAAGGTTTTTAATGAGGCCATAGCATGTATTTCCCTTTTCTTATTTCAGCTCTACAAGAACAATATCCCCCAAAGATGTAAATGTAAAAACTAAGCTCGCACCATCGAGTGCAAAGGAAAAAGAAGAAACAGGGAGAAGCTCGAAAGACGTCCCTAAGGGGATGCAGAGCACGACGAAGCTACAAAAAGTCGTTCCTAAGGGAGCGCAGCATAAGTTTTCTGCTCAAAAGTCGTTCCTAATGGAGTGCAGAGCTTACAGCGAAAAGTCAACGCTGATTCCGCCGAAATATAAGGCGAAGCACGAAAAATCAACACGATACCGCCGAAATAGAAGGCGAAGAAGTTCAAAAGACGTTCCTAAGGGAATGCAGAACTTACAGCGAAAAGTCAGCGCTGATACACCGAAAAATAAACGGTGAAACCGAAAAATAAACGACAAAGAGACTGTTTATTCCTAAGGGAATGAAGGCTACGGTTGTTGCTTCGTATATGTGTTTGGACATTCATTTGCACGGTACATTACATCATAACATTTGCATTCATAAACATTCATTTAGACATACGTAGGATCATCATTATCATAACACAGACAGTTGCTTCGGCTCTAAAGATCAGACTTCGGCAAAAGAGAAAAAGAAGCAGTTTTCATGCTTCGCTGTGTACGAAAAGAAGGGAAGGTGTTTTTCGCCTTCGGCTCAAAAATGCTAATTTCGTTCACATCAAAGCAGTTCATACATTTATGGGAAAGTAGGAATATATTACAAGGTACGCACAAAGTTCATCAAGTAAAATTTAATTACATTTACAAAAGTTATTACAAAAAGTTTTTAGAGTTTTTTCTACAGTCATCTATCCAAGCTTCATCAGTACTCATCGAGCTTCAGCTTCGGCATAGTCATCCATTAAAGCTTCGGTGACATCTTCTTACTCTTCAAGCTTCGGCTTCGTCATCCTACATGAATTAAAGTATTGTAAGCAAAATTCAAGTTTGAAGGAAGAGGTAAGCACAAGGTATGATTTTGTTACCGGCTTAAGATGACTCCGAGCTTCGTCACCAGCTTTGTCTCGTCCACCCTTTGTCCATACCACCTTTATAAATTTATTTGCTATGCTTCGGGCAAGGTTGGGGATATCATCCAGATCTGCTGCTGATAAGCTAAAATTGGGTCTATTGATAATTTTTCCGTGCTCGCAGCCAGATTTCAGAAACGCAGCAGCAGTGCCCCGAGAAGCTACCAGGGCACAAAAATCACCATGTCCAGCAATAACATCATCAAGGTTATCAATTTCACCTTCGATGTGTTCGAAGGCTCCTGGTAAATCTTCAGCCGAAGGAGTAAATTTTTCGCTGCTGGCCCCGACCGAATAGAAGACCTTCTTCAGCCGTTGAACACATCGATTGCTGAATTCCAAACATTTATTTTGAAGGCTTGTTAATGATTTTTGCAAATCTGAAACCTTCTGGACTTCGGCCTCAAATTTTTCATTAAGCTTATGTTTTTCTTGTTCGAAACTTTCTGACTGGCAGAGAAGCTTCGTATTCAGTTATGCTATTTTAGCTTCAGCTTCTGCCAATAAGCCTTCGATCGTCTGAAGCTCGAAGTCTTTCTTTTCAAGAGCAGCAGATTGGTCTTTTATTTTGCCTTCTAAATTTTCGATTATAACCTTGTGTTTTTTGTCTTCCAAATCTTGCTGCATTTTTAAAGCTTTGCTCAGCAACATACTCTGTACATAAACAACCTTCGTTAGAAAACATCTTCGTTATTGCAAACGATAAAAAGTTAGAGAAAAGTTGTTTACCTGGAAATTAGAATAAAACAAACTACCGACGATGTGTTGTCGTCGGTAGCGGCTGATGTCTGTTTTGAGCTTCGGGAAACCAATACTCTTTGATAGAGTACCAATAACCTTCGCTCCGGTCTGATCCCGGATACAGCTCAGTTTTTCATCATCGATACCACCGAAGAGAAATGCCCTCGGCCGATACCCGCAAGATATGGCATACTCTTTTAACTCTTCTTTTTCGCCTTTGTCAGCTCTTGCCCAACTAAGTTTTGAAAATTAAAAATTTCATCTTTCGAAGTGTCTTCGGCTATTTCTTTCTTTTTCTCGGGCTCTAGGGCCGAAGTCTCTTCGGTAGCTGCTGCAGCTTCTTCTGCGGCCATGTCTAGCAGTATTTTATCAATATTTGCAATTGTGGTTTCTAACTCTATATCTTCGACTGTGGCAGCTTCGGCAGTTGTAGCCTCCGAAGGTGCAGCTTCGGTAACCGTTATGTCCTCAACAGCTGGCGCCTTCGAAGCTGAAGCTCTTAGTGGCGTCTTTTCAATGACTTCCGTCACTGTAATGATTCTTTGCTTTTTTGGTCTAGCTGCCTTCTTCGTTTTTGCGGGCTCCTTGTCCTTCTGAAAAAGCTTCGTCAGATGTGACCCTAATGGACTCAGCTTGACAGGAAAGGATTCAGTCATTACCTTTAAAATTTCCTCCACGACGGTGGTAGAAGGTGATGCAGCAATTTCTTCTTCGCTAATTGCCTCTTGCTTCGAAGCTACAGCTTTTCTCTTCTTCGAAGCATTTGGTTTTTGGCTCGGGTTTTGGTTTTTTCTTTTTCAATTGATCTTCATCATCTTTATTCAGAACATCAGCCACTCTCTTCCTTTTTTGCCCTTTGGCACCCTTGTCTAGCCGCTCGTAGTCAGGATATTCAAAGTCAATAACATCCATTACTCGGTTCAGTCTTCGCTTCGGACGGGTGCCGAAGGCCACAGTCATCAACTGATCTTCTTTTTTAGAGTAATTGCCGAGTATTTCATTGCACATTACTTCGATCGTGTCCAGCCATTCTTGGCAAGACACTTTGAAATGTCTCTTGAATTTGTAATGGTAAGGCAACCGAACAAGCTCCCCTTCCTTCTTTTTTCCTTCAAGCTTCGGCATGCCTCACTCTTTCATAGTTGGGAACACTCTGAAGGCCAAAAATTCCTGCACTAAGTCCCTAGTGCCGATGTGCTCCGCAATAACTCTAAATTCAGCCAGAGCAATTTGGGTTGGACCCTCTGGTGTCATGTTGCACGGAGGTCTGGTCTCTCCGAAGATCAATTCCAACGGACTCTGGACCAATTTCTCCTTATCTTCGTCAACTTTGACGTAAAACCACTCGGATTTCCAGCCAGCTGGCCACTTGCTACGGTAACTGATCACAGGAAATTTTGTAGTCTTGCGGTAGGCAAAATTGTAGCAGCCAAAGTTTTCATGTAGCCCGTCTCCTCTAGCCTTGGTCTGGTAATGAAGCTCGTGCACTCGGCAAAAACTTCGACAAATGGTTCCACCCCTTGGCTTCGAAGGGCCCAAATATAAACGCTAAGCCTAATGATAGCGTTAGGAGTTAGCTGATGAAGGTAGATCCCAAACTTCTTCAGCACATCAGCAATCATCTTGTTCAAAGGGAATCTTAAACCAGCTTTAAAGAAACTTTTGAAGACCACTACTTCATCTTTTCCTGGCTTCGGAGTAGTTTCTTCTCCACCAAAGCGAATCAGCTCTTTCTTCGACTCACTAAAATAGCCCAACTTCATCATCTTAGGCAAATCACCTTCAGAGATGGTAGATTTTCCGAAATCCAGGTGGCTGGGTTTACTCGGCACTGCACTGCTGTAATCATCTTCGGAATCAGTCTCCTCAACATCAGCTTGCTCTGCTTCAGCGGCAGGTGCATCCTCCGATGTTACCAGCCCAGACCGCTTCATCGCTTCGGAAATGGGAACAGTCTCAGTAGCTTCGGTTTCATCTCCCTCACGGTCAACCCTGGCAGTGGAGCGCACTCTCGCCATTTGATTATGATTTTTTTGAAATTTTTTGAAGTTGATTGACTTTTTTGATTTTTCCGAAGCCCTTCCTCTTGTGACGAAGCAGAGTCAAAAGCGGCACTTCGTTTGAGCACGATGATCAAGCTTCGGCTATGATTAAATTTTTGGCAACAAAACAGTGCAATAGCAATGAATGCTGTGGTAACTTCACACCTACCCGTCTGTTTATATAATGCCGCAGGTGGGAAGGTGAATCGTCAAGGCCTTCCACACCGGATAAACAGCCACCTACACTCGCTGAACGGTGGGCCACAGGATCCGGGAAGGTGAATCGCTAGGGCGCGCGTAACTGCTGCAAGATGGGGCCACCTCGCGCGCGGATTATTTTAATCGTTTCTCGCCAACGAGCTCAGGGAAGGTGTTTTTCGGATCTTCGGCATTCCGAAGCCTAGAAGACTTTTTCACGGATCAAGCTCGTTACGACAAACGATCTAGCACCGCGAAGGGGCTACTGTTGGGGGTGTGCTTCATAGCCGAAGATCCTAAAGGAAGAAAACACCTTCGGATGATCTTCCTAGAAGCAGCGCCGAAGCTGTTACATATAAAGCTTCGGCACAATGACGGATCTCACGACGAAGGGGCGAACCGACTTAAAGATGAAATGACTTAAAAACCCATGATGTTCTGTGTAATTATTGTAGTTAATTATAAAGGGCATATATGTAATTATACACAGGTTGCGCCCTGTGCCTATAAATAGGTGAACAGTACCCCTGTACTGTTCACGCAATCTTGTAATCGCTGACGCACTACACTGGAATTAACGCTTTCTGCCAAGGCGAAGGTATAAACATAATAAAATATATGAATAATGCTATCTGTTTTTAGCATATCTCTTTCTAATGTTCTACAATTTATACTTCATTTTACATTATTTTATAAGTTTGATCACGAAGGTACTACCTTCGTGATATTCTGATCATGGCCTTCGTCCGAAGCTCATTAAACCCTTGGGGAGATAATGCTTCAGCGGACGTAGGACATTAACATTTAATATTCTATGTTGCCTTGTTCTTAATTTATAGCATTTGAGAACAAGTCCCCAACACAATCATTGGTCGAGGGACGCTCAATGCCTTCGAAGCCATTCTTCATCCAACATATTTATGCATGAAGATACCTTCGAAACAAGGGCCCATTGCTGTTCACGGGAGTCAAGAAGCTGTCAGGAGGGCCGAAGGGAGCTGGAAGGATTCAAAGGCTATCCACAACATAGATGAAGCCGAAGCATGTCAGCAGTATAAGCACAAAAGAGAGAAGGCTACTTCAGCGGATTAGTCGAAGCCTATGCTCCTGTGTGAAGACATAGCAGACCAAAAGGTACTGCTGGGATCTCAGTTATCTGGTGAACAAGAAAAGACTCTACTAAGGTTTTTGTTCAACAACAAAGATGTCTTCGCTTGGACAGCTAACGACCTCTAGGGTGTTAATAGAGATGTCATTGAGCATTCACTCAATGTGGATCCATCTTTCAGACAAAGAAAGTAGAGACTTCGAAAAATGTCTAAGGATAAAGCCGAAGGTGCACGAAATGAAGTAAAAAGACTTCTCAGTGCCGATGTTATCAGAGAGGTAACATATCCAGAGTGGCTAGCTAACACTGTTATGGTGAAGAAGGCTAATGGGAAATGGAGAATGTGTATTGATTTCACAGACCTCAACAAGGCATGTCCAAAGGATGAGTTCCCTTTACCAAGAATAGACTCCCTTGTAGATGCAACAGCTTCTTCAGAACTCATGAGCTTATTGGACTGCTACTCGGGCTATCACCAAATTTGGATGAAGAAAGAGGATGAGCCAAAGACAAGCTTCATAACTTCTAGTGGTAATTATTGCCACCTTCGGATGCCTGAGGGGCTCAAAAATGCTGGAGGAAGCTTCAACAGAATGACTGCCAAGGTACTTCGCTCTCAAATAGGTAGGAATGTGCTAACTTATGTTGATGACATCATAGTAAAAAGCACAAAACAAGAAAATCATGTTGCTGATTTGCAAAAGACGTTTGCCAATTTCAGGCAAGCTGGTCTCAAGTTGAATCCATAAAAGTGTGTTTTTGGAGTGAAGAAGGGCAAGTTTCTTGGCTGTCTGGTATCAACAAAGGGTATCGAAGCTAATCCAAGCAAGATCGAAGCTATCCTTCGGATGGAACTGCCAAATTCAAAGAAGGGGGCTCAACGGTTGGCAGGAAGGCTGGCATCATTGAATAGATTTATATCAAGATCAGCAGAGAGAAACTTACCATTCTTTGAAATACTGAAGTTAGCCAAAGTCTTTCAGTGGGGTCCGGCTCAGTAGAAAGCCTTCGAAGAGTTAAAGCAATATCTGATAGATTTGACAACTTTAACTCCACCTTCATCAGGAACTCCGCTACTCCTGTATGTGGCTGCCTCCCATTCTACGATCAGTGTGGCACTTGTACAAGAGAAGCAAGATGGCCAAGTAAAAAGACAAGCACCGGTATACTTCGTCTCTGAAGTACTCAGTTTATCAAAGAAAAATTACACAGAATTGGAGAAGGTATTGTATGCCGTGTTGATAGCCTCCAGGAAGCTTCGGCATTATTTTCAAGCATATCATATAATAGTGCCTTCATCACAACCTCTGAAGGACATAATGAGGAATAGAGAAGCTACAGGAAGGATTGGAAAATGGGCTGCGGAGCTTAATGAATTCACCATTGATTATGTACACAGATCCTCAATTCAATCTCAGGCGTTAGCAGATTTCATTGCTAATTGGACGCCAGGGGCTCAGGGAGAAGAAGCAACAAAAGATGTCGAAGCTTGGATGGTATTCTGTGACGGCTCTTGGGGAACCTTCGGCACAGGAGCAGCTGCTGTTCTAGTAGCACCCTCTAAAGTCAGGACATGTTATGCAGTAAAGTTAGACTTTAGTTGCACAAATAACATTGCCGAGTACGAAGCTCTTCTTTTAGGGCTTCAGAAGCTAAAGAAAATGGGAATAAGAAGGGCAATCCTCAAAACTGATTCCCAAGTTATTTCTGGCCACGTGGACAAAAGTAGCAAGGCAAGGGATCCGAAGCTTGAAAAATATTTGGATGCAGTCTGAAGATTGGAAGCTTCTTTTGAGGGATTTTCTATAAAAATTTCCCAAGGGGGGAAAATGAGCATGCAGATTTGCTAGCTAAGTCAGTGGCATAGGGGCTCCCTTTGCCTTTGGAGGTATTCTTTGAAACAATAAAAGCACCTTTAGTCGAACTTATGGAGAGAGCAGTGCTTATAATATCACCTGTACATAGTGAAGATTGGAGGACTGAGATTATATCTTTCCTCCAAGGCAACTGTCTTTCGGATGACGAAGTTTACAATAAAAGAATGGAAGAAAGAACAAGACCATATGTAATCATAGAAGGAGAGTTATATAAATATGGAGTCTGCTCTCCATTACTCAAGTGCTTGTCCAGAGCCGAAGGTCAAGAGTTGATGAAGGAAATACATGCAGGTTTATGTGGGTCTCATATTGGTTCTAGACCTTTGCTGGGGAAGGTTTTCAGACAAGGATTTTACTGGCCGAAGGCAGCTTCGGATGCAGCAGACTTGGTTCAAAAATGTGAAAATTGCCAAAGATGCGCAAGAGACCAGAAACAATCTTCGTCTTTAACCAAGCTAATACAGCCAACTTGGCCACAGCAAAGGTGGGGTCTGGATTTGTTAGGTCCCCTTCCATCAGCACAAGTAAATTTGAAATATATCGTCGTAGCAGTGAAATATTTCTCTAAGTGGATCAAAGCAAAGCCCTTAGCCACAATAACTTTGGCCACAATACAGAAATTCTTTTGGCAGAATATTGTTTGTCGCTTCGGCGTGCCAAAGGCAATAACCGTTGATAATGGAACTCAATTTGATGCTGAAACATTCAAAGATTTTTATGACCGAATTGGTACAAAAATTCATTTTGCATCAGTAAGGCATCCAGAATCAAATGGGTTAGTAGAGAGAGCAAATGGAATTATAATGACAGGAATAATGAAGTTAATCTTCAATCAGCCTAGAGGAAAGTGGCCAGATGAGTTGATCAAAGTGGTGTGGAGCCATAACACAACTGTCTCAAGGGCAACAGGTTTTACACCTTTCAAGCTCCTGTTCGGTGACGAAGCAATAACACCAGAAGAAGCAAGAACAGGGTCAATAAGAACCACAACTTCAGGAGAGGACGAAGTTGATCTTCAAATAACAAAGGACACTATAGAAGGGACCAGACTTTAGGCCATAGAGCACATCAATAAGTATCAGGCCGAAACAATAAAATGGCGTGATAGAAAAGTTTGATTGAAAAATATCAAACCAGGCCATTTGGTGCTTCGGAGGATAGCCAACCCAGATACAGTGGGCAAGCTACAGCTGAAATGGGAGGGTCCTTTTCTAGTAGTATCTTCGTCAAGACCCGGTTCTTACAGATTGAAGGATATGGACGACAACGACATACCTAGATCTTGGAATGCGGATGAGCTTCGGCGGTATTTTGTGTAATTGATGTAATCTTTTTTATTTTTTTCCTATGGCACCCTTTTCCTTTCAGGAGGGGAGAAAGGTTTTTAATGGGGCCATAGTTTGTAATTTTTTATTCTTATTTAGCCCTATGCAATACAAGGGCCAAAATCCCCTAAAAATGTAACATGTAATATCAGAACCTGCACCATCGAGTGCAAAAGAGAACAGGGAAAAGCTCAAAAGACGTCCCTAAGGGGATGCAGAGCTGTAATCACTCCAAGGATGACGAAGCTACAAAAGTCATTCCTAAGGGAGCGCAGAGTAATTTCCAAAGCTCAAAAGTCATTCCTAAGGGGATGCAGAGCTTAAATGCCATCGAAATAGAAGGTGAAGAAGCTCCAAAGTCATTCCTAAGGGGATGCAGAGCTTAAATGCCATCGAAATAGAAGGTGAAGAAGCTCTAAAGTCATTCCTAAGGGAATGCAGAGCTTAAAGACTCCAAAGTCGTTCCTAAGGGGATGTAGAGTCTGGGTGTGGCTTCGTGTGCGATTGGGTCATACATTTGCATGTTACATTACATCATTCATTGCATTCATACAGACATTCATTAGACATTCGTAGGATCATCATCATCATGACAAAAAGCATGAACAGAAATAGTCCGGCTTCGACGACAAAGTGCTTCGTTGAACACAAAGAAGCATCGTTTCAAACATAAATACAGGCATTTTATGCAAGGAAATGCTTTGACGTGTACGAAAAGAAGGGAAGGTGTTTTTTGTCTTCGGCTCAAAAGACACGGATTTCGTTCACAGTAAAGCAATTCGTACATGGATGGAAAGGTAAAATTATATTACAAGGTATGGACAAATGTACACAGTATTGAGTTCAACTCTCGATTACAATTCTTTGCAAAAATAATACCTACAATTCTTTGCAAAAATAATACAAATATTCCCTAAGCTCTATACAGGAAGGCATAAAAGGAAGCTTGGGGCCAGCAACCTTCGGAATGTGTTGTGGACTATTAACCTTTGGCACCCCCATCCTGCAGACAAACGATGGTATAAGGTAAAAGTGATGATAAAAATCAAGGTAGACAACAGGTAAAAGTTTCTTACTGATTTAAGTAGATTTCGAGCTTCGTCTCCAGCCAATTCTTGTCCGCCTTTAGCCCAAATTTGAGTGATGAATCTATTTTTGATACTTCGGGCCTCACCAGGAATATTCATCAGGACTGATGGCGACAGTCTAAAGGTTGGTTTGTTTACTGTCTTTGCATGCGTGCATCTGACATTGAAGAATGCAGCAGCTGTGTCGCGAGAAGCTAGCAGAGCACAGAAGTCACCATGCCTAGCTATCACTTCATCGAGTGCATCAACTTCATTTTCAATATGCTTGAAGGTATCTAACATATCTTCAGCCGAAGGAGCAATATCTTCAGAACTAGCCCCAACCGAGCTGAAGACTCCTTTTAACCGTTGCACGCAGCGACTGACAAATTCCAAGCATGTATTCTGAAGGTCCCTCAGAGATTTCTGCAGTTTTGTGTTTTTATCAGCTTCGACTTCATATTTTGCTTGCAATTCCTTCTTCTCTTGTTCGAAGCACTCTAATTTTCCTTTTAAAGTTGTTTGAGTCTGGAGAAGCTCCCTGCTTAACCTAGCATTTTCAGCTTGAATCTCTGCAAGCGAACCTTCTGTTGCTTGAAGCAGGAAGCCCTTCTTTTCAAGAGAAGCTTTGTAATCTTTAATCTTACTTTCCAAGCCCTCGATTATGATCTCATTTTTCTTGTCCTCGAGGTCTGGCTGCATCCTCAATGCTTTACTTAGCAGCATACTCTATGGAAATATGTTGACTTCAGAAAATTCTAATATCACAAAGATAACAAAAGTTTAGGCAAAAGAATTTTACCTTGAAATTGGAATAAAAGAGGCTGCCAACGATATGTTGCCACCGGTAACCGCTAATATCGGACTCTAGCTTCGGGAAGCCGACACTCTTTGATAGAGTACCGATTATTTTTGCTCTGGTATGATCGCGAATACATCCCAAGGCTTCTTCGTCAATTCCACCAAAAAGCATAGCTCCTGGCTGGTAGCCACAGGATATCCCATTTTCCTTTAGCTCCTTTTTCTTAGCCTCAGACAATTCTTGACCCACAGGTTCCAAAGGTCAAAATCTTTTTCTTCTGAAGCAGCATCATCAATCTTTTTTCCTTTGTCAGGCACTACGGCTATAACCTTCTCTGCAGCTACAGCCATCTCTTCTGCAGCCATATCCGAAAGAAGTTTGTCAATTCCTGACAGTGTACTTGCTAGATTGGTAGCTTCGGCAGCAGCTACAGCTTCGGTAGAGGTTTCTTTGCAAGGCTTCTTGAATTGTTTTTCAAACTTAAAATGGTAAGTAAGTCGAACAAGTTCATGCTTCTTCCCCACTTCTTTCCTCTTCGGCATTCCCCAGCCACTTGACGTTGGATATGTTCTGTTTGCTAAGTATTCTTGCACCAAGTCCCTAGTACTAATCTGCTCAGCTACCACTCGAAATTCTACTTCAGCCAAATGACAGGGTGACCCCAGTTGCATATTGCATAAGGGCCTGTCATCCCGAAGCTCAAAGTCAGTGGACTCATAACCATGGTCATCAGCTTCTCCCTCTTTTTCTCATCAGCCTTCATATAGAACCATTCACTCTTCCAACCAGTTGGCCACTTTGTGCGGTAGCTAAGAACTGGTGCCTTTGTATCCTTTCGATACGAAAAATTGTAGCAGCCAAAATTTTCATGAAGGCCATCTGCCCTGGCCTTCGTCTGATAATGCAGCTCGTGTACTCGGCAGAAAGCTTTGGCATCTGGACTCATCCCTTGGCTTCGGAGGGCCCAGATATAGACACTGAGTCTAAAAATAGCGTTGGGAGTCAGCTGATGAAGATATATCTCAAAGTTCTTTAAAAATACCCTTATCATTTCATTCAGGGGGAATCGCAGCCCTGCTCTGAAGAAGCTCTTAAAAATGACAACTTCATCCTTTTTTGGCCCTGGGATTACCTCTTCCCCAGCAAATCGAATAAGTTTGCAATCAACCTCTCCAAAATAGCCCAATTTCATCATCATAGGCATGTCATCTTCCGTCATAGTAGATTTTTCAAATTCAAGATGACTAGGCTTTGTTGGGATCAGAATGCTATAGTCTTCTTCACTCTCATCAACATTTTCACCCTCAACCACAGCTTGTTCAGCTTCAGCATTAGAAGCACCTTCGTCAGCAACCTCCTCTGCCACAACCAGACCTGATCGCTTCATTACTTCTGAAATCGACACTGTTTCAGTGGCTTCGGTTTCATCCCCCTCACGAGACATTCTAGCAGTTGATCGCACTCTGGCCATTTCAATGGTTTCACCTTTTGACGTAGCTAACCTCAAACGATGAAGCGTTTGCTCGAGAGTGCAATACAGAAAGCTTTGGCTATGGTCAAATTTTTTAACAGCACAATAGTGCAATGGCAATGAATGATGTGGTAACTCCTCATCAACCCGTCTGTTTATATAGTGCTACAGGGGGAAGGTGAGCCGCCAGGCCACTTGCACTCGGTGAACGGTGGACTGTCCGACGCCTGGAATATTATAATCGTTTCTCTGCAATGAGCTCAGGGAAGGTGTTTTTCGGACCTTCGGCATTCCAAAGCCTTCGAGTTTTTCGTGGATCGAGCTTGTTACGAAAAACGATCTAGCACCATGAAGGGGCTACTGTTGGGAGCCTTCTTCTCCGCCGAAGGTCCTCTAAGCAAAAACACCTTCGGCAGGACGATATGCAAGCAGGCACGACATGAAGATATATGCCAAAGCTACAATTGAAGGAGCTTCGGCATAGTGGCATGCCTAAGACGAAGGATGCACCGACTTAAAAGGGAAAAGACTACATAATCCCTAATAATTTGTATTATGATTATAACTAGTTATCAGGGACATGAATGTAATTTTGTTCGGGCTGCGTCCCGTTCCTATAAATAGATGAACAGTATCCCCATACTGTTCACGCTGACTTGTAATCACTCTCGCGTCACTCCCGCTTTTTCACCTTCTGTCAAGCTGAAGGTACAAATGTAATATAAATATCGTTGATGTTTATTCATGTTTATATAAAATAAGAATATGAATAGTCTAATGATTTGAAATGATTATTCATATTCCCTTTATGTTTCAGATGTCTCTATTTACATTCTTGCTTACTGAAATGATGAAGGAATGTCCTTCATGACCTTCGTCTGAAGATCATTATATCCTAAGGGAGATAATGCTTCGAAGGACGAAGGTCTCTAATCGTTAACAATTGTGTTGCTTTGTTCTTGGTATTTAGCATCCGAGAACATGGACCAATAGATCTAATCGGGTATTCTGATGCCGATTATGCCGGTTATAAAATTGGTAGAAAGAGTACATCAGGGACTTGTCAGTTTTTGGGGAGATCCCTGGTGTCTTGGGCTTCAAAGAAACAAAACTCAGTAGCTCTATCAATCGCTGAAGCCGAGTATATTGCTGCTGGACATTGTTGTGCACAATTACTCTAAATGAGGCAAACTCTTAGGGACCATGGTTACAAGTGGAGCAAAGTCCCTCTCCTATGTGATAATGAGAGTGCAATCCGCATGGCGGATAATCCCGTTGAACATAGCCGCACTAAGCACATAGACATCCAGTATCACTTTCTGAGAGATCACCAACAAAAGAGGGATATCAAAATTGCTTATGTTAGCCGATATCTTCACCAAGCCCCTAGATGAAAATACTTTTAGCAAGCTTAGGAATGAACTCAATATCCTAGATTCTCGGAATTTTGATTGAAATCTTGCACACATTGCTCATTTATATACCTTTGATCGTGTCTCTTTCATTTGGTACAAATGCATATTTCTTATTCTTTTTGTGCCAAGGCTAAGACTAATGTGCTTCCTGAAAGGGAAATATGATTAACCATTTCCTATAATCGATTTTGGTGGCTGACGCACAACACAAACCACATGGACTAACTAGTTTGTCTAGATATCATTTATCTCAGGTGCATAAGGTTCAACACAAAACAAGAAAGAAATTCAGCAGATTTTTGGCGCACTAGACAATGTCCGGTGCCCACTGGACACACTATCCAGCGCGCCAGACCAGCTAGCAAACAAAACAGCCACTCTCGGGTTTCTGCTGGGCGCGCTCCACTAAAATTCACCGAACTGTCCGGTGCACACCGGACACACTGTCCAGTGCGCCTGGCCAGCTAGCAAACGAAACAACCACTCTCAGGTTTCTACTGGGCATGCTCCACTAAAATTCACCGGACTATCCGGTGTGCCACTGGACTATCTGGTGAGGCTACGGAGCAACGACTCCCTGCGCGCCAACGGTCGACTGCTCAGATGAACAGTGATAAACAGTGCCATGACAGAAGTAAGAGATCACCGGACTGTCCAGTGCAGCAAGATGACAAGGCGTTCAATCTGTCAACTGCTCCAAACCCTAATGAGCGCGCTGACGTGGCATGCACCAGACAGTGAACAATGACTGTCCGGTGCGCCACCGGACTATCCGGTGCGCCCATCGCCAGCAACGGCTAGGAAGTGGTTGGGGGCTATAAATACCCCCAACCACCTCATTCAAAGCCATCCAATCATTTTGAGTTTCTCATTCATTGCAATAGCAAAGTGCAACACTCTAGGACACAATCAAAGCAATCACTCCACTCAAAGTTCCCAAAATCAACGCTAGTGCTTTAGGGCTTGTGAGAGGATCATTTGTGTTCTTTTGTTGCTCCTGTCTCTTGGATTGCCTTCTTCCTTTCTTATTCTATTTCTCAAGTGCTTTGTAAAGCACTAGCAAGAGACACCAAGTGTGTGGTGGTCTTTGCGGGGTCTTAGTGACCTGTGTGATTAAGGAAAGGCTCACTCGGTCTAAGTGACCATTTGAGAGAGAGGGAAAGGGTTGGAATAGACCCGGCCTTTGTGGCCTCCTTAACGGGGACTAGGTTCTTTGGAACCAAACCACAGTAAAACAAATCATCGTGTCTACTCGCTTTGATTCTCACTTGATTTGTTTGCCCTCTTTCCTCTCTCTAACGTTTCCTTGCTAGTATTAATTTGAGTTTGCTCCCATACGTCATCTGCATCCTTTGAGCAACTCCTAGCAAGAGAAACAGTCTTTCGAACTTGTATTTATGTCTAACGCTAACCCCGACCTTAGTGTGTGTTTAAGTTTATAAATTTCAGGTTTCGCCTATTCACCCCCCTCTAGGCGACTTTCAATTGGTATCAGAGCCAATGCTTCATTAAGAGTCTAACCAAATCGAAGTGATGTCTGGAGATCACGCCAAGAGGGAGATCATGACCAGCGAAAAGCCCACGGGCTTGGGGAAGGCTCTCTCAAGGGAGTCCGACAACAATTACAAGGAGGAATCCTCTTCCTCCATCAAGTCACATCGAAGGGGTGACAATAAGAAGAAAAAGAAAATGAAGAAGGTGGTCTACTATGAGACTGACTCTTCATCACCCTCCACGTCTAGCACCGAATCATCCACTACTTCTAAGTGCATGAGCGCAAGAAGTATAGTAAGATGCCCCTACGCTATCCCCGTATTTCTAAGCGTGCTCCATTACTTTCCGTACCCCTAGGCAAACAACCATATTTTGATGGTGAAGATTATTGCATGTGGAGTGATAAAATGAGGCACCACCTAACCTCACTCCACGAAAGTATTTGGGATATTGTTGAGTTTGGAGCGCAGGCACCTCAAGTAGGGGACGAGGACTATGACTCGGACAAGGCTGCCCAAATTAGGCACTTCAACTCCCAAGCAACTTCTATACTCCTCGCCTCCTTGTGTCGAGAGGAGTATAATAAGGTGCAAGGGTTGAAGAACGCCAAAGAAATTTGGGACGTCCTCAAAACCGTGCACGAAGGGGACGAGGTGACCAAGATCACCAAGCGCAAGACGATCGAGGGAGAGCTCGATCGATTCATCCTCAATAAAGGGGAAGAGCCACAAGCTATATACAACCGGCTCAAGACAATGGTGAACCAAGTGCGCAACCTCGGGAGCACCAAATGGGATGACCATGAAATGGTTAAGGTTATTCTAAGATCCCTCATTTTTCATAATCCTACTCAAGTACAATTAATATGTGGGGATCCTAGATATAAACAGATGTCTCCTAAGGAGGTAATTGGCAAGTTTGTGAGCTTTGAACTTATGATCAAAGACTCCAAACACATTGTCAACTTGGAGCAAGGCACCACCACCACACCCGAGGTGCAACCCGTTGCATTCAAAGCAATGGAAGAAAAGGAGTCTGCACCAAGTAGACTTCCAATCGACGCCTCCAAGCTCGACAACGAGGAGATGGCACTCATGTAACACCCTAGAATCCACAAACACCCCGAGATGCTACTAGACTTCACTACCAACAGCCGAACACTGAGCAAAACAAAATTTGGCAGCGTCTCCTTTGTAATTATAAGCATCGCAGAAGCAAAAGAGATATATCAATACAAAATGAATCATACTAATATGATATAATTCTCATCAAAGACGATTAACCACAAATGAACCAGCTTATGCCTACATCATATTTCAAAATATGAACCTCAAAATTCAATAACCAAAGCTAATTATTTGGTTCTTTAAATAGTGTGTGCAACGTGCCGCTACTTCCCACTGCCCTTGATAAGCATCAAGCACCTGCATTGAGTAATGCAAGAGTGAGATGAAACATCTCAGCAAGCAAATTGTTTTGAGGAGATATTTAAACCATAAATTGAATTAATCAACATTTATAGGAATCACAATTAAGATCAGAAATATGTGTAGATATAGAACTCAATAGTCCCAATATAACCAATACCATCTCATTTCCTCGAACAACCACAATAGGTTGTATAACACTTCCCTGCGTCAATAATACCTAGAAATATCACTTCAATGTATGCATAGGAATGCAATGTGTAGGTCCTCTGCCTTCATACCTCTGAGAGTATAAAACCACATCATCTGCAATTATCAATTCAATGAATGCATATGTCCTCTGCCTTCATACCTCTAGGGGTATGAAGCCTCATCGTACCCCTCCTCGGGCAACATACGATGCTAAGTTGTATCGGTACGGTCGAACCATAGGTCACGACAAAACTTCAGATGCAAGTGAATCATGCAATGTATATGGCATGCTGCATTTATCAATATACTTCACTTCCTTCACATACAATAAAAACCTCAAATAATACTTTATTTCCCTTCAGATACAATACAAACCTCAAATAATACTTCATTTACCTTCAGATACAATACAAACATCAAATAATACTTATTTACCTTCATGGGTGTGAATTAATCTCATGGGTCATACTTGAATCATAACCATCATCAATATATGATTGAGCATCAGTATAATACAAGAAAGTAAAGCATCACCATAGAGTTCAATTATGAAAGAATTCCATAATTCTGAATATTAGAGTGTAGGCGATAAAAAACAACAAGTCAAAACGGTAGCAACCACCGCTATATTCACTTGCCTTCATCGAAGAAGAAAAGTGTACTAGGCATGATCCGGAGTGTAGCCACCTGCTAGCGAGCATAAAACTTAGTACAAATAGTTCACAAACATTTGCCAACAATCAACAAATCGCTCCTACACTTGAAACCAAGACCCGGTGGAAAGACTCCCACCCTGAACCACATGCCAAACAGCAGCGCTGTTTGTTAATTTTGTATCTTTAAAATTATAACAGTGGTGATATAAAACAAATACTCTAGGAGTATCTACACAAAGTACTCTACAACTTCATATTCAATGGATAATTAAATTCTGCCATCTATAAGTTCTAAAACATCTGATAAGATAACTGACTGAATCTGTTTCACATAGCAGCATAGTTAAATTCAAAATTCGATATCTCCCAAACTACTTAACCAAAAATTATGAAATTCTGCTGGAAGTAAGAACTTTTATTTCTCTACAAAAGTATCCATAGTTGGAAGAGCCAATTCGGCCATTTACTAGATGAAACCCACTAGTGAATAGACCCGCTCATTTTTGTCAGGCAAACAGGAACAACCACAGAAAAACAAACATAACTGGTGTTTCATAATTCATATGAATGCACTCTTTAATAATCTGGAAAGCTTATGAAATTATCTACAACTTCTTTTACCAACCTAAAGTTTAATTCTGTTGATAAAATTGCCTAAAACTTAAGAGAACAGATTCTACACAGAATTATGAGACTGAAAAACTGCTATAATCAAACTGCAATAACTTTCTGATCTGATGTCCGATTGAGGTGTTCTTCATGGCCACGGAAAGATCTACAAATTGTCTACAACTCATAGATAAACTTTTTATTTTTTTGAGGAAACTAAGACCACGGAAAACTGCTATGAATAGATATTGTCGAATCTGCCATTCTGCAGAAACTAAATTCGAGATCAAAACCTAACCTCACATCTAATCCAACCTCTAATCCTTTAATCCCCGTGATCCACAACCTCCAAAAGCACATAATTACAGGGAGAAACAAGGATCCCATCCTTACCTAGGGTTTCCCCAAGAAAATCTGCAAGAAGAGATGGGGTAGAACATCTCCTTGATCCTCTCTTCCTCTTAAATTCAACGTGCTCCTCCTCTTCTCGATCCTTGCTACATAGGAGAAGATCTAGGGGTGGCCACCTAGGGTTTTTTGGGAGAAACAAACGACGCCTCAGATGACTTCTAACTTCGCATCCAATGGCCCACAACCCTTTCCCTCATCCACGCACCGAAAATCAACTTTTGGTCAACATTTTTTGGGGATATTACAGCTCATCATCAAGGGCTTTCGCCAAATCCATAAGCAAAGGAGGGGGAAGGACTACAAGCTGTGGCGGAACCGCCCGAATTATTCCAGCTTAAGTGCCCAAGTCGCACCCTTAAGGGCAGCAACACACTTAAACAGGAATAACCCGTCAGTCCCTCGGATCTAGTCCGATAAAGCCACTTATCCAGGATCGAATACCACTAGCTCACTCGAAGGTGAGGTACAGAGAAATACAATAAAGCATAATACCACGAATTTAAGAAGTATCATTAGTGATTACATTATCGGAGTTTTAGAAATAATAACCATAAATTTTAATGTAGCGGAAATAACTAACGGGGAAGAACCGAGTAACATGGCGAAGCCTGGCCACATTACTCCTCCTGGTCCTCTCCTGCGGAAGCAATAATCCCTCTCGACCATCTATCCCGGTGGCAGGGATGGAGGCCAAGTCACACCATCAACCAAATCAAGGAGGTACCTGCAAAAATTATGCCACAAGCAAGGCTGAGTATACTAATACTCAGCTAGACTTACCCGGTGTGAGGAGTCTACTCCTCTACCTCTAGACCATGCAGCTGTTTGGCTGAGGGGTTTGGTTTGCCAAAAGCACTAGCTGAGTCTAAAAACAAGTTTTAGCTTTTCAAGTTCTATAATAATAATTTAGACTAGATGAGAACCTATCTATTCATACATGGTATCAAACATTATATCAATCAACATCTTTTGTCAGTGTCTCATTTTGACTTCTTACTCAATGCAGTACAATGGATCAAGCAGTCTCATTAGCTGCGAGAAGCAGACGATTCGAATCGAGTTTTAACCTTGCAAGGTAAACCTAAACACACGACATGTCAGGGTACTCCGACCCCACACATGTCAACCGTCCCCATCGATTCCCCGTTCGCGTCCAGGCCTCACCGCCTTGGCATACAATGCTCCACTGACCCCAGCCGCCGCCGTGCAGTGGCCGCACTTGTACCCACCATATCTAGAATGGGAGACCCAGTCTCAGGTCACGTGAGGGATAAAGTCCGCGCCCGGCTTCACTCAGGTACTAGGTTTACCGGTTACCATATTTCCCGACATGTGCTTAGTACGTTCAAAAGCTTGACACAGGTATCCGCACGTTGATCCTTATTCCAATTTCGTCTCATAGACAACGCATCCCCATGGATCCGTGTCCATAGACCATCATCATTCTGTTATCAAAAATGGATACAACCAATTCCTGACCTCGCGCGAGTGCTAGAAAAATCACTTGACTTCTACCGAGATCCTGATTTAGCATAGCAGCTACTCGACCTAGCATACTAGTATCCATCTCAAAAGGAATCCTGAGTTCATGCAACTAGGGTTTCAAGCAACTCCTACACTTAAGTGCACGGTACAAGCCTACAAACATTAAGTGTAGTAAAATAGCATATATAACGGTTATGCATAAAACCGGGGCTTGCCTTTAATTTAACACTTAGGTAGTGTTTGCTGGGGGAGGTACTCGCTTGGCGAGCATCCACTGGTTATGTCCATCCTTCCTTGGGTCGTCCACCGACTGCATCTTGTGGGTGGCACCACATCACTTGCACGATCATTCTCTCTCGGTCCTAAATGAGATACAAGATGCATATGTATGAATATAATGAAATAGCACAAGATACTTTAAGTACATTAATCATGGAACGCATGTTATTCTAAGTTTAGACATTACAAGTCTATGTCCGCTAAGTGCTAACTAAGCATTTTTAGCCAACCGGTGAACTAAACAATCAAATGCGCACTTGTAGATTTTTGGACAGCAATATAGCAGTTACTTGTTTTAATCATAACCTTTCAAATATTAATCCAAAAATAGCAAACTAGGACTTTCTGGAAAGCTTAAAAAAAGTGCTCAACAACTTTGGTATTGTCATCACAACATGATTCAACACTTAGCAAGGTCACAACATGCAATCACAGCAGCTCTGTCCAGATTTGGACAGATTCAGACATGCAACTTCAAAAATTCACAACTAGAGATTTATGTATCCAAACAAAGTGATCCTAGACTTTCTAGAAAGATAATAAAATTGTCTACATATCATTTATAAACATCTTAAGATGATTCAATACATAACTAAGGATAAAAGACACTAGAAGACTTTGCTGTCCAGAACTGGGCAGATTCAGTCTTCACACTTTAAACACTCATAACTCAAGCTTCAGATCACCAATAAGAGTGATCCAAGACTTTTTGGGAAGCTCAGGAAAAGCACTACATAACTTTTATAATTACCAAGAAGTGATTCAATGTTTAACTAAATCAAACAACACAACTTTCGAAATCTGTTCTGACGGTGGACAGAACACAGCAAGCAGTTTGTAAAATTCATAACTCTTAAACTATCAGGCCTGTGGTTATGAAATTTTAGCACAAGCAAGATAAGAAAAGCATCTACAACTTTCTTCTAACAACCATGAACAGATTGTAACATTAAATTAGGCAAACAATGCAGTTTCTGAAATCTGTACAGAATTTGGGCAGATTCAGTTACTGAATTTGTGAAAAGCGCAACTTCTAAATGATCAGACGTATGACTGTCAAATTTTAACACAAGTAAGATAATAATGTTATCTACAACTTTCTTGTGACTACTAATAACTGATTCCAACATTAAATTAAGCAATCATTGCAATCTCTGAAATCTGTTCAGAAATTGGACAGATTCAGTTACTGAATTTGTGAAAAGTATAGCTTTTAAACCATCAATTCTTAGCTCATGCATTTTTAGGACAAACTAGATACATAAGTGAACTATAACTTTTATATAACACATATCTATAGAAAACATACTTTACTTAACTAGATTAATCGCACAACTAAAACTGAACACGCAGGAAATTCAGCTTGCGGTCATCATAGCACTTAACTCAAGCACCAACAAAATCATGGAGGGATAGTGCCACAAATTCTCAAGTTTAAGTCATTGTGACTTAGTTATCAAGTTTTACTTTATATCAAGACACTTAATCATTTCAAGAAACATGCGCGCTTTTGTTTACTTCTAATTTGTCTCTAATTCTCCTTGTAATTATAAAATGTGTGTCATTTTAGCACCATATGAAACTATCTAATTTGGGGCTGGAATTTTTATGAGGCATAGGTAATAACAAATCATGACCAATGTATAAATTTCACATGCCCAGGTTTTATATTTTATTTAATACAAAAATAACAAATTGTTAATACAATAAAGCATGTGAGAGCAAGTTAAATCTAAAACTAATTATTTTCTGTGAATTCATGACCATATTAAGTTTTATTAGGCTACTATAATATCATGCAAGGACAGTGGAACACCATTTTTCATTTTTACATTCATATATTATTTATAAACCATTTAAAACTACTTAATATGCATAAAACAAGTTAAATCACTAACTTAATCATACATGCACCACAATTCATGAAATTTTTACCAGTCACTAAGCATCACACAGAGGGTCTACTGTAAAAATTTCAATCTATTTGGAGCAATAGAGCTGCAGATCCAAAAATAACAAGCAAATAAATCTTCTTTTTCCTATTTAACATGATTTAATTAGCACAACAAGAAAACAGTGAACAGCATATAAGTTTTATATTTTTCCTTGATGGAGTATGACAACATCTAACTAACAAAACAGGTTTCATCATTTTTGGATTTTTATAAATAAAATTATGGAGAGAAGCAAGTTCGTTTATTCTCTAAACCAGTTTTTAAATACGAATTTCTACAGAAAAACTTTTCCACTAAAACATGCCAACCAATAGATCTAACAGATAAAACATTTCATAAGGAAGGAAACAAAATAAGTTTCGTGATTTTTGAAGCTCTGAAACTAAAGATATGAATTTTAGAACATCACACAAAAATCTATGATTTTGTGCACCTTTCATTTGGCCTTGGGCCCACTTGTCATTGGCCCAGGGAGATCTTCTTCTTCCTCGGTTTCTCACGTGAACCAGGAGGCTACTGCTGGTTGTGTCCCTGGCTGTGTCGATGCCAGAGCAAGGAGGAGAGGGGGGATCCCACGGCGAGGTACTGGAGCATGGGGAGAAAGGAGCTCCCGCCATGGGGACGACGCCTGCTCGCTGCTGGGATTCGAGGGAAACCAAAGAACCGGTCTAGGAGGGGAGCTTGCAATGGCGCCATGGGAGGAGCCGCCTGATAGAAATGGAGCAGTGGGCGAGCGCGTGCAGGAGGGACGTTGTCCATTTTAAAGACCGCGGCTGGAGCAGCTACTGGCCGGCTTAGCAAGGCAGGCATTGGCCAGAGGGCGGCAACAACTACTGGCCATGGGCGACGGTGGCCAGGTCTAGCACAAAAGCAGACAGTAGCGTGTGGGCGAGCGCTGCTTGTGTGGTTCTGAGCGACTTTGGCTGCCTGTTTTTGGCATCTTCTGCTTGGATTCGGATCTCGGTTGCTGCATAAAATACCTTCCTTGATCTACACTCTACAAATCGTGTATAGAGATTGAGGTGATTTGGGCACTGGTTAGAGAGTTATAGACCCACGAAAATTAGTTTGTCAGTGGGTTAGAAATCAGTGGAAACTCGTGCAAATTGAATGTCAAAGCATGTCAAACGGAATCGGATGGATGCCATCTTTTAATATGTTGTGCCCCTATTATTTATTAACAACTTTTATATTTGGGAAAACTTGAGTTGTTCAACAAAAAATTGGGAACGCGAGACGTCGACTCGAACGACGCTGATTTCAGACTTAGAAGAATTCGAATCCTGAAATCAGATTTTTATTCTGTCTTGATGGCACTGTTTGAGGTACTTAGAGATTGAATCAAGGCTTGGTTTAAATATAAAATTTGTCGTATTACACAGGTTCTACAACCTTTATTAAAGGTCAAACCTCATATCTTGAATATAAATTAAAGTTTCACTTTGGTCAAAGTAGTATAGTTATAAAGCTTCAATTTATATTTTTAAAGCAATCGAAGTACTTTCTCGACATTTTCTTGGCATTTTCTCTACAATGAACCCTTAATAACTTTTGTTGTAGAGTTGATATAGAGTATTTTGGGAAAGTTGTCATGACTTGGTTGAATTTATAAATTTTCTTTTACTCAATCGAGCAGTCTCAGGCAAGCGTAGGATTTATAACTTCACACGAATATTGGTTCAAACTTTAAGAAACCTTTAGAATACACTTGATAGATAGAGGTGAATGATGACAATAAAGATAACAAGCTGATTTGCATAAGAATTAACTAGAGGTTCACACAAAGAGATCCTGCGGGAGAATGCGAATTCGGATTAAATATTTGGACGTAGACCGACTATCGAGACAGCAGATTCGGACATAGATCGGATAATATCACAACTGTCAAGAGTCCGAATAAATGAGTCTGGACAGGAGTTACGGGACGATATTGACTTTTGAATTTGCATTTGCTCCAAGAAATAAAAGTTTTAACAGGCTCCAAATTTGGCTGTTCTTGAGATCGAATAATTCCAAATTTGGTGAAACATTCATGAGTAACTTGATAAATGTGATAAAGAGATAGAAATTTTAACTGAGCATCCCAGATTAGGATAAATCTTCCGACATAACACGAAATAGAAACCTGGGGTGTCACACAAGCCCCGCTCCAAAAGGGTGTGCTACTGGTGTGGTATGTCCGGTCACTTTATCGCTAAATGTCCATATTCTAGTGAAAGTGATAGAGACGAGGACAAGAAGTGGAAGAAGAAGGAGAAGAAGAGATACTACAAGAAGAAGGGTGGCGAGGCGCACATGGGGCAGGAATGGGACTCCAACGAGAGCTCCACCGACTCCTCCTCTGACGAGGATGCTGCCAACATCACCGTCAACAAGGGCCTCATCTTCCCCAACGTCGGCCACAAGTGTCTCATGGCCAAGGACGACAAAAAGAATAAGGTCGATTCTAGAAGTACCCCCAAATATACTACATCAAGCGATGAGGGTAGTTCTAGTGATAATGAAGATGATTTAATATCTCTCTTTGCCAACCTTAACATGGATCAAAAGTAAAAATTAAATGAATTGATTGAGACCATTAACGAGAAGGATGCGCCAGAAGTTAGAAGACAGTCTACGATGACAGGTTGCATCGGACTGTCCAGTGTGCCACTGGACTGTCCGATGCATCAAAAGGACAGAAGTCTTCAATGGTCAACCGCTCCAAACCCCAATGGTCGGCTGACATGGCACGCACCGGACAGTGAATAGTGCTATGTCTGGTGCGCACCGGACTATCCGGTGTGCCCATCGACAGAGCAGTCAACCAACAACTAGAATAGTGGTTGAGGCTATAAATACCCCCAACCACCACCACCATTCAAGCCATCCAAGCATCCCACTCTCTTCATTCAATACAAGAGCAAAGAATACACTCCAAAGACACAATCAAAGCCTTCAATTCTCTCCAAGTTCCAAAATCAAGTCAAGTGATCAAAATTGTTGTGACTTGAGAGAGGGTGATTTGTGTTTCTTTTGATGCTCTTGTTGCTTGGTTGCTTTCTTCTTCACTTTCTAATCTTTCCAAGTGTTTTGTAAAGCAAGCAAGAGACAACTAATTGTGTGGTGATCCTTGCGGGGTCTTAGTGACCCGTGTGATTAAGAAGAAGAACTCGACCGGTCTAGGTGACCAATTGAGAGAGGGAAAGGGTTGAAATAGCTCCAGCCTTTGTGGTCTCCTCAACAAGGAGTAGGTTCTTTGGAACCGAACCTCGGGAAACAAATCATCATGTCCATTTGTGTTGATATTCACCATTTGATTTGTTTCTTCCCTCTCCCCTCTCTCTAAATGTTCTCTTGCTCACATTGGTTTGAGTTTGCTCCCAAAGTTATCCGCATTGATTGAGCAACTCATAGCAAGAAGAACTATCTTCCGCACTTCGAATTCACTATTATTTATTTCTAACCCTAACCCCGGGTGAAGTGCGTGTTCAAAGTTTATAATTTTTAGGTTTTGCCTATTCACCCCCCCTCTAAGCGACTTTCAGCAACTATAAATAGAGGAATAGTAGCATGCATTTGGACGACTTTTGATCGAGGAGAGGGCGGATTGTTCTTGCTTACGTTGCTGTCATTCTTCCTTTGTCTTGTAAGATTTGCAAAGACAAAGGTATAATTGTAATCTTTGATTTAATATTGAAAAATACCAAGGAGAGTAAGAATAGTTTACAAGATTGCATGACACGTTTCGTATTCATGTCTCACGTGTTTTACTTTTCATTATGTTACATTTCTCGTTTACATTTCCTTTGTTAATTATAGTCATATCTTCATCCTTTACTTGATCTTCTCCTTAAATAAGGGTGAATCTAAATATGAAGGTAGAGCTCAATCTCATTTTGTTGCCTTATTTTTGATATACGAAGGAATAAAAAACAAGTGACCAACATTGGCGCCCACCTCTGGTGAACTCACTTATACGACCACACAAAGCTTTCTCATGCCGCCAAAGAAGTCAACAACGACCGACGTCATCCTCACTCTCATGGACACTACAAGGGGAAGAAGCACTTAACCGACAAGCACAGAACCAAAAGAGAAGGCAGTCAGCTCGACACCACAAGACGAAGCTCTTGACTGAGAGATCCACAATCTTAAGACCATCCACCAACAAGTGGAAAACATAGGGAAAATATGCTTTGGCTATCTGAGCTCTAGAAGAAGATCAATGATGCAACCAAGGATATGTGCAACATCATGCAGGACACAAAGCAATCAAAGCACCAGTACCAACACAGGGACCTTCGAAATGAAGACCACAATCACGATGATCTTCGGTACGAAGCTTTCAACCATAATGACTTTCTTTATGATGATGCTTCCCCTGGCTGTAGAACTGTAGACAATGCCTTGGCCACCTTCGTACAAACCACCCAACTACCAATGTATGATGGCCATTCTAATCCGAAGCAATTCTTGATGAGTTATGAGGCCAACACAGAAGTGATGGCAAAATCCTTCATTATGGCAGTTAGGAATGTTGCCCAGACATGGTATTCTTCCCTCCGGCTAGGGATAGTGACCTCCTAGAAAAAGCTGCGGACATGTTGATTACAAGCTTTTAGGGTTTCAAAACAAAGCCGATCACTGCTCAGGCCCTATTATAATGCACACAAGACCATGAGGAATATCTACAAGCCTACATCCAAAGCTTCCTTTGGCTCCAAGATCAAGCACCAACAGTCCCAAATGAGATTGTCACAGAAGCCACGATCAAAGGACTTCATCTAGGACCTGTGGCTCAATACTTCACCAGAAAGCCTCCTCAGTCTCTAGAGAAGCTTCCCTAGAAGATGGATAAGTACAAAAGGTGAGGATAACGATTTCTGTCGAAGAAGAGAATGTAACACCCCAAAATCTTATTTTGGAAATTTACAAATCTTTTCCAAAGAATTTGAATTGGAATACCTTCTAATCAAAATTCTTCCCTACATCGAAGCTACATTTCATAAAGTAAACATGTTCCCTGAAAAATGATTTCTACTTATTTATCTATTTGTTGAATTATATGTTTAAGTTAAATCATCTCTTAAAATAAAAGGATATACACTAGAAGATATTCTCTTAAATCATTATTTTGTGTGTATAAAGGTCATATTTATTTCTTAAATAAGATAATAAATAAATAAATAATAGATAAAATTGCATTCATGCTGATGTCTTTTGATTGTGCATATAAAACTGCGTTTAAAATTTGAAATAGATATGAATAGAGAAAATTGGAAAATAGAAAATAGAGAAAAAGAGAAGGGATTTACTTAATACGCCTAGGCAAGTTCCCTTGCCCCGTGGCCCATCCAGCCCACTACCACCCACGACCACAAGGTTGACCCAACTCCATGGTCGCACGTCCAGTCGGGTGGTGCTGGCATGTGGGTCCCATGGGGCAGCCTCACCCCTTGCCTCGCGCTCATCAACGAAGCCAAGCCGTGTCCCCGCACCTGGTCACTTACATATGGGATCAGATGGTCAGCACCATCGTTCACCTTGAATCCACACTGGTGCCAGCAAACTCGCAACAAACCGAAGGTCGTTGCAACTGCCGCTAATCCTGGTCAGACTCCATCACCATCCGCGTCAAAGCTGGGGATAAATACCCATGTCGAGACCCCTCCCATCCATCTCAAGCCATCATCAAGGGTGAGGGTCACCAGCACGAAGAGAGCAAGATAGAAGTGTAGGAGAGAGAGGGAGATGTTCTGCCAAGAAGGAATTCAGGTGATGATCACTAGAAGGGCTTTAGCCAGAGTTCCTAGTGAGGTGGAAGGCTGCGTGTGTGGTTTCCGGGGCCGTCCCCAAGCACAGCATTGCGTTGAGGAACCAGAATTGCTCGACAGAGATGGTGCTTCACCGTGGAGCCATACCCTCCATGGTCTACACGTGTCGACACCCCAATCATAGGTACGGTACTCCCATGGCATTTGTTTCATTCCCTATTTCGTGTTGAGCATTTCGGATGGAAGTTTGGTGCACGGTTGTTGTCACACCCGGTTTTGGAAGGCAAACCGAATGCGAACCATGTACGTGCCAGGATCAGAAACTCATGTACACATCGATTACATAATTGGACATCATCACACATTGCTCAAAGTAAATTGCGGAAAGGTACTTTATTACATCAAGATTTCCAAGACATCCACAGAGTCTATAACATAGTCATTAACATTATCAAAGTGCGGAATATGAAATGTAGCAGATAAGGCCTTCACAGGCAGCTGACTGGGGGTTTGACACTAACATAACCAGAACTCATCCTAGTCCTAGAACTCCTCAAAGTCCTCCATGTTGCCAGCATCTCCTCCTGAGCACTGAATACAGTGGGAACAATCTGGGGTGGGGTGGTTTTTAAAGCAAGGGTGAGCACACATTAACGTACTCAGCAAATGTCCCGTTTGACTAAAGTGGACTAGCTGTATGTGGAGTTGAGGTTAAGCAGTTGCTTTTAGTTGGTTAAGTATTTATTACTAATAGTAGAGCCAAATTTTAGTAATAAACTCAGTTATTACCCAAATGTACTCCCTCTAAGAGGAAATACCAGATATCATAATTATAACCATCATCATTAACACATCATCATGAAAGTTCTTCTAATCAAAGAGGATCCCAAGGCCGCTCTTAACCATGAGCACGGCTGATATACCAGTTTCTAACACTCTTCAGAGGTTGCACACTTTACCCACAAGTCGTGATTCCCATTCTGCCCGGAGATCATAACTCTCCATTGATCACTACCAAGGTGACCTAGCAGGGTCTCACTACGTAGCCTTTATAAAGATTCCCTAGAGGTCATAGTCGCCCGTTAGGTTTCTCCAGTTTAATAAACACAGTACTTCTCCCAATAGGAAGGGTGACTAACAAAACAAAATCAAAGAACCTCTACAACCAGCCTCGACAGAGCAAGTAATGTGCCCGGACCCCATTGACGGCCCTACAACGAAGCCAACTACAACTCAAGTTCATCTAATTAATCAGCTAAGGGCGTCCCATTCCACCCTCATGGTTGTATTGTTATCCCGGGTTGTCACTCAACGAATAGGTCCTTACGGAGAGGTACTCAGGAAACAACCCGAGTCCCCTAAAGTATCACAAGATCATCATCGGGATAACATCATCGTATCATAAATATTCACACCATGTTCATTGATTAGGTTAAAGCAATAACATAAGCTAACCATCGTAACCCAAAAAGGTAAACAAGGATAAGGTAAATACAGACTAGTCGATCTTTAGGTTTCAATAAAGTAATGTGGGACAGTGAATTAAAAAGTATGTAGGACATAATAGGTCAGAGGACATTTGCCTTGACTAGGTTGTTGCTCAGGAAGGTCTTCGGCAACACACCCAGGAACCACGGGCTGCTCGTTGTCTAAACAAAGCGATCATGCATTCAATACATTTGGATAGAGACAAAGAACAGCACACCAAACAAATGCAATCAAGTGAACACAAGTTTGACAGAGCAGTATAAACACAAAAGAGTAAACCTAGGTGCTAGGGTGGATTAGTACATTTAGAGATTTGTGATTCCCTAAATATTATGTATTACATAATGTAGTTCCACTAATTTTAGTGAGACACAAAATTATACTAGGGATAAATTCATACATGACATATTATTAATCTCACAAAATTAAATACCTAAGTACCATTAGGGTTTTCCTTTTTATTTTTCTTATTTCATAAACAAATTATTACATAAACTAACCTATAGCTTAGACATGAAATTAAAGTGTACATACAATGAATGACCATAATTTATTTATACAGAGAATAATCCTATGAACATTTTGCAATTTGAATCACTCAATTTGGAGTTCATATGAAAAAGATATGAAATAAACAAGTTTTGAAGTTTAAAATACAAAATTAGGTCCAATTCTGTGATTAATAAAAAGGTCAGGGGTCTATTTATAAGAAAACAAGGGCCTACATGCTAAACTACAGGACTGTGGGTTGATTCTCGAAAAACCGATGGTCTCTTTAACAAAATTACACGCGAAGGGGTACGTGGTTGTGCTACCTGTCTGATCTCCGATCAACGGTTCGGATTAGAACAGCGAGCGCGGGCTGCGGGCGCCTGACAGGTAGGCTCGGGGTGGGTTGAGGCACTGGCGCACGGGGCCTACGGGTCAGCAGTGTGCTGAGGGCGCGGGACGTGCTGGCCGCTAGATCTCAAACCAACGGTTCTGGTTCTACAGACACGCGAATCGTTATCCGCACATCCGGACCATCCGATCAAGACTGGACGGTTAGGATCGGGCGCTAGGGGCTTTGTCCTCTCTGGTCAGCTAGGGGCGGCACTGTTCGCGGGCACGGCGGCGCAGCTGCCGGAGGTGAGCTAGACCGGGGTTTTTAGGGGCGCTAGGGGTGGTTTGGGTAGCCAGGGAGGTTGGGGAGGACTCGTCGAGCACTATGACATGATCGGGATAGCAGGAAAGGAGGTGAGGCGACCGGACGACGGAGGAGGAGTCCTCAGCGTACTAGGGAACACTCCGGCGAGCAATCGTGAGCGACTAAGTGTAAGACAGGGGGGCGAGGTTAGGACGGTTACCTTGAGGGAAGACTCAGGGACTCACGAACGACGTCCGGGGCACGGCGAGGACACGGGTCGATGGCAGCGGAACTCTGGCAATGAACCGGTGAGCGCGGACTAGGTGAACAAGAGGGGGAGGGGGCGAACCGAGGGGTGTCCCGGGTTGCGGGTGACAAGGCGGAACTTACTGAGGCAACGGACACGGTGAGGGCTCGACGACAACCGCAGAATGGGCGTGAGACCACAGCGAGCGGCGGTGGAGCTCCCTGCGTGTGCGTGCGTTGTGCGAGGCGAGTGCTGAGGGCCGCGAGTGCGCGAGTGAGGGAAGAGGAGGGCGAGCGGGTACTGGGCAACTAGAAAAAGGCCAGGGTGGGGACGGGCGCGGCCTTGGCATGCGTCATGGGCGTGAAGTCCACGGCGACGCACGGGTCGTGCGCGGGCGGTTCAGAGGGGAAGGGTCCGACAGAGGGGACCCATGGGTCAGCGAGAGCGACCGAGCGAACGGGCGACAGGGCTGACGAGCGAGGCCCGCGAGACAAAGAGAGAGGGGGATGCATGGGCAAGGGGAGTTGGCGCCGACAGCTCGGTCCCACCGGACAACGAGAGGGAGAGAGGGGAGAGAGAGCAGGCACGAGAAGGCGCTGACAGGCGCGGGCCGCTTGTCAGGGGGAGGGATGACACACAGGCGCGGGCACGTGCGATGCTGGGTCGAGATGGGCCTGCTGGGCTGAAATGAGGTTTTCTATTTTTCTAGAATTTCTAATTGCTTTTCTATTCTATTTACTCTAGGGGTTTCAAATCTAATTCCAAAAAAGAACTCTATTTCAAAATTATGAAACAGAATATCCTGTTTTATTATTTACTCTTTCTTTTATTTCTTTCAATTTTTTCTATTTTATTTAAAGTGGATCGATTTAGATAATGTATATGATAGTAATATACTTCAAATAAAATTGGAATTCACAAAATGGAGAAAATCGTTGCAGTCATTATAGGAAAGTATGGCATGGAAATACCCCTTTAGCAAAGAAAAATAGACACGATGTCGCTTTATTTTATCGCATTGGAAAAGACTATCCATACTTATTCTATGTACCTAACCCTTCTAGGGGATTCTATGTCAGAAAGCGTGAATATTTATTTCATTCCATTAAAAATAACAAGCCAATTCTGTTTGTAAGAAGAAAGAGAAGTAGATCTATTCTATACTCGATAAGTGCCAATATGCAATGGGTAGCTTAGGCTATTTGGAAAAACGAAGAATAGATCCTTCATCCCTCTTTGTTTATCATTCAAATCATGGATTCTTTTTTCTTTATTCAATCTGTTTTACCTTCCTTATATGTAGAATATTTCAATCTATGTATTAATAGAATCTATAGTACTCTTATAGAATAAGAAAAAATGAAGATAATAAACTGCAAATTCTTTCTTTCTCTTCCATTCTTACGTTTCCATATTAAAGTGCAGTTTTTTACTTAAATTTAATAATATTAATCTAATATGCCCATCGGTGTTCCAAAAGTACCTTACCGGATTCCCGGAGATGAAGAGACTTGGGTTGACTTATACAATGTTATGTATCGAGAAAGGACACTTTTTTAGGTCAAGAGATTCGTTGCGATATTATTCTAGAAATTTTGTATTTATTGGGACAAACAATACCCTAGGAATCCCAAGAAAGGCTGATTTGAGCATGATCAATTTAGAGGATATGCTCGCCCTCTTCCTTCTCGTCCTTAGTTTAGGACAGTGGAAAGTATTTTTCCTTTTATTTTAGGAATTTTGGGAACATTTCAACAAGAAAGAGGGGAGAGGATCCAATATTTTATTCTAGTATTTTTTCTATGAAGGAAGTATCCTGCAAATCGTTGATTTAGTTTAGAGTAATAAACTAATAAAACCTTAATCAAAACTACTCAACTAGCCTAAAAATCAAAAACACCCTTCCATGGGAGGGTATAGATTTTTTTTACAAAATTTCTGTAAGTTCAAAGTTGAACTTAATTCAAAAAGTAAAGCAATTCTATTTGCTCACAAGAAATGTGTCCCCCGCCATACTTTCTTTCCCTCTATTTGTCCACTACCGCGCCTGAACCTAAGCAAAGGAAGTCCAAAAGACAGACCCGAATAAAGAATAAATAGTAATCTTTGACAAGACAAATAAGAAGAAAAATGATTCTTACTTCGATACAAGAAGAATCGACACAAGAAAAAGACAAAAAAGCCTTTTTCTTCCAAATTCTATACTGAATTTGATTTCAGATATTTTCAATTTGATATGGCTCGGTATGAATTACATCATAAAAAAGGCAATGTGATAAAGCATCAATATAATAAAAATTCTCAAAAAAAGAGAGAATTCAAAATCGTAACTTGACTTTTGAAACAACAAATAAAAATATAAAGCAATAAATAAAGAGCAGCCGGGTTAATAAAACTGAGAAAATTGACTCAGAAAAAAATGGAAGCTCCATTGCAGGATTCAAACCTAACCATTAAAGGAGAAGCTGTGGGAACGACAAAACCTATGACTACATAGTATTTTATTAAAAAGAATCCTAACACTTCATTGGGTGGGATGGCAGAACAAACCAAAAAATTGCTTTATTTGATAAGGTTCTAAATTAACAAATAAGACAGGAAAGAGTAAATATTCGCTCGCGAAATCCTTATTGGATTAGAATACTTTACCACGATTCGATAAGAATAAAAAAAGGAGATTCCAAAAAAGGAAGGATTACATTTTATATAAATATTGAATTTGGATATATTCTAGATCTTCTTTCTTGACTATATATTTATTTTTCTTTTTAAGTTTAAGAAAGTCAAAATCAAGAAAACCTAACTTTTGTATTATATATTGATGTGTATCTATCTATAATATTTTTGAATATTATGGAATTAGAGAAATGACATTCGCACGCTTTCTCATTTCATTCGCGACGTGCTGGATGAGAAGAAACTCTCATGTCCAGTTTTGTAGTAGAGATGGAACTAACAAAGAACCATCGACTATAACCCCAAAAGAAGCCTCTGGTTTAGGCAGGCAACCCGGCAGGTAGACGTCCATAGGAATTAACTTATCAACTCCTCGAACAGTACTATAGGAATCTGTACTAAACATGCCCCCTGTAATAGTACATGCTCCCGTAGAAATGACGTATTTCGGTTCAGGCATTTGCTCATATAATCGCACTAAAGATGGAGCCATTTTCATTGTTACCGTACCAGTTGTTAAAATTAGGTCTGCTTGTCTAGGACTTGATCTTGGTACCAATCCATAACTATCAAAGTCGAATCGTGAGCCTATTAATGAAGCAAATTCAATGAAACAACAACTGGTACCATATAGAAGGGGCCATAAACTTGAGAGTCTTGACCGATATGAAAGATCATTTGGTGTAGTTGAAATAACGGAATTGGAACTTGTTTGGTCGAGTAATGGAAACTCAATCAAACTCATAATTGTCTCAATGTAATCTTTTCCTTCTTTTTTTTTTCTGAATATTCAGTTAAGACCATTCCAAGGCTCCTTTTTGCCATGCATAAACTAAACCAACAACTAGGATAAGCACAAAAATGAAAGCTTCGATAAAAACGTTTAATACTTCCATGTTAGGATTGGTTACTACTTCCAATTTGATAAATTTATTTTTTTGGGAACTTGTCGGAATGTGTTCCTATTTATTGATAGGCTTTTGGTTTACGTGGCCAATTGCAGCGAGTGCTTATCAAAAAGCTTTTGTAACTAATTGCGTAGGGGATTTTGGTCTGTTATACGGTTCATTCTATATATATAATATTTATTTTGTTTTTTAGTTAGGAATTTCGCCTAAACAAAAGAAATACAAAGGATCTTGGGCAAGAGTATCTGATCTTGTATGTATTCCAATATGGAAGGAGGCAATAATTCACCTTGGACAATTTATTTGTGAAAATTTATGTCTATTTAAATTACACATAAAAAATCTGGTCAAATTTTCATAATTAATATGGACTCTAAGAGGATCCATAAAGAACCATATGGTTTTCCAAAAAAACCCTGGGTACATTACACCAAAATGTTCCATCTTCCCAGAAAAGATAATTCGTTCCAGAAAGGTTCCAGAAGATGTTAACCGTAAGCAAGAAGATTGTTTATGAAGAAACAACAAGAAAAATTCATATTCTGATACATAAGAGTTATATAGGAATCGAAATAGTCTTTTATTTTCTTTTTTTCAAATGAAAAATGTATTTCATTGAAGTAATAAAACTATTCCAATTCGAATAATAGTGGAGGCCAACTTGAGATTTTTTGGCATTATTATCACAAAGAAGAAATTCTAGATTTTTCTTATTTCATTAGTGGCAACTAAACTCGAGGGTTACGCTCGTTGCAAGACTTAACCCAACACCTTACGACACGAGCTGAAAGACATCTATTGCCGCAAATCAATCCTTCTTTCTATTTTTTCTTAGTATTTATACTTAGATAATGAAAGATACTGAAATTCTAAATTCTTCAAGGAGGCTTTTTTCTCTAGGTACTAGTATTAAGCCGCTTTGCCATCTCTTCATCTTCATCTGCAAAGAATTCTCGACGTGAAAACAAAGAGACGAAGGCCTGATCTTTGAATAGGAAAAAGAATGGATCCGAAGGTCCCAAATCAATTGGCTTATTCAAAAAAAGCCTTCTTCTTTGAAAGATATATCTCGTGTCTGGTACGACATTGTTCCACTCTACAAGAAGTCCGAATGAGTCTCTTGCACCTCCCCCTTTTTATGATAAATATACTAGAAATAATTCGAATAAATAGCAGTCTCTGACAACTCATCCTCTTTAATCTGCTTGGACCTGCTCCAATACCCATAGGAAAATCCCCAGTCCCTATTAAGGATAGCGTAGAAAGAAATAATAGAAAAAGAGCTCCAGTATAAAGATCTTCATTGGTGCGCAATCCAATTGTATATCACCTGTTTTAAGATAGAATCCATCGAGGAGAATAAGCGAAACTGGATCCAAAAAAGCAGAAATCTATTTTTTGAAAAAGATTCTAAAAAAGTAAGTAGAATTAGATTGAAGCTAAAAGAAAAAAGGTTTTAGTAATTAGTAAAAAAATGTGAATGAATACTTGCTCTTTTCTCGATTTTAGATCGGATTTTTTGGCGCCATGGCCAAGTGGTAAGGCAGGGGACTGCAAATCCTTTACCCCCAGTTCAAATCTGGGTGCCGCCTGATCAATAAAATACTTAGGATTATAGTACTGATCAAACTCGACAAATTCGTACCCCCCTAAGTTGGGGCACGAGTGTAACTAGGTTTGGCGATACTAGATTTTGAGAATCCATACCATAGTTCTACCCTCAAACTAGGGTTTGTTTTGTGGGCAGTGGCCCAAACGGCTACCAATAGGGATGAGGTAGCGTTTCCTTATTCTTTTATTAATTTAAATCGATTCGATTCGGGAATTTAAACTGCGAGACTAAGATGTCAGAAATCTTCGTAGCCAAAGGTCCCTAAGGGGCAATCTTTTTTCAATCTAAGATTGAAGAAGGGACTTTGCGAAGAAATAGAAAGACTTCCTAATTATGATACATTTTATTTAATGCAAATTCAAACCATTTCAAACATGCGCATCAAACAAAAGAATAATTTATGTTCAGCATGATGCAACATTTCATGACTCACATTGTTTTGACAAAATAAATAATTAATCCCTCTCCTAATTAACTTAATTCTAATCAAAAGAAAGAGAGAGAAACAAGAGATAGCACCTAAATTTGGTAGATATTTAGAAAGAAATTTTATACCCCCAAATTCAGGGTGTTACAGTTGTACAGGTGGTGAACTCCGACAACGCTCTCCGCTGCGGAGGCAGGTGGCACCATCGCGGGCTGACGACAGATGGGGGAGATGAGCGTGAGTAGTCTAATCCACAACAGACGGATGCGATTAGAGCCTACACGTATCGCTTCACGGCCTGATCTAGGTCCTAGATCCTTGAATGGATGGCCCTGGGTGCGTCATGTGCGACCGACCATGTAACTCTGATCTAATCCTGGCCATGTAACTCCGATCCAATGGCTAGAAATAACCGATACCCCTTTAATCGCGTAACATTTGCATAAGGGCCCTGCGGTTTGGCAGTATCAACCCACCGTACCTTCGTAGTAGAGAGGAATTACATTGAGGTTCCTGGAATTTGCAGAAAAGCCCCTGGAAACTATTTTTAGAGTATAAAATTAATATAAAATAAATGTAAAGACTTTGAAAAATCAATAACTTCTCCGATAAAACTCCAATTTACTCTATTCCAGCTGTGTTAGCTTCGTACTAATATTGCTTACATTTTTGTAACATTATTGTGTCAAGTAACATGTTTTCAAAACTAGATGTGTGTTTAACCTATGCTAATAGATTAATATGTCTAATCAAAGTTAATCTGTTTATAATTATAAGATGCCTAAAATATGATTACTAATCAAGTTATCACTTAGATTAAAATTGAATTAGTTATTGTTTCATAATATTTTTCTCACATAATTTATATTAACTAACATAGAATTTATTTTTACTGTTTAATTACCTAAAACTTCAGAAAACCTTATCTTCTCAACAGTAACTCCAATTTTAGTAATTCTTGAACTTACGATCTCGTAGCGATGCATAGAATATTATTGTGTGGTTTGTTCTCATGTTTTGATGTAATGTTATCATATCTATTATTTGTTTATTTGTATGTATTGCTACGAGTAGAAGCGAGGTCACTAGAAACCTGAATCCCTACATTGGAGGATTACCCGAAGTTTGCACCAAAAATGCAAGTTGTGTCCTTAATCACTCTCTTTCCCCTGATAATGTTCTGTTAATCACCGTGGCACAATTAGGTTAAGTTGATGGGACCTAACAGGTTACCTAGTTTTGTTTACCTACACCTTGCATACAAACAAACTATTTGGTAGTCTTGCTGTAGCTCTACCAGGTTTTGGAATTAATATTATATTTGAATTATGATCATACGCTATTATTATTGTTGGCTCAATTATTGTTCATGATAAGGCCATTTGGTTAAATGGAACATAGAGCGACCACTCGAGAGAACAGTGCTGGCACAAGGGTGGAATGGAACGCCCTTGACCGATTAATTAGGAAAGCTAGTGTGAGTTAATCCTTTCCCGTAAGAGGCAAGCGGGGTGTGGGAAGCTGCCGATATAGGGAGATTCTCGGATCGATCATGCTGTGATGGCTTTTCGGATAAGGGATTCCTGTACCCCCCTTCTTCCTGAAAATATAGTGGGTTCTCTCATGCTAGTGGAACTTTGGAAAGGCCTCGCAATGTACCCTCGCTAACTCACCTTGGAAGTGTTTAAGGGTCCGATCAACCCGAGGCGACAAAGGGCACACGTCTTGTGAGTAAAGATGTGCAACCTCTGCAGAGTGTAAAATTGGTATATCAGCCATACAAACGGTCAAGAGCGGGTCGAACCCTCATATTAGTAATTAACGAAATTAAACTTAATCTGTCATTTGCATTGCATTATGGGATGCATTATTAATTGTGATCAATTATTTAATTGGGTTAGTATCTACTTACACTTAGTAATTGCTAATAAAAATTTGACCAACTTCTTTAAAAGCAATGCTCTGCCTTAACCATTTTTCCTTGGTAAGTCTTACATTTCACATGAGCCCCACTGTAATTGAGCTCATACACATTATTCCCCACACTTGCTGAGTAATGAACGTATGTGAGGTCACTCTTGCTATAAACACACTAGGTTAAGAACAGGTACCACGAGACGAGGATCATGAAGGATGACACGATGAGTTCGGAGAGGTTTAGGTTGTAACACCCCAGGTGTTATCGTACGTAAACCGCGAGTATGGACTTAAGCGCGGGATATCAGTAAATAAAATGGTCACTAGTCATCTTTGTCTATCACGATTTTAATATCGTATCTGTCTATGTCTATCTAAGTCGTTTAAAAAAATTTATAGAAATTTGGACTTTACAAATCTTTAAAGACGTTAAGTCTATGCTATTCAGATCGATCGAGTACGTGAATCAGAAAGAGTTTGAATATTATAAATTCGACCACGATCCATATCCAAGAAAACAAGTCATAGAGTTATAAATTGAGCTGCTCTCTAGCTGAATGTTCAGTTAGCGATGAAATTCGTTTAGGTTCAACTAAATCGAATGTCTATTAAAATATCGAATCTGATATCGTTTAGTTTGATCCGTCGACCTTGGGCTAAAACTCAGCCTTGTAATTTTGCCCAAACAAATTTAATTAGAATTCGACAAATAAAGTTTTCAGATCAAAATAATCTTGACTCTGTGTGTTTCTCGTCTCAATCTAAATCTTCAAACATAAATAACGGGTAAGAATTCATTTGACTCCGTAGTATTCACCAAATCAGATCCTATCCAAATATTGTCGTCAGTCTTGGTTTGGTCTGAACCATTTCTCATCTTTTAAATCCTAATTCTTAAAACTGTATTTGTCTGTGCATATTTATTTTGGAAGGGAAGGAAAATCTGAGCTTTTATCCTCTACGAGTCATCTTCCTCTATTCTTATCCTAACGTGTACAAATAATAGTAGACATCATGTACTCCTTACCCTCTCACCGGTTCCACGTACTCAACTCCTATAATCTCCTTCATGTAGAGATTATGCTGGAGATGCAAAAATAAAAAAAATCTCATGACACTTATCTCCACCGCTCTTCTTTCTGTTCTAATCCACGCATATGCAGAACGTTGATATCTCCTCATCTATGCACGTGTGCTCGTCCAGGCTCCTCCACCGCTGTTTATTTTCACAGCCTCATCCTTATCACCATGCCATTCAGGCCATGGCAGGCGTCCCTTTTCTCATCGAGCTCCCAAATCCTAGGCACGAGCTCCCTTCGTCGCGCCCCTCTCTGCTCCCTGCTCGGCTATGCCTTGGTCGCCGTATGTCTCTTCCTCGCCTAGATTGAAGCTGCTTGGTCACCAAAGCTCCTTGGTGCTTGCTTTTCTCAGTCCTGTGCAGTACGGCAGGCCGTCGGTCGTTGACTACCTTGCCGGATGCCGATGCCGCTTCTCCGACCTCACCTCGACACTCAATCGCTGCAGCACGCCACGCCGTGTGTGTTGCGCTGTCGCCGTCTACTATTCTCATCCTCGCCAAGCATCTCTCTCAGCCACGCTGTTGGCCATCTTCTTGTTCCCCACGTCGTCATCTAGTGCATCGCTGCTGGGGTTTGACTTATCGCTGATCCGTGCTGCCGTCGAACTTGCCCAGGCATGGCGTCTCTATTTTCCTAGTTGTTCCATGGTGGCGTCATCAACTTCCTGATGCTCGACGTAAAGCCTGAACCGAATGTCATCATCATTTCGCGATTGTCGAGTCAAAATTTAGTTATGGTAAGCTGATTCTCTACATCTATTATTTTATTTTAATAATTGGATTAGTGGAGTAGATTGTGATATTTAACGTGTGACCGACGAAAAGCCCAAATTAGTATTCGTTAATCGATGTAGTGGGTTTGAGCTGAATTTAATATTGGCACGCGTTTTTGTTATTCCTATTAGCCGAAACATTAGATGAGTGAGCGTCGTTTCTAAATAGATTGGAAGCGAGTAGCGTTAGCGAGCCGATTTCAGTAAAAATACGAGAAACCTCATAGTAGAAGAGGTATAGGTGATTTAAATATCTAGATTATTGAGGATGTAGTTTCACGAGGCTATATTCCTTTTGAGATTAACGTGCTGATTTGCTTAGTTGGCATACTATTCAGGTTAGATTATAATATTAGGTTAGAAAGTTAATTAATGGGTTAGTGCGCTGATCCTTTTATTTAGTATATGTGCGCTTGATAATTATGGCTAGATCCGTTGTCGTGTTGGTGTGCTGTTGTGTTGTTATGTGGTGAAAATAGCTCTAGCGCAGCACTCCTCGGATGTTCGGTAAAATAGGTGAACTGTAGATCATCGTCGATATCATTAATTCGAGTTCTAATTAGTTGTGGTGCACGGACTCATTGCCCTGGCTATCTGGTTTGTTGTATTGATTGTATATATTAATCGCGATGATTCCCGTATTCTTTTTAAAGCAAGAGTTTCGTAGAACTCTAGGCTATATAATAATATTCTACCTGTTAGTTTAAGTTTAAACAAGTTGTTTTATTTAGTAAATGTGCTATGCATACAGATCTAAAATAGTAATTCTAAAAGCTAACTGAAATGCTTTTGTTCATTTTTCTAAGCTTCTGGTGTCCTAAGAGGGAGAGTCTAAGTATTGTTAGTACTTCGGTGTCATGCGTTAGCTAATGATGGTATAGGACTTGTTTAGAATATTGTTCTTGATGTTTGAGTTAGATCCGTTTAAGCTAGAGAAGTGTGTTGGTTGTACTTAGTAATATCTTAGCATCTAGTGATTGCTTTTAAATGTTGTTATGTGCCTCGCCACTATGTATTTAATTCACTATCGTGTAGAATTGATTAGGCTTATGCTATTCCTATTTATAATTATTCATGTGCATTATGCATATCATTTAGGTACATTAAGTGATCAAGTGATGTGGTGAACCAGAACTGAGTCGACCACAAGATGTGGTTAAACGTGGGCTTCTTCGCAAGGTGATGCTGATGGACGGACCTAAGGATGGATGACCTGATCGAGTGCCAAGACAAAGGATGGTCATCGAGAGATCGTCGTCTAACAAACACTAACGTAGTGTTTATTCCAGGCAAGCCCCGGTGCATGCAACCCCTTCCTTGTGTTTTTTAAATTATTTTTACACACTATAAGTCTAGTGAATGTGCATTAGGTTTATAGGAGTTGCTTGGAAACCCTTTGATGCATTGCCTACCTTGATATCCATACCTTTATAGATACTTCTGGTGAAGTATCAAAATTATGGTTTTAAAAAAATGCTTAGCCCTGCTTATAAGCAGGTAGAGTTTGTCCTTTGCACTTATGCCTAGCTTAGGGTTATCCTGAGGAAGGATGGCTTCTACCTGCAAGAATATTTTCATCGGGAGCATGGGGGGGATCTTACTGCAAAGTTCCCCATAATGCTCTTCTCCTCCTTAGGAACACAAAACAATCCTAAGGGTGGAAGTACTTAACTCGAGACTTGGGCTAGGAACAGGTGATGTTCCGTCCGGGTCATTTAAGGATTGGATGCGTATGTAGGCCTGTATGATCAGGGATTATCTTAACTGGCCACATACCCTGGATATGGGACAGGGTAAGCTTGAACCCGACTATTCCATACGTGAAAAGACAACCGCGCACTGGGCGTGGGAGATGGTGGGAGTAGCGTGTACCCTCCTGGCTAGAGGCTGGACGGAGGAGTACTGTGCTCCCGGGTAGCGCAGACTGGTTCACGTTGTGGAGCATCTGTGGGAACGGTTGACATATGCAAGGGTTAAGTGCTATATATGTCGTGTGGTTAGAGATCCTCAGCTGAGTAAATCGATTCGGATCGCCGTTATATCCCCGGACAGTGGAGACTTGGTCACTGACCTACAACCTAAGTCAGGATGTAAACATTATGAGTAAAAATGATGTTGTATTGATGAGATGGTGAAATTAGACTAGGTGCAACTAGAGTCTATTAATATTTAATCTGGCGTTAAAATATTGAAAGTAAGGACTCACTTTAGTAGGCTTTTTCTGCAAAAGTATCTAAGTTGATTCTTGCTAAAAGCCTCTCCTTGATTCCCAAACCCAGCATATCCTTGAGAGTCTTTTTCCTTAGTCGGGTAAGTCTTGCTGAGTAATTCCATACTCAGGGTTTTATTCCCTGTTGTTTTTTAGGTTTTAACTCTGTGCTGCTGTTGATGGTGTTAAGTGCTGGTGGGCTCGGCCTTCTTATAAGTCTAAGTACCTCTCCTATACTTCTTATTGGGGATTGTCATTGAGCTAGCATATATATTTCAAAACTACAGATAATTTATAACAGTTCAAAATTATTACTTGAATCACTTTTGTAATCACTCCGATCATGTACAATGTAAATTTGTTGCAAGTTGTAGAATTTGGTAATAAGATTTCCGCTGCAAAATTGTTGGTGTGTGATTTGTGTTTACTTAATCCTGCGGTTCTGGTTGTAAGTGGTTTATCCGAGGTCCTTGGGGCACTCGGACAGATCCTGTTAAGTTATCTGGTGCACATGCATAGCCATCTGAAGTCTTTGAGACAAGGGCAGGTGCATGTGGGCCCAATAACTTGGAAGGTTCTGCCACAGCTGGTATCGGAGCAAGATTAAGTATATACGGTCACATACATATTTTCAAAACAAAAGTTTTGGTTTTGGAAAACCTATTTTCAACTAAACACATTGTTTGGTTTTGAAAAAACTATAGATTTGAAAACTATAATGCTAGCGACATCCTCTGTTAAGCCCTAATCTAAGGACTATCAGGTGGCTTATTTGAAAACCACTAACCCACAACCGGGGGTAATGCATACATGTGTATTGTTATTTTTGAGGCCATTCAGTTTTGAATGGATCGACGCTCAAGGTAAGGTGAGATGTGAGAGCATGACCGGACTAACGTCGGTCTAGGGAAGAGTATAAAAAAAGCGCTTGATTATATACATGTTCCACATATGTATATATGAAGGCTGCGATGTGGAGTATTTACTTTTCTAGGAATTCAGTACCCCATGGATGTGTATGGGTATACAGACATGGGAATATTGAGAAGTGTATTGTACTTGTAACGATGCACCTACGCTCAGGTAAGAAGGTGAGTTACCATAATGAGTTGCCCTATGGTTAAAGTGTGGCAACGGTGCCTATGCGTGGCTCGATGCTTAATGATGAGCTGGCCTCCATATAGAGATATATGGAGTATAAACTGTGATAACTATCATGTGTGGATCTTGCATCATGGGCAAATTGGGCTGTGATGGATTTTTTCTGCAGGTACACTAACCTCGAAATCGTATGTGTAGCTGACGACTAGCAATATACTGAGAGAGTCGTAAGTATGCCACTGATATAGAACGCTGTTGCCACAGTATGTTGGCAAAACCCGTGAGGACGACTAGGACGAGCATGCATCCTGATTGTTGCATCATGTTTGTCACCTATACACCCAAAATGCTTCTCTCATCTTTATTCCAGTAACCAGTGATTGTAGATAATGTGGTGTAATGTTGTATCATGAACTCTAAGGAAATAATCATCCTCCATTCTTTAGGTAATCTATTTAGGTGTTATGTGTGTTTGCTCTTGAACTTGATGTGTCGATAGAAGGTTAGTGACTTGTTTGCCTAAACCCAAAATTGGGCCATGTTCTTATTTGGTGAACCTAGACCCAAAATTTGAATTTACCATTATCACTCCATGACCAAACACATAAAAATAAATGCTTAGCTAATTTCTTTGCTGGACCTAAAGTGAACTCAGGCTTAAAACAAGAATCTCGAGTCATGTTTCCTTCTAAAACCATTCCCTTGTTCAGTTGATGCATGTTGAGGTCTCTATTGTATTTGGCCTCTCCTTGCGGATTATCTTGTCACTTGTTGGAACTTGCTCTCCTGGGCAAGTTAATCCAACGGGGGAGCGGAAATAGTGTAAGCAAGGTTTCAACTCGAGATGGCAATAGCTCTGTTGAATCTAGCCTCTCAAGGGCACTGTACGGGGGTATTTATAGGTTCCTGAGTGCCCAACGTCTCGATGCAAAGATGCTTGTACCCTCAGGCCTCTGGACTATCCCCGGAATATTCCCATAAAGCAGGGTTACAGACTGTAATTATAGGGAAGCCTTTACAAATTAGGCCCATAATGCGCAGCGGCCACGTAGGGCCTGCTATAATGGGCCGGATCACACGTGGGCCTCCATGTTGGACGAGGTCGCGGGATGGGACGACTTCGCCGTAGGCCTTCGTCTTTCGATGCGTGGGACGAAGGGTAGAGTCTGTCAGTCATCTCGTCTCCGTTGTTGCAGCGAGTACGGTGAAGGCATCGAGCGAAGGGTGGCGTCTTCGCCTTCGCCCCAACATTTTCCCTCCGAGGGACCAGTTCGACTAAGTCATCTGGTGCCGAAGGCGTCGCTAGATGGTAGAGACGCTGCCCTCGCTCGAAGTGGTTCCGCGGGGGTTTTTGACATGACCGTTGATTGACACCGCACTGTTGGATTGCGGGTTTCCCGAAGCGTCGCGCCCTATGTATAAAAAGGGGGTGGGGCAGCGCGGATTGAAATTTACCTTTCTGCACGCCGCTAAAACCCTAACCCCCCTTTTTCAAACCGCTCGCCTGCTCGTCTGCCCTCCTTGCTCCTGTTCACCGGAGAACTGGCCCACGTGAAGCAGACCGCGCGCCGCCGTCGACGGTACGTAGCCATGCCGTCTTCCTCCTCGTCTGCTGCGACCACGCCGACAGCCGAGACGCCTTCCGAGGATCTCTCGGGCGGTGTGGCGGCGACGGAATTGCGATCGGGTGATACGGTGGAATTTGGTGTTTCGCGGATATCGTCGGGCCGCGTGCAAGATATGCAACAGTTGGGGTATTTTGGCGGCAGGGTCGGGCGTGTGCCGGGGGCAGAGGAGATTCCTGAGCACGAGGGTGAATTGGTTGTGTTTGAGGCATTTTTCATTGCCGGCCTTCGTCTGCCTGCGCATCGTTTCGTGTCGGAGGTTCTGCAGAAGTTCGGGGTCCAGGTTCATCAGCTGACACTGAACGCTGTGGTGGCATTAGCGAAGTATGTCTGGGCAACAACGTCGTATGGCGGTCAGCCCTTGGTGGAAGTCTTCGCCAAGCACTACTGTCTGCACTGGCAGAAGAGAAGAATTGGACTTAAGATTGCACAATTCGGATCGTGCACTTTCACGCCGAAGTCCGGGAAGACTTCGATGGAGGTTGTGGAGCTGGTCCCCTGTGCCCGAAATAAGTGGGGCAACTAGTGGGACTACTGGTTCTATATTTCGGAGGCTGAAGTTGAAGATCACCCTAGGCTCCCTGCTGCCATCATGTGTTCTCATTATTATGAGGCGTACCCGCCGTTTGAAGTGGCGGAGGGTGATGAGAGTGAAAGGGCCCTTCGGATCGCTGCCCGTAGGAGTAGCGGGCGTGATCTGGTTGAGGAATTCATAGGGTATGGGGTGTGGCCCCTGGCGCATGGATGGACGCTAGGCGAAGTATGCCCTCGCGAGATGCCCTCCCTGGGTGGGCGGAAAGTGCGAAGTCCACTTTTTGCTTTGGATGTGCGAGGGCGGGATCCTGCCGCGGTTGTGCGTGAGGCGGAGGATGGTGCGGTGCGAATTGTTGGTCGCTACGTGCCGAGGACGGAGGCCCAGCGGAGCTGGGACATACGTGGATCCAACGACCGCCTGAACAGGGTTTTTGAGTTGAATGGTTTGCCATATGGCAGTTATCCTGGAGTAGACGTTGCCGACCGCCGGGGAAAAAAAACCAGCGGCAGTGATCGAAGACGACCCCGCGCCGGAGGCCGCTCCATCCACTAAGAAGAGGAAGCTAGGTACTGCGGTGGGAAAACTGGGGGTCTCCGATAGTTTTGCTATGGAGTTGATGAGGACATGCGCGGCCCCCGGGGGAAGGATGTCTTCGCCCGAGCTCCGGGAGTCTTCGGCGCGGATGCTGGAGGTTACCGGGGGTCGATGGCCCAAGAATGTTCCTATCCCCCGCGTGGCTGGCGAAGACTTTTTTACATCTCGCATGGCTCGTGACTTGAGAGTGTTTCCTTACGGACGGAATATTGCTGCTGTTGTGTCGGCAGTGATGAACAAGGATCGCCAGGATGCTGCGCAGAAGCGCCGAGCGGTCGTCAAGCTCCCTGAGGCTAGTCCGAAGAGAGCGCGGGGGAGTGCGAAGGCTACCGTCCCCGGCGGGAGCTAGCCTTCGCTGCCTGCGAAGCCGGCCGCGCCTGGATCTAGCAAGTTGCCGGAGAGCGCGAGGGCGGCCAGCGCTAGCGGGACCAAGTCCGCCCTGGAAGGAGCTGCGAAGGTCCGGGAGCAGCCTTCGCCGGGGATACGTGTTGCCGACTTCGGCACAAATATTAGCGTGGACGACTATCTCGTTAGTAAGTTTTTTTGATCGATGTTACGTTGCAGGGTCGGGCGAAGGACAACTTGTTGCCGTCTCGCCTGCGGTGGCGGCCACGGCGTCTACCGTGGTTTTTGGGATGAAGGGTGGCGCTTTCAGCGCTGGCGGCGAGGTCTCGGCGGCTACTGCCGTCAAGGAAGAAGCGGGCACTGTGTCCCGCCGGCTGTGGGAGGCGTCGCTGCAGCTGACGCAGCAGCTAAATCAAGTGAGTCGAGGTAGACTTTGTTGTGTGCCGCTTTCATGGTGATTGTGGTCTCATGCGTGTCTGTTAGGCGGCCGACTTCGCCGATCGCGTGGCGTCGGGCGCTCTTACGGCGGACGTGGCTGCCGAAGTCGAGAGACTTCGAGCGCAGCACGCGGACGCCGTCCGGGAAAAATCGGCTGCGGAGAGCAAAAGCCGCAGGCTGGCGGAGAGGGTGGCCGCCCTGGAGGGCGAGAGGACGGACCTCCGGCGCCAGCTGGTGGAGGAAAGGAGGGAGGCCAACCAGGCCATCACCAAGGCGCAGACGGCATAGGCGGAGGCCAAGTTGGCGAGGGCGGAGGAGAGTCTCGCCAGCCAGCGCGCCAAGGAATGGGAGGCGCGGTTCAACGCTCTGCAGGCCCGCATGGAGAGGGCCGAGGCCTCTACTCGCGCGGAAGTTGAGCGGATGCGCAAACAGCTCGTGGACTCATACCACGAGCTGGGTGCGCGGACTGCTGACTTCGAGGTGCCCGACCGAGAGGCGGGCCTTCGCTTCGTCGAGTGGCTGCAAGAGGAATTATTAGCGCTCCCGACCATCGTGGAGGGCTTCATGTCCTTTGCCTCCCTCGTCACCTGCGAGGGGGCCGTGAATGCGCTATCCTGCGAGGGGTGCAGTCACTATGAGGGCTTCGACCGATCCGATGAAGACTTCGGGCGCGAAATTTTTAAGGTCAAAGACCCTGTAGTGAAGGACACCGCGGGGGCCCTCTTCGACCGGATGTGGGGCCCCCACGGTCGGGAGGCGGTTAGGGAACGGGCTGACCGGGCGAGGGATCAGGTAAAGTTTGTGTTTTGTTTTGTGTTGTTGAATGTGGGTATACGCGAGTGTGCTGAATCGGTGTGCTATGTTGTAGATGGCGCGTGCTGAGGATGTGGAGGACTTTGGACATTTGAACAGCGCGCTGCCCGAAGCAGAGGTCAACCCGGTGGTGGCCGAGGCTGAGGTCGACCCGGCGCCGCTCCCGGAGACCGGTGAAGGTTCCCATGCTGCCCCTGCGTCTACTGTGTCTGGTGGAGGCTCGCCGCCAGCCACCGTGCCGATGGCGGAGGATCCCCCGAAGGTGGCGACGGAGCCAGCAACGGAAGATCCCGTGGCGGCAGCTGGGTCTTCACAGGTGGCTTATTGGGTGTGGGGTAGTTAGGGAATTTTGTCTATATTACTGAACCTTGGTTGCTGTGCAGGTTCAGGATTTTGGGCCTGCGCACGCAACCGCTACTGCTAATTTTGTGGCGGCTTCGACCGTGGTTGTTGGAAATGAATCGGAAGAGTCTACGTCTAAGTTTTTTGAGTTTGATGACTCTGGGAGTTCGGTTGTATGGACGGAAGAGTCTTCGGATGAGGGCTTGGATTATTTTGTGGTCTTGGATGTGGCTGAGGCAGAGGCTACTCCGCGTGTTACGGATGCCAAAGTTTTGCCTGGTCCGAGTGTTGGGCGTAGGCGGCGAAGGGCGGTGGCGAAGCATAGAGTGAGTGAATTGGATGGTGGTCGGCTTCGTGTGGGCAGGGCTGGCAGGCAGGAATTGTTGTCCTTGCTGGTTGGGGCGAGTATAGGTGAGGGGGAGTTGCGAAGTCTTTTTGAGGGTGAGGAGCTGAGGATAATGCTTTTTAACTATAGAGAGATGGGAATTATTCTGAAGGTTGAACCAATGTAAGGTGTGATGCCCTCGCTGTACGCGTGTAACTATGGTTTGTATGATGAGGCTGTGTGCCTTCGCGCATCTGGCTATGTTCATGGGGCGTTGCACACTTGGTCTAGCACGTTTATTATGTTGGTCCGGCTGCGCCTGTAGGCTTTTGCACTGATGTACTGCGCCTTCGAATTTTTTGCACTCGTTGTGCTAGTCCGGTCGCATCCTTAGGCGACTTTTGCACGGATGGTCTTCTGAAGAAGACTTTGATTTTGCGCACTTGTTGTGCTAATTCGGCTGCACCCTTAGGCGACTTTTGCACGGAGACTTTTGAAGAAGACTTCGATTTTGCGCACTTGTTGTGCTAGTCCGGCTGTGCCCTTAGGCGACTTTTGCATGGATAGTCTTTTGAAGAAGACTTCGACTTTTCGCACTTGTTGTGCTAGTCCGGCTGCACCCTTAGGCGACTTTTGCATGGATAGTCTTTTGAAGAAGACTTCAATTTTGCGCACTTGTTGTGCTAGTCCGGCTGCACCCTTAGGCGACTTTTGCATGGATAGTCTTTTGAAGAAGACTTCGACTTTTCGCACTTGTTGTGCTAGTCCGGCTGCACCCTTAGGCGACTTTTGCACGGATAGTCTTCAATTTTTCGCACTTGTTGTGCTAGTCCAGCTGCACCCTTAGGCGACTTTTGTGCAGACTATCGCACGCGAAGGTAGCTAGTGCTGCCCTTCGTGGTGACTTTTGTGTTGGTCGAATGACGAAGACCGTTGATGCGGTCTTTTTCGACGTAATTTTTGCAGGGGATTTTTCGCGTGTATATTACATGGCTCTGCCTCGTTAAAAACCTCACCCCCCAGGAGGAAAAGAGTGCGGGCCGATATAGAACTGTTTTGCGGATTACAAGGGCGAAGTAGCCCTGAGGAGTTAAACAAAAAATTTGCGAAGATTATCAATGTTCCAAGAATGTTCTAAGTCTTCGCCGGATGGCGTTGTGAGCCTGTACGCGCTGGGGGACGCCTTCGTCTTGACGATGAAGGGGCCCTCCCACTTTGGCTCCAACTTGCCTCGGGACTCTGTCCGAGCTGTCCGAACGAGTACGAGGTCTCCTTCGCTGAATTCCCTCGGGATGACCGTGTGGTCGCGCCATGCTTTTGTTTGAGCTTGGTATTTGTTTAGAGCCTATAGGGAGAGGACGCGGTCTCCGTCGATGAGGTCCTTCGAAGTAGGCTCGTCTACGTCGGGGACGGCCGACGCGACTGTCCGCAGTGACCCATGTTTTATTTCTTGCGGAGTCATAGCCTCCGATCCGTATAGAAGGCAAAAAGGGGTGAACCCAGTCGCTCTGCACTCAGTCGTGTTCAGCGCCCAGACCACTTCAGGTAATAGGTCTGGCCACTTGCCTTTTTTGTCGTCGAGGAGCATTTTCTTGACGGATGTGAAAATTTTACCGTTGGCGCATTCCACGACTCCGTTGGATTGCGGGTGGTATACTGAGGCGAAGGCAAGCTTGGTGCCGATGGAGAAGCAGAAATCCTTGAAGTCTTGGCTGTCAAATTGCTTGCCATTGTCGACTGTGAGTTCAGACGGGACTCCGAAGCGGCAAACAATATTTTGCCAGAAGAATTTCTGGGCAGTCTTCGATTTTATCGTGGATACAGCCCTCGCCTCAATCCATTTGGTAAAATACTCAACGGCGACGAAGGTGAACTTGAGGTTTCCCTGAGCCGTGGGCAGGGGCCCGACAATGTCTAGGCCCCAGCGCTGAAGAGGCCACGTGTGGGCGATTAGTTTCGTGAATTGCGAAGGGCTTCCTGAGCGTGGAGAAAATTTCTGGCAGGCTTCGCAGGATCTTGTGACCCGATTTGCGGCGCAAATCATGGCGGGCCAGTAGAAACCTTGACGAATCACCTTTGCAGCTAGGGCCCTAGGCCCTGCGTGAGATCTGCAAGTCCTGCTGTGGACTTCACGCAGAATTTGGACGCCTTCGGTCTCGGTGACACACTTAAGCATCGGTTGATTGACCCCCTTCTTGTAAAGTTGGCCTTCGACCAGCGCGAAGTCCTGGCTGCGGTGTTTGAGGCACTTGGCCTCATTGATGTCGGTTGGATGATAGTACCCCTGCAGGAACAGGGTTATTGGTGCCCGCCAATCTTCGGTCATGATGAGGTTGACTATGCGGTGGCCCTCGCTGTCATTGGTTATTTGGAGCCCCTCTGGGCTGCGGACGGCTGGCGTGCCGATGACCTGGTAGAATACGTTGGAGGGCAGGGCCTCGCCCCTGGCGGCTGCCTTGGCCAATGCGTCGTCCTCCTCATTCTTGGCTCGGTCCACATGCTGCAACGTAAAACCCTTGAATTGTCTTTCGAGGGTGTGGATGGCCGCGAGGTACTGCATGAGTGCAGGGTCCTTCGCTGCATAGTCTTTTTCGACCTGGCCGGCGACTACCTTGGAGTCTGTTCTGATGATGCAGGTGGTGACACCAAGTGCCCTTAGCTTGCGAAGGCCGAGGATGACAGCCTCGTATTCTGCTATGTTGTTGGTGCACCTATCAGACTCCAAAGCAAAGCTGAGGCGCGCTGCGTATCTGTGCTTGATCCCGGTGGGTGAGGTAATGACCGCAGCGGCGCCTGCCCCCGCATGGCACCATGCGCCGTCGCAATGGATTGTCCACAATTTTTCTATGGACGGGTCCGACTGTGTTATTGGCCCAGTCCAGTCGACGACGAAGTCTGCCAGGACTTGTGATTTGATGGTTGTCCTGGGTTCAAATGTGATGTGGTAGCCGGAGAGTTTGGCTGCCCATTTGGCAATCCGTACTGATGCCTCTGGGTTTCTAAACAGTTCGCTGAGTCCTCTATCTGAGGTGACCCAGACCTTGAATGCCTCGAAATAATGGCGTAATTTGCGTGAAGCCATCATGACTGCATAGGCGATCTTTTCCAGTTCCGTCATATTACATTTTGATGTTGTGAGCACTTCAGAGACGTAATAAACTGGACATTGCCTGATCGTGCCCTCTCTGGTATGTTCTTGAACCAGTGCTGCGCTGACCGCATGTGGTGAAGCCGCGACATAGAGCAACAGGGGTAGCGAGGGGTCGGGGCTTGTAAGAATTGCCAATTCCGACAGGTACTGCTTTAATGAAGCGAAGGCCACCACCTGCTCTGGTCCCCATGCGAAGTCTTTTGCGCCGCAGAGTGTTTTGAGGAAAGGGAGGCTTCGCTCCGCGGACTTGGAGATGAATCTATTGAGGGCGGCCAACCTGCCTGTCAGTCGTTGTACTTCTCTGGCTGACTGCGGGGGCGTCATATTGATGATGGCCTGGATCTTGGTTGGATTGGCCTCAATTCCACGGTGTGACACCAGGTAGCCCAAGATTTTCCCCTGGCGAATGCCGAAGACGCACTTTTCGGGGTTCAGGCGAAGTCGTGCGTCCCGCATGTTCGCAAACGTTTTGGCGAGGTCAGCCAGGTGGTCTTCCTTGCTTCTGCTAGCGACGACAATGTCGTCCACATATGTGAATATATTTCTGCCGACTTGGCTCTCGAGCACTGTTTTGGTGAGTCGGGAGAAAGTGGACCCGGCATTCTTAAGTCCCTCTGGCATTCTGATGAAGCAATACGTGCCGAAGGGTGTTATGAAGGTGGTGCTTGCCTTGTCCTCCTCCTTCATGTATATTTGGTGGTAGCCGGAGAAGCAATCAAGGAGTGACATGACTTCGCACCCGGCTGCACTATCGACGATTTTGTCGATCCGAGGCAGCGAGAAGTTGTCCTTGGGGCAGGCCTTGTTAAGACTGGTGAAATCGATACACATCCGCCATTTGCCGCTCTTCTTCTGCACCATCACTACATTGGCGAGCCATGTGGGGTAGGCGATTGGCTCGATGAATTTTGCCTTGAGCAGGTGATGCACCTCGGCCTTGGCGGCTTCTGTCTTCTCATCGGACATCTTGCGCAGCCGCTGTTTCTTCGGCCTCACCGAAGGGTCGATTCATAAGCTGTGCTCGATGATGGAGCGACTGACTCTGACCAGGTCGAGGGCGGACCAGGCGAAGACGTCTTTATTCTTGGACAGACAGCAGAGGAGTCTCTCCTCGTCATGCGAAGTGAGGTCTTCGCTGATGGTAATCGTCTGCTTGGGCATTTCCCGGTCGAGGGGGACAGTCTTGGTCCCTTCGTTGCTCTGCAGCTGTGCTTTTTCATGTTCTTTGGTGGTTGGACTGGCAGATCCGGGGACCTCGCGCTGGGCCATGAGGCAGTGTACGTTTCTTTGTCCGGGGACGAAGTCTCTTTCTATGTTACACGCAACCTGTTGATTGCCATAGACTGTGATGGCGCCTTGCGGACCTGGGATCTTCATGCACAGGTACAGTCCGTGGATAGCTGCCTCAAACTTGTTGATGGAGCCCTGGCCCATTATGGCGTTGTACGGGTACACCATGTCGACGATGTCGAACGTGACTTGCTCACTTCAGGCATTGGGTGCTACACCGAAGGAGAGAGGTAACTCTATTTTGCCGACGGGAATGGTGCCCTTGCCGCCGAAGCCGTACAGGGGGTTGTCCGATGGCTTGAGCAGGCTGTGGCTTATGCCCATGCGATCGTAGGCATGGAGGAAAATGATATCCGCCTGGCTGCCATTGTCAACTAAGACTTTGTGCAAGTCCCAGCCTACCACGTTGCAGTTGATAACCATGGCATCGATGTGGGGGGCGCTGCGCAGATCGACGTCTCAGGCATCGAAAGTCAATGGCACGTGGGACCACTTTGTCTGCATGACCGGACTGGTGATGGCGACGTGGTTGATGCTGCGGTAATGGTCCCTCTTCTGCCACTTTGTGTCGAAGTCAGCACTAGACCCCCCAGTGATCATATGAATGACTCCGCGATATGGCTGACCGGCGAAGTCCTCTTGCTTTGGGGCTTGGGGGTGATTGGGGTGGTGGATGTTTTGCTGTTGATGGTGTGGAGGTGGGGGTGGGGGAGGTACGATTTGTACCTCCTAGTGGTGTTGGTATGCGTGGTGCGGTGGAAGCGGAGCGGGGCCGTGGTTGTATGGCTGAGGGGGTTGCTGATATGTGTGCACGACAACTCTAGGGTTGTCGGCTGGTTGCGTCCGTGCCATCCTGTCTCTGGTGGCCTTCGTCTCTGGGCAGTCTCTTGTAGGATGCGCGCAGTCTTCGCCGTGGAACAGGCAGTAAAATTTGCGTGGCTGCTGCGCACGCCCCCGGCCCCGACTGCGAGTTCCGTTTCCACGGCCCTGGGGGGATACTCCTGGCGGCGAGGGGCCTCACCAGCGGGGTGCTGGTTGGCGATGTTGTGCACCTACTGATGATTGCGGCCGTCCCGGCCGGAGTCTGCGTGCGAGGGCCTTGTCCATGTGCGGCTGGATTGTGGAGGGTATTTGGGTTTCCTTTAAGACTCAACTTTGCGCTGGTGGAGCTCTTCGGATCTGGCATATTTTTCAAACAGCTGATATAGCTCCTGGAGGTTCCTGGGCGGATCCCTGATGCAGTGGCTGTAAAGGACGCCGGCCCAAAGGCCGCTGATGGCGTAGTGGATGGCGATCTGGTCATCGACCGAAGGCAGTTGTGATTTGAGGGTCAGAAACTTGCGGTAATACTCCCACAGAGTCTCTCGTTCCAGCTGCTTGCAGAGTGAGAGTTCAGCCAAGGCGTCGGTGTCTGGGCGGTACCCTTGGAAGTTGAGCAAGAATTTGTCCCGGAGACTTCTCCAGGAGTCGATGGACAATGGGGGCAACCTGGTGTACCAGGTGAGGGCTGGGCCTTCGAGGGCAATGATGAATGACTTGGCCATCGTGGTGTCGTCCCCTCCTGATGATGCAACGACGACTTGATAGCTCATGATGTACTGTGCTGGGTCAGTGCTGCCGTTGTACTTGGGATAGGTCCCTGCCCTGAAGTTGGCGGGCCATGGCGTCACTTGCAGATGAGGTGCCAGGGGACTTCGCTCGTCAAGGTAGTTGACGCCTTGGAATGCCGTGGCGTGAGGGATGACGTGTCCGCGCTGAGGGATGAACGGGTCTTCGATTTGTACACGCTGTTGGAGGGGTGGGTCGTGTTGTAGGCCGAATTGGCCTTCGCTTTGCATGAGCGCGATTTCTTGTTCAAGCTCCTGAGCCTTCTGCTCTTCGTCGCGTATCATCTGTCACACCTTGGCTTGTGCAGACGCACGTTGGCGCTTAGCCTCGAGGATCTCTTTTTGCTTCTGGAGGTTGCGGTTCTTGATGCGCAAGGCGCGCAGCTGTAGCTGCTCTTCGGCCGAAAACGCTGATGACTTCGCCGTCCTCGGTGGCGTCCGCGCCCTCTGGTGGAGCGAAGCCTGGGGGAAGCTGCGGTTGTCCTCCAGAGTTGCAGGTGCGGAGGCTGCCTTCGGTAGTGGGTTGTTCATTGCGCTGCCTCTTGCTGTTTGCGTCGTCTTCGCAGGGCTCTTGGGGGGTGGTGTCGACAAGGGCCTTGCCCTTTTTCTCGGCCAGCAGTGCTGCCTTCGCAGCCTCGTCAGCCTTCGAGGTGGTTCTCTTGGGTGCCATCGCGGGTGGTGTTTTCGTAGCACGAACGGTGGGCGCCAAATGTTGGAACTTGCTCTCCTGGGCAAGTTAATCCAATGGGGGAGCGGAAACAGTGTAAGCAAGGTTTCAACTCGAGATGGCAATAGCTCTGTTGAATCCAGCCTCTCAAGGGCATTGTACGGGGGTATTTATAGGTGCCTGAGTGCCCAACGTCTCGATGCAAAGACGCTTGTACCCTCAGGCCTCTGGACTATCCCCGGAATATTCCCATAAAGCAGGGTTATAGACTGTAATTACAGGGAAGCCTTTACAAATTAGGCCCGTAATGCGCAGCGGCCACGCAGGGCCTGCTATAATGGGCCGGATCACACGTGGGCCTCCATGTTGGATGAGGTCGCGGGATGGGACGACTTCGCCGTAGGCCTTTGTCTTCCGATGCGTGGGACGAAGGGTAGAGTCTGCCAGTCGTCTCGTCTCCGTTGTTGCAGCAAGTCCGGCGAAGGCATCGAGCGAAGGGTGGCGTCTTCGCCTTCTCCCCAACATCACTTTATCAACCCAACCTAGGAAATACATGTCCGATCATTTTCTTGAGTTTGATGCCTTTGGTTAACTCATATCTATCGAAGACATACCAACTTAACCTTATGATTATTTTCCCTCTGTATCTAAGAAGATACTAATCCTTGACCTTGTAATCTTTGCGATGGGCATAGAAATATGCTTGGGGTGAAATAACAGTCTCCCATCGTACTCCCTCACCAACCAATTTAGGTTATGGCCATACCTTGTTCGTTTCACCGGGCCATGATCTATTTGGCTCTCTACTTGTAACCATTCTTATAGGTGGAGTATCTCTTTGTATATTGTCACCCTTGCTTACTCTAATGGTGTGGCGCGAGATTTCTTATTGATTACATCTGGTAATGGTGTTATGACTAAAATCATGGCACCGCGATGAAACCGAGGGCCTCCTGTGGGTGATCAGCACATGGTTGCTCTACTTGGCATGCGCTGGAATCACCGTTAGTAGTCATAATCCATTATGAGACAATATCGATATGTTATCTCTGCACAAATTGTTCTTACCACGTTAGATTCATTATTGGTGCCAGTTTTGTAATGGTGTCATGGTTAAGGACGTATGGTACCGTGGCGAAACTGAGAGCCCTTGTGAATGTACACGCAAGGTTCTGCTGCTTGGCGCTTGCCGATATCGAAGTCTCTAGTCATGATCCGTTATAGAATTACACTAGTGTGTTATCTTCTGTGGATATCTTCCTCGAAACGATTTCTATGTTGTTTGTCAAGTGATCAAGCAACATCTGTCATCTCTGTTGGATCAAAAGGGCATACCCCTTTCATGTGTGGTCTCTTTTCCTTGACTTTGATGGTGACTTCACACATACACATTCCCTTTGCATCATTTGTGTAAAGGTGAAGCCTTGGAGCTTTTTAGTGTTGGAAAACAACTGATTAGCTCTCAAAATGAAGATCTGTTTCCCCTGCTGCTGAGATGCAGGAGTTTGTTCATTCACTCTCTTATTAATCCCTATATTCCTTAACCAAGTGGATAATTCATCTCGCATGAAGAAACGGATGAACAACCTGACCAAATGGATTTCTACCCAAATGCAAGATCTTTTGCTAGCAAATGTGAACTCTCAACCCTTGGCTTACCGATGGTACTGAGAGGACCTGCTCAATGTCAAAGGTAATTCAACAAGTTGGTTTTGCTAACTTGCAACTGCTTTGTGAACAAAGATTGAGTTTAGAGATCGTTTCATCGAGTTATCTAAACTCACTTTGGTTCAACCCATCCTAAGAAAGTTCTTACAAAGATCAAGTTAAAATCGACTGATAACCACCTAATCATCGCTCTAGTCCTGCCCCGATCGCCTCACGTATGGTTTTCCAACGTGTGTGATCAAGTCAAGCCATGCCTAGTGCTTGATAAGGTGGATTCGACCAAAGGCAGCATCTACAGATCCCTCCGCTGGTGATTTTTCAAGTCTCTATCATTTTCATGGACTTGGATTCTCTGACTAGCACGAGTTAACTGTGATGTTATTCGACATTCACACCCGTCTCGTGTGCAATAAACTTACTGTGACCACTTGTTGGTAAATCCCTTTCTGTGTGTTTTACCCAAGAGGTTGCCTCTGGTTCTGTTTGGGTAAAATCGCGTATTTACCGCTCGCTCAACAGACTCAGATAGTACAATGTATCAAAAAAAGCAAACTGCACACATGGAACCTTATGTGTTCTTCTGGCAGATATCATCTCTATTGATGGACATCTCTAAATTAGCTTAAGGCGATACATGATATGTCCACTAGAGGAACCACATCCTGAGATACTCGCCTTCGCTCAGGACTGCCTTATGATTATCGCTAATATAGACGTGGGTTACATGCTTCTTTACTCTTAAAAGTCTTTCGCTCCGAATCTCGGGACAAGATTCTTTTAAGGGGGGAGGGCTGTAACACCCCAGGTGTTATCATACGTAAACCGCAAGTATGGACTTAAGCGTGGGATATCAGTAAATAAAATGGTCACTAGTCATCTTTATCTATCACGATTTTAATATCGTATCTGTCTATGTCTATCTAAGTCGTTTAAAAAAATTTAGAGAAATTTGGACTTTAAAAATCTTTAAAGACGTTAAGTCTATGCTGTTCAGATCGATCGAGTACGTGAATATGATTTCAGAAAGAGTTCGAATATTATAAATTTGACCATGATCCATATCCAAAAAAACAAGTCATAGAGTTATAAATTGAGCTGCTCTCTAGCTGAATGTTCAGTTAGCGACAAAATTCATTTAGGTTCAACTAAATCGAATGTCTATTAAAATATCGAATCTGATATCGTTTAGTTTGGTCCGTCGACCTTGGGCTAAAACTCAGCCTTGTAATTTTGCCCAAACAAATTTAATTAGAATTCGAAAAATAAAGTTTTCAGTTCAAAATAATCTTGACTCCATGTGTTTCTCGTCTCAATCTAAATCTTCAAACATAAATAACGGGTAAGAATTCATTTGACTCCGTAGTATTCACCAAATCAGATCCTATCCAAATATTGTCGTCTGTCTTGGTTTGGTCTGAACCATTTCTACATCTTTTAAATCCTAATTCTTAAAACTGTATTTGTCTGTGCATATTTATTTTGGGAGGGAAGGAAAATCTTAGCTTTTATCCTCTACGTGTCATCTTCCTTTATTCTTATCCTAACGTGTACAAATAATAGTAGACATCATGTACTCCTTACCCTCTCACCGGTTCCAGTACTGAACTCCTATAATCTCCTTCACGTAGAGGTTATGCTGGAGATGCAAAAGTAAAAAAATCTCATGACACTTATCTCCACCGCTCTTCTTTCTGTTCTAATCCATGCATATGCAGAACGTTGATATCTCCTCATCTATGCATGTGTGCTCGTCTAGGCTCCTCCACCGCTGTTTATTTTCACAGCCTCATCCTTATCACCATGCCATTCAGGCCATGGCGGGCGTCCCTTTTCTCATCGAGCTCCCAAATCCTAGCCACGAGCTCCCTTCGTCGCGCTCCTCTCTGCTCCCTGCTCGGCTATGCCTTGGTCGCCGTATGTCTCTTCCTCGCCTGGATTGAAGCTGCTTGGTCACCAAAGCTCCTTGGTGCTCGCTTTTCTCAGTCCTGTGCAGTACGGCAGGCCGTCGGTCGTTGACTACCTTGCCGGATTTCGATGTCGCTTCTCCGACCTCGCCTCGACACTGAATCGCTACAGCACGCCACGCCGTGTGTGTTGCGCTGTCACCGTCTACTATTCTCATCCTCGCCAAGCATCTCTCTCAGCCACGCTGTTGGCCATCTTCTTGTTCCCCACGTCGTCATCCAGTGCATCGCTGCTGGGGTTCGACTTATCGTTGATCCGTGCTGTCGTCGAACTTGCTCAGGCATGGCGTCTCTATTTTCCTAGTTGTTCCATGGCGGCGTCATCAACTTCCTACTGCTCGACGTAAAGCCTGAACCGAATGTCATCGTCATTTCACGATTGTCGAGTCAAAAATTAGTTATGGTAAGCTGATTCTCTACTTCTATTATTTTATTTTAATAATTGGATTAGTGGAGTAGATTGTGATATTTAACGTGTGATCGACAAAAAGCCCGAATTAGTATTCGTTAATCGATGTAGTGGGTTTGAGCTGAATTTAATATTGGCACGCATTTTTGTTATTCCTATTAGCCGAAACATTAGATGAGTGAGCGTCGTTTCTAAATAAATTAGAAGCGAGTAGCGTTAGCGAGCCGATTTCAGTAAAAATACGAGAAACCTCATAGTAGAAGAGGTATAGGTGATTTAAATATCTAGATTATTGAGGATGTAGTTTCACGAGGCTATATTCCTTTTGAGATTAACGTGCTGATTTGCTTAGTTGGCATACTATTCAGGTTAGATTATAATATTAGGTTAGAAAGTTAATTAATGGGTTAGTGCGCTGATCCTTTTATTTAGTATATGTGCGCTTGGTAATTATGGCTAGATCCGTTGTCGTGTCGGTGTGCTGTTGTGTTGTTGTGTGGTGAAAATAGCTCTAGCGCAGCACTCCTCGGATGTTCGGTAAAATAGGTGAACTGTAGATCATCGTCGAACTCGTTAATTCGAGTTCTAATTAGTTGTGGTGCACGGACTCATTGCCCTGGCTATCTGGTTTGTTGTATTGATTGTATATATTAATCGCGATGATTCCCGTATTCTTTTTAAAGCAAGAGTTTCGTAGAACTCTAGGATATATAATAATATTCTACCTGTTAGTTTAAGTTTAAACAAGCTGTTTTATTTAGTAAATGTGCTATGCATACTGATCTAAAATAGTAATTCTAAAAGCTAACTGAAATGCTTTTGTTCATTGTTCTAAGCTTCTGGTGTCCTAAGAGGAAGAGTCTAAGTATTGTTAGTACTTCGGTGTCATGCGTTAGCTAATGATGGTATAGGACTTGTTTAGAATATTGTTCTTGATGTTTGAGTTAGATCCGTTTAAGCTAGAGAAGTGTGCTGGTTGTACTTAGTAATATCTTAGCATCTAGTGATTGCTTTTAAATGTTGTTATGTGCCTCGCCACTATGTATTTAATTCACTATCATGTAGAATTGATTAGGCTTATGCTATTCCTATTTATAATTATTCATGTGCATTATGCATATCACTTAGGTACGTTAAGTGATCACGTGATGTGGAGGACCAAAACTGAGTCGACCACAAGATGTGGTTAAACGTGGGCTTCTTCGCAAGGTGATGCTGATAGACGAACCTAAGAATGGATGACCTGATCGAGTGCCAAGACAAAGGATGGTCATCGAGAGATTGTCGTCTAATAAACACTAACGTAGTGTTTATTCCTAGGCAAGCCCCGGTGCATGCAACCCCTTCCTTGTGTTTTTAAATTATTTTTACACACTATAAGTCTAGTGAATGTGCATTAGGTTTATATGAGTTGCTTGGAAACCCTTTGATGCATTGCCTACCTTGATATCCATACCTTTGTAGATACTTCTGGTGAAGTATCAAAATTATGGTTTTAAAAAAATGCTTAGCCCTGCTTATAAGCAGGTAGAGTTTGTCTTTTGCACTTATGCCTAGCTCAGGGTTAACCTGAGGAAGGATGCCTTCTACCTGCGAGAATATTTTCATCGGGCGCATGGGGGGATCTTACTGCAAAGTTCCCCATAATGCTCTTCTCCTCCTTAGGAACACAAAACAATCCTAAGGGTGGAAGTACTTAACTCGAGACTTGGGCTAGGAACAGGTGATGTTCCATCCAAGTCAATTAAGGATTGGATCCGTATGTAGGCCTGTATGATCAGGGACTATCTTAACTGGCCACATACCCTAGATATGGGACAGGGTAAGCTTGAACCCGGCTATTCCATACGTGAAAAGACAACCACGCACTAGGCATGGGAGATGGTGGGAGTAGCGTGTACCCTCCTGGCTAGAGGCTAGACAGAGGAGTACTGTGCTCCCGGGTAGCGCGGACCGGTTCACGTTGTGGAGGATCTGTGGGAACGGTTGACATATGCAAGGGTTAAGTGCTACATATGTCGTGTGGTTAGAGATCCTCAGCTGAGTAAATCGATTCGGATCGCCGTTATATCCCCGGACAGTGGAGACTTGGTCACTGACCTGCAACCTAAGTCAGGATGTAAACATTATGAGTAAAAATGATGTTGTATTGATGAGATGGTGAAATTAGACTAGGTGCAACCAGAGTCTATTAATATTTAATCTGGCGTTAAAATATTGAAAGTAAGGACTCACTTTAGTAGGCTTTTTCTGCAAAAGTATCTAAGTTGATTCTTGCTAAAAGCCTCTCCTTGATTCCCAAACCCAGCATATCCTTGAGAGTCTTTTTCCTTAGTCGGGTAAGTCTTGCTAAGTAATTCCATACTCAGGGTTTTATTCCCTGTTGTTTTTTAGGTTTTAACTCTGTGCTGCTGTTGATGGTGTTAAGTGCCGGTGGGCTTGGCCTTCTTATAAGTCTAAGTACCTCTCCTATACTTCTTATTGGGGATTGTCATTGAGCTAGCATATATATTTCAAAACTACAGATAATTTATAACAGTTCAAAATTATTACTTAAATCACTTTTGTAATCACTCTGATCATGTACAATGTAAATTTGTTGCAAGTTGTAGAATTTGGTAATAAGATTTCCTCTGCAAAATTGTTGGTGTGTGATTTGTGTTTACTTAATCCTGCGGTTCTGGTTGTAAGTGGTTTATCCGAGGTCCTTGGGGCACTCGGACAAATCCTATTAAGTTATCTGGTGCACATGCATAGCCGTATGAGGTCTTTGAGACAAGGGCAGGTGCATGTGGGCCCAATAACTTGGAAGGTTCTGCCACATAGGCCATCGTCTCCTAGTCAACTATAGTTGTGGAGGATCGTTGTCACCATATGTTGTATTTATATTTAGTTATTTTGTACATAACTCCTATTATATAATAAAGTTGTGATATTAATTTATGTACCATGAGTCATCATATGTGTGAGACTTGAACCTAGCACACATTTAAGACGCACCCAAGTTTGCCCTAAAATCTAGGTGTGAAAGAGAAAAAGCCCAGAGATATGCAGAAATGACAAGGAGCCTCGGGGGAATGTTTAACCCAAGGCATGCCAGGAGCATTCACAACCACCTCAAAATGAAGACAAAACAAGCCAGACTCAAGGGAAATATAACTAATCACAAAGGCTCAGGGACCTAGCAACAACCCTCTTAGAACAACTTCCATCTGCCAGCCCCAAGAGGAGGCAGAGGAGGATGAAGCTTCGGAGGAAGATTCGATTCCCAACCAAGTTAGTTGTTATGTCTGTTCTATGGAGAAGATATGGGGCATACCTGAGAGCACCTAGAGGGGGGGTGAATAGTTGATCCTGTAAAAACTTAAAACTTAAAGCCACAAATTTGATTAAGTGTTAGAGCAATAAAGCCAAGTGGCTAGAGAGGAGTTCTTGCTGAAACACAATAACCACAAAGAGATCAACACAGAGAGGCACAGTGGTTTATCCCATGGTTCGGCCAAGTCCAACACTTGCCTACTCCACGTTGTGGCGTCCCAACGAACGAGGGTTGCACTCAACCCCTCTCAAGTGATCCAAAGATCCACTTGAATACCACGACGTTTCTCTTCCTTTCACTATATCCCGTTTGCGAGGAATCTCCACAACTTGGAGCCTCTCGCCCTTACAATTTGATGATCACAAATAAGCACGGAAGTAAGGATGGGATGAGCAACACACACAAGACACAAAATTAGAGCACAAACACGCACACAAGTCACAACTTGAGCTCGCAACACTACTCGAAGAGTTCTCTACTCGAATGGAGCTCTAGTTGCTATCACAAAGAATCAAATGCGTGGAAATGGAGTCTTGGTGCTTAGAGTTGATCAAAGAATGCTTGGTGTGCTCCTCCATGCGCCTAGGGGTCCCTTTTATAGCCCCAAGGCAGCTAGGAGCCGTTGGAAGCAATCCAGGAAGGCAATTCTTGCCTTCTGTCGGGTAGCGCACCGGACAGTCCGGTGCACCACCGGACATCCCCTGTTCACTGTCCGGTGCAGATTGCTTTCCTAAAATGGTGGAGCCGACCGTTGAAGATTTGGAGCCGTTGGCGCACCGGACACTGTCCGGTGCACACCGGACAGTCCGGTGCCCCTATCTGACCGTTGGCTCGGCCATGCGTCATGCGCGGATTGTGTGGCCGACCGTTGGCTTGGCCGACCGTTGGCTCACCGGACAGTCCGGTGTACCACCGGACAGTCCGTTGAATTTTAGCCGATCACTGTTGACTGCTTTCCCGAGAGCGGCGACTTCGCCGCGGACGACTCACCGGACAGTCCGGTGCACCACCGGACAGTCCGGTGATTTATAGCCGTACGCCACCGTCGAGACCCGAGAGCTGGCTATTCACCGGGACTGGTCCTGGCGCACCGGACACGGTCCGGTGCACCACTGGACAGTCCGGTGCACCCAGACCGAGCAGCCTTTTGGCTGAACATAGCCATCTTTTCTCCAAAGCAATTTTTCCTGTTTCTAGCACTTAGACACAATACATTAGTCTACAAAACAATGCACTAAGTCTTAGAAACATACCTTTAATCTTGATTTGCACTTCTTGAGTCTTTGGCACACTTATCACTTAAAGCATTTGTGTGGAGCACTTAATCACCAAAATCTTATAGAAATGGCCCAAGGGCACATTTCCCTTTCAATCTTCCCCTTTTTGGTGATTTATGCCAACACAACAAAAAGCAACTAAAGAAGTGCAACATCAATGCAAATGAGAACCAAAATTTGTTTTTGATTCAAATTTGGCATATTTGGATCATTCTTTGCCACCACTTGGTTTGTTTTTGCAAATCAACTCAATTTCCTATCTCTAAGTCAAAATCACTCGTTGAGGCATAGAGAGAGGTATTCCAAGAGAAATTGATCAAAGATTCAAAAACTCCCCCTTTTTTTCATAATCAAACATTCTCCCCACAAGTGACCAACCTTTGACAATAAGAGACAATAAGAGTATTTTGACAAACCAAAACTCTAACTCTACTATTTTCAAAATTCTCAAGTGGTAGCTGATCCATTTCTTGCTTTGACTTTAATTTCTCCCCCTTTGGCATTAAGCACCAAAATGGGATCATTATTGGCCCTTAAACCCCATTGCCTCACCAAAATCTTCAATTAAGAGTGAAAAGACAATAAGAGCACAGAGATGAACTTCGAGTAAATTACCCTCTCATCGAAGTGCAGTGGAAGTCTTGCATGGTCCAAGTTCACCTTTTCCCTTTCAATCCTCCTTTGAGACTAATTTAAGAAAACTCAAGCACGCGGTTAGTCTCAAAGGGTCAAGTTGTAGCATTTCTCCCCCTAAGTATGTGCATCATTCACACATGGACTTGCGAGGTCCGGGGATCCCTTGCACAACTTGAGCACCATAAATAAGCAATAAAATGCATAATGGAACATGACCAAAGGCATAAAACACATGTATGCTCTATATCAATCCAAGTTACGCGAATCTAAGACATTTAGCTCACTACGCAGCCTGCAAAAAGTCTTCTCATCTAAAGGCTTGGTAAAGATATCGGCTAGCTGGTTCTCGGTGCTAACATAAAACACTTCGATATCTCCCTTTTGCTGGTGGTCTCTCAAAAAGTGATGCCGGATGTCTATGTGCTTTGTGCGGCTGTGTTCAACAGGATTGTCCGCCATGCGGATTGCACTCTCATTATCACATAGGAGTGGGACTTTGCTCAGATTGTAGCCAAAGTCCCGGAGGGTTTGCCTCATCCAAAGTAGTTGCGCGCAACACTGTCCTGCTGGCAACGTACTCGGCCTCAGCGGTGGATAGGGCAACAGAAGTTTGTTTCTTAGAACTCCACGACACTAGGGACCTTCCTAGGAATTGACACGTCCCTTATGTACTCTTCCTATCGACCATACATCCAGCATAGTCGGAGTCTGAATATCTAATTAAGTCAATGGTAGACCCCTTTGGATACCAGATCCCGAAGCAAGGCGTAGCAACTAAGTATCTAAGAATTCGCTTAACGGCCACAAGGTGACACTCCCTTGGGTCGGATTGAAATCTAGCACACATGCATACACTAAGCATAATATCCGGTCTACTAGCACATAAATAAAGTAAAGACCCTATCATAGACCGGTATGCCTTTTGATCAACGGACTTACCTCCTTTGTTGAGGTCGACATGTTCGTCGGTTCCCATTGGAGTCTTTGCGAGCTTGGCGTCCTTCATTCCAAACCGCTTGAGCAAGTCTTGCGTATACTTCGTTTATGAGATGGAGGTGCCGTCCTTGAGTTGCTTCACTTGGAACCCAAGAAAGTAGTTCAACTCGCCCATAATCGACATCTCGAATTTCTGTGTCATCACCCTGCTAAACTCTTCACAAGACTTTTGGTTAGTAGAACCAAATATTATGTCATCGACATAAATTTGGCACACAAATAGATCACCGTCACAAGTCTTAGTGAAAAGAGTTGGATCGGCTTTCCCAACCTTGAAAGCATTAGCAATTAAAAAGTCTCTAAGGCATTCATACCATGCTCTTGGGGCTTGCTTGAGTCCATAGAGCGCCTTAGAGAGCTTACACACGTGGTCGGGGTACCGTTCATCCTCAAAGCCAGGGGGTTGCTCCACGTACACCTCCTCCTTGATTGGCCCGTTGAGGAAAGCGCTCTTCACGTCCATTTGGAACAGCCTGAAAGAATGGTGAGCGGCATAGGCTAACAAAATACGAATCGACTCTAGCCTAGCCACAGGAGCAAAAGTCTCCTCAAAGTCCAAACCTGCGACTTGGGCATAACCTTTTGCCACAAGTCGAGCCTTGTTCCTTGTCACCACCCCGTGCTCATCCTGTTTGTTGTGGAATACCCACTTGGTTCCCACAACGTTTTGCTTGGGATGTGGCACCAGTGTTCAAACTTCATTTCGCTTGAAGTTGTTGAGCTCTTCCTGCATGGCCAACACCCAGTCCGGATCTAGCAAGGCCTCTTCTACCCTGAAAGGCTTAATAGAAGAGACAAAAGAGTAATGCTCACAAAAATTAGCTAATCTAGAGCGAGTGGTTACTCCCTTGCTAATGTCACCCAAGATCTGGTCGATGGATGATTCCTTTGAATCGTCGCTCGAACTTGAGTTGGAGGGGCTCGTGGTACTTCTTCCTCCTTATCTTTGACATCCTGTGCTCCCCCTTGATCACACGTCTCTTCTTGGGGAACCTGTTCGTCATCTTGAGTTGGGGGTGCATCGTCGTTGAGGAAGAAGGTTGATCTTGCTCCTTGTGTTCCTGTGGTCGCACGTCTCCAATTGCCATGGTACGAATTGCGTCCGTTGAAACATCATCCTCATCTACATCATCAAGATCAACTTGCTCTCTTGGAGAGCCATTAGTCTCATCAAATACAACATCGCTAGAGACTTCAACCAAACCCGATGATTTGTTGAAGACTCTATACGCCTTTGTATTTGAGTCATAACCTAACAAAAACCCTTCTACAACTTTGGGAGCAAATTTTGAATTTCTACCTTTCTTCACCAGAATGTAGCATTTACTCCCAAAAACTCGAAAATATGAAACGTTGGGTTTGTTACCGGTTAGAAGCTCGTATGACGTCTTCTTGAGGAGGCGATGAAGGTAGACTCGGTTTATAGCGTGGCAAGTTGTGTTCACAGCTTCCGACCAAAACCGCTCGGACGTCTTGAATTCTCCAAGCATCATCCTCGCCATGTCTATAAGCGTCCTGTTCTTCCTCTCTACCACACCATTTTGCTGTGGTGTGTAGGGAGCGGAGAACTCGTGCTTGATTCCTTCCTCCTCAAGAAACTCCTCCACTTGCAGGTTCTTAAACTCGGACCCGTTGTCGCTTCTAATCTTTTTCACCTTGAGCTCAAATTTGTTTTGAGCTCGCCTTAGAAAGCGCTTGAGGGTCCCTTGGGTTTCTGATTTATCCTGCAAAAAGAATACCCAAGTGAAGCGGGAAAAATCATCAACAATAACAAGACCATACTTACTTCCCTCGATGCTAAGGTAGGCGACGGGTCCGAAGAGGTCCATATGCAATAGCTCCAGAGGTCTTGATGTAGTCATCACATTCTTGTTGTGATGAGCACTTTCCACTTGTTTACCTACTTGACAAGCTGCACAAGGTCTATCTTTTTCGAAAGTTACATTTGTTAGACCTACCACATGTTCTCCCTTTAGAAGCTTGTGAAGGTTCTTCATCCCCACATGTGCTAGACGGCGATGCCACAGCCAGCCCATGCTAGTCTTAGCGATTAAGCATGCTTCTAGATCGGCCTCCTCCTTCGAAAAATCAACTAAATAGAGTTTGCCGTCTAGTACACCCTTAAAAGCTAATGAACCATCACTTCTTCTAAAGACAGACACATCTACGTTTGTAAATAAGCAGTTGTAACCCATATTACATAATTGACTAACGGACAACAAGTTATATCCGAGCGATTCTACTAAAAACACATTAGAAATGGAATGCTCGGAAGAAATAGCTAGTTTTCCTAGTCCTTTAACCTTGCCGTGATTCCCGTCACCGAAAATGATTGAGTCTTGGGAATCTTTGTTCTTGACGTAGGAGGTGAACATCTTCTTCTCCCCCGTCATGTGGTTTGTGCATCCACTGTCGATAATCCAGCTTGAGCCCCCGGATGCATAAACCTGCAAGGCAAATTAGGCTTGGGTTTTAGGTACCCAACTCTTGTTGGGTCCTACAAGGTTAGTAACAATAGCCTTAGGGACCCAAATGCAAGTTTTATCTCCCTTGCATTTTGCCCCCAATTTCCTAGCAACCACTTTCTTATTTTTACATGAAAGTACAAATTTAGCATTGCAAGCGTGAAATACAGTGGTAGATCCATTATACACTTTCTTAGGAGCATGAGACACAATATTCTTCCTAGATCTATCATTGAAGTTTGAACTCGAAGCAATCATGGCATGTGAGTCAAAAGCATTATAACTTCTATTATAATGAATATTTCTAGAAAATCTCCTATCATGATACATGAAAGCATGATTTTTATAAACACTATTAGCCATAGGGGCCTTCCCTTTCTCCTTGGTGGAGATGGGAGCCTTATGACTTGTTAAGTTCTTGGCTTCCCTTCGAAAGCCAAGCCCATCCTTAATTGAGGGATGTCTGCCAACAGTGTAGGCATCCCTTGCAAATTTTAGTTTATCAAAATCATTTTTGCTAGTCTTAAGTTGGGCATTAAGACTAGCTACTTCATCATTTAATTTAGAAATGGAAATTAAATGTTCATTGGAAGCATCAACATTAAAGTCCTTACACCTATTGCAAATTACTACATGTTCCACATGAGAACTAGTCTTATTTGCTTCTACTAATTTAGCATTTAAATCATCATTAATGCTCTTTAAACTAGAAATAGTCTCATGACAAGCAGAAATTTCACATGAAAGCATTTCATTTCTTTTAACTTCTAAAGCAAGAGACTTTTGCACACTTACAAATTTATCATGCTCTTCATATAAAAGATCCTCTTGCTTTTCTAGCAATCTATTCTTCTCATTCAAAGCATCGATTAATTCATTGATCTTATCAATTTTAGTTCTTTCTAAACCTTTGAATAAACTAGTGTAATCAATTTCATCATCATCACTAGAGTCCTCATCACTAGAAGTAGAGTACTTAGGAGTTTCTCTAGTGATTACCTTCTTTTCCTTTGCCATTAGGCAAGTGTGACGCTCGTTGGGGAAGAGCGACGATTTGTTGAAGGCGGTGGCGGCGAGTCCCTCGTCGTCGGAGTCGGACGAAGAACTAATCCGAGTCCCACTCTTTGCCAAGGTGTGCCTCGCCCTTAGCCTTCTTGTACGCCTTCTTCTTTTCCTTCTTCCCGCTTTTCTCTTGTCCCTGGTCACTATCATTATCAGGATAGTTAGCAATAAAGTGACCAGTCTTACCACACTTGAAGCAGGAGTGCTTTCCCTTCGTCTTGTTCTTTTTGGGATGCTCCTTGCGACCCTTTAGCGTCGTCTTGAAGCGCTTGATGATGAGGGCCATTTCTTCCTCGTTAAGCCCGGCCGCCTCAACTTGCGCCACCTTGCTAGGTAGCGCCTCCCTGCTACTTGTTGCTTTAAGAGCAATAGTTTGAGGCTCGTGGATTGGGCCATTCAACACCTCATCAACGTATCTTGCCTCCTTGATCATCATTCGCCCGCTTACGAACTTTCCAAGTATTTCCTCGGGCGACATCTTGGTGTACCTAGGATTTTCATGAATAGAGTTTACAAGATGTGGATCAAGGACAGTGAAAGACCTTAGCATAAGTTGGACGACGTCATGGTCCGTCCATCTCGTGCTTCCATAGCTTCTTATTTTGTTGACTAGGGTCTTGAGCCTGTTGTATGTTTGGGTTGGCTCCTCCCCCCTGATCATTGCGAACCTTCCTAGTTCGCCCTCCACCAACTCCATCTTGGTGAGCATGGTGACATCATTCCCCTCATGCGAGATCTTGAGGGTGTCCCAAATCTGCTTGGTGTTATCCAAGCCGCTCACCTTATGGTATTCTTCCCTGCACAAGGATGCTAAAAGAACAGTAGTAGCTTGTGCATTTTTGTGAATTTGTTCATTGATAAACATGGGATTATCTGTACTATCAAATTGCATTCCATTCTCTATTATCTCTCATATACTTGGATGAAGAGAGAACAAGTGGCTACGCATTTTGTGACTCCAAAATCCGTAGTCCTCTCCATCAAAGTGAGGAGGTTTACCAAGAGGAATGGAAAGAAAATGTGCATTTGAATTATGCGGAATACGAGAATAATCAAAAGAAAAGTTTGAGTTGACCGTTTTCTTTTTCTCGTAGTTGTCGTCGTCTTTTTGGGAAGAGGAAGACTCGTCGCTGTTGTAGTAGACTATCTTCTTGATGCGCCTCTTCTTCTTCCCGTCTTTCCTTTTATGACTCGAGCCAGAGTCGGTGGGCTTATCGTCTCTTGGCTTGTTGAAGGTAGACTCCTTCTCCTTATCGTTGACCACCATCCCCTTTCCCTTAGGATCCATCTCTTCGGGCGATTAGTCTCTTTCGTGAAGAGAACGGCTCTGATACCAATTGAGAGCACCTAGAGGGGGGTGAATAGGTGATCCTGTAAAAACTTAAAACTTAAAGCCACAAATTTGATTAAGTGTTAGAGCAATAAAGCCAAGTGGCTAGAGAGGAGTTCTTGCGAAACACAATAACCATAAAGAGATCAACATAGAGAGGCACAGTGGTTTATCCTGTGGTTCGGCCAAGTCCAACACTTGCCTACTCCACGTTGTGGCGTCCCAACGGACGAGGGTTGCACTCAACCCCTCTCAAGTGATCCAAAGATCCACTTGAATACCACGGCGTTTCTCTTCCTTTCACTATATCCCGTTTGCGAGGAATCTCCACAACTTGGAGCCTCTCGCCCTTACAATTTGATGATCACAAATAAGCACGGAAGTAAGGATGGGATGAGCAACAGACACAAGACACAAAATTCAGAGCACAAACATGCACATAAGTCACAACTTGAGCTCGCAACACAACTCGAAGAGTTCTCTACTCAAATGGAGCTCTAGTTGCTATCACAAAGAATCAAATGCAGTGGAAATGGAGTCTTGGTGCTTAGAGTTGATCAAAGAATGCTTGGTGTGCTCCTCCATGCGCCTAGGGGTCCCTTTTATAGCCCCAAGGCAGCTAGGAGCCATTGGAAGCAATCCTAGGAAGGCAATTCTTGCCTTCTGTCGGGTCCAACGCGACGGCGGCGCCGCCCACAATCCACGGCGAACCTCGCCGGCGGGATCCAAATCAAGTGCTCCAGTGCCCTAAACTCTATTCCGACAGGTGCTATGCGTAAAGGAGATCAAGGCGAACTCGGAGGAGGACTTCATACCAGGAATTAGGTCGGGGAGTACACCCGTCCACGGCACAGTGCGGTACGCGGCGATGAAGGAGCTCCGGTGAGGAATTCAGTGCACCCGAGACGACCCCGATCGCTGACGATCCCCGTGTAAGCTCCCAAGGTCCCTTGGTGACGACACACTGGGCACCCACTGAGGCTAAGTCGGCGGCGAATCGAAGTTGGCCCGCGGCGGCGCTCCGTCCTATCGACGATGGTGAGCTGCGAGAGGGTGTGGCGGCGGCGCACGCGAAATTGAGGAGGAGGGAGGAGAGGGGTTGTGGCCGGCTTCTTATGGAGGCGCGGAACGGCAGATAGCCAGCTGAGGCCGGAAGATCCGAGGAGAGGTGGTTCCGGTCACGGCGGCGAAATCCTCGCGGTTCGGTTGAAGACGCCTGACGACTGAACCCCACGCGACAGCCAGTCAAGCCACGCGCGAGGAGGTCTGGTGCGCGGGCCCGCGGAGTCAGCGAGAAACGGGAGCGAGTGCATGGACCAGAGACGGAAGGGTGGGGCCGCTTGTCGGGTCATACCGAGAGCACGTTAGGGAGGCTGACGGGATGGGCCCGCACGTCAGCGCCGAGGACTGGAATGGGCCACGCGGAGGCAATCCCAGGCTGGGCCGAAAGGGAAAGATCTGGCCCAGGTTGCTTTTATTCTTTTCCCCTTTTTTTTATTCTCTATTTCCCTTCATCTATTCCCAAATTCAATTTTGAATTTCGAATTTCAATTTAAACTTGTGCCTATTTTATTCTTAGTTCATGTTGTGGGATTTAGAATACCTACTTTGGAAATATAATTATTTATATATTTATTTTCTATATTTTGTATAATCTTTTCCTTCTCTTTCTCCAATTCTAGAATTTCTTTTTACATCTTAAGTTCCACTTTGGCCTTTAGTATATCTCTTTTCACATTATTATATCTATTTATATTGTCACAAAGTGCACACAAGAGTGAAAAACCAGCATGATGCAAAATCTTGTGGTATGTCTTTTATTAATTACTTGTTTTTAAATGTGGTGTTCACATGCTCCATTAAATAGAGACAAAATTTTCAAGGGAATACCCTCTTATCATATGATGTACACAATTGGGTGTTACATCGGGTGGCGCACCGGACTGTCAAGTGCACCACTGGACATCCCCTGTTCACTGTCCGGTGCAGATTGCTTTCCTAAAATGGCTTAGCCGACCGTTGAAGATTTGGAGCCGTTGGTGCACCGGACACTGTCCGGTGCACACCGGACAGTCCGGTGCCCCTATCTGACCGTTGGCCCGGCCACGCGTCACGCGCGGATTGCGCGGCTGACCGTTGGCTTGGACCGACTGTTGGCTCACCGGACAGTCTGGTAAATTTTAGCCGATCGCTGTTGACTGCTTTCCCGAGAGCGGCGACTTCGCCGCGGACGACTCACCGGACAGTCCGGTGCATAACCAGACAGTCCGGTGATTTATAGTCGTACGCCGCCGTCGAGACCCGAGAGCCGGCTGTTCACCAGGACTGGTCCTGGCGCACCGGACACTGTCCGGTGCACCACCGGACAGTTCAGTGCACCCAGACCGAGCAGCCTTTTGGCTGAACATAGCCATCTTTTCTCCAAAGCGATTTCTCCTGTTTCTAGCACTTATACACAATACATTAGTCTACAAAACAATGTACTAAGTCTTAGAAACATACCTTTAATCTTGATTTGCACTTCTTGAGTCTTTGGCACACTTATCACTTAAAGCATTTGTGTGGAGCACTTAATCACCAAAATCTTATAGAAATGGCCCAAGGGCACATTTCCCTTTCAATACCACAAGGACATGTTAGCTAACAATAAAAAAGCAGATAAGTGTAAAAAAGCACATTTCCCTTAGAGGCTAGACCACACTTAAATAGGAATAACACATCAGTCCCTCGGATCTAGTCCGACGAGGCCACTAACAGGATCAAGTACCACGTACTCACTCTATGGTGAGGCACAGAGCAAATACAATAAAGCATAAAACCATACATTGGGGAGTATTAAATTTATTACATCATCATCGGAGTTTTAACAAAAGTAGTCATCATTGTTCGGAATGCAGCGAATTAAAACTAGCGATAAATAAACAGAGGGATGGGGAAGCCTGTCCCATCACTCCTCATGCTCCTCCTCAGCCGAGGCAGGGTCCCACTCGACTGTCCAACCCGGTGGCAAGGTGGACGACCAAGTCACTCCAGCAACCATGTCATCCAGAGAACCTATAAAAATTATGCCACAAGCAAGGCTGAGTATACTAATACTCAGCTAGACTTACCCGATGTGAGGAGTCTACTCCTCTACCTCTAGACATACAGCTGTTTGGCTGTGGGTTTGGTTGCCAAAAGCACTAGCTGAGTTTATAAATCAAGTTTTAGCTTTGTCAAGTTTTAGTGTGACTCTCTTAAGACTAGAGGTGTACTATCTACTCATTCATGGTAGCAAGCAGATTTAGCAATCATCATCTTTGTCACATCATCACATTTCCACTTGTTACTCAATGCAGTACAATGGATCAAGCAGTCTCATTAGCTGCGAGAAGCAGACGATTCGAATCGAGTTTTTATCCTTGCAAGGTAAACCTAAACATACGACGTGGCGAGGCACTCCGTCCCCACACACATCAATCGTCCCCATCGATTCCCCGTCAGCAGAGAGGGGCTCACCGCCTTGGCGTACAATGCCTCACTGACCCCGACTGCCGTCGTGCAGTGACCGCACTTGTACCCACCATAACCGGAATGGGAGACCACGTCTTAGGTCGCGTGAGGAGGGCAATCTACTGCTAGGTCATTCAATTAGGTACTAGGCTTACCGATTTACCATATTTCTCGGCATATGTTTAGTACGTTCAAACGCTTGACACAGGTATCCGCACGTTAAATCCTTATTCCAATTTCATCTCGTAGACATCGCAACCCCCATGGATTCAAGTCCACAGACCATCATCATTCTGTTATCAAAGTGGATACAACCAATTCCTGACCTCGCGCGAGTGCTAGAAAAATCACTCAACTTCTACCGAGATCCCTAATTAGTAAAGCAGCTACTCGACCTAGCATACTAGTATCCATCTCAAAGGTATCCTGAGTCATGCAACTAAGGTTCCAAACAACTCCTACACTTAAGTGCACAATACAAGCCTACAAATATTAAGTGCAGTAAAATAGCATATAGAATAGGTTATGCATAAAACCGGGGCTTGCCTTCCAAAGCTGGGGCAGGCAGATCCTCTGGGGCAGGCTCTGGTGCTGGATCCGGGGCTACCTCCTGAGCAGCTCCTTGCTCCGGCACAAGGACATACTCTCCGTCGGCGAGGTTGCAATCTATCGAATGCAATGAATAAGAGTATGTATGCCATGATTATGCAGGATTTAATCATCATTATGCTAAGTGAAGAAAAACTAAGTTAGTTAGTAATTTTAGGGTTTCTCGGTTATACGTGGCTCTTTAGTGGTTTATGCTTATCTATTTTAGGTTTGGGTTTTGCCCAGGGATAAGCATAGTGAATTGAACTTGGATTTCCCTTAGATGTTTTAGTAGACAAATGAGGGATTTTTCTGGTTGGGTTAAAATGACATTACTCTCCATTATTAATTTCCCTTTTCATTTTCTATTTATGAATTCTAGGGTGGGTTTGAACTACAACAATGGTTTAACATTTTCCAAAAATTCTCTAAAAATTACAGTGGGTTACTATTGGTTATTGTAGTTTGTCCTATAAAATTGAGGTGAAAACTAATTCAGATATTACTTGTGCAAAATTAACAAGAATAAGTTTAAAAGGGCATTTTACACTATAGCTGTGATTTAATTGAGGTTCCTGTACCAAGTTGTATTTTTGTCCAAACACATAGGTGATATTAGGCCTTTGTGTTAAAAATCACAGAAAAAGGCATACTGGATATTTAGTTGTGAATTTCTAAAGTTTTATGCAAACAAGGTGCTTATAACTAACTTGTTATTTGAAAAATATCAAACAACAGATTTCATATTTTTCCTATGTTTATAATAACAAAACATTAGTTATCCCAAGGTTTGGGATGTTTTCTCCTTGGGGTTATTTTTCTAGGGTTTTTCTAAGTTTTCCTTGTTTTCTTAAAATAAAAGGTATCCCATTTATTCTGTACTAAACAAGGGTATAATAAATTTTTCTAGTGAACTATACTGAATAAGTGAACTAACAAAAATGGAGGTGTTCCCTGGTTCTTTATTTAAACCACTTTTAATATTTTCTCTAACCTTAGGCTAAAAATGATTTAAATAGTAAACTCTACCTTAACTTGGTGTACAGAGGGGTTTATTATTTTTGTACATGTTAGGAAGTGATTAAGCACTTCTCTGATTTTTCTTAACCTTAGTCTAACAGTGTAACTATTTTTCCTTTTATTATTTAGCTTTTGGCCAAATCAATATTTAAATCTAAACTTTAAATTCTTTTGCAATAATAAGGGGGTTTTGTATTTTTCCTAAGTAGTTCACATTATTTGGAATCAGGCAAAATTGGTTTGACCAAATTTGGTTGTATAAAACTGAAGTTATGAATTTTGCAAGCTCTATTTGCATTTAAATTAGAAGTATTAAAAAGGTTTCCTGGAAAACCAGTTTACACCGAGGACCCTGGGTTCATTCTAAATCAAACCACTTATTTCTACCCTTGCGCCACTATTCCCCTGAGTCACTGACAGTTCAAAACCCCCCGACCTTTTCTTCCTCTTCCCCGAGGTCCTTCCCTTAATGTAAACAGTACCCATGGGAAAGAAAAGGGCGGCACGGCTTATCGGCAGTGAGAGAGGCCCGGCGAGGGGCGGGGTTGGCTTCGGGAGGTTCTGGCAGTCACAGCGAGGTACAGCTCGACGGTGGTGGTGGCCGGAATCGGCCGGTCCACGTGCGCAGGTGGGTGATCTCGTCGGCGGCGGGTGTTCCGGCTGAACCACGACGATCTAGTTCAATCAAATGGCATGATGAGCTCCACGGGATGACGTAGAGGCTATGTGCACAAGGAATCGAAGAATGGGGCAGAGATTTACCTGGTCTACGTTCACCGGCGGTCAGGTGAAGTCCGGCGATCGTGGACTGGCTTCTCCGGCAAAGCAAAGTCCGATTCCTTGCTCGGGGAGCTTCACCGAGGCGTGCACAGTCTCTTCCAAGGGTCGGGCGTGGCTGGGAAGGGCTCTGTTGGCCGGTCTACGGTGGCGGTGGATCGGGTGGCCGCGGGCACGCCGTTGTAGGGCAACGCCGGTGGTTTTCTAGCTCCGGTGAGGTCAAGCGTGCGCGGATGAGTACGATCGACGCCTGAGGGGGCTTTATAGGCGCGGGCGCGAGCGCGAGCAGGGGACACGGGCACGGCTCAGCGCGGCGCGGGGCACGCGGGGTTGGGCGCGGGCGTGCTCTGGTGCGCGCAGAGCGCGTCGAACACGTGGAGGTGTTCTTCTGCCCATGTTCAAAAGCTTGCTGAGATCGCTTACGTGCGAATCTTGGCAAAAATCCGGTGCAGACCTCTTCCTGGTACCTATGGCTATCTCTTGTATGTGAGTTCCAAGGGAAGATAAGCCCTAGGTCAGAAGATATGCGGACGCCAAAACTGGCTTGTCTCCCTGCCCACTGCGCGACAAAAGTGATGCCAAGACATGTCAAATGTCAAGGGCTCGGTCTCAACTTTTTCTAGGGGGTGCCTTAGGTGGTATGCCATATTTTTGGTATACAACTTAGGTGGTTTTGGTGCTATCTACAAGGTGAACACGGTGGATCTTTAGATTAGGTGTAGAATTTGACTTAGAGAGAATTAGAGAGCTCTAGCTCTCTCTCTACTTAAGGAATGGATTTGGGGTTTCTTAAGGGGTCTTTTTGCAATGTTTCCTCTCTATATTTGTTGATTAATATGTTACTTAACTTTGGCCAAGGGTTAGTTCATGATTTGCACATTTGCTTAATCCCCCCCTTCAACCAAGGTTTTAGGAGATAGGGGTTCAAGAGCTTAAGGATGGTCTAGGGTTTATTCTTCTCTTGCCCAAGGTGATAGTTGCATAAATGCTTGGTAGTGCTTTTGGGTCATTAACATTCTTGGTTAATACATGGTTCTTAAGGTTTTAGGGCTCCCTCTCCTCCACTTAACCACATAAGATAACATGTCATGGGTGCAAGTAGGGAGTCAGGGCCTTGGTAACACATGGGTGTTACAGCCCACCCCCCTTAAAGGAATCTCGTCCCGATATTTTAGGTAGAGTCCCTTGGAGGGGTGCCATGAAGGTGGGCTAATGTGTGGTTTCTTCCTTTATCCAAGTTTCTCTAGTTAACAGCTCTTCGAATGTCATTCTCTTTGCAACTTCAGAAGGAAGTCCTTTTTGAGTCATTTTTAGAGTTTACATTACCTTTAACATATAAGTTTTTCTTATATTTAGATTCAAAGGGCAGGTGGGGGTGGGGTTTTGGGTTATGTACTGACTCCTTTGGGCAGAAAGTCGGGGAAGCGAGAACGTAGAAAATCCTCTGTCTCCCACGTAGCTTCTTCTGCTGAATGGTGGCTCCACTGCACCTTATACATTCTGATCGATTTGGCCCGCGTTGATCTCTCCTTTTGATCCAGCACTTTGATGGGGTGTTCCTGATAAGACAAGTCTGGTTCTATCTCAATTTCTGGTTCAGGTAATACTTCAGTGGGTAAGCGGACACACTTCCATAGCTGAGATACATGGAACACATTGTGAACTGCTGACATGTGGGGTGGCAAGTCCAACTGGTAGGCTACGAGTCCGCAAGTGGCTTTGATCTCATAGGGTCCAATATAGCGAGGAGCTAACTTGCCCTTGATTCCAAATCTCTGGACACCTTTGGTGGGTGATACCTTAAGATAAACATGATCTCCCACTTCAAACTATAGAGGCTTCCTTCTCTTGTCATGATAGCTCTTTTGCCTGGCCTGAGCAGCTTCTAGGTTCTTCGTAATAACTCTGACCTTTTCCTCTGCTTCAAGCACCAAGTCCAGTCCAAATATTTCCCTCTCTCCCGCTTGAGACCAATTGAGCGGTGTCCTGCACCTTCTCCCATACAAGGCTTCAAAAGGTGCCATTTTTAGACTGGACTGGTAGCTGTTATTGTAGGAGAACTCCGCCAAAGAAAGACACTTGTCGCAGTTTTTACCATAGTGTAGCACACAGGCTCGCAACATGTCTTCGAGGATTTGATTTACTCTTTCTGTCTGGCCATCCGTCTGTGGATGATATGCGGAGCTTCTTATTGCATGGGTCCCAAGTGATTCTTGGAGCTGCTCCCAAAAGCGTGCCACAAACAGTGCTCCTCTGTCAGATACAATGGTCTTCGGAATGCCATGCAAACGCACTATTTGATCAACATAGATTTCTACATATTTCTCGGTCTTGTGGGTGGTGTGCACTGGCAAGAAGTGAGCTATCTTGGTCAATCTGTCCACAATGACCCAAATGGAATCATGGTGTCGGGAGGTATTGGGCAATCCTACGATAAAATCCATACAGATGTCCTCCCATTTCCAAGATGGTATGGGAATGGGTTGCAAAGGGCCTGCTACCTTCAGATGGCTAGCCTTGACCCTCTGGCAGGTGTCATACTCAGAGATATACTTAGCAATTTCCCTCTTCATTCTGGTCCACCAGTATAAGGATCTGAGATCATGGTACATTTTATTGCTGCCCGGGTGCATGGAGAATTTTGAAAGGTGAGCTTCATCCAATATCTTCTTTCTGAGCTCAGGGTCCTTGGGAACAACCAATCGATCTCCGAACCATAGGATTCCTTTGCTGTCCTACCGGAAGCATTTGTATTTTTCTGCTTTCTGCTTGAGCATTTCCTTGATAACCTGAACACCCTTGTCTTCAATCTGTGCCCTGACTATTTGCTCTTGTAATGTGGGCTCCACCGAGATATAATCTAAAGCTCCTAAAGAAACAACTTCTAGGTTCAGCTTGCACAACTCATCACACAGGGTGGTGACCTTTGCATCCATGCTCATACAATGGCACTGGGCTTTTCTGCTTAGGGCATCTGCCACAACATTGGCTTTGCCAGGATGGTAATGCACCTCCAAATCATAGTCCTTGATTAGCTCTAACCATCTCCTCTGCCTCATATTAAGATCTGCTTGAGTAAAAATGTACTTGAGGCTCTTATGATCAGTGTAAATGTTACAGTGAGCTTTCATCAGGTAATGTCTCCATATCTTGAGAGCATGAACCACAGCTGCTAACTCCAGATCATGTGTGGGGTAGTTCTGCTCATGGGGTCTGAGTGCTCGGGAGGCATAAGCAATTACTCTGTTGTCTTGCATTAAGACACATCCCAATCCAGTACCGGAAGCATCGCAATACACTTCAAAGGGCTTGGTGTTATCAGGTTGAGCTAGCACTGGTGCTGTTGTCAAATGTTGCCTTAGCATATGAAAGGCATCCTCACACTTCTGGCTCCAATCATACTTGACTCCCTTCTTCAACAGTTTGGTCATTGTCTTGGCAATTCTGGAGAAATCCGGAATGAATCGTCGATAATACCCTGCCAATCCTAGAAAACTCCGAATCTGTCTCACTGTGGTAGGAGGTTTCCAATCCATTACTTCTTGTACCTTCTCAGGATCAACTGATATTCCAACCTGAGAAATTGTGTGACCCAAGAATTTAATTTCCCTCAGCCAGAATTCACATTTAGACAACTTAGCATACAAACGATGATCATGCAGTCGCTGAAGCACGATGTGCAGATGCTCAGTATGCTCGTCTTCTTTCTTGGAATAGACTAGAATATCGTCAATGAAAACGACCACGAACTTGTGTAGCTCTAGCATAAATACTGAGTTCATTAGGTACATGAAATAAGCCGGGGCATTGGTCAGCCCGAAAGACATCACCAAGAATTCATAGAGCCCATATCTGGTAGAGAAAGCCGTCTTCGGAATATCACTGGCACGGATCTTGATCTGATGGTAGCCCGAGCGAAGGTCTATCTTGGAGAATACCTTGGCTCCCACCAACTGATCAAACAAAACATCAATGCGGGGCAGCGGGTATTTGCTCTTGATGGTCACCGCATTCAGAGGGCGGTAATCGACATACATTCTCAAACTTTCATCCTTCTTCTTTACAAACAAGGTTGGGCATCCCCAAGGTGAAGTACTTGGGTGAATGAACCCCTTGTCCAATAACTCTTGCAGTTGCTTCTTCAATTCTGCCAATTCTGCTTGAGGCATCCTATAGGGTCTCTTGGATATGGGGGCAGTTCCGGGTTGCAATTCAATGGCGAACTCTATGTCTCTATCGGGTGGCATCCTTGGCAACTCATCTGGAAAAACATCTGGGTAGTCACAGACTACTGGGATTCTTTCAACCAGTGACTCTATCATAGTGAAAGCACAAGAACCGGTACAACCCTGATCAGGCAAATATAAAATAGTCTCGCCATAGGCAGGGGAGTGAATCTCAATGGCCCTTGCTGCAATATCCAATACTGCCTGATGCTTGGATAACCAATCAGTTCCCAATATGATGTCCATGCTATCTAATCCTAAGATGAGAAGGGTGGTTCTAATCACAAGACTACCCAATTTTATAGGCACTTGCCGATTGATTTGATTGGTGGCAACCCTGCCTCCTGGTGTTGAAATTGTAAAACCCCCATTGGTGTGATGGAAAGGTAGCTGACATTTGGCACTAAATTTGGTACTGATAAAACTGTGTGATGCACCAGAATCAAAAAGAATAATTGTAGGATAATTCAAAACTGTAAAGATACCAGTCATGACGGGTGCTCCCTCGGGAATGTCAGCCATGGTGGTGAAGTTCAGCCTGCCCTGCCTCACTTGCACCTTCTGCCTCTTGCCTTGGTTCTGGTTGGCATTCTGCCCCTGCCTCTGCTGGTTTCTGGGGCAATTCTTGGCATAATGTCCGGTGTTACCACAAGTGAAACACCTGTTGTCATTGGCCTGGCGGTATTGTTGATGCTGTTGATTGTTCCTCTGAGCTGGAAACTGGGTGCGGTTGGGTGCCTGCTGCTGCTGCTGCTGTGGCCGGATCACCCAACGCCTTTGCTGCTGCTGAGGTCCTCTACTCTGAGTGTCAGACACGATCCTGAAGCACTGTGGCTGAGCTGAGGGTCCTGCCACAGGGGTCTTCCTCTTCTTCTCTGCCTGACGAGCTGTGATACAATCCTCTTGGGAAATGGCCATGTTGACTAACTCATTATAGCTGTTGGGCCTGATTGTGTTGAGATGGTCACAGAGCTTAGTGCTGAGCCCCCTCCTGAACCTGTCCCTCTTCTTCTCGTCGGTGTCTGCATGATACCCGGCATACTGGCACAGGTCATTGAAGGCCTGAGCATACTGTAACACTGTCTGGTTTCCCTGGGTGAGTGTCAGAAACTCGTTGAGCTTTCGGTCCATAATGCCTGCTGGTATATGGTGCCCCCTGAAAGCTTCCTTGAACTATCTCCATTCCACTTCATGGTCAACTGGCTGCATAGCAAGGTAGTGGTCCCACAATGTCCGCGCGGGTCCGCGAAGCTGCTGGGTGGCGAACCTGACCTTAGTCACTTCTGAACAAACTCCATTGAGTAGTGGGAATTTGGATTCCACTACCCTCAGCCATACATCAGCATCAAGTGGGTCCTCCGCCCTGGTGAACAACGATGGCTGAGTACTGAGGAACTCCTGGTAAGTAGCTGCAGCCGGGTGACGCTGATGGTCACCACCACCATAGTGCTGAGGTGGCGGCTGACGCTGAGCTAGCTATCTCAAGATCTCATTCTGCTGAGCCATCAGCTCCTGCAGAGTAGGTGGTGGTGGCGGTGGTGGAGGAATGCGCTCATTCTGTCCATGACGCGCTCTTCCCGCCATCTGAAAAATCATATATATATATATATTCTCAATATCACGTTTTTGAGGTTCAAGGGTCAATCGTGGTGAAAAAGTCAAAAGGGCGAAGCCAGTATATATTGCATAATCATAAAAGATTTTCACATTGCCCCTACTTTCCCCTTAAACTAAGACTAACAGCATTCACCAACCATGCTTCCAAAAGAGTTTATCACCATTACATCAATAGCCCAAAAGGCTCGACTCTATCTAGCCTAGTACCCCAAGGGTGCAAAAGCTAAGCTAGCTTCAAGGAGTCCAACCATCACAAACTTCTAACTCTATCCTTGCGACTTAGTGAGCAAACGAGGCAACACTCGACTCGGGGGAAGGTGGTCTCCCTGAGCCAGCAGTGTCCAAGCTGGAGGCAGGCTCCTCTCCTCCCTCGATGTCGACATCCTCGTTGGCCTCCATGTCCTGGATCTCCTGGTGGTGCATATCCAGGTGCTGATTAGCCTCTGCAAGCTGCTGCTGGGTGTTGATCAACTGATCCTCGAGGACCTCGATGGTGCTCTCCCTCGTCCCCACTAGTTCCTTGAGTTCGTGAATTTCATCTGAAAACTGCTCCACATGTAGATCTTTTTCTACCATCTCAGTGGACAAGTCAACCACAAGCTCCTCCCTGTTATCCAAAGTGATCTTGGTTGCCTCCAACAATGCCATCAGATGGGACATTGCCTCACCACGCATCACCTGCAGATGATATAGGGCATTCATGCACCGCACCGTCAAGTGAGCAGTCTGGCCTGGGTAGATAGCCCAGATATCCTTGGCATGCTCTACTGTCACACCCGGCTTTAAGGGACAAAGCCGGGTGCATCTCATACATGCGCCAAGAAGACAACATATATAATAACTGTAACATCCCAGGTGTTACCTTGGTTAGAGCCCACCTTGGCACTAAAAAGGCTGTGATCATAAGTAGTAGAGACTTAAGGGAACATATAAGAACCTTGGAGTTATTGAGTTAATCAAGTTGTAAATAGCCTAAGAAGTATTAATCAAGCCCTTGCACACTTTTTACTTGGATAGAAGGGAAGAAGAACCCTAGGCCCTCCTAAACCCTATCTCCTAAATCTTGGTTAAAAAGGGGGGAGAGTGTGTGAACAATGTGCCAAACATAAGTGATCCTTAGCAAAACCCTAAGCAACTTGATAACCATCAATTATGGGAGGTCAATGTTGCAAAAAGACCCCTGGAGAAACCCTAAATCAAATCTCCAAGTAGAGAGAGAGCTAGAGCTCTCTATTTCTCTCTAAGTGTAAAATTAACCCTAAATCGAAGATCAGTTGTGTTCACCTAGCTAATGGCACCAAAACCCCAGGGTCTAAATAGCAAAAAGGAGCCAAATTATCTAAGGAACCCCCTGGAAAAAGTGGAAACCGAGACTTGGACGTTTGACAGGTTTTGACATCGGTTTTGTCGCGGTGTGGGCAGTGAGACAAACCCAACTTGGCGCCTGTTTATCTCCTGACCTAGGGCGTATCCTCCCTTGGAACTCACATGAACTAGGTAGCTCTAGGTACAGGGAAGAGATCTCCCACAGGCGACATGGCGAGATTCGTACGCCTGGCCGCTCAGCAGAGCGAAGAACACGGGCAGAAGCAACGAGCCACGTGTTCGACGCGCTCTGAGCTCGCCAGAGCACGCCCGCGCGCACCCCGCGTGCCCCGCGTCGCGCCAAACGGCAGAGCCAGCGCCCTGGCCCGCGCCCGCGCCTATAAAACCCTCCCAGGCCTCGACCGTACCCTTCCGCACCCGCCCGACCCTCGCCGGAGCTTAGTTCACCGCCGTTGGCCAGTGCGCAGCTTGTCCGCGGCCACCGATCCCCCTGCCACCGTAGACCGGCCAGCCCAGTCATTCCTAGCCCCGTCCAGCCCTCGGAGAAGACTGTGCACACCTCCGTGAAGCTCCCCGAGCAAAGAATCGGGCTCTGCTTCACCGGAGACGCCGGAACAAGGTCACCGGACTTCACCCGACCGCCGGCAACCGTGGACCAAGGTACACGGTGAGTCTCTCTTCGATTCCTTGCACGGTTAGACTCCTTAGACCTCCATGAAGCTCCCTATGCCCTTGGATTGAACTGTACCGCCGTGGATAGGCCGGAGCACACGCCGCCGACGAGCTCGCCCGCCTGCGCGCGTGGACCGGGCGATACCGGCCATCCCCGACGACGAGCCGTACCTCGACGTGATCGCCAGAACCTCCTCAAGCCAACCCTGCCCTTCGCCGGACCTCCCTCGCCGCCGGTAAGCCGCACCACCCTTTTCTTTCTCGCGGGTACTGTTTCCATTGGGGGAAGGACTGCGGGTGAGAGGAAGAGAAGGTCAGGGGGTTAAGTGAAATGTCAGAGACTCAGGGGAATAGTGGCGCAAGGGTAGAACTGCGAAGGTTGATTTAGTTTGAACCCAGGGACCTCGGCGCAAACTGCTTTTCAGAAAAACCTTATTAAAACCTAATTTAAATTCAAACAGAAACTTTAAAAACCCATAACTTCTGTTTGGTTTATCCAAATTTGGTCAAACCAATTTTGCCAGACTCTAAATAATGTAACCTACTTAAGAAAAATATAAAACCCTATAGGTACTATAGAAAACTATAAGGTTCTGATTTAATTATAGTTTTGACCAAAAGCTCCATAATAGCAAGAAAAATGGTTGTACGATTTAACTAGGGTTAGAAAAATTTGGAGAAGTTTATATCTACCTACTGACCTGTTTAAAAATATTGAACCTCTCTGTCCACTCTATTAAGTTGGTTTTCACCCCTTATCCCATAATATGCTTAAAGATAAGAAAAATAGAAAATGTAATTTAAACCAAGAACCAGAGAGCACCCCTATTTTTGTTAGAATACTTATTTAATGTAGTTCACTGGAAAAATATATCATACCCTGGTTTAGTATAAAATAAGAAGGATACCTTTTAAATTAATAAAATAAGGATAACTTAGAAAAACTCTACAAAAATAACCCTAAGGCAAAGACACCCCAAACCTTGGGATAACTAATGTTTGGTTATTATGCACAGAGGAAAAATACAAAATCTGTTGTTTGATTCAAATGACAAGTTAGTTGTAAGCACCTTTTTGGCATTAAACTTTAGAAAATCACAATTAAATAATCACCAATTAACTTTCTATGGATTTTGGCACAGAGGTTTAGTATTCCTGTTAGAACCCAACAAAAATGACCCTTAGGAAGAAACTCAACTCTAATGGTGAGGTGTAGTGTAAAGTGGCCCATTTTACACCACCCTTGTTATTTTTGTCTAAAGCATAGCCCTTATAGTTTAAGCCTCAAATTCCTAAAACCAGCTAGGATAGCCAATGGCAACCCACTGCAATTTTTACAGAATTTTTGGAAATTATTACCCCACTGTCATAGTTCAAACCTACACTAAAAACCATAAGTAGAAATTAAAGAAAGGAAAATAAATGCTGGTAATTAGTGTCACCCTAAAACCCTTATAACATTTCCCATTGAAATGTGTAAGAACAATGCAAATCCACTATATTATCCTCAACAAAGACCTAAACCTAGGGGTGATAAGCATAAACCACTAAAGGCCCCGTATGACCCAGGAACCCTAAGTTTTTCCTTAACTTAGTTCTTTATGCATAATGTTATTAATCCTGCATAATTATAACATGCATGTTCATTGCATTCGATAGATTGTAATCTTGCTGACGGAGAGTACGTCCTCGTGCCGGAGCAAGGAGCTGCTCAGGAGGTAGCCCCAGACCCAGCACTAGAGCCTACACCAGAGGACCTGCCTGCCACTGCTTTGGAAGGCAAGCCCCGGTTTTATGCATAACCTATTATTTATGCTATTTTACTTCACTTAATGATTGTAGGATTGATTGTGCACTTAGGTGTAGGAATTGTTTGAAACCCTAGTTGCATGATCTCAGGAAATCCTTTTGAGATGAATACTAGTATGATAGGTCGAGTAGTTGCTTTGCTTGACTAGGATCTCGGTAGAAGACGAGTGATTTTTCTAGCACTCGCGCGAGATCAGGAATTGGTTGTATTCACCTTCATACTATTATGATACTAGTGGTAGACAACAATCCATGGGGATTGGTTGTCTACGGGATAAAAATTTGAATAAGGATTAAAGTGTGGTACCATGTGTCAAGCGTTTGAACGTACTAAACACATACCGAGAAATATGGTAAATCGGTAAGCCTAGTACCTGAGTGAACCTGCCCGCAGATTGCCCTCCTCACGCGACCTGAGACGTAGTCTCCCATTCCGGTTATGGTGGGTACAAGTGCGGTCACTGCACGACGGCAGTCGGGGTCAGTGAGGCATTGTACGCCAAGGCGGTGAGCCCCTTTCTGTTGCCAGGGAATCGATGGGGATGGTTGATATGTGTGGGAACGGAGTGCCCCTACATGTCGTGTGTTTAGGTTTACCTTGCAAGGATAAAAACTCGATTCGAATCGTCTGCTTCTCGCAGCTAATGAGACTGCTTGATCCATGCTGCTACATTGAGTAACAAGTGGAATGATGCGGTGATGATACAAGATATTGATTGCTAAAACATTTGCTACTTTGTATGAATAGATAGTTCATTTTTAGCCTTAAGAGAGTCACACTTAACTTTGACTAAGTTAAAATCTTGATTTAGAAACTCAGCTAGTGCTTTTGGCAACCAAACCCCACAGCCAAACAGCTGCATGTCTAGAGGTAGAGGAGTAGACTCCTCACACCGGGTAAGTCTAGCTGAGTATTAGTATACTCAGCCTTGCTTGTGGCATAATTTTACAGGTTCTCTGGAGGACATGGTTGCTGGAGTGACTTGGCCGTCCACCTTGCCACCAGGTTGGACTGTTGAGTGGGACCCTGCCTCGGCTGAGGAGGAGCATGAGGAGTGATGGGACAGGCTTCCCCATCTCTCTATTTATCTACCGTTAGTTTATTTCCGCTGCACTTCGAAACAATGATGGTCACTTTTGCAAAAACTCCGATGACGATGATGATGATGCTGTAATAATTTAATACTCTGACCTGTATGGTTTTATGTTTTATTGTATTTGCTCTGTGACTCACCATCGAGTGAGAGTGTGGTACTTGATCCTGTCAGTGGCCGTGTCGGACTAGATCCGAGGGATTGACGGGTTATTCCCATTTAAGTGTGGTCTAGCCTCTAAGGCAGGGCTTAGGCACTTAAGTTGGAATAATTCGGGCAGTTCCGCCACAGCTGGTATCGGAGCTTGTACCACCACAGAGGAATCAATAAAACATAAATGCCATCCCTTTTCTAAAGTAAAATTTGATAGAAACAATGTTGGATAGATCGTAGGACGAGCAGGATAGACCTAGGACGTGAAGCCTTAGGATGATAGAAGGGTAGCTAGGTGGCTAAGTGACTAGGTCCTACAGGCCACTTTTTACAGGATGGGAGTTCTTCCCTATTCCTTTTATCTTCTGGAGAGGTCGTTCAGGACGAGCATGCATGCATTCTTAATTAAGCAAATGGATAACTGAGTAAAAGGACTTAAAAACAAGATAACAGCCAACTAGGTCCCCAGTGCCTTTTTCTTTTAACTAGAGACAGGTTGAGTTTTATTTTCCTTGTTCTTTTTGTAATTCTTTTTCTTTTACTTACGCTTAACCGTACACAGATGACTTCCCACGGATCCTCCGATGACGGAAATGCACTGACCCACACTGACGGACTTGCACGAGAGGGTTTTCCCCGCATCTTGTGGGAGGTACTTCAGGGGGCAGGATACTTGACACCCCCTCAGTACGCGGTGCAGCAGTTCGAGAAGCACCGGGTGCCTCACTGTAGGGTGAGGATGACCTTGGAGCCTCATCCCCTGCAGCCAGGCTGGCGCTCTTTGGACTCCGAGTTTTTCAGATACCGAGCGGAGGACACGATCGAGGCAATCGCTCTGCATGGATTGACTACTTTCTGCGGATTCCATCCCTTGGAGCTGGCTACCCACCCCATTGGGTTGTTCCCTGCGGAAAAGGAGGACGACCCGATGTGGAAGGATCGGGTGGAGCATGCCAAGGACATCTGGGCTCTCTACCCAGGCCACACCGCTCACTTGTCGGTACGATGCATGAACGCTCTGTATCGTCTGCAAGTAATGCGTGGGGAGGCAATGTCTCATCTGATGGCATTGTTGGAGGCAACCAAGATCACCCTGGACAACAGGGAGGAGCTCATGGTGGACTTGTCCCAGGAGCTGGTGGAAAAAGATTTGCAAGTGGAGCAGCTGTCTGATGAGATTCATGAGTTGGAGGAGCTAGTGGGCATCAGGGAGAACACCATCGAGGTTCTCGAGGATCAGCTCCTCAACACCCAACAGCAGCTAGAAGAAGCTAATGAGCATCTAGATATGCATCATCAAGAGATCCATGATGAGGAGGCTGATGAGGACGTTGACATCGAGGGAGGGGAGGAGCCTGCTTCCAGTGTAGACACCGCTGGCTCAGGGAGACCACCTTCCCCTGAGTCAAGCGTTGCCTCATTCGCTCACTAGATGCCAGGGATAATACTAGAGGTTGGTGATAGTTGGACTCCTCGCCGTTAGCTTAGTTTTTGCACCCTTAGGGTACTAGGCTAGGTAGAGTTGAGTCTTTTGTATCATTGATGTAACCGTGTTAAACTCTTTTGGAGGTTTTGGGGATGATTAATGGCAGTTTAAATTTCGACGGAAGGTTTATGTTTTTTTTGTTTTATGTGGAATCTATCAAATTGCTTTAACTCCCCTACCGTGTTTGAACCTTAAGCTTGGAGATGTGTTATTAAGCAACCATGTGATTTTTCAGATGGCTGGGAGAGCGCGCCGTGGTCAGAATGAGCACGTTCCTCCACCGCCACCGCCTCCCACTCTGCCGGAGCTCATGGCCCAGCAGAATGAGATCCTGAGACAGCTAGCTCAGCGTCAGCCACCGCCTCAGCATTATGGTGGAGACCATCAGCGTCACCCCGTCGCTGCTACCTACCAGGAGTTCCTCAGTACTCAGCCACCATTGTTTACCAGGGCGGAGGACCCGCTTGATGCAGATGTGTGGTTGAGGGTGGTGGAATCCAAGTTTCCGCTACTCCATGGAGCTTGCTCAGAGGTCGCCAAGGTCAGGTTCGCCACCCAGCAGCTTCGCGGACCCACGAGGACTTGGTGGGACCATTTTCTTGCCATGCAGCCAGAAGGTAGGGAGGTGGAATGGAGGGAGTTCAAGGCAGCTTTCAGAGGACACCATATCCCCGCTGGCATCATGGACTGGAAGCTCAATGAGTTTCTGGCACTCACTCAGGGCAACAGGACAGTGTTGCAGTATGCCCAGGCTTTTAATGACTTGTGTCTGTATGCTGGATATCATGCCGATACGGATGAGAAGAAGCGAGACAGGTTCAGAAGGGGGCTCAGCACCAAGCTCCGTGATCGTCTCAACACCGTCAGAGCCAACAGCTACAATGAGTTGGTCAACATGGCTATCTCCCAGGAGGACTGCATTTTAGCTCGACAGGTAGAGAAGAAGAGGAAGACCCCTGTGGCAGGACCCTCAGCTCAGCCACAACGCTTCAGGATTGTGTCGGACACGCAGAACAGGGGACCCCAGCAGCAGCAAGGGAGATGGGTGATCACACCACCGCAGCAGCAGCAGCAGGCACCCAACCGCACCCAGTTTCCAGCTCAGAGGAACAATCAGCAGCAGTACCGCCAGGCAAATGACAACAGGTGTTTCACCTGTGGTAACACTGGGCATTATGCCAAGAATTGCCCCAGAAACCAGCAGAGGCAGGGGCAGAATGTCAATCAGAACCAAGGCAAGAGACAGAAGGTGCAAGTGAGGCAGGGCAAGCTGAACTTCACTACCATGGCTGACATTCCAGAGGGAGCACCCGTCATGACTGGTATCTTTACAGTTTTAAATTATCCCGCCATTGTTCTTTTTGATTCCGGTGCTTCACATAGTTTTATCAGTACCAAGTTTAGTGCCAAATGCTAGTTGCCCTTTCACCATACCGATGGGGGCATTACAATTTCAACACCCAGAGGCAGAGTTGCCACTTATCAAATCAACAGGCAAGTGCCTATAAAATTTGGTAGTCTGGTGATTAGAACCACCCTTCTCATCTTAGGATTGGATAGCGTGGATATTATTTTGGGAGTTGACTGGTTGACCAGGCATCAGGCAGTATTGGACATTGCAGCCAGAGCCATTGAAATTCATTCCCCTGCTTATGGCGAGACTGTTTTGCATTTACCCAACCAGGGTTGTACCCGATCTTGTGCCTTTGTTATGATAGAATCCCCAGTGGAAAAGATCCCAGTGGTCTGTGACTATCCGGATGTTTTTCCGGATGAATTGCCAGGGATGCCACCTGACCGAGATATTGAGATCACCATCGAATTGCAACCCGGGACTGCTCCTATCTCCAAGAGACCCTATAGGATGCCTCCCGCGGAATTGGCAGAATTGAAGAAACAATTGCAAGAATTGTTGGACAAGGGGTTTATTCGTCCAAGCACTTCACCATGGGGATGTCCAGCTTTATTTGTGAAGAAAAAGGATGAGAGTTTGAGGATGTGTGTTGACTACCGTCCTCTCAATGCGGTGACTATAAAGAACAAATACCCGCTGCCCCGCATTGATGTTCTGTTTGATCAGTTGATTGGAGCCAAGGTATTCTCCAAGATAGACCTTCGCTTAGGTACCATCAGATCAAGATCCGTGCCAGCGATATTCCCAAGACGGCTTTCTCTACCAGATATGGACTGTATGAGTTTCTGGTGATGTCTTTTGGGCTAACCAATGCCCCGGCTTATTTTATGTACTTGATGAACTCAGTATTCATGCCAGAGCTAGACAAGTTCGTGGTCGTTTTCATTGATGACATCCTGGTTTATTCCAAGAATGAAGCCGAGCACACCAAACACTTGCATACTGTACTTCAGAGACTGCGTGATCATCAGTTGTATGCTAAGTTGAGTAAGTGTGAGTTCTGGCTGAAGGAGATTAAATTCTTGGGTCACAAAATTTCTCAGAATGGGATATCAGTTGACCCTGAGAAAGTGCAAGAAGTGATGAACTGGAAACCTCCAACTATAGTGAGGCAAATTAGGAGTTTTCTGGGATTGGCAGGGTACTACCGACGATTTATTCCGGATTTCTCCAGAATTGCCAAGCCAATGACTGAGCTATTGAAGAAGGGAGCCAAGTTCACTTGGAGCCAGAAATGCGAAGATGCTTTTCATTCACTGAGGCAACAATTGACAACCGCCCCAGTGCTGGCTCAACCTGATAACACTAAGCCCTTCGAAGTTTATTGTGATGCTTCAGGTACAGGATTGGGATGTGTCTTGATGCAAGAGAACAGAGTGATTGCTTATGCTTCTCGAGCTCTCAGACCCCATGAGCCGAACTACCCGACACATGATCTGGAGTTGGCAGCAGTAGTTCATGCCCTCAAGATATGGAGACACTACTTGATGGGAGCTCACTGTAACATTTACACTGATCACAAGAGCCTCAAGTACATTTTCACTCAGGCAGATCTGAACATGAGGCAGAGAAGATGGTTGGAATTAATCAAGGACTATGATTTGGAGGTGCATTACCATCCTGGCAAAGCCAATGTTGTGGCAGATGCTTTGAGCAGAAAGGCCCAGTGCAATTGTATGAACATGGATGCAAGAATCACCACCCTGTGTGATGAGCTGTGTAAGCTGAACCTGGAAGTTATTCCTTCCGGTGAATTGAGTTATATCTCGGTGGAGCCCACATTGCAAGAGCAAATAGTTCAAGCACAGATTGGGGATAAGGGTGTTCGGGTTATCAAAGATATGCTCAAGCAAAAGGCAGAGAAATACAAGTGTTTCCGACAGGACAGCAAGGGGATTTTATGGTTTGGAGACCGATTGGTGGTTCCCAAGGACCCTGAACTTAGAAAGAAGATACTGGATGAAGCTCACCTTTCCAAATTCTCCATGCACCCTGGTAGCAACAAGATGTACCATGATCTTAGATCTTTATACTGGTGGACCAGAATGAAGAGGGAAATTGCCAAGTACTTCTCCGAGTGTGACACTTGCTAGAGGATAAAAGCTAGTCACTTGAAGGCAGCAGGCCCTTTGCAACCCCTTCCCATACCATCTTGGAAATGGGAGGACATTTGCATGGACTTCATAGTGGGATTGCCCAATACCTCCAGGCACCATGATTCTATATGGGTTATTGTGGACAGATTGACCAAGACTGCTCATTTCTTGCCAGTGCACACCACCCACCGGGCGGAGAAGTATGCAGAGATCTACATTGACCAGATAGTTCGTCTGCATGGGATACCAAGGACTATAGTCTCCGACCGAGGAGCACCTTTTGTGGCACGATTTTGGGAACAATTGCAGGAATCACTTGGAACCCAGATTTTGCGAAGCTCAGCATACCACCCCCAAACAGATGGTCAGACAGAAAGGGTAAATCAGATTTTGGAAGACATGTTGCGAGCATGTGCACTACACTATGGAAAGGATTGGGACAAGTGTCTTTCCTTGGCAGAGTTTTCTTACAATAACAGCTATCAGTCCAGTCTGAAGATGGCACCTTTTGAGGCATTATATGGGAGAAGGTGTAGGACCCCACTAAATTGGTCTCAAGCAGGAGAAAGGGAAATTTTTGGGCCCGATTTGGTACTTGAAGCAGAAGCAAAGGTCAGAATTATCAAGAAGAACCTGGAAGCTGCTCAGGCCAGACAAAAGAGTTATCATGACAAGAGGCGGAAGCCTCTACAGTTTGAGGTGGGAGATCATGTCTATCTTAAGATATCACCAACCAAGGGTGTCCAGAGATTCGGGATCAAGGGCAAGTTAGCCCCTCGTTACATTGGACCCTATAAGATCAAGGCAAGTTGTGGACCCGTAGCTTACCAATTGGAATTGCCACCCCGTATGTCAGCAGTTCACAGTGTGTTCCATGTATCTCAGCTGCGGAAATGTGTTCGTCTACCCACTGAAGTGCTACCGGAACCGGACATTGAGATAGAACCAGACTTGTCCTACCAAGAGTACCCCGTCAAGGTATTGGATCAAAAGGAGAGATCAACTCGGGCAAGATCAATCAAAATGTATAAGGTTCAGTGGAGTCACCATTCAGCAGAAGAAGCTACATGGGAGACGGAGGATTTTCTACGCTCTCGCTTCCCCGACTTTCTGCCCAAAGGAGTCGGTATGTAACCCCAAAAACCCCACCCCCACCTGCCCTTTGAAGTCAATTATAAGAAAAACTTAGATAACAAGGATAGTCTAAGTCGTGGATTTAACTTAAGAAGGGCTTCCTTCTGAAGTTGCAAAGAGGATGACATTCGAAGAACAGTTAAAAAGTGAAACTTGAGCATAAAGGGAGAGTAGCACTAACACACCTTCAAGCACCCTCCAAGGGACTCTACCTAAAATCTCGGGACGAGATTCCTTTAAGGGGGGAGGGCTGTAACATCCCAGGTGTTACCTTGGTTAGAGCCCACCTTGGCACTAAAAAGGCTGTGATCATAAGTAGTAGAGACTTAAGGGAACATATAAGAACCTTGGAGTTATTGAGTTAATCAAGTTGTAAATAGCCTAAGAAGTATTAATCAAGCCCTTGCACACTTTTTACTTGGATAGAAGGGAAGAAGAACCCTAGGCCCTCCTAAACCCTATCTCCTAAATCTTAGGTTAAAAAGGGGGGGGGGGAAGAGTGTGTGAACAATGTGCCAAACATAAGTGATCCTTAGCAAAACCCTAAGCAACTTGATAACCATCAATTAGGGGAGGTCAATGTTGCAAAAAGACCCCTGGAGAAACCCTAAATCAAATCTCCAAGTAGAGAGAGAGCTAGAGCTCTCTATTTCTCTCTAAGTGTAAAATTAACCCTAAATCGAAGATCAGTTGTGTTCACCTAGCTAATGGCACCAAAACCCCAGGGTCTAAATAGCAAAAAGGAGCCAAATTATCTAAGGAACCCCCTGGAAAAAGTGGAAACCGAGACTTGGACGTTTGACAGGTTTTGACATCGGTTTTGTCGCGGTGTGGGCAGTGAGACAAACCCAACTTGGCGCCTGTTTATCTCCTGACCTAGGGCAGTATCCTCCCTTGGAACTCACATGAACTAGGTAGGCTCTAGGTACAGGGAAGAGATCTCCCATAGGCGACATGGCGAGATTCGTACGCCTAGCCGCTCAGCAGAGCGAAGAACACGGGCAGAAGCAACGAGCCACGTGTTCGACGCGCTCTGAGCTCGCCAGAGCACGCCCGCGCGCACCCCGCGTGCCCCGCGTCGCGCCAAACGGCCGAGCCAGCGCCCTGGCCCGCGCCAGCGCCTATAAAACCCTCCCAGGCCTCGACCGTACCCTTCCGCACCCGCCCGACCCTCGCCGGAGCTTAGTTCACCGCCGTTGGCCAGTGCGCAGCTTGTCCGCGGCCATCGATCCCCCTGCCACCGTAGACCGGCTAGCCCAGTCATTCCCAGCCCCGTCCAGCCCTCGGAGAAGACTGTGCACACCTCCGTGTAGCTCCCCGAGCAAAGAATCGGGCTCTGCTTCACCGGAGACGCCGGAACAAGGTCACCGGACTTCACCCGACCGCCGACAACCGTGGACCGAGGTACACGGTGAGTCTCTCTTCGATTCCTTGCACGGTTAGACTCCTTAGACCTCCATGAAGCTCCCTATGCCCTTGGATTGAACTGTACCGCCGTGGATAGGCCGGAGCACACGCCGCCGACGAGCTCGCCCGCCTGCGCGCGTGGACCGGGCGATTCCGGCCATCCCCGACGACGAGCCGTACCTCGACGTGATCGCCAGAACCTCCTCAAGCCAACCCTGCCCTTCGCCGGACCTCCCTCGCCACCAGTAAGCCGCGCCACCCTTTTCTTTCTCGCGGGTACTGTTTCCATTGGGGGAAGGACTGCGGGTGAGAGGAAGAGAAGGTCAGGGGGTTAAGTGAAATGTCAGAGACTCAGGGGAATAGTGGCGCAAGGGTAGAACTGCGAAGGTTGATTTAGTTTGAACCCAGGGACCTCGGCGCAAACTGCTTTTCAGAAAAACCTTATTAAAACCTAATTTAAATTCAAACAGAAACTTTAAAAACCCATAACTTCTGTTTGGTTTATCCAAATTTGGTCAAACCAATTTTGCCAGACTCTAAATAATGTAACCTACTTAAGAAAAATATAAAACCCCATAGGTACTATAGAAAACTATAAGGTTCTGATTTAATTATAGTTTTGACCAAAAGCTCCATAATAGCAAGAAAAATGGTTGTACTATTTAACTAGGGTTAGAAAAATTTGGAGAAGTTTATATCTACCTACTGACCTGTTTAAAAATATTGAACCTCTCTGTCCACTCTATTAAGTTGGTTTTCACCCCTTATCCCATAATATGCTTAAAGATAAGAAAAATAGAAAATGTAATTTAAACCAAGAACCAGAGAGCACCCCTATTTTTGTTAGAATACTTATTTAATGTAGTTCACTGGAAAAATATATCATACCCTGGTTTAGTATAAAATAAGAAGGATACCTTTTAAATTAATAAAATAAGGATAACTTAGAAAAACTCTACAAAAATAACCCTAAGGCAAAGACACCCCAAACCTTGGGATAACTAATGTTTGGTTATTATGCACAGAGGAAAAATACAAAATCTGTTGTTTGATATTTTTCAAATGACAAGTTAGTTGTAAGCACCTTTTTGGCATTAAACTTTAGAAAATCACAATTAAATAATCACCAATTAACTTTCTATGGATTTTGGCACAGAGGTTTAGTATTACTGTTAGAACCCAACAAAAATGACCCTTAGGAAGAAACTCAACTCTAATGGTGAGGTGTAGTGTAAAGTGGCCCATTTTACACCACCCTTGTTATTTTTGTCTAAAGCATAGCCCTTATAGTTTAAGCCTCAAATTCCTAAAACCAGCTAGGATAGCCAATGGCAACCCACTGCAATTTTTACAGAATTTTTGGAAATTATTACCCCACTGTCATAGTTCAAACCTACACTAAAAACCATAAGTAGAAATTAAAGAAAGGAAAATAAATGCTGGTAATTAGTGTCACCCTAAAACCCTTATAACATTTCCCATTGAAATGTGTAAGAACAATGCAAATCCACTATATTATCCTCAACAAAGACCTAAACCTAGGGGTGATAAGCATAAACCACTAAAGGCCTCGTATGACCCGGGAACCCTAAGTTTTTCCTTAACTTAGTTCTTTATGCATAATGTTATTAATCCTGCATAATTATAACATGCATGTTCATTGCATTCGATAGATTGTAATCTTGCTGACGGAGAGTACGTCCTCGTGCCGGAGCAAGGAGCTGCTCAGGAGGTAGCCCCAGACCCAGCACTAGAGGCTGCACCAGTGGACCTGCCTGCCACTGCTTTGGAAGGCAAGCCCCGGTTTTATGCATAACCTGTTATTTATGCTATTTTACTTCACTTAATGATTGTAGGATTGATTGTGCACTTAGGTGTAGGAATTGTTTGAAACCCTAGTTGCATGATCTCAGGAAATCCTTTTGAGATGAATACTAGTATGATAGGTCGAGTAGTTGCTTTGCTTGACTAGGATCTCGGTAGAAGACGAGTGATTTTTCTAGCACTCGCGCGAGATCAGGAACTGGTTGTATTCACCTTCATACTATTATGATACTAGTGGTAGACAACAATCCATGGGGATTGGTTGTCTACGGGATAAAAATTTGAATAAGGATTAAAGTGTGGTACCGTGTGTCAAGCGTTTGAACGTACTAAACACATACCGAGAAATATGGTAAATTGGTAAGCCTAGTACCTGAGTGAACCTGCCCGCAGATTGCCCTCCTCACGCGACCTGAGACGTAGTCTCCCATTCCTGTTATGGTGGGTACAAGTGCGGTCACTGCACGACGGCAGTCGGGGTCAGTGAGGCATTGTACGCCAAGGCGGTGAGCCCCTTTCTGTTGCCAGGGAATCGATGAGGACGGTTGATATGTGTGGGGACGGAGTGCCCCTACATGTCGTGTGTTTAGGTTTACCTTGCAAGGATAAAAACTCGATTCGAATCGTCTGCTTCTCGCAGCTAATGAGACTGCTTGATCCATGCTGCTACATTGAGTAACAAGTGGAATGATGCGGTGATGATACAAGATATTGATTGCTAAAACGTTTGCTACTTTATATGAATAGATAGTTCATTTTTAGCCTTAAGAGAGTCACACTTAACTTTGACTAAGTTAAAATCTTGATTTAGAAACTCAGCTAGTGCTTTTGGCAACCAAACCCCACAGCCAAACAGCTGCATGTCTAGAGGTAGAGGAGTAGACTCCTCACACCGGGTAAGTCTAGCTGAGTATTAGTATACTCAGCCTTGCTTAGTGGCATAATTTTACAGGTTCTCTGGAGGACATGGTTGCTGGAGTGACTTGGCCGTCCACCTTGCCACCAGGTTGGACTGTTGAGTGGGACCCTGCCTCGGCTGAGGAGGAGCATGAGGAGTGATGGGACAGGCTTCCCCATCTCTCTATTTATCTACCGTTAGTTTATTTCCGCTGCACTTCGAAACAATGATGGTCACTTTTGCAAAAACTCCGATGACGATGATGATGATGCTGTAATAATTTAATACTCTGACCTGTATGGTTTTATGCTTTATTGTATTTGCTCTGTGACTCACCATCGAGTGAGAGTGTGGTACTTGATCCTGTCAGTGGCCGTGTCGGACTAGATCCGAGGGATTGACGGGTTATTCCCATTTAAGTGTGGTCTAGCCTCTAAGGCAGGGCTTAGGCACTTAAGTTGGAATAATTCGGGCAGTTCCGCCACAATAACAGAGTGTATAGAGATAAATGTCATAAAACATCAGAGTATTTATTACATAGCGGAAGACTTATTACAAAATAAAAGATAAATATAAAACGAACTAAGGATCGTCGGCGCCAATGTCAACTGAGAAACGCTACCTAGATCAAATCATACTCCTCGCCTTGTGGCTCCTCCTGAACCACCTGCTCTTCTCCTGTGGGGGTGTGAGACAGCAAGGGTGAGCTCACACATGATCATAGCTCAACAAGTTGTGGGGAACCAGTGGGCATAAACTCACAAAGGTGTGAGTTCATGTGATGTGTAAGGCTAATCAATGATAGGGGTTAAAGCTGAGCATTGCTTTTAAGTAGTTGGTCAAAATTTTATTAGCAGTTTACTAAGTGTAAGTAAATACCAAACCATAAATAAAGTAATAGAACAAATTAACAATAAACCCATGCAATGCAAATGACAAAATTGAATTTAAGTTCCATAATTTAATCATCAGAGAGTCCTGAGCTGCTCATGACCGTGAGCTCGGCTAGTATACCAGTTTTACACTCTGCAGAGGTTGTACCCTTTACCCACAAGTCATGTTACCCGTCTGCCATGGGATCGCGACTTCCCATACACCTCTACCGAGGAGGCGAGGTAGGGTAACACTACGAGGCCTTTACAAAGTTCCACTAGCTTCAGAAAACCTGCTACAGTTTATAGGAAGTTCCAATGCAGAGTTCTTGTCTGACCGCCATCGCAGCAAAATCAACCAAGGACCTCTCTACACTGACCACTCCCCTACTGCCCTTGCCCCTTTCGGGTAAGGTAGACCTTCACTAGCTTTCCTAGTTAATCAGCCAAGGGCGTCCCATTAAACCCTTGTGGTGGCACGTGTTACTCAAGTTAAGCTCTATGTTCCAATTAACATTAATGATCTCAACATGAACATAAATAGAATAACAAAAAGATTTGGAACATAGAGGTAATAAATGATTATCCCAAAACCATATAAAGCAATAGCAAACTACCCAAGTGATTCAGGGGTAAACAAGGTAATGAGATAAACAATCTAGGGTGACCTATTGGGTCCCATCAAAATTAACCTATGCATGGATAAGTGATATTAAAGAACATTATTAGGTAAAAAGTGGTCAAGGGCACAACTTGCCTTCAATGAGCTCCTGCTCAGCTACTTCAACCTGCTGCTCACCAGGATCCTCAGCAACGGGCTCTTCTACTCGCCACAATACAAATAAGCACAGTGCATATAGAGAAATTAACATTACACCAAATATATAAATAAAATACACAGTAATAATCTACACATTAAAATAAAATTCTAGGAACAGGAATCATAATTTTTGGAGTTATAGAATTTAAGTTATGGATTTTCAAAGGTTTTATGTGTTTAAAATAGGATTAAGTGTGGGATTAATTTTCTTACTGTTGTCATGATAAAACAGAGACACTAAGTGGTAGAGAATAAAACTACAAAATTTTAGGAACTAGAATGAAGTGATTTGGAGTTAGTATGAATTTTCTATGAATTATTGAAGTTCTAGCAATTATTTTTCTATTAAATATTCAATTTCTAATTCATTTATATAGTTTAAATAAGCTCTGGACTGGGCGCACTATTTCCAGAGAACTCAGGGGGCTCGGGGTAAGAATTCAGAGACACAGAAAACAGGATCCCTGGACGGCAGGTTGATTTCTATAAACTACACGGACTCTTTAACAAAACTGACCCGCGAAGGGGTATCTTCTAATCTCGGTCGCACGATCACCATTGGACGCTACAGATTAGATCCTAGCGGCCCCGAACCGGTATGCTCTAATAGCCGCACGAATCAAGATCTAGGGTCCCGATTTAAAACAGGGGAACACGCCCCAGACGCGCACGATCCCGATCGGACGGCCACCGCTACACCTTCCCGAATCGGTACGCATAAACTAATCAACACCGTCGGTGAAAGATCCAATGGTTGAAAACCTCACACTCTCATATCTAATCGTAGCCATACATCTCCGCATCAACGGTCCAGGATCTTCCCCTACCTCACGGTCGAGCGAATGGCGGCGCCTGCGACGGACGCGGCGGCACATCGCCGGAGTAACCTGATTCCTCCCCTACAGTGCACCTCCCCTGCTTCTGATACTTGCAGAACAAAATTGACACGACGGCGAACTTGGGATGGAGGTTCATACCAATAGTTGAAGGCCGAACGCCCCTGACCACGGCATGGCACAGATTGATGGTGGTGCGCCCACACCGGCGAGGAATTGGCGCCGATGCAGCGAAGCTCTCCCCAAATTGAGCACAACACCCCACTCCCCACTCTCAGGCGATGCTCCGGTACACAATCGGGGAACGAAACTCAGGCGGGGGAGCGAAGTCGACGGTGGCGGCGGCAGCTGGCTATGGCGGGCGAAACTCGCGCGAGGAGGCAGAAGGAGCCGGGGAAAAAGGGGGACGAGTGGAATGAGTCGGCGACCGAAGCTTTTAAGCACCACAGCGTGGTCCGCGTGGTCCGGTTCTGGCGGGGGAGGTTCGCCGGAGATATCGGAGTTCGTCCGATGGCTAGGCGAGGGACGCGGTCAAGTTTGTTGGGTCCGGGATGACAAGAGGGCCCCGCGACGCAGCCTCTGTCAGCGCGTGGGCAGCCGCAAGCTGCGGCTGGCGCAGCGGACCCACAGATCAGTGGGGGTGAGCGCGAGAGGACGATTCAACGTGGACGCCAACCAGCGAATGACGCGTGGGGCCCATTTGTCAGTGAAAGGAGGAGTGGGCGCGGGATTGAGATGGGCTGTGCGCGCTGAGGAAAGTAGAAGTGGGCCGAAATGGGTATTCACGGCCCAATTAGGTTTCTTCTTTTTTTTTCTTTTTATTTTCTGTTTCATTTCATTTTTAAATCTCAATTTTGAATTCAAACTTGTTTGTGAGCTTCATAACTGAGTTAAATACCTAAATTAAAATATTAGTAGGGACAAAATGTATTCTTTCATATATTTATTTTCCTCTATTTTGTATAATCTCTTCCTTCTCTCTTTTCTTAATTCTAGGATTATTTAGGATTTAAATCCCCATCTGAATATTTAATGTATTTCTTTTCACATTATTACAATATTGCCACAAAAATGCACACACAAATTAAATATTCAGCATGATGCATTGATTTAGTAGCATATCTTTTTATTAATTGTTTTTGGACATGGTGTTCACATGTGATGATGCATAAAGATCAAACTCACATAAAGAGAAATTGTTTCTCTATTGGTGTTATTCCTAGCAAATTACAAAGTGGGTGCTACAAATCCTACCCCCCTTAAAAATAATCTCGTCCTCGAGATTTAAGAAGAACTAGAGAAAAGGTGGGGAAAATCTATGCGAAGCTCTTCTTCTCTTTCCCAAGTTGCTTCATCTTCACCGTGGTGACTCCATTGGACTTTGCACATCTTTATCACCTTATTTCTTGTAACTCGAGTCAAAGTATCCAAAATCTTGATCGGGTACTCCGTGTAAGTCAAATCACCTTGAACACTGAGCTCTTCCATGGGTAACTGTTCCTCAGGGACACGGAGACACTTCTTTAGTTGAGATACGTGGAACACGTTATGCACATCCGATAGACTATCCGGTAACTCGAGTTGGTATGCCATCTCCCCAACTCTCCTAAAGATCAAGAATGGTCCAATATAGCGAGGGGACAATTTGCCCTTAACTTTAAATCTCCTCATTCCACGAAGTGGTGACACCTTGAGGTACACATAATCTCCTTCTTCAAATTCCAGTGGCCTCCTTCTATTATCAGTGTAACTCTTTTGCCTGGTTTGAGCCACCCTCAAATTCTCTCGAATTATACGGACTTGTTCTTCTGCTTCTTGAATCAGTTCAGGCCCAAAGAACTGTCTTTCTCCAGTCTGATCCCAATACAAAGGAGTCCTGCACTTCCTCCCATATAGAGCTTCAAAAGGTGACATCTTCAGACTGGCCTGATAACTATTATTATATGAGAACTCAGCATACGGTAGACTTTTATCCCAACTTCCTCCATGCTGAAGGGCACAAGCTCTCAACATATCTTCCAATACTTGATTAGTCCTTTTAGTGTGTCCATCAGTCTGAGGGTGATAAGCTGTACTGAAATTCAACTTCGTACTCATATTCTCATGAAAGCTTCTCCAAAATCTTGAGGTAAACTGTGAACCTCGATCAGACACGATCTTCTTTGGTACTCCATGTAAACACACAATCCGAGCCATATACAACTCTGCTAGCTGAGAACCTTTATAAGTAGTCTTCACAGGAATAAAGTGAGCCACTTTAGTCAATCTATCCACAATCACCCATATAGCATCATATCCTTTCTGGGTGCGAGGCAATCCAGTGATGAAATCCATACCAATCTCTTCCCATTTCCACTCGGGTATCTTCAGTGGATGCAGTAGTCCAGCTGGCCTCTGGTGTTCAGCCTTAACTCTTTGACATACATCGCACATAGCCACATATGTAGCTACATCTCTCTTCAATCCATACCACCAATACTTCCGCTTCAAATCCTGATACATCTTAGTACTACCAGGATGAATAGAATAATCTGAATCATGGGCCTCCTTTAAAATAGTCTCTCGAAGGCTTTTAATATTAGGAACACACATCCTGTCCTTGAACCATACAGTGCCCTGCTCATCTTCGGTAAATTCCGGAACTCGACCTTCAGTAATCAGATCCTTAATCTCTTTTATTTTAGCATCACCCATTTGACCTTTGCGGATTTCTTGCTCCAAGGTAGGTTCCACATCAATAGTGACTCCTTCAGTATGAGCAACTATCCCAGGTTAAGTCTCCTAAAATCCTCAACAATCTCATCGGGTAGCTGGGCAACAATAGCTGAATGAACATGCTCCTTGCGACTCAAGGCATCTGCAACCAAATTTGCCTTGCCCGGGTGATAGTGAATCTCCAAATCATAATCCTTAATAAGCTCCAACCAACGGCGTTGCCTAAGGTTGAGATCCTTCTGGGTGAATATATACTTCAAACTCTTATGATCCGTATATACTTGACACTTGGTTCCCATAATGTAATGTCTCCAAATCTTAAGTGCATGCACAACGGCTGCCAATTCCAAGTCATGAGTGGGGTAGTTCAATTCATGTCTCCGTAACTGACGAGAAGCATAGGCGATCACATGTCCTTCTTGCATGAGCACACATCCTAAGCCTTGGCCACATGCATCACAATAGATATCAAATCCTTTCCGTAGGTCTGGCATAACCAATACTGGTGGCGACATCAACCTCTTCTTCAATAGATCAAAGCTGTCTTGACACTTCTCGTCCCACTTAAATTCTTTTCCTTTCTCCAAAAGCGAAGTCATAGGTTTGGCATTCTTAGAAAATCCTTCAATAAATCTCCGATAGTAGCCTGCTAATCCCAAGAAACTCCGAATCTCAGTAACTGTAGTGGGTGCTCTCCACTCCATTATCTCCTTAACCTTAGCAGGATCCACTGATATTCCTCCATTAGAAATAATATGACCAAGAAATGGCACCTCGCCAATCCAAAACTCGCATTTGCTGAACTTGGCATATAGCTGGTTATCCCGTAGCTTCTGTAGCACCAATCTCAGATGTTCCTCATGATCGCTATCACTCTGAGAATAAATAAGAATATCGTCGATGAATACCACGACGAATCTATCCAAATACTCCATAAACACCTTATTCATCAAGTTCATAAAATAAGCTGGGGCATTGGTCAATCCAAACGACATAACAGTAAACTCATATAATCCATACCGAGTCAAGAAAGCCGTCTTGGGTATATCCGATGGTCTAATCCTCATCTGATGGTAACCGGATCAGAGATCAATCTTCGAAAACACTCTAGCACCTCTCATTTGATCAAACAAATCCTCAATACGGGGTAACGGATACTTGTTCTTCACAGTAACATCGTTAAGAGATCTATAATCCACACACATTCTTTGTGATCCATCCTTCTTCTGTACAAACAGAACCGGTGCTCCCCACGGTGTGGAACTCGGACGAATGTAACCAGCCTCTTGTAACTCAGTTAACTGCTTCTTAAGTTCCTTCAACTCCTCTATGGACATCCTATATGGCCGTTTAGAAATAGGGGTGGTTCCAGGTAAGAGATCGATAACAAACTCAACTTCTCTATCAGGTGGCATCCTTGGTAACTCCTCTGGAAAGACATCCGGAAAATCTCTAACCACACGGATGTTGTCACCAACAAACTCTTCAGGTATGAAGAACATTGCACACATGGGTGAGGAGGTTACTGCAATATTAACCTAAAATCTTTCTCCTTTAGTGGTAGTGAGTTCTACGGTACCTCTACCACATGCTATAACGACCTTTGCCTTCCTTAGCCATGACATACCAAGGATCAGATCTATAATGCTTGACTCTAATATTATAGCAGTAGCTCCAAATTCTCTACCCATAATGGTCAATGTCAATCTACGTGTCATTTGATTCGCCTCAACAGGCCCTTTAGGGGTGATTACTATCATGGGTTTTCTCATATTTAGCAGTGGTATTTCATTTGTGTTGGCATATCTAGCAGACATGAATGAATGTGTAGCACCAGAATCAAATAATATAGTTGCAGGAATTGCATTAACATAAAACATACCAAGTACGAGGTCCCCACCATCCGGAGTAGCATCAACGCTGACTTGATTAACCTTGGCAATAGAATATCCCTTGCCAGATCCTGGAGTTTGCTGCCTGTTCTGAACTGGAGTAGTAGCCATCCTCTGTGGGCAGACATTTGCATAATGATCAGTCTTCCCACACTTGAAACAAGTAGTGCCTGGACTCTGTCCGAAAAACTTCGTCGGGGTGCCAGTGGGGGTAGCCTGTCGAGGAGGTCGAGTCTTCAGTGGTGATTGCTGAACTGAGCGAGGTCCTCCTGGTCGAGTCGGTGTACCCTGTGGTGAATTGTAGCGAGGACGAACACTGCTACTTCCTTGTCCTTGAGATATTGCCTTTCTCTTCAAATCACCCAGCTGAACACGCTTGTGTTCAATAGCAAGAGCCTTATCCAGCAGTCTCTGAAATGATGGAAAAGTGTGTGCAACCAGTGCATACTGTAGGGGTCCATTAAGTTCTTCAATAAAGTGCTCCTGCTTTCTTTCATCCTCAGCCACTTCCTCCGGAGCATATCTCGACAGCTAAATGAATTTGTCTCTGTACTCGCTGACCGACATGTTGCCTTGCTTCAATGACAAAAACTCCTTCTTCTTGATCTTTATCATACCAGCTAGAATATGGTAGTTACTGAACTGCGTACTGAACTCTGCCCAAGCAATAGTATCAGCAGCGTCATGAGCAGCAGTATAAGAATCCCACTAGTCAGCAGCAGGACCTGTCAGACGACCTGAGGCATAAAGAACTTTCTCCCGGTCTGAGCATTGGGCAATGTTGAGCATCTTCTCAATCGCTTTCAGCCAATCATCTGCATCTAGTGGATCTGGTGAGCTGGCGAAGGTCGGTGGCTTATGACTCATAAACTCTCGGTGCTTATCACGAGGTGGAACTGGTGGTGGTGGTGGAGGCAGTGGCACTTGTTGCTGTTGCTGCTGTTGTTGAAGTTGTTGTTGCAGCTGCTGTTGTTGCGCCCTCCTTTCCTGGCGTATCTCCTCTCGCTCCTGGCGCAACTCCTGTCGTATATCTTCTCTTTCCTGACGCATCTCCTGGCGTTCTTGCTGCATCTGGGCACGCATATCAGGCATAGTGTCCGCCATTTGCTGCATCACTGCCATCTGAGCAGCAACCAGTGGGTCAACTCCGCCTGGTGGAGGATTCATCTCTGCAGGCTGTGGCTGGGGTTGTCTGTATATTCTTTGAGTGTGTCGATTAGGAGGCAAATCAATTCCACCACCCCGCCTGGTATTGACCATCTGAGTTAGATACATATGGTAAGAAAATAGTAGACAAGGCAGTTATTTACAAATCATGTTACTTTGGGGAATTTTATTAGCTAAGCAGATTAATGTATTACCTATCATAGCTAATTCAATACCTTATGGTGGTACATGCTAAGATGTCCATATATAATGTATCAATCAATCGAAGAACCAAATCAGACATTTAACATCAGAACAATCAAACAACATTTTTAAAGAAAGTAGTTTTGAATTTTGTCTTAGGTTCCTTATACCTTAAAAAGATCATAGTGGTAGGATTCCAAGGTGTGAAATCCTTCTTGTCTTGGAGTAGAAAAGGTAAGAATGATCAGAATAGAATAGCAAAAGGTGAGACAAGATCAAGATGAGATAAGTATAGAATGAGTCAGAGTAAGGTAAGTAGGAGAGGGTTTGTCCATTTCTATCTAGGTTTCGTCCTACAGTCAACATTTCCTCTGATACCACTTCTGTCACACCCGGCTTTAAGGGACAAAGCCGGGTGCATCTCATACATGCGCCAAGAAGACAACATATATAATAACAGAGTGTATAGAGATAAATGTCATAAAACATCAGAGTATTTATTACATAGCGGAAGACTTATTACAAAATAAAAGATAAATATAAAACGAACTAAGGATCGTCGGCGCCAATGTCAACTGAGAAACGCCACCTAGATCAGATCATACTCCTCGCCTTGTGGCTCCTCCTCAACCACCTGCTCTTCTCCTGTGGGGGGTGTGAGACAGCAAGGGTGAGCTCACACATGATCATAGCTCAACAAGTTGTGGGGAACCAGTGGGCATAAACTCACAAAGGTGTGAGTTCATGTGATGTGTAAGGCTAATCAATGATAGGGGTTAAAGCTGAGGATTGCTTTTAAGTAGTTGGTCAAAATTTTATTAGCAGTTACTAAGTGTAAGTAAATACCAAACCATAAATAAAGTAATAGAACAAATTAACAATAAACCCATGCAATGCAAATGACAAAATTGAATTTAAGTTCCATAATTTAATCATCAGAGAGTCCTGAGCTGCTCATGACCGTGAGCTCGGCTAGTATACCAGTTTTACACTCTGCAGAGGTTGTACCCTTTACCCACAAGTCATGTTACCCATCTGCCAAGGGATCGCGACTTCCCATACACCTCTACCGAGGAGGCGAGGCAGGGTAACACTACGAGACCTTTACAAAGTTCCACTAGCTTTAGAAAACCCGCTACAGTTTATAGGAAGTTCCAATGCAGGGTTCTTGTCTGACCTGCCATCGCAGCAAAATCAACCAAGGACCTCCCTACACTGACCACTCCCCTACTGCCCTTGCCCCTTTCGGGTAAGGTAGACCTCCACTAGCTTTCCTAGTTAATCAGCCAAGGGCGTCCCATTAAACCCTTGTGGTGGCACGTGTTACTCAAGTTAAGCTCTATGTTCCAATTAACATTAATGATCTCAACATGAACATAAATAGAATAACAAAAAGAATTGGAACATAGAGGTAATAAATGATTATCCCAAAACCATATAAAGCAATAGCAAACTACCCAAGTGATTCAGGGGTAAACAAGGTAATGAGATAAACAATCTAGGGTGACCTATTGGGTCCCATCAAAATTAACCTATGCATGGATAAGTGATATTAAAGAACATTATTAGGTAAAAAGTGGTCAAGGGCACAACTTGCCTTCAATGAGCTCCTGCTCAGCTACTTCAACCTGCTGCTCACCAGGATCCTCAGCAACGGGCTCTTCTACTCGTCCACAATACTAAACAAGCACAATGCATATAGAGAAATTAACATTACACCAAACATATAAATAAAATACACAGTAATAATCTACACATTAAAATAAAATTCTAGGAACAGGAATCATAATTTTTGGAGTTATAGAATTTAAGTTATGGATTTTCAAAGGTTTTATGTGTTTAAAATAGGATTAAGTGTGGGATTAATTTTCTTGCTGTTGTCATGATAAAACAGAGACACTAAGTGGTAGAGAATAAAACTACAAAATTTTAGGAACTGGAATGAAGTGATTTGGAGTTAGTATGAATTTTCTATGAATTATTGAAGTTCTAGCAATTATTTTTCTATTAAATATTCAATTTCTAATTCATTTATACAGTTTAAATAAGCTCTGGACTGGGCGCACTATTTCCAGAGAACTCAGGGGGCTCGGGGTAAGAATTCAGAGACACAGAAAACAGGATCCCTGGACGGCGGGTTGATTTCTATAAACTACAGGGACTCTTTAACAAAACTGACCCGCGAAGGGGTATCTTCTAATCTCGGCCGCACGATCACCATTGGACTGCTACAGATTAGATCCTAGCGGCCCCGAACCGGTATGCTCTAATAGCCGCACGAATCAAGATCTAGGGTCCCGATTTAAAACAGGGGAACACGCCCCAGACGCGCACGATCCCGATCGGACGGCCACCGCTACACCTTCCCGAATCGGTACGCATAAACTAATCAACACCGTCAGGTGAAAGATCCAACGGTTGAAAACCTCACACTCTCATATCTAATCGTAGCCGTACATCTCCGCATCAACGGTCCAGGATCTTCCCCTACCTCACGGTCGAGCGAACGGCGGCGCCTGCGACGGACGCGGCGGCACATCGCCGGAGTAACCCGATTCCTCCCCTACGGTGCACCTCCCCTGCTTCTGATACTTGCAGAACAAAATTGACACGACGGCGAACTTGGGATGGAGGTTCATACCAACAGTTGAAGGCCGAACGCCCCTGACCACGGCGCGGCGCGGATTGACAGTGGTGCGCCCACACCGGCGAGGAATTGGCGCCGATGCAGCGAAGCTCTCCCCAAATTGAGCACAGCACCCCACTCCCCACTCTCAGGCGATGCTCCGGTACACAATTGGGGAACGAAACTCAGGCGGGGGAGTGAAGTCGACGGTGGCGGCGGCAGCTGGCTATGGCGGGCGAAACTCGCGCGAGGAGGCGGAAGGAGCCGGGGAAAAAGGGGGACGAGTGGAATGAGTCGGCGACCGAAGCTTTTAAGCACCACATCGTGGTCCGCGTGGTCCGGTTCTGGCGGGGGAGGTTCGCCGGAGATATCGGAGTTCGCCCGATGGCTAGGCGAGGGACGCGGTCGAGTTTGTTGGGTCCGGGATGACAAGAGGGCCCCGCGACGCAGCCTCTGTCAGCGCGTGGGCAGCGGCAAGCTGCGGCTGGCGCAGCGGACCCACGGATCAGTGGGGTGAGCGAGAGAGGACGATTCAACGTGGACGCCAACCAGCGAAAGACGCGTGGGGCCCATTTGTCAGTGAAAGGAGGAGTGGGCGCGGGATTGAGATGGGCTGCGCGCGCTGAGGAAAGTAGAAGTGGGCCGAAATGGGTATTCACGGCCCAATTAGGTTTCTTCTTTTTTTTCTTTTTATTTTTTGTTTCATTTCATTTTTAAATCTCCATTTTGAATTCAAACTTGTTTGTGAGCTTCATAACTGAGTTAAATACCTAAATTAAAATATTAGTAGGGACAAAATGTATTCTTTCATATATTTATTTTCCTCTATTTTGTATAATCTCTTCCTTCTCTCTTTTCTTAATTCTAGGATTATTTAGGATTTAAATCCCCATCTAAATATTTAATGTATTTCTTTTCACATTATTACAATATTGTCACAAAAATACACACACAAATTAAATATTCAGCATGATGCATTGATTTAGTAGCATATCTTTTTATTAATTGTTTTTGGACATGGTGTTCACATGTGATGATGCATAAAGATCAAACTCACATAAAGAGAAATTGTTTCTCTATTGGTGTTATTCCTAGCAAATTACAAAGCGGGTGCTACATCTACTCGGTCCTTCCACATTGGGTCGTCCTCCTTCTTAGCGGGAAACAAGCCAATGGGGTGAGTGGACAGCTCCAAGGGGTGGAATCCACAGAAAGTGGTCAATCCGTGAAGAGAAATCGCCTCGATCGTATCCTCAGCCCGGTATCCAAAGGACTCAGAGTCCAGCGAACGCCAGCCGGGCTGCAGGGGATGAGGCTCCAGGGTCATCCTCACCCTACAACGGGGCACTCGGTGCTTCTCGAACTACTGCACCGCGTACTGGGGAGGCGTCGTGTAACCAGCTCCCTGAAATACCTCCCACAAAATACGGGGAAAACCCTCTCGTGCAAGCCCGTCAGTGTGGGACAGTGCATTCCCTTCGTCCGAGGATCCGTGAGAAGCCATTTGTGTACGGTTAATCGTAAGTAAAAGAAAAAGAGTTTTAAAAAGAAAAAGGAATCACAACTCAGCCTCTCTATAACCATGGCAGCAGTACTGGGGGGTACTTATTTGGCCATCATTTGTATCAAAGTTTTTTACCCAATTATCCATTTGTTTAATTAATGATGCATGCATGCTCGTCCTTAACGACCTCACATCAATCTTAAAGGGAATAGGGAAGAACTCCCATCCCTTATAGTAGCCTGTAGGGCTGACTCAATTAGCCACCTAGCTACCCCTCTATCATCCTAAGGCTTCACATCCTAGGTCTATCCTGATCGTCCTACGGTCTATCCAACATTTGTTTCTATCAAGTTTTACTTTGGAAAAGGATGGTATTTATAGTTTATTGATTCCTCTGTGGTGGTACAAGCTCCGATACCAGCTGTGGCGGAACCAACTGAATTATTCCAACTTAAGTGCCTAAGTCCCGCCTTAGAGGCTAGACCACACTTAAATAGGAGTAACACGTCAGTCCCTCGGATCTAGTCCGACGAGGCCACTAACAGGATCAAGTACCACGTACTCACTCGATGGTGAGGCATAGAGCAAATACAATAAAGCATAAAACCATACATTAGGGAGTATTAAATTTATTACATCATCATCGGAGTTTTAACAAAAGTAGTCATCATTGTTCGGAATGCAGCGGAATAAAACTAGCGATAAATAAACAGAGCGATGGGGAAGCCTGTCCCATCACTCCTCATGCTCCTCCTCAGCCGAGGCAGGGTCCCACTCGACTGTCCAACCCAGTGGCAAGGTGGACGGCCAAGTCACTCCAGCAACCATGTCCTCCAGAGAACCTATAAAAATTATGCCACAAGCAAGGCTGAGTATACTAATACTCAGCTAGACTTACCCGGTGTGAGGAGTCTACTCCTCTACCTCTAGACATGCAGCTGTTTGGCTGTGGGTTTGGTTGCCAAAAGCACTAGCTGAGTTTATAAATCAAGTTTTAGCTTTGTCAAGTTTTAGTGTGACTCTCTTAAGACTAGAGGTGTACTATCTACTCATTCATGGTAGCAAGCAGATTTAGCAATCATCATCTTTATCACATCATCACATTTCCACTTGTTACTCAATGCAGTACAATGGATCAAGCAGTCTCATTAGCTGCGAGAAGCAGACGATTCGAATCAAGTTTTTATCCTTGCAAGGTAAACCTAAACATACGACGTGGCGAGGCACTCCGTCCCCACACACATCAACCGTCCCCATCGATTCCCCGTCAGTAGAGAGGGGCTCACTGCCTTGGCGTACAATGCCTCACTGACCCCGACTACCATCGTGCAGTGACCGCACTTGTACCCACCATAACCAGAATGGGAGACCACGTCTCAGGTCGCGTGAGGAGGGCAATCTACTGCCAGGTTCAATCAGGTACTAGGCTTACCGATTTACCATATTTCTCGGCATATGTTTAGTACGTTCAAACGCTTGACACAGGTATCCGCATGTTAAATCCTTATTCCAATTTCATCTCGTAGACATCGCAACCCCCATGGGTTCGAGTCCATAGACCATCATCATTCTGTTATCAAAGTGGATACAACCAATTCCTGACCTCGCGCGAGTGCTAGAAAAATCACTCGACTTCTACCGAGATCCCTAATTAGTAAAGCAGCTACTCGACCTAGCATACTAGTATCCATCTCAAAGGTATCCTAAGTCATGCAACTAAGGTTCCAAACAACTCCTACACTTAAGTGCACAATACAAGCCTACAAATATTAAGTGCAGTAAAATAGCATATAGAATAGGTTATGCATAAAACTGGGGCTTGCCTTCCAAAGCTGGGGCAGGCAGATCCTCTGGGGCAGGCTCTGGTGCTGGATCCGGGGCTACCTCCTGAGCAGCTCCTTGCTCCGGCACGAGGACGTACTCTCCGTCGGCGAGGTTGCAATCTATCGAATGCAATGAATAAGAGTATGTATGCCATGATTATGCAGGATTTAATCATCATTATGCTAAGTGAAGAAAAACTAAGTTAGTTAGTAATTTTAGGGTTTCCCGGTTATACGTGGCTCTAGTGGTTTATGCTTATCTATTTTAGGTTTGGGTTTTGCCCAGGGATAAGCATAGTGAATTGAACTTGGATTTCCCTTAGATGTTTTAGTAGACAAATGAGAGATTTTGCTGGTTGGGTTAAAATGACATTACTCTCCATTATTAATTTCCCTTTTTCATTTTCTATTTATGAATTCTAGGGTGGGTTTGAACTACAACAATGGTTTAACATTTTCCAAAAATTCTCTAAAAATTACATTGGGTTACTATTGGTCATTGTAGTTTGTCCTATAAAATTGAGGTAAAAACTAATTCAGATATTACTTGTGCAAAATTAACAAGAATAAGTTTAAAAGGGCATTTTACAATATAGCTGTGATTTAATTGAGATTTCTGTACCAAGTTGTATTTTTGTCCAAACACATAGGTGATATTAGGCCTTTGTGTTAAAAATCACAGAAAAAGGCATACTGGATATTTAGTTGTGAATTTCTAAAGTTTTATGCAAACAAGGTGCTTATAACTAACTTGTTATCTGAAAATATATCAAACAACAGATTTCATATTTTTCCTATGTTCATAATAACAAAACATTAGTTGTCCCAAGGTTTGGGGTGTTTTCTCCTTGGTGTTATTTTTTTAGGGTTTTTCTAAGTTTTCCTTGTTTTCTTAAAATAAAAGGTATCCCATTTATTCTGTACTAAACAAGGGTATAATAAATTTTTCTAGTGAACTATACTGAATAAGTGAACTAACAAAAATGGAGGTGTTCCCTGGTTCTTTATTTAAACCACTTTTAATATTTTCTCTAACCTTAGGCTAAAAATGATTTAAATGGTAAACTCTACCTTAACTTGGTGTACAGAGGGGTTTATTATTTTTGTACATGTTAGGAAGTGATTAAGCACTTTTTTGATTTTTCTTAACCTTAGTCTAACAGTGTAACTATTTTTCCTTTTATTATTTAGCTTTTGGCCAAATCAATATTTAAATCTAAACTTTAAATTCTTTTGCAATAATAAGGGGGTTTTGTATTTTTCCTAAGTAGTTCACATTATTTGGAATCAGGCAAAATTGGTTTGACTAAATTTGGTTGTATAAAACTGAAGTTATGAATTTTGCAAGCTCTGTTTGCATTTAAATTAGAAGTATTAAAAAGGTTTCCTGGAAAACCAGTTTACACCGAGGACCCTGGGTTCATTCTAAATCAAACCACTTATTTCTACCCTTGCGCCACTATTCCCCTGAGTCAGTGACAGTTCAAAACCCCCCCGACCTTTTCTTCCTCTTCCCCGAGGTCCTTCCCTTAATGTAAACAGTACCCGCAGGAAAGAAAAGGGCGGCGCGGCTTACCGGCGGTGAGAGAGGTCCGGTGAGGGGCGGGGTTGGCTTTGGGAGGTTCTGGCAGTCACAGCGAGGTGCGGCTCGACGGCGGTGGTGGCCGGAATCGGCTGGGCCACGTGCGCAGGCGGGTGATCTCGTCGGCGGCGGGTGTTCTGGCTGAGCCACGACGATCTAGTTCAATCAAATGGCACGATGTGCTCCACGGGATGACGTAGAGGCTATGTGCACAAGGAATCAAAGAATGGGGCAGAGATTTACCCAGTCTACGTTCACCGATGGTCGGGTGAAGTCCGGCGACCGTGGACTGGCTTCTCCGGCGAAGCAAAGTCCGATTCCTTGCTCGGAGAGCTTCACAGTGGCGTGCACAGTCTCTTCCAAGGGTCGGGCGTGGCTGGGAAGGGCTCTGTTGGCCGGTCTACGGTGGCGGTGGATCGGGTGGCCGCGGGCACGCCGTTGCAGGGCAATGGCGGTGGTTTTCTAGCTCCGGTGAGGTCGAGCGTGCGCGGATGAGTACGGTCGACGCCTGAGGGGGCTTTATAGGCGTGGGCGCGAGCAGGGGACACGGGCATGGCTCAGCATGGCGTGGGGCGCGTGGGGTTGGGCGCGGGCGTGCTCTAGCGCGCGCAGAGCGCGTCGAACACGTGGAGGTGTTCTTCTGCCCATGTTCAAAAGCTTGCTGAGATCGAATACTTGCGAATCTTGGCAAAAATCCGGCGCAGACCTCTTCCTGGCACCTATGGCTATCTCTTGTATGTGAGTTCCAAGGGAAGATAAGCCCTAGGTCAGAAGATATGCGGACGCCAAAACTGGCTTGTCTCCCTGCCCATTGTGCGACAAAAGTGATGCCAAGACATGTCAAATGTCATGGGCTCGGTCTCAACTTTTTCCAGGGGGTGCCTTAGGTGGTATGCCACATTTTTGGTATACAACTTAGGTGGTTTTGGTGCCATCTACAAGGTGAACACGGTGGATCTTTAGATTAGGTGTAGAATTTGACTTAGAGAGAATTAGAGAGCTCTAGCTCTCTCTACTTAAGGAATGGATTTGGGGTTTCTTAAGGGGTCTTTTTGCAATGTTTCCTCTCTATATTTGTTGATTAATATGTTACTTAACTTTGGCCAAGGGTTAGTTCATGATTTGCACATTTGCTTAATCCCCCCTTCAACCAAGGTTTTAGGAGATAGGGGTTCAAGAGCTTAAGGATGGTCTAGGGTTTATTCTTCTCTTGCCCAAGGTGATGGTTGCATAAATGCTTGGGTAGTGCTTTTGGGTCATTAACATTCTTGGTGAATACATGGTTCTTAAGGTTTTAGGGCTCCCTCTCCTCCACTTAACCACATAAGATAACATGTCATGGGTGCAAGTAGGGAGTCAGGGCCTTGGTAACACATGGGTGTTACAGAGTGCTCCACTGCTCGGATGAAGGACTGCTTCGATGGGGTAAGCCCTAGGGAGTCATCGAAGTCGGTCGTCGGCGAGGGAGGAGGAGGAGGCTAGGAGTTCCCACTACATGACCCAGAGTACTCCTTGGAGTACTCTGAGTCATCGAAGGACTCCGACGGCGGGGTCGGAGGGCGCTTCTGCTTGGCTCCGTTGCCCTTGCCCTTGCAATCCTTACATCCTTTGGAACCTCTACCTCCGGCCATAGGAGCTCTCTAGGAAAAGAAGAGCTTGCAAGAAGTGGAAGCGAAAGTGAGTGAAGAAGCAAGCAGCGACCGGTCTGACTACTTAAAGAAATAGAAGGGTGCCTCTTCGCCTCCTACCCGTACAATGAACAGTCGCAAGTGAAAGGGAAATAGGGTCAAACCTTTTCCATATGAATTTTGGTGGTTGAATTGCCCAACACAAATTATTGGACTAACTAGTTTGCTCTAGATGATGAGTTCTACAGGTGCCAAAGGTTCACAATAAACCAATACAAGTCAAAAGAAAGGGTTCAAAACTAAGGAGCAAATTATACCGAAGGCAGCCCTGGTCTGGCGCACCGGACCGTCCGGTGTGCCACCGGACAGTGTCCGGTGCACCAGGGAGGATTATATAAAACTTGCCAGTCTCGGGAATTTTGGAGGCCGCTCCGCTATAATTCACCGGACTGTCCGGTATAACACCGGACTGTCCGGTGTGCCAGCGGAGCAACGGCTAATTCACGCCAACGGTCGTCTGCGAAGGCATTAAATGCGCTACAGTGTGCGCCTGCAAACCGGACAGTCTACAGGACCTGTCCGGTGCACCACCGGACTGTCCGGTGGCCCCACAAGTCAGAGCTCCAACGGTCGAACCCTAACGGCCGGGTGACGTGGCTGGCGCACCGGACAGTGTCCGATGGCGCACCGGACTGTCCGGTGCGCCCGTCGACATCAGCCTTCACCAACGGCTACTTTGGTGGTTGGGGCTATAAATACCCCCAACCACCCACCATTCATGGCATCCAAGTTTTCAGCATTCTCACCTCTTACAAGAGCTATATCATTCAATACAAGACACAACCAAAGAGATCAAATCCTCTCCCAAGTCCGGAATCACTCCAAACAAATTAGTGACAAGAGAGAGAGAGACATTTGTGTTCTTTTGAGCTCTTGCGCTTGGATTGCTTTTCTTCTTCCTCATTCTTGTTTCCACAACACTTGTAATCAAAACAAGAGACACCAATTGTGTAGTGGTCCTTGTAGTGGACTTAGTGTCCCATTTGATTGAGAAGAGAAAGGCTCACTCGGTCTAAGTGACCGTTTGAGAGAGGGAAACGGTTGAAAGAGACCCGGTCTTTGTGACCACCTCAACGGGGAGTAGGTTTGCAAGAAATGAACCTCGGTAAAACAAATCACCGTGCCTTCCATTCTTATTTACTTGTGATTTAGTTTCGCCCTCTCTTTCGGACTCATTTATATTTCTAACGCTAACCCCGGCTTGTAGTTGTGCTTAAGTTTATAATTTTCAGATTCCGCCTATTCACCCCCCTCTAGGCGACTTTCAATTGGTATCAGAGCTCGGTGCTTCATTAGAGCCTAACCGCTCGAAGTGATGTCAGGAGATCACACCAAGAAGGAGATGGTGACCGGCGACAAGCCCGTTACAAGCCACGGGAAGGCTCCATCGGAAGAGTCCCGCAACAATGGGAAGGAGAAGGAATCCCCTTCACACAAGTCACATCGGAGTGGCGAAAAGAAAAAGAAGATGAGGAAGGTGGTCTACTACGAGACCGACTCTTCATCGCCATCCACCTCCGGCTCCGACGCGCCGTCCGTAACTTCTAAGCGCCATGAGCGCAAGAAGTTTAGTAAGATTCCCTTACACTACCCTCGCATTTCTAAAGATACTCCATTACTTTCCGTTCCACTAGGCAAACCACCGGTTTTTTACGGTGAAGATTATAACATGTGGAGTGACGAAATGAGGCATCACCTAACCTCACTCCACATTAGTATTTTGAACGTTGTTGAGTTTGGTGTACAGGTACCATCCGTAGAGGATGAAGACTATGATTCGGATGAAGTTGCCCAAATCTGGCACTTCAATTCACAAGCCACCACAATACTCCTCGCCTCTCTAAGTCGAGAGGAGTATAACAAGGTGCAAGGATTGAAGAGCGCCAAGGAGATTTGGGACGTCCCCAAAACGGCGCATGAAGGAGATGAGGTTACCAAGATCACCAAAAGGGAGATGATCGAGGGGGAGCTCGGTCGATTCATGCTTCACCAAGGGGAGGAGCCACAAGCGATGTACAACCAGCTCAAGACCTTGGTGAACCAAGTGCGCAACCTCGGGAGCACCAAATGGGATGACCATGAGATGGTCAAGGTTATTCTAAGATCACTTGTTTTTCTTAATCCTACTCAAGTACAATTAATTCGTGGTGATCCTAGATACAAACTAATGTCTCCCGAGGATGTGATAGGTAAATTTGTGAGCTTTGAACTAATGATCAAAGGCTCCAAAAAGATCATTGAGCAAGGCACATCCTCCTCCGTACCCGAAGCACAACCCGTTGCATTCAAAGCAACGGAGGAGAAGAAAGAAGATTCTACTCCAACTAGAGTCCCCATCGATGCCTCCAAGCTCAACAATGAGGAGATGGCGCTCATCATCAAGAGCTTCCGTCAAATCCTCAAACAAAGGAAGGGGAAAGATTACAAGCCCCGTTCCAAGAAGGTTTGCTACAAGTGTTGTAAGCCCGGTCATTTCATTGCTAAATGTCCATTATCTAGTGATAGTGACAGGGGCGACGACAAGAAGTGAAAGAAGAGAGAAAAGAAGAGGTACTACAAGAAGAAGGGCGGCGATGCCCATGTTTGCCGGGAGTGGGACTCCGACGAGAGCTCCACCGATTCCTCCTCCGACGAGGACGCCGCCAACATTACCGTCAACAAAGGGCTCCTCTTCCCCAATGTCGGCCACAAATGCCTCATGGCAAAGGACGGCAAAAATAAGAAGGTAAATTCCAAATCCTCCACTAAATATGCAACATCTAGTGATGAGGCTAATTCTAGTGATGATGAGGATAATTTATTTACTTTCTTTGCCAACTTAAACATGCAACAAAAAGAAAAATTAAATGAATTGATTAGCGCTATTCATGAGAAGGATGAACTCTTGGATAGCCAAGAGGACTTCCTAATTAAAGAAAACAAAAAGCATGTTAAGGTAAAAAATGCTTATGCTCTAGAAGTAGAAAAATGTGAAAAATTAACTAATGAGGTAAGCACTTGCCATGATATTATTTCCAACCTTAGAAATGAGAATGCCAATTTAATTGCTAAGGTTGGGAAGCTTGATGCTTGTGATGATTAAATTGTTAGTCTTAGAAATGATAATGCCAATTTAATTGCTAAGATTGATCAATTGAATACCTCTCTTGCTAGCCTTAGAAATGAGAATGAAAAATTGATTGCTAAGGCTAATGAACTAGATGTTTGCAACATTTCTATTTCAAATCTTAGAGATGAGAATGACATTTTACATGCTAAGATTGTTGAGTTAAATGATTGCAAACCCTCTACATCTTCCATTGAGCATGTTACTATTTGCACTAGATGTAGAGATATTAATGTTGACGCTATTCATGATCACCTAGCTTTAATCAAACAACAAAATGATCACATAGCTCAACTTAGTGCCAAAATTAATGAGCATGACTTGGAAAATGAGGAATTTAAATTTGCTAGAAGTATGCTCTATAGTGGGAGACGCCCTGGTATTAAGGATGCCATTGGCTTCCAACAGGGAGACAATGTCAAGCTTAATGCCCCGCCTAAAAGATTGTCTAATTTTGTCAAGGGCAAGGCTCCCATGGTTCAGGATAACGAGGGTTACATTTTGTACCCTGCCGGTTATCCTGAACACAAAATTAGGAGAATTCACTCTAGGAAGACTCACTCTGGCCCTAATCATGCTTTTATGTATAAGAGTGAGGCATCTAGTTCTAGGCAATCAACCCATGCTAAATTGCCTAAGAAGAAAACTCCTAAAGCATCAAATGATCATAATGTTTCTTTCAAAACTTTTGATGCTTCTTATTTGCTTACTAACAAATCCGGCAAGGTAGTTGCCAAATATGTTGGGGGCAAACACAAGAAGTCAAAGACTTATGTTTGGGTACCCAAAGATCTTGTATCTAATGTCAAAGGACCCAAAACTGTTTGGGTACCTAAAATCAAGAACTAAATTTGTTTTGTAGGTTTATGCATCCGGGGGCTCAAGTTGGATCATCGAGAGCGGGTGCACAAACCATATGACTGGGGAGAAAAAGATGTTCTCCTCCTACGAGAAAAACCAAGATCCCCAACGAGCTATCACATTCGGGGATGGAAATCAAGGTTTGGTCAAAGGATTGGGTAAAATTGCTATATCACCTGACCATTCTATTTCCAATGTTTTTCTTGTAGATTCTTTAGATTACAACTTGCTTTCTGTTTCCCAATTATGTAAAATGGGTTACAACTGTCTTTTCACGGATACATGTGTTGCTGTCTTTAGAAGAAGTGATGATTCAGTAGCTTTTAAGGGAGTATTAGAGGGTCAGCTATACTTAGTTGATTTCAATAGAGCTGAACTCGATACTTGCTTAATTGCTAAGACTAACATGGGTTGGCTCTAGCATCGCCGACTAGCCCATGTTGGGATGAAGAATCTTCACAAGCTTCTAAAGGGAGAGCACATTTTGGGACTAACAAATGTGCATTTGGAGAAAGACAGGATTTGTAGCGCATGCCAAGCAGGGAAGCAAGTTGGTGTTCATCATCCACATAAGAACATCATGACGACTGACAGGCCACTGGAGTTACTCCACATGGATTTATTTGGCCCGATAGCTTATATAAGCATCGATGGGAGTAAGTACTATCTAGTTATTGTGGATGATTATTCTCGCTTCACTTGGGTATTCTTTCTACAGGAAAAATCTCAAACCCAAGAGACTTTGAAAGGATTCTTGAGACGGGCTCAAAATGAGTTCGGCTTGAGGATCAAGAAAATTAGAAGCGACAATGTGACGGAGTTCAAGAACTCACAAATAGAAGGCTTTCTTGAGGAGGAGGGCATCAAGCATGAGTTCTCTTCTCCCTACACGCCACAACAAAATGGTGTAGTGGAGAGGAAGAATAGGACTCTATTGGACATGGCAAGGACCATGCTTGATGAATACAAGACTTCGGATCGGTTTTGGGCCGAGGCGGTTAACACCGCTTGGTACGCCATCAACTGGTTATATCTACACCGAATCCTCAAAAAGACATCATATGAACTCCTCACCGGTAAGAAGCCAAATGTTTCATATTTTAGAGTCTTTGGCAGCAAATGTTTTATTCTTGTTAAAAGAGGTAGAAAATCAAAATTTGCTTCTAAGGCTGTAGAAGGCTTTTTACTAGGATATGATTCAAACACAAGGGCATATAGAGTCTTTAACAAGTCCACTGGACTAGTTGAAGTTTCTTGTGACATTGTGTTTGATGAGACTAACGACTCTCAAGTAGAGCAAGTTGATCTTGATGAATTAGATGATGAAGAGGCTCCGTGCGTCACGCTAAGGAACATGTCCATTGGGGATGTGTGTCCTAAGGAATTCGAAGAGCCCATTCAAGCACAAGATCAACCATCTTCCTCCATGCAAGCATCTCCACCAACTCAAGAAGAGGATGAGGCTCAAGATGATGAAGGAGAAGATCAAGAAGATGAGCCACCTCAAGAAGACGACAATGATCAAGGGGGAGATACAAATGATCAAGACAAGGAAGATGAGCAAAATCAAAGGCCGCCACACCCAAGAGTCCACCAAGCAATACAACGAGATCACCCCGTGGACACCATCCTAGGAGATATTCATAAGGGGGTAACTACTTGATCTCGTGTTGCTCACTTTTGTGAACATTACTCGTTTGTTTCCTCTATTGAGCCACACAGGGTAGAGAAATCACTTCAAGATTCGGATTGGGTGCTGGCGATGCAAGAGGAGCTCAACAATTTCACAAGGAATGAGGTATGGCATTAGTTCCACGTTCTAATCAAAATGTTGTAGGAACCAAGTGGGTCTTTCGCAACAAACAAGATGAGCATGGTGTGGTGACAAGGAACAAAGTCCGACATGTGGCCAAGGGATATTCACAAGTCGAAGGTTTGGATTATGGTGAAACCTATGCACCCATATCTAGGCTTGAGTCCATTCGTATATTATTAGCCTATGCTACTTACCATGGCTTTAAGCTTTACCAAATGGACGTGAAGAGTGCCTTCCTCAACTGACCTATCAAGGAAGAGGTCTATGTTGAGCAACCTCCCGGCTTTGAAGATAGTGAGTATCCTAAACATGTGTATAATCTCTCTAAGGCGCTTTATGGGCTCAAGAAAGCCCCAAGAGCATGGTATGAATGCCTAAGAGATTTTCTTATCACTAATGGATTCAAAGTCGGTAAAGCCGATCCTACTTTATTCACTTAAACTATTGAAAATGATTTGTTTGTATGCCAAATTTATGTTGATGATATTATATTTGGGTCTACTAACAAATCTATTTGTGAAGAATTTAGTAGGATCATGATTCAAAAATTCGAGATGTCTATGATGGGGGAGTTGAAGTATTTCTTAGGTTTTCAAGTCAAGCTACTCCAAGAGGGCACCTTCATTAGCCAAACGAAGTATATTCAAGATATTCTCACCAAGTTTGGAATGAAGGATGCCAAGCCCATCAAGACACCCATGGGAACCAATGGGCATCTCGACCTCGACACGGGAGGTAAATCCGTAGATCAAAAGGTATACCAGTCGATGATAGGATCTTTACTCTATTTATGTGCATCTCGACCGGACATTATGCTTTCCGTATGCATGTGTGCAAGATTCCAAGCCGATCCTAAGAAAGTTCACCTTAGGGCCATAAAGCGAATCTTGAGATATTTAGTTTATACACCTAAGTTTGGTCTTTGGTACCCCTGGGGATCCACATTTGATTTAATTGGTTATTCCGATGCTGATTGGGCAGGGTGTAAACTTGATAGAAAGAGCACATCAGGGACTTGCCAGTTCTTGGGAAGATCTCTAGTGTCTTGGGCTTCAAAGAAGCAAAATTCTCTAGCTCTTTCTACTGCCGAAGCCGAGTACATTGCCGCAGGCCATTGTTGCGCGCAATTGCTCTGGATGAGGCAAACCCTTAGGGACTATGGCTACAAATTTAGCAAAGTCCCTCTCCTATGTGATAATGAGAGTGCTATCCGCATGGCGGAAAATCCCGTTGAGCACAGCCGCACTAAGCACATAGCCATTCGGTATCACTTTTTGAGGGATCACCAACAAAAGGGGGATATCGAGATTTCTTATGTGAGCACCAAAGAACAATTAGCCGATATATTTACCAAACAACTAGATGAGCAAACTTTTACCAAACTTAGGCATGAGCTAAACATTCTTGATTCCAGGAATTTTGAGTGATTCTTTGCACACATTGCTCATTTATATACCTTTGATCATATCTCTTTTATGTCTATGACTAATGTGCTTTCAAGTGTATTATTATGCTTAGTCATAGGTATTGAAAGGGAAATGAAGTATTCGGCAAAGAAGGCGCTTCCACTCAACTCCAATTGTGTTTGCCGGTACTCCGCATCGTTCTCCACCTTGGTATAATCTTCACTTTTATTTATGTGTTTGCCAAAGGAGGAGAAAGTTTGAAAAAGGGCTTATATTCCACTCACAAGTATCCGTTTTTGGCGATTCATGCCAAAGGGGGAGAAAGTATGAGCCCAAAGCAAAAGGACCGCACCACCACCTAATTTTAAAAATGCAGTTTTTAAAATTGATATCTTATTGTGTTCGAAAGGGGGAGAGAGTAGTATCTTCAAAAATTGCAAAACCCTCTTGAACACTAAGAGGAGAATTTTATTTAGCGGGAGTTTTGTTTAAGTCAAAGGAAAAGCATTTGAAACAGGGGGAGTAAATTTCAAATCTTGAAAATGCTTTCTTCAATCTTATTCATATACCTTTGACTATTTGCAAAATGATTTTGAAAAGAATTTTACAAAGGATTTGCAAAAACAAAACTCGTGGTCCAAAATTTTAATAAGAAGAAAATCATCCGGGCACATCTATTAAATTAAGTTTATTGGTTTCAATTCCAAGTAACCTTTGCACTTACTTTATGCAAACTAGTTCAATTCTGCACTTTTATATTTGCTTTGGTTTGTGTTGGCATCAATCACCAAAAAGGGGGAGATTGAAAGGGAAATAGGGTCAAACCTTTTCCATATGAATTTTGGTGGTTGAATTGCCCAACACAAATTATTGGACTAACTAGTTTGCTCTAGATAATGAGCTCTACTGGTGCCAAAGGTTCACAATAAACCAATACAAGTCAAAAGAAAGGGTTCAAAACTAAGGAGCAAATTAAACCGAAGGCAGCCCTAGTCTGGTGCACCCGACCGTCCGGTGTGCCACCAGACAGTGTCAGGTGCACCAGGGAGGATTATATCAAACTTGCTAGTCTCGGGAATTTTGGAGGCTGCTCCGCTATAATTCACCGGACTGTCCGGTGTGCCAGCGGAGCAACGACTACTTTGTGCCAACGGTCGTCTGCGAAGGCATTAAATGCGCTACAGTGCGCGCCTGCGCGCGCAGAAGTTAGAGCAGGCGCCAGAAGGCGCACCGGACAGTCTACAGGACATGTCCGGTGCACCACCGGACTGTCCGGTGGCCCCACAAGTCAGAGCTCCAACGGTCGAACCCTAACGGCCGGGTGACGTGGCTGGCACCGGACAGTGTCCGGTGGCGCACCGGATTGTCCGATGCGCCCGTCGACATCAGCCTTCACCAACGGCTACTTTGGTGGTTGGGGCTATAAATACCCCCAACCACCCACCATTCATGGCATCCAAGTTTTCAGCATTCTCACCTCTTACAAGAGCTATAGCATTCAATACAAGACACAACCAAAGAGATCAAATCCTCTCCCAAGTCCGGAATCCCTCTAAACAAATTAGTGACTAGAGAGAGAGAGAGACATTTGTGTTCTTTTGAGCTCTTATGCTTGGATTGCTTTTCTTCTTCCTCATTCTTGTTTCCACAACACTTGTAATCAAAACAAGAGACACCAATTGTGTGGTGGTCCTTGTAGTGGACTTAGTGTCCCATTTGATTGAGAAGAGAAAGACTCACTCGGTCTAAGTGACCATTTGAGAGAGGGAAAGGGTTGAAAGAGACCTGGTCTTTGTGACCACCTCAACGGGGGGTAGGTTTGCAAGAACTGAACCTCGGTAAAACAAATCACCGTGCCATCCATTCTTATTTACTTGTGATTTGGTTTCGCCCTCTCTTTCGGACTCGTTTATATTTCTAACGCTAACCCCAGTTTGTAGTTGTGCTTAAGTTTATAATTTTCAGATTCCGCTTATTCACCCCCTCCCTCTAGGCGACTTTCAGCAAGTAATCAAGAGTCACTTTGATTTTCAAGAAGCAGCATGTCCCTAGTGAAAGGATCACGATGGCCAAGAGGGGGCGGGGTGAATTGAGCTTGTCTAAAATCCAACAAAAGTTAAACCCTAAGCATGAGCCCAACTTCACCCAAACTACTAGCAACAAGTAAATACTACTAGATAGACAACAACCCTAAGTCATTACTACAAATACTAACTAAGCAATTGCACAAAGTAAAATGCTTAAACACAGAAAGTAAAGTAAGGTCATGAAGACTCCTCCAATTTTTTGCCAAGGTATCGAAGAGTCGACACTCTTCCCTAGTCCTCGTTGGAGCACCCGTGCAAGGGTATCGTTCCCCCTTGGTCCTCGCAAGAACCAAGTGCTCTCTATGAGATGATCCTTTACCACTCTGGCACAGTGGATCCCTCACGACCGCGTCCAATCTTGAGTCGGGTCACCAATAAGTCCTCCAGGGTGATCACAAAACTCCAATCGCCACCAAGCCGTCTAGGTGATGCCGATCACCAAGAGTAACAAGCTATAAACTTTAACTTGACCAAGAGAAGCCTAATGCATATGGTGTGTGCTCTAGATGGCTCTCATGCACACTAATGGGGTCCTAACACAGGATTATGATTTTCCTAATCACCTCACTAGGCTTTGTGGGCTTGCAATGCACTAGCAATGAATACAAGTGTGTTTGGGCAGCAAGACACTAAATGTGCTGGTAGAGGAGGTATAAATACCCCAACCAACCAAAACTAGCCATTACTGTAGGCTACTGCGCATGGGCGCACCGGACAGTCCGGTGCATCACCAGTGCGCCAACGGTGCGCTTCAGTGGCTAGTTCTGACAGCTAGCTATTGCTCTGATAGCGCACCGGATAGTGAATAGTGACTGTCTAGTGTGCTCCCGGGGATACTTGGGCCCACTATCAGGGGTCGCACCGGACAGTCCGGTGCACATCAGAGAGTCTAGTGTCCCTAAGACAACAAACCTACTTTCTTTTCCTTAGGTTTTTCTAACCTGATTTTGTTCTAACTCATGAGTGTGTTAGAGTGACACCTAGCACTACTTGTGAGTGTGAACATGCACCAACATTACACTAGAATTCTCTTGGTCAAACTACTCATCCACAACCCCTCTTTATAGTACGACTAAAATAAAAATACACTCCCAACCAGCCATTCCAAGGTGTGGGAGCCCAAGCAACATGCCAAGGCATATAGTAGACATTCCCAAGTGCTCATACACCCAAGTGCTTAATAGAATCACTCGGTGATTAGCGTAGGTGCTTTGCGAAGTGCTTAGGTTAGTTAGACCGCTTTAGCACTTACTCTAGGTGAATCCTAGTTAGTTGAGTGAGTTTAGAAAAACCACACAACCCCTCGGCTCTTGCACAAGCCGTTGTAATTGTACCGAGTGGGGCGTGAGTCTTGCAAGACTGTGACAACCACGTCTGTGTCACGGCCCCACCGTGTATCGGAGGGAATGAGGTCCATGGCGTTTTCGACCGGAAGCTCGATAGTGGAGACGGCGAGGAGCGTTTGAGAGGAGCGGGAAGCTGTAACACCTTGTCCAATCCCTGGACCGGCGGTACTTACTAAAAGTCGCCTAGAGGGGAGGATGAATTAAATTTATAAACTTAAACACACACTAAGGCCAGGGTTTGCGTTAGAATTAAATTCAAGTGCGGAAGATTGTTTCTCTTGCTAAGAGTTGCTCAATTGATGCGGATGATGTTTGGGAGCAAACTCAAGTCAATGTTAGCAAGGAAACTGTTGGTCACTTGTTCTCAAATGCTATGAATTAAGAACAAGGCAACACAGAAAAGGTTAATAGTTAATGCCCTTCATCCTTCGAAGTATTATTTCCCTCAGGATATAATGATCTTCGGACGAAGGTCATGAAGGACATACCTTCATCATCACAATATGTATTGACAAAAGGAGAAGCATATGAAACATGAAGAATAACATAAATAATCATGTGACATTATTAATACTTTTCTATTATATCATTATGAATGAACAATATTGATTTACATTTATACCTTCGGATTGACAGAAGGCAAAAGTCCGAGCATAATGCGCGAGCGAATACAAGTCAGTGTGAACAGTACGGGGGTACTGTTCATCTATTTATAGGCACAGGGCGTAGCCTGTGAGATATTACATTCATGTCCTTTACAAAAGATTACAATTATGACACAAGCTCTCATGGACTAATCGGTCATTTCATCTTTAAGTCGGTGCGATCCTTCGTCTTGAGACATGTTACTGTGTCGAAGCTTCATGGATGGTAGCTTCGGCGCTGCTTTTGAGAGGATCTGCCGAAGGTGTTTCTTCTTACAGGATCTTCGGCGACGAAGCATACCCCCAACAGTAGCCCCTTCGCGGTGCTAGATCGTTTTTCGTAACGAGCTTGATCCGTGAAAAAGTATCCTAGGCTTCGGAAAGCCGAAGGTCCGAAAAAACACCTTCCCTGAGCTCGTTGCTAAGAAACGATTAAAATATACCCAGCGCGAAATGGTCCCACCATGCGGCGGGCACGCGTGTCCTGGCGATTCATCTTCTCAAGTTCTGCGGCCCACCATTCAGTGGGTGCGGGCGACTGTTCATCCGGTGCGGAAGACTTGGTGATTCACCTTCCCACCTGCGGCACTATATAAATAGACGGGTAGGTGTGAAGTTACCACATTATTCATTGCTATTGCACTGTTTTGCTGCCAAAAATTGAACCATAGCCGAAGCTTATTTATTGCACTCAACCGAAGCACCGCTTTTGCTTTTGCTTCGTCTCAAAAGGGAGCTTTGGCAAAATCAAAAAAGGTTAACGACTTCATAAAAAATTGTAAGAAATCCATCATCAAATGGCAAGGGTGCGTTCCACCGCCAGGGTTACGCATGACGGAGAAGAAGCCGAAGCCACTGAAACTGCTCCGATTTCCGAAGTAATGAGACGGTCAGGGCTGGCAGTGCCGGACATTTCTGACGAAGGTGCACCTGCTACCGAAGCAGAGCAAGTTGATATTGAAGAAGGTGAAACTGAAGAGGAACACAGTGCCCTGCCATCTAAGCCTAGCCACCTCGAGTTTGGAAAGTCTACTGTTACCGAGGATGATATGCCAAAGTTGTTAAAGCTAGGCTATTTCAGTGAAGCCAAGAAGAAGCTGATTCGTTTTGGTGGAGAGGAGATCACCCCAAAACCAGAAAAGGATGAGGTGGTAGTTTTTAAAAGCTTCTTTAAAGCAGGATTGAGATTTCCCTTGCATGAAATGATTGCGGATGTTTTGGAGAACTTTGGGATTTATCTTCATCAGCTGACTCCTAACACCATCGTAAGGCTTAGCGTCTATATTTGGGCTCTCCGAAGCCAGGGGGTGGAACCGCTTGCCGAAGGCTTCTGCCGGGTACATGAGCTTCATTATCAGACAAAAGCTAGAGAAGATGGGTTGCACGAGAACTTCAGGTGCTACAATTTTGTTTATCGCAAAGATGCAAAGTCTCCGGTTATAAGCTACCGTACCAAATGGCCAACTGGCTGGAAGGCTAAGTGGTTTTATGTTAAGGTTGATGAGAAAAAGGAGAAGCTGGTTCAGAGCCCATTGGACTTAATCTTTGGAGAAACTAGGCCCCAGTGTGACATGACACCGGGGGGACCATGCCAAATTGCTTTGGGCGAATTTTGAGTTGTTTCAGAGCATATTGGTACTAGGGATTTGGTGCAAGAATTCTTAGCTTATAGAGTATTCCCAACTTTGAAGGAATGGGACATGCCGAAGCTCAAAGGGGAAAAGAAAAAGAAGGAGCTTGTTCGGCTACCCTATTATTTTAAGTTCAAGAAACATTTCAAAGAACCCTGCCAAGAATGGTTGGAGACAATTGAACTTATGTGCAATGAGATTTTGGGAAATTACATGAGAAAAGAAGATCAGTTGATGACTGCAGCCTTCGGCGCTCGACCGAAGCGAAGATTAAATCAGGTAATGGATGCCTTGAATTTTGATTACCCAGACTATGAACGATTGAGCAAGGGCGCCGAAGGGCAAAAAAGAAAAAGAGTTGTTAGTACTGTGAGCAGACATGCCGCTAGAATGGTAAAAGAAAATGAAGAAAATGTAAAGAAGAGAAAACTGAGCCCTGAGCCGAAGGCAATCGCGCCAAAGAAAAGGAAAGCTACGGTCCCGAAGCAAAAGGCAGCTGATAAGGAAGAAGAGACTGCCTCAACACCTTCTGCTATCGACATAGAAGAAATTCTAAAGGTAATGACTGAATCCTTGCCCATCAAGCTAAGTCCTCTGGGGCCGCATCTGACGAAGCTTTTACAGAAGAAGGAGCCTTTGGCAACGAAGAAGTCTGCTCGGCTGAAAAAATGAAGAATTATTACTATGACAGAGGCCATTGAAGAAACACCACCACCAGCTTCGGCACCAAAAGCACCAGCTGTTGAGAGCGCTGCAGCTACCAAAGTTGCACCTGCTGAAGCTGCAACTACCGAAGGTGCAAACTTAGAAACTACACTTTCTGATATTGATAAAATACTTCTGGACATAGTCGCAGAAGAAACTGCTACAGCCGCCGAAGAAACCATGGCCACAGTGCCTGGGAAAGAGAAGGAAATAGCCGAAGATACTTCAAAAGGAGAAAGTTTCAACTTTCAAAACCTGATTGGACAAGAATTAACAAAGGCCGAGAAAGAAGAATTGAAAGAGTGTGCCATCTCCTGCGGGTATCAGCCAGGAGCGCTACTCTTCGGCGGCATTGACAACGAAAGCCTGGGTTGCCTCCGAGACTGAACCGAAGCAAAAGTTATTGGTACTCTGTCGAAGAGTATTGGCTTCCCGAACCTTGAGACCAATATTAGCCGCTACCGACGACAACATATCATCGGTAGTTTATTCTATTCTAACTTCAAGGTAAAAACTTTTATTTGACTTTGCATTGTTTTTAACAGCAAAGGTCTTTTCTAACGAAGGTTGCTTTTGTACAGAGTATGTTATTAAGCAAAGCTTTGAGGATGCAACAGGACCTTGAGGATAAAAACACGAAGTTATAATTGAAGGGTTAGAGAGCAAAATAAAAGATCAAACAGCTGCTCTTGAAAAGAAAGATTTTGAACTTCAGGCAATGGAAGGTTTGCTGGCAGAAGCTAAAGCCAAAATTGCAAAGTTGGATAAAGAGCTTCTCTAAAAATCAGAGAGTTTCAAACAAGAAAAACAGAAATTTGATACAAAGTTCGCGGCTGAGGTTGAAAAAAGTTCAAATTTGCAAAAATCATTGAAAGAGCTTCAAGATAAATGTCTAGAGTTCGGTAACCGATGCGTGGATCTTCAACTCAGTTGGAGCCAGCTCTGAAGAATTTAGTCCTTCGGTTGAAGACCTGTCGGGAACCTTCAAACACATTGAGGGCGAAGTTGATGCTCTTGATGAAGTTATAGCAGGACACAGTGATTTCTATGCCTTGCTAGCTTCTCGGGGCACAGCTGTTGCCTTCATGAAGTCTGGTTGCACGCATGGAAAAATTGTTAATAGACCAAACTTCAGTTTATCATCAGCAGATCTGATTGATATCCCAGTCTAGCTCGAAGCATAGGAAATAGATTTATAAAGCAAATATGGACAAAGGGTGGGCGAAGCCTAGCTGGTGACGAAGCTCGGAGTCATCTCAAGCGGGTAATAAAATCATACCTTGTGCTCACCTTTTCCTTGAAACTTGAATTTTCCTTATAATGCTTTGATATGTACAGGATGACGAAGCTGAAGAACACAGAGCCGAAGCCTAGCTGATAATCCGAAGCTCAGCAGATGAAGACGAAGCTAGAGTACCTAGATGTGGAAAAAATTCTAAGGAAACTTTTGTATTAACCCTTGTAATGAATATTGTAACTTAGGAATCAGATTGTACTCTGTAAATTTGAGCTTACCCTGTAATATATTTTTACCTTTTCATCAATGTATGAAATGCTTTGATGTGGTCGAAACCTGTATTTTTGAGCTGAAGGCGAAAAAACACCTTCCCTTCTTTTCGTACACAGCAAAGCATAAATCTGCCTCTTGAAGCTGTATGCTTAGAATCGAAGCAACTGTTTGTATTTGCATGATATGATGATGGTGATCCTATGTATGTCTAAATGAATGTTTATGAATGCAATGTATGATGTAATGTTTTGTGCAAATGAATGCCCAAACACACACATCCGAAGCTTCATCCACAACCTTCATTCCCTTAGGAACAACTGAAATTTCTTTGCCGTTTATTTTTCGGCTGCACCGCTTATTTTTCGGTGTAAGTTTTGCATCCGCTTAGGAACGTCTTTTGAACTTCTTCGCCTTCTATTTCGGCGGTATTCACGTTGACTTTTCGCGCTTCGCCTTATATTTCGGCGGTATTTGGCTCTGCATTCCCTTAGGAACGACTTTTGAGCAGAAAACTTACGCTGCGCTCCCTTAGGAACGTCTTTTGAACTTCGTCATGCTCTGCATCCCCTTAGAGATGACTTTCGAGCTTCTCTATGTTTTTTCTTTTTCTTTGCACTCGAAGGTGCTTGCCCAGATTTTACATTTACATATTTGGGGGATTCTGCTCTCATGGAGCTAAATAAGAAAAGAAAGATTACAAATTACGGCCCCATTAAAAACCTTTCTCCCCCTTTGGAAAGGAAAAGGGTACCATAGGAAAAAATAAAAAAGATTACATCAAGTTACACATAGTATCACCGAAGCTCGCCCGCATTCCAAGATCTAGGAATGTCGTTGCCGTCCATATCCTTCAATCTGTAAGAACCGGGTCTTGACGAAGATACCACAAGAAAGGGTCCTTCCCATTTGAGTTGTAACTTGCCTAGTGTGTCTGGATTGGTCACTCTCCAAAGCACCAGATGACCTGGCTTAATGTTTTTTAGCCGAACCTTTCTGTCATGCCATTTTATTGTTTCGGCTTGGTATTTATTGATATTCTCCACAGCCTGAAGCCTAGTCCCTTCTATAGCATCTTTTGCCACAAAATAATCAAACTTCATCCTCTGCTGAAGCTGCTGTTCTAATTGACCCTGCCTTTGCTTCTTTCGGAGTTATTGCTTCATCATCAAACAATAGCTTGAATGGTGTAAAACCTGTTGACCTTGATATTGTTGTGTTGTGGCTCCACACCACTTTAATCAACTCGTCTGGCCATTTTCCTCTAGGCTAATTGAAGATTAACTTCATTATTCCCGTCATTACGATACCATTTGCCCTTTCGACAAGTCCGTTTGACTCTAGATGTCTGACTGATGCAAAATGGATCTTCATGCCAATCCGATCACAGAATTCCTTGAAAGCTTCGGCATCAAGCTGTGTTCCATTGTCTACTATGATAGCCCTCGGCACACCGAAACGATAGACAATATTTTTCCTAGAAAAACTTCTGGATTGTGATCGAAGTTATTGTGGCCAACGGCTTCGCCTCAATCCACTTGGAAAAATATTCTACCGCCACCACAACATATTTTAATTGCCTTGTGCTGGTGGAAGTGGGCCTAGCAAATCAAGACCCCATCTTTGCAATGGCCAAGTGGGCTATATTAATTGAGTAAGAGATGAAGGTTATTTCTGGTCTCTGACACATTTTTGATAGCCTTCACACTTTTGGACTAGCTCTGCTGCATCCGAAGCTGCCTTCGGCCAGTAAAATCCTTGTCGAAAAACTTTTCCTAGCAAAGACCTAGACCCAATGTGAGATCCACACAATCCTGCATGTATCTCCTTCATTAGCTCTATACCTTCGCCTCTGGATAAGCACTTAAGAAGTGGAGAGCAAACTCCATGCTTGTATAACTCCCCTTCTATTATTACATATGGTCTTGTTCTTGCCTCCATTCTCTTATTATAAGCTTCGTCGTCTAAAAGACAATTACCTTGGAGGAAGATATAATCTCAGTCCTCCAATCTTCACTATGAACAGGAGATACAGTGAGCACTGCTCTTTCGAGGAGTTCCACCGAAGGTGCTCTTATTGTTTCAAAAAACACTTCCAAAGGTAGAGGTAGCCCCTATGCCGCTGACTTGGCTAACAGATCAGCGTGCTCGTTTTCTCCTCGCGGAATATTCTTAATAGAAAACCCTTTGAATGAAGCCTCAAGCCTTCGAACTGTATCCAGGTATTTCTCAAGCTTTGGACCTCTTGCTTTGCAACTCTTGTTGACATGTCCAGAAATAACTTGGGAGTCAGTTTTAAGGACCGCCCTTCTTATCCCCATTGCCCTTAACTTTCGAAGCCCCAAAAGCAAAGCTTCGTATTCAACAATATTATTTGTGCAGTTAAAGTCAAGCTTTACTGCATAGCATGTCCTGACTTTGGAAGGTGCAACTAAGACAGCAGCCGCACCTGCCCCGAATGTTCGCCAAGAACCGTCGCAGAACACCGTCCAAGCTTCGGCATCTTTATTTGCTTCTTCTTCCTGAGCCCCTGGCATCCAGTTAGCAATGAAGTCTGCTAGCGCCTGAGACTGAATCGAGGATCGATGCACATAATCAATGCTAAATTCGTTGAGTTCCGCAGCCCACTTTCCAATCCTTCTAGTAGCTTCTCTGTTCCTCATGATAGCCTTCAGAGGCTGTGACGAAGGAACAATTATATGGAATGCTTGAAAATAGTGTCGAAGTTTCCTGGAGGCCATTAAGACAGCATACAACACCTTCTCCAATTCTGTATAATTTTTTTTGATAAGCTTAGAACTTCGGAGACAAAGTATACTGGGGCTTGCTTTTTGATTTGTCCATCGAATTTTTCCTGCACAAGCGCCGCACTTACTGCAGAGTGCGAAGCTGCCACATACAATAGTAACAGAGCCCCTAGCGCAGGTGGAGTTAATGTTGTGATATGAATCAAGTATTGCTTCAGCTCTTCAAAGGCTTTCTGTTGAGCTGGGCCCCACTGAAAGACTTCGACTGACCTTAATATTTCAAAGAATGGCAAGTTTCTTTCTGCTGATCTAGATATAAATCTATTTAATGAAGCCAATCTTCCTGTCAATCGTTGTGCCCCCTTCATTGTGCTCGGTGGTTCCATCCGAAGGATAGCTTCGATCTTGCTTGGGTTAGCTTCAATCCCCTTCGTCGAAACTAGACAGCCAAGGAACTTGCCCTTCTTCACTCCAAAGACACACTTTTCAGGATTTAATTTTAGGCCAGCTTGTCGAAAATTAGCAAATGTTTCTTGCATATTAGTGATATGATTTTCTTGCTTCGTGCTTTTTACTATGATATCATCAACATATGTTAGCACATTTCTGCCTATCTGGGAATGAAGGACCTTGGTCGTCATCCTGCAGAAACTGCCTCCAGCATTTTTGAGCCCCTTAGGCATCCGAATATAGCAATAGGTTCCACTGGGATTTATGAAGCTAGTCTTTGGCTCATCCTCCTTCTTCATCCATATTTGATCATATCCTGAGTAGCAATCCAGAAGACTCATAAGTTCTAATGAAGCTACTGCATCCACAAGAGAGTCTATCCTTGGTAATGGAAATTCATCCTTCGGACATGCCTTGTTGAGATCCATGAAATCAATACACATTCTCCATTTGCCATTGGCCTGCTTCACCATAACAGTATTGGCTAGCCACTCTGGATATTTTACTTCTCTGATGACACCAGCACTGAGAAGTCTTTTTACTTCATTCCGAGCACCTTCGGCTTTATCATCAGACATTTTCTGAAGCATTTGCTTTCTGGGCCTGAAGGATGGATCAACATTGAGTGAATGTTCAATGACATCCCTGTTGACACCACAGAGATCATTGGCTGACCATGCAAAAACATCCTTGTTGTTGAATAAAAACCTTATCAAAGTTTTTTCCTGCTCTTTAGATAATTGAGACCCCAGCAATACCTTCTGCTCTGCTATGTCTTCACATAGAAGCATGGGCTTCGGCTGATCAGCCGAAGCGGCCTTCTCTCTTTTGTACTTGTACTGCTCACAAGTTTCAGCTCCATCTATATTGTGGATGGCTTTCGAGTCTGTCCAATTTCCCTCAGCCTTTCTGGGCAGCTTCTTGACTTCCATGAATTGCAATAGGCCCTTGTTCTGAAGGTATCTTCATGCATAGATATGCTGGATGAAGAATTGCTTTGAAAGCATTAAGTGTCCCACGACCAATGATTGCATTGTAAGGATATTCCATGTCAACAATATCAACACAACTTGTTCAGTCCTTGTGTTGTGGCCAAATCCGAAGGTTACTGGCATTGTGATCTTGCCGAGTGCTACAATCTGCCTTCCTCCAAAGCCACAAAGAGGGTGTGTAGCATCATGGATCTTGTCCTCTGGCTCTTGCATCTGTCTGAAGGCCTTAGCAAATACGATGTTAGCTGCACTGCTTGTATCAACCAAAACATTATGGACCAGAAATCCCTTGATGACACAAGATATGACCATAACATCATTATGAGGATAATCCTTGAGCTGAAGGTCCTCCTGGGAGAAGGTGATTGGAATGTGGGACCATTTTGTCTTAATGAAGGGTCCCTGCACCCCAACATGCTGCACCCTTCTCTGAGCTTCCTTTTTCCGCTTCTTGTTGGCCGGCTCTAAGCATGAACCGCCTGTTATCGGGAGCACTAGCTTCATAGCCGAAGCAACTTCAACTTGCTTGTTGGACGAAGCCATCAGCTCAATTAGTGGAAGTGACTTCACCGGCGGTGGGTGCCAATGTTGGTCACTTGTTCTCAAATGCTATGAATTAAGAACAAGGCAACACAGAAAAGGTTAATAGTTAATTCCCTTCATCCTTCGAAGCATTATTTCCCTCAGGATATAATGATCTTCGGACGAAGGTCATGAAGGACATACCTTCATCATCACAATATGTATTGACAAAAGGAGAAGCATATGAAACATGAAGAATAACATAAATAATCATGTGACATTATTAATACTTTTCTATTATATCATTATGAATGAACATGAACAATATTGATTTACATTTATACCTTTGGCTTGATAGAAGGCAAAAGTCCGAGTGTAATGCGCGAGCGAATACAAGTCAGCGTGAACAGTACGGTGGTACTGTTCATCTATTTATAGGCACAAGGGCGCAGCCTATGAGATATTACATTCATGTCCTTTACAAAAGATTACAATTATGACACAAGCTCTCATGGAGTAATCGGTCATCTCATCTTTAAGTCGGTGCGATCCTTCGTCTTGATACATGTTACTGTGCTGAAGCTTCATGGATGGTAGCTTCGGCGCTGCTTTTGAGAGGATCTGCCGAAGGTGTTTCTTCTTACAGGATCTTCGGTGACGAAGCATACCCCCAACAGAAACTTTAGAGAGAGGAAAAAGGGCAAACAAATCAAGCGAAGATCAATGCAAGTGAACACGGTGATTTGTTTTACCGAGATTCGGTTTCAAAGAACCTAGTCCCCGTTGAGGAGGCCACAAAGGCCGGGTCTATTTCAACCCTTTACCTTTCTCAAATGGTCACTTACATCAGATGAGCTTTCTCCTTAATCACTTGGGTCACTAAGACCCGCAAGGATCACCACACACTTAGGTGTCTCTTGCTAGCTTTACAAAGCACTTATGAGAATAAGAATAGAGAAGGAGAAAGCAATCCAAGCAACAAGAGCAACAAAAGAACACAAATGTGAATGTGATGTTCAGAATACTTGCATGGCATTGAAGGAAGTGGTTGGGGGTATTTATAGCCTCCAACCGCTTCCTAGCCATTGGATGTTTTTGCTGGCGATGGGCACACCGGACAGTCTGGTGGTGCACCAGACAGCCACTGTTCACTGTCCGGTGTGTGCCACATCAGCACGCTCGTTGGGGTTTGGAGCGACTTGACCATTGGAACCCTTGTCCTGTAGCTGCACCAGATAGTCCGGTGCCACACTGGCATGTCCGGTGCACTCTGACTTCTCTGCTTTGAACTCTGACACGTACTGTTCACTTTGCAGTCGACTGTTGGCGCCAGGTTACGGTTGCTCCGTTAGCTCACCGGACATGTTCGGTGCACACCGGACAGTCCGGTGAATTATAGCGGAGCGCTCCCCAGAGAAACCCGAGAGTGGCCTGTTCGAGTGCTGCTTGGCCTGGCGCATCGGACACTGTCCGGTGCGCCACTTGTTAGCACACTCTTAGGTTCTTTTGCTCCAAATTAAATTGAGTCCCCAACTGAATTTCTTTCTTGGTTTGTGTTGAACCTTATGCACCTGAGATAAAAGACATCTAGGCAAACTAGTTAGTCCACGTGGTTTGTGATGGACGTCAACCACCAAAATTGATTATAGGAAATGATTAAGCTCATTTCCCTTTCAATCTCCCCCTTTTTGGTGATTGATGCCAACGCAAACCAAAGCAAATATTAAGTGTAAAACTGTAACTAGTTTGCAATTATCATTAATGTGCATAGGTTACTTAGAATTAAACCAATTGAAAGTCTTTGTACATATGTCTAAGAATAAACATGATTGCTTTCTTCTATTTAACATTTTGGACCACATTTGCACCACTTACTTGTTTTTGCAAACCTCTTGGAAAAACCTTTTCAAATTCTTTTGCAAATAGCCAAATGTATAAGAATATGATTTCAAGAAGCATTTTCAAGGTTTGAAATTTCTCCCCTGTTTCAAATGCTTTTCCTTTGACCAAATAAAAGCTCCCCCTGAAGAAATTCTCCCCTTAGCTTTCAAGAGGGTTTTTGAAATGATTTTCCCTTTTTGAAATAGATACCAAATGAAATTTGTACCAATTGAAATTTTTATACTAACTTGAAATTTTGATACCAAATAAGATACCAATTGAAAATTAACTCAAATACCAATTGAAACAAACATTAGTGAAGTAATTTCTTCCTTTATTTTCAAAAAATTTGAAATGGTGGTGTGGTACTTTTGCTTTAGGCTTAATACTTTCTCCCCTTTGGCATTAATCGCCAAAAATGGAGAACATGGGAGCCCTTTACCATTCTCTCCTTATGGGGCCTAATACTTTCTCCCTTAATGGTAAAAGAAATATGAGTGTAAGGTCATAACAATTGAGAGTCCCATGAGTAACGACAAATGTTAAATGATATCGTTAGAGTTGGAGTGGAAGCCTTATCTTTGCCGAATACTCCATTTCCCTTTTAATTTAAGACTAATCATAGAGATAGACTTGAAAGCACATTAGTCTTAGCTTTGTACAAGAAAAATAAGAAATATACATTTGTACCAAATGAAAGAGACATGATCAAAGGTATATGAATTAGCTATGTGTGCAATATTTCAATCATAGCTTCGAGAATCAAGTATATTTAGCTCATTCCTAAGTTTGCTAAAGGTCTTTTCATCTAGTGGCTTGGTAAAGATATTGGCTAATTGGTTGTGGGTGTTAACATAAGCAATTTCGATATCCCCCTTTTGTTGGTGATCTCTCAGAAAGTGATACCGGATGTCTATGTGCTTAGTGCGGCTGTGCTCAACGAGATTATCCGCCATGCAGATTGCACTCTCATTATCACATAGGTGAGGCACTTTGCTCAATTTGTAGCCATAGTCCCTAAGGGTTTGCTTCAAAGTAATTGTGCACAGCAATGGCCTACAGCAATATACTCAGCTTCGGCGGTGGATAGAGCTACTGGGTTTTGTTTCTTTGAAGCCCAAGACACTAGAGATCTTTCTAGAAACTGACAAGTCCCTGATGTGCTCTTCCTATCAATTTTACACCCTGCATAATCAGCATCAGAATATCTAATTAAATCAAAGGTAAATCCCTTGGGGTACCAAAGCCCAAACTTAGGAGTGCAAACTAAATATCTCATGATTCTTTTCACGGCCCTAAGGTGAACTTCCTTAGGATTTGCTTGTAACCTTGCACACATGCATAGTGAAAGCATAATGTCCGGTCGTGAAGCACATTGTTGGTCACTTGTTCTCAAATGCTATAAATCAAGAACAAGGCAACACAATTGTCAATGGTTAAAGTTCTTTGTCCTTCGAAGCATTATTTCCTTTCGGATATAATGATCTTCAGACGAAGGTCATGAAGGACATATCTTCATCATCTCGGGATATAAATATGAATGTGAATAAGAAAGTAAAGGAACACAAAGAAATAGAGATAACAATAATCATGTATCGGTAATTTATTTATTTTTGTATTCCATAAACATGAATAAACATCAATAATATTCATATTACATCGATACCTTCGGTTTGCCAGAAGTTGGGGCTAGGGAATGACGTGAGAGTGATTACAATCCAGCGTGAACAGTATGGTGTTACCGTTCATCTATTTATAGGCGCGGGACGCAGCTCGGGTAAAAGTACATTTATGTCCCTGGTAACTATCTATAATATTAACAAGAATCATTAAGGAATGTATGGTCTTTATCCTTTTTTAGTCGTTATCATACTTGAGCTTTGTCAACATGTTCAGCCGAAGTCATTTGGCTTCTAGCTTCATCACCCACTCTTTATTTTCCTTCGTTCTGTCATAAGAGAAGTTCTCCATCCCAAAGCCGAAGCTCCCTGTAACTATTCATAATCATGCTGAAAACATATGGTTAGTCACATTTTTGAGGACCTTCGGAAGAGGAAGGCCCCAATAGTAGCCCCTCGCACTATTGATTTGTTTCCTTGTAACAAATTTAGACTGCAATGTGAACGAAGGCCTTTAGCCGAAGGTCCAAAAAAACACGATCCTTCGCTAGAATAGGGAATGTCACTGACATGTCAGACCCACCAAATCGTGGGGTGCTAGGCATGTAAATAGGAGCTTGTATTGAAAGTGTTTCTTGTGCCATTTCAGTTGCTTACACTATGCTCGACATTTTAAACTTTCTTGCTTTGTCGAGTTTTGATCAGATTTTAAGCTTCGGCATTTCGACTAGGTTTGATTTGATGGCTGACGAGAAGAAGACTATTGACTCGGCGATGTCCGAGTTTTACGAAGCTATGGAGAGGACTAATGCAGAAAAGATTGCACATGAGACACTAGCTGGGATATCTGAGAGTTCTAGTGATAGTGAAGATTTTGATGCAGAAAGTGAGAATGAGGGTGCCGAAGATCAGCCCTAGAGGCTAAGCCATGTTGTCTTCGGGAAGTCGATGATTAAGCAAGGACAAATTGATGCAATGAGGGGAAGGTACTTCCGTGACATTTCTATTGTGAGGGCTGGAGAGGAGAATAATGTCCCCCTGCCTGAAGCTGATGAGGTGGTCGTTTATAGAAGCTCCATGAAAGCAGGGCTTCGGTTCCCTCTGGATAAGATAATGGTCGAAATCCTGAAAACTTTCGAAGTTTACCTTCATCAGTTTACTCCCAAAGCTATCATCAAAATAGGGATCTATATCTGGGCCATGAGAGGCCAAGGGTTAGAACCAAATGCAAAATGCTTCTACAACATGCATGAATTGTCTTATGAGACGAAGGCCACTGGAAAAGAGCAATATCACAACAACTTCGGTTGTTATGGCTTCATAACCTGCTATGAGGTGAGCAACCCAGTCCCAACATTTCGCAAGAGATGGTCGGGAGCCTGGATGCAGGAGTGGTTCTATGTGAAAAACGATCTGGTTGAAAGGGAAGACATCAAGGGGATTATCCAACTGTCCTATATGGTCTCACTTCGGCATTAGGAGACCATCCCTTGCCCTTGGGAACGACATACAAGTGTGTCAGTCTACTTTAACACAGTATGCACTTACATAGGCACCAGAGACTTAGTCCAGGAACATATTTTTTATAGAGTGTGACCGCTCAGAAGTGGATGGGAGATGCTGAAGGAAACTGCCGCTGGGTCTAGAGGTGGTTTAGTCTATTTGAAATATACATTCAAGTACAGGAGACAGTTCGATGAGCCAAATGATGACTGGCTGAATGCCATCAAAGCAACCAGTGATGAACTGCTTGGTGCTTACTCAAGGGCTGAGGATGACGCTATGGCAACTAGCCTTTGGGGTCGAGGCAAGAAGAGACTGAATAGAGTTTTTGATGTCATCGGATTCGTGTATTCAGACTATAGTTATCCTGCGCGGAGGCAAGGGAAGAAGAGAAAAACTGCTACTTTGGCGAATTCTAGCACCCCGACGTCAAAAAATATTAAGGTTCTGACTCACCGGCCCAGGCACATTGAAACGGCCATAGTGCTGAAGCTGATTGAGGGATATTCTTGCGCATCTGAGCCCCATCGGCCCATTCCTGTCAAAGCTAGAGTGAAGCTGGCTGAAGAGCCAGAATCAAAGACATCGACAGAGCAAATGAAGGCTCTGAGCCCATTGCAAAGGATGGAGCTACCGAAGGTGTCGAAGATTCCTGCAACAACTCCGAAAAGGAGGATGGCCAGCGTACTGGACGCTGTTATGGAATTCGCGAAGGCGTTAACTCCTGCCTCTGCTAAAGCACATAGTACAGAAGGCGAGATTGTAAAGAGATCTGCTGAAGCTGGCACAACGTAGGCTGCGGTTGAGGATGGGCCCTCAGCCCCCGCCGAAGCAAGACCTTCGGAGGCTGCTGAGGAGGGTGCTGAAGCAAGACCTTCAGAGGCTGCCGAGGGACCATTAATGTTAGGAAAAGAGGGTGCTACCGAATAATCTGAGTTCGCTGCTCCTAGAGCCTCGTCGAGGAATTGAAATTCATAGTGCGTCATGCTTTAGGGAAAAATTATCAAATGAACAAATTGCCGAAGCGCAGCACTACGCCAGGGATCTGCAGTACCCTCAAGGGTCCATGGTGTATGGTGAGAATGATGAAGATGACTTCCTTTATTGTCTGCCTGACAATAAAGAGATTCATGTCTGTCGGGAGATGGCAGACAAAGTAGGATATCCGAAGCTTGAACTAGGCTCATCTGCAATGACGAAGGACCAGCTCGCAGATAGCCTTGCCTATAATAGTCTGAAGGTGAGAATACTTTAACTTGTTAGAAAATAGATTATTCTTGTAGCTTATTTCTTTATTAGTATGTGCTCATCCTTTGTTTTTGTAGGGGTTAATTCTGAGCAAGGCTTTAAAGGCCCAGAAAAAAGCAGAAGATGAAAGCTGTCAATTAGCCTTGGTAATCTTCGATCGAAAATTATTACACTAAGGAATGAAGCTCTTGAAAAAGATAAAATAGTTCTCTCCTTAGTGGATAGGCTGAAAGCCAGCGAAGCCAAGCTTAACGCATAAGCCGAGCTCACAATGCCGAGGTTGAAAATTTAAAGAAAAAACTTGCCGAAATGAATGAAAATTTCGAAGTTGTGAAGCCTAAGCAAGAAATAAGTGAAATGGAAAGAGCCAGGGTGCAGAAAAATATTGAAGAACTTCGGGGTTCTAAAGAAAAATGCTACGAAGTATCCATGGAATGCGTGAAGAAACTGAATGATAGCTTCGCAAAGGTGGGAGCATATTCACCAGAGCAAAAATTTATCTGTGGTGATCTCAAAGGGGTTATCTAGTAGATTGGCGAAGAGGTCGAGGCTTTTGAAGAAATTCTCAGCGACCGTGGGGACTTTTGTGCCTTCGCCGGTGCACGAGGGGTTGCAACAATTTTGGAAAAAACCGAACGAACATATTAATGCTGCAGCCCAGATAGAAGCCATCTTCTCAGCAGACAACACAAAAGAACCTTCAGCCGATGCTTCTTTGATTGGCAGGAAATTCTACTCTGATGTTTGGATGAAGGGCGACCGTGAGAGGGCTGATGAAGCCATAAAAAAGAGTGAAAAAGAATCTCACGACGCCCGAGAAGAGGCAAAGCAAGCTGAAGAAGCTGCTGAACGCGCAATACAATCGGAGCCATACAACCCTGAGGCTGACCCAGCTATGAAAGAGGCTTTGGATGTGATGAAGATTGCTAACGAAGTCATCGACAAAGTTGTCGACAGACTATTACATGAAGCCGCTGAGAAAATTCTAAAAGAAGATTAAATTCTTATATGCTAGAAACTGTAAATGCTTGTATGTGTTTGCCACCATGTGCATAGGACAAACATCAAGTATTTGTATGTAAATTAATGTAATATATTTCTTTGCGATGCCTGAAACTTACGTACGTACCGTTTTTGAGCCTTCAGGGAAAAAACACCTTCCCTTCTTTTCATGCTTCACAAAGAAAGATTGTCCCCTCTATCGATTGAATACCACATGCTTTGCCACGACTGTTGTACAATAAAATTGCTGACGAAGATTTCCCTGCTGTGTAAAAATATGTCTCCTGAAGGTATACTTTGTGCTTCAGCACATTCTTTCATAATCCAGCAGATGTTTTCGGAGGAGCATTTTTCCCTCTCCACAATTTTTTCGCTGATGCGATATGATGTATGATGTAATGCTGTGCGATATGATGTGATGGTATGATGTAGTATGATGTTTATGCCGAAGATGAACACCCACACGAAAACACACCCAGACTCTGCATTCCCTTAGGAACGACTTTGGAGTCTCTTCACCTTTTACTTAGGTGGTAATTTAGCTCTGCATCCCCTTAGGAACGACTTTGGAGCTAAGCTCTGCATCCCCATAGGAACGACTTTGAAGCTTCTTCACCTTTGATTTAGGTGGTATTTAAGCTCTGCATCCCCTTAGGAACGACTTTAGAGCTTCTTCACCTTTTACTTTGGTGGCATTCTGGCTGTGCATTCCCTTAGGAACGACTTTTGAGCTTCGGAACTTACTCTGCTCCTCCCTTAGGAACGTCTTTGTAGCTTCGGAACTTACTCTGTGCTCCCTTAGGAACGTCATTCTAGCTTCGGTACTTACTCCGCTCCCTTAGGAACGACTTTATAGCTTAAGAACTTAATTCTGTCACACTCGATGGTGTAACCACAATATTGTTTCATCAAGTTGAAAGTTAATCCCTCCTGTATTGTTTTTCTTGCAAGAAAAATAAAGGTAGAAAGACTTAAGATACATTAGATCAACATATTCCTTGGCCGAGCCACTGTAGTCCCTTTAGTAGATGTGCTTCGATTCAGGCACAGTGTTGTTGACTGTGCAAGCTTCGAACTCCTCCCGAAGGCCGCGCTGTTGCTGAGTATGATTGTGCCCTTCTGGATGCTTATTTTGAACCAGCGGTGGTGGTGGTGGCAACTGAGGCCAGGAAACTCGGGAATGACTTGCCAAAGCGACAGAAGCCGTCGGTTGTTGATTTCCTACATATTTTGGGATGTATGGAGAGTAGCACGGAGCAGTGTGGAGGACTTGCTTCGGCTGACTCTGCCGCGCCTCGGCTTCAGCAATTTTTTTTGCTTCTGAATTGTGACCTGGCATGTCCTTGTTGTGTGGCCCTTGTCCTCACCACAAAAGAGGCAGTACAACTTTCTGGATTGATTGCCGAACGTTCCTCCACTGAAGCTTCTTCCTCCTCTGCCTCTCGGAGCTGGTGATCTAAAAGAAGTTTGCTGCATGCTCGAAGACTGTGAGCTATGATGGCTGTTCTGAGCATTATTGTCCCTTTCATCGTTGGCATTGGAATTATGAATTGACCGAACAAGCCTAGGATGAAGTCTTCCTCCGAAGCCCCAAGTCATTTTAGAAAACCTGTACGCTTCCTCCCTTCTTTGGCGAAAAGCATTATCAGCTCGGATGTACTCAACCATCTTCTGAAGGAGCTTCTCTAGGGTTTGTGGGGGCTTCCTAGCAAAATATTGGGCTGTAGGTCCTAACCGAAGCCCCTTGATCATGGCCTCAATGACAATTTCATTGGGCACTGTAGGCGCTTGTGCTCTCAAATGCAGAAACCTTCGGACATACGCCAAAAGCTATTCCTCATGGTCTTGCGTGCATTGAAACAAAGCCTGAGCAGTGATCGACTATTGGGGACAGATATCCCGTGGGTCCACTAGAAGGCAAGAAGGCCTCGCGAGAGGCTTTGGGCCAGTTACCTCACAAGGCCATCCCTTCGTGGGCTGTAAGACCTCTAAGCCTTGTCGTGTTCCCTAGTACATCCTGGATGTGCACGTTTTGGGAATAGGGCACCCGTTCGCCAGGGCGCCAAAGCACCAGCGAGGTCAGGCTGGGAGCACCGTGCTCCGCCGCGACCGCCGCCTGGATTGGTAGGGAAGATTGCACACCGTCGGATCGGGCATCGATGGCCCGGATTAGAATGAAGTTACCGATTCAGTGGAAGTAAATCTAGGGCGTTGATGGCTGATTGGGCGATCCACATTGGTTCGGGTAACATAAAATCCAGCCTGTCCACATCTGATCCGAGGGCCATGGCTTTGTACCACTTCATGGCGTGTGGCGATCTAATCTACGCGACCGCCGCCTGGATTGGTAGGGAAGATTGCACACCGTCGGATCGGGCATCGATGGCCCGGATTAGAATGAAGTTACCGATTCAGTGGAAGTAAATCTAGGGCGTTGATGGCTGATTGGGCGATCCACATTGGTTCGGGTAACATAAAATCCAGCCTGTCCACATCTGATCCGAGGGCCATGGCTTTGTACCACTTCATGGCGTGTGGCGATCTAATCTACACCGTTAGCGTGTCATCTAACGGCCGTGATCACAAGTTACCTCTTCGGCCGAGCCTCTTTTACATAAGAAACCCAGAGATTATTAGGAATGAACCCGTGGTCCACCGCTATTGGCGCCTATGTCTTGGTTCACTTTTCACCAGGGTCCCTGTGATTACCAGAAATTGAGGCCCAGTCCAGAGCCCATTTAAATTGAATAAATGAATTAGAAAATGAATATTTAATATGAAAATAAGTGCTAGAACTTGTAAAATTCATAGAAAATTCATTTTTAGTCCAAATTACTCCATTCTAGTTTCTAAAATTTTGTATTATTATTCTCTATCACTTAGAGTCTCTGTTTTGACATGAAAACAGTAAGAAAACTAATTTTTCACTTAATCCTATTTCAAGCACATAAAACCTTTGGAAATTCATAATTTAATATCCATAACTCCAAAATTAATGGTTACTGTTCCTAAGTCCTTACTTTAATATGTAGATTATTATTATGTATTTTTTTTACATGTTTGGTGTGATGTTAATTTCTCCTTTATACCGTGCTTGTTTGTATTGTGGCGAGTAGAAGAGCCTGTGACAGAGGATCCTGGTGCCCAGCAGATAGAAGTTGCTGAGCAGGAGCTCATTGAAGGCAAGTTGTGCCCTTGACCACTTTTAGACCCAATAATGTTCTTTAATGTCATTATTCATGCATAGGTTTAATTTTGATGGGACCCAATAGGTCAGCCTAGTCTGATTATCTTTTACCTTGTTTACCCCTAAATCACTTGGGTAGTTCTGCTATTGCCTTATATGGTTTTGGGTTAATATTTCATTATATCCATGTTCCAATTATTCCGTTATGTTATTTATGTTCATGTCAAGATCATTATTTTGAATTGGAACATGGAGCTTAACTTGAGAAACACGTGCCACCACAAGGGCGGAATGGGTCGCCCTTGGCTATCTAATTAGGAAAGCTAGTGGAAGACTACATTACCCAAAAGGGGCAAGGGTAGTAGGGGAGTTGCATGCAAGGAGGTTCTCGGGTTGATTTTGCTGTGATGGCGGTCAGACGAGGGATTCTCGCAAGTGCTCTTCCCATAAACTGTAGCGTGTTTTCGGAAGCTAGTGGAACTTTGTAAAGGCCTCATAGTGGATCCCTAGCCATTCACCTCGATAGTGTCTAAGGGCCTTGCAAACCCTGGCGACATGGGATACACGAGTTGTGGGTATAGGGTACAACCTCTGCAGAGTGTAAAACTGGTATACTAGCCAAGCTCACGGCCACGAGCAGCTCAGGACTCTCGCATGATTAAATTATGGAAACTAAACTCAATTTGTCATATGCATTTGCATGGGATTATGTATTAATTTTGTTCTATTATTATTTATTCTAGTTTGGTATTTACTTACATCTAGTAATTGCTAATAAAATTTGACCAACTTATTAAAAGCAATGCTCAGCTTTAACCTCTATTGTTGATCAGCCTTACACATCACATGGACTCCCACCTTTGGTGAGTTCATGCCACATTATTCCCCACAACTTGTTGAGCGATGAACATGTGTGAGCTCACCCTTGCTATCTCACACCCCCCACAGGAGAAGAACAGGTGGTTCAAGAGGAGCCACTTATCGAGGAGTGCGATTTGATCTAGGTGGCATCTCCCAGTTGACTTTTTGGCGCCAAGGATGGATTTTAGATCCTTTTATATTTATCTTTTATTTTTTGTAAGACTTCCGCTATGTAATAAGTACTCTGATTTTATTGTGACATTTATCTCTATACAGTCTGTTATTATATATGTTGTCTTCTTTGGCGCATGTATGAGATGCACCCGGCTTTGTCCCTTAAAACCGGGTGTGACATGGGCTGGGACAGAACTGCTAGCGGAGTGGGCCAACATGAGACAGAAGCAGACTCAGGCGCAAGCAACCCGTCAGACTCGCGTGCTATCCGTACCGCCCACCTGACTTTCCCGCGTGCAGCGCCCTTGAATATTGGGGTAGATTAGGGATAAGTTGGCAAGATTGTAGGAAGATCAGTTCAGTCGGTTCACTATTGTTTAGGGTATGCATAATCATCACGTACGCATGTAGTGCCCTACGGTCGAGTATATAAGGCCTAGGGGGTACCCATCATTTCCATCGACCATCTACCTATCTCATTAACTTTTCTCCATCTTGGAGACTTCCCTTGTAACCTTCCACATAAAGAACCACACTAGGAAGTAGGGTATTACGCCTCTCCAAGCGGCCCGAACCTGCAGAAAATTGCCTGTCATCTCTCGTGCGTCTAGCATGAACCGTTGAGTTACAGTCAACAACACCGTCCTACCCAAAAGCACCACGAGGGGTAACCCTGGGTGTGCGGTCGGACTCTAAACACTGACAGCTGGTGTGCCAGGCAGGGGGTGTGTCATTGACCCAAGCTAGCTCAATGGCCGTCACATCCCAGTGCAAGATTGCTCTTCGCCCTGGATCTGTGTTCTGCTTCGGAACCATCTCATCCATAGCAGATGAGAAAGGAACCCTGCACTGCATAGCAGATCCGCCGGTCAAGAGGATCCCCAGAATTCCCCAGGAAAGCCAGAGCAAGATAGCGGATAGCGTAGCCTCCTGCGCCTCGAGCGAAGATTACCTCTTACAAGCCAGAAATCGGGAGTTTACCTACCCGAAGAACTCCGCTGCCCACTTCGCCCATAAAGGATTGGACGCGGATTACCAGAAAGAAAGAGGCAAGCGTCCCGAGAAAAGGGATGGAACCTCGTCGAGTTATCTTTCCGGCACCTTCGCCCTCAAAGGAGGACAGAAAGAAGCACACCATCACAGCAACTCCTTTCTACCTCGACATCCTCTTCATCGAGGGGAGATTGGAATCATCTCCCATCTTCGACGATGAGCCGACTGTGCAAGGGGAAGAACCTCCCCAGCGTGAAGCACGGCGATGAAGGGAAAGACGTTGGAATGTTCGGCGACATCACGAGGCTGGGGAGCAGGACCTAGCGCAGCCCGTATCCCGGGATGAAGTTTCAGAAGTGGGAGAAACTCTCAACGAGCAAGTATACCGAGAAAGGCGGAATTCTCACCGGCGTGATCGCCGATAGGCTCAGGACCGAGAGCGAGAGCAAGGCGAGCAGGGCACGAGGTTGCCCAGAGAGAATCCCCTCTTTGCTCGAAACCTGAACCCTGACTTTGCCCGTGCGATGAACACACCTAGTGAAGTTGGAGGAGTGCTGGCCCATATAGCTGATGGCCTCCCACGAATTCTAGATGCAGAAGGCTACCAGCGGCTACTTACTCGAGCAGCTAACCACCTTCTACCTATCGCTCATCCCCCGAGCGACCTACGACATGCCATCAACAGTCGACGAGACGCGCGGAGCTCTATCAACGCTTCATGCGACCGACGACATGAAAACGAGATAAGGCGCCAGGAGGAGTATGACCGAGACCACGACGTCCCGGCTCGAAGTCACGCCACACGAGTTGAGTCGGCTACGGCCTCAACTAGTGGCCCGATCCGGGGACGGTCGAGACGACACATCACCGACTCCCCTCCCCAGGACCGACGTCATGAACACCGACAAGAAGACACATGTGGAGTCTCCACGCTCACTCCACGTCTCTGGGCCATCCAGTGGCCCCCTAACTTCAAAGTCTCCAACGTTGACAAGTACGAGCCTAAGCAGGACCCGGGGGGCTGGTTGGCCATCTACACGACCGTCGCTCAGGCCGCCGGAGCAATAGAAGACATGATGATAGCATATTTGCCCATCGTCCAAGGGCAAGATGCACTACAGTGGTTACGACATCTACCATGACACTGCATCGACGATTGGAGCGACTTCAGTCAATGGTTCATCGCCAACTTCTAGTCCCTCTCTAATAAGCCAGCGCAGCCATGGGACCTCAAATCCATCAGGCGCCAGGGCGATGAAACACTTTGGTCATATCTCAAGAGGTTTCAGACCATGAGAAACCGCATCCCCGAACTCACTGAGGCAGCGGTGATTGAAGATTTCTACTGGGGATCCAATGACTCGTCCTTCGTCCGAGCCATACTGCAGAAAGCACCGACCACCTCCGAACAACTATTTCGGGAGGCAGACCTCTACATCACTGCCGGCACCACCGCACGACACGAACCAGCAACCTAACAGGCGCTAGGAAAAGAGGCCTTGTGAGGAGGTACGTGCCACTGGACCTCCTGTCGCTCGAGCCCGAGGTGCGCCCCGTGGAGGCGAACGCCCACTCGATGACATCCTCGACGCCAAGTGCCCATACCACAAGGACATGCACCACACCCTATGGAACTGTAGAGACTTCAAGCCCTCCGTTGGACATGGCCGACCATTCTAGCCTCTACCACCTCCCCCACCACGAGGAAGGGTCCGACAAGCCTAGGCAACCTCAACAACCAGAAGGGGGAGGAGGCGGAGCATTTCCACGCGTTGACGGGGAGGTCAACGTCATCTTCGGAAGACACGGATCACAAGAGAATAGGAGGTAGCAGAAGCTCAACTGACCGGCAGGTCCTAGCGGCAACAACTAGTGCCCTAGCTCCTTATCGGTGGTCAGAGCATGCAATAACCTTCAGCCGAGAGGATCAGTGGTTCAACTTCGACCACCCCGGCAAGTACCCGCTTCTCGTTGATCCAGTGATCCAAGAAAGCAGGGTGAAGAAAGTACTAGTGGACGAGGGAAGTAGCATTAACGTTACCTTCCCCCGGATGCTCCTAGCCTTGGGGGTTGCACTCAAAGACCTCACCGAGTCAGATACACCCTTCTTCGGTATCGTGCCGACCAAAGGAGAGTACCCACTCAGGGCACATCTACATGCCCATCACCTTTGGGACTCTGGAGAACTACAGAACCGAGTTCCTGAGGTTCGAGGTGGCACACTTCGACTGCGGGTACAACACCATCATCGGTAGACCAGGACTGGCGAAGTTCATGGCCATTCCACACTACTCATATATGATATTGAAGATGTCGGGACCTCAAGAATCATCACCGTGCGTGCTAACTTCCAAGGCACCGCGGAGTGCTTTCGGGGAGCCATCCAGGCAGCCCTAACTGTCGGACCCCTGACAGCTTCCTCCGTGCAGACATACATCAAGCCGGAGGAGGATCTCACTATACCCACTAACGAAACTCAAGCCGTGAGCTCCATACGGCCGACTGAGGAGACTAAGAGGATCAACCTGGGATTCGTCGATGAGTGCAAGACTACCATCATCAGTTCCAGCCTCGACGACAAATAGGAAGGCGCGCTCGTCCGGTTCCTGCAAGACAATCAGTACGTATTCGCATGGCAACCTACGGATATGCTGGGAGTCCCGAGAGAACTGGCTGAGCATAAATTGAAGGTCTATCCTCAAGCAAGGCCGATTCGACAGAAGCTACATTGTTTCACGCCTGATAAAAGAAAATCTATTCACGCTGAGTTAGCCCACTTAGTGACTACAGGGTTCATTAGGGAGGTGCTTCCCGAGTGGCTAGCAAATCCTGTTCTTGTACTCAAAAAGAATAAAGTGGATTGGCGCATGTGCTTCGACTATACTGATCTCAACAAACATTGTTCGATGGATCCCTTCGAGCTCCCTAGAATAGATCAGGTAGTCGACTCGATTACTGGCAGTTCTATGTTGTCCTTCCTAGATTGCTATTCTGGATACCATCAGATCAGCCTGGCAAAAGAAGATGAGGAGAAGACTACTTTCATTACCCTGTTTGGAGCTTTTTGCTATACCTCCATGCCGTTCCGGCCTCGAGAACACGGGAGCAACCTACCAGAGAGCCATCCAAACATGCTTAGCCGATCACTAGGGCAAGCGGGTGGAAGCCTACGTCGATGATGTGGTAATCAAAATAGAAAACTCAGAAAACTTCATCGAAGATTTGCAACTGGTCTTCAATAGCTTGAGGTGCTTCTGGTGGAAAATTAACCCAGAAAAGTGTGTCTTCGGAGTACCGACAGGAAAGTTACTCGAATTCACTGTCAGACACCGAGGAATTGAAGCTAATCCAGAAAAGATCGAGGCCATCATGAGAATGGAAGTGCCACGATCACAGAAAAATGTGCAGAGGCTTACTGGATGCATGGCAACCCTGAGCAGGTTCATATCAAGGCTAGGCGAGAAAGGCATGCCATTCTACAAATTGCTCAAAAAGGTGGACAAGTTTCAGTGGACCACAGAGGCACATGAAGCTCTAGAGGCACTGAAGAAGTTCTTGACCACACCACCAATGCACAAGTCGCCGCACCGAGCCACGCCGAGTCAGTCGATGGAAGATCTGCTGTTATACATCTCCAACACGACTCACGTGGTAAGCACCACGTTAGTAGTCGAGAGGGTGAAGGAAGGACATGCATACCCGGTGCAACATCCAGTCTACTTCATAAGTGAAGTCCTCGGGCCCTCAAAGATAAAGTATCCTTAAGTCCAGAAGCTGTTGTACGCGGTACTCCTAACCGCTCGCAAGCTCCGTCACTACTTTGACACCACAAAGTCATAGTAGTCACATGATTTCCAATAGGAGACATTCTCCAAAACAAAGAAGCTATTTGAAGGATAGCCAAGTGGGCATGTTGTGACACCCCAGGTGTCTATTTCATGTTATGCCGTGAATTTATCCTAATCTCGAATGCTCAGTGAAGATTTCCGTTTCTCGATCGCATCTATCTCCTTTTATCAAGTTACTTGTGAAGGTTTCACCGATTTTTGAATTTATTCGATCTCAAGAATAGCCGAATTTGGAGCCTATTAAAACTTTTGTCTTTCGAAACAAATGCAAACTCGAAAATCATTCTCGATTTATAAATCTCGTTCAAAGCTCATTTAATCAAACGCTCGACAATTGCTAGTCGAACTGTGTCCGAATCCAATTTCTCGATGTTCGATCTATGCTCAAAAATTAATCCGGGTCCGTATTCTTAAGCGGGATCTCTAATGTGTCAGCATCGAAATAAGTCTTACCCAACCCGACTTGCTAATAACCGTAGCCGATCCGAGTTCGAAAACATAGAATAAAAATTCACACAAAATGGCAAACCTAAATTCATGACAACGGTATTTTTTTGTGAGCCACGAATAAAAATGGGGCGTAATTTTAAGTTTTGGCACAATCAAAAGCGGCAATAATTCTTAAAAAGGAACAATTTGTGTTACTTAATTGTAATCCGAGCTATGAGGTTCTAATTCAAGAGCACGGTCAAATTTGAGCCAGGTCATTAAAAACAATAAGACACAATATTTTTCCGAGCAACATCGACTCGAACCCATGTCAGATCTGCCGCAACGTTCGTTTGTCGTGATCTTATATAGTTCGAAACACATCGACAATTAATTTTAGTGGAGAGTTTAAAACCTAGTTTCTTTAATTAGTTATTTTCTTGATTTGCTATCATGGGTCGTGCAAAAAAAACTGGAAAACACACGCACACAGGCTACACACGCACGCCACCTCTGCCAACAAGCGAGCAGAGCCGCCGAGTGGCCGCTCGGCCTGGGCACCGCCTGGCTGGCCAGTGGATGGCTACCGCCCAATCCCTGCCAATACATTTCCAGCGATACCTCGTTAAATCATCCGAGCAGCCGCTCCTCTCCCTGTCTTCTACCCTAGCCGACGTTCTTCTGTCCTAGCATCTTCCCCCTCCTCTCTGGTTCTGCGCAGGAGCAGGAGCTCCCTTGGAGCAGGGCCGTCCCCATGGCTGACTCCCTAGCGTACCTCGCCAGCAGCAGGGATCTCTTCCCTTCCCCAGGTGCAGAGCTCCTCCCTGCCCCTACGTCTTCTATGGCCGCCGGCCCCTACGAGCTCCCTGCTCCACGCGCCCTAAACCATGGGGCGATGTCTCTGCTCCTCCCATCCATGGCGACTGACCTCCTCTCACCTTCCCCCAAACCTCGGCGCTCGGCGCTCTGGCCATGGACGCCTAGGTCCTCGCCTCTCTGCTCCACGCACCCGGCCCTGCCTCTCCATCAAACTGCATCTCCCCTCGGCTGTCCAGCAGGAAGTCCGGCGCCTCCCTCTACCCCCTGTGCTCGACGCCCCTCCTCTCTGTTCCCTATTCAACGCAGGAGCCCCCATGGTGCCTTGAACGGCCATGGCGTTTCCCTTTTTCTTGTGGCTTGCCTCCCTGCCGGGTCTCTTCTTGGTGGCTGCAACGAGCTCCCTTACCCCCAGCCATGGACGAGCCTCCAGTGTGCATCAGCTCCCCCTCGGTCGAGCTCCCCTCTGTTGCTGTGGCCAACGACTCCTTCAGGCGGGTCTTCATCCTGTCACGTTGGACGCCGCTCCTTTTCCCCAGCCACCGTCGAACCAGCATGGACCCGATCTACGCTACGCAGTAGCGCCGGTCCATAGCAGCAGCCTTGAGATCCCCTCTGCGTTGTGCCCACGGCGTGCTCGACGAAATGCCGCAGCAAGCAGCAGCAGCGACGCCCTTCGCTGCGTCGCGCTCGCCAGGACGGGCCTCACTGCCATCGATCTACGCAGCATCTGCGTGTCGTCATCGAAACCCGTGGTGAGACCCCGCTGTCCCGTGCTTTTTGTGTTCGATTAAATGGCCACACCAATGAATCATATAATAAACTGTGTCGTGCTCGCAGCCCTTGTCGACGTCACGCCTCGCGCATCGCTCATCGGCAAAGAGCCTAAACTAATGGTATGCATGCGCGACACGAGTCGGCCAGGTTGTTCGCCTTGAATGATTCGCGATTTGTTTTATTTACGTATTCGGTCGATGATGTGCCTGCGTGTTTATATGTGTGTGAAAATATAATTGTATGAATGGACGCGTGTAGGGAAGAAAATGAAATATAAAAGAACTCGAGTATTTTTATTTTGATAGGAAAATATGCGATGCGTTGTTTGATGTGAAGACTAAGTTTAAATAAATAAATAACTGCGGATTATGTTTTGGGAAATGCATCGATACGTGTTTATGTGAAAAGTGTATTTGTTTTATGCAATGTGATGGGATTCAGGATTATATAGTTTAGAAAATGCTAGTTTGCGTGGAGGATGTATTGTTAAGACATGAGTGTCGGAGTTCATATATTAGTGGTCGCGCCACATTGATTGAAATGTCTCGAGTGCACGCCACAATATGGTTGTATGCGAGACGGGGTTATGCGCATACCGAGTTTAGTAAAAATCCATCGGTGTCACTAGTGTTAAGTTGAGGTTTATTTGTGTGTGTAAAGTAATAATGTGTTTAATACTTAGAACTCTTAGTCGATAGTAGAAATTGTTTTGGCTTATATAGAGAGGTGGTGACATGCCAAAGTAGTCATCGCTTTCTCTATATTTATAAGTCGAGTCGTGATGATGCGTATTATGCGCTCGTTAAATTATGCTTCGCATATGGTGTATGTTGGGGGCCTTCGTCCTCCGAAGGTCCTCAAAAACATGATTTGACAATGTTTTCCAAGTGGATTATGTGAACAGGTATCTTCGGACTCAGAATTATGAACATAAAGCATGGTCAGGACGAAGCCTGAACCAGACGAAGGACGAGCTGATTACCAAGCTCTACGAAGGATGGTGCACAGCCGAAGCTGTGCGCAGGGAAGCTTCGTCGCGATAGCAGGAAAGGGGAACCGACTTAAAGATGAAAAGACTACGTGGGCCTTGACAGATTTCCATAAGTCATTAACAAATGTAATGGACATGGATGTAATTTTACGTGGGCTGCGTCCCGCGTCTATAAATAGATGAACAGTACTCCCGTACTGTTCACGCTGACTTGGCATCTACTTTTGCGTCACGCTTGTACCTTTTACCTTCTCTCAGGACCGAAGGTATATTTGTAATTTGAAATCATTTCTATTTTTCCATGTTAATAAAATAGAAATGATTCTATGATGGTGTTTATATTATATTTCATGCTCTATATGAATCCTTCGTCATTACTTGTTATGTTTACGAAGGTATGTCTCTTGTGACCTTCGTCCGAAATACATTATCTCCCGAAGGGACATAATGTCCCGAAGGACGAAGGACTTTAACACTTAACATTTTTATGTTGCCTTGTTCTTAACTCTTAGCATTTGAGAACAAGTCCCCAACATTGGCGCCCACCAGCCGGTGAACTCACTTCCACTTCGAGTTTTTTGAACACCTTCGGAAGCTGTAGACCTTCGCTATGGCACCGAAGAAAGCTTCAGCGGCTGGGGCTGCAGCACTGCAACCGCTGGACCACAACCAGGAGACCGTCTCTCTTCGGGAGGCCCGAAGCCAGAAGAGAAAGGCCGTCAGCCCAACGCTTCAGGAGGAAGAGCTAGACCAAGAAATCAGGGATATGGAGATGCTACATCAACAGGTGCAGAGGAAGAAGGAGAAGATGGCCCGGCTAGCTGAGTTGCAACGGCAGATAGACGAAGCCTCTGAGGAAGTTCGCCATCTTACTCACGATGAGCAAAACAGAAGGCCTCAGCAGAAAGACCTTCATCAGGAGGGCTTCGTCTAACGAAGATGACTGGTATGACAATTTCCATCAGGGAAATTTTGTTTTCGATGATGCTTCTCCTTTGTCCGCTGAGCTGCAGGCTACACCTTGGCCTCCATCCTATAAGCCACCCCAGCTTCCCATGTTCGACGGCCACTCAGACCCGAAGCAGTTCTTAATGAGCTACGAAGCAACAGTGTCTTCGTATGGGGGCAATGCTGCAGTCATGGCGAAGTCTTTCGTTATGGCCGTCAGAAATGTTGCTCAGACCTGGTATTCCTCCCTTCGACCAGGAACGATCACCTCATGGCAGAAGCTGAAGGATATGTTGTTAACCAGCTTTCAAGGATTTCAGACAAAGCCGGTTACTGCTCAAGCCTTGTTTCAGTGCACTCAGGATCATGAAGAATACCTTCAGGCGTATGTCAGAAGGTTCTTGCGTTTGAGGGCACAGGCACCAACGGTGCCCAATGAAATTGTTATCGAAGCCATGATCAAGGGGCTTCGTCCTGGACCTGCAGCCCAATACTTTGCTAGGAAGCCTCCTCAGACTCTGGAGAAGCTACTCCAAAAGATGGACGAGTACATTCGTGCTGATAATGACTTTCGCCAAAGAAGGGAGGAGGCCTTCAGATTTTCTGAGATGACCAGGGGCTTCGGGGGATGATTCTATCCGAGGCATGTCAGGTCCATCCACAACACTCAAAATGATGATAAGGGGAGTCAGCAGAACAGGCCGCAGTGCTCCTCACAGGCTTCGGGGCAACAGCAAACTTTCTTTCGGCCACCAGCTCCAAGAGGCAGAGGCGCCAGGGGCTTCGGCGGGAGATTTGGAGATCAACCAAGGAGGACATTTTGCTTATTCTGCGGTGAGAACAAGGGCCATACCACCAGGATGTGCCATGTCACCATCCAGAAACAAAAGGAGCTAGCAGAAGCTGCAGCGCAACAGGGACAGCCGAAGCAGGTCATGCATACTGCTTCGTACCATCAGCCTTACATCCCGGAGTACGTGGCCAACCATCCTGCAGTTTCCGTAGCTTCGGCAAGTCAACCTCAAGCTTCATGGCAACAGCCCCCGCCTCCACCTCCGCTGCAACAAGGCCAACAGCCCGAAGGGAGCCAATATGTTCCGCACCAAAGGGATCTCAGAGAGCAATCTGAAGCCCGTACAGTCAATAGTACTGTGCCAGAGTCGAAGCACATTTATTGACAAGTATCCTACTTTGATAGCAGTCTTTTCCGTTTAAGTTCTGTTTTCTGTGTAATAAAGAACACTTCAGTTTTCATATAATAGTATCGTGGTTGGTTATCAGAAAAACCTATCTTCTCTACAGGCTTAAGTTGCTGAAGCTTAAAAATTTGCGGTAACAAGGAGGACCTTCGGATTATTAAAGAGCCTTCAACGCAACAAAAAGTCGTTCTAAGGAACGCAGAGTGAGTTGCCGAAGTTACAAAAAGCCGTTCCAAAGGGAGCGCAGTGTAAGTTTTTTGCTCCAAAGACGTTCCTAAGGGAATGCAGAGCATACAGCGAAAAGTCAACGCTGATACCGCCTAAGTAAAAGGCGAAGAAGCTCCAAAGACGTTCCTAAGGGAATGCAGAGCTTATACCGCCTAAGTAAAAGGCGAAGAAGCTCCAAAGACGTTCCTAAGGGAATGCAGAGCTTATACCGCCTAAGTAAAAGGCGAAGAAGCTCCAAAGACGTTCCTAAGGGAATGCAGAGCTTACGAATATATTTTATGTGTATCTTCGGAACAAATGTCATTTGCATAACATAACATCATCACATCATTTTGCATAACATAAGCATCATACATCATGTTGCATTTGGCAAAAGAAGGGGACACAGTATCAACCTTCGAAAGGACGCTTTGAGAAAGTGAAAATTGTGTAAAGTCACGAGGGAATACAATGGTAATCTTCGGAATACAGCTTCGGAGAATATTTTTACGAAGCATGGGCGAGCTTCATCAGAGCAATATCGAAATTGTACAGCTTCGGAGAATATTTTTACGAAGCATGGACGTGTTTCATCAGAATAATTTTAACGGAGAATGTTTTCTTCACGAAGCATGAAAATAAGGGAAGGTGTTTTTTCGCCGAAGGCTCAAAAATGGTATGTATGTAGAGTTTCATGCATCGTAAAGAATTGAATAATGAAAAGAGACTTGTATATTACATTCAAATGTACAAAATGTTACATAGATCACACTTTAAATGTTTTTTCTAAATAGCATCTAGTCTTCTCTTAATACTGCTTCGGCGGCCTCATTTAGAAGTTGATCAACAACTTTATCCATGATAGCTTCGGCCATTTGTTTAATTTCGTCATCCCCTTTTGTGTGAGGGTCAGCAGACGATCCAGCAGGTTCTGAGGGAAGAGAACATTTCTTTATTACTATTACAAGTCGCGAGCAAAGTTTGAAATAAAAATTGCAACACAATAAGAACGACTAATTAATACCTAATTGCCCTTCGGGCTCTGTACTTCTTTCGGCAGCTTCTGCTACTTTCCTAGCATCATGGATGCCTTTTTCACTTCTTTGAATGATTTCTTGTGCCATTTCTCGGCCGCCGTTGTCCCAGATATCAGTGAAGAACTTACCGCCAACCATGCTTGCTTCGGTTGAGGGATCTTTGATGTCTTCAGAGGACAGGGCAGCTTCGGACTGAGCTAAGGATTTTATATGTTCACAACCTTTCTTCTCCAAAACAGCAGCAACTCCTCTGGCGCCTGAAAAAGCGCAGATGTCACCGTGGCTGCTCAGGATTTCCTCGAAGGCTTCTGCTTCGTGACTAATCCAGTCAAGTGGACCTTCGGGATTGCCTCTTGAAAAGTCCTCTTCACTAGAAAAGGCGCCAACGCTGGCGAAGCTGGATTTTATCTTTTTCACGCATTCTACAGATTTAACATAACATTTCCTCTGAGATGCACGAAGCTCTTTAACACTTAACTCCAAATTATTGACCATATGATCACTGAGTTCTCGTTTTGTTTCCTCAAGCACACGTTCCTCTTTAGCTCTAGCCAGCTGTTTCTGAAGATCTTTAATTTCACGTTTTTGGGCTTCGGCCTGGGTTTTTGAAGCAGCTTCGTCTTTCTTTATTTTATCTACCAGTGTAAGCAGAATCTTATCCTTTTCCAGAGCTTCGTTTCTCAGTTTGATAACTTCGGAGCGTAAATTGTTAAACGCAATGTCGTAGCTTTCATCTTCGGCGCTTTTTTGGGCTCTTAATGCGTTGCTTAGAATCAAGCCCTATACGAAAAAGAATCCATATAAGAATAAAGGAATGAATTACGTATTAAAAAAGTTTTTTTCAAACGCTTAATTTCCATACCTTTAGGCTATTGTACGCAAGACTATCTGCGAGATCCTCTTTCGTCATGGCGCATTAATCCAGCTTCGAGCTTTGGGAAACCCATACTCCTGGCCATCTCCCGGCAGACAGATAATTCTTTGTTATCAGGGAGGCAGTATAGGAAGTCATCTTCATTTGTCCCATTGAATACTACTGCCCCCTTCGGATACTTTAACTCCCTAGCATAGTGATTCGCTTCATAGGTCTCTTCTTCAGACAGTTTCTTCCCCGAAGCATGTCGCACGATGTAATCGCATATGCTGGAGGGAGCTTCGGGGGCGGCCGTGTCAATTTCTTCAACCAAAGCTGGTTCTGATATTTTCTCGGATTGTTCCTTGGTGGGCTCTGAAGGCCCAGCTTCAGCTTCAGCTTGTTGTTTCGAAGCTTCAGTAGATGCTTCAGCGAGTTCAGCAGACTCCTTTGCGGTTGTGCTTGAAGACTTAATTGTCTCCAAGACATCCAGTACGTTCACCATTCGTTTTCTTCTTGGGGTCACCAATGGGCCCTTTTGATTTTTTGTTGTTTCAACATTTGCTGAAGGACTTAAAATTTCTGATGTTTTTGGCCCTTCAGTCTTCGGTTTTTCTGCTTTTTCGGCTGAAGGTGCTTCAGTTTTTTCTTCTATCTTCGGCACTGGAGCTGGTTCTGTAGCTTCAGAGGCCAAAGAAACTTCACCAATAAATTCTGGCACTGTGGCCGGCTCAATAAAGCGCGTTCGATGGGTGAGCACCTTCATCTTTTTCCTTTGAGGCGCTTGCTCACTAGTGGCACTCGTGGTAGCTTCTGTCGCAGGAGAAGTATTTTTCCTTTTGCGACCCAATACCGGATAGTGATAGTCAGGGTAGATAAACCCGACTGCGTCAAATACACGGTTGAGCCTTTTCTTCTTTCGGCCACCGAAGGCTGCTGATAACGCAGTGTTCTCGGCCTTCGAATATGCCCCAAGAAGTTCGTCACTTAATGTTTCAATGCTTTTCAACCAATCGTCATCAGGTTCAACAAATTTATCCCCATATTTGAATGTGTATTTTAGTCTGACTAGTCCGCCTTCGTCGGACTCTTTAATGGTCTCCTTCGGCATTTCCCACTTTTCTGCAAGTGGCCATACCCTGAAGGCAATGTGCTCTTGGACTAAGTCCCTTGTCCCAATGAAAGAGCAGATTACGCCGAAGGCTCTTTGGCATTCTTCGGCTGCTTCATCCATTTCAATCTTCGGCCTTCGAAGTCCGAAGCGTTGCCAGATGGGGCGCATAATGATACTCTTGACATTTTCTTGCGCTGTTAAGTCATTCTTCACATAGAACCACTCTGTCATCTAGGCTCCGGGCCACCTCTTCCGAAAGGTCGGCACAGGGCAGCTTGACCCGGAACGGGCACTGAAGCTATAACACCCAAAATTGTTGTGATATTGTTCTTTTCCCCAGGGCTTCGTCTCGTATAGTAACTCATGAATGTTGCAGAAGCTTTTAGCGTTTGGTTCCAAACCTTGGCTTCTCACAGCCCAGACAAACACCCCCATTCTTATGATAGCTTCGGGGGTAATTTGATGAAGGTAGACTTGAAATGTCTTCAGGACTTCAACAACAAAGTTGCTTAGGGGGAATCGAAGCCCAGCCTTGAGAAAGCTTCGGAAGATTACGACTTCATCTTCTTCTGGGGTGGGAGAAGTCTTTTCTCCAGCGTCAGCCCTCACAATAGATATATCTCGAAAATACCGCCCCCTCATATTATCAATATGACTCTGCTTGATAGCGGTTTTCCCGAAAACCGTGTGACTTGGCCGCCATGGTCGATCTTCAGGCCTCTTCCCCACCACTTTCTACATCATAGCTGTCGCTGTCACCAGAATCTTCGGACAAACCTTCAAGAATCTCCTTCGTGATTTTCTCCGTATTGGTCTCCGCCATCGCTATGAGGAACCCCAAATTCTTCTCTTCCTCGAGACTCAGCTTCGTCTCAGCAGGGATCTTCTTACCTTCAGACATCTTCGGAAACGCTAAAAAACTGTTTTCAGGGCCGAAGCTTCGAAATCAAAAAGGTCACCAATCTTAATGCACAAGAGCTAAAAATTTAGTGGACCGAAGCAGATGGCAAGTGTGCGTACCAAATGAGTTGGCGGTGTGATCTTATTTATACGCTCAGGGCGTTGAAAATTGAAAGACCCCGCTTGTCAGTGAATGTTGCTATTCTAGCAAAGGGAAGGTGTTTTTTCGGACCTTCGGCTCAAGGCCTTCGTCCATATCGCAATCTGAATTTATTATTAACAAATTAATATTGCGAGGGGCTACTGTTGGGGGCCTTCGTCCTCCGAAGGTCCTCAAAAACATGATTTGACAATGTTTTCCAAGTGGATTATGTGAACAGGTATCTTCGGACTCAGAATTATGAACATAAAGCACGGTCAGGACGAAGCCTGAACCAGACGAAGGACGAGCTGATTACCAAGCTCTACGAAGGATGGTGCACAGCCGAAGCTGTGCGCAGGGAAGCTTCGTCGCGATAGCGGAAAGGGGAACCGACTTAAAGATGAAAAGACTACTGTGGGCCTTGACAGATTTCCATAAGTCATTAACAAATGTAATGGACATGGATGTAATTTTACGTGGGCTGCGTCCCGCGTCTATAAATAGATGAACAGTACTCCCGTACTGTTCACGCTGACTTGGCATCTACTTTTGCGTCACGCTTGTACCTTTTACCTTCTCTCAGGACCAAAGGTATATTTGTAATTTGAAATCATTTCTATTTTTCCATGTTAATAAAATAGAAATGATTCTATGATGGTGTTTATATTATATTTCATGCTCTATATGAATCCTTCGTCATTACTTGTTATGTTTACGAAGGTATGTCTCTTGTGACCTTCGTCCGAAATACATTATCTCCCGAAGGGACATAATGTCCCGAAGGACGAAGGACTTTAACACTTAACATTTTTATGTTGCCTTGTTCTTAACTCTTAGCATTTGAGAACAAGTCCCCAACAGTGTATGATTGTGCTCACGATTTCGAGTAGACACTCCAAGTAAGTCAATTAGGTTTGTGATACAAGTGTGTAATGGAGATTAGTTGTTTTTAGGATAATTATTGAAATACTCGGTTCGTATGATAAACATGTATGCGTTCGTGATTTGGGAAGTAAATACATGGTGTTTACGAATTGTAGACTAGTGGTTTACGATTCATATGATTTGGTCGGTGTGCGAAAATACTTGTAAATATGTATGTTTATAAAAATGTTGTAGTGTATCTTGTGTCTTGGATTGCGACGATAATAGGCAAGCCGACGTGAATGTTATTTAGCGGGCTATGTCGTTGCTCCAGTTAGCCGACCTGTTAGATGGTTTGGTTAAGCATGTAATTGCAATAAATTGCTTGTTATAATCTAAATGCATTTGGTTATGGTTGCGGATGAAAAGTAATAATGTTCATGTGATGTCTAAGTGAAAATGCAAATTGGTGTGTGAAGGGCGCAATCGATATACACATTTATACCAGGTTTGATTATTGTGGCGAATGTGTTTGTTGATTGTGTACGGTAATTCTAACGCGCGAAATAACTTGTATAAAATTAGTAAGTCTACTTATTGGTCCTAATTTGGTTGTTTTAACTCTAACAGATGGTAAAATGTTAGAATGGTTCAAGTCTCTAGAACGCGGCAATTCTTGAAGTAATTAGGAACTGAATTTTGTTAGTTGTTGTTTTGGGCTGCACACACTGTTTTCGTCGTGCCGTAGGTTTGATGAACTAAATTATGTTTTTTGTAGAAAAGTCATATAGAAAAGTTGTAGTTAACTTTTGTTGGGGGCCTTCGGCTTCCGAAGGTCCTCAAAACATGATTTGACAATGTTTTCCGAGTGAAACATGTGAACAGGTATCTTCGGAGTCAGGTTGCGGGTATACAAGAGCATGGTTAAGACGAAGCTTGGCTGGGATGGAAAGCGACCACGACGAAGGATAAGACGATCACAAAGCTATGTGCAGAAAAGCTTCGGCATGACGGCAGAAAAGAGGAACCGACTTAAAGATGAAAAGCCAAATTAAACCTCGAAGAGTTGCTATGGAGTTATTGATATATGTAAAGGGCATCAATGTAATTTTACACGGGCTGCGTCCCGTGCCTATAAATAGATGAATAGTACTCCCGTACTGTTCAGGCTGACTGGACATACGCTTTTTGCATCACGTCTGTACCTTTACTTTTCATCAATCTGAAGGTACATTTATAATTTGTCTTTATGAATTTGGTAATAAAAATAAGTTGATGATAATATTTATATCATTGTTCGTGTTTCATATATGTGTTCTTTTTTACCATTTATCGATCTTACGAAGGTTTTTTCCTTCGCAACCTTCGTCCAAAATTCATTATATCCGAAGGGGCATAATGTTTATAAGGACGAAGGAATTTAACATTTAACACTTTTTATGTTGCCTTGTTCTTAACTCTTAGCATTTGAGAACAAGTCTCCAACATTGGTGCCCACCTCCGGTGAACTCACGTCCATTTTGAGTTTTGAACACCTTCGGCAAGCATCACCTTTGTCATGTCGCCGAAAAAAGCTTCAGCGACAGGGGCTGCCACTCTGCAGCTGCTGGACCCCAATCAGGATGTCGTTTCTCTTAGGGATGGCCCGAAGCCAGAAGAGGAAGGCCACCAGTCCAACGCCTCCGGAGGACGACTTGGATCAAGAAATCCAAAATTTGGAGATGCTCAATCAACAGGTCCAACGGAAGAAGGAGAAGATGGCTCGTCTAGCTGATCTTCAAAGGCAGATAGACGAAGCCTCTGAAGAGCTTCGACATCTTGCTCAAGATGACCAGAACCAAAGGCCCCCACGCAGAGAGCTTCATCAAGAGGGCAACTGGTATGAAGATTTCCATCATGGAAATTTTGCTTTTGATGATACTTCTCCCCTGTCAACAGAACTGCAGGCTACTCCTTGGCCACAGTCTTACAAGCCACCCCATCTCCCCATGTACGACGGTCATTCAGACCCGAAGCAATTCTTGATGAGCTATGAGGCAACCATATCTTCGTATGGTGGCAACATGGCGGTCATGGCAACATCTTTCGTCATGGCTGTCAGGAGTGTTGCACAAACCTGGTACTCCTCTCTTAGGCCAGGGACAATCACCTCATGGCAGAAGCTGAAGGATATGTTGATAACCAGCTTCCAAGGGTTTCAGACGAAGCCAGTCACTGCTCAAGCTTTATTCCAGTGCACCCAGGATCACGAAGAATACCTTCAGGAATATGTCCAAAGGTTCCTGCGTCTAAGGGCACAGGCACCAACAACGCCCAATGAAATTGTCATTGAGGCCATGATCAAGGGGCTTCGGCCAGGACCTTCAGCTCAGTACTTTGCCAGGAAGCCTCCTCAAACTTTGGAGAAGCTACTCTAGAAGATGGACGAGTATATTCGAGCTGACAATGATTTTCGCCAAAGAAGGGAGGAAGCTTTTAGATTCTCTGAAATTACTAGGGGCTTCGGAGGAAGATTCCATCCGAGGCACGTCAGGTCAATTCACAATTCTACTCAAAGTGATGACAATGGGATTCAACAACAAAGGCCACAGTGCTCCTCGCAAGCTTCGGGGCAACAGAAAAGCTCTTTTCGGCCGCCAGCGCCAAGGGGCAGAGGCGCCAGCGGCTTCGGGGGAAGATTTGGAGATCAACCAAGAAAAATTTACTGCCTATTCTGTGGTGAAGGCAAGGGCCATACCACTAGGATGTGCCATGTTACCATCCAGAAGCAAAAGGAGCTAGCAGAAGCTGCAGCGCAACAGAGCCAGCCGAAGCAGGTTATGCATACTGCTTCGTACCATTCGCCTTACATTCCAGAATATGTAGGCAATCACCCTGCAGCCTCTATTGCTTCGGCAAGTCAACCCCAAGCATCTTGGCAACAGCTCCCACCGCCACCACCAATTCAACGAGGTCCGCAGACAGAAGGGAGTCGGCACTCTCACCCCCAGCGGGACTTCAGAGAGGAGTCCGAAGCTCGCACAGTCAATAGCACTGTGCTAGAGTCGAAGCACATTTACTGACAAAATATCCTACCTCGACAACAGCTTTTCGCATTTTCGCATTCAGTTTTACTTTCTTTTTAGTAAGGAACAATTATGGGAAGTTTAAGTGTCTTTTATCGTTTTTTTCAATTTCTTGTAACAGTTTCGCTTATTATCATAATCAAAATATATCTTCTCCATAGGCTTGAGTTGCCGAAACACAAGAATTTATGGTGGCACGGAGAACCTTCGAATTATCAAAAACTTGTTTTAAGGAACGCAGTGCAACTTCTTCGAAGTAGTAAAAAGTCGTTCCTAAGGGAGCGCAGTGTAAGTTTTCTGCTCAAAAGTCGTTCCGAAGGGAATGCAGAGCTTACAGCGAAAAATAAACGCTGATTCCGCTGAAAGTAAAAGGCGAAGAAGCTCCTAAGGGAGGCTTGCAGCGAAAAATAAACGCTGATTCCGCTGAAGTAAAAGGCGAAGAAGCTCCTAAGGGAGGCTTATAGTGAAAAATAAATGTCGACCTTCGGCAAATATCATTTTGCATAACATCACATCATCACATCATTTGCATAGCATAACATCATACATCATGTTGCATCAATGACGCAAGAAAGGGATCAATGTTGATATTTGGAGATTGTTTCGAAGAAACAGTGCCAAGGCACGAAAAAGTAAATTTTGAAGAAGCATATCTTCGTCAAACTCCGAAATGAAAAGATTTATCGGTTATTGATTTTACGAAGATCGGATGTTTTTATGAAAACATGGATATTCTTTACGAAGGGAAGGTGTTTTTTCGCTGAAAGCTCAAAAACGGTATGTATATGATGTTTCATGCATCGTAAAGAATAGAATAATAAATAGTTAATATATTACACATGTTTCTCAACAAATATTATATTCTAAATGTTTTTACAGCAGCATTTAATCATCCCTTAGAACTACTTCTACAGCTTCATTTAGCAGCGGATCAACAAATTTATCCATGATGGCTTCAGCCATTTGTCTAATTTCATCATCCCCCTTCGTGTGGGGGCCCGCAGATGACTCATCAGGTTCTGAGGGAAGAGTAGATACGGACTTATTACTATTACAAACCGTCAACAAGTTCGAAATCAAAAAATTACAACAAAGAGACAAAAAACCACTAGTTAATACCTATTTGCCCTTCGGGCTCTGCGCTTTTCTCAGCAGCCTCTGCTACTTGTCTAGCATCATGGATACCTTTTTCAGCTTTTTTGAATAATCTCTTGGGCCATTTCCCGGCCACCATTATCCCAGATGCCGGTGAAAAATTTTCCACCAACCATGCTAGCTTCGGCCGAGGGGTCTTTTATATCTTCGGAGGATAAGGTAGTTTCAGATTGTGCTAAAGTTTTCACATGCTCGCAGCCTTTCGTCTCCAAAATAGTAGCAATCCCCCTGGCACCCGAAAAAGCACATATGTCTCCACGACTATTCAAAATTTCCTCAAAGGCCTCAGCTTCGTGATTAATCCATCCGATTGGGCCTTCGGGGTTACCCCTTATGAAGTTTTCCTCGCTTGAGAACGCGCCAACGCTGGCGAAGCTAGCTTTTATTTTCTTAACGCATTCTATAGATTTGTCATAGCACCTTTTCTTGGATGAACGAAGTTCTTTAACGTTTCCTTCTAAATGATTTGCCCATTGATCACTAAGTTCTCGCTTCGTTTCTTCAAGTATGCGTTCTTCTTTAGCTCAGGCTAATTGTTTCCGAAGATCTTCGATTTCGTGCTTCTGAGCTTCGGCTTGAGCTTTAGAACTAGCTTCGTCTTCCTTTATCTTATCCACCAATGTAAGCAGAATTTTGTCCTTTTCCAAGGCTTCGTTTCTTAGCCTGATAACCTCTGTTCGAAGGTTATTGAGAGCAATAGTGCAGCTCTCATCTTCAGCATTCTTTTGTGCCCTTAAGGCAATGCTGAGTATTAAGCCCTATTCAAAAGAATGAATGGATTAACATAAGAACAAAAGACCAATTCAAAATTCATAAACTTCAAAATTCACAATTTTTGTACCTTCAGACTATTGTATGCAAGGCTATCCGCAAGATCGTCCTTTGTCATGGCGCAGAGGCCAGCTTCAAGCTTCGGGAACCCCATGCTTCTAGCCATCTCCCGGCAGACAGATAATTCTTTGTTATCTGGGAGACAGTATAAGAAGTTGTCTTCGTCTGTACCATTGAATACTAAGGCCCCTTTTGGATACTTCAGTTCTCAGGCATAGTGATTAGCTTCAAAAATTTCTTCTTCAGATAATCTTTTTCCCGAAGCATGTCGTACAATATAGTCGAGGGCTTTGGAGGATGCTTCGGGGGCAGCAGTACCAGTTTCTTCAACCAAAATTGGTTTTGTCATTTTTGCTTCTTCGGCTTTCAAGGATTTTACCTTGGTGGGCTCTGAAGGCCCAACTTCTGTTTCAGATTGCTACTTTGAAGCTTCGGCAACAAAGGCTTCAGTATGCGCTTCGGAAGTCTCAACAATTTTCTTCGGAGTTGTGCTTGAAGACTTAATCGTCTCCAATACATCCAGCACATTAACCATCCTTTTTTCTTTTCGGGGTTGCTGCTGGCCCCTTTTGGCTCTTTGCTGCCTCAATTTTTGTTGAAGGACATAAAATTTCTAATGTTTTTGTTTCTTCAGTCCTCGGTTCTTCTGTTTTTTCTGTTGCTGGTACTTCGGCCATTTCTTCGATTTTTGGCACTGGAGTTGGTTCTCTAGCTTCGGTGGCCGAAGAGGTCTCACCAATAAACTCAGGCACTGTGGCCGGTTCAATATAACGTGGCCGGTGTGTGAGAACCTTTACCTTTTTTCTCTTCGGCGCTGGCTCGCTAGGAGCAGCTGAAGCAATTTCCTTTGCAGAAGTATTCTGTAATACTCAAAATTCTAAATAAAGAATATAGAGAGATCTTCTCATTTTATGTGCCTTATTTGCATCATAAAAAGAGCACATATAATTAATAGTACTTGATTAAAAAACAAATGATACAAAAATAAAATAAAGTGCATCCTATTGGAGTTTTTGTTTGTGCACTTAATAAAATAATAACATGGATAAGAGTATAAAAAAAATGAAAATAAGTGGAGGTTGGGCTAAAACATAAATTGAGGTTGGGATATAAAAATGGTAAAGGGGAGGAATATAAATATAAGGAAATTTATATATTTCCAAAATTTATACTTTTTATTCACAATATAAATTGAGGATAAACTGGCACAAGATTTGAATTTAAAATCTGAATTTAAAATGGAATTTGGAAACTAAAAGAAGAAAGGAAAAATAAAAAGAAAAAGATAAAAGCTTACCTGGGCCTCGTACCTGGAATGCGGCCCATCTCCTCCTTTTCCCTTCTCTTCACCACGCCAACCCAACTCAGCTTTCTAAGCCCAGCCGGCCCATCATTCCCACGGCCTTTTCTTTTTCTCCAGTGTATGACATGTGGACCCCAGTGGTCAGTGTTTCCCCCATCCGCGCGCTGGCCAGTCTTTGGAAAATCGCGGACCCACTGCTCGGTCTCCAACTTAGCGCTCTAGTCATACTCTCTCGGACAGGTGGGTCCCGGTGTCAGATCCGTCTTCAACCAGGTCCGACTCCCTCGCAACAAACCCGCACGTCGCGTGCATCGGAGCCGAGATCCGCGCACATGGCACCTGGTTTTCGGACCATAAATAGTCGTATCGCCGAAGCCGCCCCTCCCTCATCCATCCCAACACGAGCGCCATACCGGGGTGACCACATCGCCACGAGCCCCCTTGTCGTGCGAGACAGAGAGAAAGAGAGAGAAGCAGTGCGCCGCCGTCGTGGGCGACGGGCTACCGGCGTCGATCGATCCGCGGCGACTGGTTGGTGCCCCTGACGAGACCTCGGGGAAGACGTCTGTGGTCCTCGCGGTTGAGATGGCCGACCGGAGCTAACGGAATTGCTCGTCGGGGCGGCCACGGCGTGTTCGATCCGCATCGCACCGTGGTTATGCTCCACCACCTGCGTCCAGCTCTCGTTGATCGACCTAGGAGGATGCGCAGCGCACACGGATGTTCGATGCAGCTTCGCCTTGGTGGATTCGTTCTCGGCGAGACTGGAATTTCTCACCGACGTGAGCTCTCCGCCGCCAAAGCTTCACCTGCCGTGGGTGGGCCTCGTCACCACCTCGCACTCCGGTAAGATGCCTCACTACGATCCACCATATTGTACTCCTCGAATAGCACTGATCGGATTGGAGTTTGGGGCCCTGGGCGTCAGACTGCGGATTCCGGCCATGGCGCCGCCGCCTCTGGAGACCAGCGCCGCCGTGTTCTACGGTTGATTGGGGGGAAATGTGGCAACACGCGTCGCGACCGTCGGATCACGAACGGAAGGCCCTGATTAGATCCTGGGATAACTCTTCGTAGTGAATTAATCCAAGCCATCTGTAGGGAATCGTGTGGATCTGGGGGTTGATGGTGTTTCGGCCGTTGGATCATGATCCTGCGATCTGTATTACATACCGGTCCGGTTATGTAATCGGTTGATCTGGACCCTCTGATTCTAATCGTGCGGTCCAGGATGGCCCGTACCCCTTCGTCGTGACTTTTTATTAAAGAGCCCCTCGGGTTTCAGTGAATCAACCCGCCGTCCCTGGGCGCTGTTCTCTGTGTCTTGGAAACACTTACACCGAGACCCCTGTAGTTTTCAGTATTTGTGGCCCAGTCCAGAGATCATGAAAATCAAATAAATAAATTCAGAAATAGATTTTTAATATAAAAACAATTCCTAGAACTTATTTAATCCATAGAAAATTCATTTTTAGTCCAAATCACTCCATTCCAGTTTCTAAAATTTTGTAATAATGTTCTCTATCATATTGTGCCTCTGTTTTGGCATGAAGGGCTCATTCAAATTTATCTAATACTTAATCTTGTATTAAATACATAAAAGCTACAGAAATTCATAACTTGAAATATATAACTCCAACTTTAGTGATTCCAGTTCCTATGGGTTCATTTTAATATGTAGATTTTTACTGTGTATTTTATTTACATGTTTAGTGTAATGTTAATTTTGCCTACATATGTTTGTCTGTATTGCTACGTATAGTGTGAGGTCACGAGTCACCTGAAGATCATCCTAGTACCTGGAATCTCAAGGCCCAGGCAAGTTGTGCCCTTGATCACTTCTTTTTACCCAACCATGTTCTGATTAATCATAATGATCTGCATAGGTTAAATTTGATGGGACCCAATAGGTTACCCTAGTTTGTCTATCTTTATACCTTGTTTACCACTGAACTTTCTGGGTAGTACTTGCTAGTGCTATATGTGGTTTTGGGTATGGAGATACACTATTCATGATTACACTTTTGTTATCAGTTGTTATTTATTGTTCATGATAAGATCATTATGTTAATTGGAACATGGAGCGACCACCCGGGAAAACAGTGCTACCACAAGGGAGGAATGGGACCCCTTGGCTGATTAATTAGGAAAGCTAGTGGAAGACTACCTTACCCGAAAGGGGCAAGGGCAGTAGGGGAGTGGTCAGTGTAGGGAGGCCCTCGGGAGGATTTTGCTGCGATGGCGGTCCTGCAAGGGATTCCTGCATTGGAACTTCCTATAAACTGTAGCGGGTTTTCAGAAGCTAGTGGAACTTTGTAAAGGCCTCGTAGTGGATCCCTAGCCATTCACCTCGGTAGTGTCTAAGGGCCTTGCAAACCCTGGCGACATGGGATACACGACTTGTGGGTAAAGATGCGCAACCTCTGCAGAGTGTAAAACTGGTATACTAGCCGTGCTCACGGTCATGAGCAGCTCGGACCCTCACATGATTAATCTATGGAACTAAATTCAATTTGTCATATGCATTGCATTGCAGGTGATGTTGTTACTTTTGTTCTATTACTTAATTGGGTTTGGTATTTACTTATACTTAGTAACTGCTAATAAAATTTTGACCAACTTTAAAAGCAATGCTCAACTCTAACCATCTTCTTTGGTAAGCCTTACACTTCACGTGAGCTCCCACCTTTGGCGAGTTCATGCACATTATTCCCCACAACTTGTTGAGCGATGAACGTATGTGAGCTCACTCTTGCTGTCTCACACACCCCACAGGTCAAGAACAGGTACCACAGGATGAGGCGCTTGGAGTTTGCTGCAATGAGTTCGTGAGAGGTCTAGGCCGTCGTCTCCCAGTCAACTTTGGGTTGCTGGACCGTTGTCTCCTTATAATGTAACTATTTATTTTGTATAGAACTCTTGTTATGTATAAAGATGTGACATTCGATCCTGTGCCACTATACATCATATGTGTGAGACTTGGTCCCAGCATACCTGGTGTTTATGTTAGCGCCCGGGTTTTGGACCCCTAAAATCCGGGTGTTACAAAAGTGGTATCAGAGGAATGTTGACTGTAGGACGAAACCTAGATAGAACTGGACAACCATTATCTACTTACCTTACTCTGATTCTTTCTATACTTTCCTTGATCCTGTCTCACCTTCTACTGTTTTACTCTGATTAACCTTACCTTTGCTACTCTGATTCTTTTCTAAACTTATCTTAATCTTTTCTCATCTAATTCCGCTTTACTCTGATTACTCTTATCTTTTTCCTTCTAAAGACAAACTTGGATTTTACACTTTGAAATCCTGTGCCTAAAGTGACTTTAGGAATAGGAGACCTAATCCTAGGAACAAAAACAAAACTATTTTTATGGTTACCTATGCACTTGAATGTTTGTTCTTATGATATTTGTCTGATTTGGATTTTTGATTGAGTGTGATGGGTTGTGGAGTAATGTCCACAATTACATCTGCATATACATATAGGCTTAAATAGAATTCATAAGAAAACTAAGCAATTTAGATTATCCTCCATTAAAATGTATCTATCTCATAGAGATCCCTCTAATCTTAAAAGACTCTCCCATATCTTAATAGATTCATCGTATCTCATAAGATTCTCTCTTATCTTACTGGATCCACCTCATTTAAAAAAAAAAATTCTTCTTACCTTAATAGATTCATCTCATCTTAAGAAATTCTATCTCATAGATCTATCTTATCTCAAAAGGTCCTAACTTATCCTAATGTATATAGATCCATCTTATCGTAAGAGGTTTTCTCTTATCTTAATAGATTCATCTTATCCTAACCACTTTACTTATCTCATCTTAATAGATCTAACTAACCTCAAAGGGTTCTACCTTATCCTTATGGATTCATTTTGCCCTAATTAGCATATTTATCCCACTCTAGAATAACAACCGTGAGCTAATCCAAAATTTACCTTAGATCTTAACTAGTCTAATCCAGTCATATCTAACCTAATCTAGATTTTATCTAATCCATTATGATCTAATCTAGAGTAAGTTACATAATGATGGTACAAAAGATAAGGCCATACCCTTCATGCACTTAAAACTAAACTAGTGCCTTAAACCAACTCAGCCACATGCATGAGATCTGATCCAACCAATAGAGTCATGAAGAATTGCATAGTCTGTCTATCCCCACCTAACATCAAACAAACCTTTGACCTACATCATGTAGTCCATCTCACTCATAACTATTCTAACCATATTTCCCCAAATATACACTAACCTCGAATTAATGAGCTCAAGACCGGAGAAGAAAGGATCAACGACATCAAGGAAGGATGAGCACCAACTCAAGTCTTCAAGGATCAAGTGAGGTCACCAAGATGAGTCAAGATCCACAATCTTGGATGGAGTCTTTCTTTACCCCACTCTTTCTTGCCCAAACCTATATAGGCTTTAAAAGATATCTTTTATCCTGCATAATAAAGTGTCTATAACCATATATACCTATGCTCTCCTAATAACTAAATAATAAAAAAAAGAGAGACTCTTGATTTTGAACTAATTAGAAACTAAAAGCTAGATTTCAAATCACTCTTCCTATATCCTCTTTCTTACAAATCTCGAGGGCGAGATTATTTTTAAGGGGGGTAGGATTTGTAATACTCAAAATTCTAAATAAAGAATATAGAGAGATCTTCTCATTTTATGTGCCTTATTTGCATCATAAAAAGAGCACATATAATTAATAGTACTTGATTAAAAAACAAATGATACAAAAATAAAATAAAGTGCATCCTATTGGAGTTTTTGTTTGTGCACTTAATAAAATAATAACATGGATAAGAGTATAAAAAAAATGAAAATAAGTGGAGGTTGGGCTAAAAACATAAATTGAGGTTGGGATATAAAAATGGTAAAGGGGAGGAATATAAATATAAGGAAATTTATATATTTCCAAAATTTATACTTTTTATTCACAATATAAATTGAGGATAAACTGGCACAAGATTTGAATTTAAAATCTGAATTTAAAATGGAATTTGGAAACTAAAAGAAGAAAGGAAAAATAAAAAGAAAAAGATAAAAGCTTACCTGGGCCTCGTACCTGGAATGCGGCCCATCTCCTCCTTTTCCCTTCTCTTCACCGCGCCAACCCAACTCAGCTTTCTAAGCCCAGCCGGCCCATCATTCCCACAGCCTTTTCTTTTTCTCCAGTGTATGACATGTGGACCCCAGTGGTCAGTGTTTCCCCCATCCGCGCGCTGGCCAGTCTTTGGAAAATCGCGGACCCACTGCTCGGTCTCCAACTTAGCGCTCTAGTCATACTCTCTCGGACAGGTGGGTCCCGGTGTCAGATCCGTCTTCAACCAGGTCCGACTCCCTCGCAACAAACCCGCACGTCGCGCGCATCGGAGCCGAGATCCGCGCACATGGCACCTGGTTTTCGGACCATAAATAGCCGTATCGCCGAAGCCGCCCCTCCCTCATCCATCCCAACATGAGCGCCATACCGGGGTGACCACATCGCCACGAGCCCCCTTGCCGTGCGAGACAGAGAGAAAGAGAGAGAAGCAGTGCGCCGCCGTCGTGGGCGACGGGCTACCGGCGTCGATCGATCCGCGGCGACTGGTTGGTGCCCCTGACGAGACCTCGGGGAAGACGTCTGTGGTCCTCGCGGTTGAGATGGCCGACCGGAGCTAACGGAATTGCTCGTCGGGGCGGCCACGGCGTGTTCGATCCGCATCGCACCGTTGGTATGCTCCACCACCTGCGTCCAGCTCTCGTTGATCGACCTAGGAGGATGCGCAGCGCACACGGATGTTCGATGCAGCTTCGCCTGGGTGGATTCGTTCTCGGCGAGACTGGAATTTCTCACCGACGTGAGCTCTCCGCCGCCAAAGCTTCACCTGCCGTGGGTGGGCCTCGTCACCACCTCGCACTCCGGTAAGATGCCTCACTACGATCCACCATATTGTACTCCTCGAATAGCACTGATCGGATTGGAGTTTGGGGCCCTGGGCGTCAGACTGCGGATTCCGGCCATGGCGCCGCCGCCTCTGGAGACCAGCGCCGCCGTGTTCTACGGTTGATTGGGGGGAAATGTGGCAACACGCGTCGCGACCGTCGGATCACGAACGGAAGGCCCTGATTAGATCCTGGGATAACTCTTCGTAGTGAATTAATCCAAGCCATCTGTAGGGAATCGTGTGGATCTGGGGGTTGATGGTGTTTCGGCCGTTGGATCATGATCCTGCGATCTGTATTACATACCGGTCCGGTTATGTAATCGGTTGATCTGGACCCTCTGATTCTAATCGTGCGGTCCAGGATGGCCCGTACCCCTTCGTCGTGACTTTTTATTAAAGAGCCCCTCGGGTTTCAGTGAATCAACCCGCCGTCCCTGGGCGCTGTTCTCTGTGTCTTGGAAACACTTACACCGAGACCCCTGTAGTTTTCAGTATTTGTGGCCCAGTCCAGAGATCATGAAAATCAAATAAATAAATTCAGAAATAGATTTTTAATATAAAAACAATTCCTAGAACTTATTTAATCCATAGAAAATTCATTTTTAGTCCAAATCACTCCATTCCAGTTTCTAAAATTTTGTAATAATGTTCTCTATCATATTGTGCCTCTGTTTTGGCATGAAGGGCTCATTCAAATTTATCTAATACTTAATCTTGTATTAAATACATAAAAGCTACAGAAATTCATAACTTGAAATATATAACTCCAACTTTAGTGATTCCAGTTCCTATGGGTTCATTTTAATATGTAGATTTTTACTGTGTATTTTATTTACATGTTTAGTGTAATGTTAATTTTGCCTACATATGTTTGTCTGTATTGCTACGTATAGTGTGAGGTCACGAGTCACCTGAAGATCATCCTGGTACCTGGAATCTCAAGGCCCAGGCAAGTTGTGCCCTTGATCACTTCTTTTTACCCAACCATGTTCTGATTAATCATAATGATCTGCATAGGTTAAATTTGATGGGACCCAATAGGTTACCCTAGTTTGTCTATCTTTATACCTTGTTTACCACTGAACTTTCTGGGTAGTACTTGCTAGTGCTATATGTGGTTTTGGGTATGGAGATACACTATTCATGATTACACTTTTGTTATCAGTTGTTATTTATTGTTCATGATAAGATCATTATGTTAATTGGAACATGGAGCGACCACCCGGGAAAACAGTGCTACCACAAGGGAGGAATGGGACCCCTTGGCTGATTAATTAGGAAAGCTAGTGGAAGACTACCTTACCCGAAAGGGGCAAGGGCAGTAGGGGAGTGGTCAGTGTAGGGAGGCCCTCGGGAGGATTTTGCTGCGATGGCGGTCCTGCAAGGGATTCCTGCATTGGAACTTCCTATAAACTGTAGCGGGTTTTCAGAAGCTAGTGGAACTTTGTAAAGGCCTCGTAGTGGATCCCTAGCCATTCACCTCGGTAGTGTCTAAGGGCCTTGCAAACCCTGGCGACATGGGATACACGACTTGTGGGTAAAGATGCGCAACCTCTGCAGAGTGTAAAACTGGTATACTAGCCGTGCTCACGGTCATGAGCAGCTCGGACCCTCACATGATTAATCTATGGAACTAAATTCAATTTGTCATATGCATTGCATTGCAGGTGATGTTGTTACTTTTGTTCTATTACTTAATTGGGTTTGGTATTTACTTATACTTAGTAACTGCTAATAAAATTTTGACCAACTTTAAAAGCAATGCTCAGCTCTAACCATCTTCTTTGGTAAGCCTTACACTTCACGTGAGCTCCCACCTTTGGCGAGTTCATGCACATTATTCCCCACAACTTGTTGAGCGATGAACGTATGTGAGCTCACTCTTGCTGTCTCACACACCCCACAGGTCAAGAACAGGTACCACAGGATGAGGCGCTTGGAGGATGCTGCAATGAGTTCGTGAGAGGTCTAGGCCGTCGTCTCCCAGTCAACTTTGGGTTGCTGGACCGTTGTCTCCTTATAATGTAACTATTTATTTTGTATAGAACTCCTGTTATGTATAAAGATGTGACATTCGATCCTGTGCCACTATACATCATATGTGTGAGACTTGGTCCCAGCATACCTGGTGTTTATGTTAGCGCCCGGGTTTTGGACCCCTAAAATCCGGGTGTTACATATTCTTTATTTTTTGGCCCCGTGCTGGGTAATGGTAGTCGGGGTAGACAAACCCAATTGCATCAAATACTCGGTTAAGTCTTTTCTTCTTTCAGCCTCCGAAGGCCGCTGATAATGCAGTATCTTCGGCCTTCGAGTATACCCCAAGCAATTCGTCACTTATGGCCTCAATACTTTTTAACCAGTCATCATCTGGCTCAACAAACTTATCTCCGTACTTGAATGTGTATTTTAGCCTAACTAGTCCACCTTCGTCAGTCTCTTTAATGGTTCTCTCCGGCATTTCCCACTTTTCCGCAAGTGGCCATACTCTGAAAGCAATGTGTTCTTGGACCAAACCCTTTTTCCAATAAAAGAGCATACAACGCCGAAGGCTCTCTGGCATTCTTCGGCTGCTTCATTCATTTCCACCTTCGGCTTCCAGAGGCCGAAGCGTTGCCAGATAGGGCGCATAATGATACCCTTGATATCTTCACGTGATTTCAAGTCATTTTTCACATAAAACCATTCCGTCATCCAGTCGCCGGGCCACCTCTTTCGAAAGGTTGGCACAGGGCAGCTTGACCCAGACCGAGCGCCGAAGCTGTAGCAGCCAAAGTTGTTGTGATACTGCTCTTTGCCCCAAGGTTTTGTCTCATACAATAGCTCGTGTACGTTACAGAAGCTTTTTGCGTTAGGTTCCAAACCTTGGCTCCTCACGGCCCACACAAAGATGTTCATCCTTATGATTGCTTCGAGGGTAAGTTGGTGAAGGTAGATTTCAAATGTCTTCAGTACTTCCACGACAAAACTGCTCAAGGGAAATCGTAATCCAGCTTTTAAGAAGCTTCGGAATATCACGACCTCATTTTCTTCGGGAGTCGGACAAGTCTTCTCTCCTTCGTCAGCCCTCACAACAAACAAGTCCCAAAAGTATCTGCCTCTCATATTGACAAGATGATTTTCTTTAATACTCGATTTACCAAAAACTGCATGGCTTGGTCGCCAGGGTCGATCTTCGGAATCTTCACCACCACTATCCACATCGTATCTTTCGCTGTCACCAGTATCTTCAGATAAACCCTCCAAAATCTCCCTGGTAATCTTCTCTGTATTAGTCTTTGACATTGATTCAAGAAAGCCCAGGTGCATCTCCTCAGAAAGGCTTAGCTTTGAAGCACCAACAACTTTCTTATCTTCAGACATCTTCGCAAATGCTGACAAAGCGCACTCGAAACCGAAGCTTAAAAATTTAAAACCAAGCAAGTGCTGTTGTGCGCAGGCTAAAAAGTTGGGTGAGTAAAAGCAGGTGGCAAGGGAGCGTGCCAAATAGGCTGGTGCTGAGCTCTTATTTATACAGCTAGCGCGTTAAAAACTGGAGGGTCCCGCTTGTCAATGACTGCTGCTATTCTAGCAGAAGGAAGGTGTTTTTTCGGACCTTCGGCTTAAAGCCTTCGTCCATGTCGCAATATGAATTTATCATTGTAGTAAATTAATATCGCGAGGGGCTACTGTTGGGGGCCTTCGGCTTCCGAATGTCCTCAAAACATGATTTGACAATGTTTTCCGAGTGAAACATGTGAACAGGTATCTTCGGAGTCAGGTTGCGGGTATACAAGACCATGGTTAAGATGAAGCTTGGCTGGGATGGAAAGCGACCACGGCGAAGGATAAGACGATCACGAAGCTATGTGCAGAAAAGCTTCGTCATGACGGCAGAAAAGAGGAACCGACTTAAAGATGAAAAGCCAAATTAAACCTCGAAGAGTTGCTATGGAGTTATTGATATATGTAAAGGGCATCAATGTAATTTTACACGGGCTACGTCCCGTGCCTATAAATAGATGAACAGTACTCTCGTACTGTTCAGGCTGACTGGACATACGCTTTTTGCATCACGTCTGTACCTTTACTTTTCATCAATCTGAAGGTACATTTATAATTTGTCTTTATGAATTTGGTAATAAAAATAAGTTGATGATAATATTTATATCATTGTTCGTGTTTCATATATGTGTTCTTTTTTACCATTTATCGATCTTACGAAGGTTTTTTCCTTCGTAACCTTCGTCCAAAATTCATTATATCCGAAGGGGCATAATGTTTATAAGGACGAAGGAATTTAACATTTAACTCTTTTTATGTTGCCTTGTTCTTAACTCTTAGCATTTGAGAACAAGTCCCCAACAACTTTCTTATCTTACTTGTGTTAAAATCTGACAGCCATAAGTCTGATCGTTTAGAAGTTGTGCTTTTCACAAATTCAGTAACTGAATCTGTCCAATTTCTGTACAGATTTCAGAGAGTGAATTGTTTGCTTAAGTTAATTTTACAATCTGTTCATGGTCATTATGATAAAGTTGTAGATGCTTCTCTTATCTTTCTTGTGTTAAAATTTCATAACCACAGGCTTGATAGTTTAAGAGTTATGAATTTTACAAACTGGTTGCTGTATTCTGTCCACTGTCAGAACAGATTTCAAAAACTGAATTGTTTGATTTAGTTAAGCATGGAATCACTTCTTGGTGATTGTAAAAGTTATGTAGTGTTTTTTCTGAGCTTTCCAAAAAGTCTTGGAGCACTCTTTTTGGTGATCTGAAGATTTAGTTATGGGTGTTTAAATGTGAAGTCTGAATCTGTCTAAATCTGGACACCAAAGCCTTCTAGTGTCTTTTATCCTAAATTGCATATTGAATCACCTTGAGATGGTTATAAATGTTTTGTTGGCAATTACTTTATCTTTCCAGAAAACCTGGAATCACCTAAATTGGATGCCTGAATCTCTAGTTATGAATTTTTGAAGTCGCAAGTCTAAATCTGTCCAAATCTGAATAAAACTGTCATTTATCACTATTTAACCTTATTAAGTGTCTAATCACCTTGAGATGGAACTACCATAGTTATAGAGCGTTAATAAGCTTTCCAAAAAGTACCAGTTCACTAATTTTGGATAAATATCTTGTGAGCTATGACTGAAACAACTACTGTGCTGTTGTCCTAAATATGATAATTGTGACTGATTGTTCCACTCCAGTGTGCTTGTCTTGAGTCGACTGCTTGTTGTTTTGGATTTTGACTGAGCATGAGTAATAATGATAGTAACTGATATAATTTGGTTATACGTAAGTAACTAGTGCACGTTCCTAAGTAGTAAATTAAATTGTTGAAGTCTAGTAAGTAATCAACTTCAATCAACGTTATTTTAGCAAGTGTCGTTATATGAATAAGAAACACAATTAATGATATGTTACCATTTCTAAAAATTGCGCTGCTAATCCGAATATTGCTAAATAACCAACCCCATTAGAAGCAGTGTGATTAGGCTATCGTTTTCTATGTGTGCTCTCGCATTAGGATATTGCGAATAATAGTAGAACCCGATTAAGTGACTAATTTCCTTTCAACTAAGTTTGTCTATATGGAAGCCATGGCAAATTGATGTGTACTTATCTAGCATAATAATAAAGGAACTAATGAAAAATTAGAGCGACTGTGATAAATGTTTGCACGTGTGATGTCGTGTTGCGCTGGTAATTCTAGGAAGTAGTTGTCATCTTTCTAATGGTATTGATTACGTAGGCCCGATGACATGTAGATAACTAATGCTAGCGTGTGGTTGTTTACTATGTCTTACAATTTAATGTTTAGTTCGCTACCGTGTAATTGAATATCTTGTGCTACTTTCATTATATTCATACATATACATCCTGCATCTCATTTAGGACCGAGAGATGATGATCGTGCCAGTGATGTGGTGCCAACCACAAGATGCAGTTGGTGGACGACCAGAAGAATGATGGACTTAACTAGTGGATGCTCACCAAGCGAGTGTCATCTAGCAAACACTAAGTGTTGAATTCCAGGCAAGCCCCGGTTTTATGCATAACCGTTATATATGCTATTTTACTACACTTAATGTTTGTAGGCTTGTACCGTGCACTTAAGTGTAGGAGTTGCCTGAAACCCTAGTTGCATGAACTCAGGATTCCTTTTGAGATGGATACTAGTATGCTACGTCGAGTAGCTGCTATGCTAAATCAGGATCTCGGTAGAAGTTGAGTGATTTTTCTAGCACTCGCGCGAGTTCAGGAATTGGTTGTATCCATTTTTGATAATAGAATGATGATGGTCTGTGGACATAGATCCATGGGGATGCGCCGTCTACAAGATGAAATTGGAATAAGGATTAATGTGCGGATACCTGTGTCAAGCGTTTGAACGTACTAAACACATGTCGGGAAATATGGTAACAGGTAAGCCTAGTACTTGAGTGAAGCCGGGCGCGGACTTTACCCCTCACTTGTCCTGAGACTGGGTCTCCAATTCTAGATATGGTGGGTACAAGTGCGGCCACTGCATGGCGGCGGCTGGGGTCAGTGGAGCATTGTATGCCAAGGCAGTGAGGCCTGGCTGCGAACGGGGAATCAATGGGGACGGTTGACGTGTGTGGGGACGGAGTGCCCTGACATATCGTGTGTTTAGGTTTACATTGCAAGGTTAAAACTCGATTCGAATCGTCTGCTTCTCGCAGCTAATGAGATAGCTTGATCCATTGTACTGCATTGAGTAATAAGTGGAAATGAGATGACTGGCAAAAGATGTTCATTGATATAATGTTTGATACCATGTATGAATAGCTAGGTACTCATCTAGTCTAAAATTACTATTCTAGAACTTGAAAATCTAAAACTTGATTTTAGACTCAGCTAGTGCTTTTGGCAAACCAAACCCCTCAGCCAAATAGCTGTATGTCTAGAGGTAGAGGAGTAGACTCCTCACACCGGGTAAGTCTAGCTGAGTATTAGTATACTCAGCCTTGCTTGTGGCATAATTTTTGTAGGTACCTCCTTGTTTGGATGATGATGTGACTTGGCCTTCATCCCTGCCACTGGGATAGATGGTCGAGAGGGTTACTGCTTCCGCGGGAGAGGACCAGGAGGAGTAGCGTGGCCAGGCTTCACCATGTTACTCGGTTTTCTCCGTTAGTTATTTCTACTGCATTAAAAATTATGGTTACTGTTTCTGAAACTTTGATAATGTAATCACTAATGATACTTTCTTAATTTATGGTATTATGCTTTATTGTATTTCTTTGTGCCTCACCTTCGAGTGAGCTAGTGGTATTCGATCTTGGATAAGTGGCTTTATCGGACTAGATCTGAGGGACTGATGGGTTATTCCGGTTTAAGTGTGTTGCTGCCTTTAAATGTGCGACTTGGGCACTTAAGCTGGAATAATTCGGGCGATTCCGCCACAGCTGGCATCAGAGTGAATACCATTATAGAGAAGTCAATAAGTCATGATTATCAACCTTTTCTAAAGTAAAACTTGCTTAGAAACCAAGTTCGATAGATGTCAGGACGATAAGGATAGACCTAGGACGTGAAGCCCTAGGAATAGATGGGTAGCTAGGTGGCTATTTATTTAGGCCATAAAGGCTACTACTACTATTAATAAGGATGCTGTAGCAAGCACCCGAAAAATTAGTTAGGTCCGAGAAGATGACTAGAATGAGCATGCATCATGATTGTCGCATTATCATTGTCTCTTGTGCACCAACATGCTTCTCTCACCTTTATTCCAATAATAAGAACTTGTGAATAATGTGATGTACTGTTATGTTAGAAATGCCTTACCTCATGTCAGATTGGTAAGTCTTGTTAGGTCGTGCTATGTTTTTCTCTTGTCTTGCTATCTAGAAGATGTTTTAGTTGTCCAACCCTTTTTGCCCCCCAACCAGCAAAAAAAATTATATAAAATGTTGTTTGTTTTGCTCATGACAAGACCCCTCCAAACAACCCTGAGTTTAGCAAGTGAAACCCTTAAAAAATCTAATCACATGATGGTGTTGGTGTTTTCTAGCCCTCGTGTGTTTACCCTTGAATTTACACATGCATAGCTTGTAGACCCCCACAGCTTGACCGCTGGACCAACCCAAGTCTCCTTGTGCACTTGTTGTGTCAAAAAAAATTGTTGTTTGATGTCTAGTTGCAAAACCCTATCAAGGCCATGTTTCTTTCCATAGATCCTGTCCCGAATCTTCATAACCTTTCTGGTGCTCATCCTAATCGATCTCATGTGACTACCTCTCTTTTCACCTGGATCTAGTAATCTTTTTCTTGTGAATCACGTTGTGGCCTTATCATCCAAATCTCTGGATCCTTTAATGATTCTGCCCCGTTATCTGGTTATCTACTATAACCTGTTCTCAAGTATCGGATGTTGATTTACCTAAATCTCTCATTTCTGGTCATTCTCATACCCCTTTCTCCGAGGATCATGACAGTCGTTTTATCGATTTTAACTATAAATGGTGTATCCGTTGGGTTCAATGGATTCCGTTGTTATCCTTGGTTCTCTCATGTCTCTAAATGCTCATCAATCTTGATCTCATGGTTGGTTCCTCTTCATATCAAATATCATACTAGTCTCTTGCCTGATAATCTCTGTGTTGGTCATAAAATAGTTCTCTGAGTTGAAGAAAATTCTCATGTGATGCTATTTTGCCAATAATCTTTGCTTCAACTTCAGTCACATTTTCTGAGCCATATTCTCATTGGCTCCATCTATCTATGCTATGTGAATTTCTTATTGGTTATGTTTAGTAATGGTGTTGTGACTAAACGACTGATGGTGCCGCGACGAAACCGAGAGCCTTCTATGGTGCACACATGGTTGAGCTGCTCGGCACGCGCTGGTATCACAGTTAATAGTCGTGATCCATTACGAGACTACGTCGATGTGCTATCTTTTGTGGACATTCTCTCAAGTGATCGCTGCATTTTATCTCAATAATGTTGCGATATTCTATCCAAATCTATCTTCAGTATCTTGTAAGATACCCTCTCATGAATTTGCATCTATCTTCAGCCTGGGAGTTACATGCTTCTCCATCCTTAAAGATCCTCATTCGAATCTTGGGACAAGATTCTTTTAAGGGGGGAAGGCTGTGACACCCCAGGTGTCTATTTCATGTTATGCCATGAATTTATCCTAATCTCGAATGCTCAGTGAAGATTTCTATTTCTCGATCGCATCTATCTCCTTTTATCAAGTTACTTGTGAAGGTTACACCGATTTCTGAATTTATTCGATCTCAAGAACAGCCGAATTTGGAGCCTATTAAAACTTTTGTCTTTCGAAACAAATGCAAACTCGAAAATCATTCTCGATTTATAAATCTCGTTCAATGCTCATTTAATCAAACGCTCGAAAGTTGCTAGTCGAACTGTGTCCGAATCCAATTTCTCGATGTTCGATCTATGTCCAAAAATTAATCTGGGTCTGTATTCTTAAGCGGGATCTCTAATGTGTCAGCATCAAAATAAGTCTTACCCAACCCGACTTGCTAATAACCATAGCCGATCCGAGTTCGAAAACATAGAATAAAGATTCACACAAAATGGCAAACCTAAATTCCTGACAACGGTATTTTTTTGTGAGCCACGAATAAAAATGGGGCGTAATTTTAAGTTTTGGCACGAACAAAAGCAGCAATAATTCTTAAAAAGGAACAATTTGTGTTACTTAATTGTAATCCGAGCTATGAGGTTCTAATTCAAGAGCACTGTCAAATTTGAGCCAGGTCATTAAAACAATAAGACACAATATTTTTTCGAGCAACGTCGACTCGAACCCCTGTTAGATCTGCCGCAACGTTCGTTTGTCATGATCTTATATAGTTCGAAACACATCGACAATTAATTTTAGTGGAGAGTTTAAAACCTAGTTTCTTTAATTAGTTATTTTCTTGATTTGCTGTCATGGGTCGTGCAAAAAAACTAGAAAACACACGCAGAGTCGCCGAGTGGCCGCTCGGCCTAGGCACCGCCTGGCTGGCTAGTGGATGGCTACCGCCCAATCCTGGCCAATGCATTTCCAGCGATACCTCATTAAATCCGAGTAGCCGCTCCTCTCCCTGTCTTCTTCCCCAGCCGACGTTCTTCTGTCCTGGCGTCTTCCCCCTCCTCTCTAGTTCTACGCAGGAGCAGGAGCTCCCTTGGAGCAGGGCCGTCCCCATGGCTACCTCCCTGGAGTACCTCGCCAGCATTAGGGATCTCTTCCCTTCCCTAGGCGCAGAGCTCCTCCCTGCCCCTACGTCTTCCATGGCCGCCAGCCCCTGCGAGCTCCCTGCTCCACACGCCCTCAACCATGGCGCGATGTCTCTGCTCCTCCCATCCATGGCGTCCGGCCTCCTCTCACCCTCCCCCAAGCCTCGACGCTTGGCGCTCAGGCCATGGACGCCCAGGTCCTCGCCTCTCTGCTCCACGCACCCGGCCCTGCCTCTCCATCAAACTGCATCTCCCCTCGGCTGTCCAGCAGGAAGTTCGGCGCCTCCCTCTGCCCCCTGTGCTCGGCGCCCCTCCTCTCTGTTCCCTATTCAGTGCAGGAGCCCCCATGGTGCCGTGAATGGCCATGGCGTTTTCCTTTTTCTTGTGTCTTGCCTCCCTGTCGGGTCTCTTCTTGGTGGCTGCAATGAGCTCCCTTACCCCCAGCCATGGATGAGCCACTGGTGTGCATCAGCTCCCCCTCGGTCGAGCTCCCCTCTGTTGCTGTGGCCAGCGACTCCTTCAGGCGGGTCTTCATCCTATCGCGTTGGACACCGCTCCTTTTCCCCGACAACCGTCGAACCAGCGTGGACCCGATCTACGCTGTGCAGCAGCGCCGGTCCACAGCAGCAGCGTCGACATACCCTCTACGTCGCGCCCTCGGCGTTCTCGATGAAATGCCACAGCAAGCAGTAGCAGCGACGACCTTCGCTGCATCGCGCTCGCCAGGGCGGGCCTCACGCCATCGATCTGCGCAGCATCTTCGCGTCGTCGTTGAAACCCGTGGTGAGACCCCGCTGTCCCGTGCTTTTTGTGTTCGATTAAATGGCCACACCAATGAATCATATAATAAACTATGTCGCGCTCGCAGCCCTTGTCGACGTCATGCCTCGCGCATCGCTCGTCGGCAAAGAGCCCAAACTAATGGCATGCAAGCGCGACACGAGTCGGCCAGGTTGTTCGCCTTGAATGATTCGCGATTTGTTTTATTTACGTATTCGGTCGATGATGTGCCTACGTGTTTATATGTGTGTGAAAATATAATTGTATGAATGGACGCATGTAGGGAAGAAAATAAAATAGAAAAGTACTCGGATATTTTTATTTTGATAGGAAAATATGCGATGCGTTGTTTGATGCGAAGACTAAGTTTAAATAAATAAATAAATAAATGTGGATTATGTTTTAGGAAATACATCGATATGTGTTTATGTGAAAAGTGTATTTGTTTTATGCAATGTGATGGGATTCATGATTACATAGGGATTATATTTATCGATGTGATGAGTAGTTTAGAAAATACTAGTTTGCGCGGAGGATGTATTGTTAAGACATGAGTGTCGGAGTTCATATATTAGTGGTCGCGCCATATTGATTGAAATGTCTCGAGTGCATGCCACAATATGGTTGTATGCGAGATGGGATAATGCACATGTTGAGTTTAGTAAAAATCCATCGGTGTCACTAGTGTTAAGTTGAGGTTTATTTGTGTGTGGAAAGTAATAATGTGTTCAATACTTAGAACTCTTAGTCGATAGTAGAAATTGTTTTGGGTTATATAGAGAGGTGGTGACATGCCAAAGTAGTCCTCACTTTCTCTATATTTATAAGTCGAGTCGTGATGATGCGTATTATGCGCTCGTTAAATTATGCTTCGCATATGGTGTATGATTGTACTCACGATTTGGAGTAGACACTCTAAGTAAGTCAATTAGGTTTGTGATACAAGTGTGTAATGGAGATTAGTTGTTTTTAGGATAATTATTGAAATACTCGGCTCGTATGATAAACATGTATGCGTTCGTGATTTGGGAAGTAAATGCATGGTGTTTACGAATTGTAGACTAGTGGTTTATGATTCGTATGATTTGGTCAGTGTACAAAAATACTTGTAAATATGTATGTTTATAAAAAAGTTGTAGTGTATGTTGTGTCTCGGATTGCAATGATAATAGGCAAGCCGACGTGTATGTTATTTAGCGGGCTATGTCGTTGCTCCAGTTAGCCGACCTGTCAGATGGTTTGGTTAAGCACGTAATCACAATAAATTGCTTGTTATAATCTAAATGCGTATGGTTATGGTCGCGGATGAAAAGTAATAATGTTCATGTGATGTCTAAGTGAAAATGCAAATTGGTGTGTGAAGGGCGCAATCGATGTACACATTTATACCGGGTTTGATTATTGTGGTGAATGTGTTTGTTAATTGTGTACGGTAATTCTAACACGTGAAATAACTTGTATAAAATTAGTAAGTCTACTTATTGGTCCTAATTTAGTTGTTTTAACTCTAACAGATGGTAAAATGTTAGAATGGTTCAAGTCTCTAGAACGCGGCAATTCTTGAAGTAATTAGGAACTGAATTTTGTTAGTTGCTGTTTTTGGCTGCACGCACTGTTTTTGTCGTGCTATAGGTTTGATAAACTAAATTATATTTCTGTAGAAAAGTCATATATAAAAGTTGTAGATAACTTATTTATCTTACTTGTGCTAAAATCTGACAGCCATAAGTCTGATCGTTTAGAAGTTGTGCTTTTCACAAATTCAGTAACTGAATCTGTCCAATTTCTATACAGATTTCAGAGAGTGAATTGTTTGCTTAAATTAATTTTATAATCTATTCATGGTCATTATAATAAAGTTATATAGTCTTCTCTTATCTTGCTTGTGTTAAAATTTCATAACCACAGGCCTGATAGTTTAAGAGTTATGAATTTTACAAACTGGTTGTTGTATTCTGTCCACTGTCAGAACATATTTCGAAAACTGAATTGTTTGATTTAGTTAATCATGGAATCACTTCTTGGTGATTATAAAAGTTATATAGTGTTTTTGCTGAGCTTTCCAAAAAGTCTTGGATCACTCTTTTTGGTGATCTGAAGATTTAGTTATGGGTGTTTAAAGTGTGAAGTCTGAATCTGTCCAAATCTGGACAATAAAGCCTTCTAGTGTCTTTTATCCTAAATTGCATATTGAATCACCTTGAGATGTTTATAAATGTTTTGTTGGCAATTTATTTATCTTTCTAGAAAACCTGGAATCACCTGAATTGGATGCCTGAATCTCTAGTTATGAATTTTTGAAGTCGCAGGTCTTAATCTGTCCAAATCTGAATAAAACTGTCATTTATCACTATTTAACCTTATTAAGTGTCTAATCACCTTGAGATTGAAATACCATAGTTATAGAGCGTTAATAAGCTTTCCAAAAAGTACTGGTTCACTAATTTTGGATAAATATCTTGTGAGCTATGACTGAAACAACTACCGTGCTGTTGTCCTAAATATGTTAATTGTGATTGATTGTTCCACTCCAGTGTGCTTGTCTTGAGTCGACTGCTTGTTGTTTTGGATTTTGACTGAGTATGAGTAATAATGATAGTAATTGATATAATTTGGTTATACGTAAGTAACTAGTGCACGTTCCTAAGTAGTAATATAAATTGTTGAAGTCTAGTAAGTAATCAGCTTCAATCAACGTTATTTTAGCAAGTGTCGTTATATGGATAATAAACACAATTAATTATATGTTACCATTTCTAAAAATTGCGCTGCTTATCTGAATGTTGCTAAATAACCAACCCCATTAGAAGCAGTGTGATTAGGCTATCGTTTTCTATGTGTGCTCTTGGGTGTGTGCTCGCATTAGGATATTGCGAATAATGGTAGAACCTGATTAAGTGACTAATTTCCTTTCAACTAAGTTTGTCTATATGGAAGCCATGGCAAATTGATGTGTACTTAACTAGCATAATAATAAAGGAACTAATGAAAAATTAGAGCGAATGTGATAAATGCTTGCACGTGTGATGGCGTGTTGTGCTGGTTTATTCTAGGAAGTAATTGTCATCTTTCTAATGGTATTGATTACGTAGGCCCGATGACGTGTAGATAACTAATGCTAGCGCGTGGTTGTTTACGATGTCTTACAATTTAATGTTTAGTTCGCTACCATGTAATTGAATATCTTGTGCTACTTTCATTATATTCATACATATGCATCCTGCATCTCATTTAGGACCGAGAGATGATGATCGTGCTAGTGATGTGGTGCCAACCACAAGATGTAGTTGGTGGACAACAAGAAGAATGATGGACTTAACCAGTGGATGCTCGCCAAGCGAGTGTCATCTAGCAAACACTAACTAAGTGTTAAATTCCAGGCTAGCCCCGGTTTTACGCATAACCGTTATATATGCTATTTTACTACACTTAATGTTTGTAGGCTTGTACTGTGCATTTAAGTGTAGGAGTTGTCTGAAACCCTAGTTGCATGAACTCAGGATTCCTTTTGAGATGAATACTAGTATGCTAGGTCGAGTAGCTGCTATGCTAAATCAGGATCTTGGTAGAAGTCGAGTGATTTTTCTAGCACTCGCGCGAGGTAAGGAATTGGTTGTATCCATTTTTGATAATAGAATGATGATGGTCTGTGGACACGGATCCATGGGGATGCGCTGTCTACAAGACGAAATTGGAATAAGGATTAACGTGCGGATACCTGTGTCAAGCGTTTGAACGTACTAAACACATATCAGGAAATATGGTAACCGGTAAGCCTAGTACCTGAGTGAAGCCGGGCGTGGACTTTACCCCTCACTTGTCCTAAGAATGGGTCTCCCATTCTAGATATGGTGGGTACAAGTGTGGCCACTGCACAGCGGCGGCCGGTATCAGTGAAGCATTGTATGCCAAGGCGGTGAGGCCTGGCCGAATGGGGAATCGATGGGGACGGTTGACGTGTGTGGGGACGGAGTGCCCTGACATATCTTGTGTTTAGGTTTACCTTGCAAGGTTAAAACTCGATTCGAATCGTCTGCTTCTCGCAGCTAATGAGAGTACTTGATCCATTGTACTGCATTGAGTAATAAGTGGAAATGAGATGACTGGCAAAAGATGTTGATTGATATAATGTTTGATACCTTGTATGAATAGCTAGGTACTCATCTAGTCTAAAATTACCATTCTAGAACTTGAAAATCTAAAACTTGATTTTACACTCATCTAGTGCTTTTGGAAAACCAAACCCCTCAGCCAAACAGCTGCATGTCTAGAGGTAGAGGAGTAGACTCCTCACACTGGGTAAGTCTAGCTGAGTATTAGTATACTCAGCCTTGCTTGTGGCATAATTTTTGCAGGTACCTCCTTATTTGGATGATGATGTGACTTGGCCTTCATCCCTGCCACCGGGATAGATGGTCGAGAGGGTTACTTCTTCCACAGGAGAGGACTAGGAGGAGTAGCATGGCCAGGTGTTGGGGGTATGCTTCGTAGCCGAAGATCCTAAAGGAAGAAAACACCTTCGGAAGATCTCCCTAGAAGCAGCGCCGAAGCTGTTACATATAAAGCTTCGGCACAATGACGGATCTCACGACGAAGGGGGCGAACCGACTTAAAGATGAAATGACTTAAAAACCCATGATGTTCTGTGTCATTATTGTAGTTAATTGTAAAGGGCATATATGTAATTATACATAGGCTGCGCCCTGTGCCTATAAATAGGTGAACAGTACCCCTGTACTGTTCACGCAATCTTGTAATCGCTGACGCATTACACTGGAATTAACACTTTCTGCCAAGGCGAAGGTATAAATATAATAAAATATATGAATAATGTTATCTGTTTTTAGCATATCTCTTTCTAATGTTTTACAATTTATACTTCATTTTACATTATTTTATAAGTTTGATCACGAAGGTATGACCTTCCTGATATTCTGATCATGGCCTTCGTCCGAAGTTCATTAAACCCTTGGGGAGATAATGCTTCAGCGGACGAAGGACATTAACATTTAATATTATATGTTGCCTTGTTCTTAATTTATAGCATTTGAGAACAAATCCCCAACATTGGCGCCCACCTCCGGTGAACTCACTTCCACTTTTTGAGCTAATGGCTTCGTTCAACAACCAAGCTGGAGCTGCTTCGGCTATGAAGCTGGTGCTCCCGATAACAGGCGGTTCATGCTCAGAGCTGGCCAACAAGAAGCAGAAGAAGGAGGCACAGAGAAGGGTACAGCAGGTCGGGGTGCAGGGTCCCTTCATCAAGTCAAGATGGTCTCATATCGCAAATACCTTCTCCCAAGAGGACTTTTAGCTCAAGGATTACCCTCACAATGATGCTATGGTTATTTCTTATGTTATCAAAGGATTTCTGGTCCACAATGTTCTAGTCGATACAGGCAGTGCAACGGATATTATATTTGCTAAGGCCTTCAGACAGATGCAAGAGCCAGAGGATAAGATTCATGATGCTACACACCCTCTTTGTGGCTTCGGGGGAAGACAGATTGTAGCGCTTGGCAAGATCACGATGCCAGTAACCTTCGGATTTGTCAACAATACAAGGACTGAACAAGTTGTGTTTGATATTGTCGACATGGAGTACCCTTACAATGCAATCATTGGTCGTGGGACACTCAATGCTTTTGAAGCAATTCTTCATCCAACATATCTTTGCATGAAGATACCTTCAAATCAAGGACCTATTGCTATTCATGGAAGTCAGGAAGCTGCCAGAAAGGCTGAAGGAAACTAGACAGATTCAAAAGCAATACATAATATAGATGGAGCCGAAGCTTGTGAGCAGTACAAGTATAGAAGGGAGAAGGCTGCTTCGGCCAATCAGCCGAAGCCCATGCTCTTATGTGAAGATATAGCAGAGCAGAAGGTGTTGCTGGGATCTCAATTGTCTGAGGAACAGGAGAAAAACCTAACAAGGTTTCTGTTCAACAATAAAGATGTTTTCGCATGGTCCACCAACGATCTATGTGGTGTCAACAGGGATGTCATTGAACACTCGCTCAATGTTGATCCATCCTTCAGACCCAGAAAGTAGAGGCTTCGAAAGATGTCTGATGACAAAGCCGAAGGTGCTCGGAATGAAGTGAAAAGACTTCTCAGTGCTGGAGTCATCAGAGAAGTAAAATATCCAGAATGGCTAGCTAACACTGTTATGGTGAAGAAGGCCAATGGTAAATGGAGGATGTGCATTGATTTTACAAATCTCAACAAGGCTTGTCCGAAGGATGAGTTTCCATTACCGAGGATAGATTCTCTAGTAGACGCAGCAGCTTCGTCAGAGCTCATAAGTCTACTAGATTGTTATTCAGGCTACCATCAAATCTGGATGAAGAAGGAAGATGAGCCAAAAACCAGCTTCATAACCCCTAGTGGAACATATTGTTACCTTCAGATGCCTAAGGGGCTCAAGAATGCTAGAGGAAGCTTCAGCAGAATGACAGCCAAAGTCCTTCATTTTCAGATAGGCAGAAATGTGCTAACATATGTTGATGATATCATAATAAAAAGCACGAAGCAAGAAAATCACATTGCTGATCTACAGGAAACATTTGCTAACTTTAGGCAAGCTGGCCTGAAGTTGAATCCAGAAAAATGTGTCTTCGGAGTAAAGAAGGAAAAATTCCTTGGTTGTCTGGTTTCAACAAAGGGAATCGAAGCTAATCCGAATAAAATTGAAGCTATTCTTCGGATGGAACCGCCGAGCACAAAGAAGGGGGCCCAACAGCTGACAGGAAGACTGGCATCCTTGAACCGATTCATATCTAAATCAGCAGAGAGGAATTTACCATTCTTTGAAGTGCTGAAGTCAGCCGAAGTCTTTCAATGGGGACCAGCTCAGCAGAAAGCCTTCGAAGAGCTGAAGCAGTATCTGATAGACCTAACAACGCTAACTCCACCCGCGCTAGGGGCTCCTCTGCTGTTGTATGTGGCAGCTTCGCACTCTGCAGTAAGTGCAGCACTTGTCCAGGAGAAGCTTGAAGGACAAACTAAAAAGCAAGCTCCAGTATACTTTGTTTCCGAAGTCCTCAGTTTATCAAAGAAAAATTATACAGAGTTGGAGAAGGTGCTATATGCTATCTTAATGGCCTCCAGGAAGCTTCGGCATTACTTTCAAGCATTCCATATAATTGTTCCTTCATCACAGCCTTTGAAGGATATTATGAGAAACAGAGAAGCTACTGGAAGGATTGGAAAGTGGGCTGCGGAACTCAACGAGTTCACCATTGATTATGTACATAGATCCTCGATTCAGTCCCAGGCGTTAGCAGACTTCATCGCTGACTGGACGCCAGGGGCTCAGGAGGAAGAAGCAAGTAAAGATGCTGAAGCCTGGACAGTGTTCTGCGACGGTTCATGGGGAACCTTCGGGGCAGGCGCAGCTGCTGTTTTAGTTGCACCTTCCAAAGTCAGAACATGCTATGCAGTGAAACTTGTTTTCAGCTGCACAAATAATATTGCTGAATATGAAGCTTTGCTTTTGGGGCTTTGGAAGTTAAAGGCAATGGGGGTAAGAAGGGCGGTTCTCAAAACAGATTCCCAAGTTATTTCTGATCATATTGACAAGAGTTGTAAAGCAAGAGATCCAAAGCTTGAAAAATACTTGGATACAGTTCGAAGGCTTGAAGCTTCATTAGAAGGGTTTTCTGTCAGGAATATCCCACGAGGAGAAAATGAGCACGCTGATCTGATAGCTAAGTCAGCGGCACAGGGGCTGCCTTTACCTTCGGAAGTATTCTTCGAGACAATAAGAGCGCCTTCGGTGGAACTTCTTGAAAGAGCAGTGCTCAATATATCTCCTGTTCATAGTGAAGATTGGAGAACTGAGATTATATCCTTTCTCCAGGGCAATTACCTTTCAGATGACGAAGCATATAATAAGAGAATAGAGGCAAGAGCCCGACCATATGTAATGATAGAAGGGGAGCTATACAAACATGGAGTCTGCTCTCCATTGCTTAAATGTTTATCTAGAGCTGAAGGTATAGAATTGATGAAAGAAATACATGCAGGCCTGTGTGGATCTCACATCGGATCTAGGCCCTTGCTGGGAAAAGTCTTTCGTCAAGGGTTTTATTGGCCGAAGGCAGCTTCGGATGCAGCGGAATTACTTCAAAAGTGTGAAGGTTGTCAAAAATGTGCAAGAGATCAAAAACAGCCTTCATCCTTGACTCAGTTAATACAGCCCACTTGGCCGTTGCAAAGGTGGGGCCTTGATTTGCTAGGCCCACTTCCACCAGCACAAGGAAATTTAAGATATGTTGTGGTGGCAGTAGAATATTTTTCCAAATGGATTGAAGCGAAACCTTTAGCCACAATAACCTCAGTCACTGCTCAGAAATTTTTCTGGCAAAATATTGTTTGTCGCTTCGGAGTGTCAAAGGCCATTAATGTGGACAACGGAACACAGTTTGATGCCGAAGCTTTCAAAGAGTTCTGTGAGCAAATTGGCACGAAAATTCATTTTGCATCAGTCAGGCATCCGGAGTCAAATGGACTTGTTGAAAGAGCTAATGGCATTATAATGACGGGAATAATGAAGTTAATCTTCCATCAGCCCAGGGGAAAGTGGCCAAATGAATTGATCAAAGTGGTGTGGAGCCACAATACAACAATATCAAGGTCAACAGGCTTTTCACCATTCAAATTACTGTTTGGTGACGAAGCAATAACTCTGGAAGAAGCTAAAGCAGTATCAATAAGAACAGTGGCTTCGGTAGAGGACGAAGCTAATTGTTCTGTGGCAAAAGATGCCTTAGAAGGGATTAGGCTTCAGGCTGTGGAGAACATCAATAAATATCAAGCCGAAACAATAAAATGGCGTGACAGAAAAGTTTAGTTAAAAAATATCAAGCCAGGTCACTTGGTACTTCGGAGAGTTGCCAACCCAGATACAGTAAGCAAGCTATAGTTGAAATGGGAAGGACCTTTTCTGGTAGTATCTTCGTCAAGACCCGGTTCCTACAGATTAAAGGATATGGATGGCAACGACATTCCTAGATCTTGGAATGCAGATGAGCTTCGGCGATATTATGTATAGCTTGATGTAATCTTTTTATTTTTTCCTATGGCACCCTTTTCCTTTCCAAGGGGGGAGAAAGGTTTTTAATCGGGCCATAGCATGTAATTTCCTTTTTTCTTATTTCAGCTCTACAAGAGCAATATCCCCCAAAGATGTAAATGTAAAAACTGGGCTCGCACCATCGAGTGCAAAGAAAAAAGAAGAAACAGGGAGAAGCTCGAAAGACGTCCCTAAGGGGATGCAGAGCACGACGAAGCTACAAAAAGTCGTTCCTAAGGGAGCGCAGCGTAAGTTTTCTGCTCAAAAGTCGTTCCTAATGGAATGTAGAGCTTACAGCGAAATGTCAACGCTGATTCCACCGAAATATAAGGCGAAGCGCGAAAAGTCAACGCAATACCGCCGAAATAGAAGGCGAAGTTCAAAAGACGTTCCTAAGGGAATGCAGAACTTACAGCAAAAAGTCAGCGCTGATACACCGAAAAATAAACGGTGAAGCCGAAAAATAAACGGCAAAGAGACTTTGTTTATTCCTAAGGGAATGAAGGCTATGGTTGTTGCTTCATATATGTGTTTGGACATTCATTTGCACGGTACATTACATCATAACATTTGCATTCATAAACATTCATTTAGACATAAGTAGGATCATCATTATCATAACACAGACAGTTGCTTTGGTTCTAAAGATCAGGCTTCGACAAAAGAGAAAAAGAAGCAGTTTTCATGCTTCGCTGTGTACGAAAAGAAGGGAAGGTGTTTTTCGCCTTCGGCTCAAAAATGCTAATTTCGTTCACATCAAAACACTTCATACATTTATGGGAAGGTAGGAATATATTACAAGGTACGGACAAAGTTCATCAAGTAAAATTTAATTACATTTACAAAAGTTATTACAAAAAGTTTGTAGAGTTTCTTCTACAGTCATCTATCCAAGCTTCATCAGTACTCATCAAGCTTCAGCTTCGGCATAGTCATCCATTAAAGCTTCGGCGTCATCTTCTTACTCTTCAAGCTTCGGCTTCGTCATCCTACACGAATTAAAGTATTGTAAGCAAAATTCAAGTTCGAAGGAAGAGGTAAGCACAAGGTATGATTTTGTTACCGGCTTAAGATGACTCCGAGCTTCGTCACCAGCTTTGTCTCGTCCACCCTTTGTCCATACCACCTTTATAAATTTATTTGCTATGCTTCAGGCAAGGTTGGGGATATCATCCAGATCTGCTGGTGATAAGCTAAAATTGGGTCTATTGATAATTTTTCCGTGCTCGCAGCCAGATTTCAGGAACGCAGCAGCAGTGCCCCTAGAAGCTACCAGGGCACAGAAATCACCATGTCCAGCAATAACATCATCAAGGTCATCAATTTCACCTTCGATGTGTTTGAAGGCTCCTGGTAAATCTTCAGCCGAAGGAGTAAATTTTTCGCTGCTGGCCCCGACCGAATAGAAGACCTTCTTCAGCCGTTGAACACATCGATTGCTGAATTCCAAACATTTATTTTGAAGGCTTGTTAATGTTTTTTGCAAATCTGAAACCTTCTAGACTTCGGCCTCAAATCTTTCATTAAGCTTCTGTTTTTCTTGTTCGAAACTTTCTGACTGGCAGAGAAGCTTCGTATTCAGTTCTGCTATTTTAGCTTCAGCTTCTGCCAATAAGCCTTCGGTCGTCTGAAGCTTGAAGTCTTTCTTTTCAAGAGCAGCAGATTGGTCTTTTATTTTGCCTTCTAAATTTTCGATTATAACCTCGTGTTTTTTGTCTTCCAAATCTTGCTGCATTTTTAAAGGTTTGCTCAGCAACATACTCTGTACATAAACAACCTTCGTTAGAAAACATCTTCGTTATTACAAACGATAAAAAGTTAGAGAAAAGTTGTTTACCTTGAAATTAGAATAAAACAAACTACCGACGATGTGCTGTCGTCGGTAATGGCTGATGTCTGTTTCGAGCTTTGAGAAACCAATACTCTTTGATAGAATACCGATAACCTTCGCTCCGGTCTGATCCCGGATACAGCCCAGCTTTTCATCATCGATACCACCGAAGAGAAATGCCCCCGACCGATACCCTGCAAGATATGGCATACTCTTTTAACTCTTCTTTTTGGGCCTTTGTCAGCTCTTGCCCAACTAAGTTTTGAAAATTAAAATTTCATCTTCCGAAGTGTCTTCGGCTATTTCTTTCTTTTTCTCGGGCTCTGGGGCCGAAGTCTCTTCGGTAGCTGCTGCAGCTTCTTCTGTGGCCATGTTTAGCAGTATTTTATCAATATTTGCAATTGTGGTTTCTAACTCTATATCTTCGGCTGTGGCAGCTTCGGCAGTTGTAGCCTCCGAAGGTGCAGCTTCGGTAGCCGTTATGTCCTCAACAGCTGGCGCCTTCGGAGCTGAAGCTCTTGGTGGTGTCTTTTCAATTACTTCCGTCACTGTAATGATTCTTTTCTTTTTTGGCCTAGCTGCCTTCTTCGTTTTTGCGGGCTCCTTGTCCTTCTGAAAAAGCTTCGTCAGATGTAACCCTAATGGACTTAGCTTGACAGGCAATGATTCAGTCATTACCTTTAAAATTTCCTCCACGACGGTGGTAGAAGGTGATGCAGCAATTTCTTCTTCTTCGCCAATTGCCTTCTACTTCGGAGCTGTAGCTTTTCTCTTCTTCGAAGCATCTGTTTTTGGCTCGGGCTTTGGTTTTTTCTTTTTCAATTGATCTTCATCATCTTTATTCAGAACATCAGCCACTTTCTTCCTTTTTTGCCCTTCGGCACCCTTGTCTAGCCGCTCGTAGTCGGGATATTCAAAGTCAATAGCATCCATTACTCAGTTCAGTCTTCGCTTCGGACGGGTGCCGAAGGCCGCAGTCATCAACTGATCTTCTTTTTTAGAGTAATTGCCGAGTATTTCATTGCACATTACTTCGATCGTGTCCAGCCATTCTTGGCAAGGCACTTTGAAATGTCTCTTGAATTTGTAATGGTAAGGCAACCGAACAAGCTCCCCTTCTTCCTTTTTTCCTTCAAGCTTCGGCATGGCCCACTCTTTCATAGTTGGGAACACTTTGAAGGCCAAAAATTCTTGTACTAAGTCCCTAGTGCCGATGTGCTCCGCAATAACTCTAAATTCAGCCAGAGCAATTTGGATCGGACCCTCTGGTGTCATGTTGCACGGAGGTCTGGTCTCTCTGAAGATCAATTCCAACGGACTCTGGACCAATTTCTCCTTATCTTCGTCAACTTTGACGTAAAACCACTCGGATTTCCAGCCAGCTGGCCACTTGCTATGGTAACTGATCACAGGAAATTTTGTAGTCTTGCGGTAGGCAAAATTGTAGCAGCCAAAGTTTTCATGTAGCCCATCTCCTCTAGCCTTGGTCTGGTAATGAAGCTCGTGCACTTGGCAAAAACCTTCGGCAAATGGTTCCACCCCTTGGCTTCGAAGGGCCCAAATATAAATGCTAAGCCTAACGATAGCGTTAGGAGTTAGCTGATGAAGGTAGATCCCAAACTTCTTCAGCACATCAGCAATCATCTTGTTCAAAGGGAATTTTAAATTAGCTTTAAAGAAACTTTTGAAAACCACTACTTCATCTTTTCCTGGCTTCGGAGTAGTTTCTTCTCCACCAAAGCGAATTAGCTCTTTCTTCGCTTCACTAAAATAGCCCAACTTCATCATCTTAGGCAAATCACCTTCAGAGATGGTAGATTTTCCGAAATCCAGGTGGCTGGGTTTACTCGGCACTACACTGCTGTAATCATCTTCGGAATCAGTCTCCTCAACATCAGCCTGCTCTGCTTCAGCGGCAGGTGCATCCTCCGATGTTACCAGCCCAGACTGCTTCGTCGCTTCGGAAATGGGAACAGTCTTAGTAGCTTCGGTTTCATCTCCTTCACGATCAACCCTGGCAGTGGAGCGCACTCTCGCCATTTGATTATGAATTTTTTGAAATTTTTTGAAGGTGTTGACTTTTTTGATTTTTCCGAAGCTCTTCCTCTTGTGACGAAGCAGAATAAAAAACGGCGCTTCGTTTGAGCACGATGATCAAGCTTCGGCTATGGTTAAATTTTTGGCAGCAAAACAATGCAATAGCAATGAATGTTGTGGTAACTTCACACCTACCCGTCTCTTTATATAATGCCGCAGGTGGGAAGGTGAATCGTCAAGGCCTTCCACACCGGATAAATAGCCACCTGCACTCGTTGAACGGTGGGCCACAGGGTCCGGGAAGGTGAATCGCTAGGGCGCGCGTAACTGCTGCAAGATGGGGCCACCTCGCGCGCGGATTATTTTAATCGTTTCTCGCCAACGAGTTCAGGAAAGGTGTTTTTCGGATCTTCGGCATTTCGATGTCTAGAAGACTTTTGCAGGGATCAAGCTCGTTACGACAAATGATCTAGCACCGCGAAGGGGCTACTGTTGGGGGTATGCTTCGTAGCCGAAGATCCTAAAGAAAGAAAACACCTTCGGAAGATCTCCCCAGAAGCAGCGCCGAAGCTGTTACATATAAAGCTTCGGCACAATGACGGATCTCACGACGAAGGGCGCGAACCGACTTAAAGATGAAATGACTTAAAAACCCATGATGTTCTGTGTCATTATTGTAGTTAATTGTAAAGGGCATATATGTAATTATACACAGGCTGCGCCCTGTGCCTATAAATAGGTGAACAGTACCCCTGTACTGTTCACGCAATCTTGTAATCGCTGATGCATTACACTGGAATTAACGCTTTCTACCAAGGTGAAGGTATAAATATAATACAATATATGAATAATGTTATCTGTTTTTAGCATATCTCTTTCTAATGTTTTACAATTTATACTTCATTTTACATTATTTTATAAGTTTGATCACGAAGGTATGACCTTCGTGATATTCTGATCATGGCCTACGTCCGAGGTTCATTAAACCCTTAGGGAGATAATGATTCAGCGGACAAAGGACATTAACATTTAATATTCTATGTTGCCTTGTTCTTAATTTATAGCATTTGAGAACAAGTCCCCAACACCAGGCTTCGCCATGTTACTCAGTTTTCTCTGTTAGTTATTTCCGCTGCATTAAAAATTATGGTTACTGTTTCTAAAACTCCGATAATGTAATCACTAATGATACTTTATTAATTTATGGTATTATGCTTTATTGTATTTCTCTTGTGCCTCACCTTCGAGTGAGCTAGTGGTATTCTATCCTAGATAAGTGGCTTTATCGGACTAGATCCGAGGGACTGACGGGTTATTCCAGTTTAAGTGTGTTGCTGCCTTTAAAGGTGCGACTTGGGCACTTAAGCTGGAATAATTTGGGCAGTTCCGCTACACGTGCGAGCTAGGAGCTCACGACATAGAGTTTCGACCCCGCACGGCAATAAAGACTCAGGCGCTGGTTGACTTCGTATTAGAGTGGACTGAGCACTAGGTCCTGGACAGCCCAGAGGTTACCGAGGTGTGGAGAATGTACTTTGATGGCTCGTTGAAGCTGCACGGAGCGGGTGCAGGGATTCTCTTTATTGCTCCTAGAGGTGAGCAACTCAAGTACGCACTCCAGCTACTGTTTCCAGAATCAAATAATGCGGCAGAGTATGAAGCACTGATTCATGGGCTAAGCATCGCCGTATCACTCGACACCGAGAAACCGATGGTATATGGTGACTCGCTAGTGGTCATAAGCCAGATAAACAAAGACTGTGTGGCGGAACCACCCGAATTATTCCAACTTAAGTGCCTAAGTCCCGCCTTAAAGGCTAGACCACACTTAAATAGGAATAACACATCAGTCCCTCGGATCTAGTCCGATGAGGCCACTAACAGGATCAAGTACCACGTACTCACTCGATGGTGAGGCACAGAGCAAATACAATAAAGCATAAAACCATACATTGGGGAGTATTAAATTTATTACATCATTATCGGAGTTTTAACAAAAGTAGTCATCATTGTTCGGAATGCAGCGGAATAAAACTAGCGATAAATAAACAGAGGGATGGGGAAGCCTGTCCCATCACTCCTCATGCTCCTCCTCAGTCGAGGCACGGTCCCACTCGACTGTCCAACCCGGTGGCAAGGTGGACGGCCAAGTCACTCCAGCAACCATGTCCTCCAGAGAACCTGTAAAAATTATGCCACAAGCAAGGCTGAGTATACTAATACTCAGCTAGACTTACCCGGTGTGAGGAGTCTACTCCTCTACCTCTAGACATGCAGCTGTTTGGCTGTGGGTTTGGTTGCCAAAAGCACTAGCTGAGTTTATAAATCAAGTTTTAGCTTTGCCAAGTTTTAGTGTGACTCTCTTAAGACTAGAGGTGTACTATCTACTCATTCATGGCAGCAAGCAGATTTAGCAATCATCATCTTTGTCACATCATCACATTTCCACTTGTTACTCAATGCAGTACAATGGATCAAGAAGTCTCATTAGCTGCGAGAAGCAGACGATTCGAATCGAGTTTTTATCCTTGCAAGGTAAACCTAAACATACGACGTGGCGAGGCACTCTGTCCCCACACACATCAACCGTCCCCATCGATTCCTCGTCAGCATAGAGGGGCTCACCGCCTTGGCGTACAATGCCTCACTGACCCCGACTGCCGTCGTGCAGTGACCGCACTTGTACCCACCATAACCGGAATGGGAGACCACGTCTCAGGTCGCGTGAGGAGGGCAATCTACTGCCAGGTTCAATCAGGTACTAAGCTTACCGATTTACCATATTTCTCGGCATATGTTTAGTATGTTCAAACGCTTGACACAGGTATCCGCATGTTAAATCCTTATTCCAATTTCATCTCGTAGACATCGCAACCCCCATGGATTCGAGTCCACAGACCATCATCATTCTGTTAACAAAGTGGATACAATAAATTCCTGACCTCGCGCGAGTGCTAGAAAAATCACTCGACTTCTATCGAGATCCCTAATTAGTAAAGCAGCTACTCGACCTAGCATACTAGTATCCATCTCAAAGGTATCCTGAGTCATGCAACTAAGGTTCCAAACAACTCCTACACTTAAGTGCACAATACAAGCCTACAAATATTAAGTGCAGTAAAATAGCATATAGAATAGGTTATGCATAAAACCAGGGCTTGCCTTCCAAAGCTGGGGCAGGCAGATCCTCTGGGGCAGGCTCTGGTGCTGGATCCGGGGCTACCTCCTGAGCAGCTCCTTGCTCTGGCACGAGGACGTACTCTCCGTCGGCGAGGTTGCAATCTATCAAATGCAATGAATAAGAGTATGTATGCCATGATTATGCAGGATTTAATCATCATTATGCTAAGTGAAGAAAAACTAAGTTAGTCAGTAATTTTAGGGTTTCCCGGTTATACGTGGCTCTTTAGTGGTTTATGCTTATCTATTTTAGGTTTGGTTTTGCCCAGGGATAAGCATAGTGAATTGAACTTGGATTTCCCTTAGATGTTTTAGTAGACAAATGAGGGATTTTGCTGGTTGGGTTAAAATGACATTACTCTCCATTATTAATTTCCCTTTTTCATTTTCTATTTATGAATTCTAGGGTGGGTTTGAACTACAACAATGGTTTAACATTTTCCAAAAATTCTCTAAAAATTACAGTGGGTTACTATTGGTCATTGTAGTTTGTCCTATAAAATTGAGGTGAAAACTAATTCAGATATTACTTGTGCAAAATTAACAAGAATAAGTTTAAAAGGGCATTTTACACTATAGCTGTGATTTAGTTGAGGTTTCTGTACCAAGTTGTATTTTTGTCCAAAAACATAGGTGATATTAGACCTTTGTGTTAAAAATCACAGAAAAAGGCATACTGGATATTTAGTTGTGAATTTCTAAAGTTTTATGCACACAAGGTGCTTATAACTAACTTGTTATTTGAAAAATATCAAACAACAGATTTCATATTTTTCCTATGTTCATAATAACAAAACATTAGTTATCCCAAGGTTTGGGGTGTTTTCTCCTTGGGGTTATTTTTCTGGGGTTTTTTCTAAGTTTTCCTTGTTTTCTTAAAATAAAAGGTATCCCATTTATTCTGTACTAAACAAGGGTATAATAAATTTTTCTAGTGAACTATATTGAATAAGTGAACTAACAAAAATGAAGGTGTTCCCTGGTTCTTTATTTAAACCACTTTTAATATTTTCTCTAACCTTAGGCTAAAAATGATTTAAATGGTAAACTCTACCTTAACTTGTACAGAGGGGTTTATTATTTTTGTACATGTTAGGAAGTGATTAAGAACTTCTCTGATTTTTCTTAACCTTAGTCTAACAGTGTAACTATTTTTCCTTTTATTATTTAGCTTTTGGCCAAATCAATATTTAAATCTAAACTTTAAATTCTTTTGCAATAATAAGGGGGTTTTGTACTTTTCCTAAGTAGTTCACATTATTTGGAATCAGGTAAAATTGGTTTGACCAAATTTGGTTATATAAAACTGAAGTTATGAATTTTGCAAGCTCTGTTTGCATTTAAATTAGAAGTATTAAAATGGTTTCCTGGAAAACCAGTTTACACCGAGGACCCTGGGTTCATTCTAAATCAAACCACTTATTTCTACCCTTGCGCCACTATTCCCCTGAGTCACTAACAGTTCAAAAACCCCCTCGACCTTTTTTTCCTCTTCCCCGAGGTCCTTCCCTTAATGTAAACAGTACCCGCGGGATAGAAAAGGGCGGCGCGGCTTACCGGCGGTGAGAGAGGTCCGGCGAGGGGCGGGGTTGGCTTCGGGAGGTTCTGGTAGTCACAGCGAGGTACGGCTCGACGGCGGTGGTGGCCGGAATCGGCCGGTCCACGTGCGCAGGCAGGTGATCTCGTCGGCGGCGGGTGTTCCGGCTGAACCACGACGATATAGTTCAATCAAATGGCACGATGAACTCCACGGGATGACGTAGAGGCTATGTGCACAATGAATCGAAGAATGGGGCAGAGATTTACCCGGTCTACGTTCACCAGCGGTCAAGTGAAGTCCAGCGACCGTGGACTGGCTTCTCCGGCGAAGCAAAGTCCGATTCCTTGCTCGGGGAGCTTCACCGAGGCGTGCACATCTCTTCCAAGGGTCTAGCGTGGCTGGGAAGGGCTCTGTTGGCCGGTCTACGGTGGCGGTGGATCGGGTGGCCGCGGGCACGCTGTTGCAGGGCAACGCCGGTGGTTTTCTAGCTCCGGTGAGGTCGAGCGTGCGCGAATGAGTATGGTCGACGCCTGAGGGGGCTTTATAGGCACGAGCGCAAGCAGGGGACACGGGCACGGCTCAGCGCAGCGCGGGGCGCGCGGGGTTGGGCGCGGGCGTGCTCTGGCGCGCGCAGAGCGCGTCGAACACGTGGAGGTGTTCTTCTACCCATGTTCTAAAGCTTACTGAGATCGCATACGTGCGAATCTTGGCAAAAATCCGGCGCAGACCTCTTCCTGGCACCTATGGCTATCTCTTGTATGTGAGTTCCAAGGGAAGATAAGCCATAGGTCAGAAGATATGCGGACGCCAAAACTGGCTTGTCTCCCTGCCCACTTCGCGACAAAAGTGATGCCAAGACATGTCAAATTTCAAGGGCTCGGTCTCAACTTTTTCTAGGGGGTGCCTTAGGTGGTATGCCACATTTTTGGTATACAACTTAGGTGGTTTTGGTGCCATCTACAAGGTGAACACGGTGGATCTTTAGATTAGGTGTAGAATTTGACTTAGAGAGAATTAGAGAGCTCTAGCTCTCACTCTACTTAAGGAATGGATTTGGGGTTTCTTAAGGGGTCTTTTTGCAATGTTTCCTCTCTATATTCGTTGATTAATATGTTACTTAACTTTGGCCAAGGGTTAGTTCATGATTTGCACATTTGCTTAATCCCTCCCCCTTCAACCAAGGTTTTAGGAGATAGGGGTTCAAGAGCTTAAGGATGGTCTAGGGTTTATTCTTCTCTTGCCCAAGGTGATAGTTGCATCAATGCTTGGGTAGTGCTTTTGGGTCATTAACATTCTTGGTTAATACATGGTTCTTAAGGTTTTAGGGCTCCCTCTCCTCCACTTAACCACATAAGATAACATGTCATGGGTGCAAGTAGGGAGTCAGGGCCTTGGTAACACATGGGTGTTACAGCCCTCCCCCCTTAAAGGAATCTCGTCCCGAGATTTTAGGTAGAGTCCCTTGGAGGGGTGCCATGAAGGTGGGCTGATGTGTGGTTTCTTCCTTTATCCAAGTTTCTCTAGTTAACTGCTCTTCGAATGTCATTCTCTTTGCAACTTCAGAAGGAAGTCCTTTTTGAGTCATTTTTAGAGTTTACATTACCTTTAACATCTAAGTTTTTCTTATATTTAGATTCAAAGGGCAGGTGGGGGTGGGGTTTTGGGTTACGTACCGACTCCTTTGGGCAGAAAGTCGGGGAAGCGAGAACGTAGAAAATCCTCAGTCTCCCATGTAGCTTCTTCTACTGAATGGTGGCTCCACTGCACCTTATACATTCTGATCGATTTGGCCCGCGTTGATCTCTCCTTTTGATCCAGCACTTTGACAGGGTGTTCCTGATAAGACAAGTCTGGTTCTATCTCAATTTCTGGTTCAGGTAATACTTCAGTGGGTAAGCGGACACACTTCCGTAGCTAAGATACATGGAACACACTGTGAACTGCTGACATGTGGGGTGGCAAGTCCAACTGGTAGGCTACGGGTCCGCAAGTGGCTTTGATCTCATATGGTCCAATATAGCAAGGAGCTAACTTGCCATTGATTCCAAATCTCTGGACATCCTTTGGTGGGTGATACCTTAAGATAAACATGATCTTCCACTTCAAACTGTAGAGGCTTCCTTCTCTTGTCATGATAGCTCTTTTGCTTGGCCTGAGCAGCTTCTAGGTTCTTCGTAATAACTCTGACCTTTTCCTCTGCTTCAAGCACCAAGTCCGGTCCAAATATTTCCCTCTCTCCCGCTTGAGACCAATTGAGCGGTGTCCTGCACCTTCTCCCATACAAGGCTTCAAAAGGTGCCATTTTTAGACTGGACTGGTAGCGGTTATTGTAGGAGAACTCCGCCAAAGAAAGACACTTGTCCCAGTTTTTACCATAGTGTAGCACACAGGCTCGCAACATGTCTTCGAGGATTTGATTTACTCTTTCTGTCTGGCCATCCGTCTGCGGATGATATGCAGAGCTTCTTATTGCATGGGTCCCAAGTGATTCTTGGAGCTGCTCCCAAAAGCGTGCCACAAACAGTGCTCCTCTGTCAGATACAATGGTCTTCGGAATACCATGCAAACGCACTATTTGATCAACATAGATTTCTACATATTTCTCGGTCTTATGGGTGGTGTGCACTGGCAAGAAGTGAGCTGTCTTGGTCAATCTGTCCACAATGACCCAAATGGAATCATGGTGTCGGGAGGTATTGGGCAATCCTACGATAAAATCCATACAGATGTCCTCCCATTTCCAAGATGGTATGGGAAGGGGTTGCAAAGGGCCTGCTACCTTCAGATGGCTAGCCTTGACCCTCAGGCAGGTGTCACACTCAGAGATATACTTAGCAATTTCCCTCTTCATTCTGGTCCACCAGTATAAGGATCTGAGATCATGGTACATCTTATTGCTGCCCGGGTGCATGGAGAATTTTGAAAGGTGAGCTTCATCCAATATCTTCTTTCTGAGCTCAGGGTCCTTGGGAACAACCAATCGATCTTCGAACCATAGGATTCCTTTGCTATCCTGCCGGAAGCATTTGTATTTTTCTGCTTTTTGCTTGAGCATTTCCTTGATAACCTGAACACCCTTGTCTTCAATCTGTGCCCTGACTATTTGCTCTTGTAATGTGGGCTCCACCGAGATATAATCTAAAGCTCCTGAAGAAACAACTTCTAGGTTCAGCTTGCACAACTCATCACACAGGGTGGTGACCTTTGCATCCATGCTCATACAATGGCACTGGGCTTTTCTGCTTAGGGCATCTGCCACAACATTGGCTTTGCCAGGATGGTAATGCACCTACAAATCATAGTCCTTGATTAGCTCTAACCATCTCCTCTGCCTCATATTAAGATCTGCTTGAGTAAAAATGTACTTGAGGCTCTTATGATCAGTGTAAATGTTACAGTGAGCTCCCATCAGGTAATGTCTCCATATCTTGAGAGCATGAACCACAACTGCTAACTCCAGATCATGTGTGGGGTAGTTCTTCTCATGGGGTCTGAGTGCTCGGGAGGCATAAGCAATTACTTTGTTGTCTTGCATTAAGACACATCCCAATCCAGTACCGGAAGCATCGCAATACACTTCAAAGGGCTTGGTGTTATCAGGTTGAGCTAGCACTGGTGCTGTTGTCAAATGTTGCCTTAGCATATGAAAGGCATCCTCACACTTCTGGCTCCAATCATACTTGACTCCCTTCTTCAACAGTTCGGTCATTGGCTTGGCAATTCTGGAGAAATCTGGAATTTATCGTTGATAATACCCTGCCAATCCCAGAAAACTCCGAATCTGTCTCACTCTGGTAGGAGGTTTCCAATCCATTACTTCTTGTACCTTCTCAGGATCAACTGATATCCCATCCCGAGAAATTGTGTGACCCAAGAATTTAATTTCCCTCAGCCAGAATTCACATTTAGACAACTTAGCATACAAACGATGATCACACAGTCGCTGAAGCACGATGTGCAGATGCTCAATATGCTCGTCTTCATTCTTGGAATAGACTAGAATATCGTCAATGAAAACAACCACGAACTTGTCCAGCTCTGGCATAAATACTGAGTTCATTAGGTACATGAAATAAGCCGGGGCATTGGTCAGCCCGAAAGACATCACCAAGAATTCATAGAGCCCATATCTGGTAGAGAAAGCCGTCTTCGGAATATCACTGGCATGGATCTTGATCTGATGGTAGCCCGAACGAAGGTCTGTCTTGGAGAATACCTTGGCTCCCACCAACTGATCAAACAAAACATCAATGCGGGGCAGCAGGTATTTGTTCTTGATGGTCACCGCATTGAGAGGGCGGTAATCGACACACATTCTCAAACTTTCATCCTTCTTCTTTACAAACAAGGCTGGGCATCCCCAAGGTGAAGTACTTGGGCGAATGAAGCCCTTGTCCAATAACTCTTGCAGTTGCTTCTTCAATTCTGCCAATTCTGCTGGAGGCATCCTATAGGGTCTCTTGGATATGGGGGCAGTTCCGGGTTGCAATTCAATGGCGAACTCTATGTCTCTATCGGGTGGCATCCCTGGCAACTCATCTGGAAAAACATCTGGGTAGTCACAGACTACTGGGATTCTTTCAACCGGTGACTCTATCATAGTGAAAGCACAAGAACGGGTACAACCCTGATCAGGCAAATATAAAATAGTCTCGCCATAGGCAGGGGAGTGAATCTCAATGGCCCTTGCTGCAATATCCAATACTGTCTGATGCCTGGATAACCAATCAGTTCCCAATATGATGTCCATGCTATCCAATCCTAAGATGAGAAGGGTGGTTCTACTCACAAGACTACCCAATTTTATAGGCACTTGCCGGCTGATTTGATTGGTGGCAACCCTGCCTCCTGGTGTTGAAATTGTAATACCCCCATTGGTGTGATGGAAAGGTAGCTGACATTTGGCACTAAATTTGGTACTGATAAAACTGTGTGATGCACCAGAATCAAAAAGAATAATTGCAGGATAATTCAAAACTGTAAAGATACCAGTCATGACGGGTGCTCCCTCGGGAATGTCAGCCATGGTGGTGAAGTTCAGCCTGCCCTGCCTCACTTGCACCTTCTGCCTCTTGCCTTGGTTCTGGTTGGCATTGTGCCCCTGCCTCTGCTGGTTTCTGGGGCAATTCTTGGCATAATGTCCGGTGTTACCACAAGTGAAACACCTGTTGTCATTGGCCTGGCGGTATTGCTGCTGCTGTTGATTGTTCCTCTAAGCTGGAAACTGGGTGCAGTTGGGTGCCTGATGCTGCTCCTGCTGTGGCCGGATCACCCAACGCCCTTGCTGCTGCTGAGGTCCTCTGCTCTGAGTGTCAAACACAATCCTGAAGCGCTGTGGCTGAGCTGAGGGTCCTGCCACAGGGGTCTTCCTCTTCTTCTCTGCCTGACGAGCTGTGATGCAATCCTCCTGGGAAATGGCCATGTTGACTAACTCATTATAGTTGTTGGCCCTGACTGTGGTGAGACGGTCACAGGAGCTTAGTGCTGAGCCCCCTCCTGAACCTGTCCCTCTTCTTCTCGTCGGTGTCTGCATGATACCCGGCATACTGGCACAGGTCATTGAAGGCCTGAGCATACTGTAACACTGTCCGGTTTCCCTGGGTGAGTGCCAGAAACTCGTTGAGCTTTCGGTCCATAATGCCTGCTGGTATATGGTGCCCCCTGAAAGCTGCCTTGAACTCTCTCCATTCCACTTCATGGTCAACTGGCTGCATAGCAAGGTAGTGGTCCCACCATGTCCGCGCGGGTCCGCAAAGCTGCTGGGTGGCGAACCTGACCTTAGTCACTTCTGAACAAACTCCATTGAGTAGTGCGAATTTGGATTCCACTACCCTCAACCATACATCAGCATCAAGTGGGTCCTCCGCCCTGGTGAACAACGGTGGCTGAGTACTGAGGAACTCCTGGTAAGTAGCTGCAGCCGGGTGACACTGATGGTCACCACCACCATAGTGCTGAGGTGGCGGCTGACGCTGAGCTAGCTATCTCAAGATCTCATTCTGCTGAGCCATCAGCTCCTGCAGAGTAGGCGGTGGTGGCGGTGGTGGAGGAATGCGCTCATTCTGTCCACGACGCGCTCTTCCCGCCATCTGAAAAATCATATATATATATATATATATATATATATATATATATATATATATATATATTCTCAATATCACGTTTTTGAGGTTCAAGGGTCAATTGTGGTGAAAAAGTCAAAAGGGTGAAGCCAGTATATATTGCATAATCATAAAAGATTTTCACATTGCCCCTACTTTCCCCTTAAACTAAGACTAACACCATTCACCAACCATGCTTCCAAAAGAGTTTATCACCATTACATCAATAGCCCAAAAGACTCGACTCTATCCATCCTAGTACCCCAAGGGTGCAAAAGCTAAGCTAGCTTCGAGGAGTCCTACCATCACAGACTTCTAACTCTATCCTTGCGACTTAGTGAGCAAACGAGGCAACACTCGACTCGGGGGAATGTGGTCTCCCTAAGCCAGCAGTGTCCAAGCTGGAGGCAGGCTCCTCTCCTCCCTCGATGTCGACATCCTCGTTAGCCTCCATGTCCTGGATCTCTTGGTGGTGCATATCCAGGTGCTGATTAGCCTCTGCAAGCTGCTGTTGGGTGTTGATGAACTGATCCTCGAGGACCTCGATGGTGCTCTCCCTCGTCCCCACTAGTTCCTCGAGTTCGTGAATTTCATCTGACAACTGCTCCACTTGTAGATCTTTTTCTACCATCTCAGTGGACAAGTCAACCACAAGCTCCTCCCTGTTATCCAAAGTGATCTTGGTTGCCTCCAACAATGCCATCAGATGGGACATTGCCTCACCACGCATCACCTGCAGACGATATAGGGCATTCATGCACCGCACCATCAAGTGAGCAGTCTGGCCTGGGTAGATAGCCCAGATATCCTTGGCATGCTCTACTCGGTCCTTCCACATTGGGCCGTCCTCCTTCTCAGTGGGAAACAAGCCAATGGGGTGAGTGGACAGCTCCAAGGGGTGGAATCCGTAGAAAGTGGTCAATCCGTGAAGAGCAATCGCCTCGATCGTATCCTCAGCCCGGTATCCAAAGGACTCAGAGTCCAGCGAACGCCAGCCAGGCTGTAGGGGATGAGGCTCCAGGGTCATCCTCACCCTACAGCGGGGCACTCGGTGCTTCTCGAACTGCTGCACCGCGTATAGGGGAGGCGTCGTGTAACCAGCTCCCTGAAGTACCTCCCACAAAATACGGGGAAAACCCTCTCGTGCAAGCCCATCAGTGTGGGACAGTGCATTCCCTTCGTCCGAGGATCCATGAGAAGCCATCTGTGTACGGTTAAGCGTAAGTAAAAGAAAAAGAGTTATAAAAAGAAAAAGGAATCACATCTCAACCTCTCTATAACCATGGCAGCGGTACTGGGGGTACTTATTAGGCCATCATTTGTATCAAAGTTTTTTTACCCAATTATCCATTTGTTTAATTAATGATGCATGCATGCTCGTCCTAAACGACCTCACATCAATCTTAGAGGGAATAGGGAAGAACTCCCATCCCTTATAGTAGCCTGTAGGGCTGACTCAATTAGCCACCTAGCTACCCCTCTATCATCCTAAGGCTTCACGTCCTAGGTCTACCCTGATCGTCCTACGGTCTATCCAACATTTGTTTCTATCAAGTTTTACTTTGGAAAAGGATGGTATTTATAGTTTATTGATTCCTTTATGGTGGTACAAGCTCCGATACCAGCTGTGGCAGAACCACCCGAATTATTCCAACTTAAGTGCCTAAGTCCCGCCTTAGAGGATAGACCACACTTAAATAGGAATAACACGTCAGTCCCTCGGATCTAGTCCGACGAGGCCACTAACAGGATCAAGTACCACGTACTCACTCGATGGTGAGGCACAGAGCAAATACAATAAAGCATAAAATCATACATTGGGGAGTATTAAATTTATTACATCATCATCGGAGTTTTAGCAAAAGTAGTCATCATTGTTCGGAATGCAGTGGAATAAAACAAGAGATAAATAAACAGAGGGATGGGGAAGCCTGTCCCATCACTCCTCATGCTCCTCCTCAGCTGAGGCAGGGTCCCACTCGACTGTCCAACCCGGTGGCAAGGTGGACGGCCAAGTCACTCCAGCAACCATGTCCTCCAGAGAACCTGTAAAAATTATGCTACAAGCAAGGCTGAGTATACTAATACTCAGCTAGACTTACTCGGTGTGAGGAGTCTACTCCTCTACCTCTAGACATGCAGCTATTTGGCTGTGGGTTTGGTTGCCAAAAGCACTAGCTGAGTTTATAAATCAAGTTTTAGCTTTGTCAAGTTTTAGTGTGACTCTCTTGAGACTAGAGGTGTACTATCTACTCATTCATGGTAGCAAGCAGATTTAGCAATCATCATCTTTGTCACATCATCACATTTCCACTTGTTACTCAATGAAGTACAATGGATCAAGCAGTCTCATTAGCTGCGAGAATCAGACGATTCGAATCGAGTTTTTATCCTTGCAAGGTAAACCTAAACATACGACGTGGCGAGGCACTCCGTCCCCACACACATCAATCGTCCCCATCGATTCCCCGTCAGCAGAGAGGGGCTCACCGCCTTGGCGTACAATGCCTCACTGACCCCGACTGCCGTCGTGCAGTGACTGCACTTGTACCCACCATAACCGGAATGGGAGACCATGTCTCAGGTCGCGTGAGGAGGGCAATCTATTGCCAGGTTCAATCAGGTACTAGGCTTACCGATTTACCATATTTCTCGGCATATGTTTAGTACGTTCAAACGCTTGACACAGGTATCCGCACGTTAAATCCTTATTCCAATTTCATCTCATAGACATCGCAACCCCCATGGATTCGAGTCCACAGACCATCATCATTCTGTTAACAAAGTGGATACAACCAATTCCTGACCTTGCGCGAGTGCTAGAAAAATCACTCGACTTCTACCGAGATCCCTAATTAGTAAAGCAGCTACTCGACCTAGCATACTAGTATCCATCTCAAAGGTATCCTGAGTCATGCAACTAAGGTTCCAAACAACTCCTACACTTAAGTGCACAATACAAGCCTACAAATATTAAGTGCAGTAAAATAGCATATAGAATAGGTTATGCATAAAACCGGGGCTTGCCTTCCAAAGCTGGGGCAGGCAGATCCTCTGGGGCAGGCTCTGGTGCTGGATCCGGGGCTACCTCCTGAGCTAGCTCCTTGCTCCGGCACGAGGACGTACTCTCCGTCGGCGAGATTGCAATCTATCGAATGCAATGAATAAGAGTATGTATGCCATGATTATGCAGGATTTAATCATCATTATGCTAAGTGAAGAAAAACTAAGTTAGTTAGTAATTTTAGGATTTCCCGGTTATACGTGGTTCTTTAGTGGTTTATGCTTATCTATTTTAGGTTTGGGTTTTGCCCAGGGATAAGCATAGTGAATTGAACTTGGATTTCCCTTAGATGTTTTAGTAGACAAATGAGGGATTTTGCTGGTTGGGTTAAAATGACATTACTCTCCATTATTAATTTCCCTTTTTCATTTTCTATTTATGAATTCTAGGGTGGGTTTGAACTACAACAATGGTTTAACATTTTCCAAAAATTCTCTAAAAATTACAGTGGGTTACTATTGGTCATTGTAGTTTGTCCTATAAAATTGAGGTGAAAACTAATTCAGATATTACTTGTGCAAAATTAACAAGAATAAGTTTAAAAGGGCATTTTACACTATAGCTGTGATTTAATTGAGGATTTCTGTACCAAGTTGTATTTTTGTCCAAACACATACGTGATATTAGGCCTTTGTGTTAAAAATCACAGAAAAAGGCATACTGGATATTTAGTTGTGAATTTCTAAAGTTTTATGCAAACAAGGTGCTTATAACTAACTTGTTATTTGAAAAATATCAAACAACAGATTTCATATTTTTCCTATGTTCATAATAACAAAACATTAGTTATCCCAAGGTTTGGCGTGTTTTCTCCTTGGGGTTATTTTTCTAGGATTTTTCTAAGTTTTCCTTGTTTTCTTAAAATAAAAGGTATCCCATTTATTTTGTACTAAACAAGGGTATAATAAATTTCTCTAGTGAACTATACTGAATAAGTGAACTAACAAAAATGAAGGTGTTCCCTGGTTCTTTATTTAAACCACTTTTAATATTTTCTCTAACCTTAGGCTAAAAATGATTAAAATGGTAAACTCTACCTTAACTTGGTGTACAGAGGGGTTTATTATTTTTGTACATGTTAGGAAGTGATTAAACACTTCTCTGATTTTTCTTAACCTTAGTCTAATAGTGTAACTATTTTTCCTTTTATTATTTAGCTTTTGGCCAAATCAATATTTAAATCTAAACTTTAAATTCTTTTGCAATAATAAGGGGGTTTTGTACTTTTCCTAAGTAGTTCACATTATTTGGAATCAGGTAAAATTGGTTTGACCAAATTTGGTTGTATAAAACTGAAGTTATGAATTTTGCAAGCTCTGTTTGCATTTAAATTAGAAGTATTAAAAAGGTTTCCTGGAAAACCAGTTTACACCGAGGACCCTGGGTTCATTCAAAATCAAACCACTTATTTCTACCCTTGCGCCACTATTCCCCTGAGTCACTGACAGTTCAACCCCCCCGACCTTTTCTTCCTCTTCCCCGAGGTCCTTCCCTTAATGTAAACAGTACCCGCGGGAAAGAAAAGGGCGGCGCAGCTTACCAGCGGTGAGAGAGGTCCGGCGAGGGGCGGGGTTGGCTTCGGGAGGTTCTGGCAGTCACAGCGAGGTACGGCTCGACGGCGGTGGTGGCCGGAATCGGCCGGTCCACGTGCGCAGGCGGGTGATCTCGTCGGCGGTGGGTGTTCCGGCTGAACCACGACGATCTAGTTCAATCAAATGGCACGATGAGCTCCACGGGATGTTGTAGAGGCTATGTGCACAAGGAATCGAAGAATGGGGCAGAGATTTACCCGGTCTACGTTCACCGGCGATCGGGTGAAGTCCGGTGACTGTGGACTGGCTTCTCTGGCGAAGCAAAGTCCGATTCCTTGCTCGGGGAGCTTCACCGAGGCGTGCACAGTCTCTTCCAAGGGTCGGGCGTGGCTGGGAAGGGCTCTGTTGGCCGGTCTACGATGGCAGTGGATCGGGTGGCTGCAGGGCACGCCGTTGCAGGGCAACGCTGGTGGTTTTCTAGCTCCGGTGAGGTCAAGCGTGCGCGGATGAGTACGGTCGATGCCTGAGGGGGCTTTATAGGCGCGGGCGCGAGCAGGGGACACGGGCACCGCTCAGCGCGGCGCGTGGCGCGCGGGGTTGGGCGCGGGCGTGCTCTGGCGCGCGCAGAGCGCGTCGAACACGTGGAGGTGTTCTTCTGCCCATGTTCAAAAGCTTGCTGAGATCTCACACGTGCGAATCTTGGCAAAAATCTGGCGCAGACCTCTTCCTGGCACCTATGGCTATCTCTTGTATGTGAGTTCCAAGGGAAGATAAGCCCTAGGTCAGAAGATATGCGGACGCCAAAACTGGCTTGTCTCCCTGCCCACTGCGTGACAAAAGTGATGCCAAGACATGTCAAATGTCAAGGGCTCGGTCTCAACTTTTTCCAGGGGGTGCCTTAGGTGGTATGCCACATTTTTGGTATACAACTTAGGTGGTTTTGGTGCCATCTACAAGGTGAACACAGTGGATCTTTAGATTAGGTGTAGAATTTGACTTAGAGAGAATTAGAGAGCTCTAGCTCTCTCTCTCTCTACTTAAGGAATGGATTTGGGGTTTCTTAATGGGTCTTTTTGCAATGTTTCCTCTCTATATTTGTTGATTAATATGTTACTCAACTTTGGCCAAGGGTTAGTTCATGATTTGCACATTTGCTTAATCCCCCCCCCCTTCAACCAAGGTTTTAGGAGATAGGGGTTTAAGAGCTTAAGGATGGTCTAGGGTTTATTCTTCTCTTGCCCAAGGTGATAGTTGCATAAATGCTTGGGTAGTGCTTTTGGGTCATTAACATTCTTGGTTAATACATGGTTCTTAAGGTTTTAGGGCTCCCTCTCCTCCACTTAACCACATAAGATAACATGTCATGGGTGCAAGTAGGGAGTCAGGGCCTTGGTAACACGTGGGTGTTACACTCTCTTCATCATTATATGTTATGCTGCTGAAGGTATGTCCTTCATAACCTTCGTCCGAAGATCATTATATCCCAAGGGAAATAATGCTTCGAAGGACGAAGGACTTTAACGTTTAACATTTTTCGTGTTGCCTTGTTCTTAACTCATAGCATTGAGAACAAGTCCCCAACATGTGGTGTAATGTTGTATTATGAACTTCAATGAAATAGTTGTCCTCCATTCTTTAGGTAATCTATTTAGATGTTATATATGTGTTTGCTCTGGTACTTGATGTGCTGATAGAAGGTTGGTAGTTTGTTTGCTTAAACCGAAAATTAGGCCATATTTTTAGTTGGTGAACCATGACCCAAAGTTGATTTTTCTGTTATCACTCCATGACCAAGCCCATACAAATAAATGCTTTGATAATTTCTTTGTTGGACATAAAGTGTACCCGGGCTTAAAACGAGAATCACGAGTTATATCTCCTTCCAAAACCATGTCCTTGTTCGGTTGGTGCAAGTTGATATCCTTATTCTGTTTTGCCTCTTCTTAAGGATCATGTCGTTATTTTATCAACCTAACTTAGGAAAGACGTGTCCGATCATTTTCTTAAGTTTGATGCCTTTGGTTTCTTCATATCTCTCGAAGGCATACCAACTAAATCTTATGATTGTTTTCCCTTCGTATCTAATCAGATGCTAATCCTTGACCTTGTAATCTTTGCGATGGGCATGGAATTAAGCTTGGGCTGAATTAACAGTCTCCCATCATACTCCTTTCATCGAGTTTAGGTTATGGCCATGTCTTGTTCATTTCATCGGGCCATGATCTATTTGGCTCTCTACTTGTAATCATTCTTACAGGTGGAGTCTCTTTTGTATATTGTCATCTTGGCTCAGTCTATTGGTGCCACGTGAGATTTCTTATTGGTTACGTCTAGTAATGGTGTTATGACTAAAACCGATGGTGCCATGACGAAACCAAGGGCCTCCTATGAATGTGCACACACAGTTGTGCTGCTCGGCACGCGCTGGTATCATGGTCAGTAGTTGTAATCCATTATGAGACTATATCAATGTGTTATCTAGACACAATCTGTTTTTGCTATGTAAGATTCTTTTTTGATGCCAGTTCGGTAATGGTGTCATGATTAAGGACTTATGGTGCCACAGCGAAACTGAGAGCCCCTTGTGAATGTACACGCAAGGTTGTGCTGCTTGGCGCATGGTGGTATCAAGGTCTCTAGTCATGATTCATTGTGGAACTACACTAATGTGTGATCCTCCGTAAACATTTCCCTTGAAACAATTTCTATGTTGTTGATCAAAATGGTCAAGCAACATCTATCATCTCTGTTGGATCAAACGGGCATACCACTTTTATGTGTGGTCTCTTTTCTTTTGATCTTGGTAGTAACTACTCATACAAGTTCCCTTTACATCCTTTGTGTAAAGGTGAAGCCTTGGAGCTTTTTAGTGTCGAGAGACAACTGATTAGCTCTCAAAATGGAGATTTGTTTCCCCTGTTGCTGAGATGCAGGAGTTTGTTCATTCGCTCTCTTATTTAATCCATGCATTCCCGAACCAAGTCAGTTCATCTCGCATGAAGAAACGGATGAACAACCTGACCAAATGGATTTCTACCCAAGTGCATGACCTTTTGCTAGCAAAAGTGAACTCTTAACCCTTCGCTTACCAATGGTACTGAGAGGACCTGCTCAATGTCAAAGGTAGTTCAACAAGTTGGTTCTACTAACTTGTAGCTACATTGTGAACAAAGGTTGAGTTTAGAGATTGTTTTATCGAGTTGTCTAAACTCACTTTGGTTCAAACCATCCTAAGAAAGTACTTGCAAAAATCAAGTTAAGTCCGACTGGTAACAACCTAGTCATCACTCTAGACATGCCTTGATCGCCTCACGTGTGCTTTTCCAACATGTGTGATCAAGTCGAGCCGTGCCTAGTGCTTGACAAAATAGATTAGACATGAAGTCTGCATCTATAGATCCCTCCGCTGGTGATTTTCTCGAATCTATATCACCTTTCATGAACTTGGATTTTCTGGCTAACACGAGTCAATTGTGATGTTGTTCGACATCCACCCTCGTCTTATGTGCTATGAATTTTCGGTAACCACTTGTTGGTAAACCTCTTTCTATGTGTTTTACCTAAGAGGTTGCATCTGGTTCTGTTTGGGTAAAGTTGCATAACTACCGCTCGCCCAACAGACTCAGATAGTACAGTGTCATCAGAAAAAGCAAATTTCACACATGGAACCTTATGTGTTCTTCTGGCAGATACTGTCTCTGATGGTTGACTTCTCTGCTTAGCTAGAAAGTAATACATGCTATGTCCACTAGAGAAACCACCTTCTGAGACACTTGCCTTTGCTTGAAAATGTCTCATGATTATCGCTGATATGGACATGGGTTACATGCTTCTCTACTCTTAGAAGTCTTTTGCTCCGAATCTCGGGACGAGATTCTTTTAAGGGGGGAGGGCTGTAACACCCCAGGTGTTACTGTACGTAAACAACGATTATGGATTTAAGCGCGGGATATTAGTAAATAAAGTGGACACTAAATTTTAATCATCTCACAAAAGTTCGAGTTCGGTGTCATATTTATTTGTATAATCTACGCAATTCAAAAAAGGGTTCGAGAAACTTTTGGATTATCGAATCCTTGTCGCTGGTGAATTTTGAACTGTTCAGATCGCGCGCGTTAGTGAATACGAAAATCAGAGGACTTCTGATTTTATGTAAAATTTGGAGCCCCGTGCTGTCCGAAAAGAATAATGCGCTAGCACATTAATTAAATTATTTCTCTCAGCATGTGATCCTTGGCGTCAAATTAGGTGATCGAAAGCTGATGAGAATCGTAAAATTAGACGGGACTAAATACCGTCTTGAATACCAAAGCCGAACTCGACAACTAAGGTTTTTAGTGCAAAATCCGTGTCTAGACAGTGCACAAACTCTCGCCCCCATAAACGATGCGTGACGTCGTTTCCGGAAGGATCGCAATCTCGATGCCACATCGATATCGCGCGTTTATTTCACGATATGTCGAGTTGTGTGTCTGAATAAAAGTAATACAGAGAATACAAATTCGGAAGCCGGACCCACTCTGAATGATTTTATCCCCAAACAAATTTATTTGAACTCAACGACAAAAGTTTTAATGTAAACTTAAATCGGATCACACTCGGAATCCAAGGAAAACCAGACGAAGTTTGTCTAATTTCAATTACTCTAACACCGATTAAAATATGGCGACCAAAATCATTTTAATTTGGTTCCCTTACAACTTTCCGAATTCTAGCCTTGAACGCTGGCTGATATTTACGTTTGTATTTAAATTTGCGATTGCAAAAATAGAAGAAATGAAAATATCTTCTCCCTCCCGCTGTTCTCTCTCTCCCCTTGATTTTTTTCCAGCCACTCAGATTTTTTTGTCGCGCCGCTCAGTCCATAGAGAAAAATCCCGCCACCCCTCCCTGCTCCGATCTTTCTCACTGCCACGCGCGGGCATTGGTTTCCTGAAGATTTTTCCTTCTCCACCGCTTAAAGCTTCTCCTTATCCCCTTCCACCTCCATTTCCTACTTAGTGCAGGAGCGCTCGGCTCCTTCCTCTCTGCTTCTCCCCCAACCGCGTGTCCCTCTACCAGTCGAGCTCCCTGGACATCATGCCTGCTGCTTCTCCACGCGCACGAGCTCGCTGGTGTTCGGTCCGCGACTTCCTCCTCTAGCTCAGCGCCCATCTCCCTCCTCTGCTCAGTCTTCCTCTTTGCGCGCAGGAGCTTCTCCCATGGCCGCGGCGCCCAAGCTCCTGCTCTCCTCGTCGCGCGCACCTAGGCACTGCCCTAGGTGGCCGTCTGCCCTCCTGTGTCGCACCTAGCCCTAGCTCCAACCCCCTCTACTGAGCCCCAGCCATGGCCGCTATGAAATCGCCTCCAACACCGAGCTCGGCCCTGCTCATCTTGCCACCCTTAGTCTCTAGCTCCCATACGCGTCCCCTGGCCCCTGCTCGATTTTCTGGTGCGCACCGGCTCCCTGCTCGTCCTTGCACACGCGCTTGGCCTCCATCTCCAGGTGCGGGCTCTTCTCTGGTGCCAGCCGCCATCCATCCCGCCTGAACTTCCTCCTCTGCGCCGAGCTCCCGTGCTCACGCCCAGCCGAGGTTCCTCCCTGCACGCTGCGGGTTCTCTTCACCTGGCCGCGTTGAGCTCTCTACTCCAGCTCGCTAAGCTTTCCCTCTGTCTGGCGTTTCTCCTAGCTGTCGCGCGCCATGAAGCTCCTTGGCTGTGCGCGCGTGCTTCACTGTTTGGTTGTCGTCACGCCCAGCCCAGATTCCATCGCACCTTCGTGCTCTGGTTTTCTCTCTTCACGTAGATGTGCAAGCGCCTTTGTGCTCGCATCCCTTCGGCCCGTTTCGCCTTCGCGCAACACCAGCTATGAGTTGAATTTAATTTCGTCGAGTTACTCGGATTAAGTCCGATCGGTGTTGAGAGTTCGTCATGTGGTGTGTGGCATGAAGATACAGAAGGAAAGGTCGTGATCGGTGTTGAGAGTTCGTCATTTGTTGAATATTGGATGGTGGTGTTCGTGAAGTTCGTATAGTACCTGCCAAGCGCTCGACAAATTGCCTGGATCAGAAAATCATTACCGATCTCGCGGATTCAAGTCAGATATTGGAACGGTGAGCTGATTTGCTATTTTTGTTGACTGGTTTGATGGATGAATTGATAGGTACGTATATCGCGACGATTATTCCGCTTGTAGCTCAGGCATGTATTTATTTGACGCTTGTAGGATTACGGGGCTACATGTAGCATGGTAATTGTGTCCACTATTGCAAAGTCGTCGTGCTGCGTAGCTAAGTTTAGGTTTAACGATATAGGTTATGCGAGAAGGATTAAATCGGTGTTTCGTATCCGATGAGTGGTCGAATTAATAATGGGAAGGTTAGGTTTAGATGTTTATTATGCGAGGAATGTATGGGTAAACCTGTGTGAGGTATGATGAGTAAGTAACGCGAAAGGTAGGGTAAATTATATGATTAAGTCAAGGATATTCCCTTTTAGTAGTTATATTCCATGGTTAATAGCTAATTAAATGGCATGGTTGGATGGTGCCCATTTCATCGAGTATTTAAAAGCGAGATTCAGTGTAATGCTCACTAGGTGCTTGACAAAATATCTGAGTTATGAAACCCTCGCTGACTTGGTCATTCTTGCGATTATCAAGTCCGATTCAGTTATGGTGAGTTATTTCACTATTCCAGTTAATTAGTTTAATTGGTGGACCGAATAGAATATAAGTAGGTTTGTGTAATGAAATGTCATAATCGCTTGTAATGGTGTGATTCGATTAAAAATACTCTGTCTGCTGAGTCATAAAATAATGTGATGTATGAGATACCTCCGAATAGGTTAGAAAAGCGTAATTTTTATAATTAGTCTTATATCGCTAGCTGGTACTTGCTTGTGATTGATTCTAATGCTTTGTATAAGTGTTTCATCATCTTCAGCATAGATTATTTGTCTTATGCTATTCCTCTATATATTCGTACATGTGCATTGTGCATCCCATTAGGTACATTAATTAATCGCGTGATGCGGAAGACGAGCCGAGTTGACCCAAGATGACGTAACGGGTGAGCTACTCCACATGGTAATGCTGGTGGACGAACTTGAGGATGGATAGGCGGAGCAAGTATCAGAATAAGGGATGATCGCCAAGTGGACGTCATCTAACAAACACTAACCTAGTGTTTATTCCAGGCAAGCTCCGGTGCATGCAACCCCTTCCTTGTGTTTTTAAATGATTTTTACACACTTTAAGTCTAGCGAAATGTGCATTAGGTTTATAGGAGTTGCTTGGAAACCCTTTGATGCATTGGCTACCTTGAAATCCATTCCTTTTATAGATACTTCTGGTGAAGTATCAAATATGATTTACAAAATTGCTTAGCCCTACCTAGAGGTAAATCTTGCGGATAGAGTTTGTCCTTTGCACTAATGTCTAGCTCAGGTTTATCCTAAGGAAGGATGGCTTCTACCTACAAGAATATTTTCATTCAGAGCAGTGGTGGGATCTTACTGCAAAGTTCCCTATAATGCTATTTTCATCCTAAGGAACACAAACAATCCTAAGGGTGGAAGTATTTAAATCGAGACTTGGGCTAGGAACAGGTGATGTTCTACCCAGGTTGATTAAGGATTATAGGGAATGTAGGCCTGCTGACCGAGGACCTATTAACTGGTCACATGCCTTGTCATGGGTAAGCTTTGCCTCGGGCAGACTAATACCAGATAGCCAACTCGCAATGGGAGTGGAGAGATGGCGAGAGTAGCGTGTACCCTCTGTGGCAAGAGGCTAGATGGTGGTGTACCTGTGCTTCGGTTGGCGTGAACCAGGTCTGGTCTTAAGAAACCTGGTGGCGAGTTGACATATGCAAGGGTTAAGTGCTACATATGTCATGTGATTGGAGATCCCCAGCTGGGTATTAATCGATTCAGATCGCCGTTACTTCTCGGATATGAAGACTTGGTCACTGACTTACAGTCTAAGTCATGGATGGAATCATAATGAGCAAAAACCATGTTGTATTGATTAAAGTGATGATGAAATTAGACTAGATGCAAACAAGGTCTATTAATACTTAATCTAGCATTAAAATGTTGAAAGTAAGGACTCATTTTAGTAAGCTTTCTGCAAACTATTAATGTTGATTCTTGCTAAAAGCCTTTCTTTGCTTCCCAAATCCAGCATATCCTTGAGAGTCTTCTTCTTTTGTCAGGTCAGACTTGCGAAAGTACACTCCGTACTAAGGGTTTTCAAACCCATGTTGTTGCAGGTACTAGAATTGTGCTGCTATGGATGGTGTTAAGCGCTGGTGGGCACGGCCTTCCTATAAGTCTAAGTACTTCTTCTATACTTCTTATTGAGGATTGTCACTGAGCTAGCATATATTTCAAACTTATAAATAATTTATAACATTTCAAAGTTTATTCTTTGAACCACTTTTGTAACCACTCCGATAAATATATTGTAAATTTGTTGTAACTTGTAAAATTTGGTAATAAGATTTCCGCTACAAATGGTTGGTGTGTGATTTGTGTTTACTTAATCCTGTGGTCCTAGTTGTTTGTGGTTTATCCGGTGTCCTTGGGACACTCGGACAGATCCTGTTAAGTTATCCGGTGCACATGCATAACCGTCTGAGGTCTTTGAGACAAGGACAGGTGCATGTCGGCCCAATAACTTGGGAGGTTCTGCCACAAAGAGTGTCCTCCCACTTTGAAAAAATATTCTCCCCTTTGTATGAAAGAAGACATACTCCCCCTGTTGGAGATTCTCTACATAGGAAAAGCACATGAGAAAAAGAGGGGACAAGACATGATTGAATAGACTAACTCCCCCTATGCATAGTTAAAAGGCATAATTTACCAACATATGCATTTATGGCAACATGGGAAGCATAAGATATGAAATATAGTCTAATCAAAATCTAGAGAAGACATGTAAATAATATCGATAGTGGAATGAAATCACTTGTGAAACTTGAAAACACTTGTAGGTTTGTACTGGAAGCTTAATGTCTTTCTCCAGGGACTCTATTTTCCTTCAATTAGACTACTACACATATAAAAGACTTAAAAGAAGGTGTTAGTCTCAATGACTTAGATTATAGAGTAACCTCCCCCTGAGGGTGTGCATACAAGTTATGAATACTTGTATGAGAAATGCACTTTGAATTTAAGATCAAGAGGGGCACATTATCTATAATTTGAGCTTTGGCACATATAAGTCAAAATGACACCACTTGGAGAATATAAAATTGGAACTTTAAATAAGTAATGTGTTGATCTTAACTAAACATTTTAAACCATGTAGGTTTGCTCAAGAATATGAATTGAAAACAAGCATTCCTACCATATGATTGGTCTAGTATGCATGCAACTCTAATAAAAAACAAATACCACATGTAAAACTAGGCATGTAAGGTAACACAATAGGAATTCAGGTAATTCCTTTCGGCCAAGAACCGATGGGAATTAGCCTTACCACGACGAGAATCAGTAATTCCCATCAGTATGTGGTTAATTCCTATCGGCTCCTGGCCGACGGGAATTACTAGTCGGGGTTTAGTTAATTCCTGTTGGTGGCTGACGGGAATTATTTAATTCTCGTCAGCCAGTAATTCCCATTGGCCATGGCTGGCCCATGGAAATTAACTGTTAATTCTCGTTGGCTACCATATGCCCACAGGAATTATTTGGCCGATAGATGGGAATTAACTGCTAATTCCCGTCGGCTAACTTTGGCCCACAGGAATTAACTGCTAATTCTCGTCGGTTATGGTCAGGCCTACAGGAATTAACCTTTCCTCCTGCAAACCAGCAACCAATAAGGCTTAATTTCTACACAATATTCTATAGAATAACACTCATAACATATATATCATCACAGACATAACATACACACATTGCCAACACATCCACATAATCAATTCACACATAAACTTCATATTACAACCACATAATCAATTCAAACATCACAAACTTCACGTCACCAACATAGCTCACATAACCATTTCAAATAGAAACAACAAGAAAATTTAAAGTGTTTTAGTTCATGAAAACACATACCGTACAAAGTTTGGTTTGGCCTACTGAGAGAAACCGTGCATGAGTTCAGAAACAAAGACTGACCAAGCACCATACTCAGGGATAACCACCACTTGGATGGTTAGAGCTTTGGCTGCTACCGCCATCAGGAGGAGAGTACACAAAGAGGGACTCAACAAATCCAGCTCCTATGGGTTCAGACCCACTCCCACTCGCTTCCGACGTAACCTATGCAAGGATGCAAATATCAACAAGTTAAATGCAAATATCAACAAGTTAAGTATACAAGTGTATAAAATTATTAAGAGTTATCAAACGTACCCTATCTCTAGGTGTAGGTATATGTGTCGGAGGGGTGTTGAACTATTGAGTCCCCAGTCCCTGTTTAATGAATATTTGACTAAGTTTAGATACGGTTCATGTTTTGCTACTACACTAACTAGATGAAATGCTAGTTTAGAGAATGTTATTTAGAGAATTTGCTAAGATTAACATATGGGAGCTAGTGTGGATGCAAACTAGATCCATTGTGGTGGCGATGGAATGTTTGGTGTCATGCCCTGTTGTTGCATTAACTCTTAAACATATGTGTTCCTATTGAAGATGTTGTATTAAAATATAAGAATTTAGAGTTAGGATTATCTATACATGCTTGACACACCGCTTGGTTATGTGCATTGCAAGCCTACATAAATTCCTATTGTTGTCTCATCTCCTCACGCAATCTCTTAATATCCAACTCCTGCTCGTTCGGTCGACGAGATCACGAGCTATGGGAAGATGAACGCGTCCTCTGAGATCTCACCGACAACGAGTTAATGAATCCGTCGAAGAGTGCGTATCTACAAGTGATTAAAAAATTGTGAATTTAGTATCAACCATGTAATTTCATAAATTAGAGCTAATTGTCCATGTGCTTTTCCCCCAGCACTTGTGTACAGCACGGAGGGATCCACCAGTTCATGTCGCCAGTCGAAGTCAGGGCCAAGGCACCTGTTGGGGCCATGCTTCGTTGCGCCGAAGGTCTTACACGAAGAAGCAGCTTCGGCTGAAGTTGTCTCCCAGGAGATGGCCGAAGGTTCCTTTTCATGGAGCTTCGGCGTTACAAACCGACATAGAGATAGAATGACCTTTTTATCCATAGAGGTCTGAGTCAATGTTGTAAACTCTTGTAAGGGGCATAATTGTAATTCGTCACAGGCTGTGACCTGTGTCTATAAATAGATGAACAGTACCCCTGTACTGTTCACGCGAACCTGTCATTTGCTTTCGCATCACACCTGTACTTTTGCTTTCCTCAGGATCGAAGCATTTGAGAACAAGCCCCCAACATTGGCGCCCACCTCCAGTGAACTCACTTCCACTTTTCTGAGCTGATGGCTTCGTTCAACAATCAAGCTGGAGCTGCTTCGGCTTCGAAGCTGGTGCTCCCGATAACAGGCGGTTCTTGCTCAGAGCCGGCCAACAAGAAGCAGAAGGAGGCTCAAAGAAGGGTGCAGCATGTTGGAGTGCAGGGACCCTTCATCAAGTCAAAATGGTCTCACATTCCAATTACTTTCTCTCAGGAAGATCTTCAGCTTAAGGATTATCCTCACAATGATGCCATGGTTATCTCTTGCGTGATCAAAGGATTTCTAGTCCACAATGTCTTAGTTGATACAGGCAGTGCAGCTGATATTATATTTGCTAAAGCCTTCAGACAAATGCAAGAGCCCGAAGACAAGATTCATGATGCTACGCACCCTCTTTGTGGCTTCGGAGGGCGGCAGATTGTAGCACTTGGGAAGATTACCATGCCGGTAACCTTCGGATTTGTTAACAACACAAGGACTGAGCAAATTGTGTTTGATATTGTTGACATGGAGTATCCTTACAATGCTATCATTGGCCGTGGTACTCTTAATGCCTTCGAAGCAATTCTTCACCCAGCTTATCTCTGCATGAAGATACCTTCGGACCAAGGGCCTATTGCTATTCATGGAAGCCAGGAAGCTGCTAGAAGGGCCGAAGGAAGTTGGACTGACTCCAAGGCAATCCATAACATAGATGGAGCTGAAGCTTGTGAACAGTACAAATTCAGAAGGGAAGAAGGCAGCTTCAGCAGATCAGCCGAAGCCCATGCTATTGTGCGAGGACATAGCAGAGCAGAAGGTGCTGTTGGGCTCGCAATTATCTGAAGACCAGGAAAAAACCTTGATAAGGTTTTTATTCAACAACAAAGATGTTTTTGCATGGTCAGCTAATGATCTCTGTGGAGTAAATCGGGATGTTATTGAACATTCGCTCAATGTTGACCCATCCTTCAGACCCCGAAAGCAGAGGCTTCGGAAAATGTCGGATGACAAGGCCGAAGGGGCTCGCAATGAAGTAAAGAGACTCCTCAGTGCAGGAGTTATCAGAGAAGTAAAATATCCAGAGTGGCTAGCTAACACTGTTATGGTGAAGAAGGCCAATGGCAAGTGGAGAATGTGTATCGATTTCACAGATCTCAACAAGGCCTGTCTGAAGGATGAATTCCCGCTGCCAAGGATAGATTCTTTAGTTGATGCAGCAGCTTCTTCAGAGCTCATGAGTCTCCTGGACTGCTACTCAGGCTATCATCAAATCTGGATGAAGAAGGAAGATGAGCCGAAGACTAGCTTCATAACCCCAAGTGGCACATATTGCTATCTTCGAATGCCTGAGGGGCTCAAAAATGCTGGAGGAAGTTTCAGCAGAATGACAGCGAAGGTCCTCCAGTCGCAGATAGGCAGGAATGTGTTGACTTATGTCGATGACATCATTGTAAAAAGCACGAAGCAGGAAAATCATATTGCTGATCTGCAGGAGACCTTTGCCAGCTTCAGACAAGCTGGTCTGAAGCTGAATCCAGAAAAATGTGTCTTCGGAGTAAAGAAGGGGAAATTTCTTGGATGCTTGGTTTCAACAAAGGGAATCGAAGCTAATCCAAATAAAATCGAAGCTATACTTCGGATGGAGCCTGCCAACCACAAGAAAGGGGGCCCAAAGATTGACAGGAAGGCTGGCATCTCTCAACAGATTTATATCCAGATCAGCAGAAAGAAACTTACCATTTTTCGAGGTGCTGAAGTCAGCTGAAGTCTTTCAATGGGGCCCAAGCCAACAAAAAGCCTTCGAAGAGCTGAAGCAATACTTGATAGATCTAACAACGTTAACTCCACCAACGCCAGGGGCTCCTCTGTTGTTATATGTGGCAGCTTCGCACTCAGCAGTAAGTGCGGCACTTGTCCAGGAGAAACTTGATGGCCAAGTCAAGAAACAAGTTCCAGTGTATTTCGTATCTGAGGTCCTTAGTGTCTCAAAGAAAAATTATACAGAGCTGGAGAAGGTATTGTATGCCGTTTTAATGGCATCCTAGGAAGCTTCGGCATTATTTTCAGGCATACAACATTATTGTTCCTTCTTCGCAGCCGTTGAAGGATATCATGAGAAATAGAGAGGCCACTAGACGGATTGGAAAATGGCCTGCAGAACTCAATGAATTTTACATTGATTATGTGCATAGGTCCTCGATCCAGTCTCAAGCATTGGCAGATTTCATTGCCGATTGGACGCCAGGGGCTCAGGATGAAGAAGCAAATAAAGATGCCGAAGTGTGGACAGTGTTTTGTGATGGCTCTTGGGGAACCTTCGGAGCAGGTGCAGCTACTGTGTTGGTCTCACCATCCAACGTTAAAACTTGTTATGCAGCAAGACTTGACTTCAGCTGTACAAATAATATTACTGAGTACGAAGCCTTGCTCCTGGGCCTTCGGAAATTAAAGGCAATGGGAATCAGAAGGGCGATTCTTAAAACTGATTCCCAGGTTGTTTCGGGTCATATTGACAAAAGTTGCAAGGCTAAAGATCTGAAGCTTGAAAAATATCTAGACACGGTCCGAAGGATCGAAGCCTCCTTCGAAGGATTTTCTGTCAAGAATATCCCTCGAGGACAAAATGAGCATGCTGATTTGCTAGCCAAGTCTGCAGCACAGGGGCTGCCGTTACCTTCGGATGTCTTCTTCGAAACAATAAAGGCACCTTCAGTGGAGCTCCTTCAAAGAGCAGTCCTCAACATTTCTCCTGTTTACAGCGAAGATTGGAGAACTGAAATAATCTCTTACCTTCAGGGTAACTTCCTATCAGATGACGAAGCTTATAATAAAAGGATAGAGGCAAGGGCTCGTCCGTATGTCATGATAGAAGGGGAGTTATACAAGCATGGAGTTTGTGCCCCGCTGCTCAAGTGCTTGTCTAGAACTGAAGGTATAGAGTTAATGAAAGAAATACATGCAGGCCTGTGTGGATCCCACATTGGATCTTGGCCGTTACTCAGAAAAGTTTTCCGCCAAGAGTTTTATTGGCCGAAGGCAGCTTCGGATGCAGCGGAGTTAGTTCAAAAATGTGAAGGTTGTCAGAAATGCGCAAGAGATCAAAAGCAACCTTCGTCTTTGACACAGCTGATACAACCCATTTGGCCATTGCAAAGGTGGGGCCTTGACTTGCTAGGCCCATTACCATCGGCTCAGGGGAATCTGAAATATGTTATAGTGGCGGTGGAGTATTTTTCCAAATGGATTGAGGCGAAGCCTTTAGCCACAATAACTTCGGCCACTGTCCAAAAGTTTTTCTGGTAGAATATTGTCTGTCGCTTCGGGGTACCGAAGGCCATCACTGTAGATAATGGAACGCAGTTCGACTCCGAAGCTTTCAGAAATTTCTGTGATCAAATTGGAACGAAGATCCATTTTGCATCAGTCAGGCATCCAGAGTCGAATGGGCTCGTTGAAAGGGCCAATGGCATTATAATGACAGGAATAATGAAGTTAATCTTCAATCAACCCAGGGGAAAGTGGTCAGATCAGTTAACCAAAGTGGTGTGGAGCCACAATACGACAACATCAAGGTCTACAGGCTTTACCCCATTCAAGTTATTATTCGGTGACGAAGCAATAACTCCGGAAGAAGCCAAAGCTGGATCAATAAGAGTAGTAGCTTCGGCAGAATCAAGTCCTGAAGATGCTTGTCTTGTGGAAAAAGATGCTTTAGAAGGAATCAGGCTTCAAGCTGTGGAAAATATCAATAAATACCAGGCTGAAACAGTTAAATGGCGAGATAGAAAGGTCCGGCTAAAAAATATTGAGCCGGGACACTTGGTGCTTCGGAGAGTGGCCAACCCGGATACAGTGGGCAAGTTACAATTGAAATGGGAAGGGCCTTTCTTAGTAGCATCTTCGTCAAGGCCTGGGTCGTACAGATTGAAGGACATGGATGGCAACGAAATTCCAAGGTCTTGGAATGCAGATGAGCTTCGGCGATATTATGTATAACTTGATGTAACTTTTTATGTTTTTTCTTTTCTTTTATGGCACCCTTTTCCTTTCTAAAGGGGGAGAAAGGTTTTTAATGGGGCCATCATATGTAATTTCCTTTTTAGTTTTATAAGAGCAAAATCCCCCAAAGAATGTAAATGTAAAAGCTGAGAACGCACCATCGAGTGCCGAAACTGAAAAAGAGAAGAAGCTCCAAAGACGTCCCTAAGGGGATGCAGAGCTCACAGCGAAAAGTCAACGCTGATTCCGCCGAAAGTAAAAGGCGAAGAAGCTCCAAAGACGTCCTTAAGGGGATGCAGAGCTTACAGCGAAAAGTCAACGCTGATACCGCCTAAGTAAAAGGCGAAGAAGCTCCAAAGTCGTTCCTAAGGGAATGCAGAGCTGATGTGTGGGTGTTTCTATGGAAATAATGGCTAAGAGCGTGGCTTCGGGCGTATGTTTTGGACATTCATTCGCACATTACATTACATCATAGCATTTGCATTCATAAGCATTCATTCATAGCATTTGTGTTCCTAAGTGGTTGCTTCGGCAAAAAGAAGAGGTGGTCTTTTATGTTTCGTTATGTACAAAAAAGAAAAGCTTCGGCAAAAAGAAGAAGTGGTCTTCTATGCTACGTTGTGTACGAAAAGAAGGGAAGGTGTTTTTTCGCTTTCGGCTCAAAATACTAATTTCGTCCACATCAAAGCGCCTCAACACAAGGGTAAGAATATATTACAAGGTATGTACAAAGTTCATTGAGAGCAATTTAATTGTATTTACAAAAAGTTGTTACAAATTCTCCTGAGTTTTTTCTAGTCTACTCCTGCTAATCTTCGTCAGGCTTCCGCTTCGGCGGCATATTCTTTAAGTATCACCTTCAGCTTCGTCATCCTACATGAATCAAGGTATCGCGAGTAAAAATCAAGTGCAAAGGAGAAGGTAAGTACGAAGTATCATTTCTTACTGGTTCAAGATGACTTCGAGCTTCGTCTCCAGCCTTCTCCCGCCCGCCTTTTGTCCATATCATTTTTATAAATCTATTTGAGATGCTTCGGGCGAGGTCAGGAATATCGTCCAGGATTGTTGGAGACAGGGTGAAGTTGGGCCTGTTGACGATTTTTCCATGCTCGCAGCCAGCCTTCAGGAACGCTGCAGCGGTACCCCGAGAAGCTACCCAGGCACAGAAGTCACCGTGCCCGGCTATAACTTCGTCAAGTTCTTCAATTTCAGCTTCAATATGATCGAAGGCTTGTGGTAAATTTTCCGGTGAAGGGTTAAACTTCCCGCTGCTGGCTCCAACAGAGTAAAATATCTTTTTTAATCGTTAAATACAATTATTGCTAAATTTCAAGCACTTGTCTTGAAGGCTTGTTAATGATTTCTTCAAGTCTGAGTTGGTCTGGACTTCGGCTTCAAGTTTCGAATTAAGCTCTAGCTTCTCCTGTTCAAATTGTTTTGATTGGCAGATAAGCTTCGAATTCAATTCCGATACTTTAGCTTCAGTCTCTGCCAGCAAGCCTTCAGTTGATTGGAGTTCAAAGTCTTTCTTTTCAATAATGGCTGACTACTCTTTTATCTTGTTCTCTAGATTTTCAATAATAGCTTCGTGTTTCTTATCTTCTAGATCTTGTTGCATCTTCAGAGCTTTGCTCAGTAGCATGCTCTGCACAGAAACAACTTTCGTTAGTAACATTTTCATTATTAAAAGCAATAAAAGCCAGAGAAAAGGTTGTTTACCTTGAAATTGGAATAAAATAAGCTGCCGACGATATGTTGTCGTCGGTAGCGGCTGATATCTGTCTCTAGCTTCGGAAAACCGATACTCTTTGATAGAGTACCGATGACCTTAGCCCCAGCCTGATCACGAATGCAGCCCAATTTTTCATCATCAATGCCTCCAAATAGAAGAGCTCCTGGCTTGTATCCGCAAGATTTGGCATATTCCTTGAGCTCTTCTATTTCGGCCTTCGACAGTTTTTGCCCAACTAAGTTTTGAAATGTGTAGGCTTCGTCGTCCGAAGTGTCTTCGGCTATTTCTTTCCCCTTCCCAGGCACCGTGGCCATGGTTTCTTCAGCAGCGGTAGCAGCTTCTTCTGCAGCCATGTCTTGCAAAATTTTGTTGATGTCCTCAATGGTAGTTTCTAAGTTTACATCTTCGGCTGTAGCGGCTTCGGTAGCCGCGACCTCCGAAGGTGCGACTTCGACGTTTGTGGTGCCTTCAACAGCTGGTGTTTTCTGAATTGACGCCCTCGGCGGCGTCTTGTCGATAACTTCAGTCACTGCAATAATTCTTTGCCGCTTTGGTTTGGTTATCTTCGTTTGTTCCGGCTCTTCCACCTTTCGAAAAAGCTTCGTCAGTTGGAGCCCTAATGGACTTAGCTTCGTGGGCATGGGTTCAGTCATTACCTTTAAAATTTCCTCCACGTCGCTGGCAGAAGGTGGTGCGGGGGACCCCTCTTCATCGGATAATTTTCGCTTTGGAGTTGATATTTTTCTCTTCTTGGGAATTTTCTTCTCTTTTGCTGGTTTTTCTTCATCCTTGTTCAAAGCTTCGGCCACTCTTTTTCTTTTTTGGCCCTCAGCACCCTTGTTCAGTCGTTCATAGTCAGGGTACTCGAAGCCCAGGGCATCAAGCACTCGGTTCAGCCTTCGCTTCGGACGGGTGCCGAAGGCTGCTGTCATCAGTTGATCTTCTTTTTTGGAATAATTCCCCAGAATTTCATTACACATCACCTCAACTGTGTCCAGCCACTCTTGGTAGGGCTTCTTAAAGTATTTCTTGAATTTGAAGTGATAAGGAAGCCGGACAAGTTCCCCCTCCTTCTTCTCCCCCTTTAGCTTTGGCATTTCCCATTCTTTCAGAGTAGGGAAGACTCTGAATGCCAAGAATTCTTGAACCAGATCCCTGGTACTGATATGCTCTGCAATAATTCTGAATTCATCCATTGCCTGTTGTGTTTGACCTTCTGGTGTCATGTTGCAGCGGGGTCGGGTTTCTCCGAAGATCAGCTCGAGTGGACTTTGCACAAGCTTCTCCTTCTCGTCATCAACCTTGACATAGAACCATTCTGATTTCCAGCCTGCCGGCCATTTGCTTCGGTAGCTGATTACAGGAAATTTTGCGGTTTTCCGATAAGCAAAATTATAGCAACCAAAATTGTCATGCAATCCATCTTTTCTAGCCTTCGTCTGATAGTGCAGTTCGTGAACTCGACAGAAACTGTCGGCAAATGGCTCCACTGCTTGGCTTCGGAGGGCCCAAATATAAACGCTAAGCCTAACGATAGCGTTAGGAGTTAACTGGTGAAAGTAGATACCAAACCTCTTCAGTACCTCCGCAATAATCTCGTGTAGGGGGAATCTTAATCCAGCCTTTAGAAAGCTCTTGAAAATGACAATTTCATCCTTCGCTGGCTTTGGGGTAGTCTCTTCTCCCCCGAAGCGAAGTAGCTTCTTCTGATTTTCATTGAAATAACCTGCTTTCACCATCTTGGAAAGATCAGCCTTTGAAACAGTTGATTTCCCGAAGTCCAAGTGACTGGGCTTGCTGGGCATGGCAATGCGATAGTCATCTTCGGGGTCAGTTCCTTCAATGTTCTCTTCTTCTCCTTCGGCAGTTGCCGGGTTTGCTTCAGTAGCAGGCATTTCTTCCGCAGTCACCAGTCCAGAACGCTGCATTGCTTCGGAAATGGGCACAGTATTCGAACCTTCGGCTTCGTCTCCTTCACGATCAACTCTGGCAGTAGATCGCACTCTGGCCATTTAATTCTGAGTTTGGGGAAGTTAGATACTTTTTTCTTTTTCCTTTTCTCCCGAAGCTTTTCTTTCTGACGAAGCGGACTTCGAGATGGACCTTCGGTCGATTCTGAGAATCAAGCTTCGGCTATAGTTAAAAATTTTGGCAGCAAAACAGTGCAAATAGCAATGAATGCTGTGGTAGCTTCACACCTACTCGTCTGTTTATATAGTGCTGCAGGTAAGAAGGCGAAGCGGCAGGATTTTTACACCAGGCGGGCAGTCACTTGTACTCGCTGTGCAGTGGACCGCAAAGATCAAACAGTAACTCTGCAAGGTGGGCCTGGCACGCGCTCGGAAACCGGATCGTTTCTCAGCAACGAGCTCAGGGAAGGTGTTTTTTGGACCTTCGGCTTCCCGAAGCTGAAGAGGCTTTTTTCACGGGTCAAGCTCGTTACGAAAAACGATCTAGCACCGCGAAAGGGGCTACTGTTGGGGCCATGCTTCGTTGCGCCGAAGGTCTTACACGAAGAAGCAGCTTCGGCTGAAGTTGTCTCCCAGGAGATGGCCGAAGGTTCCTTTTCATGGAGCTTCGGCGTTACAAACCGACATAGAGATAGAATGACCTTTTTATCCATAGAGGTCTGAGTCAATGTTGTAAACTCTTGTAAGGGGCATAATTGTAATTCGTCATAGGCTGTGACCTGTGTCTATAAATAGATGAACAGTACCCCTGTACTGTTCACGCGAACCTGTCATTTGCTTTCGCATCACACCTGTACTTTTGCTTTCCTCAGGATCGAAGCATTTGAGAACAAGCCCCCAACAGCACCGATCTATCTCCTCCCCATATGCTGCCTATACATCATTCACAAACTTACAAATGCTGAAGTTTCTATAATTTGAGCGTTTATAATTTTGGGCCAAAACTCACCAGTCGATCCGTGGCCGTTTGACTGCAGAGATGGTCAGGGTTGTTAGGGTCTGATCCTTTGTGGCCCTCCTGGTAGACCTCAATGTCACTAGGCTTTTGGCCACGCATAGCTTTCTGTTTTAACAAAAAACATTCATAAGCAATCATACTATTTGGTGATCGACATAGCTAGATCAAACTTACCATTCTTTTAACTTTTCGGAGCATGGCGTCGCCGCCAAACTTGTGGTTAGGATTGGTTCCTCGACATTGCCTATGATGCACCGACGCTTTCTAGAGGCCTTCAAAAGCCCAGTGTCGGCACCAAGCATAGTACACATCAGGCACGGGCACCATCCATAGAACCATCACATGCAGACACAAGGTTACATATTATATCAATCACAACAATTAACAAAAAGAGTAAAATAAATTGAATATTAACCTCACGATATTGATCCTTAGTCAAATATTTCTTTGAGGACCTCACGATATTGACTAAGGATCAAATATTATATTGATCCTTAGTCAAATATTTCCTGGTATAGCTTCTTTGCATTATTTTGGAGCACATGTTCAGCGTGCCTCATTTAATCCTCTCGGTCAGGCAATCGATAGTGAAGCTACAACATAAAGAATACAAATACAATGTTATAAGTCATAGAATTAAAATATTAAGAAATAGAACAAAAACAATGAAGAATTCATACCCAAAAGACATGCCACACAAGTCCCTGTCTATCAGTGTGGTCACGTTCTTTTTTTAACTTGCACTCATCCCTGGTACTAACGAGCACCTCATCCACGCTATCTCTGGCTGACACCTTCACTATACCAGGGTAGTGAAGGTGGTAAAGAGAACCCAACGTAAGGTTAACCTGAGTGTGGTGTCCCTTGCCGTCAAGGACAGATCCTCCCAATTCTTGCATTACACAAAAACATTAACAATACACATAATAGTTATATGACACAAGTTAATATATTACACTCACCAATCTCCATAAGGCATGATTAAGATCCTATCAGCCTCCCGCTCTACCACAAGACGAGGCTTTACTGAGTAGCCTCTTCCTAGAGCGACGTGTGCATGTCGCTGAAGAGTCTCCTGAAGCATCATCCATGAGGTTGTCAGCCGGCTGGGCCTACTGGGCCAACACTTGTTGTTACTCCCTCTGGTGGTCCTACTAGTCCCAGTGCTCATGCTGCTGCACGACCTAGTCCCATGTCGCGTGCTGCACCTCCTCATTGTGCTGCTGCTCCTCATTGTGTTGCACCTCCTCATTGTGTTGCACCTCGTTGTGCTGCTCATCCTGGTACATCCAACTCAAGACTTAGATAAAGGTAAATATGTAAACAAATTTATTAGTATAAAATATGTTACCTCATCTCGATGTACAGTGCTCAACAGCTCTCGACATCTGCTGTTGCTCGAAGAACCGCCCTAAAACAGGCCCAGACCCTTGAACAACCCCTTCACTAACTTCTTCGACTTTGGCGGCATCCCGCATCAAAATAAGAAATTTTTCATTAGTGCAATGTTTAAATGACATAATCCTTAAAAAATAAAAACAAATGAATGAACAAAATAATTTACTTGTCAAATATCATCAAAATCCGGATCTATTTGTCATCTACTATGCAGAGGTCGCCATGTAACTTTTCTCCTAACAGGTTGTCTTCTCTCAGGAAAAAGGTAAGTCGTTAATGTCTGCAACTAGTGAATCTAATGCTGGGGCAGGATCAATATGAAAACTAGTTGGCAAATCTTCTTCTTGAAACACCTCATCAACCTGCTCAAGGTGCTCAAATTGATATTCATACTCACCAGGGGTGTATAGGTGTTCGCGGGGATTTACATTGTACACAACCCTCAATGCAGACAACTTTTTGCATGTATATCTTGAGAAATAAACCTAGTCCGCTAGATGGGCAAGGATACACGTGTCGTACCCTTGAAGCAATTTTACAGGTTGGACCTATGTGATCCCAAATTCATGTCATTCCAAATTCGGTCCTATAATACTTTGGGTCATACCATTTACACTCGAAGAAAACTAGCACTAAAGACTTATTTCCAGCAAATATAATATCGATTATATTTTTGATCTTTTCATAATAGCAAGCTTCATGTCCTTCCATGTCGGTTACCCTAGTAACGACTCCACTATATTAAGTGGCAGCCATAGGATTACTAGATTCAAAAATGCCTGAACGAAAGCGGTATCCATTGACGTCATAATGTTCATAGCTTTTGGTAGTTATACTTCCAATAGACAGCTGACTTAAGTCATCATTCATATTCATTTCCTCCCCAAACTGTCAATTATGCCATGAAGCATTAGCAAAGTGTGTAATATTAGTTAACTAAAATAATAAAATTAGGTCTCTGTAACACCCAAAATCTTATTTTTGAAAGTTTAGTAAAAGGTTCTCCAAAGATTGTGATATTAGAATGCCTTCCAATAAAATTTTCTTACATTTGATGCAACATCACCTAAAATAAATATGTTCCTAATAAAGATTTAAAAAAAGAATGTATATATGAATTTGTTACCCCTTGGTTGAAATGAATATTTATAATTATTCTCTAAACAATTTTATATTAGAGAATATATTTCTTGAAATACCCATTCTCTATGTTAAGTGTGTATGAATTTTATATTTGAAAGCATTTGATTAAATAATATAATAAATTAATTAATTAAACAAATTATATTCATGCTGGATTTCTTGAACTGTGCATTCTAAATAAGTTTGTAATTTAAAACTGCATTTGAATTGATTTGGGAATGTAAATTAGAAAAAAAGAAAAAAGAAATTGTAATACTCATTTATTACTTCTAGGATTTGAAAAGAAAGGAGGATAAATAATAATATTATCATTAGTGGGATTAATATTCACATTAGGGTGGTAATTAATAATTGGAAATCTGAAACATAAACCAGGATTTTAAAAGTTAGTTTGAATCCTTAAATTTGGAACTTGAAAAGAAATAGAAAAGAAAAGAAATAAAAAAGAAACCCACATCTGGACCAAATTCCTAACCCCTCAGCCCATTCCTCTCCGCGCAGCCCACTTGCCCTTCTGGCGCTCGCATCCACTGACTAGGGGGCCCACTGGTCGGTCAAACGTGCGTGCGGGCCATTCTGTCTCAGTTGCTTGCATGTGGGACCCGGTGGTCAGCCCTATATTCACCAAATTGCAAGAGACCCGTGCGTGTTGGAATGTCGCGCCAACCTCGCCGGTGATCTCGACCTCCGCTCGCGTGGACTTCTTCTCCCCCATGGACTATTAAAGCCGTGCGTTGTGGCCCTAGTTGACCATCGGAGCTGCTCCTCCCCAAACAACGGCGTGCAGAGAAGAAATAAAGGGAAAGAGAGAGAGAGGTTCCATCGTGGTGGATTCAAAGCCTACGGCGATGTCGAGTAGTTAGAACCGGGCTAGGAGCTTCTCCAGGATGCTTGAGTACTTGGGCGACCACCAATTTGGCGTGGGTGGCCACAACGTTCAGTGAATTGCTCGCCAACACTCGCTAGCTCTGCAATACCGCCCTGCACCGTGGATAGAACTCCTACTCACGTAATGCGTGGTAAGTGCCCTCTCATCCTGTGCGCCATAATCTCCTCTGCGCGTAGCTCGCTTCCGGTGGGGCTTGGGGCTCCAGGGCGACCGACTTCATGATCTCCGGCAAGGTCACCTCCGCCTATGGGGTCTGCGCCACCACAGAATGGCCGTAGGGAAGAAGAAGAGCCTGTAGCCGTCGATTTGCGATTGGGCGCACAGGATTAGATCTGGGGGGGAACTGAATCTTAACCATTGGATCCGGCTGGAACGGCCGGGATTAGATCCTAGGTACCGTTTCGGCCAGAAGTAATCCAAGCCGTTGATCGATGGATGGAGGGGCGAGAGGTGATCTTGGACTTTTAGAATCTAGGGCATTGATCTCTGATCCAAGGGCTCATATTGCATACCATTTCATTTAAAGCACGATCTAATCTGGGCCACCGTATCTGAATCGGACGGCTCTGATTACAGGATACCCCTTCATGTGGCATAGTTTGTAAAGAGCCCTTAGAGAATATATAATTCAACCCGCCGTCCAAAGCCATATAGAAAGTATCGCTAGACAGTCCTGTTATTTACAAATTAAACCTTGAACTCTTCTAAAATAGTGTCCCCAGTCCCCAGTACTCGAATTAAGTAAAAATAATTATGAGAAAATGATTTTTTGGGTAAAAATGAATCTAGAATCTTGATTAATTCATAAGTAATTAATGTTAACTCCAAATTGTTCTATTTCAGTTGCATTAATTTTGTAATAATATTGTTTATCAGCTGGTAACTCTGTTTTGGCATGGAACATAGATTAAAATTATTTACTTGGTTTATTCAATATCAAACACGTAAAACTTCGGAATTCATAATCCCTCCATTTTAATTCTGAATTGACTCGTTCCAGTTGCATTAGTTTCGTATAAATATTTACTACGCAGTACCAACATTAATTAAACCATATTGCATACTTTTATAGTTAGATAATTATTTATCCTATGTCTACTAGATTAGCTCTTCTAATCAAAGCTAACATGTTCATAGTTATAATTTGGTTAAAAATGATCTCTAGCCAAGTTATAATTAAAGTTGAATTAATTATTTATTTAGAATATATTTATAAAACCAAAACAAGGTCTAGTTTTACTTACCTAATCATAGATCTTCCATAAATCATAACTACTTAATCGTAGCTCCGAATTTAGTAGTTCTTAGTCCCACGATCTCGTAGTGACGCGTAGATTACTATTATGTAGTTTGTACTTATGTTTGGTGTGATGTTAATTTTGCCTATACCATGTTTGTCTGTATTGCTACATTTAGCAGTGAGGACATGTGTCATCTGAAGAGCAAGTTGTGCCCTTCATCACTTCTTTTTACCTACTCATGTTATGATTAATCATAATGATCTACATAGGTTCATTTTGATGGGACCCAATAGGTCATCCTAGTTTGACTATCTTTATGCCTTATTTACCACTGAACTTTTTGGGTAGTACTTGCTAGTGCTATATGTGGATTTGGGCATCGATATACACATTATTCATACTTTTGTTATCAGTTGTTATTTACTGTTCATGATAAGATCATTATGTTAATTGGAACATGGAGCGACCACTCGGGAAAACATGCTACCACAAGGGTAGTATGGGATGCCCTTAGCTCATTAACTCGGAAAGCTAGTGGATGACTACCTTACCTAAAAGGGGCAAGGGCAGTAGGGGAGTGGTCAGTGTAGGGAGGTCCTTGGGTTGATTTTGCTGTGATGGCGATTAGGCGAGGGATCCCTGCATTGGAGCTTCCTATAAACTATAGCGGGTTTTCTGAACCAAGTGGAACTTTGTAAAGGCCTCGTAGTGTTACCCTGCGTCGCTTCCTTGGTAGAGGTGTATGGGGCCCATACAACCCCATGGCAGATGGGTAACATGACTTGTGGGTAAAGATGCGCAATCTCTGCAGAGTGTAAAACTGGTATACTAGCCGTGCTCACGGTCATGAGCAGCTCGGACCCTCACATGATTAATTTATGAAACTTAAATTCAATTTGTCATATGCATTGCTTCGCAGGTGTTGCTATTACTTTTGTTCTACTACTTAATTAGGTTGGTATTTACTTGTACTTAGTAATTGCTAATAAAATTTTAACCAACTTTAAAAGCAATGCTCAGCTTCAACCATCCTCTTTGGTAAGCCTTACACTTCACGTGAGCTCCCACCTTTGGCGAGTTCATGCACATTATTCCCCACAACTTGTTGAGCTATGAACGTATGTGAGCTCACTCTTGCTGTCTCACACACCCCACAGGTCAAGAACAGGTACCACAGGATGAGGCGCTTGGAGGATGTTGTGATGTGTTCGTGAGAGATCTAGGCCATCGTCTCCCAGTCAACTTTTGGGTTGCTGGACCGTTGTCTCCTTATAATGTAATTGATTATTTATTTTGTACAGAATCCTATTATATAGTAAAGATGTGACATTCGATCCTGTGCCACGATTCATCATATGTGTGAGACTTGGTCCCAACACACCTGGTGTTTATTTCGCGCTCGGGTTTTGGACCCCTAAAACCCGGGTGTGACAGTCTCCAAGCCACATAATTGAAACTTACACGGTCCCGGAGCCACATAATGAAATTAGGTCACCCATGCCCCATCACGTCGCAATTTGTTTAGGTCTCTCTCTGTTGACCTACAGAGACACCTCATGTTTTGTTCATCAAACTCGTTGTCAAATATTATTGCAGGACATGAGATATTTGAGGACATAAACTAATTCACATATGAACAATTTAAGGAAATAAAGTCTTACATGAAGTATTTCTCCACCTCATGCATATTCGTGAACATTAGAGTAATGTAGACTTTCGTTCTTCTATAATGAGGTGATATGCCTTGGGTGGACCAACAACTTTGCCGTTTCTTTGAAAAATCGAAAGGTCACTACACGGAGGCATCTCTCGTTCATCATTATGGTACCTCTTGTGAAGTGTGCTACCTCCTTCAGTTTAAATTGTTTCGCAATACATCCTTCAACTCTTGACTTATTGCCCACCATTGCTCTAAGCTTATTTAATGCTCTTTCTATATGAAACATCCATCTGTACTGAACAGGACCACTGACCTTAGCTTCATATGGAAAATGTATAAATGGATGGTGCATAGGATTGAAGAAACCCGGTGGGAATATTTTTACCAATTTGCATAAAAGCACTGGTGCCTCTTTCTCCAGCTGCTCCATCACATCCCTTCTAATTTCTTTAGCACACAATTGTCTGTAGAAATAGCTAACTCCAGATAACATTTTCTACACAGCATCAGAAACGTACCCACGAAACATTACAGGCACAAGCCTTTCCACAATTATGTGGAAGTCATGGCTCTTCAGTCCCTTCATATTCATTGTCTTCAAATTCATAGATCTTCTAAAACCAGTAGCATAACCATCAGGGAATTTCAAATCCTTCATCACTTCTTTTCGTTGCTTAGGTTTCGGACAATATTCAACTTTTGGTTTGCCTCCATTTTCTCTAAGCCCATGGTTTGGACGATCACATATCACGGCTAAGTCCATGTGTGCCTTGTCAATGTATTTTGTTTTATCCAGGAAATCCATGCATGTATTTATGATGGCTTGGCAAAAGTTACTCTTTTGATGCATGATGTCGATGTTGTGCATCAGAATCAATGACTTAGCATAAGGAAGCTCCCATAAGACACATATGTGAGTCTAGTTATGCTCCTCACCAAAACCTTGATACCTTTTCCCACTCTCGTCTAGGATAAGTTTCCTATGCTCTTCTGTAATTTCTATCCCACTACAATGCTTGGGAGTTCCCTTCGTGACGATGGTGCCCTTCCTAAACTCCTTTCTCTACCTTCTAAATGGGTTATTCAAGGGTAGAAAACATCTATGGTAATCAAAGTAACATATCTTGCCACCAGCACTATGACGAAAACAATATGTATCTTGACCACAACAAGGACGTGTCAATCTACCATGCACACTCCATTCAGAGAAAATACCATACACCATAAAATCATGAACCGAGAACAGATACGCAACCCGGAGATTGAATTTCTACTTCTTGAAGTAGTCTTAGGCTTCCACTCCTTCCCATAGCTTTTTAACTCTTCAATCAGTTGTTGAAGCATCACAATGAGGCGTACACCAGGATGCTCAGGCCTAGGTATAACAAGACATAAGAACATAAACTCATATTTCATACAAAGAACAGGTGGAAGGTTGTACGGTATGGCAATGACAGGCCAACATGAATATGGCACAGCGGTCATATTGAAAGGCATGAAACCATCAGTTGCCAAGCCGATACGAATGTTTCATTGCATCACTAGCAAACTCTGGATCAAAGTTGTCAAGAGCCTTCCATGCATCACCATCGGACGGGTGCACCATTAACCCATCTTGTCTATCCGTACAATCTTTATGCCACCTCATGTGCATAGTGGTCTTCCTCGAGAGAAACAAATGTTTCACTATAGGAGTGAGAGGCATATAACGAAGTTGTTTATGTGCATGTCTTTGGGCATCTTGTGACCCATAGGAAGAACCTCGCTAATCAAATCCACAAGCTCCTTGTAAAAATTGATTGAGAATGCAAATTTGGACTTGATTGACATTAGTCGGGTCACGAATTCGAGAACGGTCACATAGGTGTGCCCATGAAGAGGCTCTGCTGACACTTTGTGGAGGTCGAAGAACTTATAAACCTCTGGTGTAGGTGAATCATGATGATCTGGGGCCAATTCAGGTTGTAGATCCTCAAGAATCTTATCCATCCTAACAACATCTTCACCATCATAAACTTCTACTTTCATTGTTCGTTCAAGGCATGACTCCCCGTAGAGATAAAATACCTTATAGCCTGGCACGAAACCATGTGAGCATAGGTGTAGTGTGACCTGCCTCTTGGTGTGGCTCGTCATATTTCTACATTTATTGTATGGACACCTAATATTATTTATTTGTGACAAAGCAGCTGCATGGTCCAGAAACAACTGAGTTTTGGCAAACCATTCACTTGTGTGGCACCCACCCTACTTGAAGCCTTCATACATCCAATCACGACTATCACCCATTATTGCAGTTGTGTACAAGTAAGAAGTGTGCATGAGACATTCACGTTTCTACACATCACGACCTACATTTATAGGTAATTGATAGGTCCTATACCCACCCAAGGATGACCGGCAGAGTGTGGTATTCATGACCACCATGATGTACCCATACGAAATTTTGGCAACATAACTCGCTGCTCTTCATTGAACTCCCGGTTTGGTGCAACAGAGAACAACAAGGTTACGCATCCAAAATTCCTTACGGGCCCATCATGGTGGTCACCAAAACCACACTCCATCGGTCATCCCGAGGCTGTCCAGAAAACGGACAATTCCGGACAATCACACATAACATGTATGGTATATACATGTGATGTGTAGTGGTCCGAAACGGGTGACACATAGTTTTTGAAATCCTAACCGTGTAATGATCCAATTAAAGTAAGTAGTAAAACTATATATACTGTTACAACAATATTATAATAGAATCAATACTTACATAACATCACATTCATCAATTAACAATATTCACAACAATTAATATTTGCAACAATTAATATTCGCATAACATCAAATTCACCATCAAATTCATTAACTAAAAACATCAAGCCACACAGTTTATATTTGCAACATAAAATTACAAATAGCAAGTATAATGCATAAAGTCACATATTAAGACTAATAATAATAGTATCAATTAACCATTTGAATCTAGCTCTAATCAAATATGAGCTAACTCCCATCGGCCATAAAAACCAATGAAAATTAGCAACATTTAATATTTAATTACACTAGACATACTACTAAGCAAATTATAATCAAATACTTTGCATAAAACGAGCGAGAGCAGGCACCTAAAAGAGGAGGTAGTGGATCGGCTCTGGTGAGGCGTGGGGAGGCAGCAGAGTAGCTCTGGCTAGGCACGAAAAGGCAACAAGGCGGCTTCGGTGAGGCGACGGGGAGGTTCTGGAATGTCACGGTCCACCGGCGATGTGGCACCATCAAGGTGGCGGCAGTGGACGTCTCTGGGGGCGACCACGCCCGCTCTTGGAGGCTAGGTGGCTCCAGTGTGATGGTTGCGCGACAAGGGGCAGTGGCGACAGTGAGGGTGAGGGCTCAATGCGGCGGCAGTGAACAGCTCCGATGGCAATGGCGGTGATGCACAAGGCCGACGACGGCGAGGGCCTAAGGCGGCGGCCGTGCACAACGATTGCGAGGTCCCGGGACGGCGGTTAGAGGCGGCGGTGGATAGAGGCAGCGGAGGCTAGAGGCGGTGGCGCGAAAGAGAAATGGAGCATAGAGAAAGGAAGTCCGTGGGTCGAGGGTTTTCCATAAAAAAGCTAATTCCCATTGGCTAATGTGTATGGCCGACGAGAGTTAAGTTATCCCCGTCGGTTTTGTCCCTGGAGCCGACGGGGGTTAGCTCGAGTATAATTTAGGGTATGCAAAAAAAAATCCTCGTCGGCTAGTCTGCCTAGCAAACGGGAGTAGCTTATCCACATCAGCATTTCCTTCAGTCGACTGGGTTTAATATTAACCCTATTGGCTACAAAAGGACCAACATGAAATAACTAGTTCCCATCGACTTAGCCATAAGCTGATGGGGATTAATATAGCCGACAGGAATCCTTAGGATTCCTGTCGTGTAAAAACTAGATACATGAAAATAGATATGCATATCTAAAAATAAGGAAATAGCAATAAATCTAGTTGCCTTAGTCATGGGTGGGGAATTTGGGTCCAAAGTATTCACTAACCCACTTGGCAATAGACTTGGTCCAATGTGATGCATCCCATGATATACATCCCAATTTTGCCAAGTCTCCAAATTTCCCGAAGTCCTTTGGACTTCTTACTTCCCTCTTGGGATCCAAACCTTCTTGGTGCTTTTCATGGTTGAGATAATCTCCTTTAGCACATAGATGTGTTTGGTCCCCTTTCCTTTGTTGGGTTACTTGTTGGCCTTGATTGCTATCACCGTTCCATTCTTTTTCTTCTTGATCAAATAAGGTGTAGCAGCCTTTCCGACCACCTTGTTGATGTAGGTGTTGGAGATTTTGCTTGTTGGATTTTTCTTTTGCTTCTCCCCTATCTTCTCCTTGCATTAGTAAGACTTGTGGCCTTCCTTGTGGTATAGCCTACAAACCATGATTTCTCCCTCCACATGCTTGTTCACTCCCGCAGTGGTATTATCCTGAGGAGGTTGGGATTGTTTGACATTACCTTTCTTGTCATACAAAGCCTTGCCTAGGTGAGCCACCTCTTGCCTCAATTGCTCATTCTCCATCGCAATCTCATCTGAACATGTTTCTACAACAACATTCTTAACAAGAACTTGATTGTAGAGATTAGAATCATTAATTAAAACAAAACAAGAAGTAGAAGCATCTTTCTTAATAACTTCAAGAATTTCAATTAAAGATGCTCCTAGGGTACTACCTATGTTCTCTAGCTTAATAGTTAGCTCAATATTATGTATGCTAAGAATTTCCATTTTCTCTAGCAAGTTTTCAATGGCTTCTTGAGAGCTAGCTAACTTAGCCTTAAGTTTTTCATTCTTTTTGACAAGGCTATCATCGGTAGTTGAGGATGGAGCATTAGACTCTAATTGCTCAATTTTAGTTGTTAGCTCACAATTCAAGTTTCCAAATGTTTCAAATTTTTCTAGCAAACATTTATAGTCATTTTGAGAGCTAATGAACTTATTTTTCAAAGTTTTAAGTTGAGCCTTTTGTTTTGTGCAAACATCCTCAAAAAACTTAACGTCATGCACAAGTTCATCTACGGAGGGTTTTCCCTCGCCATTAGACTCATCATCCCTAAAGGATGGGGTACTTGTTTTACCTCTTGCCATAATGCATTTGTGAGATGACCGTGAACAGCGTGATGAAGAGCGGTGGCTGCGAGTCCTTGGAAGATCATCTTCGCTTGAAGAATCATCCCAAGTCTTGACACTTTTGAGTGTCTTGCCTTTGCTCCTCCTCTTTGTGGGTTCGGCCATATTTGGACAGTTGTCCCTAAAGTGGCCCATCTACCCACATGCAAAGCATCCTCTCTTTCTTTGATTTTTCCTGACAATGTTAAAGAGAAGATCCTAGACCTGCAGGGGCACACCCATTAGATTAGTCTTACGAATCATCCCCATTACCTTTTCGATGTGTCGGACTATTTCTTCATCCTTAGAGAATGATGTTGAGGCTTGATCATCTTCATCATCGTCATCTTCTTCTTCCTCCTCTTCTTCACTTGAGCTTGGAGCCTTCTTCTTGCCTTTCATCTTTTTGTGTTCATCACATGCAAAAGCATATGGCTTTGAAGAAGTTGGCTCCTCTTCTTAACCCATTTTCCGTGACGTCTCAAATGCCAAAATCTTGCCAATCACAATTATCGAGGTCATTTGGCTCAAGTCCTCAAGATTGTGAAGGATGGTGATGATGCTCTCATATCTTTATTATGGTAGAAGGGAGATGATCTTCCTCACAATGTCTGCATCACCTAGCTTATTAATTCCAAAAGAGTTTAGCTCATTAGTCACAAGATTTAAGCGAGAATACATGTCTCTAACAAGCTCATTTTCTTTCATAGCAAAAGAATTATACTCATTTAAAAATAGGCAATGTTTTTCTCATGGACATTAGATGTATCGTCATGGAGCTCATGCAATTTTAGCCAAATCTCATTAGTAGTTTTCAAGGTAAATACTTGATTGAATATTTCCAAGCTAAGAGATTCATACATGGAATTTTTGGCTCTAGCATTCAAATGAATTTATTTTTCGTCACTCGTTGTGTTCTTCTCGGGATTCTTAAGTGGTTTCATTCCGTCATGAGTGACTCTCCAAACACCTAGATCAACCACTTCTAGGTAACAAGCCATTCTAGCACTATAATATGGGAAGTTAGTGCCATGAAGTGTGGTGGCCTATGGGTATCCATCCTCTTCCACTAAAAGTGTTGGCTCTATTAGCGGTGAAGCTAAAACATTTCAAATGAACCAAACAAGGCTATGATACCACTTGTAGGAAATGGTGACACCTAAGAGGGGGTGAATTAGGACTTCTAAAACTTCTTTCTAAACTAGACCACAAAGTAATCCCTATAACAAAACCTATGCACATAAGTTAACTAGAATGTGCAAACTAGGTTTTGTCTACGTGTTGCTATCTCTACCGCAAAAGGAGTTATGCAACCTAAGTTCTTATCCTATATAATTTATACTAAGACTAGTAAAGATTGCAACTTAAGAAGATAGATTAAATGTGGAAGATTAAAGAGCTAGTAGAGAAAGCAAACTCTTCTAGATGACGCCGGTATTTTCACCAAGGTATCTGGAACCACGCAAGGTCCCGACTAATCCTCATTTGTGCCGCTATGCAAAGGGTAGCCCACATGAGGGCCAAGCACCACGGACGAGTAACTCCGTAGAGAGCTACAGGCCTTCTCCACACGCAAGTGGTGCTCCTCTGCTGGCTCCTCTCGGACGCTCCCCGCCGTCTCCACTATCGAGCTTCAAGCCAGAACCCCGTGGGCCTCATTCCCTCCGGTACATGCTTGTGGCTATGACACAAACTCGATTGTCACGGTCTCGCAAGACTCTTGCCCCACTCAGTACAATATTACAATGGCTCACACAAGAGCCAAGGGGTTTTGTGCGGCCGAACCACCCGAATTATTCCATCTTAAGTGCCCAAGTCGCACCTCTAAGGGCAGCAACACACTTAAACCAGAATAAACCGTTTGGTTCTTCGGATCTCGTCTGATAGAGCCACATACCAAGGATCAAGTACCATTAGCTCACACGATGGTGAGGCTCAGAGAAAATACATTAAAAATGAAACCACAAATTAAGTACTAGAGTTATTACATAAATTAGAGTTTGATAAAAGATAACAGGTTCTTAATGATGCAGCGGATAATCGATAACAATGATACTGGGGAATAGGGCAAGGCCTAGCCCACTACTCCTCCTCGTCCTCTCCTGCCGAGGCAGCATCCCACTCGACCGTCCAACCCGGTGGCAGGGTGGAAGGCCAAGTCACACCATCAACCATATCCTGTAGTGTACCTCAAAAATATACCACAAGCAAGGCTGAGTATACTAATACTCAGCTAAACTTACCTAGCATGAGGAGTCTACTCCTCTACCTCTAGACCATGAAACTGTTTGGCTGAGGGGTTTGGTTTGCCAAAAGCACTAGCTGAGTCTAAAAACAGTTTTAGCTTTTCCAATTCTAGCATATTAAATTAAGCTAGGTTTTCTCCTCTCTAAGCAGACAGGGTAATAATCATTTAGAGCAACCAACATGTTATCTCAAGAAACCTCATTTCAATTTTTACTCAATGCAGTACAAGGGATCAAGCAGTCTCATTAGCTGTGAGAAGCAGACGATTCATATCGAGTTTTAACCTTGGAAGGTAAACCTAAACACACGACATGTAGGGGCACTCCGTCCCCACACATATCAGCTGTCCCCATCGATTCCTCGTTCGCGGCCAGGGCTCACTGCATTGGCATGTAATGCCCCACTAACCCGAGCTGCCGGCGTGCAGTGGCTGCACTTGCACCCACCATAGCTAGCATAGGAGACCATGTCTCAGGACAAGTGAGGAGCAAATTCTGTGCCCGGCTTCACTTAGGTAATAGGCTTACCGGTTACAATATTTCCCGACATGTGTTTAGTACTTTCAAAAGCTTGACTCAGGTATCCGCACATTAATCCTTAATTCCATTCCCATCTCACAGACCGGGCATCCACCCTGGATCCAAGTCCATAGACCATCATAGATCTCGTTATCAAGATAAATACAATCAATTCCTGACCTTGCGCGAGTGCTAGAAAAATCACTCGACTTCTACCGAGATCCCTATTTAGCAAAGCAGCTACTTGCCTAGCATACTAGTATCCATCTCAAAAAGGAATCCTGAGTTCATGCAGCTAGTGTTTTAAGCAACTCCTACACTTAAGTGCACATTACAACCCCACAAACATTAAGTGTAGTAAAGTAGAATATATAAATGGTTATTGTAACACTATAAAAACCATCAACTAAAAATAATGCATTTAGTTATTATGGTAATTAATTTTTTTCAATCAACTTTTTGTTATTTATTTTTATTTGGAATAATTTTTGATTGCGCATGATTGATTTTTGGATATTCAATAGCTTTTCTTCTTAAATGAAAATTCAAACAAATAATATAATAATTATTGGTCCAAAAATAAATATTTTATTTATAAATAATTTTGGTATAATTATTATGAATTTTAGGGTTAATTAAAAATATATTTCGAATTTAGAAAAGAAATATAAAAAAAGAAAAGAAAAAAAAACCTAACCCTAACCCTAAGGCCCACTAGGGGCCCATGCAACCCCAGTTGCGCCCCCCTGGTTCTCCCTGCCTAGCCGCCACCACCCTGCTCTCTTTCCCCTCCCCTTTCCTCTCTTGCAAAGGGGCCCATCTGGCTCTCTCTCTCCCTGCTTCCCTTCCTAACCCCACGCCCCTTCCCCAAGCGCGCGCCGCCAGGGATGCCGCCTGACCGCGCCCTAGCAACACCACGCGCCCAGCCTCGCACCAGCCCCGCGCACCAGGCCGCCGCGCTATGACCCCAGGACCGCGTCGCAACCGGAGACCCGCGCCAGGACTCGACCGCGCAACCATTGGAACCGAGCAGCCGAGCCGCCCGCGACCTCGACCCCACCCTCCATTCACCATCTCAGCATTATGGAGCTTCAAGCGACCGTTTTCCCTCCCCCATTACCTCCCTCCATTGAAACCAACTCCATTGATGGCGCCTTGAAGCACCCCGGCCACCACTCTCCCTTCCTCGGCCGTCTCATCCTCTCCCCCTTCTCCTCTATAAAGCCAACGCCGAGCTCCTCTCTTCTCCTTCCTACCCGAGCTCGCCCCATTCTCTTTCTCAAGCTCCTCGCCGTTAGAGCCACCACCACCGTCGCCGGAGTTTGCCATCGCCGGAGCCCGTGGAACTCGTCGGAGCTACACCACCCACCATCCGAAGCCGAGCCCCTGCTCTTCTCCTCTTGGCCGAATCCCCCGTCGAACTCTCCCCTGTAACACGTGCAAGCTCAAGGTTGAAGACGACACAAAATATTTTATGTATTTTCAAAATTACTTTTTGATTCAGTTTGTGAATTGTATATTTATTATGTTGTAATATGAGCATGTTGTGATTCGGAATTCACACATATGTGCGCTATGGAATTTTTGGTACATGTATGCGATAAATTAATGCACTGCAATTATTCATGTTAATTGTTTACGATGACATTTAGAATGTTAGATTAGAGAGAAGTATGACAAGAATGGATAGACACACGTTGGTGATGAAAACACTAGATAGGTAATTTTATAGTTAATTTTGTTCACAAGGAATGTTGGAAATTATTTTGGAGGATTATAATCACAAGTTAATTTTAATAAATAATAGAAGCTTTTTCTTAACATGGAATTAGTAAACGGTATAGAATTCATAAAATATAAATATTATAGGTTATTAGATGATTTATCTCCGATTATTTTTATTGGTACATTCTTTTAGAAAGAAAAGAGAAAACTAAAAGAATACCACTGGTCGTAATGAAAATAGGTTTTACTAGCCAAAATAAAGATGTTCATAAGTATAGCACTTAATTTTTTAGAATTAATAAAATACTTATTTATGTAAAAATAACCCTATTTATGTTATAAAAGTCGAATTAGTGAGTTATATTGATTCTTAGAATATTAATGTTAGAAGAATCATGAATAAAACATTTTTAGCTTTACGCATAAATGCTAGTTAGAAATAAAAGGAATAAAATCTATTAGTCTATTTATTAGTGTTAAAGAAAATAATTAGCCTTTATTTTCATAAAGAATGTTAATACATATTAATACTAGTTAAAACTATTATTATAGCACATACTCATAATTTCATCATTAGTGACTCGCAATAATAGTCATAAATGAATTAAATAAGTATTTACGCTTTAGGACGTATTTATGTGTGTGATAAGTGTGATGTATGAATGTGAATGTAATGATGAATGATTACCTCTGTACTGGTGTATGTTTATTTATTTGGTGTACGTATTCTTTTGTATGTGCGATACACAAATCGATGCTAGAAGTGGACTGTGAGTTAGACGAGCCTAACACGTTCGAGGACGACCCGCAGGACATGTTCGAGCAAGGCAAGTGGATTCTTCCTCTGCATATTCTATTTATACCCAATTAATGCATATAATAATGTCTACTTTTTGGATATACTGCATAATTTGATGGGATTTACCTAATTAAGGATTTTCTAGAATTACCAACTGTATTCCTTGATTACCGTGGGAAAATACTATGCTTTGCAAATTGATGCTACCGCTCAACTTAATAATTGTTATGTCACTCATTATTTGATATTAATGTTCCAGAAATGAAATTGGTATTATGATGTTAACCCGATGGTTAAACAAGATTATTGCATATTAATTGGAGACCACCCAGGAAAACAGTGCTACCATGAGGGTAAGATGGGACGCCCTTGGCTAAATAACTAGGGAAGTCTTATGTTGGGTGCTGGTCATGGTCAACCGGAACGGGGGCATCTGGCAAGCGCTTATATTTCTGGCTCAGGCAGATTGGATACGGGCATAGTTCCTAAAGCTTTACCCTGCAGTCTGGACTATAAGTTGGTTACGTTAGATGTGCTCTATGCAGTTTGACCATTTCCAGCATTTGCATATTGAGGACTCTAGGGAAAAGTCTCGTAGTGAGACCCTAGCCATTCACCTCGGAAGTGAATATGGGTCTGATCAACCTAGGCTAGAAGGGAATCGCGACTCATGGGTAAAGATGCGCCACCTCTTTAGAGTGTAAAACTGATATGTCAGCCGTGCTCACGGTTAAGAGCTGCCTAGACCCTCACATGATAATTGAACTTAAAGATGGACAATAAATCGAGATCCGATGATCTGCCAATGGTTTGCTTAAGTGGTTTAACTTAAGTGTTTTTGATATACTCTTATACCTTTGTTTAATGGGAATACTTCGGATACACACTTATTAGTAAGAAAAATGTTGTTAATAAAATATTGACCAACTAAAATACTTACTGCTCAACCTAAGCCTCACCTTGTTTTACTTGCATTAATTTTCCCCCACTTGCTGAGCCCCAACCATAAGTGAGCTCACCCTTGCTAATATTTTGATAAGAGGGTGATGCTGGAGACTTCGCTGATGACGATGATGAGTTTTAAGTCTAATGATGCGGTGGTCATCTTTCTGTGGGAGATTACCCATATTTAATTCCGCCTTACTTTGATGTTGATACTTGTTAAAGATACAATGATTTAGATGATGTAATAAAGTACTCTACTCTCTTTACGCCTTTATTGCATTGTCTTTTGATATATTACACTTGTGACGTCAACATATGTGTTGAAATGGATCTTGGCACACATATGGTATGCACCCGGCTCTGCCCCTAGAACCGGGTGTGACAGAAGTGGTATCAAAGCTATGCTGACCCTAGGTCGTTAGACTAGTTAGAAATGGAAAGCCTAGTTTGTTCAAAACTTGCTAATTTCATTCTTATAAAATTATTTTATTAGCCTTACCTTTTTAAAATTCAATTGAGTTGACACTTCTCTTGTAGATGGTTTGTACTCTCCAAACCACCCGAGTTAACACCAACTACGCCACTCTGCCATGGCAAATTCATGTCTACCTAGTGGTAGTAGAGGAGGTTCTAGTGGATCTCCCTCGCATTCGAGTGGAGCATGGAGCCATCCTAGAGGACAGCTCGGAGGAACTTCTACCGAGCTCACCCTGTTAGCAGAGTCACTGGCCTTCACAGCTAGGTCATCGACCTCAACACCGCCTGCACCAACCGTTCAAGCTCCTGCACCTGGAGGCGATGACTGAGACGACTCTAGGGATGATGATGAGGATGACGACAACGACGAGGATGACGAGGAGAACGTCAACGAGGAGGCCACCTATGCCCAGTAGGACTACTTCATGTGGTTTGGGCCTATCACCGAACATTACACATCAATGTTCGAGACGGGACACTTCACCAACCTGCTAAAAGATGTGCTGCACGCATTAGGAACCTACGTCCGAGCTTTGTACGAGACAAGGCGAGTGTGCGAGCCTCCTCAGGCTTGCTACTACATCACTCGCATTCACGTCAGGGTGATGGATGCAGGGGATAGAGGGTCCAGGCCTCTATTAGCTCATGAGTCCTTGACACCACTATCCACCTACGATGCTTCAGTCAGCGATGCTGCCAGATGGACTTTGTGGTCTCTCAGCCACACCTACCGGTAGTAGCTGCATGACACGAGGTTCAGGCATCTTCCTCTGTGTCTGAGTGGTGGAAGCCAGACAAGCATCGTTCCAGGTGAAGCTGGTGAGATCGCCTCAACACCCTAGCTGGTGTAGTGGCCGGTCTCAACACCGACCTAGACAGTGCCACCCTAGATCTCTCTAGGGTGCACTTGGAGCTAGAGGATGCCCACACCAGGATTGCAGCCCTGGAAGCCCTACTTCAAGGACGGGATTCGCCTGAAGCCCAGGTCCCCGCCATGGCATTGTCCCCTCCCCGCAAGAGGATTCGCTATGCGGAGCCCGGATCCATCACTAGGCTACTTGGAAATTTAAGTTATCAATTGTAATAAGATAGTTCTCGCGTCAGACAATGAATACTCTCATTTAAAGTTACCTTTATAATAATAATAACCATGTGATGGTGTTGGTTGCTATGTTTGAGTTGGATTTTTGTTTGAGTGCAATGGTTTGATGGCCATAAGAGCATATATAAAAAAACTTAAGCTATTCCCCTGCAGAATCTTTATTACTCCTCACTCCTCTAAAGAATTTTACTTTCTAACCAATCAGATGGTGAACGCTCATTCAGGACCCAACAACAATAGGAACTAGCATGGTCAACAGATACCACCACCACTATGGGGGACAGATATCCCCCGGGTCCACCAGAAGGATAAAAAACCTCACGAAGGGCCCAAGGGCTCTATAATTCGTGAGATCATCTCCTAGTGGGCCTGGGAGAGACGACTAGTGAAGCGGATCGGCACAAGGCTGGATCGGTGCGAGCCTAGACGGCCCAACGACTTCGAGCAAGTAATCACAACAGAGACCCGACCCTCCCGCGCTGGAGCCCTGTGCAACGGAACCGAGCAAGGATGGGTCGGTGGAACTATCGGAAGATGGATTCAATCGGTTCACTATTTCTTAGGTGCACATGGTTATCATATCTGCATGTATTGCCCCACAGTCGAATATATAAGGCCTAGGGGGCACCCCTTCAGAAGAGATCGAACTCACTAATTAGCCATCCACCCCAACTTTCTACGCACTAGAGAACTACCTTGTAACCCACCATGTATAGCACTCTCGCCAGGACATAGGGTGTTACGCACTTCAAAGCGGCCCGAACCTATAAACCATTGTCTACTACCTCTCGTGCAACCAGCACGAACCATTGAGCTACAGTCGATAACACCGTCCTACTCCTAAAAGCACCTTGAGGGGCAACCCCGGGTGTGCGGTCGGACCCAAAACACCGACAGCTGGCGCGCCATGTAGGGGGTGTGTCGTCGATCCAAGCTAGCTCAATGGCCGTCACCTTCCTGCCCAAGATCGTCTTCCGCCCTTGGTCCACATTCTGCTTCAGAACCAACTCATCTGTAGTGGATGAGGAGGGAACTTTGCGTTGCATTGCGGATCCGACGAAGAGAAGATCCTCCCTAGAAATCTCCAAGAAAATCGGGGCAAGGCAGGAAAAGACGCAACCTCCAATGCTTCGAAAAAAGATCGCTTCTGGCAAGCCAGAGACCCAGAATCCGTCAACCCGGAGAACTCCACTGTCTACCTCTCCGACGAAAGAATGGACACAAATCACAAGAAAGAAGGAAACAAATAAAATCGGGAGGAAGCAAGTTGTTCTTTCTGTGCCTCTGCCCTCAAAGGAGAACAGAAAGAAGATCGTCACGACAGCTGCACCATTCTACCCCGACGTCCTCTTCATCGAGAGAGTGGAGTTGCCCCCCATCTCCGACGACGAGCCGACTGTACCCGGAGAGGAACCTCCTCAGCGGGAATCCCACCGACGAAGGAACCGATGCCAAAATATCCGGAGACATCACGAGGCCAGAGAGCGGGACCCGGCGCAGCTTGTGTCGTGAGACGAGGCCTCAGAGATGGGAGAAACCCCGGAAGAGCGTGTCTTCCGGGAAAGGAGGAATTCCCGATGGCGTGATCGTCGACGAGCTCAAGAACAGGCCGAACAGGAAACAAAGCAAAGCCGGGAAAACCCACTCTTCGGGCGCAACCTAAACCCCGACTTCGCCCGAGCCTTGAACACGCCGAGTGAAGTCGACGGAGTACTAGCTCGGATGGCCGACGGTCTCCCTCAGACCCCCGATGCCAAGGGCTACCGACGACTGTTCACTCGAGCAGCCAACCATCTTCTACCCCTCGCACATCCGCCTAATGATCTATGGCATGCCATCAACAGTCGGCGAGATGCATGGAGCTCCATCAACACTTCACGCGAACGACGACATGAGAGCGACATCCGTCGCCGGGAAGAATACGATAGGGACCACGGCGTCCCATCCCGGAGTCAGGCCACCAGGACTGAGTCGGCAACGGCTTCGACTGGCGGCACCACCCGGGGACGGTCGAGGCACCACGACAACCACTCCCCTCCCCGGGACAGACATCATCCTCGATGACAGGAGGACACGTGTGGAGTGTCGGCACTTACTCCGTGCCTCAGAGCCATTCAATGGCCTCCAAACTTCAAGGTATCCAACGTTGACAAATATGAACCTAAGCAGGATCCGGGAGGCTGGCTGGCCGTCTACACGACCGCTGCCCGAGCTGCCGGAGCAACCGAGGACGTGATGACCGCATACTTGCCCATCGTCCTCGGGCAAGATGCACTGCAATGGCTGCGACACCTACTACGACACTGCATCGACGACTGGAATGATTTCAGTCGACGCTTCATCGCCAACTTCCAGTCCCTCTCTGACAAGCCGGCGCAACCATGGGACCTCAAATCCATCAAGCGTCGGGGGGACGAAACTCTCCGGTCGTACCACAAAAGATTCCAGACCATGAGAAATCATATCCCCGAGGTCGCGGAAGCGGCAGTGATCGAAGATTTCTATTGGGAATCCGACGACTCAGCCTTCAGTCCGAACCATACTGCAGAAGGCGCCGACTACCTCTGAACAGCTGTTCCGAGAAGCCGACCTCTATATCACCGCCGACGAGTGAGCTCGGGACCTCATCGGAGGAACAAAGCCGGCACTGGCGGCGCCGCGACGTGACACGAACCAACAGCCCGACAAGCGTTGGGAGAAGAGGCCTCGTGAAGAGGTCCATGCAGCCGGACCGCCCGCCTCTCGTGCCCGAGGAGGACCTCGGGGAGGCGAATGCACGCTGGACGACATCCTCGATGCCCAGTGCCCGTACCACAAAGACATGCGCCACACCCTTTGGAACTGTAGAGACTTCAAGCACTCCGTCGGGCACGGCCAGCCCTTCCAACCTCTACCCCCTCCTCCGCCGCGGGGAGGACCAGGAGAACTGCAACAACCCCAACAACAAGAGGAGGGAGGAGGAGGAGCCTTCCCACGTGTCGACAGAGAGGTCAACGTCATCTTCGGCGGACACGGATCGCAGGAAAACAAGAGACAACAAAAGCTCAACGATCGCCAAATACTGGTGGCGACCACCGGCCCTCCCGCTCCATACCGATGGTCGGAGCACCCGATCACCTTCACTCGGGCAGATCAGTGGCTTAACTTCGATCACCCAGGCAAATACCCGCTCCTCGTCGATCTGGTGATCCGAGAGAGCAGGGTGAAGAAGGTATTAGTGGATGGGGGGAGTAGCATCAACGTCACCTTCCCCCGGACGCTCCAAGGATTAGGAGTTCGCCTCAAAGAGCTCCATGAGTTGGACACACCCTTCTTCGGCATCGTGCCGACTGAAGGAGAATACCCGCTGGGCCACATCTACATGTCGATCACCTTTATGCGGCCGACTGAAGAAACTAAAAGGATCAACCTCGGGTTCGCTGATGAACGCAAGACTGCCATAATTAGCTCCAGCCTAGATGAAAAATAAGAAGGCACGCTCGTCTAGTTGCTGCAAGATAACCGAGACGTATTCGCATGGCAACCTGCGGATATGCCGGGAGTCCAGAGAGAACTGGCCGAGCACAAATTGAAGGTCTACCCCGAGGCGAGGCTGATTCGGCAAAAATTACGTCGTTTCACGCCAGACAAGAGAGAAGCCATTCGCGCTGAGCTGGCTCGCTTGGTCGCGGCTAGGTTTATTAGAGAGGTGTTACATCCTAAGTGGCTGGCTAACCCTGTTCTTGTACTCAAAAAGAATAAGGTGGATTGGCGCATGTGCGTCGACTATACGGATCTCAACAAACACTGTCCAAAGGATCCCTTCGGGCTCCCTAGGATAGATCAGGTGGTAGATTCCACCGCTGGATGTTCTATGCTGTCCTTCTTGGATTGCTACTCTGGGTTTCATCAGATTAGCCTGGCGAAAGAAGACGAGGAAAAAACGGCGTTCATCACTCCATTCGGTGCTTTCTGCTATACCTCCATGCCGTTCGGCCTCAAAAACGCTGGAGCGACTTATCAGAGAGCTATTCAAACATGCTTAGACGATCACTGGGCAAGCATGTGTAAGCTTATGTGGACGACGTGGTAATCAAAACAGAAAATTCGGAAAACTTCATTGAAGATTTACAGCTGGTTTTCAATAGTCTACGGTGATATAGATGGAAGCTTAATCCCGAGAAATGTGTTTTCGGGGTACCAGCAGGAAAATTACTCGGGTTTATTATCAGCCACCGGGGAATTGAAGCTAATCCAGAAAAGATCAAAGCTATCATGAGGATGGAGGCACAGCGATCACAGAAGAAGGTTCAAAGGCTTACCAGATGTATGGCAGCCCTGAGCAGATTCATATCCAGGCTGGGAGAAAAAGGCTTACCATTTTATAAGTTACTCAAGAAGGTGGACAAGTTTCAGTGGACTTCAGAAGCACAGGAAGCCCTAGACGCATTGAAAAAGTTCTTAACGACGCCGCCAGTGCTGAAACCGCCGCGACGGGCCACGTCAACTCATCCAACTAAAGATTTGCTGCTATATATCTCTTGCACGACTCATGTGGTGAGCACCGCGTTGGTAGTCGAGCGAGCAGAAGAAGGACATGCTTATCTAGTGCAACATCCTATTTATTTCATCAGTGAAGTTCTGGGTCCCTCGAAGAAAAAATACCCTCAAGTTCAGAAGCTATTATATGTAGTACTTCTAACTACACGCAAGCTCCGTCACTACTTCGACGACCACAAAGTCGTAGTAGTCACTGGTTTTCCAATAGGGGATATTCTTCACAACAAAGAAGCCATCGGGAGAATAGCCAAGTGGGCCTGCGAGCTGGGATCTCACGACATTGAATTTCGACCTCGCACTGCCATTAAAACTCAAGCACTAGTTGACTTTGTATCAGAGTGGACCGAGTAGCAAGTACCAGATAACCCAGAAACTGCAGAAGTATGGCGAATGTATTTTGATGGCTCGTTAAAGTTGCAGGGAGCAGGCGCAGGAATCCTCTTTACTGCACCTGGAGGCGAACACCTCAGATATGTCTTACAGTTATTATTTCCAGCCTCTAACAATGCAGCAGAATATGAAGCTCTGATTCACGGACTGAACATTGCCATATCACTGGGCATCAAGAGACTGATGGTATATGGAGATTCTATGGTAGTCATAAGTCAGATAAACAAAGAATGGGATTGTTCAAGCGATCCCATGGGAAAATACTGCACTGCTGTCCGGAAATTAGAAGATAAATTTGAAGGTCTGGAATTTCACCATGTGCAGACAGATCAAAACACGGTGGCTGACGTGTTGTCCAAGCTAGGATCCAGTCGGACTCAAGTCCCACCTGGAGTCTTTGTCCAAGAAATATCACACCCAAGCATCTCACCAAATCAGGTAGAAGGATGTAATACCTTGAGTCAACTAGAGTCAGATTCTGACGACTGGAGGAAGCCGATTATTAGATACATAAGAAATGAAGAAGAGCCAGATGACAAAAATGCAGCCGAGCGCATTGCTCGACAGTCTACTCACTATACACTCATTGGGGAAACACTATACAGAAGGGGTGCATCAGGAGTCCTCATGAAATGCATTCTCTCAGCTACTGGAAAGCAACTTCTGGATGAGGTCCATGCTGGGCAATGTGGAGTCCATGCAACATCCAGGACCCTAGTTGGGAAGGTCTTCAGGTCAGGTTTCTATTGGCCAACAGCAAAGAGTGACGCAGCCGAGTTAGTCCAGAGGTGCGAGGCCTGCCAATACCTATCAAAATAGCAACATCTACCAGCACAGCAGCTGCAGACTATACTAATAACTTGGTCGTTCGCATGCTCGGGATTGGACATGATTGGGCCTTTCAAGAAAGCCCAAGGAGGATACACTCATGTACTGGTGTCTATCGACAAATTCACTAAATGGATAGAGTTCAAACCCATTGCTTCCTTAACTTCAGCTAAGGCAGTTGAATTCATACAAGACATAATATTCAGATTCGGAATACTGAATAGCATCATAACTGACTTGGGATCCAACTTCACAAGTTCAGAGTTCTTTGATTTCTATGAGCAGAAGAGCATTCAGATCAAATATGCTTCGGTGGCACATCCATGATCCAACGGGCAGGTTGAAAGAGCTAACGGGATGATATTGGAAGCCCTTAGGAAAAAATCTTCGATAAAAATGAAAAGTTCGCAGGAAAATGGATAAGGGAGTTGCCCTACATCGTTTGGAGCCTTAGAACTCAACCTAGTAGAGCTCTGCATGGAAATACTCCTTTCTTCATGGTCTACGGTTCAGAGGCAGTACTACCCGCTGATCTCAAGTTTGGGGCGCCAAGATTGATCTTCGAAAACATAGCAGAGGCTACTAGGCTAGAAGATGTTGATGTACTCGAAGAAGAACGGCTGAACATGGTGATTCAATCAGCGCGATACCAGCAAACTCTAAGGCGCTATCATGATGAGGCCATACGACGTCGATCCTTCGCAGTGGGAGATCTCGTCCTCCGTCGAATTCTAGCGGGGGAGGGACGACACAAATTGTCACCTCTATGGGAAGGACCATTCATAGTAGCAGAAGTCACTCGGCCGAGATAATATCGCCTTACTCAGATGGACGAAACAGAAATTGGGAACTCATGGAACATAGAACACCTCAGGAAGTTTTACCCCTAGCTGTATTTCGAAAGCTATTGGGACGGCAATGTACTCTGTAAACTGGGAAATATATCATCAATGAGAAGACTTCAAGAGCGCTCAAATTATTCATTGTCGACATGCTCACGCTTACTTAACTCGGGGTGACCACTATGCCCTACTAATGGAGCAATCGGCTTAAGTCGGCAACGACTTAAGACGGTGCAACATGCTCACGCTTACTTAACTCGGGGTGACCACTATGCCCTGCTAACGGAGCAATCGGCTTAAGTCGGCAACGACTTAAGACGGTGCAACATGCTCACGCTTACTTAACTCGGGGTGACCACTATGCCCTGCTAATAGAGCAATCGGCTTAAGTCGGCAACGACTTAAGACGGTGCAATATGCTCACGCTTACTTAACTCGGGGTGACCACTATGCCCTGCTAATGGAGCAATCAGCTTAAGTTGGCAACGACTTAAGACGGTGCAACATGCTCACGCTTACTTAACTCGGGGTGACCACTATGCCGTGCTAACGGAGCAATCGGCTTAAGTCGGCAACGACTTAAGACGGTGCAACATGCTCATGCTTACTTAACTCGGGGTGACCACTATGCCCTACTAGCGGAGCAATCGGCTTAAGACGGCAACGACTTAAGAATGGTGCAACATGCTCGTGCTTGCTTAACTCGGAGTGGCCACTATACCGAACCAACGAAGCAATCAGTTTGAGTTGATACTAACTCAAACTGGCGCAACACAATCGGCGCGTACACGGTTACTCACCCAGGGGCGGCCTCTATGTCCCACGAAGGAGTCTCGAAACCATTACGCTGCACTTTACTTCTACAAATATAGATACTATTGAATTCTAAACAATGGGAGAACGATAGTAGCATTCAGTACTGAAACGTGTCCTCTAACGAAACATCCGAGCACGTTAACCACGTGCTCAAAGCATATAGTGTTTTTCTATTTTGCAACGTTCTTCTCAGGAGCAACCGACGAAGAAGGACGACTAGAGGAATCAGGAGCGGCGTTCACATCTGCCACTATGTCATCAGGAACAACCACACTAGGTCTCCTCATCAGAATCCGCCCTGCGCGAATAGCTTTATCCATAGCTTTACCGCGCTGGGCCCTCAGAGTGGCGGAAGTCTCTTCAGCAACCTTGACAGCCAACTGAGCGGTCTCTAGCTCCTGGGCGACAGATTTCTTGGAAGCACGCAGATTCTTGATGACAACATCTTTGGTCAATATCAACTGCCTGAGGCGAATCACGTCATCTAAGGACTCCTGCAGCTTATAGTGAAGATTGTCTAACTCCTCCCTGGTGAAGCGATGACTCCTCTCCAAGATGGTCAGCGAGTTGCTAGAGTCACGGTATAGCCTGTCAAGATTGTCACGAGAAGTAACAAGGGCACGTTTTTCTTCCTGCAAGCAAGAATCAGCTTCTTCAAATGTCAAGCAAGCAATAAGAACACAACAAAACAAAACCTGGATTCAATGGTCACCTTTTCAGAGTCGAGCTGAGCGCGAAGAGCAGAGTTCAGCGTGTTAGCATCATTCAGAGAAGAAGAAACTTGGGCCAACTCAGTCTGACTTTGGGAATACTTTTCCTCAAGATCAGAGCACCGCTGGACCAATGCAGCTTGACCTTGAGAGTGTTTTTCTTCAAGATCAGAATACTGCCGAGTCATATCTGGCAAGAAACAGTCAAGCAAAGGCGCTAAAATAAGAAGCAGTCTAATAAGATAGCCAAAAGGAAGCAGAAGAGCACTGACCAGCATTCGCCGCCTCCAAGTCAGAAACACGCCGCTGAAGCAACACCGGATTCCAACGCGCCAAAGACAAAGCTCCTTCTGGGACAGAAGCACCCTGCAACCTCAGCCGACTAGACATCTCGTCGACCAACGCCTGGCATCAAAAAGCAGACAAGCATGAGAATAATTATCTGCTTGGGTAAAAATCAGACCAGAAGAAACCAAAATACCTGGAAGTTGGAGAAGAGGGAGGCGACCCCCAAGTCGTGAGAGATCAACTGATGGCTCAGCAAAGGATCACCACCTGGAGCAACTTGCAACGACTCAACAGGGACCAATTCAGTGTCATCAGCAGAACCCAAAATTTTGTCATCAGGTACGCTGGCCTCTAAAGCGACCCCTTGACCAAGGGCTTGGGCTGTCACCATGCAACCAGAGTATGGAGGAGAGGACCCTACGTGAACATCCATGGAAGTGCAAGGGGGAGAACCCGCTCGGACACCCTCGGGGGCTGGGTCATAGCTTGCGCTACCCATCCAAGCTGGGTCATCTCTGGCAACACCCTTGGGGGCTAGGTCGTAGTTTGCACTACCCATCCGAGCCGGATCATCTCTGGCAACACCCTCGGGGGCTGGGAAAGCGCCAGCATCATCTTTGAGGGCCGAGTTCTCTGCAGCAGTCGCCTCTAAGGCTAAAGGTCCCTCGGTCACTTCCATGGGAGCAGGGGAATCCAAACCAGCTCCCTGACCCTCAAGACCGTGCTCCAAGGTCGACGAGGCGCGGGACGCTGCCCGGGATGATCCCAACCCAGCGTCGAGCACATCAACACAAACATCCATCGCGCCACCATCTACTGGTTCTGATAACAGATTTTCTGGAACTATGTCTTCAAGAGTTTGATCAAAGTTCGCCAGAGATAATTCTTGCAGACCAATGAGGGCAGACAAGGCAGGAGAAGGAACACCACTACTTTCCCCACTAGCTATATAACGACGGCTGTTCTTCCGAATCAGAGGGATTTCGTCCTCTTCTTCGTCATCCTCACCGACAACATGGACAACACACTCATTGGGATCAGCGTCAGACGGGTCACACCCATTGGGATCAGCTTCAGTAAATTCAGACACTGGCACTTCCTCAACAACAGGAGCAGAAGGACCGGCACCTTGATCCAAGCTAGACACCCGATGAGGATGTCATCCGCGGAAAAAGGGAGAAATAGGAAGAGCAAGGCCATGGAGGAGAAATGGAATGTAGATGACAGACTCATGAGTGTCTTCTGTTGGAACAGTGACCCCACAGCAGATCCGCCAGGAACAGAGTTCTTTCGGAGGAAGAACTCCGATGGACACGAGATGGAAAATGTTAGACTCAGAAACAACAGCATATGGTTACCTGCGAAAGGCAACTGACTGTTGGGATCGATGGGGGAATGACAGCAACGGATGAACAAGAGGTTTTTCGCTTGGGCGCCACCTCAACCTCGCCGGCGAGCGGAGCGGAAGCAGAATCGCAAAGTGGCAGAGAAGGCCTGGATGCAGGAAAGCAGGAACTAGGGCACGGAGCGTGGAGTCGTGCTACAGTGCAGTACATATGGGGTTTTCCCGGGCCAGATGCCGTTTCCAAAAAGCGCCCAGTCATCACCCGGCGGTTACTTCTAAAACGCTGGCATGCCATGTCATCACCCGGCGGTTACTTCTAAAACGCTGGCGTGCCATGTCATCACCCGGCGGTTACTTCTAAAACGCTGGCGTGCCATGTCATCACCAGCGGTTACTTCCAAAACGCTGGCGTGCCATGTCATCACCCGGCGGTTATTTCCAAAACGCTGGCATGCCAACTCATCACTCGGCTGTTATTTCTAAAAGCCGGCGCGCCATGTCGTCACTCGGCCGTTATTTCCAAAACGGCCGCCACAGCTCAAATTGACTCGGCTGTTACTTCCAAAACACCGACGTCACCATCAGTCACTCAGCTGTTACCTCTAAAAAACGTCAACGCTGCCAACAGTCACTCGGTTGTTACCTTTATAATGCTGATATCACCAGTAACCACTCGGTCGTTAATTCCAAAAACACCAATGTGGCCCCGCCATCATTCAGACGTTACTTCAGAAGCGCCAATGTTGTCAATAATAACTTGGTCATCACCCCTAAAAGCGACAATGTGACTCCAAATGACTCAGCTACTACTTCTGAAGCATCGACGTTGCAGATAAAATGAACGGAAGAATGATTCAAGAACTCCAAGTTACTACTTAAGCATAGCAGACAGAGAACATCATGGGCAATAAATATTGCGACGATCATCAACCGACCAGGAGGCAAAGTAATCAACACAGGAGGAGACGAAATCGTTCTTCATAAAGGGAAGCTACAGAACTTACAAATCAACTCGTTATGAGTTGATACTTCCCTACTACTACTACTACTACACTACATTACCACTACTCTATACTACTAGCTACTACTACATTATTTCACTAATACTATTTCTACTACTAATCTATACTAATATCTAAAAACCAGTGGCATCTAGCCACTGGCCTGGTTGCTACCCCTGTTGCTGCCCTTGCCGCTGTCGTCGCCGCCCTTGCCGCTGCCGTTGCCGTCCTTGCCGCTGACGTCACCGCCCTTGCCGCTGCCATCGCCGCCGTCGCCGTCGCTTCCGTCGTCGTCTCCGTCTCCGCCATCGCCGCCGCTGCCCTCCTCGGACGAGTCCGAGGAGTCCTCCTCGTCCGAGGAGTACTCCGACTCATCCGAGCCCTCGAGCCCGGCGCGCTCGACAGCCTGGATGTAGGTCCAGACCTCCGCGGCAATCCCCTGGGAGTCGTCTGAATCATCAGACGACGCCGGGGGAGAGACGGGGACCGGAGATCCCTCGGACTCGGAGGAGAACTCCTCCTCTGAGTACTCCGAGTTGCCGAAGTCCTCCGAGGGAGGAGTCGGCTCACGTTTGCGCTTGTCACCAGAGCGAGGCGAGGAACTGCTACCCTTCTTACTCTTGCCCATGATGGAAAAGAAGGAGGAAGAAGAGAGCAAGCAGCAGAGAGCAGTAAGAGATGTGAAAATGCCGGGGAAGCAAGAACACTATTTATAGAAGAAGAAGGCAACCGCTCACCTCCTACCACGGCCACTGAATAGTCGCAAAAATTCAATATGCAATTCAAATCGTCTGAAGACACGTCAGATGGCTGACGCCGTTTCACGCAACACAACACCCATTGGGACTCCAGTCAACTGCACGGGCGATATGATTACACCCGCAGTCACATCAAGTTACTACTCAGAAGCAGTTCGCTAAACACTCAGCGTACCAAGCCGTCCCTTGCCTACACCCATTGGGGGGACGCCCAAGAAATACCAGTATATTTTTCAAAACTGTCACATCCGTGCAGTACGTGCAATGAATATTTCAAGACAAAAGTGAGATATCAACAAGGATCAAAGGAAAGCCAAATATAGCCAACAAGGTACAAGTCTAATTGACAGAAGCATTGAAGCAAGAAGTGATAACGAAGACTAGCCAAGGGTCACCTGTCGAACGTCCAATCAGTCACAGATCAAATAAATTGCACTGTCTAGCAAGATATGGGCAGATCATGAACTCAGCCTCAAAAACAAAATATACACTGACTTCTAAAGCGTAATATCAATAACAAAGTGCTGACTTCCAAGGCATTCGGCAAGAAGGGAAGAAGATTACTAGAAAAAGGCATAAAACGAAGACCTTCGAGTGGATTATTTTCAAAAATCCACTCGAATCTCGGAGGCTACACCCATTGGGAGCACCTTCGGTGCACCCAATGAATCATCATCTCAGAATCAAGACAATGCTAACTTCTAAAGCATAGGGTAAGATCAATACAAGGCTGACCTCCGACATAGTACAAGTGGAAGATGAAAGTGATTTCTGATAACACTCAAAGTGAAGACCTTCGAGTGGAATATTTTCAAAAATCCACTCGAAGCTCGGGGGCTACACCCATTGGGTGCACCTTTGGTGCGCCCAATGAAGTTCGAAGTCTTATAGTATGAAATGCTGACCTCCAAAGCAAGGGTCTGAGACAGAACACCTAATTTCGAGCAATAAAAGCAGAAGAAGGCAGTGAAAAATTGTTTTTATCGAACCACTCAGAACTCAGAAGCGTTGGCCCGGCAAGCTTATCCCCAAGGCGTTTTCTTGTTAAAATCAAAAGACTAGAAGCTAGGCCTAGGATCATTGGGCCGTTTATTTCAAAATCGACCCAAAGATCGGGGGCTTGTGGGGGACAGATATCCCCCGGGTCCACCAGAAGGATAAAAAACCTCACGAAGGGCCCAAGGGCTCTATAATTCGTGAGATCATCTCCTAGTGGGCCTGGGAGAGACGACCAGTGAAGCGGATCGGCACAAGGCTGGATCGGTGTGAGCCTAGACGGCCCAACGACTTCGAGCAAGTAATCACAACAGAGACCTGACCCTCCCGCGCTGGAGCCCCGTGCAACGGAACCGAGTGAGGATGGGTCAGTGGAACTATCAGAAGATGGATTCAATCGGTTCACTATTTCTTAGGTGCACATGGTTATCATATCTGCATGTATTGCCCCACGGTCGAATATATAAGGCCTAGGGGGCACCCCTTCAGAAGAGATCGAACTCACTACTTAGCCATCCACCCCAACTTTCTATGCACTAGAGAACTACCTTGTAACCCACCATATACAGCACTCTTGCCAGGACGTAGGGTGTTACGCACTTCAAAGCGGCTCGAACCTGTAAACCATTGTCTACTGCCTCTTGTGCAACCAGCACGAACCATTGAGCTACAGTCGATAACACCGTCCTACTCCAAAAAGCACCTTAAGGGGCAACCCCGGGTGTGCGGTTGGACCCAAAACACCGACAACCACCGAACCCCAACATGGAACAGTTTATTGCCGCTCAGATGCAGCTTCTGTAGGGTTTCACTGCATCTGTGCAGCAGATTCAGCAAAACCAGCAGAATCAGCAACCCCAGCAGCAACAGCAGAATGCACCCCCGGCTAGAGATAAGCACCGGGATTTTATGAGCCATCACCCACCAACTTTCTCTCATGCGGTTAATCCTTTGGATGATGATGACTGGCTCAAGGTCATTGGAAACAAGTTGGATATCACCCAGTGCAACGACCGAGAGAAGGTCTTGTACGCCTTGGGAAGACTCAAGGGTTCCGCATCCGATTGGTGGGATGCCTTCACAGCGGCACACCCCAATGCGGATACCATAACCTGGCAGGAGTTCCAAGTGAACTTCCACGCTCATCATATTCCCTCGAGAATTATGAAACTGAAGAAGAAGGAGTTCCTTTCCCTTACTCAAGGTATTATGATCGTCAGTGAGTACAGTGATCGCTTCACCGAGCTTTCACGCTACGCACCAGAAGAAGTGGATACGAATGAGAAGCACCAAGAGCGTTTCTTGGAAGGACTGGTTGGACTCTGAATTGTCAACTACAGAGTCATACCTTCCCTAATTTCTAGACTCTGCTGAACAAGGCAATTGGCCTTGAAAGCAAAAGAAGGGAACTGTCTGACCACAAAAGGAAATTCCAAGGTCAGTCTAGCAGGAACACCCGCCCAAACAACTCGCAAGGTTCTCAGTTCCGCTTTGGAAATCAGGGTGGAAATAATTATCAAGTGCAACGCTCTGGACATCAAGGCCAGAGAAACAATCAAAGTCAGAACCAACAGAGGAACAGCTCTCAGACCAACCAAAGGTCTGGTGGGAATTCATAGAATCGCCAAGGTGGCGTCGTGAACATGCAGGCCAAAAGCAACAACACAGTAATTGAACCCAATGGTAGTTTCAAGTGCGGTGAGCTTGGCCATTATGCTAACAACTGCTCAAGGCGCAACTAGCAGACACCTCAGAAGAGCAATAATCAAAGGAATGACCAGAACACCCCCGCTCGTGGATCTGCACAGAACAAGACTTCGCAGAACCAGAGTAGAGGAAGGGTCAATCACGTCACAGCTAGATCAGTGCCTCAGGATGCCGACGTGGTGTATGGTATGTTTCTTATTAACTCCATACATACATCAGTTTTATTTGACTCTGGAGCATCGCATTCATTTATAACTGAGTCATTCATGGAAAAACATAACATACCAAAGCACCCTCTTAAGAAGATGTTACACATTAGTTCACCGGGAGGTGACATGAAGGCCACACATTCATGCCTCCATGTTAATCTCAAGATTCAAGGAATAGATTTTCCAGTCAACCTAGTGGTCTTAGGATCCAACGGTATTGATGTGATTCTTGGATGCGACTGGTTGAAAAGTTGTGATGGAGTGATACAATGTGCCAACGGAACAATTATGTTGACAAGTCCACAAGGAGAAAGAGTCCAAGTTAGCACAGACAAGCCAACAGATGCAAAAGGAGAAACAATGGTAAATCACTTGGAAGAAAAGCCCTTAGAAAATATCAAGGTAGTGTGTGAATACCCAAACATATTTCCGGAGGAATTACCAGGTATGCCACCTGACCGTGATATAGAGTTTTCTATTGGATTATTACCTGGAACTGCACCTATCTCAAAAAGACCTTATAGAATGGATGTCAAAGATTTAGTTGAACTGAAGAAACAAATAGAATAGTTACTAGTAAAAGGTTTCGTTCACCCAAGTTCATCCCCTTGGGGAGCCCTAGTTCTATTTGTGAGCAAGAAAGATGGTTCGAGGAGAATGTGTGTTGATTATAGAAGTTTGAATGAAGTAACCATTAAGAATAAATACCCATTACCTCAGATTGAAGATTTATTTGATCAGATGAAGGGAGCTAAGATATTCTCAAAGATAGATCTAAGGTTGGGATAACATCAGTTAAAGATTCGAGCAGAAGATGCCCCCAAGACAGCCTTCACTACGAGATATGGATTATATGAGTTTTTGGTCATGTCGTTTGGACTGACTAATGCACCAGCATACTTTATGAACCTGATGAATAAAGTATTCATGGAATATCTAGATCGGTTTGTGGTGTATTCATTGATGACATACTGATATACTCTCCGAATGAAGAAACACATGAAGATCATCTAAGGCTAGTCCTACAAAAGCTTCATGACAACCAATTATATGCAAAGTTCTTAAAGTGTGATTTTTGGCTGAAGGAAGTTGCTTTCCTAGGACATATTGTTACCAATGGTGGAATTAAAGTAGACCCAGGAAAGATAAGTGAAATACTAAATTGGAAGCAACCAAAGGATGCGTCCAAGATCAGAAGTTTTCTTGGATTGGCAGGATACTACAGAATATTTATTGAAGGTTTTTCCAAGTTAGTGAAACCTCTTACCTCTCTACTGGAGAAAGGTAAAGAATTCAAGTGGGATGAAGCATGCCAGAATTGTTTTGAGGAACTCAAGAAAAGGTTAACCACTGCACCAATATTGGTAATGTCAGACATTCATAACGGATTTGATGTGTATTGCGATGCATCACACCTTGGACTTGGATGTGTGCTAATGCAAGAAAGAAAAGTAATAGCCTATGCTTCAAGATAGTTGAGGAAGCATGAGAAGAATTATCCTACGCATGATTTGGAACTAGCTATCGTAGTGCATGCTTTGAAGATTTGGAGGCACTACATGATTGGAAAGAAGTGTAAAATCTTCACGAATCACAAAAGCATGAAATATATATTCACTCAGAAAGAACTCAATCTAAGACAGAGAAGATGGCTTGCTTTGATTAAAGACAATGATTTGGAAATACAATATCACCTAGGTAAAGCAAATGTAGTGGCTGATGCTTTGAGCCGTAAGGGTCAAGTGAACAACATCACTACTCATTTGATGTCACAGGAATTGTGCTAGGAAATGGAGCAACTCAACCTTGGTATGCTCAATAATGTAGAAGAAACAGTTATGGAAGTTGAATCTACTTTGGAAGAAGAGATTCGTAAAGGACAAGAGTCTGATGAGAAAATCAAAGAAATTAAGACACAAATTGGTTTGGGTAAAGCCCCAGATTTCACAGAAGACGATCAAGGCAAAGTATGGTTTAAAAAGAGAACCTGTGTACCGAAAATCAAACACTTACGCCAACATATTTTGAGAGAAGCTCATGATTTGGCTTACTCTATTCACCCTGGAAGTACAAAGATGTACCAGGATTTGAAGGAAAAGTATTGGTGGTACGGTTTAAAAAGAGATGTTGCTACTCATGTTGCACTATGTGATGGGTGTCAGTGAGTTAAAGCCGAACACCAAAGACCAGCAGGATTACTACAACCTCTCAAGGTACCAGAATGGAAATGGGAAGAAATTGGTATGGATTTCATAGTTGGACTACCCAGTACTCGGGATGGCTATGATTCAATATGGCTCATAGTAGACAGGTTGACTAAAGTGGCACACTTTATACCTGTAAAGACAACTTACTCAGGAGCCCAGTTAGTAGAGTTATACATGTCGAGGATTGTTTGTCTGCATGGAGTACCAAAGAAGATCGTATCAGATCGAGGAACCCAGTTTACCTCGCGCTTTTGGAAAAGACTACATGAGTCCATGGATACCAAGATAAACTTTAGTTCAGGTTATCATCTGCAAACGGATGGGCAAACGGAAAGAACAAACCATGTGTTGGAAGATATGCTAAGGGCTTGCGCTCTAAAGCATGGTAGAAGCTGGGATAAAAGTTTGCCTTATGCAGAATTCTCGTATAACAATATTTATCAAGCAAGTCTAAAAATGGCACCATTTGAAGCACTTAATGGACAAAAGTGTAGAACACCGCTTTATTGGAATCAGACTAGAGAAAGTGAAGTATTTGGTCTAGAAATTCTCCAAGAAGCAGAAAAACAAGTGCAGATTATTAGAGAGAATTTGAAGACAGCACAGTCAAGGCAAAAAAGCTATGCTGACAATAGAAGAAGAGAATTAATATTCGAAGTAGGAGACTTCGTATACCTTAAAGTTTCACCAATTAGAGGAATGAAAATATTTAAGGTTAAGGAAAATTATCTCCTCGCTATATTGGCCCATTCAAGATTTTGGAAAGAAAATATGAAGTAGCATACTAGTTAGAGCCACCCGATAGTTTATCAGATGTGCATGACGTATTTCACGTGTCACAACTCAAGAAGTGCTTGAGAATACCAGAGGAAGAGTTACCCATGGAAGAACTGAATGTTAATGAGGATTTGACTTATTCGGAGTACCCTGTCAGAATTCTGGAAACATCTCGCAGAATTACACGGAGTAAAGTCATTAACATGTGCAAAGTTCAGTGGAGTCATCATTCGGAAGATGAGGCCACTTGGGAAATAGAAGCTGAACTCAGAGCAGAATTCCCTTAGTTATTCTAGGAAGTTCATTAATATCGAGGACGAGATTCTTTTAAGAGAGGTAGGTTTGTAACACTATAAAACCCATCAACTAAAAATAATGCATTTAGTTATTATGGTAATTATGGTAATAATTTTTGTTCATTCAAGTGTTTGTTATTTATTTTTATTTGGAATAATTTTTGATTGCGCATGATTGATTTTTGGATATTTAATAGCATTTCTTCTTAAATGAAAATCCAAACAAATAATATAATAATTATTGGTCCAAAAATAAATATTTTATTTATAAATAATTTTGGTATAATTATTATGAATTTTAGGCTTAATTAAAAATATATTTTGAATTTAGAAGAGAAATAGAAAAAAAAGAAGAAGAAAAAAACCCTAACCCTAACCCTAAGGCCCACTAGGGGCCCATGCAACCCCAGCCGCGTGCCCCTTGGTTCTCCCTGCCTAGCCACCGCCACCCTGCTCTCTTCCCCTCCCCTTTCCTCTCTTGCAAGCGGGCCCATCCAGCTCTCTCTCTCTGTGCTTCCCTTCCCAACCCCGCGCCCCTTCCCCAGCGCGCGCCGCCAGGGACGCCGCCCGACCACGCCCGAGCAACTAGATCCGAGCATAAAACCCGGGCCCGAAGCCCGAAACCCAAAATACCCGAACCTGTACCCATTTAGCCCAAAGCTCTGTACTCAAATTATTTCTGCGGGTAATGAAATTGAAAACCCGAATTTAGTTTAGGCCTAATTGGGTAATGGGTTGCGGTACCTGAAGTACCGATAAAGCCCAAAGTTAATTTTGTTGTGCATCTTATAGCTTTTCTGTAGGCTTTCAACCAAAACAAGCCCAGTTGCCAAGCCCACTAATGTCCCACCCGGCAGCCACGCAGCCACTACCCATGAACATCCAGTCTCCAAACATCACCCAAACTAGCCAGGACGCAACACCCAAACTAGCCAGGCCACCCACTGTCCAAACTCCCAACCAAGCACCAGGCGCTCCTAGGGCTAGGAACCCTAGCCGCCGTAGCGCCGTCGATAGCTGGTCAAGGCTCCAATGCTCCTCGGCTCCGATGGTTGGTGCTTCCTCCGCTCTCGTCCTCGTCCGACACTCCGACTGACCACCGGTGTGGATCGTGTTGTGCTAATGCCTCATCTTCTTCATTCATCTGCCATGGTCCTTGACCAGCTAGAAGTTCCCCATGCTCTATCATTCATCTGCCACGGTCCTTGACCAGCAAGAAGTTCCTCGTGCCTCCTCTCCTTCATTCATCTGTCGTTCGGTGCCTCCTCCTCGTGCTCCTCCAGTCATCCAGTACAATGTCGAAACAGGAGCAACATCACCAAGGTCCTTGACTAGTTAGAAGTTCCAAACCGGGTACAATGGGCTACCTGTACCCAAACCCAAAAATTTTGGGTACCTAATATATCTGGTATATAGTCTAGTACACCTGTTTTCGGGTATAGTTTCTAGATACCCAAAATTTAAAAAGCCAAAAGAACCTGACCCAAATTTTTGGGCTAACCCAAATGCCCACAGCTACGAGCAACACCGTGTGCTCAGCCCCACACCAACCCTGCGCGCTAGGCCGCCGCACCAGGAGCCCAGGACCGCGCCACGACCAGAGACCCGTGCCAGAACCCAACTGCGCAGCCGTTGGAACCGAGCAGCTGAGCCGCCCGCGACCTCGACCCCGTCGTCCATTCGCAATCTTGGCATTATGGAGCTTCAAGCGACCATTTTCCCTCCCACATTACCTCCCTCCATTGAAACCGACTCCATTGATGGTGCCTTGAAGCACCTCGGCCACCTCTCTCCCTTCCCCGACCATCTCTTCCTCTCCCCCTTCTCCTCTATAAAGCCAACACCGAGCTCCTCTCTTCTCATTCCTACCTGAGCTCGCCCCATTTTCTCTCTCAAGCTCCTCACCGTTAGAGCCACCGCCGCCGTCGCCGGAGCCCGTGGAACTCGCCGGAGCTACGCCACCTACCATCCGAAGCTGAGCCCCAGCTCTTCTCCACCCGGCTGAACCCCGTTGAACTCTACCCCGTCACACGTGCAAGCTCAAGGTTGAAGACGACCCAAAATATTTTATGTATTTTTGAAGTTACTTTTTGATTCAGTTTGTGAATTGTATATTTATTATGTTGTAATATGAGCATGTTGTGATTCGGAATTCACACGTATGTGCGCTATGGAATTTTTGGTACATGTATGCGATAAATTAGTGCACTGCGATTATTCATGTTAATTGTTTACGATGACGTTTGAATGTTAGATTAGAGAGAAGTATGACAAGAATGGATAGACACACATTGGTGATAAAAATACTAGATAGGTAATTTTATAGTTAATTTTGTTCACAAGGAATGTTGGAAATTGTTTTGGAGGATTATAATCACAAGTTCATTTTAATAAATAATAGAAGCTTTTCTTAACAAGGAATTAGTAAACGGTATAGAATTCATGAAATATAAATATTATAGGTTATTAGATCATTTATCTCTAATTATTTTTATTGGTACCTTCTTTTAGAAAGAAAAGAGAAAACTAAAAGAATACCACTGTTCGTAATGAAAATAGGTTTTAGTAGCCAAAATAAAGATGTTCATAAGTATAACACTTAAGTTTTTAGAATTATAAAATACTTGTTTATGTAAAAATAACCCTGTTTATGTCATAAAAGTCCAATTAGTGAGTTATATTGATTCTTAGAATATTAATGTTAGAAGAATCATGAATAAACCATTTTTAGCTATACGCATAAATGCTAGTTAGAAATAAAAGGAATAAAATCTATTAGTCTATTTATTAGTGTTAAAGAAAATAATTAGCCATTATTTTCATAAAGAATGTTAATACATATTAATACTAGTTAAAACTATTATTATAGCACCTACTCATAATTTCATCATTAATGACTCACAATAATAGTCATAAATGAATTAAATAAGTATTTACGCTTTAGGACATATTTATGTGTGTGATAAGTGTGATGTATGAATGTGAATGTAATGATGAATGATTACCCCTTTATTGGTGTATGTTTATTTATTTGGCGTACGTATTCTTTTGTATGTGCGATATGCAAATCGATGCTAGAAGTGGACTGTAAGTTAGACGTGCCTAACATGTTCGAGGACGACCCGCACGACACGTTCGAGCAAGGCAAGTGGATTCTTCCTCTGCATATAATATTTGTACCCAATTAATGCATATAATAATGTTTACTTTTTGGATATATTGCATAATTTGATGGGATTTACCTAATTAAGGATTTCCTAGATTTACCAACTGTATTCCTTGATTACCTTAGGAAAATACTATGCTTTGCAAATTGATGCTACCGCTCAACTTAATAATTGTTATGTCACTCATTATTTCATACTAATGTTCCAGAAATCAAATTGGTATTATGATGTTAACCCAATGGTTAAACAAGATTATTGCATATTAATTGGAACATGGAGTGACCACCTAGGAAAACAGTGCTACCATGAAGGTGGTATGGGACACCCTTGGCTAAATAACTAGGGAAGTCTTATGTTGGGCGTTGGTCGTGGTCGACCGAAACAGAGGCATCTGGCAAGCGCTTATATTTCTAGCTCAGGTAGATTGGATACGGGCATAGTTCCTAAAGCTTTACTCTGCAGTCTAGATTATAAGTTGGTTACGTTAGATGTGCTCTATGCAGTTTGTCCATTTCCAGCATTTGCATATTGTGGACTCTAGGGAAAAGCCTCGTAGTGAGATCCTAGCCATTCACCTCGGAAGTGAATACGGGTCTGATCAACCTAGGCTAGAAGGGAATCGTGACTCATGGGTAAAGACGCGCCACCTCTGCAGAGTGTAAAACTGATATATCAGTCGTGCTCACGGTTAAGAGCAGCCTAGACCCTCACATGATAATTGAACTTAAAGATGGACAATAAATCGAGATCCGATGATCTGCCAATGGTTTGCTTAAGTGGTTTCACTTAAGTGTTTTTGATATACTCTTATACCTTTGTTTAATGGGAATACTTCGGATACACACTTGTTAGTAAGACAGGTGTTGTTAATAAAATATTGACCAACTAAAATGCTTACTGCTCAACCTTAGCATCACCTTGTTTTACTTGCATTAATTTTCCCCCCACTTGCTGAGCCCCGACCATAAGTGAGCTCACCCTTGCTATTTTTTTTATTAGAGGGTGATGCTGGAGACTTCGCTGATGACGATGATGAGTTTTAAGTCTAACGATGTGCCGGTCATCTTCCTGTGGAAGATTACCCATATTTAATTTCGCCTTACATTGATGTTGATACTTGTTAAAGATATAATGATTCAGATGATGTAATAAAGTACTCTACTCTCTTTACGCCTTTATTGCATTGTCTTTTGATATATTACACTTGTGACATCAACATATGTGTGGAAATGAATCTTGGCACACATATGGTAGGCACCCGGCTCTGCCCCTAAAACCAGTTGTGACAGTTATGCATATAACCGGGGCTTGCCTTCAAAAGCTGGGGCTGCAGAGAGGTCCTCGGTGGCAGGCACTAGAGCTGGCTCCTGGACTTCCTGTTGGGCAACTCCTTGCTCGGGGATGAGCACGTAGTCTCTGTTGTCAGCGAGGTTGCAATCTAATGAACGCAATGAATGAGATACATGTGTGCTATGATATGTAAATGTAGTAACTATGATGCAAGGTGAAATAACTAAGTTAGCAAGATAAAGCTTAGTCTTACTACTAGAGGTTTTAGTGGTGTACTTAGCCATTTAGAATTTGATGTGGCCTGGGTCTAGGAGGTTGGAATAATTTAGTACTCCACTAACCTTTAATGTCTTAGTGAAAATTTAACAAGGTCTTTGCTGAAGTTATTACAGGTAAGGTTTATCACTTCTACTAATTCTCTCTTTTTCCTTTTTCTACTTATGCTTTTAGAGTGGATTTGAACTACAACATTGCTTTAAAAATTTCCAAACATTCTGTAAAAATTACAGTGGCTTCTCACTAGTTCACATAATTCAGTCTCAAAAATTGAGGCCTTAAATGAGGATGGTTTGCTCTATACAAAAATATTAATATCCAGGGTAGAGGGGGTACTTTAAACTACAACTCTTATTTAGAAGTGGACTCTACCATAAAGGTTATTTTTTCTGGTATCTAGGTGTATTAACATGACTCTATGCCAATGTTTAGCCAAGGATACCTCATGGTTAATAAATGGTGATTTTCTAAAGTTTTAGGGCTAAGTGGTGCTCTCTACTACTACTCTATTTGAAAAATATCAAACAACAGATTTCCAATTTTTTCAAGTTTCTTCTTTGCGCAAGAGCAATCATTCTTAAGGTTTGGGTATTTTCTTGTTAGGATTATTTTCCTATGATTTTTCAAAGTTTCCTTTGTTTTCATTAAATAAATGATAGTGCAAATTATTTCTACTAGACTATGGTTCAACAAATTTTTCTTATGAACTAAATCACTTAGGCATACCAGGAAAAATGTGGTTGTCCTCTGGTTTCTATTTTCTACTTTTTTTTCATTTTCCTAAAGTTTAGGAAGAAATAGGTTTTTGTGGATAAATCTGGCTTAGCCTTGTATACTGTGGTGTTCATTATTTTTAAACATTGCAACTACTAGGTGAGTGTCTCCATAAATTTTCTCAAGCCTAGTCCAGAAGCATTTTTATTTTTCTCTTCATTATTAGTTTTGGGCAGTTCTCTAATTTAATTCAAAACTCTAGAAAATAGTACAGGAACATAGAGTTTACTATTTTTATTTGATAGTTCATATTTCACAGAGTCTAGCAAAATTGGTTTGACCAAATTTGGGTGAATAAAACTCAAGTTATGCATTTTTGAAGTTGACTGCTATATTTAAATGAGAGATAATTCGAAAATGGAAAAGATAAAATGATTTGCGTTGGATCCCCTGGGTTTATTTTCCCTTTTCTCTCACAAATCAGCCCTCGATACACTATTCATGTGATTCGCTGACATTACACATAACCCCCTGTAATTAACCTATATCTATCTCGCGGTCCTTCGTTCACCGGAACAGTAATCGAGAGGGAAAACATCGCGGCGCGGCTTACCAGTGGCGGTAGGGCTCCGATGGGGTGGTCGATGACATCGGGGAGGCCACGGCGGTCACGTCGATGGTCGGTTCATCGCTTGTGGTGGTCGGGGCTGGTCGGGCCTCGTGCTCAGGCAGTTGAGCTCGTCGGCGGCAAGGGTTCCGACCTAATCACGACGGCAGGATTCAATCAAACCGTGTAGTGAGCTCCACTGGGTGTTAGGGAAGACATGGGCGCGAGTGATTGAACTATGGCTTACTGGTTAGCCTTGGCCACACGCGCCGGCGGGGGAAGCAACTCCGGCGAGGGTGGATCGGTGTCTCCGGTGAGGTAGCATTCAGTTTCTCGCTTCGGGGAGCTCTACTAGGCTCTAGAGAAGTTGGCTGAGGCACTGGATCGAGTGGAGGTGGCCGGGAAAGGGTCTGGCCATGGTGTCCGTGCTCTAGCGGTGGTGGCGGGCGGTGGTGCTCGCTTTCCACAGCGAACTCCGGTGACCTCTGGCTCGGGCGGGAGTGAGGGCGTGCGAGGGAGTATGACCGAGGTCGAGCGGGCTCTTATAGGCGTGGGCATGGGCGCACGGTCGGGCGTGGCTCAGCGCGGGCATGCGGTCGCGCGCGTTCTAGCGTGGGCGCGCGGTCGAGCGTGCACCGTCGCGTGAGCCGCGGTCGAGCACGTGGCGCTTTGCTTCTGCTCCTGTTCCAATGCTCATAGGCTCCAAATCTTCATATATTTGGGCAAGATCACTTTGTAATATATGTTCCCCCGACTGAGCTTTGTCGTTTCCATGTGGAAACCGAGGGGTTTTCGGGTTTGTATAGGGAGTTGTCGCGTCACCAAGTCAGATGTGTCTGGCTGCTTCGTCCCATGGCAAATCCATGCCAAGATCATGTCAAACAGCTGGGGTTTGTCTCCAAACTTCACCAGGGCGTGTCTAAGGTAATTTGGCACCATTTTGTTATTTGAACCATGTGGTTTTGAGTTTTGGAACTAAGTGAACACGATTGATCTTTGGGGAAAGGTTGGATTTCAGAAATCTGAATTCCTGGTTTTCATTTGAAGTCCCCACTTAAGTGGCTGGTTTGAGAATTTTACAAAACTCCTTTGGTTAAACTTCCTTACTATAATTTGTAGATTATTTAGTGTATTATAACTTTGTTAATTGGTCCAATTCATGATTTTGTGTTTCACACGACCTTTCTACTAAATCTCCCTTTGGTACTCAATTTGCTTAATTAGGGCAGTTCTAGGGTTTGAGCATTTTCTCACTTTGAGGTGCATGATGTGGTTAGGATATGGTTCTTGAGATGAAAAAGACTTGATTAAGTTTTTGCTTCTCAAGTTTGGTGTCTTTTGCTCAATTTAATCCACATGTAATAATGGTCAGAATGTGGTATTAAGAGAAAACCCTGAGTAACACTAGGGTGTTACAGCCCTCCCCCTTAAAGGAATCTTGCCTCGAGATTCGGGTCGGGTCCTCTACGGGTGAGGAGAGGGTTACAACTTGCTTTCATGGTATTGGTTTGCTTTATAAGGTTCTTTAGAAAACCTGCTCTTCGAATGTCATCCACTTTGCAACTTCAGGAGGAAGCCCTTCTTGCCCTAGTTTTACAGCTTAACTTGGTTTTTGTTAATTGCATCTTTCTTATATTTGGAATCAGAGGGCAGGGGGGCTAGGGTATGGTTACGTACCGACTTCCTTAGGTAGATAATCGGGGTAGTTTGCGCATAGAAAGTCCTCAGTCTCCCTTGTAGCCTCTTCTTTCGAATGGTTGCCCCAATGGATCTTATACATTTTGATCGTCCTTGCACGAGTTGATCTTTCCTTGCAATCTAGAACCTTGGAGGGGTGTTCTTGGTATCATAGATCTGGCTCTATCTCTACATATGGCTCGGTTATGACCTCTGTTGGTAACCGAACACACTTCTTTAACTAGGATACATGGAACACATCGTGGATGGCAGACATCTTTGGAGGTAACTTCAACTTGTATGCCACGGGTCCACATGCTTCTATGATCTCATAAGGTCTAATGTAGCGAGGGGCTAGCTTGCCTTTGATCCCAAATCTTTGCACTCCTTTCGTGGGGGACACTTTCAGATATACGTAATCTCCCACATCAAAATGTAAGGGTTTCCTCCTCTTGTCGTGGTAACTCTTTTGCCTTACCTGAGCAGCTTCTAGGTTCCTCCTGATCACTTTGACTTTTGTTTCAGCTTCCGACACCAGGTCGGGTCCAATGATTTCTCTCTCTCTGGGCTGTGACTAGTTGAGGGGTGTTCGACACCTTCTTCCATACAGGGCTTCAAAAGGTGCCATCTTCAGACTGGATTGATAACTATTGTTATAAGCAAACTCTGCCAAAGAGAGCCACTTGTCCCAGTTTTTGTCGTAATCAATCACACAAGCCCTTAGCATATTTTCAAGGATCTGATTTACTCTTTTGGTCTGACCATCCATTTGAGGGTGGTAAGTCAAACTTCTTACCAACTTGGTTCCCAAGGACTCTTGCAATTGCTCCCAAAATCTGGCTATGAATTGGGCTCCTCGGTCAGAGATAATTGTCCGGGGTAACCCATGCAAACACACAATTTGGTCAATATACAACTCTGTATACTGATGGGCTTTATCGATGGTGTGCACTGGAAGAAAATGAGCCACTTTTGTTAATCGGTCCACAATGACCCAGATTGAATCATGATGTCGAGAGGTGTTGGGCAGACCCACAATGAAATCCATGCTGATGTCATCCCATTTCCATGAAGGTATTGATAGGGGTTGCAAGGCACCAGATGACTTTAAGTGGCTTGCCTTTATCCTCTGACATGTGTCACATTTCGACACATACTTGGCTATTTCTTTTTTCATCCTGGTCCACCAATATAGGGATTTCAGATCATGGTACATATTGGTGCTTCCTAGGTGCATGGAGAATTTGGAGAGGTGAGCCAGATCTAAAATTTTCTTCTTGAGATCCCTATTTTTTAGGAACCACCAATCTGTCTTCGAACCATAGTATCCCCTTGCTGTCTTGGCGAAAGCATTTATACTTCTCCACTTTCTGGTTAAGATTCTCTCTGATGATATGTACTCCCTTGTCACCGGGTTGGGCCATAATAATCTAGTCCAACAAGGTTGGTTCGATGGAGATGTGAGACAAGGTACCAAAAGGAATTACTTTGATCCTCATCTTACTCAACTCATCACACAGGGTATTGATGCGAGAATCCATAACCATACAATTGCACTGCGACTTTCGACTTAGGGCATCTGCTACCACATTAGCCTTCCCAGGGTGGTAGTGCACTTCCAAGTCATAGTCCTTGATCAATTCCAGCCATCTTCTCTGTCTCATGTTGAGATCAGCCTGAGTAAAGATGTACTTGAGGCTCTTGTGATCTGTATAGATGTTGTAGTGGGTTCCCATCAAGTAATGTCTCCACATTTTTAGGGCATGAACCACAGCTGCCAACTCTAGGTCATGAGTAGGATAATTTTTCTCACGAGGTCTGAGTGCTCTGGATGCATAGGCAATGACTCGTTTGTCTTGCCTCAAAACACAACCTAGCCTAGTGCCCGAGGCATCACAATACACATCAAACGTCTTGTTGTCAGGTTGTGCCAAGACAGGTGCTGTGGTCAGATGTCGCCTCAAGGTGTGGAAAGCATCTTCACATTTCTGGCCCCATTCAAATTTTGCTCCTTTCTTCAATAGTTCTGTCATGGGCTTAGCAATTTGGGAGAAATCTGGAATGAATCGCCGATAATATCCGGCCAATCCTAGAAATCTCCAAATCTGATGGACAGTGGTGGGTGGCTTCCAATTCATCACCTCTTGCACTTTATCTGGATCAACAGTTATTCCTCCTTCAGAGATAGTGTGACCCAAGAATTTAATCTCCTTCAGCCAAAAATCACACTTAGACAATTTGGCATAAAGGCGGTGTTCTCTTAGACCTTGGAGCATTACATGCAAATGACCAGCATGCTCTTCTTCATTTCTTGAGTATACTAAGATATCATCAATGAAGACCGCCACAAATTTGTCCAGTTCAGGCATGAAAACTGAATTCATCAGGTACATGAAGTATGTGGGTGCATTTGTCAACCCAAACGACATCACCAGATATTCATACAACTCATATCTGGTTGAGAAGGCCACCTTTGGAATATGACTGGCTCGTATCTTGATTTGGTGATAGCTAGAGCGAAGATCTATTTTGGAAAACTCCCTAGCTCCAGCCAAGTGGTCGAAAAGAACACCAATACGAGGCAAAGGATACTTGTTTTTGATAGTCACCGCATTGAGGGGCGATAATCTATGCATAATCTCAAGCTTTCATCCTTCTTCCTCATGAATAAGGCTAGACATCCCTAAGGTGAAGTACTTGGGAGGATGAATCCCATATCCAACAAGTCTTGTAACTGCTTTTTCAATTCTGCCAGCTCGACGGGTGGCATCCGGTAGGGCCTCTTAGAGATAGGTGCCGCTCCCTGTTGCAATTCAATGGCAAATTCAATATCCCAATCTGGCGGCATTCCTGGCAACTCATCAAGGAAGACATCTGCATACTCACAGAGCACTGGAATCTTCTTCAAAGGTGGCTCTATCATGGAAAAGGCACATGACCGAGTGGTTTCTTGGCTGGGCAAATACAATGTAAGGTCCCCGAAGGTGGGAGAACGGATTTCCAGCGCTCTAGCGGCTACATCTAACACCACCCGGTGTTGAGTCATCCAGTTAGCTCCCAAAATGATGTCCACGTTCTCTAGCCCCAAAATCAGAAGTGTAGTTTTGAAGATTTTGCTTCCCAGCAAGATAGGTACATTTTGATTTAATTGATTTGTTGCAACCCTGCCTCCTGGCGTTGCAATCATAAAAGCCCCTTGGGTATGGTAGAAAGGCAGTTGGCATTTGACATTGAACTTCTGGCTAATGAATATGTGATGCATCAAAGTCGAATAGAATCAATGTAGGTTGATCAAAAATGGAAAAAGTACAAGTCATGACGGGCGCTCCTTCAGGTAGCTCTTCCAGAGTAGTGAAGTTGAGCTTCCTTTATCTGACTTGCACTATCTGCTTCTTCCCTTTGTCTTGGTTGGGTGCTGGCATTTGCCTTGGCTGATTCTGCGGGCAATCCTTGGCATAGTGGCCTGCATTGCCACATGTGAAGCATTTGTTTCCGTTGCCTTGGCGAAACTGTTGCTGTCGCTGCTGTCACTGAGGCTGATTGTTCCTTGGACCGGGACCAGGGAAACGGTTGGGTACTTGCTTCTGCTGTGGCGGTCTGATAATCCATCTCCCTGCTTGCTGTTGGAATCCTCTGCTCTGACTGTTGGAGACAATCTGGAATCTCTGTAGTGGAGCTGAGGACCCTGACATTAGTGCTTTCCTCTTCTTCTTTGTTCGGTGGGCTACAATGCAGTCTTCATGTGATATGGCAAGGTTGACTAGTTCGTTGTAGCTGGCCGCACGAACAGTGTTGAGGTGCTCATGAAGCTTGGTGTTGAGTCCCCTTCGGAAACGACCTCTCTTCTTCTCATCTGAATCTCCATGATAACCCGCGTATTGGCACAGGTCGTTGAAGGCCTAGGCATACTGTAGCACAGTACAGGTTCCCTGAGTCATTGCCAAGAACTCATTTGGCTTGCGATCCAGAATTCTAGCAGGAATATGGTGTCCTCTGAAAGCAGTCTTGAATTCCTCCCATGTCACCACATGGTCAGCACATAACATGGCGTGGAAATGATCCCACCATGTCCTAGCAGGTCCACGGAGCAGCTGTGTGGCGGAGCGAGTCTTCACGGCGTAAGGGCAAGCTCCTGTGAGGAGTGGGAACTTGGACTCCACAACCTTCAGCCACATGTCAACATCTAGCGGGTCCTCCGCCTTGGTGAAAAGTGGCAGCTACGTGCTCAAGAAAACCTGATATGTCGCCGCAGCCGGTGGACGTTGCTACTGGCCTCCACCATACTACTGAGGGTGGCGCTGGCGCTGCACCAGCTGCCACAGGATCTCGTTCTGCTAAGCCATTAGCTCCTGCATCGTGGGAGCTGGAGGAGGTGGCAGGGTAACCTGCTCGTTCTGCCCGCAACGTTGCCTAGATGCAATCTAAAAACAGAAATTTCGCTATTGTTACCTCGATTCATGGTTCCAAACAGAATTCTTTACATCAGGAGAGAAAAAAATGACATAACATAATATTGAACCAACGAGGATAACATTCCTGCATTCATTTCATTATTCACAAAAGTTTCCCCCGGGTTACAACATTTTAGGGGATCCACCCTTAAGCCTAGTCCAAAAGTTAGTACCAAAACTAAGCTCACGTGGGTTCACGTCCTCCTAACATGTTAAACTAACCTGTCAACCCTGAGTGGTAGAGGCAACATTGGATGCAGTTGAAGGGGGCACTCCGGAGGGAGCCGCGTTCAGTCCAAAAGCTGGCTCTATCTCCTCGGGATCCTCCTCCCCCTCGCTGCCAGCATCATTTGCCTCCATGTCTTGGTGGTGCATCTCCATGTGGTCGTTGGCCTCCGCAAGCTCTTCCTGCACATCGTGGAGCTAGATCTCGAAGATATCGATGGTGTTATCCTGGATCTCCACCTGCTGCTCTAGAGTCAGGATGTGCTGGTTCATCTGTTCCACTTGTAGATCTTTTTCCACCAATTCTGAAGACAAGTCGACTACGAAGTCCTCCCGATTGTCGAGGGTGATCTTTGTAGCCTGAGCTAGACCAGTGAGGTGTGTCATGGCGTCGCTCTGCAGGGCCTGTAGGTGGTACAGTGCGCTCATACACTGGACGGTGATCCTCCCAACCTGGTCAGGATGCATGGCCCACACATCCTTCACGTGGCTCACCCTGTTGCACCACATTGGGTAATCCCTCTTCTCGGTGGGGAAGAGTCCTAGTGGGTGCATCATCATCTCCAGGGGATGATATCCGCAAAAGGTCGTTAAGGCTTTTAGCGCTACGGCCTCAATGGTGTCATTTGCCTTGAACCCGACCGTCTCAGAATCAAGGGAACACCATCTAGGCTGCAGAGGGTGAGACTCCAAGGTCAGCCAAACCCTGCAACGTGGCACCAGATGCTCCTCGTATAGCTGCACCATATACAAAAGGGGTGTAGGGTATCTAGTGGAGCAGAGCACCTCCCACAAGATAAAGGGAAAGCCCTTGTGGAAAGGTAGTCAAAACCGAAGCGAGTGTCTCCTCCATTGGCGGGGGTGGGTGAAGTCATCTATGAAAGAGGGTTAGATGTAAATGCTAAGGTAGCGGTAAGGAGATAAGTGTGCTTAAGCTTTAAAGGGGATCAACTTAGGTTTATCTATTCCAACTCATTTCTCGCTACCCATTTTAACTAATGTTTGTAAGGGGTCACGATCCGATGCATTTTCCTTAACCCTTAATTAATTCATGTTTTATAATGCATGCATGCTTGAATGAACGTCCTCTCATCGATCAGAGGGTGCTTTTAGGGCATCCCAACTATCTTAGTGTCGACCTTTATGTCCTACTTATATAGCCACATATCTACCCCATTATTCTTAAGGCCTTTCGTCCTAGGTCTAGCGTTCTAGTCCTGACGATCCAACACTGGTTTCTAAGCAATTTTTATTTTTGGAAAGTTGGCACTCATGTCTTATTGATTCCTCTATAACGATAATCACTCTGATACCAGTTATGGCAGAACCACCCAAATTATTCCAGCTTAAGTGCCCAAGTCGCACCCCTAAGGGCAGCAACACACTTAAACCGGAATAAACCGTTTGGTTCTTCGGATCTCGTTCGATAGAGCCACTTACCAAGGATCGAGTACCATTAGCTCACACGATGGTTAGGCTCGGAGAAAATACAATAAACATGAAACCACAAATTAAGTACTGGAGTTATTACATAAATCAGAGTTTGATAAAAGATAACAAGTTCCTAATGATGCAGCGGATAATCGATAACGATGATACTGAGGAATTGGGCAAGGCCTAGCCCACTACTGCTCCTGGTCTCTCTCCTACTGAGGCAGCATCCCACTCGATCGTCCAACCTGGTGGCAGGGTGGAAGGCCAAGTCACACCATCAACCATATCCTGTAGTGTACCTGAAAAAAATATGCCACAAGCAAGGCTGAGTATACTAATACTCAGCTAGACTTACCCGGTGTGAGGAGTCTACTCCTCTACCTCTAGACCATGAAGTTGTTTGGCTGAGGGGTTTGGTTTGCCAAAAGCACTAGCTAAGTCTAAAAACAGTTTTAGCTTTTCCAGTTCTAGCATATTAAATTAAGCTCGGTTTGCTCCTCTCAAGAAACCTCATTTCACTTTTTACTCGATGCGAGGGATCATGCAGTCTCATTAGCTGTGAGAAGCAGACGATTCGAATCGAGTTTTAACCTTGCAAGGTAAACCTAAACACACGACATGTAGGGGCACTCCGTCCCCACACATATCAGTCGTCCCTATCGATTCCCCGTTCGTGGCCAGGGCTCACCGCCTTGGCATGCAATGCCCCACTGACACCGGCTGCCGCCGTGCAGTGGCTGCACTTGCACCCACCATAGCTAGCATGGGAGACCACTTCTTAGGACAAGTGAGGAGGAAAGTCCGTGCCCGACTTCACTTAGGTACTAGGCTTACCGGTTACCACATTTCCCGACATGTGTTTAGTACTTTCAAACGCTTGACTCATGTATTCGCACATTGATCCTTAATTCCATTCCCATCTCACAGACCAGGCATCCACCCTGGAACCAAGTCCATAGACCATCATAGATCTCGTTATCAAGATAAATACAATCAATTCCTGACCTCGCGCAAGTGCTAGAAAAATCACTCGACTTCTACAGAGATCCCTATTTACCAAAGCAGCTACTCGACCTAGCATACTAGTATGCATCTCAAAAAGGAATCCTGAGTTCATGTAGTTAGGGTTTCAAGCAACTCCTACAATTAAGTGCACATTACAACCCTACAAACATTAAGTGTAGTAAAGTAGCATATATAAAGGGTTATGCATATATCTGGGGCTTGCCTTCAAAAGTTGGGGCTGCAGGGAGGTCCTCAGTGGCAGGCTCTGGAGCTGGCTCCTGGACTTCCTCTTCGGCAACTCCTTACTCTGGGATAAGCACGTACTCTCTGTCAGCGAAGTTGTAATCTAATGAATGCAATTAATGAGATGCATGTATGCTTTGATATGTAAATGTAGTAACTATGATGCAAGGTGAAATAATTAAGTTAGCAAGATAAATCTTAATCTTACTACTGGAGGTTTTAGTGGTGTACTTAGCCATTTAGAATTTGATGTGGCCAAAGTCTAGGAGGTTGGAATAATTTAGTACTCCACTAACCTTTAATGTCTTAGTGAAAATTTAACAAGGTTTTTGCTGAAGTTATTACAGGTAAGGTTTATCACTTCTACTAATTCTCTCTTTTTCTTTTTTCTACTTATGCTTTTAGAGTGGATTTGAACTACAACATTGCTTTAAAGTTCTCCAATAATTCTGTAAAAATTACAGTGGCTTCTCACTGGTTCACATAATTTAGTCTCAAAAATTGAGGCAAAAAATGAGGATGGTTTTCTCTATACAAAAATATTAAAATCTAGGGCAGAGGGGGTACTTTGAACTACAACTCTTATATAGGTGCGGATTCTACCCTAAATGTTATTTTTGCTGGTATCTAGGTGTATTAACATGACTCTATGCCAAAGTTTAGCCAAAGATACCTCATGGTTAATAAATGGTGATTTTCTAAATTTTTAGGGCTTAATGGTGCTCTCTATTACTACTCTATTTGAAAAATGTCAAACAACAGATTTCCAAAATTTTTTAGTTTCTTCTTTGCGCAAGAGCAATCATTCTTAAGGTTGGGGTATTTTCTCTTTAGGATTATTTTCCTATGATTTTTCAAAGTTTCCTTTGTTTTCATTAAATAAATGATAGTGCAAATTATTTCTACTAGACTATGGTTCAACAAATTTTTCTTATGAACTACATCACATAGGCATACCAGGAAAAATGTGGTTGTCCTCTGGTTTCTATTTTTTACTTCCTTTTTCATTTTCCTAAAGTTTGGGCAGAATAGGTTTTTGTGGATAAATCTGGCTTAGCCTTGTATACTGTGGTGTTCATTATTTTTAAACAGTGCAACTACTAGTTGAGTGTCTCCATAAATTTTCTCAAGCCTAGTCTAGAAGAATTTTTATTTTTCTCTTTATTATTAGTTTTGGGCAGCTCTCTAATTTAATTCAAAACTCTAGAAAATAGTAGGGAACATGGGGTTTACTATTTTTATTTGATAGTTCATATTTCACAGAGTCTAGCAAATTGGTTTGACCAAATTTGAGTGAATAAAACTCAGTTATGCATTTTTGAAGTTGACTGATGTATTTAAATGAGAGTTAATTCGAAAATGGAAAAGAAAAACTGATTTGCGCTGGAGCCCCTGGGTATTTTCCCTTTTCTCTCACAAATCAACCCTCGGTACACTATTCATGTGAGTCGCTGACATTACGCATAACCCCTCTGGACTTAACCTATATCTATCACGCGGTCCTTCGTTCACCGGAATATTAACCGAGAGGGAAAACATCATGGCACGGCTTATCGGCGGCGGTAGGGCTCTAGTGGGGTGGTCGACGACGTCGGGGAGGTCATGGCGGTCACGTCGATGGTCGGTTCGTCGCTTGTGGTGGCCGGAGCTGGTCGGGCCTCGTGCGCAGTCGGGTGAGTTCGTCGGCGGCTAGGGTTCCTACCTAATCAGGGCGGTAGGATTCAATCAAACCATGCAGTGAGCTCCACTAGGTGTTAGGAAAGACATGGGCGCGAGTGATTGAACTATGGCTTACCGGTTAGCCTTGGCCACGCGCGCCGGCGGGGAAAGCAACTCCGACGAGGTTGGACTGACGTCTCCGGTGAGGTAGCGTTCGGTTTCTTGCTTCGAGGAGCTCTACTAGGCTCTAGGGAAGTTGGCCGAGGCACTGGATCGAGTGGAGGTGGTCGGGAATGGGTCTGGCCACGGTGGTCATGCTCTTGTGGTGGTGGCAGACGGTGGTGCTCGCTTTCCACGGTGAACTCCGGTGATCTCCAACTCGGGCGGGAGTGAAGGCGTGCGAGGGAGTATGACCGAGGCCGTGCGGGCTCTTATTGGAGTGGGCATGGGCGCACGGTTGGGCGTGGCTCGGCGCAGGCGCGCGGTCGAGCGTGTTCTGGCGTGGGTGCGTGGTCGTGCATGCACCAGCGCGTCAGCCGCAGTCGAGCACGTGGCACTTTGCTTCTGCTCCTGTTCTAGCGCTCATAGGTTCCAAATCTTCGCATATTTGGGCAAGATCACTTTGTAAGATATGTTCCCCCGACTGAGCTTTGTCGTTTTCATGTGGAAGCCGAGGGGTTTACGGGTTTGTACAGGGAGTTATCGCGTCACTAGGTCGGGTGTGTCTGGCTACTTCGTCCCGAGGTCAAATTCATGATTTTGTGTTTCACACAGCCTTTCTACTAAATCACCCTTTGGTACTCAATTTGCTTAATTAGGGTAGTTCTAGGGTTTGTGCATTTTCTCACTTTGAGGTGCATGATGTGGTTAGGGTATGGTTCTTGAGATGAAAAATACTTGATTAAGTTTTTGCTTCTCAAGTTTGGTGTCTTTTTCTCAATTTAATCCACATGTGATAATGGTCACAATGTGGGTATTGAGAGAAAACCCTGAGTAACACTGGGGTGTTACATTCTGTGGGTTTTTCAAAACTCACTCTACTAACAATGAATCATCTAGAGCAAGCACATAAGTGGTCTAACTAACCTAAGCATATTGCAAAGCATCTACGCTAATCACTGAGTGATTCTATTAAGCACTTGGGTGTTTGAGCACTTGGAGATGTTTATTACATGTGTTGCTATGTTGCTTGGGCTCCCACACCTTCAAATGGCCGGTTGGAGGGGTATAAAGCTGACTATTCTGTCGTCAGGCGCACCAGACAGTCTGGTGCATACCAAACATGTCCGGTGCCCTAGCCACGTGAGCCAACCGTTGAGGGCTGCAGTAGTCAACCGTTGGAAGATTTGTTGCCGACCGTTGGCCGGACTGTCCGATGCACACCATACATGTCCGGTGCACCACCATAGCACTGGCTGACTGCCCACTTGGAATTCTTCACTATTTTCTCGAGCTTCTTTTGGTCTTGAGTCTTGGACTTGTCCTTGGTATTTATTGATCTTCTAAGCATCGTTTAGGACTTCTTTTGAGGTCTTGCATCCTCAGAGCCTTAGTCAAATCCTCTTCGCATCCTTTGAACTACAAACACAAACACTAGCAAACACATTAGTCCACAGGTTATGTTGATCATCAAACACCAAAATCAATTAGTCAAATGGGCCAAGGTCCATTTTCCTTACACATGCATTGCTTTTGGGGGGACAGCGATGTCAATCGCAGCTCGATGATTCGTGCAAGGCACGACGGAACACAGCGAGTTATATAGGTTCGAGGTGTTGCAGGGCATAATACCCTATGTCATGTGGGTTTCTGGAGGTTGTATTGTTCTAAGTTTGAGGGTTTATAGGCGATTGCTGGAAGTAGGAGATGAAGGTTATCTAGCGATCTAGCGGAGTCTAACCTTTTTGTAGGGGTACCTCCTCAGCCTTATATAGCTGAATGAAGAGATCTCATTGTACAGATCAGAGCACTTATGCAAGCCTATCCATTAGCTGCTATGATCACATCCAATCTTTTGGCATTGAGTTTCCTCTTCTATGAAACTCGTGCCCCTGCATGCGTAGACCGAGTCTTGCGGCATTTAGTTGGCCTCCCTGACCTGGCGCGGGGGTTTTAGCCGGCTTCAGTTACCCCCAATTGAGGCCCATGATATATCCCATAGATGAGTCCATGCCTTATTGGCCTAGGGAATATCCATCCCCACAAGCCCCCAAGGCTCAATTACCCCCAGTCGAGACTCTTGAAAATGAATTTGGGGTTGATGAAATATTTTTGCTGAGGGGATGCTCAAGAATTTGTTCTGACGGGTCCAGATCCTCATGGACAGGACTATTGGCGTCAGACCCAAACCCGTGTAGGGACAAGTGCGGGCCACCACGTCCTCTAGAGGGGGACACACTCGGGAGCTATGCCCACGAGTCTGGACCCCCTCGACATGACTGATGACGTTGGACCTAGACCTGCATAGGGATAGGTCTAGGGCGACCACGTGTCTGCAAGGGGAGGCGCTAGGGAGCTGCGTCCGCAAATCCGGACCCCATTGATGGGACTAATGACGTTAGACTTGGACCCGTCACTACAACCTTTTAGGGCTTCTGTGACATTATGATTATGTCACTAACTAGTATTTATTTGTCACAAGTTGTATTTTGGTGACACCATTGTGACGAAAAGGACATCGTCACAGAAGGTGCGTGTTAAATAGCCTACAATGACGACCAACAAAAAATTGTCATAGATTTTATGACGCATACCATATTCGTCACTAAATCTATGACATTCTATTTCGTCATAAGTGCCTCTAAAAACGTCACAATTCGTACTGCCATGCATTGCCACATGGCTAATGGGAATGACGTGGCATGTGACATGGCAAAACATTTATGACGAAAACATTTGTCATAGATTTGATCACGTGGAAAGCCACGTGGCAGATGACGTGGCAATGCATTTGTGACGAAAAATTTCATCATAAAATATGATGAAATGGCAAGTGATGTGGCGAAGCATTTATGATAGATACAATCGTCATCAGAAGGAACATGTCATATAAATTCATATCATCGTAGAATATTACACATCACAACCAAAATATATTATGAATTTGTTTAACACAAATATTTCATCCAACAAAGAATCATATAACTTCAAAACATATATCTACAAATCCTTTTACATAAGATCCAAAGAAAATCCTATAACTTCAACTCAAGGAATTAAACATTAAGCTTAATTGAAAATAATCCTATAAATTCAAATCCAGAGCTACTCTTCAAATCCAGAGCTATTGTAACTAGCTACTATAGCAACCATAAGGCTGCAGATCCTATAGTGGTCAAGTAGACTTGAGATGGAGGAACTTGGCCTCTATTGAAGCTTAATAGTTGACTAAGGAGATTGTTATTTTCTTCGGTCGACCTCTTCATACTATCAATGGTCTCCTGAGATGACTGCCTGAGCATTTAAGGTTTACACTTCTTCCCAAAGTCCATCTTTTTCTTGCTTCTTGGCCTCCAGTCGATCCTGAAGTTGTTGAACCTTTATAGAAACTATTGATGTTGAGCTTTTCTTGGAGACGGACTAAAGACCAAGATTGCATAAGAACACACTGGAGCCTAGTTGCACACTATAAACAACTTCTGTAGGATATTTCGGTTGTTGTCCATCTTGAACTGATGTTGCCACCATTTCTTCCATATCAACCTAATATAAAGGTTAAAGGTTATTCATCAGGATAGTATACCGCAAGTTGCAAGTTGTGAGTACGAACATGCAAGGAAAATAAGCACTTACAATAGCTTTCTGAACATTTTTGCTAAAACCTTTCTTTTTGCTGCAATGCATCTCCTTAAAAAGATCTATTGCACTAGGTTCAACATCCTTATATTTGTCTTGCTTCTGAAATGATATAAAATGAGTTCGGTGAGAATGGAGATCTTGAAATAAGGTACATGTTGGATTTCGAAATAACAATTTAAAAAACATTTTAGATATGAATAGTGCCAAAGCATTTCAATGAAATAGTATGAAAGCATCCTTCAAGTAACACTAGTATGGTCACTCTTTATTATGTAAAGAAAATAAACAATGATGTTTATAGAGAACATCAAGTTTCCTAAAATCTAATCATAACTTCTCAGAACAAAGTATTCTAGAGCACCATTTTGCAGAAAACAACTATGTGTGTTGATCATCATGTTTATTAAAATTCAGAAGTAATATCAAAAGTAGAACATTAGTTAAACACACATACTACACTCTAAAGAATAAAAAAATCAAAAGAAGACTATACGAGAGAACTAAATTCTTGATAATTCTGTAAGCACACAGAATCAATGCATACAATCATGATAAGAAATGTACCTTCAAAGTACATGTAGACGTCATCCTTTCAGCACCATGGCTTGCGCTACCTCACAATGACAGCTGGCATCACCTTCTTCCTAAGGTTAGGCTTTCCATTCTCCATGGTCACCAACACAGGCAGAAGGACGCCTGTTAAGGCACCCTTGATTCCCTTCACAGAAATGATGTAGAGGTTCTTGGCTCCAGTGTTACCAGCACAGTTCACAGTAGCTATCAATGGTAGACCTAATGACATCCAGAACTTGTTACCAGCAGTACCTCCATGCCCTGCAGTTCAAAACACACACACAAAAGTCTAATACATCATTATGAAGTGTAAACTATAGATAACAAGCAACATTTAAAGCACATTGATGTGAAATAAATTGTACACATTGCCAAAGTTTGTTTAAAGAGAGCCTAAGTAGGAGTAAATGACAAAATACAGAAATGCCTAGACCGAGAAATGTGACACGCTGCTCTTCACTTAAGATCAACTAGGTTAGCTCTTTACACATGAAAGAGGAAAACATCATGTGACAATTCGATTAACTCTTTACACATGAAACAGAACACTGGGGAGGATTGGTAGTAGGTAAACATTTAACAACAATATTGACTAAATGAAGTTACCACCAATCATCTAATAAATAGCATCATTTCATATAACTAAACACTAGACCATTAGGCGTGCTTTTGCGCGCCCTGCAGTTTCAACCGTTTGTGATTGTCCTAAAAACTGTAGTTTAACCAAAACAGTAACTATCACAGCACTTTCTCTTGTAATGGTGGGAAGCATAATGATAGCAAACAAAAAATGGAACACAGATAACATATAAGGGGGCATTTCAATTTGGGTCATGTGCCTACAGTAATGCACTTGGTAGCATGCACTGTTTTATAATTTTAAATTTACAGTAATGCACTTGGTAGCATGCACTGTTCAAAGGTAGGTCAATTAAGTTCTGTTAATTCATTCCAATCCAAAAACAAATACAGTGGGATGTCTTTTGTGAACTGATGCTTGTACAATACTCCAAATCTTAATTCATTCACAAAACCAATAATTTAATAAGCAGTATTATGACATATATGGCGCATGAGACTTTAAAGATCCCTTTCTAGATATCTCAGGTAGAAAAAATAATTGTACTAATTCAAAGTAGGCTTATGTTTTCATAATGCTATTACTCTACAAGTCCACAGGTTTGCATATCACTCACCAAGCAAAGCATTGAAGTGTACAAGCAGGAATAGAGTCTAGCAATTCAACGTAACAATATGATTCTGCAGGAAGTTGATTGTAACGGGTAAAGACTGAAGGAGGACAGCAAGGTGAGCTCGCTTAGATAGGAATTATACTAAAAGGCTTAAATAGTTAAACTGACTCTTCATGGGTTTAAATTGGTACATTAGGATCATTGAACTGTCAGATGGTAAGATCTCAAGATGATTTCTATGATACTATTGTCTACTTATTGATGCCATAACCAAGAATAAACTGGGCTCTCAATCCAAACATGCTATCAATATAGTAGCAAATAAACAAAGATGACATCACAAAATAAGTCATTATGAACATGAATATATGACAACTTATAAGCAAAGGAAATTAACCAAAAGGAATATCCATACTACAAGATGATGGTCTTCGATTTGGAGCTTTTGATATAGCATTGAAATCTAAGCTGGTTTCAGAAACATATATTTCCATAGCAAAATGGTGAACCAAAACAAAACCCTAGTATGTATTCAGATTTCAGAATCTTAGTGAATCGAGAGAGAAAAGTCACACTATGGTTAGCTAAAAAGAGCAGATTTTGGAGATGGAGATAAATAGATGTTACAACGTTAAATGGTCATTTGCTAATAAAATGCTTAGGTTTTGAGTGAAACAAGTATTTATACCTTCATAAACTTCGCTCCACCAAAATACTCCTCTTGTTTGAGGCGGGCAGTCTTCACATATCTTGATACATATGTAGCTTTTCCATCTTTAATGTGCATGGCATGAATCATCCAATTAGACAAAATGAAGATGGTATCACATTTAGTACACCATGAATTATTAACACAACCTTTTGCTAGTTTAATAAAAAAAGTAACATGATATACTACATGAACATAGTTAAGTCAGTACATCTCAACATTGAAGTTCTGCTACGAGACTCCCTCATCAGCTTCTAATCTCCACAAACAGCCACTGCCATGGACTTGTACACCTCGACAGTAAATCCCTGGCCTTGGCGACCATCCCTCTAATGCAAACTTAGTAGCTTGAATAGGTGGCTCTGGCTTTTGTTCCCTTCAGTGATTTGGGTTGGAATCTTGATTCCCAGTCCTCTGCTTAACGATTCAAGTTGCCTGCCCATTCTATTTGACCTTGGTATGATTTCTGTTGTTTGTGGTCATGCCAAAAAATGTACATTATCTTACACAATTAGTGTCAAATATAAATAATTACAATTGTATAGACACAGACTGTTTTTATAAGAGTAATGTTGCATATAACTAAACATTAGTTGTGATAAAACATAATACAACATATGAATAATTGAGTTCAAAATGAAGTTGTACACAAATGGGGTAAGTATAGGTTCTCAATATATATTTGTGACTCGCCAAAATCATTCATGATATTATCCTAGTAATGATAGATATCGCAGTCCAAAAGGTTAAGATGCCTACTTGCCATGATTCCTAGTGTGGTTATCACCCTCCTCCTGTATCTAGGAAGTAGGTTGTGCAATAGATATCGCCGTGTGTACTCCAACGGCAGTGAGCACCTTCTCCCTGTCGTCGGCGGAGAATTTGCCGAGCGAGGAGGCCGCTGAAGGCTCGGAGCGAGTCATTCGCGCAGCCACAGTGGAAGGCACCAGAAAATGTTACTGATCATACCATGGTAGCAGGCTAGCAGCTAGAAATGTTACTAATCATAGAAAATATCATACAAGTAACCTTATTAGCAGAAAATGTAGGGAACACTAGCCACACAAGCAACATATTAACTGATCATACCACAGCTAGAAATGTTACTGAATGGATTAACCAATAGTACTGGCCCCTTAGGCGGCTTTCAAAGCTACGCTAGTTGTATCTAATTATGTCCCTAATGAACACAATAATTGTGAATTCTAGTAGTGTTGAATGCTACTAGCTCATACTAGCAGGAGTAAATGACTATTGACTAGTATATAGCTATAGCAGCAAGGGGGCCAGAGGCAGTAATAAAATCAACCGTACCCCGGTCTCGAGTCGGCAAGCCTGAGCAGCATCAGGACACAACCATAACGAGCGTTCCTATGAGGCCGTAGGGGGAGGGAGCAGTGAAAGCTCGCACGGGCGCACCGGGTGGGTGGCCAGCCGCCAGCTCCAGGATCGGAAGCTATTGAGAGAAGCAAGCGCGAGTCATACGCGCGGCGCCGTGATGGTGAGGACGAGGCAGGCAATAGAGAAGAGGAGGAGGTGAGGCATGGAGAAGCGGACAAGGCGAGATGGCTACCGAACCGGCGGTGCAGTGGGCGGTCGTCGGCTATGGCTTGCGGCCTCCGGAGGTGTGGCGGGGGTATCAAGGATTGAGGATTGGCCCAGCAAGATTGCGTGCTGCCTTTCAAGCCTAGATCCAGTGAGTGACGAACAAAGATGAACAGTTAAACAAAATTACCTTCGGATTTCTAGGATAGTCGTGTGGATCTCTTCCCTAGAGGCATCTCTAATGGAACTGCCGTGCGGAGGTCGTTGGATCTCGCAGCCGGCTCGTACGAGGTTGGTGAAGATGTTGTGGGAACTGCCGTCCTAACATATCGGAGAAGGAAATAAATATCCCTTCCCATATATTAGTTTTTTGGCGGCATCGAATTTTTATTTTTGATACGCCATCTACGGTCCAGGCGTCCGGTCCACCCCCACTGGCCACTATGACTTCAACACGGTAATTCCCCAGACCCAGCGACACCTATGCCCAACAGGAAACAACAATACTCCTTCAGGCTTTGGCAGTTGAGCGATTCAGATTTCAGAGAATCAGAGAAGAACAAACAAAGATTTCAGAAGAACAGAACAGACTTCGTTCTAGTAGTATGTTATCTATCTTTACCTTATGACCAGTAGTAACTAATTAGTTACATATATGTTTTAGTGACCATTTCTAATGAATTAGTCTACGACCAGTAATAACAATATGATAATTAGTTACTACGGCTGGTATGCAGTGGAGTCTTCCAAATCTAGCTTTTAAATTGTGGTCTGCTTGTGAGATGCTTGATTTATCATTTCATATGGAAGATGTCAACACCACGTGTTTATTTATAGTTGTTTATTGTAAATAATGACATATAACACTGTCTTCACCTTCAGACTTTGTTTGGGTGCTCTAGTATTTATCTCAATACGCATGGATTGAGCATGTGTATTGAGATAAATACTAGAGTAACCAAACAAAGCCTCAGTTGGGCGCCAACAGCAACAAAAGAAAGTGCAGTGGGACTACTTCCACCCTGGCCAAAAAGATGAAATTGCACGAAGCTAAAAATAAGAAGCTCATCAACTATGTTGATGTCCTGTGGTGCCGAGGAGCACCAGCGAGTGGGCAGCACGGTGTGTCTTGATTGCATGTGAAGGATTACCGGCTCTTGCGAGCTCGAGAGCTAGGCGAAGGATTGAATCCACGTGCCCTTTACGGTTAGGTTGTTCACGAAAGATAAGATCGGATCGCTTTATCTGGGGATTCTGATATTTGGACGGCTAAACAACTTGGACTTGTAATGATACAGATGCCTTTAAGTTTCGTGGTCCAATGTAATAGATTCACAAATTTAACATATAAAGCATGAACTTGTTTACAGTGTAGCGATCGAAGCCTTTGCTCTTGTCTGCACGTCATGGGTTCAAGTTCCAACTTTGTTCTTCAAAATACTTATTGTTCTCTAGTTTATTTTTAAACTAAACCACGACAAATAAAAAAGAACGGAGGGAGTACTAAATAATATTTAGTTTTTTGCATTTTGAAAAGATGACATTTTTATCAAATAATATTTATCTCTATGGTTTAACCGACAACCCAATTTTACTACAACGAAGGACGTATGTTTTTTGTGATCTCCAACAAAGAAAGGTCAAACATGGTTTCAACAAGAAACATATATCATTTCTTTTACAAACTATATCAAATATTTATGATGAACATGTATCGTCATGCAATGTCATCACGTATGATGTACATCAATTTATGACGATTCCCTCATGTGACACATTCATATTGTCATAACATATCGTCATAAACATGATGACACACCAAGTTATGATGTTTTTTATGACGTGGCTTAACTTTTTGTCACTAAATTGTTTAGGTTCCAAGAAATCGTCATAAACAAAGTCATCTAGTGACAAATTTTACTATTGTCATTAAGCATTTGTCACAGAAGGCCTAAATGGTTGTAGTGCGTGCAGGGATAGGTCTTGAGCCACCACGTGTCCCGAAGGGGGATACACTCAGGAGTTGCGCCCACGAGTCTCGACTTCATCGACGGGACTGATGACGTTAGACCCAGACCTGCACAGAGTTAGGTCCAAGGCCTCCATGTTTGTTAGAGGGGGAGGTGCTCAGGAGCTGTGCCCACAAGTTTGGACCCCTATTTGTGTCATTCCTGCACTCCTTGACTCCCAGACCTCCTGCGAGGGGCCAGGTCTTCGGTTCCTTTTGAGATTTTGATCACCCAATGGGTGTAGCAGTTGAGCTTCAAGCTGACTTGGGCAGCAATCGACTCGAAGGTCCCAGAAAATGTCACATTGGTGGATCATCTTGTTGGCTTAAAGTTTGGTTGAGTAGCTAATTGAAATATTGCCGCACTAATTGTTCTTGAAGGAAGGTCTGCCGTTTGAGACTTGACCGACTAAAATGTGATTGGCTGAGTTGTGCTCGGCAAGGACTATTGAATTTGTTGACTGAAGTCCAAACGATAGAGGTTCGGCTAGATTTGAAAAATCTGATGTGGCACCCAATGGGTGTGCCCAATGGGTGGGATTTACTGACCTCTAATGCCATGTTCATCGTGTTGTGCTAGGTGAAAGCATCTAGGCTGAAGGAGACAGGTGATGTCTAAGAGGGGGTGATTTAGGACTTCTAAAACTTTCACTAAACTAGGCCACAAATAAATCCATAGAGCAAAACCTATGCAAATAATCAAACTAGAATGTGCAAACTAGGTTTTGTCTAAGTGTTGCTATCTCTACCGCAATAGGTAAGTTTCAATCTAAAATAATATAAGTATAAAGACAAGATTGAAACTTAAATGCTTAATATAAATGCGGAAGCTAAAGGGCAAGGTAGAGATGCAAAATCTCATGGATGACGCCGGTATTTTTACTGAGGTATCCGGAACCGTGCAAGGTCCAATCTAATCCTCGTTGGTGCCCCTATGCAAAGGGAAACCCACATGAGGGCCAAGCACCACGATCGAGTAACTCCGTAAAGAGCCGCGGGCCTTCTCCATGCGCAAGTGGTGCTCTGCTTCTGTGATATCCTGGCCCTTGGGATGGTGATATCCTGACCTAAGGCTTAATAGAATTAATAGAGTACTCATATCAATAAGGTGCATCTTCTTTTTTGGAAGCCTATCTCGAAAGAACCTCCAAGTTAAGGGTGTTTGGCTTGGAGCAATTTGGGATGGGTGACCGATCGGGAAGTTTTATTGAGTGCACATGAGTGAGGACAAAGTGCACACAAAAGACTCGTGTTGGTCTATGGGGAAGATATATGATCCTAGAGAGCTACCAGGAGTAAGTACCACCGATCCAGGGATTGGACGGGGTGTTACAAGTGCTATCAGAGTTGACCCTCGCGGTTTCACGAGCGTGTGTGGGTTAGGGGTTCGGGTATATGGCACATGGCACATGTGGGCCCAGAGTGGTCACATGGCATGGCATATGACGACACTAGACACACAGACGTGGCTAAGAGGAGAGGTTCCTAGATTGGGGTTGACCGACGAGAACGCCGGTCTTCTAAGAGGGTGGATTGTGATATCCTGGCCCCTAGGATGGTGATATCCTAGCCCAAGGATTAATGGAATTAATAGAGTACTCATATCAACAAGGTGCATCTTCTTTTTCGGAAGCATATCTCGAAAGAACCTCCAAGTTAAGCGTGCTTGGCTTGGAGCAATTTGGGATAGGTGACCGACCGGGAAGTTTTCTCGGGTGCGCATGAGTGAGGACAAAGTGCACACAAAAGACTCGTGTTGGTCTGTGGGGACGATATATGATCCTAGAGACCTGCCAGGAGTAAGTGAAAGGGAAATGGACTTAATCATTTCCAATAATCGATTGTGGTGGTTGACGTCCATCATAAACTGTTGGGGGCTTGTTCTCAAATGCTATGAATTAAGAACAAGACAACATAAAAGTGTTAAATGTTAAACTCCTTCGTCCTTAAAAACAGTATATCCCTTCGGATATAATGAATCTCGGACGAAGGTTACAAAAGAAAAGATCTTCGTAGGGTTGACAAATGGTAAAACATAGCATCCATATATAATACGCGAGTACTAATACCAGTATTATTATTAATGTATTTCCATCATTAAATTCATAAAATAGAATTACAAATGTACCTTCAGATCGATGTAAAGTAAAGGTACAGACGTGATGTGAAAAAACGTATGCCAAGTCAGCGTGAACAGTACGGGAGTACTGTTCACCTATTTATAGGCACGGGACGCAGCCCGTGTAAAATTACATTGATGCCCTCTACATTTATCAATAATTCTATAGTAATTCTTCGAGGTCCAATTTGGCTTTTCATCTTTAAGTCGGTTTCTCTTTTCTGTCATTATGCCGAAGCTTTTCTGCACATAGCTTCGTGATCGTCTTATCCTTCATCATGATCGTTTTTCATTCCAGTCAAGCTTCGTCTTAACTATGCTCTTGTATATTTGCGACCTGACTCCGAAGGTGCCTGTTCCGAAGGTGCCTGTTCACATATTATACTTGGAAAACATTGTCAAACTATGTTTTTGAGGACCTTCGGGAGCCGAAGGCCCCCAACAGTAGCCCCTCGCAATATCAATTTACTGTAAAGATATATTCATATTGCGACATGGACGAAGGCTTTAAGCCGAAGGTCTGAAAAAACACCTTCCTTTTGCTAGAATAGCAACAGTCATTGACAAGCGGGGCCCTCCAGTTTTCGACATACTGGGTGTATAAATACAAGCTCACCACGAGTTTATTTGGCATACTCTTTTGCCATCTGCTTTTTACTCACCCAGCTTTTCAGCCTGCGCGCGACAGCATTTGCTCGGTTTTAAATTTTTAAGCTTCGGTTTCAAGTCTGTTTTGCCAGCATTCACGAATATGTCTGAGGACAAGAAAGTTGCTGGTGCTTCGAAGCTAAGCCTTTCTGAGGAAATGCACCTGGGTTTTCTTGAATCAATGTCGAAGACCAATACAGAGAAGATTGTCAAGGAGACTTTGGAGGGTCTATCTGAAGATACTGGCGACAATGATAGTTATGATGTGGATAGTGGTGGGGAAGATTCCGAAGATCGCCTGTGGCGACCCAGCCACTCAAATTTCGGAAAATCAACTATAAAGCAGAGTCATCTTGAAAATATGAGGGGGAGATATTTCCGAGATATATCCATCGTGAGGGCAGATGACGGAGAGAAAACTACGCCGACTCCCGAAGATAATGAAGTTGTGATCTTCCAAAGTTTTTTTAAAAGCTGGGCTACGATTCCCTCTAAGCAGATTTGTGGTAGAAGTTCTAAAAATATATCAAGTTTACCTTCATCAACTTACTCCTGAAGTAGTGATAAGACTGGGAGTCTTCGTCTGGGCCGTGAAGAGCTAGGGCCTGGAGCCAAGTGTAGAAAGCTTTTGCAATATACATGAGCTAGTGTATGAGACGAAGCCCTGGGGTAAGGAGCAATATCATAATAATTTTGGCTGCTATAGCTTCGGTGCCCGCTCTGGGTCAAGCTATCCCGTGCCAACTTTTCAGAAAAGATGGCCCGGGGAGTGGATGAAGGAATGGTTCTATGTGAAAAATGATTTGAAGGTTCGAGAAGATATTAAAGATATCATCATGCGCCCTATCTGGCAGCGCTTCGGACTCCGGAAGCCAAAGGTAGAAATGGACGAAGCAGCTGAAGAATGTCAGAGAGCCTTCGGCGTAATCTGCTCTTTTATTGGGACCAGGGATTTAATGCAAGAGCACATTGCCTTCAGAGTGTGGCCACTTGCAAGTTACTGGGAAATGCTGAAGGAGACCGTTAAAGAAACTGACGAAGGTGGACTAATTAGGCTAAAATATACATTCAAGTATGGAGATAAATTCGTTGAACCAAATGATGATTGGCTAAAAAGCATTGAGAATGTAAGTGATGAATTTCTTGGGGTATACTCAAATGCCGAAAATACTGCATTATCCGCAGCCTTCAGAGGCCGAAAAAAGAAAAGACTTAACCGAGTGTTTGATGCAATTGGGTTTGAAGCCAAAAAAGGAGAAATACTTCTCCTGCAAAGGAAATTGCTTCAGCTGCTCCTAGAGAGCCAGCGCCGAAGAGGAAGAAGGTAAAGGTGCTTACACACCCTCCACGCTATATTGAGCCAGCCACAGTGCCTGAATTTATTGGTGAGGCTCCTTTGGCCACCGAAGCCGAAGAGCCACCTCTAATGCCAAAACTCGAAGAAATGGCCGAAGCAACATCGATAGAGAAAACGGAAGAACCGAGAACTGAAAAAGGAAAAACATTAGAAATTTTGAGTCCTTCATCAAAAGTTGAGGCGGCTAAAGGCCAAAAGGGGCCAGCAGCAACCCCGAAAAGAAAAAGGATGGTTAATGTGCTGGATGTTTTGGAAACAATTAAATCTTCGAGCATAACTCCGAAGAAAACTGCTAAAGCTCCTGAAGTATCTACTGAAGCCTTTGTTAGTGAAGCTTTGAAGCAACAATTTGTAACTGAAGCTGGGCCTTCAGAGCCCACCATGGTAAAACATTTGAAAGCTGAAGAGGCAAAATTGACAGAGGCAACTTTGGAAACCGAAAAAACAAAAATGACAGAGCCAATTTTGGAACTTGCTCTCGACAGCAAGGGGATCCAACACGAGTGAATGGTGATGGCAACAGGGCACTCGCGCGTGATGGCAAAAGCTCTGTTAATCTGGCCTCTCACGGGCACTGTGCGGGGGTATTTATAGGTATCCGAGTGCACGGCGCCTTGCGTTAAGGACGCATGTGCCCTTAGGTACCTAGTTTATCCCCAGAATATTCCCATAAAGCGGGGTTACAAGCTGTAATTACAAGTATGCCTTTACAAATTAGGCCCGTAACACAAACGCGGCCACGCAGGGCTCGTTACAATGGGCCAGATCTCATGTGGGCCTCAGAGCTGAACGAGGCCGCGCCGCAGGGAGGCGTCGCCGCAGGCCTTCGTCTGGTGCCGAATCGAGCGAAGGGTCTCCGCATTGTCTCTGGTGCCGATGAAGCGAAGGGTGTCCCTGCCCGCTTTGTCTGTCAGGGCAGGGGCTAAGCGGTGGAGACTTCGGGCGAAGGGTGGCGTTTCTGCCTTCGCTCCAACAGAAACCGAAAAAACAAAAATGACAGAGCCAATTTTGGTCGAGGAAATTGACACTACCGTTCCCGAAGCATCTTCCAAAATATGCGATTATATTATACGACATGCTTCGGGAAAGAAATTATCTGAAGAAGAGATCTTTGAAGCTAATCACTATGCCAGAGAACTAAAGTATCCGAAGGGGGCCGTAGTGTTCAATGGGACATACGAAGATGACTTCTTGTATTGCCTCCCAGACAATAAAGAATTATCTGTCTGCCGGGAGATGGCTAGGAGCATGGGATTCCCGAAGCTTGAAGCTGGCCTTTGCGCCATGACGAAGGAGGATCTTGCGGATAGTCTTGCATATAATAGTCTGAAGGTACAAAGATTGTAAATTTTGAGTTTTGTGAATTTTGAATGAGTCCTTTACTGTTGTGTTAATCCATTCATTCTTTTGAATAGGGCTTAATACTCAGGAATGCCTTAAGGGCACAAAAGAATGCTGAAGACGAGAGCTGCACTATTGCTCTTAACAATCTCCGAACAGAGGTTATCAGGCTAAGAAACGAAGCCATGGAAAAGGACAAGATTCTAGTTACATTGGTGGATAAAACTCAAACTGAAGCTAGCTCTAAAACTCAAACCGAAGCTCAGAAGCGGGAAATCGAAGATCTTCGGAAACAATTAGCCTGAGCTAAAGAAGAACACATTCTTAAAGAGACAAAGAGAGAACTAAGCGATCAATGGGCAAATCATTTGGAAATAAATGTCGAAGAGCTTCGTGCTTCGAAGAAAAGGTATTATGATAAATCCATAGAGTGTGTTAAAAAGATAAAATCCAGCTTCGCCAGCGTCGGCGCATTTTCTAGTGAAGAAAATTTCACAAGAGGGAATCCAGAAGGCCCGAATGAATGGATCAGTCGCGAAGCTGAGGCCTTCGAGGAAATCTTGAATGGTCACAGGGACATTTGTGCTTTTTCAGGCGCTAGAGGAATTGTTACTATTTTGGAAAAGAAAGGATGCGAACATGTGAAATCTTTAGCACAGTCTGGAACTGCTTTATCCTTTGAAGATATCAAAGACCCTTCAGCCGAAGCAAGCCAGGTCGGTGGAAAATTTTTCACAGACATTTGGGACAATGGCGGTCGAGAAATGGCTCAAGAAATTATTCAGAGAAGCGAAAAAGGCATCCATGATGCTAGAAAGGTAGCGGAGGCTGCTGAAGAGGGCACAGGGCCCGAAGGGCAAATAGGTATTAGTTAGTGGTTTTTATTCTGTTGTGATTTTTGATTTTAAACTTTGTTCACGATTCTGTAATAGTAATATAGTCGTATCCTCTCCTCCCTCAGAATCTGCTGGGGCAGCTCCGGACCCCCCCCCCCCCCCCCCGAAGGGGGACGACGAAATTAGACAAATGGCCGAAGCCTTTATGGACAAAGTTGTCAATCAGCTATTAAATGAAGCTGCAGAAGTAGTTCTTAGGGAAGATTAAGTGTTAATGTAAAAAACACTTGGAACATGACATGTATAAAACTTTGCAACTTTGAATGTAATATATAATCTACTTATGGTTCAATTCTTTACCATGCATGAAATTTTACATACATACCGCTTTTGAGCCTTCGGCGAAAAAAACACCTTCCTTCTTTTCATGCTTCATGAAGAAAAATCTTTTATGTATCATAATAATTTTCATACTTCTCTTGATGAAGAATATCCAAGCTTCGCGCAAACATTCTTCGAAGCTATAAAAAAGTTTTATGTTGCCTCTCTGACGAAGCTATACTTCTTCTTAATACATTCTTCAAAACATTCTTCGAAGATTAATACTATGTCGCCTTCTCGTTTTTCATGCAATATGATGTATGATGCTTATGTTATGCAAAATGGTGGGATGATGTTATGCTATGCAAAATGATATTTATGCTGAAGATACACACATCTCTGCAATGGAGCACATAATCTTTTTATCTCAGCGTTGACTTTTCGCTGTAAGCCTCCCTTAGGAGCTTCTTCGCCTTTTACTTTCAGCGGAATCAGCGTTTATTTCTCGCTGTAAGCCTCCCTTAGGAGCTTCTTCGCCTTTTACTTTCAGCGGAATCAGCGTTTATTTTTCGCTGTAAGCTCTGCATTCCCTTCGGAACGACTTTTGAGCAGAAAACTTACACTGCGCTCCCTTAGGAACGACTTTTTTACTACTTTGAAGAAATTGCACTGCGTTCCTTAGAACAATTTTTTGATAATTTGAAGGTTCTCCATGCCACCATAGATTCTTATGCTTCGGCAACTCAAACCGATGGAGAAGATATATTTTCATTATGATAATAAGCTAAACTGTCACAAGAATTTGAAAAACGACAAAAAACACTTAAACTTCCCATAATTGTTCTTTACTACGAAGAAAGTAAAACTGAACGCGAAAGTGCAAAAAGCTGGTGTCGAAGTAGGATATTTTGTCAGTAAATGTGCTTCGACTCTGGCACAGTGCTATTGACTGTGCGAGCTTCGGATTCTTCTCTGAAGTCCCTCTGGGGGTGAGAGTGCTGGCTCCCTTCTGGCTGCGGAGCTCGTTGTATTGGTGGTGGCGGTGGAAGCTGTTGCCAGGAAGCTTGGGGTTGGCTTGCCGAAGCAACAGAGGCTGCAGGGTGATTGCCTACATATTCTGGAATGTAAGGCGACTGGTACGAAGCAGTATGCATAACCTGCTTCGGCTGACTCTGTTGCGCTGCAGCCTCTGCTAGTTCCTTTTGCTTTTGAATGGTAATATGGCACATTCTGGTGATATGGCCCTTGCCTTCACCGCAGAATAAGCAGTAAATTTTTCTTGGTTGATCTCCAAATCTTCCTCCGAAGCCCCTGGCGCCTCTGCCTCTTGGCGCTGGCGGCCGAAAAGAGCTTTGCTGTTGCCCCAAAGCTTGCGAGGAACACTGTGGCCTTTGCTGGTGACTCCCTTTGTCATCATTTTGAGTAGAATTGTGAATTGACCTGACATGCCTCGGATAAAACCTTCCTCTGAAGCCCCTGGTCATTTCAGAGAACCTGAGAGCTTCCTCCCTTCTTTGGCGAAAATCATTGTCAGCTCGAATATACTCGTCCATCTTCTGGAGCAGCTTCTCCAAAGTTTGAGGAGGCTTCCTGGTGAAGTACTAAGCTGAAGGTCCTGGCCAAAGCCCCTTGATCATGGCCTCAATGACAATTTCATTGGGCACTGTTGGTGCCTGTGCCCTCAGACGTAGGAACCTTCGGACATATGCCTGAAGGTACTCTTCGTGATCCTGGGTGCACTGGAATAAAGCTTGAGCAATGACTGGCTTCGTCTGAAAGCCTTGGAAGCTGGTTATCAACATATCATTCAGCTTTTGCCATGAAGTGATTGTTCCTGGCCTAAGGGAAGAGTACCAGGTTTGTGCCACGCTCCTGACAGCCATGACAAAGGACTTTGCCATGACCGTTGTGTTGCCACCATACGAAGATATAGTTGCCTCATAGCTCATCAAGAATTGCTTTGGGTCTGAATGACCGTCGTACATGGGGAGCTAAGGTGGCTTATAAGACTGTGGCCAAGGTATAGCTTGCAGTTCTGTTGACAGAGGAGAAGTATCATCAAAAGCAAAATTTCCATGATGGAAATCTTCATACCAGTCGTCCTCGTTGTAGAAACCCTCTTGATGAAGCTCTCTGCGCGGGGGCCTTTGATTCTGGTCATCTTGAGCGAGGTGTCGAAGCTCTTCAGAGGCTTCATCTATCTGCCTTTGAAGATCAGCTAGACGAGCCATCCTCTCCTTCTTCCGTTGGACCTGTTGATGGAGCACCTCCATTTTTTGGATTTCTTGGTCCAAGTCGTCTTCCGGAGGCGTTGGACTGGTGGCTTTCCTCTTCTGGCTTCGGGCCTCCCTAAGAGAAACGACATCCTGATTGGGGTCCAGCGGCTGCAGAGTGGCAGCCCCTGTCGCTGAAGCTTTTTTCGGCGGCATGACGAAGGTGATGCTTGCCGAAGGTTTTCAAAACTCAAAAAGTGGAAGTGAGTTCACCGGAGGTGGCGCCAATGTTGGGGGCTTGTTCTCAAATGCTATGAATTAAGAACAAGACAACATAAAAGTGTTAAATGTTAAACTCCTTCGTCCTTAAAAATAGTATATCCCTTCGGATATAATGAATCTCGGACGAAGGTTACAAAAGAAAAGATCTTCGTAGGGTTGACAAATGGTATAACATAGCATCCATATATAATACGCGAGTACTAATACCAGTATTATTATTAATGTATTTCCATCATTAAATTCATAAAATAGAATTACAAATGTACCTTCAGATCGATGTAAAGTAAAGGTACAGACGTGATGTGAAAAAACGTATGCCAAGTCAGCGTGAACAGTATGGGAGTACTGTTCACCTATTTATAGGCACGGGACGCAGCCCGTGTAAAATTACATTGATGCCCTCTACATTTATCAATAATTCTATAGTAATTCTTTGAGGTCCAATTTGGCTTTTCATCTTTAAGTCGGTTCCTCTTTTCTGTCATCATGCCGAAGCTTTTCTGCACATAGCTTCGTGATCGTCTTATCCTTCATCATGATCGTTTTTCATTCCAGTCAAGCTTCGTCTTAACTATGCTCTTGTATAATTGCGACCTGACTCCGAAGGTGCCTGTTCACATATTATACTTGGAAAACATTGTCAAACTATGTTTTTGAGGACCTTCGGGAGCCAAAGGCCCCCAACACAAACCATGTGGACTAACTAGTTTGCCTAGATGTCTTTTATCTCAGGTGCATAAGGTTCAACACAAACCAAGAAAGAAATTCAGTTGGGGACTCAATTTAACTTGGAGCAAAGGACTTGAGAGTGTGCTGACAAGTGGCGCACCAGACAGTGTCTGGTGCACCAGGCCAAGCAGCACACGAATAGGCCAATCTCGGGTTTCTCTAGGGAGCGCTCCGCTATAATTCACTGGATTGTCCGATGTGCACCGGACATGTCCAATGAGCCAATGGAGCAACGGTAACCTAGCGCCAATGATCGACTGCAAAGTGAATAGTACGCGTTAGAGTTCAGGGTAGAGAAGTGAGAGTGCACCGGACATGTCCGGTGCAGCTACAGGACAAGGGTTCCAATGGTCAAGTCGCTCCAAACCTCAACGGGCATGCTGATGTGGCACGCACCGGACAGTGAACAGTGGCTATCCGGTGCACCACCGGACTATCCAGTGTGCCCATCGCCAACAAAAACAGCCAATGGCTAGGAAGTGGTTGGAGGCTATAAATACCCCCCAACCACCTCCTTCAATGGTATCCATGTTTTCTGAACTCCATATTCATTGCAAGAGCAAAGACAAACACTCCAAGACACATTCAAAGCATTCAATCCACTCCAAGCTCCCAAAATCAACTCTAGTGCTTAGAGACTTGTGAGAGGATTACTCGTGTTCTTTTGTTGCTCTTGTTGCTTGGATTGCTTTCTCCTTATCTATTCTTATTCTCATAAGTGCTTTGTAAAGCTAGCAAGAGACACCTAAATGTGTGGTGATCCTTGCTGGGTGTGGCGGAACTGTCCGAATTATTCCAACTTAAGTGCCCAAGCCCTGCCTTAGAGGCTAGACCACACTTAAATGGGAATAACCCGTCAACTCCTCGGATCTAGTCCGACACGGCCACTGACAGGATCAAGTACCACAGTCTCACTCGATGGTGAGTCACAGAGCAAATACAATAAAGCATAAAACCATACATGAAAGAGTATTAAATTATTACATCACCATTGTCATCATCGGAGTTTTTCGCAAAAGTAACCATCATTGTTTTTGGAGTGCAGCGGAAAATAAACTAACGATAAATAACTGGGAGGATGGGGAAGCCTGTCCCATCACTCCTCATGCTCCTCCTCAGCCGAGGCAGGGTCCCACTCGACAGTCCAACCCGGTGGCAGGGTGGATGGCCAAGTCACTCCAGCAATCATGTCCTCCAGAGAACCTGTAAAAAATTATGCCACAAGCAAGGCTGAGTATACTAATACTCAGCTAGACTTACCCGGTGTGAGGAGTCTATACTCCTCTACCTCTAGACATGCAGCTGTTTGGCTGTGGGGTTTGTTTGCCAAAAGCACTAGCTGAGTTTCTAAATCAAGATTTTAACTTAGTCAAGATTAAGTGTGACTCTCTTAAGGCTAAAAGTGTACTATCTATTCATACATAGTAGCAAGCATTATTAGCAATCAACAGTTTGTATCATCTCAACCAGTTCCACTTGTTACTCAATGTAGCAGCATGGATCAAGCAGTCTCATTGGCTGCGAGAAGCAGACGATTCGAATCGAGTTTTTATCCTTGCAAGGTAAACCTAAACACACGACATGCAGGGGCACTCCGTCCCCACACACATCAACCGTCCCCATCGATTCCCCGTCAGCAGATCAGGGCTCACCGCCTTGGCGTACAATGCCTCACTGACCCCGACTGGCCGTCGTGCAGTGACCGCACTTGTACCCACCATAACCGGAATGGGAGACTACGTCTCAGGTCGCGTGAGGAGGTATGTCCACTGCCAGGTTCACTCAGGTACTAGGCTTACCGATTTACCATATTTCTCGGTATGTGTTTAGTACGTTCAAACGCTTGACTCACGGTACCACACCTTAATCCTTAATCAACTTTTTATCCCGTGAACAACCAATCCCCATGGATTGTTGTCCACAACCAACATCAGTATGATAGGAAAGTGGATACAACCAATTCCTGATTTCGCGCGAGTGCTAGAAAAATCACTCGACTTCTACCGAGATCCTACTTAATAAAGCAGCTACTCGACTTAGCATACTGGTATTCATCTCAATAGGATTCCTGAGATCATGCAACTAGGGTTTCAAACAATTCCTACACCTAAGTGCACAATCAATCCTACAATCATTAAGTGAAGTAAAATAGCATAATTAACAGGTTATGCATAAAACCGGGGCTTGCCTTCCAAAGCAGTGGCAGGCAGGTCCTCTGGTGCAGGCTCTGGTGCTGGGTCTGGGGCAACCTCCTGGGCAGCTCCTTGCTCCGGCACGAGGACGTACTCTCCGTCAGCAAGATTACAGTCTATCGAAATGCAATGAACATGTATGTCATGATTATGCAAAACTTAAGAACATTAAGCTACAGAATTCAAGTTAAGAATTTAACTTAGGGCTTCTTGGTTACGAGGGTCTTCTAGTGGTAGTCATAGACTTATTACTTGTTAGTTTTAGGTTTTCTCTCTAAAATACATATTGGATTTGTATTGCCTCTATAAATTTCAGTGGTCAATTATAAAGATCTTAAGAGGACATTAAGTTCCATCATCCAATTTCCCTTCTTAATTTCCACCTAGGGTTTCTAGTAGGGGTTTTGAACTATGATAGTGGTTTAAAAATTTCCAAAAATTCTGTAAAAATTACAGTGGGTGGTCACTGGCTATACTAGCTTGTTTTGAAAATTTGAGGCTTAAAGTATAAAAGCTAATCTTTAAACAAAAATAACAATGGTTAGGTAAGTGGGGCCACTTTACATTACAAGTCCTTTATTAAAGTGGTTTCTGACCTAATGGTTATTTTTGCTGGCCTCTAATAGTGATAAAAAGCTCTTGTACCAAAAATGGCAGAGAGCTACAAGGTGGTTAATTAATGGTGAATTTTCTAAACTTTGGTGCACAAGAGTGATTAGAACTAACTTGTCATTTGAAAAATATCAAACAACAGATTTCAGATTTTTCTTAAGTTTTTATTACCAACACATTAGTTATCCTAAGGTTTGGGGAGGTTTCACCTTAGGGACATTTTTGTAGGGTTTTTCTAAGTTATTCCTATTCTCTTCATTAAAAAGGTATCTTGTTTATTTTACACTACAACAGGGTATGACATATTTTTCCAGTGAACTACATTGACTAAGTATCTTAACAAAAATAGGTGTGCCCTCTGGTTCATCATGTATATCACCCTTTCTATTTTTCTTAAACTTAAGCATATTATAGAAGAAGGGGTTAAGATTATCTTAAAGTAATAGACAGAAAGGTTTAACATTTTTAACTGAGTTAGTGAGTGAATATAAACTTCTCCAAATTTTTCTAACCCTAGTTAAATAGTACAACTATTTTGCTTGCTATTATTAAGCTTTTGGCCAAAACTGAAAATAAATCAGAACCTTGTATCCTTCTCTAGTTCATATGGGGTTTTATATTTTTCTTAGACAGGTTACATTATTTAGAGTCTGGCAAAATTGGTTTGACTAAATTTGGATGATTTAAACAAAAGTTATGCATTTTCAAAGTTGATGTCCCATTTAAAAACAGATTTACTTAAGGTTTTCTGGAAAAACCAGTTTGCACCGAGACCCCTAAGGTTAATTTGATTCAACTCTCGCAGATCTACCCTCGGGTTACTATTCACCTGAGTCTTTGGCTTTGCACTTAACCCCCGGGGTTTCTCTCCCTCTCACCCGCGGTCCCTCCCCCAATCCAAACAGTGGCCGTAGAAAAAGAAAGGACGGCGCGGCTTACCGGCGACGAGGGAGGTCCGGCGAAGGGTGGGGTCGGCTCGGGGAGGCTCTGGCGGTCACGTCGAGGTGCGGGTCGTCGCCGGAGGTGGCCGGAATCGCCTGGTCCACGAGCGCAGGCGGGTGTCCTCGTCGGCGGCGAGTATACCGGCCAAAACACGGCGAGCTGGTTCAATCCGACGGCACGGTGAGCTTCACGGGGTCGCGTAGCGACTGTGTGCGCAAGGAATCGAAGAATGGCCGAGTGGATTACCCGGTCCACGCGCGCCGGCGGGTTCTTGAAGTCCGGCGAGCGCGATTCGGCCACTCCGGTGACGCAGGCTCTCGGTTCAAGCTTGAGCAAGGCTCACGGCTTCACCAGGAAGCTAACCGAAGGCTTGGATTGAACGGAGGGAGGCTGGAGAGGGGTTGGCCACGACGGTGGTCTTCGGCCGGCACTGGCGGGCCGCGGGGAGGTCGCCGGAGGCGAGGGCTGGCCTGGGCGAGTCCGGTGAGGTACTTAGGAGGCACTGGGGAAGGTAACCGAGCACTGGGGTGGGTTTTATAGGCGCGGACGCGGCCGAGGCGCCGGCTTGGCTCGGGCGCGGCGCGGGGCGCGCGCGGGCGTGCTCTGGCGTGCTCAGAGCGCGTCGAACACGTGGCGCTTGGCTTCTGCCCGTGTTCTTCGCTCTGCTGAGCGACCAAGCGTACGAATCTCGCCATGTCGACTGTGAAGGATCTCTTCCCTGCACCTAGAGCTACCTATTTCATGTGAGTTCCAAGGGAGGATACGCCCTAGGTTAGGAGATAGACCGGCGCCAAGTTTGGTTTGTCTCACTGCACACTCCGCGACAAAACCGATGTCAAAGCTTGTCAAATGTCCGAGTCTCGGTTTCAAATTTTTCCAGGGGGTGCCTTAAGTGGTATAGCACATTTTTGGTATAGAACCCAAGTGGTTTTGGCGCCATTTTCAAAGTGAACACGGCTGGTCTTTGAAGTAGGGTTAAAATGTGACTTAGAGAAAACTAGAGAGCTCTAGCTCTCTCTCCTCTTGGAGATTTGAAATGGGGTTTCTCCAGGGGCCTTTTTGCAATATTTCCTTCCCCTAAATGCTGGTTACAAATCACTTAAGGTTTGGGTAAAAGTTACACATGTTTTACCCACTTAATCACTCTCTTTCCCCCCCCCTTACATAGGGTTTTGGAAGGCATGGCTTTGAAGAAATCTAGGGTTCTTCTCCCCCTATTATCCAAGATAGTAAATGTACAAGGATTTAGGGTAAAGTTTCTCATGTCATGTGCAACTTAATCATAACATGAGCCCCAAGGTTCTTATGTGCTGCCCTAAGCCTTTATCTTATGTGATCACAGCTTCTAGTGCCAAGGTGGCCCTTAGCCATGGTAACACTTGGGGTGTTACAACCCTCCCCCCTTAAAGGAATCTCGTCCCGAGATTTAGGTAGAGTTCCTTGGAGGGGTGCTTGAGGGGGTGATGGTGGTGTCTCTCCTTTACCCAAGTTTCTCTTGTTAACTGCTCTTCGAATGTCATCCTCTTTGCAACTTCAGAAGGAAGCCCTTCTTAAGTTGTATCCATAACTTAGACTATCCTTGTTATCTAAGTTTTTCTGATAATTGTATTCAAAGGGCAGGTGGGGGGTGGGGTTTTGGGGTTACGTACCGGCTCCTTTGGGTAGAAAGTCGGGGAAGCGAGAGCGTAGAAAATCCTCCGTCTCCCATGTAGCTTCTTCTGTTGAATGATGACTCCACTGAACCTTATACATTCTGATCGACCTTGCCCGAGTTGATCTTTCCTTCTGATCCAATACCTTGACGGGGTACTCTTGGTAGGACAGGTCTGATTCTATCTCAATGTCTGGTTCTGGTAGCACTTCAGTGGGTAGACGAACACATTTCCGCAGCTGAGATACATGGAACACATTGTGGACTGCGGACATATGGGATGGTAATTCCAATTGGTAGGCTACGGGTCCACAACTTTTCTTGATCTTATAAGGCCCAATATAGCGAGGGGCCAACTTGCCCTTGATCCCAAATCTTTGGATACCCTTAGTTGGTGATACCTTAAGATAGACATGATCTCCCACCGCAAACTGTAGTGGCTTCCGTCTCTGGTCATGATAACTCCTTTGCCTGGCCTGAGCAGCTTCCAAGTTCTTCCTGATAACTCTAACCTTTTCCTCTGCTTCAATTACCAGATCTGGCCCAAATATTTCCCTTTCTCCTGCTTGAGACCAATTTAGCGGGGTTCTGCATCTTCTTCCATACAAAGCCTCGAAAGGTGCCATTTTCAGACTAGACTGATAGCTGTTATTGTAAGAAAATTCTGCCAAGGACAGACACTTGTCCCAGTCCTTTCCATAGTGTAGTGCACATGCTCTCAACATGTCTTCCAAAATCTGATTCACCCTTTCTGTCTGACCATCTGTTTGAGGGTGATATGCTGAGCTTCGGATTACATGGGTCCCAAGTGATTCCTGTAATTGCTCCCAAAATCGTGCCACAAAAGGTGCTCCTCGGTCAGAGACTATGGTCCTTGGTATCCCATGCAGACGAACTATCTGGTCGATGTAAATTTCCGCATACTTCTCCGTCCGGTGGGTAGTGTGCACTGGTAAGAAATGAGCCGTCTTGGTCAATCTGTCCACAATAACCCATATGGAATCATGGTGCCGGGAGGTATTGGGCAATCCCACTATGAAATCCATGCAAATATCCTCCCATTTCCAAGATGGTATGGGAAGGGGTTGCAAAGGGCCTGCTGCTTTCAGATGACTAGCTTTTACCCTCTGACAAGTGTCACATTCTGAAACGTATTTGGCAATTTCCCTCTTCATCCTGGTCCACCAATAAAGAGGTCTGAGATCATGGTACATCTTGTTGCTACCAGGGTGCATGGAGAACTTAGAAAGGTGAGCTTCATCTAATATCTTCCTTCTGAGCTCTGGATTCTTGGGAACCACCAACCGGTCTTCAAACCATAAAACTCCCTTGCTGTCCTGACGGAAACACTTATATTTCTCGGCCTTTTGCTTGATCATATCCTTGATGATCTGAACACCCTTATCCCCAAACTGTGCTTGAGCTATTTGTTCTTGCAGTGTGGGCTCTACTGCAATATATCCCAATTCACCGGAAGGAACAACTTCTAGGTTCAGTTTACACAATTCATCACACAAGGTGGTGATTCTTGCATCCATGTTCATGCAATTACATTGGGCCTTTCGGCTCAAAGCATCTGCCACAACATTTGCCTTGCCAGGATGGTAATGTACCTCCAAATCATAGTCCTTGATCAATTCCAACCATCTCCTCTGCCTCATATTCAGATCTGCCTGAGTGAAAATGTACTTGAGGCTCTTGTGATCAGTGTAAATGTTACAGTGGGCTCCCATCAAGTAGTGTCTCCATATCTTGAGAGCATGAACTACTGCTGCCAACTCCAAGTCATGTGTCGGGTAATTCTGTTCATGAGGTCTGAGGGCTCGGGAAGCATAAGCAATCACTCTGTTCTCTTGCATCAACACACAACCCAATCCCGTACCAGAAGCATCACAATAAACATCAAATGGCTTGGTGTTGTCGGGTTGAGCTAGCACTGGGGCTGTTGTCAAGTGTTGCCTCAGGGTATGAAAAGCATCTTCACACTTTTGGCTCCACTCAAATTTGGCTCCCTTCTTCAATAGTTCAGTCATTGGCTTGGCAATTCTAGAGAAATCCGGAATGAATCGTCGGTAATATCCTGCCAATCCCAGAAAACTCCTAATCTGCTTTACTGTAGTCGGGGGTTTCCAGTCCATCACTTCTTGCACCTTCTCAGGATCAACTGATATCCCATCCTGAGAAATTGTGTGACCCAAGAATTTTATTTCTTTCAGCCAGAACTCACACTTGGACAACTTAGCATATAACTGATGGTCGCGAAGTCTCTGAAGCACACTATGCAGATGCTCCGTGTGTTCATCTTCATTCTTGGAATAAACCAGAATGTCATCAATGAAGACAACCACAAACTTGTCCAGCTCTGGCATAAATACTGAGTTCATCAAGTACATGAAATAAGCCGGGGCATTGGTTAGCCCAAAAGACATCACCAGAAACTCATAGAGTCCATATCTGGTAGAGAAAGCCGTCTTGGGAATGTCACTGGCGCGGATCTTGATCTGATGGTAGCCCGAGCGAAGGTCTATCTTGGAGAATACCTTGGCTCCCACCAATTGATCAAACAGAACATCAATGCGGGGTAACGGGTACTTGTTCTTGATAGTCACCGCATTGAGAGGGCGGTAATCAACACACATCCTCAAGCTCTCATCCTTCTTCTTCACGAACAAGGCGGGACATCCCCATGGTGAAGTGCTTGGACGAATGAATCCCTTGTCTAGCAACTCTTGCAATTGTTTCTTCAGTTCTGCCAACTCTGCGGGAGGCATCCTATAAGGTCTCTTGGAGATAGGAGCAGTCCCGGGTTGCAATTCAATGGCAAACTCAATGTCTCGGTCAGGTGGCATCCCTGGCAATTCATCCGGGAAAACATCGGGGTAGTCGCAGACCACTGGGATCTGCCTTACTGGAGACTCTGCCATAACAAAGGCACAAGACTGGGCATCACCCTGGTTGGGTAAATACAAAACAGTCTCGCCATAAGCAGGAGAATGAATTTCAACGGCTCTGGCTGCAATATCCAATATTGCCTGATGTTTGGCCAACCAATCGGTTCCCAAGATGATATCCACACTATCCAGTCCCAAAATAAGAAGGTCAGTTTTAACTATCAAACTACCAAACTTTATGGGCACATGCCTGCTGATTTGATTTGTGGCAATCCTGCCTCCTGGGGTTGAAATGGTAATAGCCCCGTGGGTGTGGCAAAAAGGCAACTGGCACTTGACACTAAATTTGGCACTGACAAAACTATGCGATGCACCAGAATCAAAAAGAATAGTAGCAGGAAAATTTAAAACTGTAAAGATACCAGTCATGACGGGTGCTCCCTCTGGTATGTCAGCCATGGTAGTAAAGTTCAGCTTGCCCTGCCTCACTTGCACTTTCTGCCTCTTCCCCTGGTTCTGGTTGACATTCTGCCCCTGCCTCTGCTGATTCTTGGGGCAATTCTTGGCATAGTGCCCAGTACTGCCACAAGTGAAACACCGGTTATCATTAGCCTGGCGGTACTGTTGCTGCTGGTTGTTCCTCTGAACTGGGAATTGGGCACGGTTAGGTGCCTGCTGCTGTTGCTGCTGCTGCTGCTGTGGTGGCCTGATCACCCACCTTCCCTGCTGCTGCTGGGGTCCCCTGCTCTGGGAGTCAGACACAATCCTGAAGCGCTGGGGCTGGGACGAGGGTCCGGCCACAGGGGTCTTCCTCTTCTTCTCCGCCTGCCGAGCCAAGATGCAGTCTTCCTGGGAGATGGCCATGTTGACCAACTCATTGTAACTGTTGGCCCGGACGGTGTTGAGACGGTCACGGAGCTTGGTGTTGAGCCCTCTCCTGAATCTGTCTCGCTTCTTCTCATCCGTATCTGCATGGTATCCGGCATACTGACACAGATCGTTGAAGGCCTGGGCATATTGTAACACTGTCCTGCTGCCCTGAGTAAGTGCCAGAAACTCGTTGAGCTTCCGGTCCATGATGCCAGCGGGAATATGATGCCCTCTGAAAGCGGCCTTGAACTCCCTCCACTCCACCTCTCTGCCATCCGGCTGCATAGCCAGAAAATGGTCCCACCAAGTCCTTGCGGGTCCGCGAAGCTGCTGTGTGGCGAACCTGACCTTGGTGACCTCCGAGCAAATTCCATGGAGCAGTGGGAATTTGGATTCTACCACCCTCAACCATACATCTGCATCAAGTGGGTCCTCCGACCTGGTAAACAGTGGTGGCTGGGTGCTGAGAAACTCCTGGTAAGTAACAGCGGCGGGGTGACGCTGATGGTCTCCACCATACTGCTGAGGTGGTGGCTGTCGCTGAGCAAGCTGCCTCAGAATCTCATTCTGCTGGGCCATGAGCTCCTGCAGAGTGGGAGGCGGTGGCGGTGGAGGAACGCGCTCATTCTGGCCACGACGCTGCCTCCCAGCCATCTGAAAAAGTCACGTGGTTGCTTAATAACACATCTCCAAGCTTAAGGTTCGAACATGGTAGGGGAGTCAAAGTAATTGATAGATTCCAAATAAAACAAATGAAAACGTGATCCTTCCATCCGAATTTAAATTACCATCAGTCATCCCTAAACATCCAAAAGAGTTTTTACTACTGGTTACATCAAGGAATCAAAAGACTCAACTCTACCTAGCCTAGTACCCTAAGGGTGCAAAAGCTAAGCTAGCGGCGAGGAGTCCAACTATCATCAATTTCTAGCATTAGTCTGGCCTCTACTGAGCGAACGAGGCGACGCTAGACTCGGGGGAAGGTGGTCTCCCTGAGCCAGCGGTGTCTACACTGGAGGCAGATTCGTCTCCTCCCTCGATATCGACGTCCTCGTCAGCCTCCGCATCATGGATCTCTTGGTGATGCATGTCCAGATGCGCATTAGCCTCTGCTAACTGCTGCTGAGTGTTGAGGAGCTGATCCTCGAGGACCTCTATGGTATTCTCCCTGGTACCCACCAGCTCTTCCAACTCATGAGCCTCGTCAGTCAGCTGCTCCACCTGTAAATCCTTCTCCACCAGCTCCTGAGATAAATCCACCACGAGCTCCTCCCGGTTATCCAGGGTGATCTTGGTGTCCTCCAGTAATGCCATCAGGTGGGACATGGCCTCCCCACGCATCACTTGCAGACGATACAGAGCGTTCATGCACCGTACCGACAAGTGTGCCGTGTGGCCTGGGTAGAGAGCCCAGATGTCCTTGGCATGCTCCACCCGGTCCTTCCACATCGGGTCGTCCTCCTTCTCCGCAGGGAACAGCCCAATGGGGTGAGTAGCCAACTCCAAGGGGTGAAATCCACAGAAGGTGGTCAGTCCATGCAGAGCGATAGCCTCAATAGTGTCCTCAGCCCGGTATCCATAGGACTCGGAGTCCAGTGAACGCCAGCCTGGCTGCAAGGGATGAGGCTCCACGGTCATCCTCACCCTACAGCGAGGTACTCGGTGCTTCTCGAATAGCTGCACCGCGTACTGAGGGGGTGTCGAATATCCTGCCCCCTGAAGCACCTCCCACAAGATGCGGGGAAAACCCTCTCGTGCAAGTCCGTCAGTGTGGGTCAGCGCATCTCCATCCTCAGAGGATCCGTGGGAAGTCATCTGTGCACGGTTAAGCGTAAGTAAAGAAAAAGAAGTGAAAAGAACAAGGAAAACAAAACTCAACCTGCTTCTGGTTAAAAGAAAAAGGTATTGAGGACCTAGTTGGCTGCTATCTCACTTTTAAGTCCTTTTTATTTGGTCAATTATTTACTTAATGAAGAATGCATGCATGCACGTCCTGTACGACCTCTTCCAAAAGATAAAAAGGAATAGGGAAGGACTCCCATCCCTTAAAAGTGGCCTATAGGGCCTAGTCACTTAGCCACCTAGCTACCCTTCTATAGTCCTAAGGCTTCACGTCCTAGGTCTATCCTGCTCGCCCTACTATCTATCCAACATTGTTTCTATCAGGTTTTACTTTTGGAAAGGGGATGGTATTCATGGTTTATTGATTCCTCTGTGGTGGTACAAGCTCCGATACCAGCTGTGGCGGAACTGTCCGAATTATTCCAACTTAAGTGCCCAAGCCCTGCCTTAGAGGCTAGACCACACTTAAATGGGAATAACCCGTCAACTCCTCGGATCTAGTCCGACACGGCCACTGACAGGATCAAGTACCACAGTCTCACTCGATGGTGAGTCACAGAGCAAATACAATAAAGCATAAAACCATACATGAAAGAGTATTAAATTATTACATCACCATTGTCATCATCGGAGTTTTTCGCAAAAGTAACCATCATTGTTTTTGGAGTGCAGCGGAAAATAAACTAACGATAAATAACTGGGAGGATGGGGAAGCCTGTCCCATCACTCCTCATGCTCCTCCTCAGCCGAGGCAGGGTCCCACTCGACAGTCCAACCCGGTGGCAGGGTGGATGGCCAAGTCACTCCAGCAATCATGTCCTCCAGAGAACCTGTAAAAAATTATGCCACAAGCAAGGCTGAGTATACTAATACTCAGCTAGACTTACCCGGTGTGAGGAGTCTATACTCCTCTACCTCTAGACATGCAGCTGTTTGGCTGTGGGGTTTGTTTGCCAAAAGCACTAGCTGAGTTTCTAAATCAAGATTTTAACTTAGTCAAGATTAAGTGTGACTCTCTTAAGGCTAAAAGTGTACTATCTATTCATACATAGTAGCAAGCATTATTAGCAATCAACAGTTTGTATCATCTCAACCAGTTCCACTTGTTACTCAATGTAGCAGCATGGATCAAGCAGTCTCATTGGCTGCGAGAAGCAGACGATTCGAATCGAGTTTTTATCCTTGCAAGGTAAACCTAAACACACGACATGCAGGGGCACTCCGTCCCCACACACATCAACCGTCCCCATCGATTCCCCGTCAGCAGATCAGGGCTCACCGCCTTGGCGTACAATGCCTCACTGACCCCGACTGGCCGTCGTGCAGTGACCGCACTTGTACCCACCATAACCGGAATGGGAGACTACGTCTCAGGTCGCGTGAGGAGGTATGTCCACTGCCAGGTTCACTCAGGTACTAGGCTTACCGATTTACCATATTTCTCGGTATGTGTTTAGTACGTTCAAACGCTTGACTCACGGTACCACACCTTAATCCTTAATCAACTTTTTATCCCGTGAACAACCAATCCCCATGGATTGTTGTCCACAACCAACATCAGTATGATAGGAAAGTGGATACAACCAATTCCTGATTTCGCGCGAGTGCTAGAAAAATCACTCGACTTCTACCGAGATCCTACTTAATAAAGCAGCTACTCGACTTAGCATACTGGTATTCATCTCAATAGGATTCCTGAGATCATGCAACTAGGGTTTCAAACAATTCCTACACCTAAGTGCACAATCAATCCTACAATCATTAAGTGAAGTAAAATAGCATAATTAACAGGTTATGCATAAAACCGGGGCTTGCCTTCCAAAGCAGTGGCAGGCAGGTCCTCTGGTGCAGGCTCTGGTGCTGGGTCTGGGGCAACCTCCTGGGCAGCTCCTTGCTCCGGCACGAGGACGTACTCTCCGTCAGCAAGATTACAGTCTATCGAAATGCAATGAACATGTATGTCATGATTATGCAAAACTTAAGAACATTAAGCTACAGAATTCAAGTTAAGAATATAACTTAGGGCTTCTTGGTTACGAGGGTCTTCTAGTGGTAGTCATAGACTTATTACTTGTTAGTTTTAGGTTTTCTCTCTAAAATACATATTGGATTTGTATTGCCTCTATAAATTTCAGTGGTCAATTATAAAGATCTTAAGAGGACATTAAGTTCCATCATCCAATTTCCCTTCTTAATTTCCACCTAGGGTTTCTAGTAGGGGTTTTGAACTATGATAGTGGTTTAAAAATTTCCAAAAATTCTGTAAAAATTACAGTGGGTGGTCACTGGCTATACTAGCTTGTTTTGAAAATTTGAGGCTTAAAGTATAAAAGCTAATCTTTAAACAAAAATAACAATGGTTAGGTAAGTGGGGCCACTTTACATTACAAGTCCTTTATTAAAGTGGTTTCTGACCTAATGGTTATTTTTGCTGGCCTCTAATAGTGATAAAAAGCTCTTGTACCAAAAATGGCAGAGAGCTACAAGGTGGTTAATTAATGGTGAATTTTCTAAACTTTGGTGCACAAGAGTGATTAGAACTAACTTGTCATTTGAAAAATATCAAACAACAGATTTCAGATTTTTCTTAAGTTTTTATTACCAACACATTAGTTATCCTAAGGTTTGGGGAGGTTTCACCTTAGGGACATTTTTGTAGGGTTTTTCTAAGTTATTCCTATTCTCTTCATTAAAAAGGTATCTTGTTTATTTTACACTACAACAGGGTATGACATATTTTTCCAGTGAACTACATTGACTAAGTATCTTAACAAAAATAGGTGTGCCCTCTGGTTCATCATGTATATCACCCTTTCTATTTTTCTTAAACTTAAGCATATTATAGAAGAAGGGGTTAAGATTATCTTAAAGTAATAGACAGAAAGGTTTAACATTTTTAACTGAGTTAGTGAGTGAATATAAACTTCTCCAAATTTTTCTAACCCTAGTTAAATAGTACAACTATTTTGCTTGCTATTATTAAGCTTTTGGCCAAAACTGAAAATAAATCAGAACCTTGTATCCTTCTCTAGTTCATATGGGGTTTTATATTTTTCTTAGACAGGTTACATTATTTAGAGTCTGGCAAAATTGGTTTGACTAAATTTGGATGATTTAAACAAAAGTTATGCATTTTCAAAGTTGATGTCCCATTTAAAAACAGATTTACTTAAGGTTTTCTGGAAAAACCAGTTTGCACCGAGACCCCTAAGGTTAATTTGATTCAACTCTCGCAGATCTACCCTCGGGTTACTATTCACCTGAGTCTTTGGCTTTGCACTTAACCCCCGGGGTTTCTCTCCCTCTCACCCGCGGTCCCTCCCCCAATCCAAACAGTGGCCGTAGAAAAAGAAAGGACGGCGCGGCTTACCGGCGACGAGGGAGGTCCGGCGAAGGGTGGGGTCGGCTCGGGGAGGCTCTGGCGGTCACGTCGAGGTGCGGGTCGTCGCCGGAGGTGGCCGGAATCGCCTGGTCCACGAGCGCAGGCGGGTGTCCTCGTCGGCGGCGAGTATACCGGCCAAAACACGGCGAGCTGGTTCAATCCGACGGCACGGTGAGCTTCACGGGGTCGCGTAGCGACTGTGTGCGCAAGGAATCGAAGAATGGCCGAGTGGATTACCCGGTCCACGCGCGCCGGCGGGTTCTTGAAGTCCGGCGAGCGCGATTCGGCCACTCCGGTGACGCAGGCTCTCGGTTCAAGCTTGAGCAAGGCTCACGGCTTCACCAGGAAGCTAACCGAAGGCTTGGATTGAACGGAGGGAGGCTGGAGAGGGGTTGGCCACGACGGTGGTCTTCGGCCGGCACTGGCGGGCCGCGGGGAGGTCGCCGGAGGCGAGGGCTGGCCTGGGCGAGTCCGGTGAGGTACTTAGGAGGCACTGGGGAAGGTAACCGAGCACTGGGGTGGGTTTTATAGGCGCGGACGCGGCCGAGGCGCCGGCTTGGCTCGGGCGCGGCGCGGGGCGCGCGCGGGCGTGCTCTGGCGTGCTCAGAGCGCGTCGAACACGTGGCGCTTGGCTTCTGCCCGTGTTCTTCGCTCTGCTGAGCGACCAAGCGTACGAATCTCGCCATGTCGACTGTGAAGGATCTCTTCCCTGCACCTAGAGCTACCTATTTCATGTGAGTTCCAAGGGAGGATACGCCCTAGGTTAGGAGATAGACCGGCGCCAAGTTTGGTTTGTCTCACTGCACACTCCGCGACAAAACCGATGTCAAAGCTTGTCAAATGTCCGAGTCTCGGTTTCAAATTTTTCCAGGGGGTGCCTTAAGTGGTATAGCACATTTTTGGTATAGAACCCAAGTGGTTTTGGCGCCATTTTCAAAGTGAACACGGCTGGTCTTTGAAGTAGGGTTAAAATGTGACTTAGAGAAAACTAGAGAGCTCTAGCTCTCTCTCCTCTTGGAGATTTGAAATGGGGTTTCTCCAGGGGCCTTTTTGCAATATTTCCTTCCCCTAAATGCTGGTTACAAATCACTTAAGGTTTGGGTAAAAGTTACACATGTTTTACCCACTTAATCACTCTCTTTCCCCCCCCTTACATAGGGTTTTGGAAGGCATGGCTTTGAAGAAATCTAGGGTTCTTCTCCCCCTATTATCCAAGATAGTAAATGTACAAGGATTTAGGGTAAAGTTTCTCATGTCATGTGCAACTTAATCATAACATGAGCCCCAAGGTTCTTATGTGCTGCCCTAAGCCTTTATCTTATGTGATCACAGCTTCTAGTGCCAAGGTGGCCCTTAGCCATGGTAACACTTGGGGTGTTACACTGGGGTCTTAGTGACCCAAGTGATTAAGGAAAAAGCTCATCCGGTCTAAGTGACCGTTTGAGAGAGGGAAATGGTTGAAATAGACCCGGCCTTTGTGGCCTCCTCAACGGGGACTAGGTTCTTTGGAACCGAACCTCGGTAAAACAAATCATTGTGTTCACTTACATTGATCTTCGCTTGATTTGTTTGCCCTCTTTCCTCTCTCTAAAGTTTCCTTGCTAACATTGACTTGAGTTTGCTCCCAAACGTCATCCGCATCAATTGAGCAACTCTTAGTAAGAGAAACAATCTTCTGCACTTGAATTTAATTCTAACGCTAATCTGGCCTTAGTGTGTGTTTAAGTTTATAAATTTCAGGTTTCACCTATTCACCCCTCCCTAGGTGACTTTCAATTGGTATTAGAACCAGTACTTCATTAAGAGTCTAACAAACTCGAAGTGATGTCTGGAGATCACGCCAAGAGGGAGATCGTCACAGGCGACAAGGCCATAGGCTCGGGAAGGAATCTATCAAGGGATTCTGGCGACAAGTACAAGGAGGAATCCTCTTCCTCCATCATGTCACATAGGAAGGGTGACAAGAGGAAAAAGAAAATGAAGAAGCTGGTCTACTACGAGACTAACTCTTCATCACCTTCCACATCCGCCGCCGAGTCTTCAACTTCAACGTGCCACTAGCGTAAGAAGTATAGTAAGATGCCTCTACACTATCCTCACATTCCTAAACACACTCCATTACTTTCCGTACCCCTAGGCAAACCACCATATTTTGATGGTGAAGATTATTGCATGTGGAGTGATAAAATGAGGCACCATCTAACCTCACTCCACGAAAGTATTTGGGATATTGTTGAGTTTGGAGCGCAGGCACCATAGGTAGGTGACGAGGATTATGACTCGAACGAGGCCACCAAAATTAGGCATTTGAATTTCCAAGCAACTTCTATCCTCCTCGCTTCCTTGTGTCGAGAGGAGTATAATAAGGTACAAGGGCTGAAAAATGCCAAAGAAATTTGGGACATCCTCAAAACGGCGCACGAAGCGGACGAGGTGACCAAGATCACCAAGCAGGAGACAATCGAGGGAGATCTCAGTCGATTCGTCCTCAACAAAGGAGAAGAGCCGCAAGCGATGTACAATCGGCTCAAAACAATGGTGAATCAAGTGCGCAACCTCGGGAGCACCAAGTGGGATGACCATGAAATGGTCAAGGTTATTCTTAGATCTCTTGTTTTTTGTAATCCCACTCAAGTGCAATTAATTCGTAGAGATCCTAGATATAAACAGATGTCTCCCGAGGACATGATTAGCAAGGCGCCACCTCTACACCCGAGGTGCAACTCGTTGCTTTCAAAGCAACGGAAGAAAAGAAGGAGGAGTCTACACCAAGTAGACTTCCAATCGATGACCCCAAGCTCGATAACGAGGAGATGGCTCTTATTATTAAGAGCTTTCAGTAAATCCTCAAACAAAGGAAGGGGAAGGACTACAAGCCCCGTTTCAAAAGGGTGTGTTACAAGTGTGGTAAGTTCGGTCACTTTATAGCTAAATGTCTGTTGGGGTCGTGCTTCGGTGCGCCGAAGGTCCCACACGAAGAAGCAGCTTCGGATGAAGTCGTCTCCAAAAGATGGCCGAAGGTTCCTTTTCATGGAGCTTCGGCGTTACAAACCGACATAGAAATAGAATGACCTTTTTATCCATAAGAGGTCTGAGTCAATGTTGTAAACTTTTGTAAGGGGCATGATTGTAATTTGTCACAGGCTGCGACCTGTGCCTATAAATAGATGAACAGTACCTCTGTACTGTTCACGCGAATCTGTCATTTTGCCTTCGCATCACACTTGTACTCCTGCCTTCCTCAGGACCGAAGGTACATTTGTAATTTGAAATCATTTGTATTCATTCATATTAGTAGAAATGGAAATGATTCTATGTTAACATTTGAATGTCTATTTTATACCTCATGATTTACATGAATGCTTCACCCCTCGTTATTATGTTTACGAAGGTACGTCCTTCGTAACCTTCGTCCGAAGTTCCTTATATCCCAAAGGGATATAATGTAGTGGAGGACGAAGGACCTTAATATTTAACATTTTCTGTGTTGCCTTGTTCTTAACTCTTAGCATTTGAGAACAAGCCCCCAACATTGGCGCCCTCACTTCCACTTTCCTGAGCTGATGGCTTCGTTCAACAACCAAGCTGGAGCTGCTTCGGCTTCGAAGCTGGTGCTCCCGATAACAGGCGGTTCTTGCTCAGAGCCGGCCAACAAGAAGCAGAGGAAAGAGGCTCAGAGAAGGGTGCAGCATGTTGGAGTGCAGGGACCCTTCATCAAGTCAAAATGGTCCCATATCCCAATTACCTTCTCTCAGGAAGACCTTCAGCTTAAGGATTATCCCCACAATGATGCCATGGTTATCTCTTGCGTGATCAAAGGATTTCTGGTCCACAATGTCCTAGTTGATACAGGCAGTGCAGCTGACATTATATTTGCTAAAGCCTTCAGACAAATGCAAGAGCCCGAAGACAAGATTCATGATGCTACGCACCCTCTTTGTGGCTTCGGAGGGCGGCAGATTGTGGCACTTGGGAAGATTACCATGCCGGTAACCTTCGGATTTGTTAACAACACAAGGACTGAGCAAATTGTGTTTGATATTGTTGACATGGAGTATCCTTACAATGCTATCATCGGCCGTGGCACTCTTAATGCCTTCGAAGCAATTCTTCACCCAGCTTATCTCTGCATGAAGATACCTTCGGACCAAGGACCTATTGCTATTCATGGAAGCCAGGAAGCTGCTAGAAGGGCCGAAGGAAGCTGGACTGACTCCAAGGCAATCCATAATATAGATGGAGCTGAAGCTTGTGAGCAGTACAAATTCAGGAGGGAGAAGGCAGCTTCAGCGGATCAGCCGAAGCCCATGTTATTGTGTGAAGACATAGCAGAGCAGAAGGTGCTCTTGGGCTCACAATTATCTGAAGACCAGGAGAAAACCTTGATAAGGTTTTTATTCAACAACAAAGATGTCTTTGCATGGTCAGCTAATGATCTCTGTGGAGTAAATCGGGATGTTATTGAACATTCGCTTAATGTTGACCCATCCTTCAGACCCCGAAAGCAGAGGCTTCGGAAAATGTCTGATGACAAGGCCGAAGGGGCTCGCAATGAAGTGAAAAGACTCCTCAGTGCAGGAGTTATCAGAGAAGTGAAGTACCCAGAGTGGCTAGCTAACACTGTTATGGTGAAGAAGGCCAATGGCAAGTGGAGAATGTGTATTGATTTCACAGATCTCAACAAGGCTTGTCCGAAGGATGAGTTCCCGCTGCCAAGGATAGACTCTTTAGTTGATGCAGCAGCTTCTTCAGAGCTCATGAGTCTCCTGGACTGCTACTCAGGCTATCATCAGATCTGGATGAAGAAGGAAGATGAGCCGAAGACTAGCTTCATAACCCCAAGTGGTACATATTGCTATCTTCGGATGCCTGAGGGGCTCAAGAATGCTGGAGGGAGTTTCAGCAGAATGACTGCGAAGGTTCTCCAATCTCAGATAGGCAGAAATGTGTTGACTTATGTCGATGACATCATCGTAAAAAGCACGAAGCAAGAAAATCATATTGCTGATCTGCAGGAGACCTTCGCCAGCTTCAGACAAGCTGGTCTGAAGCTGAATCCAGAAAAATGTGTCTTCGGGGTGAAGAAGGGCAAATTTCTTGGATGCTTGGTTTCAACAAAGGGAATCGAAGCTAACCCAAATAAAATCGAAGCTATACTTCGAATGGAGCCACCAACCACAAGAAAGGGGGCCCAAAGATTGACAGGAAGGCTGGCATCTCTCAACAGATTTATATCCAGATCAGCAGAAAGAAACTTACCATTCTTCGAGGTGCTGAAGTCAGCTGAAGTCTTTCAATGGGGCCCAAGTCAACAAAAAGCCTTCGAAGAGCTGAAGCAATACTTAATAGATCTCACAACATTAACTCCACCAACGCCAGGGGCTCCTCTGTTGTTGTATGTGGCAGCTTCGCACTCAGCAGTAAGTGCGGCACTCGTCCAGGAGAAGTTTGATGGACAGGTCAAGAAGCAAGTCCCAGTATATTTTGTATCTGAGGTCCTCAGTGTCTCAAAGAAAAATTATACAGAGCTGGAGAAGGTGTTGTATGCCGTTTTAATGGCATCCTGGAAGCTTCGACATTATTTTCAGGCATACAATATTATTGTTCCTTCTTCGCAGCCGTTGAAGGATATCATGAGAAATAGAGAAGCTACTGGCCGGATTGGAAAATGGGCTGCAGAGCTCAATGAATTTTACATTGATTATGTGCACAGATCCTCAATTCAGTCTCAAGCATTGGCAGATTTCATTGCCGACTGGACGCCAGGGGCTCAGGACGAAGAAGCGAATAAAGATGCCGAAGTATGGACAGTGTTTTGTGATGGCTCTTGGGGAACCTTCGGAGCAGGTGCAGCTGCTGTGTTGGTCTCACCGTCCAAGGTTAAAACTTGCTATGCAGCAAGACTTGACTTCAGCTGCACAAATAATATCACTGAGTACGAAGCTCTGCTCCTGGGTCTTCGGAAACTAAAGGCAATGGGAATCAGAAGGGCGATTCTTAAAACTGATTCCCAGGTTGTTTCAGGTCATATTGACAAAAGTTGCAAGGCTAAAGACCCGAAGCTTGAAAAATACCTAGACACGGTCCGAAGGATCGAAGCTTCCTTCGAAGGATTTTCTGTTAAGAACATCCCTCGAGGGCAAAATGAGCATGCTGATTTGTTAGCCAAGTCTGCAGCACAGGGGCTCCCGCTACCTTCGGATGTGTTCTTCGAAACAATAAAGGCACCTTCAGTGGAGCTACTTGAAAGAGCAGTCCTCAACATTTCTCCTGTTTACAGTGAAGATTGGAGAACTGAAATAATCTCTTACCTTCAGGGTAATTTCCTATCAGATGACGAAGCTTATAATAAAAGGATAGAGGCAAGAGCTCGTCCCTATATCATGATAGAAGGGGAATTATACAAGCATGGAGTTTGTGCCCCGCTGCTCAAGTGCTTATCTAGAGCCGAAGGTATAGAATTGATGAAAGAGATACATGCAGGCCTGTGTGGATCCCACATCGGATCCAGGCCGTTACTTGGAAAAGTTTTTCGCCAAGGGTTTTATTGGCCGAAGGCAGCTTCGGATGCAGCGGAGTTGGTTCAAAAGTGCGAAGGTTGTCAGAAATGTGCAAGAGATCAAAAGCAACCTTCGTCTCTAACACAGCTGATACAGCCCATCTGGCCATTGCAAAGGTGGGGCCTCGACTTGCTGGGTCCATTACCACCGGCTCAAGGCAATCTGAAATATGTTATAGTGGCTGTGGAGTATTTTTCCAAGTGGATTGAGGCGAAGCCGTTAGCCACAATAACTTCGGCCACTGTCCAAAAATTTTTCTGGCAGAATATTGTCTGTCGCTTCGGAGTGCCGAAGGCCATCACTGTAGATAATGGAACACAGTTCGACTCCGAAGATTTCAGAAATTTCTGTGATCAAATTGGCACGAAGATCCACTTTGCATCAGTCAGGCATCCGGAGTCGAATGGGCTTGTTGAAAGGGCCAACGGCATCATAATGACAGGAATAATGAAGCTAATCTTTAATCAACCAAGGGGAAAATGGCCAGATCAGTTGACCAAAGTGGTGTGGAGCCACAATACAACAACATCAAGGTCTACAGGCTTTACCCCATTTAAGTTGCTATTTGGTGACGAAGCAATAACCCCGGAAGAAGCCAAAGCTGGATCAATAAGAGTAGTAGCTTCGGCAGAATCAGGTTCCGAAGATACTTGTCTCGTGGAAAAAGATGCCTTAGAAGGGATCAGGCTTCAAGCCGTGGAGAATATCAATAAATACCAGGCTGAAACAGTTAAATGGCGAGATAGAAAGGTCCGGCTAAAAAATATTGAGCCAGGGCATTTGGTGCTTCGGAGAGTGGCCAACCCAGATACAGTGGGCAAGTTACAATTGAAATGGGAAGGGCCTTTCTTAGTAGCATCTTCGTCAAGGCCTGGTTCATACAGGCTGAAGGACATGGATGGCAATGAAATTCCAAGATCTTGGAATGCGGATGAGCTTCGGCGATTTTATGTATAACTCGATGTAATTTTTTATGTTTTTTCATTTCTTTTTCATGGCACCCTTTTCCTTTCTAAAGGGGGAGAAAGGTTTTTAATGGGGCCATCATATGTAATTTTCCTTTTTAGTTTTATAAGAGCAAAATCCCCCAAAGAATGTAAATGTAAAAGCTGAGAGCGCACCATCGAGTGCCGAAACTGAAAAAGAGAAAAAGCTCCAAAGACGTCCCTAAGGGGATGCAGAGCTCACAGCGAAAAGTCAACGCTGATTCCGCCAAAAGTAAAAGGCGAAGAAGCTCCAAAGACGTTCCCAAGGGAATGCAGAGCTTATACCGCCTAAGTAAAAGGTGAAGAAGCTCCAAAGACGTCCCTAAGGGGATGCAGAGCTTACAGCGAAAAGTCAACGCTGATACTGCCTAAGTAAAAGGCGAAGAGGCTCCAAAGTCGTTCCTAAGGGAATGCAGAGCTAATGTGTGGTTGTTTCCAAGTAATGGCTGACAATGTGGCTTCGGACATATGCTTCGGACATTCATTCGCGCATTACATCATAACATTTGCATGCATAAGCATTCATTCATTGCATTTGTGAACCAAAGTGGTTGCTTCGGCAGAAGGGAGAATTGGTTTTTTATGAATCGTTGTGTAAAAGAAAAGTTTCGGAGAAGTGGTTTTTTATGATTCGTTATGCTTTGTTGTATACAAAAGAGAAAAGCTTCGTTGCTCGGCAAAAAGAAGAATTGCTTTTATGCTTCGTTGTGTACGAAAAGAAGGGAAGGTGTTTTTTCGCCTTCGGCTCAAAAAACTGATTTCGTCCACATCAAAGCGCCTCAATCGAAGGGTAAGAATATATTACAAGGTATGTACAAAGTTCCTTGAGAACAATCTAATTGTATTTACAAGAATTGATACAAAACTATCCTGAGTTTTTCTACAGTATACTTCTACTGATCTTCATTAAGCTTCAGCTTCGGCGGCAGCTTCGGCGACATATCTTAGGCATCATCTTCACCTTCGTCATCCTACATAAATCAAGGAATCGTGAGTAAAAATCAAGTGCAAAGGAAAAGGTAAGTACGAAGTATCATTTCTTACTGGTTCAAGATGACTTCGGGCTTCGTCTCCAGCCTTCTCCCGCCCGCCTTTTGTCCATATCATTTTTACAAATCTATTTGAGATGCTTCGGGCGAGGTCAGGTATATCATCCAGAATTGATGGAGATAGGGTGAAGTTGGGCCTGTTGACTATTTTTCCATGTTCGCAGCCAGCCTTCAGGAATGCAGCAGCGGTACCCCGAGAAGCTACCCAGGCACAGAAGTCGCCGTGCCCGGCTATAACTTCGTCAAGTTCTTCAATTTCGGCTTCAATATGATCGAAGGCCTGTGGTAAATTTTCCGCTGAGGGGTTAAATTTCCCGCTGCTGGCTCCAACAGAGTAAAATATCTTTTTTAATCGTCCAATACAATTGTTGCTAAATTTTAAGCATTTGTCTTGAAGGCTTCCTAAAGATTTCTTCAACTCTGAGCTGGTCTGGACTTCGGCTTCAAGCTTCGAATTAAGCTCTAACTTCTCCTGATCGAATTGTTTTGATTGACTGATAAGCTTCGAATTCAACTCTGATACTTTAGCCTCAGTCTCAGCCAGCAAGCCTTCAGTCGATTGGAGCTCGAAGTCTTTCTTTTCAATGATGCCAGATTGTTCTTTTATCTTGTTTTCTAAGTTTTCAATTATAGCTTCGTGTTTTCTGTCCTCCAGATCTTGCTGCATCTTCAGAGCTTTGCTCAGTAGCATGCTCTGCACAGAAAAATTTACGTTGGTAACATTTTCATTATTAACAGCAATAAAAACCAGAGAAAAGGTTGTTTACTTTGAAGTTGGAGTAAAATAAGCTGCCGACGATGTGTTGTCGTCGGTAGCGGCTGATGTCTGTCTCTAGCTTCGGAAAACCGATACTCTTTGATAGAGTACCGATTACCTTAGCTCCAGTCTGGTCTCGAATGCAGCCCAATTTTTCGTCATCAATGCCTCCAAATAGAAGGGCTCCTGGCTTGTAGCCGCAAGATTTGGCATAGTCCTTGAGTTCTTCTATTTCGTCCTTCTTCAGTTTTGGCCCAACTAAATTCTGGAAAGAGTAGGCTTCGTCGTCCGAAGTGTCTTCGGCTATTTCTTTTCCTTTCTCAGGCACTGTGGCCATGGTTTTTTCAGTAGTAGCACCAGCTTCTTCTGCAGCAATGTCTTCCAAAATCTTGTTAATGTCCTCAATGGTAGTTTCTAAGTTTGTGTCTTCGGCTGTAGCGGCTTCGGTAGCCGCGACCTCCGAAGGTGCACCTTCGACGATTGTTGTACCCTCAGCAGCTGCCGTTTTCTGAATTGACGCCCTAGGCGGCGTCTTGTCGATAACTTCAGTTACTGCAATAATTCTTTGTCGCTTGGGTTTGCTTATCTTCGTTTGATCCGGTTCGTCCACCTTTTGAAAAAGCTTCGTCAGTTGGAGCCCTAATGGACTTAGCTTCGTGGGCATGGGTTCAGTCATTACCTTTAAAATTTGCTCCACGTCGCTGGCAGAAGGCGGTGTGGGGGTCCCCTCTTCTTCGGGTGATTTGCGCTTCGGAGTAGATATTTTTCTTTTCTTGGAAATTTTCTTCTCCTTTGCTGGTCTTTCTTCATCTTTGATCAGAGTTTCGGCCACTCTTTTTCTTTTGTGGCCCTCGGCACCCTTGTTCAACTGCTCATAGTCTGGGTACTCGAAGCCCAGGGCATCAAGCACTCGGTTCAGCCTTCGCTTCGGTCGGGCGCCGAAGGCCGCTGTCATTAGTTGATCCTCTTTTTTGGAGTAATTCCCCAGGATTTCATTGCACATCACCTCAACTGTGTCTAACCATTCTTTGCAGGGTTTTTTAAAGTACTTCTTAAACTTGAAGTGATAAGGAAGTCGAACAAGCTCCCCCTTCTTCTTCTCTCCCTCCAGCTTCGGCATTTCCCACTCTTTTAGAGTAGGGAAAACTCTGAATGCCAAGAACTCCTGAACTAGATCCCTGGTGCCAATATGTTCTGAAATAATTTCAAATTCACCCAGAGCAGCCCAGGTGGGACCTTTTAGATCGCCGATGCGGCATCGTGGCCTCGTCTCTCCGAAGATTAAATCCAGAGGGCTTTGTACCAATTTTTCTTTGTCTTCGTCAACTTTTACATAAAACCACTCAGATTTCCAGCCTGCTGGCCATTTGCTTCGGTAGCTGATGACAGGACACTTTGTTGTCTTCCGGTAGGCAAAGTTATAGCAGCCGAAATTATCATGTAGCCCATCTTTTCTGGCCTTTGTTTGGTAATGTAATTCGTGAACTCGGCAGAAGCTGTCGGCAAACGGTTCCACAGCTTGGCTTCGGAGGGCCCAGATATAAACATTGAGCCTAACGATGGCGTTAGGAGTCAATTGATGAAAGAAGATACCAAACCTCTTCAGTATCTCCGCAATAATATTGTGAAGAGGGAATCTCAGCCCAGCCTTTAAAAAGCTCTTGAAGATAACAATCTCATCCTTCCCTGGCTTCGGGGTGGTTTCTTCTCCCCCGAAGCGGAGTAGCTTCTTCTGATCTTCATTGAAATAACCTGCTTTCACCATCTTCGAAAGATCAGCTTTTGAAACAGTTGATTTCCCAAAATCCAGGTGACTGGGCTTGCTGGGCATGGCAATGTGGTAGTCATCTTCGGGGTCAGTCCCTTCAATATTTTCTTCTTCTCCTTCGGCAGTTGTCGGGTTTGCTTCAGCAGCAGGCATTTCTTCCGCAGTCACTAGACCGGAACGCTGCATCACTTCGGAGATGGGCACAGTGTCTGAACCTTCGGCTTCGTCTCCCTCACGTACAACTTTGGCAGTAGATCGCACTCTCGCCATTAGATTCTGAGTTTGGGGAAGTCAGAAACTTTTTTCTTTTTTCTTTTCTCTGAAGCTTTTCTTTCTGACGAAGCAGACGTCGGGACGGACCTTCGTTCGATTCTGAGAGTCAAGCTTCGGCTACAGTGGAAAATTTTGGCAGCAAAACAGTGCAAATAGCAATGAATGCTGTGGTAACTTCACACCTACCCGTTTGTTTATATAGTGCTGCAGGTAAGAAGGCGAAGCGGCAAGATTTTTACACCAGACGGGCGGTCACTTGTACTCGCTGTGCAGTGGACCGCAAACATCAAACAGTAACTCTGCAAGGTGGGCCTGGCACGCGCTCGGAAGCCGGATCGTTTCTCCGCAACGAGCTCAGGGAAGGTGTTTTTTGGACCTTCGGCTTCCCGAAGCTGAAGAGGCTTTTTTCACGGGTCAAGCTCGTTACAAAAAACGATCTAGCACCGCGAAAGGGGCTACTGTTGGGGTCGTGCTTCGGTGCGCCGAAGGTCCCACACGAAGAAGCAGCTTCGGATGAAGTCGTCTCCAAAAGATGGCCGAAGGTTCCTTTTCATGGAGCTTCGGCGTTACAAACCGACATAGAAATAGAATGACCTTTTTATCCATAAGAGGTCTGAGTCAATGTTGTAAACTTTTGTAAGGGGCATGATTGTAATTTGTCACAGGCTGCGACCTGTGCCTATAAATAGATGAACAGTACCTCTGTACTGTTCACGCGAATCTGTTATTTTGCCTTCGCATCACACTTGTACTCCTGCCTTCCTCAGGACCGAAGGTACATTTGTAATTTGAAATCATTTGTATTCATTCATATTAGTAGAAATGGAAATGATTCTATGTTAACATTTGAATGTCTATTTTATACCTCATGATTTACATGAATGCTTCACCCCTCGTTATTATGTTTACGAAGGTACGTCCTTCGTAACCTTCGTCCGAAGTTCCTTATATCCCAAAGGGATATAATGTAGTGGAGGACGAAGGACCTTAATATTTAACATTTTCTGTGTTGCCTTGTTCTTAACTCTTAGCATTTGAGAACAAGCCCCCAACAATGTCCATATACAAGTGACAGTGACAGGGACGATGACAAGAAGGGGAAGAAAAAGATGGTGAAAAAGAAGTATTACAAGAAGAAGGGTGGTGAGGCGCACATAGGGCGAGAATGGGACTTCGATGAGAGCTGCACCGACTCCTCCTCTGACGAGGACGCCGCTAACATCGATATCAACAAAGGCCTCCTCTTCCCCAACGTCAGCCACAAGTGTCTCATGGCCAAGGACGGCAAGAAGAAGAATGTACATTCTAGAGTTACCCCCAAATACACTACATCTGATGATGAGGGCAGCTCTAGTGATATTGAAGATGATTTAGTTTCTCTCTTTGCCAGCTTTACCATGGACCACAAGAAAAAATTAAATGAATTAATAGAAACTACTAACGAGAAGGATAATCTCTTGGAGTGCCAAGATGACTTGATCATTAAAGAAAATAAAAAAATTGTTAAGTTGAAAAATGCTTATGCTCTAGAAGTAGAAAAATGTGAAAACTTAACTAAGGAGCTCAGTATGTGCAATGATTCAATTTGTTGTCTTAGAGATGAGAATGCTAATTTAAATGCTTAGATAGAAGAATTGAATAATTGCAAACCCTCTACTGTTGAACAAGTCACTATTTGTACTAGATGTAGAGATGTTAATGTTGAAGCTATTGATGATCACCTTGCCATGATTAAACAACAAAATGATCACATAGCTAAATTAACTGCTAAAATTGCCGAGCATGAATTAGAAAATGAAAAATTCAAATTTGCTCGTAGTATGCTTTATAATGGGAGACGCCCTGGCATTAAGGATGGCATTGGCTTCCAACAAGAGAGCCAAAGCGACACCAAACTTAATGCCCCCAAGAACAAATTGTCTAATTTTGTTAAGGGTAAGGCTCACATGGTTCGGGATAGAAAGGGCTACATTTTATATCCTGCAAACTATCCTGAACATAAGATTAGGAAAATTCATGCTAGAAAACCTCACAATGTTTCTCATCATGCTTTTATGTATAAGAATGAGGCTTCTAGCTCTAGGCATTCAAAACATATCAAAATGCCTAAAAATAAAATTCCTAGTGCATCAAATGAACATTGCATTTCATTTAAGACCTTTGATGCATCTTTTGTGCTAACTAACAAATCAGGCAAAATAGTAGCCAAATATATTAGGGGCAAACACAAGAGTCCAAAGACTTGTGTTTGGGTACCCAAGATCCTTGTTTCTAATGTCAAAGGACCCAAGACCGTTTGGGTACCTAAGAACAAGGCCTAAATTTGTTTTGTAGGTTTATGCATCCGGTGGATCAAGTTAGATAATCGATAGCGGGTGCACAAACCACATGACAGGGGAGAAAAGGATGTTCTCCTCATATGAGAAAAATTAAGATCCCCAAAGAGCTATCACATTCGGGGATGGAAATCAAGGTTTGGTCAAAGGTTTGGGTAAAATTGCTATATCCCTGACCATTCCATTTCTAATGTTTTTCTCGTAGATTCTTTAGACTACAATTTGCTTTCTGTTTCTCAATTATGCAAAATGGGCTACAACTATCTTTTTACTGATATTCGTGTTACTGTCTTTAGAAGAAGTGATGATTCAATAGCATTTAAAGGAGTGTTAGATGGTCAACTATATTTAGTTGATTTTAATGATAACAAGGCTAAACTAGACACTTACTTAATTGGTAAGACTAATATGGGCTAGCTCTAGCATCGCTGACTTTCCCATGTCAGAATGAAGAATCTTCACAAGCTTCTAAAGGGAGAACACGTTTTAGGACTAAAAATGTTCATTTAGAGAAAGATAGAATTTGTAGCGCATGCCAAGTAGGGAAGCAAGTTAGAGTTCATCATCCACACAAGAACATCATGACGACCGATAGGCCTCTTGAGATACTCCACATGGATCTATTCGGCCCGATCGCTTGCATAAGCATCAGCGGGAGTAAGTACTGTCTAGTTATTATGGATGATTATTCTCGCTTCACTTGGGTATTCTTTCTGCAGGAAAATATCAAACCCAAGAGACCTTAAAGAGATTCTTGAGACGAGCTCAAAATGAGTTCGGATTAAGAATCAAAAAGATTAGAAGCGACAATGGTACGGAGTTCAAGAACTCGAATGATTTCTTAAGGATGAGGGCATCAAGCATGAGTTCTTTTCTCCCTACACACCTTAACAAAATGGTGTAGTGGAGAGGAAGAATAGAACTCTATTGGATATGGCAAGGACCATGCTTGATGAGCACAAGACACCGGACTAGTTTTGGATGGAGGCGATTAACACTGCTTGCTACTCCATCAACCGGTTATATCTTCACCGAATCCTCAAGAAAACATCGTATGAACTCCTCACTGGTAAAATGAATACGCTGATCTATTGGCCAAATCAGCAGCCTAGGGGCTGCCTATACCTTCGGAAGTATTTTTTGAAACAATAAAAGCACCTTCGGTCGAGCTTCTTGAAAGAGCAATCCTTAATATATCCCCTGTTTATAGCGAGGATTGGAGAACTGAGATCGTCTCTTTCCTTCAGGGTAATTTTCTTTCAGACGATGAAGCTTATAACAGGAGAATAGAAGCAAGAGCTCGACCATATGTCATAATAGAAGGGGAGTTATACAAGCATGGGGTCTGTTCCCCATTGCTCAAGTGTTTATCCAGATCCGAAGGTATAGAATTAATGAAGGAAATACATGCAGGCCTGTGTGGATCTCACATTGGATCTAGGCCCTTGCTTGGGAAAGTTTTTCGCCAAGGATTTTATTGGCCAAAGGCAACTTCGGATGCAGCGGATATAGTCCAAAAGTGCGAAGGTTGTCAGAAATGTGCAAGAGATCAAAAACAACCTTCGTCTTTAACTCAATTAATACAACCCACTTGGCCGTTGCAGAGGTGGGGCCTTGATTTGCTAGGCCCATTACCACCAGCACAGGGGAACTTAAGATATGTGGTAGTGGCAGTGGAGTATTTTTCCAAATGGATTGAGGCAAAGCCCTTAGCCACAATAACTTCATTTACTATTCAAAAGTTTTTCTGGCAGAACATTGTTTGTCGCTTCAGAGTGCCGAAGGCCATTACTGTGGACAATGGGACACAGTTTGATTCTGAAGCCTTCAGAGAATTTTGTGATCAAATTGGCACGAAGATCCATTTTGCATCAGTTCGACACCCAGAGTCAAATGGACTTGTCGAAAGAGCTAATGGGATCATAATGACAGGAATAATGAAGTCAATCTTCAACCAGCCAAGGGGAAAATGGCCTGACGAGCTAATCAAAGTGGTATGGAGCCATAATACAACCATGTCAAGGTCAATAGGTTTTACGCCCTTTAAACTATTGTTCGGCGACGAAGCAATAACCCCAGAAGAGGCCAAAGCAGGATCAATAAGGATAGTAGCTTCGGCAGAAGGCAAAGACGAAGCTGATTGCTCTATAGAAAAAGATGCTATTGAAGGGATCAGACTTCAAGCTGTGGAAAACATCAATAAATATCAAGCTGAAACAATAAAATGGCATGACGGAAAAGTCAAGCTGAAGAACATTGAACCAGGACACTTGGTACTTCGAAGAGTAGCCAACCCTGAGACAGCAGGCAAATTACAGCTGAAGTGGGAAGGCCCCTTTTTGGTAGTATCTTCGTCAAGACCCGGCTCCTACAGATTGAAGGATATGGACGGTAACGACATTCCTAGATCATGGAATGCGGATGAGCTTCGACGATATTATGTTTAGCTTGATGTAATTTTTTATATTCTTTTTCGTGGTACCCTTTTCCTTTCCAAAGGGGGAGAAAGGTTTTTAATGGGGCCACAACATGTAATTTTCCTTATTTCAATTTTATGAGAGTGATATCCCCCAAAAAATGTAAATGTAAATGCAAAAGGAAAAAGAAAAGGAAACAGGGAGAAGCTCAAAAGTCGTTCCTAAGGGAATGCAGGGCTTACAACGAAAAATAAGCGCTGATTCCGCTGAAAGTAAAAGGCGAAGAAGCTCCTAAGGGAGGCTTACAGCGAAAAATAAGCGCTGATTCCGCTGAAAGTAAAAGGCGAAGAAGCTCCTAAGGGAGGCTTATAGCGAAAAGTCAACGCTAAAGGGCTATGATTATGTATTTTGATATTCATTTGCACAATACATCTCATCATGTCATTTGCATTCATAAACATGCATTTAGACATATATAGAATCATCATTATACCGCACAAAAACACAGATGCTTCGGCGATGAGGAAAAACTCGAAGGAAAATTTTTTATGCTTCGTTGTGTACGAAAAGAAGGGAAGGTGTTTTTCGCCTTCGGCTCAAAAGAGAAGTTTCGTCCACAGCAAAGCAGCTTGTACGCAGATAGCAGAAATAAAATATATTACAAGGTATGTACAAATTTACATAAGTTGTTCCATAACTATATTACAAAAGTTTCTCCAGAATTTTTGCAGGAAAGTATATTGTAAACAACTATCAAGCTTCAGGCTAGGCTTCGTCAAACTTCAACTTCGTCATTCTCCAGCTTTGTCATCCTGCGTATATCAAACAGCAAAATAAGAAAGGTGCAAATTTCAAGGAGAAGGTAAAAGTAACAAAAATAAGTTTCTCACCGGCTTAAGATGACTTCGAGCTTCGTCACCCGCCATTTTTCGCCCGCCATCTACCCAGATCTGGGTCATGAATCTATTTCCAATGATTCGGGCTAGGCTTGGGATATTTATCAGATCTAATGCTGACAAGCTGAAGTTTGGTCTGTTCACAATATTTCCATGCGTGCAGCCAGCCTTCAGAAAAGCGGTAGCCGTGCCCTGAGAAGCTACCAGGGCGCAGAAGTCGGCATGCCCACCAATAACTTCGTCAAGGGCATCAACCTCGCCTTCAATATATTCTAACGTGCTGGGCAGATTATCAGCTGAAGGTGTAAATTTTGCAGAGCTGGCTCCGACAGAATGAAACACATCCTTCAGCCGTTGCACGCATCGGCTGCCGAAGCTTAGGCATTTCTCTTGAAGTTCTTTAAAGGATTTCTGCAAATTTGAATTTTTATCCACCTCAGTTTTCAGGCTTGCTTCGAGATATTTCTTTTCTTGCTCAAATTTTTCTGACTGTTGGAGCAATTCATTCTTTAAGCTGTTATTCTCAGTTTGGACTTCAGCCAAAGAACCCTCCATAGTCTGAATAACAAAATCTTTCTTTTCTAATGCAACTTCGTGCTCTTTGACCATCATTTCCAGATCTTGGATGGTGAAATCCTTTTTTTTCAAATCAGCTTCGTAGTTTTCAACTTTTTCAGCCAAATTTTGGATGACGGCTTTGTTCTTCTCTTCTTCGAGATCTTGTTGCATTTTTAGAACCTTACTTAACAGTATGCTCTGTCGAAAAGATCTTCGTTAGAAAGTGACCTAAAAGATAATAATAATAATAATAAAATAGCAAAAATATTTGTTACCTTGAAGTTAGCATAAAGCAAACTTCCGGCGATATGGTGCCGTTGGTAACGGCAGAGGTCCACTTCCAGCTTCGGCAAGCCAATGTTTTTGCAGAGAGTTCTAATAATTTTAGCTTCGCTGCGGTTTCGAAGGCATCTCAGTTTTACTTCGTTAACCCCACCAAACAGTGTAGCCCCTGGCTTATATCCGCAGGCTATGGCACATCTTTTAAGCTCTGCTTTTTCAGCGTCTATCAGCTCTTGCCCAAGTAAATCTTGAAATTCAAAATCTTCCCCCTCCAAAATGTCTTCAGCTTGTTTTTTCCCCTTTTTAGTGCCTGTGCTCGCCGCGGCCATAGCAGATTCTTCCTCAGTCATTTTTAAGAGTATGTTATCAATAACTTCAAGTGTCGCGTCCAGGTTCAAATCTTCTGTGGCCCCAGTTTCAACTCTGGCAGCTTCGGCTGCGCCAGTTTCAGCTTCGAAGGTTTCCGCTCTGGTGGTTTCGGCTGTGGCGCCTTTAGTTTCGGCAATTTGGTCAATAGCAATTCTTGATGCCGGTGTCGGTAACGGTGTCCCATGAATTACATCTGCTATTTGAATAATCCTTCGTTTTTTCGGCAGTGCAGGACCTTCTTCTACCGAAGCTGCCATGTCCTTCTGAAAAAACTTCGTCAGTTCCAACGCTAGCGGACTTAGCTTGACAGGCAAGGGTTCAGTCATTACCTTCATAATCTCTTCTACTTCAACAGCAGAAGGCGTTGCAGGAGTATTTTCTTCTTGAACCAACGTTCTTGGTTCTGGAGATGCACTTTTCCTCTTTCCTGCAGTGGCCACCTTCGGTTTAGGATTCAACTCTTCAGGGCTAAGTTTTTCAGAATCTCCCCTTTTCTTTTTGGTTACCTTGGCGACCTCTTCGTCAGCAGCGCTGGAAATTCTTTTTCGCTTTGGGCCTCCAGCATCTCCGCCCAGGCGATCATAATCAGCATATTCAAAACCTATGGCATCAAGCACCCTGTTCAGCCTTCGCTTCGACCGAGTGCCGAAGGCTGCTGTCATCAGCTGGTCCTCTTTTTTGGAGTAATTTCCAAGGATTTCATTACTCATTACTTCAATTGTATCGAGCCATTCTTGACAGGGTACTTTAAAATATTTCTTAAACTTATAATAATAGGGTAGTCGGACAAGCTCTCTTTCTTTCTTTTCTCCTTTCAGCTTCGGCATAGTCCACTCCTTCATAGTCGGAAATACTCTGAAGGCCAGAAATTCCTGCACTAAATCTCTAGTGCCAACGTGTTCTGCAACAATTTTGAATTCAGCCAGTGCGGCCCAAGTTGGACCTTCAGTTGTCATTCTACAACGGGGTCTTGTTTCTCCGAAGATCAGTTCAAGAGGGCTCTGTACTAGCTTCTCTCTGTCTTCATTAACTTTAACATAAAACCATTCTGACTTCCAGCCTGCCGGCCATTTGCTTCGGTAGCTAATCACAGGAAATTTTGTGGTCTTCCGATAGGCAAAATTGTAACAACCAAAATTTTCGTGCAACCCATCCTTTCTGGCCTTAGTCTGGTAATGCAGCTCATGTACTCGACAGAAGCTGTCGGCAAACGGCTCCACCGCCTGGCTTCGAAGAGCCCAGATATAAACGCTAAGCCTGACAATGGCGTTAGGGGTCAGTTGGTGAAAATAGATCCCAAACCTTTGCAGCACATCAGAAATCATTCTATTCAAAGGAAATCTCAACCCAGCCTTTAAAAAACTCTTGAAAATAACTATTTCATCCTTTTCTGCCTTCGGGGTAGTCTCCTCTCCCCCGAAGCGAAGTAGCTTCTTCTCATCTTCTCTGAAATAGCCCGCCTTTACCATTTTGGAGAAATCCGCCTTGGAGATAGTCGACTTCCCGAAGTCCAAATGGCTAGGCTTGCTCGGTACTGCGATATGGTAATCATCGTCAGAATCAGCTTCCTCAATATCTCCTCGTTCTGCTTCGGCAGCAGCTTGTTCTGTTTCGGCAGTAGGGATTCTTTCCGAAGTCACCAATCCGGATCGCTGCATTGCTTCGGAGATAGGAACAGTCTCTGCGCCTTCGACTTCGTCTCCCTCACGCTCAACTCTAGCAGTAGAGCGCAATCTGGCCATTCAATTTTGAATTTCTTGAAAGATTTCTCGGGAACTAAATAACCTTTTCTCCCGAAGCTTTTCTTCTGACGAAGTAGACACCAAATTGGAGCTTCGTCTGAATCCGAGAGTCGAGCTTCGGCTACGGTTAAAATTTTTGGCAGCAAAACAGTGCAATAGCAATGAATGCTGTGGTAACTTCACACCTACCTGACTGTTTATATAGTGCTGCAGGTAAGAAGGTGAATCGTCAGGATTTTTACACCAGGCAAACAACTGCTCGCACCCGCTGCGCGGTGGGCCGCAAAGACCAAAATAGTGAACCTGCATGGTGGGACCGCCACGCGCTCGGAAACTATATCGTTTCTCGACAACGAGCTCCGGGAAGGTGTTTTTCAGGACCTTCGGCTTCCTGAAGCCTAGGAGACTTTTTTCACGGATCAAGCTCGTTACGAAAAACGATCTAGCACCGCGAAGGGGCTACAGTTGGGACCATGCTTCGTCGCCGAAGGTCCTGCAGGAAGAAACAGTTTCAGTTGAAGCTGTCTGTACGTAATGCCGAAGAGTGCCGTCCATGAAGCTTCGGAGTTACAAACCGACTTAAAGATAGAATGACCTTTTAGTCCATAAGAGTTTGAGTCGATGTTGTAAACTTTTATGAGGGGTATGATTGTAATTGTTCACAGGCTGTGACCTGTACCTATAAATAGTGAACAGTATTCCTTTACTGTTCACGCATTCCTGTAATTGCAATCGCATCACCCGGAAATTACCATTTGTCAAGGTAGAGGTATAAATGTATTTAAATATTATGTTCAAACATTTAAGATTTATATAGCGTAATAAATGATGTCATTTATTTCCAATTTAACTATCTTTAATACTTTATGTCCTACGTTATTTCGCATTACCTTCGAGAATTAAATTACGAAGGTGATACTTTCGTAATTTTATTATTATAACCTTCGTCCGAAGTTCATCGAATCCTCGGGGAAATAATGTTTCAGCGGACGAAGGACATCGATATTTAACATTTTATGTTGCCTTGTTCTTAATTCATAGCATTTGAGAACAAGCCCCCAACATAGAGTTTTTGGGAGCAAATGCTTTATTCTTATTAAGAGAAGTAGAAATTCTAAATTTGCTCCTAAAGCAGTACAAGGCTTTTTACTTGTTTATGACTCAAACACAAGGGCATATAGAGTCTTCAACAAATCCACTAGATTAGTTGAGGTTTCTTGTGACATTGTGTTTGATGAGACTAATGGCTCCCAAGTGGAGCAAGTTGATCTTGATGAATTAGATGATGAAGAGGCTCCATGCGTTGCGCTAAGGAACATGTCCATTGGGGATGTGTGTCCAAAAGAATCTGAAGAGCCTCCACAAGCACAAGATCAATCATCATCTTCCATACAAGCATCTCCACTAACTCAAGATGAGGATTGTTGGGGCCATGCTTCGTTGCGCCGAAGGTCTTACGGGAAGAAGCAGCTTCGGCTGAAGTTGTCCTCAGGAGATGACCGAAGGTTCCTTTTCATGAAGCTTCGGCATTACAAACCGACATAGAGATAGAATGACCTTTTAATCCATAAAGGTCTGAGTCAATGTGGTAAACTTTTATGAGGGGCATAATTGTAATTCATCACAGGTTGTGTCCTGTGTCTATAAATAGATGAACAGTACTCCCGTACTGTTCACGCTGACTGGTATTCACTCGCGCGTCACGCTTGGACTTTTGCCTTCTATCAAACCGAAGGTAAAAATGTAATTCAATATTGTTCAAGAACATTCATGACCATATGATTAAATGATATTGATGATGACATATGATTATTTATGTTATTTCTCATGTCTCATATGCTTCTCCTTTCATTGAAATATACTGTAATGACGAAGGTACGTCCTTCATGACCTTCGTCTGAAGATCATTATATCCTAAGGGAGATAATGCTCTGAAGGGCGAAGGGCATTAATCATTAACCCTTTTGTGTTGCCTTGTTCTTAATTCATAGCACTTGAGAACAAGTCCCCAACATTGGCGCCCACCTCCGGTGAACTCACTTCCACTTTTCTGAGCTGATGGCTTCGTTCAACAATCAAGCTGAAGCTGCTTCGGCTTCGAAGCTGGTGCTCCCGATAACAGGCGGTTCTTGCTCAGAGCCGGCTAACAAGAAGCAAAAGATGGAGGCTCAGAGAAGGGTGCAGCATGTTGGAGTACATGGACCCTTCATCAAGTCAAAATGGTCCCACATTCCAATCACTTTCTCTCAGGAAGACCTTCAGCTTAAGGATTATCCTCACAATGATGCCATGGTTATCTCTTGTGTGATCAAGGGATTTCTGGTCCACAATGTCTTAGTTGATACAGGCAGTGCAGCTGATATCATATTTGCTAAGGCCTTCAGACAAATGCAAGAGCCCGAAGACAAGGTTCATGATGCTACGCACCCTCTTTGTGGCTTCGGAGGACGGCAGATTGCAGCACTTGGGAAGATTACCATGCCAGTAACCTTCGGATTTGTTAACAACACAAGGACTGAGCAAATTGTGTTTGATATTGTTGACATGGAGTATCCTTACAATGCTATCATTGGTCGCAGTACTCTCAATGCCTTCGAAGCAATTCTTCACCCAGCTTACCTCTGCATGAAGATACCTTCGGACCAAGGGCCTATTGCTATTCATGGAAGCCAGGAAGCCGCTAGAAGGGCCGAAGGAAGCTGGACTGACTCCAAAGCAATCCATAACATAGATGGAGTTGAAGCTTGTGAACAGTACAAATTCAGAAGGGAGAAAGCAGCTTCAGCAGATCAGCCGAAGCCCATACTCTTATGTGAGGACATAGCAGAGCAGAAGGTGCTGTTGGGCTCGCAATTATCCGAAGACCAGGAGAAAACCTTGATAAGGTTTTTGTTCAACAACAAAGATGTTTTTGCATGGTCAGCTAATGATCTCTGTGGAGTAAATCGGGATGTTATTGAACACTCACTCAATGTTGACCCATCCTTCAGACCCCGAAAGCAGAGGCTTCGGAAAATGTCTGATGACAAGGCCGAAGGGGCTCGCAATGAAGTAAAAAGACTCCTCAGTGCAGGAGTTATCAGAGAAGTAAAGTATCCAGAATGGCTAGCTAACACTGTTATGGTAAAGAAGGCCAATGGCAAGTGGAGAATGTGTATCGATTTCACAGATCTCAACAAGGCTTGTCCGAAGGACGAATTCCCACTGCCAAGGATAGACTCTTTAGTCGATGCAGCAGCTTCTTCAGAGCTCATGAGTCTCCTAGACTGCTACTCAGGCTATCATCAAATCTGGATGAAAAAGGAAGATGAGCCGAAGACTAGCTTCATAACCCCAAGTGGCACATATTGCTATCTTCGGATGCCTGAGGGGCTCAAAAATGCTGGAGGAAGTTTCAGCAGAATGACTGCGAAGGTCCTCCAGTCTCAGATAGGCAGAAATGTGCTAACTTATGTTGATGACATCATTGTAAAAAGCACGAAGTAGGAAAATCATATTGCTGATTTGCAGGAGACCTTCGCCAGTTTCAGACAAGCTGGTTTGAAGCTGAATCCAGAAAAATGTGTCTTCGGAGTAAAGAAGGGGAAATTTCTTGGATGCTTGGTTTCAACAAAGGGAATTGAAGCTAATCCAAATAAAATTGAAGCCATACTTCGAATGGAGCCACCAACTACAAGAAAGGGGGCCCAAAGATTGACAGGAAGGCTGGCATCTCTTAATAGATTCATATCCAGATCAGCAGAAAGAAATTTACCATTCTTCGAGGTGCTGAAGTCAGCTGAAGTCTTTCAATGGGGACCAAGCCAACAAAAAGCCTTCGAAGAGCTGAAGCAATATTTGATAGATCTAACAACATTAACTCCACCAACGCCAGGGGCTCCTTTGTTGTTATATGTGGCAGCTTCGCACTCGGCAGTAAGTGCAGCACTTGTCCAGGAGAAGCTTGATGGCCATGTCAAGAAGCAGGTTCCAGTATATTTTGTATCTGAAGTCCTTAGTGTATCAAAGAAAAATTATACGGAACTGGAGAAGGTATTATATGCCGTCTTAATGGCATCTAGAAAGCTTCGGCATTATTTTCAAGCATACAATATTGTTGTTCCTTCTTCGCAGCCATTGAAGGATATCATGAGAAATAGGGAAGCTACTGGACGGATTGGAAAATGGGCTGCAGAGCTCAATGAATTTTACATTGATTATGTGCATAGATCCTCGATCCAGTCTCAAGCGTTGGCAGATTTCATTGCCGATTGGACGCCAGGGGCTCAGGACGAAGAAGCAAATAAAGATGCCGAAGTGTGGACAGTGTTTTGTGATGGCTCTTGGGGAACTTTCGGAGCAGGAGCAGCAGCTGTGTTGGTCTCACCATCCAAGGTTAAAACTTGTTATGCGGTAAGACTTGATTTCAGCTGTACAAACAATATTACTGAATACGAAGCTCTGCTCCTGGGCCTTCGGAAATTAAAGGCAATGGGAATCAGAAGGGCGATTCTTAAAACTGATTCCCAGGTTGTTTCGGGTCATATCGACAAAAGTTGCAAGGCTAAAGATCCGAAGCTTGAAAAATATCTAGACACGGTCCGAAGGATCGAAGCCTCCTTCGAAGGATTTTCTGTCAAAAATATCCCTCGAGGACAAAATGAGCATGCTGATTTGCTAGCCAAGTCAGCAGCACAGGGGCTGCCGTTACCTTCGGATGTGTTCTTCGAAACAATAAAGGCACCTTCAGTGGAGCTCCTTGAAAGAGCAGTCCTCAACATATCTCCTGTTTATAGCGAAGATTGGAGAACTGAAATCATCTCTTACCTTCAGGGTAAGTTCCTTTCAGATGACGAAGCTTATAATAAAAGGATAGAGGCAAGAGCTCGTCCATATGTCATGATAGAAGGGGAGTTATACAAACATGGAGTTTGCACTCCGCTGCTCAAGTGTTTATCTAGAACCGAAGGTATAGAGTTGATGAAAGAAATACATGCAGGCCTGTGTGGATCTCACATTGGATCTAGGCCATTACTTGGAAAAGTTTTCCGCCAAGGGTTTTATTGGCCGAAGGCATCTTCGGATGCAGCGGAGTTAGTTCAAAAGTGCAATAATTCTTTGCCTCTTTGTTTTGGTTGTCTTCGTTTTTTCCGGCTTCTCCACCTTTCGAAAAAGCTTCATCAGTTGAGGCCCTAATGGACTTAGCTTCGCGGGCTGGGGTTCAGTCATTACCTTTAAGATTTCCTCCACGTCGCTGGTAGAGGGTGGTGCAGGAGTCCCCTCTTCATCGGATAATTTTCGCTTTGGAGATGATATTTTTCTCTTCTTTGGAATTTTCTTCTCTTTTGGTGGTCCTTCCTCATCTTTGTTCAAACTTTCGGCCACTCTTTTCCTTTTTTGGCCCTCAGCACCCTTGTTCAATCGTTCATAGTCAGGGTACTCGAAACCCAGGGCATCAAACACTCGGTTCAGCCTTCGCTTCGGACGGGTGCCGAAGGCCGCAGTCATCAGTTGATCTTCTTTTTTCGAATAATTCCCAAGAATTTCATTACACATTACCTCAACTGTGTCCAGCCACTCTTGGCAAGGTTTTTTAAAGTATTTCTTGAACTTGAAATGGTAAGGAAGCCGGGCAAGTTCCCCTTTCTTCTTTTCTCCCTCTAGCTTTGGCATTTCCCATTCTTTTAGAGTAGGGAAAACCCTGAAGGCCAAGAACTCTTGAACCAAATCCCTGGTACTGATATGCTCTGAAATAATTTTAAACTCACCAGTGCAGCCCAGGTGGGACCTTCTAATGTCATGTGGCATCGCGGTCTTGTTTCTCTGAAGATTAATTCAAGTGGGCTTTGCACCAACTTCTCTTTGTCTTCGTCAACTTTCACATAAAACCACTCAGACTTCCAGCCTGCCGGCCATTTGCTTCGGTAGCTAATAACAGGAAACTTTGTTGTTTTCCGATAAGCAAAATTGTAACAACCAAAGTTATCATGTAACCCATCTTTTCTAGCCTTCGTCTGGTAATGTAGTTCATGGACTCGACAAAAGCTGTCGGCAAACGGCTCCACTGCCTGGCTTCGGAGGGCCCAGATATAGACATTAAGCCTAACGATAGCGTTAGGAGTCAACTGATGAAAGTAAATACCAAACTTCTTCAATACATCTGCAATAATCCCATGAAGGGGGAATCTCAGCCCAGCCTTTAAAAAGCTTTTGAAAATGACTATCTCGTCCTTCTCTGGCTTCGGGGTAGTCTCTTCTCCCCCGAAGCGAAGTAGTTTCTTCTGATTTTCACTGAAATAACCTGATTTTACCATCTTGGAGAGATCAGCCTTCGAAACGGTCGACTTTCCGAAGTCCAAGTGGCTGGGCTTGCTTGGCATGGCGATGCGATAGTCATCTTCAGGATCAGTTTCTTCAATGTTCTCCTCTTCTGCTTCGGCAGTTGCTTGTTCTGCTTCAACAGTGGGAATTTCTTCTGCAGTTACCAGTCCGGATCGTTGCATTGCTTCGGAGATGGGAACAGTTTCCGAACCTTCAGCTTCGTCTCCTTCACGCTCAACCCTGGCGGTAGATCGCACTCTGGCCATTAATTCTGAGTCTGTGAAAATTGAATACTTTTTTGAATACTTTTTTCTCCCGAAGCCCTTCCTTCTGACGAAGCAGACTTCGAGTTGGACCTTCGTTCAATTCTGAGAGTCAAGCTTCGGCTATGGTTAAAAACTTTGGCAGCAAAACAGTGCAAATAGCAATGAATGCTGTGGTAACTTCACACCTACCCGTCTGTTTATATAGTGTTGCAGGTAAGAAGGCGAAGCGCCAGGATTTTTACACCAGGCGGACAGTCACTAGCACTCGCTGCGCGGTGGACCGCAGAGACCAAACAGTAACTCTGCAAAGTGGGCCTGGCACGCGCTCGGAAACTGGATCGTTTCTCGACAACGAGCTCAGGGAAGGTGTTTTTTGGACCTTCGGCTTCCCGAAGCTTGAGAGGCTTTTTTCGCGGATCAAGCTCGTTACGAAAAACGATCTAGCGCCGTGAAAGGGGCTACTGTTGGGGCCATGCTTCGTTGCGCCGAAGGTCTTACGGGAAGAAGCAGCTTCGGCTGAAGTTGTCCTCAGGAGATGACCGAAGGTTCCTTTTCATGAAGCTTCGGCATTACAAACCGACATAGAGATAGAATGACCTTTTAATCCATAAAGGTCTGAGTCAATGTTGTAAACTTTTATGAGGGGCATAATTGTAATTCGTCACAGGTTGTGTCCTGTGTCTATAAATAGATGAACAATACTCCCGTACTGTTCACGCTGACTGGTATTCACTCGCGCGTCACGCTTGGACTTTTGCCTTCTGTCAAACCGAAGGTAAAAATGTAATTCAATATTGTTCAAGAACATTCATGACCATATGATTAAATGATATTGATGATGACATATGATTATTTATGTTATTTCTCATGTCTCATATGCTTCTCTTTTCATTGAAATATACTGTAATGACGAAGGTACGTCCTTCATGACCTTCGTCTGAAGATCATTATATCCTAAGGGAGATAATGCTCTGAAGGGCGAAGGGCATTAATCATTAACCCTTTTGTGTTGCCTTGTTCTTAATTCATAGCACTTGAGAACAAGTCCCCAACAAGGATCTGGCCCAAGAGGAAGAAGATCAAGATCAAGACGATGAGTCACCTCAAGAAGAGGACATTGATCAAGGAGGGGATGAAGATGATCAAGACAAGGAAGATGATCAAGAAATTCAGGACAAAGACCGCCACACCCAAGAGTCCACCAAGCAATTCAAAGAGATCACCCCGTCAACTCCATACTTGGTGACATTCACAAGGGGGTAACCACTAGATCTCGAGTTGCTCATTTTTGTGAACATTACTCTTTTGTGTCCTCTATTAAGCCATACAGGGTAGAGGATGCATTAAGAGATCCGGATTGGGTGGTGGCTATGCAAGAGGAGCTCAACAACTTCACGAGAAAGGAGGTGTGGGATTTAGTTCCACGTCCTAACCAAAATGTTGTAGGTACCAAGTGGGTGTTCCACAACAAACAATATGAGCATGGTGTGGTGACAAGGAACAAAGTACGACTTGTTGCAAAAGGTTATTCACAAGTCAAAGGTTTGGATTTTGATGAAACCTATGCACCCATAGCTAGGCTTGAGTCAATTCGTATATTACTTGCCTATGCTACTTACCATGGATTTAAGCTATATCAAATGGACGTGAAAAGTGCTTTCCTCAATGGCCCTATCAAGGAAGAGGTCTATGTTGAGCAACCTCCCGGTTTTGAAGATAGTGAGTATCCTAACTATGTTTATAAGCTCTCAAACACGCTTTATGGGCTCAAGCAAGCCCCAAGAGCATGGTATGAATGCCTGCGAGACTTTCTTATCACTAATGGCTTCAAAGTTGGAAAAGCTGACCCTATGTTGGGGCGAAGGCAAAGACGCTACCCTTCGTGTGAAGCCCTCGTCATCTCGCTACACCAATGAAGGCGAGATGCCTGCTTCTGCTGGTTTCTGGGCCAATTCTTGGCATAATGTCCGGTGTTACCACAAGTGAAACACCTGTTATCATTGGCCTGATGGTACTGCTGCTGCAAAAATTGTTCCTCTGAACTGGAAACTGAGTGCGGTTGGGTGCCTGCTGCTGCTGTTGTGGTCGGATCACCCAACGTCCTTGCTGCTGTTGAGGTCCCCTATACTGAGTGTCAGACACGATCCTGAAGTGCTGTGGCTGAGCTAAAGGTCCTGCCATAGGGGTCTTCCTCTTCTTCTCTGCCTGCCTGGCTGTGATACAATTCTCCTGAGAAATGGCCATGTTGACTAACTCATTATAGCTGTTGGCCCTGACTGTGTTGAGACGGTCGCGGAGCTTAGTGCTGAGCCCCCTCCGGAACCTGTCCCTCTTCTTCTCGTCGGTGTCTGCATGATATCCGGCATACTGACACAGGTCATTGAAGGCCTGAGCATACTGTAACACTGTCCTGTTCCCTTGAGTGAATGCCAGAAACTCATTAAGCTTTCGGTCCATAATGCCTGCTGGTATATGATGCCCCCTGAAAGCTGCCTTGAACTCTCTCCATTCCACCACATGGTCAGCTGGCTACATAGCAAGGAAATGGTCCCACCATGTCCGCGCGGGTCCACGAAGCTGCTGGGTGGCGAACCTAACCTTAGTTACCTCTGAACAAACTCCATGGAGTAGCGGGAATCTGGATTCCACTACCCTCAGCCATACATCAGCATCGAGTGGGTCCTCGGCCCTCGTGAACAATGGTGGCTGAGTACTGAGGAACTCCTGATAAGTGGCTGCTGCGGGGTGACGCTGATGATCACCACCACCATAATGCTGAGGTGGTGGCTGGCGCTGAGCTAACTATCGCAAGATCTCGTTCTGCTGAGCCATCAGCTCCTGCAGAGTAGGAGGCAGTGGCGGTGGTGGAGGAATGCGCTCATTCTGTCCACGACGCGCTCTTCCTGCCATCTGAAAAATTATGCATATTCCCAATATTATATTTCCGAGGCCCAATATTAAATCATGGTGAAAGAGTCATAGGGGTGAAACCAATATATGCTTGCATAATTATAAAAGATTCCATAGGGCTTAAACTTTTCTTCTTAAATTAAAACTGGCATCATTCATCATCCATGCCTCCAAATGAGTTGGTCATGATTACATCAGTAACTCAAAAGACTCAACTCTAACTAGCCTAGTACCCTAAGGGTGCAAAAGCTAAGCTAGTCTCGAGGAGTTCTACCGTCACAGACTTCTAACTCTATCTCTGCGACCTAGTGAGCAAACGAGGCAACGCTCGACTCGGGGGAAGGTGGTCTCCCTGAGCTAGCAGTGTCCAAGCTGGAGGCAGGTTCCTCTCCTCCCTCGATGTCGACATCCTCGTTGGCCTCCATGTCCTGGATCTCCTGGTGGTGCATATCCAGATGCTGGTTAGCCTCCGCAAGCTGCTGCTGAGTGTTGATTAGCTGATCCTCTAGAACCTCGATGGTGTTCTCCCTGGTTCCCACTAGCTCCTCAAGCTCGTGGATCTCATCTGACAACTGCTCCACTTGTAAATCTTTTTCCACCATCTCAGTGGACAAGTCTACCACAAGTTCCTCTCTGTTATCCAAAGTGATCTTGGTCGCCTCCAACAATGCCATCAGATGGGACATTGCTCCTCCATGCATCACTTGCAGACGATACAGGGCATTCATGCACCGCACCGTCAAGTGAGCAGTCTGGCCTGGGCAGATAGCCCAAATATCCTTGGCATGCTCCACTCGATCCTTCCACATTGGGTCGTCCTCCTTTTCCGCAGGGAACAAACCAATGGGGTGAGTGGACAGCTCCAAGGGGTGGAATCCGCAGAAGGTGGTCAGTCCGTGGAGAGCAATCGCCTCGATAGTATCCTCAGCCCTGTATCCAAAAGACTTAGAGTCTAGCGAACGCCAGCCGGGCTACAGGGGATGAGGCTCCAGGGTCATCCTCACCCTACAGCGGGGCACTCGGTGCTTCTCGAACAGCCGCACCGCGTACTGGGGAGGCGTCGTGTATCCAGCTCCCTGAAGTACCTCCCACAAGATACGGGGGAAACCCTCTCGTGCAAGCCCGTCAGTGTGGGACTGTGCATTCCCTTCGTCTGAGGATCCGTGAGAAGGCATCTGTGTACGGTTAAGTGTAAGTAAAAAAGAAAAAGAATTATAAAATAAAAAGGGATCAAACTCAGCCTTTCTATGACTACGACAATGGCACCGGGTGTACTTAGTCTGTTATTATAGTGCATTAAGGTTCCTACCCAATTATCAAGTATTTTAAGTAAGGATGCATGCATGCTCGTCCTAAGCGACCTCATTCCAACTTAGGGGGAATAGGAAGAACTCACATCCCTTATAGTAGCCGGTAGGGCTTATTCAAATAGCCACCTAGCTACTCCTCTATTATCCTAAGGCTTCACGTCCTAGGTCTATCCTGGTCGTCCTACGATCTATCCAACATTTGTTTCTACCAGGTTTTACATTGGAAAAGGATGGTATTTATAGTTTATTGATTCCTCTGTGGTGGTACGAGCTCCGATACCAGCTGTGGCGGAACCACCCGAATTATTCCAACTTAAGTGCCTAAGTCCCGCCTTAGAGGCTAGACCACACTTAAATAGGAATAACACGTCAGTCCCTCGGATCTAGTCTGACGAGCCCACTAACAGGATCAAGTACCACGTACTCACTCGGTGGTGAGGCACAGAGCAAATACAATAAAGCTTAAATCCATACATTGAGGAGTATTAAATTTATTACATCATCATCGGAGTTTAGCAAAAGTAGTCATCATTGTTCGGAATGCAGTGGAATAAAACTAGCGATAAATAAACAGAGAGATGGGGAAGCCTGTCCCATCACTCCTCATGGTCCTCCTCTGCCGAGGTAGGGTCCCACTCGACTGTCCAACCCGGTGGCAAGGTGGACGGCCAAGTCACTGCAGCAACCATGTCCTCCAGGGAACCTGTAAAAACTTTGCCACAAGCAAGGCTGAGTATACTAATACTCAGCTAGACTTACCCGGTGTGAGGAGTCTACTCCTCTACCTCTAGACATGCAGCTGTTTGGCTGAGGGGTTTGGTTGCCAAAAGCACTAGCTGAGTTTATAAATCATGTTTTAGGTTTATCATGTTTTAGTGTGACTCTCTTAAGACTAAATGTATACCTATCTAATCATACATGGTATCAAACATTTAGCAATCAACAACTTTTGCCAACTCATCACATTTCCACTTGTTACTCAATGAAGTACAATGGATCAAGTAGTCTCATTAGCTGCGAGAAGCAGACGATTCAAATCGAGTTTTTATCCTTGCAAGGTAAACCTAAACACACGACGTGGCGAGGCACTCCGTCCCCACACACATCAACCGTCCCCATCGATTCCCCATCAGCAGATCAGGGCTCACCGCCTTGGCGTACAATGCCTCACTGACCCCGACTGCCGTCGTGCAGTGACCGCACATGTACCCACCATAACCGGAATGGGAGACCACGTCTCAGGTCGCGTGAGGGGTAAAGTCCACTGCCAGGTTCAATCAGGTACTAGGCTTACTGATTTACCATATTTCTCGGCATGTGCTTAGTACGTTCAAACGCTTGACATAGGTATCCGCACGTTAATCCTTATTCCAGTTTCATCTCGTAGACCACGCATCCCCACGGATCCGAGTCCACAGACCAATGATCAATATGATATGAAAGTGGGTACAACCAATTCCTGACCTCGCGCGAGTGCTAGAAAAATCACTCGACTTCTATCGAGATACCTAATTAGCAAAGCAGCAACTCGACCTAGCATACTAGTATCCATCTCAACAAGGATTCCTGAGTTCATGCAACTAGGGTTTCAATCAACTCCTACACTTAAGTGCATAATACAAGCCTACAAACATTAAGTGTAGTAAAATAGCATACAGAACAGGTTATGCATAAAACCGGGGCTTGCCTTCCAAAGCTGGGGCAGGCAGATCCTCTGGGGCAGGCTCTGGTGCTGGATCTGGGGCTACCTCCAGAGCAACTCCTTGCTCTGGCACGAGGACGTACTCTCCGTCCGCGAGGTTGCAATCTATCGAATGCAATGAATAAGAATATGTATGCTATGATTATGCAGGATTTAGTAATCATTGTGCTAAGTGAGGAAAAGCTAAGTTAGTTAATCCCTTAGGGTTTTCCTAGTTATTATACGAGGCTCTTAGTGGTTTATGCTTATCAATTTGGGCTTTGGGGTTTTACCTAGGGATAAGCATAAAGGATTTAGTCTTGGGTTGTCCCTTAAATGTTTTAGTAGGCATTCAAGGGGTGCTGCTGGTTTGGTTAGGGTAACATTTAGTCTCCACTATTAATTCCCTTTTTTCTTTTCTATTTATGATTTTTTAGTTTGTTTGAACTGCAACAGTGACTTAAATTTTTCCAAAACTTTTGAAAAAATTACAGTGGGTTACTATGGGTCACTGTAGTCTGTCCTATAAATTTGGGGTCCAGAATAAATAGAATATGCCCTGGACAAAAATAACGAAAGTTGGGGCAAAAGGGGCCACTTGTACTACAACTCTTATCTAGGGGTGGGTTCTGTACTAAGAGTCATTTTTACTGGTATCTATAGGTAATGACATGCTTCTGTGCCAAAAATCATAGAAAGTTACTTAGTGGTTATTTAGTTGTTATTTTCTAAAGTTTAATGCTAAAAAGATACTTATAACTAACTTGTTATTTGAAAAATATCAAACAACAGAACTCATAATCTTTCTATGTTTATAGTAACAAAACATTAGTTATCCCAAGGTTTGGGGTGTTTTCTCCTCAGGGTTATTTTTCTAGGGTTTTTCTAAGTTTTCCTTGTTTTCTTGAAATAAAAGGTATTTCATTTTTCTGTACTAAACAAGGGTATAATAAAAATTTCTAGTGAACTATACTGAATAAGAAGGCTAACAAAAATGTGGGTGCTCCCTAGTTCTTGATTTAAACTACCTTTTTTATTTTCTTTAACTTTAAGCAAAAAGTGATTTAAATGGCAAACTCTACCTTAATGGGGTGTACAGAGGGGTTTATTATTTTTAAACAGGTTAGGAAGTGATTAAGTACTTCTCTAAATTTTCTTAACCTCAGTATAATAGTGTAGCTATTTTTCCTTATTTCTTTTAGCTTTTGACCAGTTAATCATTTAATTCAAAACTTTAAAGTTTTCTACAACACTTAGGGGTTTTATATTTTTCCTAAGTAGTTTACCTCATTTAGGATCTGGCAAAATTGGTTTGACTCGATTTGAGTAAACCAAACTGAAGTTATGAATTTTTCAAGTTCTATTTGGATTTAAATCAGAATATTTAAAAAGGTTTCCTGGAAAACCCATTTGCACCGAAGACCCTACGTTCTTCCTAAACTAACCCTTTCAGTTATACCCCTATGCTACTATTCCCCTGAGTCGCTGACAGCGCACAAAACCCCCTGCCCTTTTCTTCTTCTTCCCCGCGGTCCCTCCCCTTATGTAAACAGTAACCACGGAAAGGAAAAGGATGGCGCGGCGTACCGGCGGCGAGAAAGGTCCGGCGAGGGGCGGGGTTGGCTCCGGGAGGTCCTGGCGGTCCCAGCGATGTACGGCTCGACGGCGGTGGTGGCCAGAATCGGCCGGTCCTCGCGCGCAGGCGGGTGAACTCGTCGGCGGCGAGAGCTCCGTCCTAACTACGGCGATCTAGTTCAATAAAATGGCACGATGAGCTCCACGGGATGACGTAAGGGCTATGTGTGCAGTGAATCAGAAAATGGCACAGAGACTCACCCGGTCCACGTGCGCCGGCGGGGTTCTGAACTCCGGCGAGCGTGATTGCGCCTTTTCGGTGGCGGGGGTCCCTGGTTTAAGCTCTGGCAAGCTTCACGGCCTCCCAGGGAAGCTATCTAGGGGCTTGGATCGAGCGGAGGAGGGTGGAAAATGGTTTGGCCATGGTGGTTGTCCTCGGGTGGCTCTGGCAGGGTCGCGGAGAGGTCGCCGGAGCTATGTGCGAGCTCCGGGGAGTTCGCCGTGGGACAGAGGATGCAACGGTGAAGATAGCCGGGCGTTGGGGCGGGCTTTATATCCGTGGCATGGGCATGGTCACGGGCGGCCGCGGGCGCGCAGGGGTTCGCGCATGGGCGTGCTCTGAGCGCGCCCCCGAGGGTCAGCCCACGTCGAACACGTGTGTGTTTGCTTCTGCCATGGTTCAACGGCCGATTGGAGCACCTTAGCGTGAAGATCTTGGCAAAACCAATGTGTACGATCTGTTCCCTGCACCATATCCTACCTTTTTGATGTGTGTCCCAAGCCAAGATACGGTCGGGGTAGGGAGAGAGGGGTGAGAAGTTGCCTCTGTCCTAGCTGTCCAAACCGGGACAAAACATGAGCCAAGTCGTGTCAAACGACTTAGGGTTGGGTTCAAACTTTTCCAGGGTGTCCTAGAGGTATTTTGGCGCCACTTTGTCAATTGGGCTAAGTGATTTTGAAGTTTGAAAGAGGGTGAACATGTTTGATCTTTAAAAAAAGGGTTGGTTTTGGACTTAGAAAAATTCTGATTTTTCTTTTGTGCTCAACCCTTTTGTGAACCTTTTGGGGTTTTTCTGAAATCTTTTTGGGGTCACTTTCTTACTATTATTTGTAGGGTATTAAGTGTACTACCACTTTTATAATTGGCCCAAGTCATGATCATGTGGTTTTCCTAACCTTTTGGTCATACTTACTTCTAGTGCTCCACTTGTTCAAAGGGGTTTGAATTAGGGTTTGGGAATTTCTCCTCCTCATATGTGCATGACAAACCAAGGTATGACTTGGGCCTTACTTAGGATCTTGTGCTCAAAATTTGGTGTGCTTATCCCAACTTAAGTCACATGTGATGATGGGCTTACTTGTGTAGTCTTGAGTGGAAAACTCTAAGTAATACCTAGGGGTGTTACAAGTTTCTGCTCAATTTCCAAGGGTACCGACCCGATACCGACGCCTTGGCCGAGCTATCACTCTGCAAGCAGCAAGAAAAGGAAACCCTATGGGAGTACTACCGCAAGTTCCTGACTCTCAAGTCACAATTGCCCTCGATCGATGACCACATCGCGATACACTATGCCATCAGTGGCCTTCGGGCTGGCGTCCTATACAGTCACTGCATCAGGGACCCACCCAAAAATCTCCAAGAGCTCTATCAGTTGTTTGAGAAGTACGCCAGATCCGAAGAGCTCCATCAGCGAAAGGTCGAGTCTCAGAGGAAGCCCAAGGACCCTCTGTAGTCCAGCCGATCCTAGACAAGGCCTTCATAGCCAGACTCCGGATGGGACAGCCGTAGTCAACAGCAGGTGCACAACATAGCCAACCAGCACCCCGCTGGTGAGGCCCCTTGCCGTCAGGAATATCCCCCCACGGCTGCGGTAATGGCACGCGAGGCCGGGGCCAGGGACGGGTGCAACAACCGCGCAGATTTTACTATTTGTTTCACGGCGAAGACTTCACACACCCGACAAGGGATTGCCCAGAAACAAAGGCCACCAAGGACAGAATGTCTCGGGCACAACCAACCGACAATCAAAGAGTTGTCGCGCACACATATCACCACCAGCAACCATACAACAACGTCCATATCCAGCACCCACCCAACCACACATATCAGCATCATCAGGAAGTACAAGTCCTTCCACCCCCGCCTCCGCCTCTTCATCACCCAAACCCACACCACCAAAATCACCCACCAGCACCAAAGCAGGAAGACTTCGCCGATCAGCCGTATCGCGGAGTCATCCACATGATCACCGGAGGGTCCAGCGTAGACTTCGAGACGAAGCGGTAAAAGAGGGATCACTACCGGAATGTCAACCATGTCGCCCTCACCGGCCCGATGGTGCAAACGAGGTGGTCACACGTGCCACTAACCTTCGACGCCAGAGATGTTGATCTGTGTAGCGCAGCTCACGTCGACGCCATGGTAATCAATTGCAGCATGACTAGCTGGGACCTACACAAGGTCCTAGTTGACAACGGCAGCTAAGCGGACATCATCTTCCGGCACGCCTTCGACCGCATGGGTATCAACCACAGCTTACTCAAGCCTTCGGACAACCCCCTATACGGCTTCGGCGGCAAGGGCACTTTCCCTGTGGGCAAGATTGAACTACCCCTGTCATTCAGTGTAGCACCCAATGCGCGGAGTGAGCAGATTACCTTTGACATCGTCGACATGGTTTATCCCTACAATGCTATAATGGGCCTGGGCTCCATTAATAAATTTGAAGTGGCCATTCACAGACTGTACCTATCCATGAAAATTCCGGGTCCACAAGGGGTGATAACAGTTTTTGGTAATCAACAGACTGCGCAACATTGAGAGAGACTTTGTTCTAGGACAATGAAACGTACACTGCCTTACAACACAACGCAAAGTCTCTGAAGTGACCCACCCAGCCGCCGCCGAGAAAGTTAAGGCGCAGCTATAGAGCAACGATGGAACGAAGACAATTCCCCTTGATCCGGCGACGCCCAAGCAAACGGTCATAATAAGCGAAGACCTGACTTTGCAAGACGAGGAGAATCTCATCTCCTGTCTCGCCAGAAACAAGGACGTCTTCGCTTGGTCCGCCCTTGACCTGGTCGGAGTCAGCCACATCGTCATCGAGCACGGTCTGGGCATCGATCCTTCGGTGCGCCCAAAAAAGCAGCGGCTGCGCAAAATGTCTGACGAGAAGACAGAAGCTGTCAAGGCTGAAGTGCACCGTGTGCTGGAGGGCAACTTCATCGAACCAATCGCCTACCCTACGTGGCTTGCCAACGTAGTCATGGTACAGAAGAAAAGCGGCAAGTGGCGCATGTGCATAGACTTCACCAGCCTCAACAAGGCCTGCCCCAAGGACAACTTCCCGTTGCCACGGATCGACAAAAATAGTCGATAGCGCAGCCGGTTGCGAAGTCATGTCCCTTCTCGACTGCTTCTCCGGCTACCACCAGATATACATGAAAGAGGAAGATAAGGCCAGCACCAGCTTCATCACACCCTTCGGCACGTACTGCTTCATCAGTATGTTAGAGGGACTCAAGAATGCTGGGTCAACCTTCTCTCGCCTCACCAAGACGGTGCTTGAGAGCCAAATGGGTCGCAACATTTTCATGTACGTGGACGACATCGTTGTCGCAAGCAAAAATAAAGAAGATCACTTGGCTGACCTCGCAGAGACGTTCGCAAACATGCGGGACGCACGACTTCGCCTCAACCCCGAAAAGTGCGTCTTTGGAGTTCGCCAGGGGAAGATACTAGGCTACCTGGTGTCGCACAGCGGGATCGAGGCCAACTCGAACAAGATTCAAGCAATCATCAACATGACACCCTCGCAGTCAACCAGGGATGTCCAGCGTCTGATAGGAAGATTAACACCCTTAACAGATTAATTTCCAAGTCCGCAGAGCGGAGTCTACCCTTCCTCAAGACACTGCGCGGTGCGAAAGACTTCACGTGGGGACCAGAATAGGCGGCAGCCTTCGCATCACTCAAGCAACACCTGTCAGACTTGGCAATTCTCACCAGCCCCGACCCCTCATTGCCTCTGCTGCTCTACATCGTAGCCTCGCCATATTGCAGTCAGCGTAGCACTAGTCCAAGAGCAACACAGAGAGGGCACGACCCGATAGTGTCTAGTCTACTACATCTCCGAAGTCCTCACGCTCTCCAAATGCAACATGACTGAATTGGAAAAAATCTCTTATGCAGTCGTCATGGCATCGCGCATGCTGCGCCACTACTTCGAAGCGTTCAAGGTGCGGGTCACCTTGGACAGGGGACTAGGAGAACTGTTCAGAAATCCGGAGGCGTCCGTCCGAATCGCCAAATGGGCAGCCGAGCTCTCCGGGTACCACATCACCTTCGAACCCAGGACAGCAATCAAGTCGGAAGGTCCTGGCAGACTTCATCGTTGACTGGACAAGGCCGACATGGCAGCAAGAAGAGCCTCCAGAGAAGGTGTGGACCATCCACTTTGACGGTGCATGGTGCCATGCGGGGGCAGGCGCTGCTGCAATTATCACGTCACCCACAGGCGTCAAGCACAGATACGCAGCACGCCTCAGCTTCGCTTTGGAGTCCGACAGATGCACCAACAACATAGCAGAATACGAAGCCGTCATCCTGGGCCTTCGCAAGCTGAGAGCACTAGGCGTCACCACCAGCATAGTCAAGACAGATTCCAAAGTAGTTGTCGGCCAGGTCGAAAAAGAAGATTCAGCAAAAGACCCTACACTCATGCAGTATCTCACGGTTGTTCGCAGTCTCGAAAGACAGTTCAAGGGCTTCACCCTACAACATGTGGACCGAGACAGAAACGAAGAGGCCGATGCGTTGGCTAAGGCAGCGGCTAGAGGCGAGACCTTGCCCTTCGACGTGTTCTACCACATCATTGGCACACCAGCCGTCCGCAACCTAGAAGGCTTACAAGTAACCAACAACGCCGAAGGCCATCGCATCGTCAACCTTATCATGACTAAAGATTGGCGGGCCCCAATAACCCTGTTTCTGTAAGGATATTACCACCCTAACGACGTCAATGAGGCCAAATGCCTCAAGCACCGAAGCCGGGACTTCGTACTGATCGGGGGCCAGCTATACAAAAAGGGGATCAGTCAGCCCATGCTTAAATGCATGACCGAGACCGAGGGCATTCAAATCCTTCGCGAAGTCCACAGCGGAACTTGCGGGTCCCACTTAGGGCCTAGGGCCCTCGCCGCCAAGGTAATCCGTCAAGGATTTTACTGGCCCGCAATAATCTGTATCGCGAATCGAGTCACGAGGTCTTGCGAAGCATGCCAGAAATTTTCTCCCTGCTCAGGCAACCCTTCGCAGTTCACCAAGCTGATCGCCCACACATAGCCACTTCAACGCTGGGGGCTGGATATTGTCGGACCTGTACCTACGGCTCAAGGGAACCTCAAATTCACCTTCATCGCCGTCGAGTACTTCACCAAGTGGATCAAGGCCAGGGCAGTGTCCACAATAACAGCGAAGACCACCCAAAAGTTCCTCTGGCAAAACATCGTTTGCTAATTCGGAGTCCCGTCCAAACTCACAGTCGACAACGGCAAACAGTTTGACAGCCAGGACTTCAGGGATTTCTGCCTCTCCATCGACACAAAGCCTATCTTCGCCTCAGTATATCACCCGCAATCCAACGGCGTCGTCGAGCGCGCCAACAGCAAGATTTTCACTGCCATCAAGAAAAGACTTCTCGACGACAAGAAGGGCAAATGGGCCGACCAACTACCCGAAGTGGTCTAGGCCCTAAACATGACCGAATGCCGGGCAACCGGATTCACACCTTTCCGCCTGTTATATGGATCGGAGGCCATGACGCCACAGGAGATTAAGCATGGGTCGCCTCGAACAAGCACATTAGAGGTCCCCGACGTCGACGAACCAACATCCAAGGACCTCATCGACGGAGACCACATCCTCGCCCTGTAGGCCTGGCGCGATAACGCGGTCGTCCCAAGAGAGTTCAACAAAGGAGACCTCATCCTCGTCCGGACCACCCGGATAGAATCACTGGGCAAGCTAGAGCCGAAATGGGAGGGTCCATTCATCGTCAAGACAAAGGCGTCCCCCAGCGCGTACAGGCTAGCAACGCCCTTCAGCGAAGACCTAGAGCACTCCTAGAACATTGACAATCTCCGCAACTTTTTTGTTTAAACTTTAGGGCCCACGCGCCCTTGTAATCCACCAGACAATACTATTCTGGCCCGCACTCTTTTCCTCCCGGGGGGGTGAGGTTTTTAACGAGGCGGAGCCATGTAATATACCAACAAAAGCCCCCGCAAAAACAAAAGCTCAGACGCAACGTGTTGAAAATGACCGCATCGACGGTCTTCGGCATTCGACCACTCCAAAGTCACAGCGACAGGTAGCATAGACTACCCTCACAGTGCGACACTCCACGCAAAAGTCGCCCAAGGGTGCAACCGGAATAGCATAATAAGTGCGTCAATCGAAGTCTTTTATCAAAAAAGACACTCCGTGCAAAAGTCACCTAAGGGTGTAGCCGGAACAACACAATAAGTGCGTCAATCAAAGTCTTTTATCAAAAAGACACTCCGTGCAAAAGTCGCCTAAGGGTGCAGCCGGAACAGCACAATAAGTGCGTCAATCGAAGTCTTTTATCAAAAAGACACTCCGTGCAAAAGTCACCTAAGGGTGCAGCCGGAACAGCATAATAAGTGCGTCAATCGAAGCCTTTTATCAAAAAGACAGTCCATGCAAAAGTCGCCTAAGGGTGCAGCTGAACAGGCACCATAACATCCGCCATCGAAGTCCTCCAGAAAAAACACTACATGCCAAAATCACCTAAGGGTGTCGACGGACAAGTACAGCAAGTACGTCAATCTACACTCCGTGCAAAAGTCACCTACAGGTGCAGCTGGATCAGCACTAGCGTGCGACAACGGCCAACAGGCCACATTACAAATACAAGTTACAGTTACATACACACAGCGAGGGCACTATATACTACATTGGCTCAGCCTTCGGGATGATACCCATCTCCCTATAATTGAACAACATCATCCTCAACTCCTCACCCTCAAAAAGATTTCGCAGATCCCCCTCACCTATACTCGCCCCAATCGGCGAAGACAACAATTCTCGTTTACCAATCCGGTCTACTCGAAGACGGCCACGCTCCATCCCCATTTGACGACGCCTACCACTTCGCGAAAACTCACCCTCACTGTGTTTCGACACCACCCTTCTATGCCTATACTCCAGCTGCGGCCACATCTAACGCAGCAAAATAATCCAAGCCTTCATCTGAGGACTCCTTCGTCCAGAAAAATGAACTCCTAGACTCACCATCAGACTCAAAAAACTCAGACCCAGAGCCAAATAAATTATCATCAACAACCACAATGGTTGAAGCCGCCACAAAATCAGTATTGTCATCAGCGGTTGCTTGCGCAGGCCCAAACGTTGGAACCTACGCAGCAACCGAGGTTCAGTATCACAAAAATAAAAGTTCACACCGAAAGCCCTAGCCCCTATTCCGCCACCTGCGAAGGCCTGGCCGATGCCGCTGGGTCTTCAACAGCTGGTTCGACCAACAACTTCGAAGCATCCTCACCCGTCAGCGCAGTGGCTGGCACAAGATCTTTGCCAGCTCCAGTCGGCGCGGGAGTCGCCGAGGGGACCTTGCCAGCATCGGATGGCAGCGCCAGCTCCACCCTCGATGCCTTGGGCAGCGTGCTCTCTAGATCACCGAGGTCCTCAACCTCTTCATCATGCCCCATCTACGGAAATAGCACATCCATTCAACAAACCACACACACCCACACATATAATCACACAAATGCACCCTTACCTGATCCATGGCCCGGTCGGACCTCTCCCGGACAGTCTCTCGGCCGTGAGGGGCCCACATCCTATCAAAAAGCGCCCCAGCCGACCTGTTCAGCACCAGGTCCTCGACCTGGAAGATTTCGCGTTCGAAGCCTTCGTCCAACTGGTCGAAGACCTCGAAGTGCCTGCATCCCTCGTGGGACAAGGCATTCACGGCCCCCTCACAGGTGATGAGGGAGGCAAAGGACATGAGGCCCGTCACAATGGTCGGGAGCACCTCCAGCTCCTCATGTAGCCACCCAAGCAATCAGAGGCCCACCTCCTTGATCGGGCGCTTCGAAGCGAGCGGTCCGCGCACCCAGTTCCTGGTACGCGTCCACAAGCTGTGTATGCGTCCGCTCGACCTCCATGCGTGTCGAGGCCTCCATCTTGTCCAAGCGGTCCCGTAGGCCACCGAGCCTCGTCTCCATCTCCTCGGCGCGTTGGCGGGCGAGACTGTTCTCCGCCTGCGTAGGCTTGTCCTCGGCTTGCACAGACTGCGCCTCCGCGCATGCCCTATTTGCGTCCCTCCTCTCCTCCACCAACTGACGCCTGAGATCCTCCCTTTCGACCTCCACAGCCGCCAACCTCTCCCCCAGCCTGTGGCTCTTGTTCTCCGCAGCTGACTTATCCCGAACAGCATTTGTATGCTGTGCTCGGAGGCGCTCGATCCTGCCCTCGAGTCGTTGCCTCTCAGCAACGAACTCCAAAGTCAGGGCGCCCGATGCAACATGGTCGGTGAAGGCGGCTACCTATCACGAAAAATCCATCAGATTTGCAACCACATAAAAACAACGAACTAGCGAAGTCCAAGACGACTTACATGCTCCAGCTGCTGTGTCGCATGCTTCAGCTGCTACGTCGTATGCTTCAGCTACTGGGAAACAGAGGCTGCCACGTCTTTAGCGGCAGCGGTCGACGAAATCTCGCCGCTGGCGCAGAATTTGGACCATGGGTCCGGCGAAGTACCCTTCGCCCCAACCGCCACCGTAGGCGAAGTGGCCGCCACCGGAGCCGGGACAACATCCAGCTGCCCCGCATTCGACCCTGCACCATAACCTCGTTCAAGACCCAAAAAAACTCACCAACGAAGTAGTCCTCCACGCAGATATCTGTGTCGAAGTCGGCACCACCCACCGCCACTTCGTCGGTACGCACTGGCGACGATGACCTTCGCTGCTTCGTGGGCTCAGCCGAGGGCACCTTGCCCGTGCCAGAAGTGGTAGCCCTCGAACCCGCCGAAGAATTGCTGGGCCCAGGGGATGGCAGGCTTCACTGCCGGTGGTGGTTTGCTGCTGCCAGGGGCGATGGACTTCGCGCCTCCCTGCGCCCGCTTCTCCTCACGAGTAGGGTCCCCGACCCTAGTAAACGCCCGACGCTTCCGTGCTGCGTCTTGACAATCCTTATCCATCACTGCCGATACAACAGCAGCAATATTCCGGCCATAAGGAAAAATCTTCATCTCACGGGCTAAACGAGATGTAAATATGTCCTCGCCGGCCGCCTGGGGAATCAGAACGTTCCTTGCCATCGACCCTCGGTAACCTTCAGCATTCGCGCCGAAGACTCCCGGAGCTTGGGTGAAGACATCCTTCCCACGAGGGCCACGCAAGTCCTCATCAACTCCGCAGCAAAACGGTCAGAGACCACCAACCCCCCCCCCCCCCACTGCAGTACCTATTTTTCTCTTCTTAGTGGCCGGGGCAGCCTCCCGCGAAGGGCCTTCCTCAGCCACTGGTTTTTTCCCACGACGGTCAACAGCCGCAGCAGCGTCATCTCCAGGGTAGCCAATGTATGGCAAACGGTTTAACTCGAAGACCTGATTCAAGCAAACATTGGATCCCAGAATATCCCAACTCTGCAGACTCTCTGTCCTCGGTGCATACCGCCCTACAATCCTCACAGCCCCGTCCTAAACTTCATGAACGAACGCAGCTGGGTCTCGGCCGTGTAGATCCAAGGCGAAGGCCGGACTTCACACCAGCTGTTGGCCCAAAGTAGGCATCTGGCGAGGGCATACTTCGCCAAGCACCCAGCCATGCGCCAAGGGCCACACTCCATAACCAATGAATTCCTCAACAAAATCACAGCCGCTCCTCATGCGGGCAGCGCACCGGAGGGCCCCTTCGTCCTCATCATCCTCCGCCACCTCAAATTGTGGGAATGCCACATAACAATGGGAGCACATTACGGCCGCGGGAGCCCTGGGAGGTCTTTGACTTCGCATCTCGAAACATAAAACCAATAATCCCACCAGTTGCCCCACTTGTTGCGAGCATAGGGAACCAATTCCACGACTTTCGCCGAAGTCTTCCCGGTCCTCGGAGTGAACGTGCACGATCCAAACTGTGCAATCTTACTCCCAATCTTTCTCTTATGCCAGTGCAGACAGTAATTCTTGGCGAAGACCTCTACAGAAGGTTGACCACCGTACGAAGTCACCGCCTAGACATACTTCGCCAGGGCCACCACGGCGTTAGGCGTCAACTGGTGGACCTGGACTTCAAACCTCTACAGGACCTCCACCACGAAACGATGCGTAGGTAGGCGAAGGCCGGCAATGAAGAACGCCTCAAACACGACCAACTCGCCCTCAGGCTCGGGAATCTCTTCTGCCCCCGAGACGCGCCCAACACCGTCCCCAAAATACCCCAACTGCTGCAAAATCCTGCACGCGAACCGAGGAAATCCTTCGAAACGCCGAACTCCACCGTGTGGCCCGGCTGTAACTCCACCGCCGCAAAATCGCTAAAGGTATCTTCGGACGACAAATCGGCCGGCGGCGCATTTGCAGCAAATGAGGAAGAAGACGACATCGCTATGTACCATCGGCGGCGGCGCACAGTTTACTTGACGCGGGCCAGATCTCCGATGAAGAGGAACAAGGAGGGCAGGCGAGCGGGTGAGCGGTTTCAAAAGCTTAGGGTTTTCTGGCGCACGCAAAGGTAAGAGTCCGCCCGTGCCATGCCGCCCTTTTTATACACACGGCGCGGCACTTCGGGAAACCCGCTAGTCCAACAGTGCCACGTCAATCAAGGGTCACATCAAAAACCCCCGCGGGACCACTTTGAGCGAGGGCAGCGTCTCCACCATCTAGCGACATCTTCGGCACCAGATGACTCAGTTGAACTGGTCCCTCGGAGGGCAAATGTTGGGGCGAAGGCAAAGACGCTACCCTTCGCGCGAAGCCCTAGTCGCCTCGCTACACCAATGAAGGCAAGATGATCGGCACAGTTCCCTTCGTCCTCACCATTGCAAGACGAAGGCTAGACCCTAACGAAGTCTGCTAGTCCCGCGTCCTCATCTCGCCCGGAGGCCCACATGGAATTTAGTCCATTGTAATAGGCCCCGCGTGGACAAGCGTGTTACGGGCCTCATCTGTAATAGCTTTTCTATAATGACAGTCTGTAACCTCCCTTTGTAAGAATATTCTGGGAATAATCCGGGCACTCGAGGGCATAAACATCCTTGCTTTGGGACGTTGGGCACTCGGGTACCTATAAATACCCCCGTACAGTGCCCTTGAGAGGCCAGATTAACAGAGCAATTGCCATCCCGCGTTAAACCTTTCTTGCACTCTTTCCACTTCCCCGTTGGATCAACTTGCCCAGGAGAGCAAGTGCCAACACCCTACACTCTTCACTAAAACTATTGCTAAAGACTTGTTTATATGCCAAATTTATGTTGATGATATTATATTTGGGTCTACTAACAAGTCAAGTTGTGAAGGGTTTAGTTGGATAATGATACAGAAATTCAAGATGTCAATGATGGGGGAGTTGAAGTATTTCCTTGGATTTCAAGTCAAGCAACTCCAAGAGGGCACCTTCATCAGCCAAACTAAGTACATTCAAGACATACTTAAGAAGTTTGGAATGAAGAGTGCTAAACCCATCAAGACACCCATGGGAACAAATGGGTATCTTGACCTCGACACGGGAGGTAAATCCGTAGATCAAAAGGTATACCTGTTGATGATAGGATCTTTACTCTATTTATGTGTGTTGGGGGCCTTCCTCTTCCGAAGGTCCTCAAAAATGTGACTAACCATATGTTTTCAGCATGATTATGAATAGTTACAGGGAGATTCAGCTTTGGGATGGAGAACTTCTCTTATGATAGAACGAAGGAAAATAAAGAGTGGGCGACAAAGCTAGAAGCCAAAGGACTTCAGTTGAACATGTTGACGAAGCTCAAGTATGATAACGACTGAAAAAGGATAAAGACCATACAGTCCTTAATAATTCTTGTTAATATTATAGATAGTTACAAGGGACATAAATGTACTTTTACCCAGGCTGCGTCCCGCGCCTATAAATAGATGAACAGTAACACCATACTGTTCACGCTGGATTGTAATCACTCTCGCGTCATTCCTGCGCCCCCACCTTCTGGCAAGCCGAAGGTACCGATGTAATATGAATATTATTGATGTTTATTCATGTTTATGGAATACAAAAATAAATAAATTATTGATACATGATTATTGTTATCTCTATTTCTTTGTGTTCCTTTACTTTCTTATTCGCATTCATATTTATACCCTGAGATGATGAAGATATGTCCTTCATGACCTTCGTCTGAAGATCATTATATCCGAAAGGAAATAATGCTTCGAAGGACAAAGATCTTTAACCATTGACAATTGTGTTGCATTGTTCTTGATTTATAGCATTTGAGAACAAGTGAACAACATTGGCGCCCACCTCTGGTGAACTCACTTCCATGACCTTCAGCAAAGCATCCACCTTCGACATGCCGTCGAAGAAAGCAACGGTGCGAGAGGATGCCCTATAGCCACTGGACACAAATCAGGATGCACTCTCTCTGCAAGAGGCCAGGAGCCAAAAGAGAAAGGCCACCAGCCCAATTCTTCAGGAGGAGCAGATTGACTAGGAAATCAGGGATTTAGAAGCAATCCATCAACAAGTGCAAAGGAAAAAGGAGAAGGTGCTTCGCCTGGTTGATCTTCAGAAGAAGATTGACGAAGCCACTGAGGAGATGCGTCATCTTACTCAAAATGATCAGGACCGAAGGCCTCAGCATAGGGAGCTTCGTCAGGAGAGCTCATTCAACGAAGATGAATGGTACGATGACTTTCATCATGGTAACTTTACTTTTGATGATGCTTCTCCTCTGGCAACAGAGTTGCAGGCTACCCCGTGGCCACGATCCTACAAGCCACTTCAGTTGCCCATGTATGATGGGCATTTGGATCCAAAGCAATTCCTGATGAGCTACAAGGCAACAATATCCTCATGCGGGGGCAATGCTGCTATCATGGCAAAATCATTCGTCATGGCGGTCAGAAGCGTGGCCCAGACCTGGTATTCCTCCCTTCGGCCAGGAACAATCACATCATGGCAGAAGCTCAAGGATATGCTAGTCACCAGTTTCCAAGGTTTTCAGACGAAGCCGGTGTCGGTGTTTAGAGTCCGACTGCACACCTAGGGTTACCCCTCGTGGTGCTTTTGGGTAGGACGGTGTTGTTGACTATAACTCAACGGTTCGTGTGAGACGCACGAGACATGACAGGCAATTTTCTGCATGTTCAGGCCACTTGGAGAGGCGTAATACCGTACTTCCTGGTGTGGATCTTTATGTGGAAGGTTACAAGGGAAGTCTCTAGGATGGAGAAAAGCTAATGAGATAGGTAGATGGTCGATGGAAATGATGGGGTACCCCCTACGTAACACCCCAGGTGTTACCTAAGACCCTGGCTCAATATATGCACCTATGGCCTATTATCTCATGTGTGTAAATGGGGAGAAGGGGGCACCAAAACTTTAGAAACCATGGATTGATTAAGTAACAATCATGATAGAAGGGATACCCTAGCTTTTCATGTATCCTCACCTTTGAGAAAGGTTCTAAAACCCTAGCACCCCCTCTTGAGCCATTAAACGCCCAAGCATTGGATTAATGGGAAGGATAAGCAAATGATCATTTCATGACATAAACCTTATACCAAAGTTGAAGTACATTTATATATCTACAAGAAATAGTAAGGAAGTTATTCTAAAAAGGTCCCACAAAACCCCTAAATTCAGCCCCCAAGTGAAGAGCACTCAAGAGCAACCAAATTTTCTCTAAGTTAAAAATCATCCCTCTTCCAAAGATCAGAGATGTTCACTTAGTTGCTGGCGCCAAATCCTTAAGGTCCAAATAACAAAAAGGAGCCAAATTATCCAAGGCACACCCCTGAAAATTTTGAAACCAAACCAGAACCGTTTGACACAGTTTGACATCAATTTTGTCACGGGATGAACAGTGCCGACACCACTGACTTGGTGCCACCATATCTCCCAAACCAGACCCAATCTTCCATTGGAACTCACATGAACTAGGTAGCCCTAGGTACAGAGAAGAGATCTCATAAAAGTCTTATGGCGAGATTCACACGTTTGGCTGCTCAGCAAGGGCTAGAACTCGGGCTGAAAGAAATGGCCACGTGTTCGACGCGCCCTGGCAATGGCAGAGCACGCCCCGATGCTTGGCCCTGCGCGCGCCACGCCGCGCCACGCCAACCCCACTCCCACACCCACGCCCGTGCCTATAAAACCGACCCCGGCCTTGACCTTACACCCCTGCTCGCTCCCAACCCCGCCCGAGCGCAAGTTCGCCGGCGATCGCTCCGCGCACGGTGTGCCAGCGGTCGCCCGAGCCTCGGCCACCGTGGACCGGCCGCTCCAGTCCTCCTCCGCCCCAACCAATCCCTCGGCTAGCCTCCCCAGAATTCTATGAAGTCCCTGAGCCCTTGGACGGAACTCCACATCACCGGAAGTGCTGGATTGACGTCACCGGACTTCGCCCGACCACCGGCGCACGAAGACCGGGTTACACGGTGAGCCACTGGTCGATTCCTAACGCATAGATCACCCTTGACCTCCAGTGGAGCTCCCCATGAGGTTTGATTGAGCTCTATCGCTGTGAGCAGGCCGGAGCATGCGTCGCCGATGAGCCCAACCGCCTGCGCACGTGGCCAGCCCTACTCCGGCCATCACCGCCGGCGATTCGCCCCTCGACATGACCGACAAAGCCCCCGGACCTCACCCGACCCTCCACTGGACCTCTCCTACCGCTGGTAAGCCGCGCCACCGCTTTTTCTCTCTACAGCTACTGTTCTGGCGAGGAGGGAGCTCGGGTTAAGAGAGGGAAAAGCGGGGGGGGGGGGTATTCGCGAAGTCAGTGACTCAGTGAAACAATTCCTCAGGGGCACGATTTGAATGGTTTAGTTAAGGAAGAACCTAGGGACCCTGGTGCAAAGCTGTTTTTCTTAAACCTTTAAGAATTATTCTTTTTAAATAAGTGGAGAACTTGAAAAATTCGAAACTTGAGTTTTATCCAACCAAATTTGGTCAAACAAATTTTGCTAGGTCCTGAATATTATGAACTATTCAACAAAAATAATAAACATCATGGTTCCTGCAATACTTTTTAGAGTTTTAATTTAAATAAGCATACTGCCCAAAACTAAATAAACAGAGAGAAAATAAAATACTTCAGGACTAAGACTGAGAAAATTGGAGATGTGCTTAACTAGTAACAACACTGTTTAAAAATACTAAACCATCTGGTATACTAGGTTAAGGGCAGATTACCCATTAAAACTTGTATTAGACCAAACCTTAGGAAAATGAACAAGGGAATTTAAAATGAGGACCAGAGGACAACCATATTTTTCCTGGCTTACTTAGGTGATATAGTTCATAAGAAAATTTTGTTGAACCCTCTTTTAGTACAAAGAAAATGCACCACTTTTTATTTGATAAAAACAGTGAGAATTTAGAAAAATCCTAGAAAAATAACTCTAAGGAGTAACCCCCCCAACCCTAGGGATAACTACTATTATGCTAGTATGAATCTAGGGAAAATACAAGTTCTGTTGTTTCATATTTTTCATATAACAAGTTAGTTATAAGTGTCTTTGTGGCATTAAACTTTATAAAAGCACAAGTAAATAACAATTAAGTCACCTTCTGTGATTTTTAGCACAGAGGTAGGTTATTACCCATAGATGCCCGCAAAAATAACCTCTAGTGCAGAACCCCCACCCAAATGAGAGTTGTAGTACAAAGTAACCATCCACCCTTACTTTTGTTATTTTTTCCTAGAGTATATCCTAATTATTCTTAACCTCAAATTTGTAGCATAAACTACAATGACCAATATTAACCCACTGTAATTTTTACAACATTTTTTGGAAATTGCTATTAATTATGGTAGTTCAAGCTCCCTTTAAAAAGCATAAATAGAAAATAAAAAGGGGAATTGTGGAAGGAATTAATATTACATAACTAGATCTCCCCAAGTGCCCACTAAAACTCTAAGAGGATGACTAAATTCTTACTTCCACTAAAAATCTAAACTAGGTAAGTATAAAGCACTAAGAGCACCATACGATAAAGAAACCCTAGTTTACCCACTGCCTTAATATTGTTTCACCATACATCGTATTTACTAAATTGGCATATCATTAACATGCATGTATCTTATTCATTGCATTCGATAGATTGTAACCTCGCTGACAGAGAGTACGTCCTCATTCCGGAGCAAGGAGTTGCTCAGGAAGGAGTCCAGGAGCCAGCACCAGAGATTGCCACTTAGGATCTCCCTGCCCTAGCTTTTGAAGGCAAGCCCTGATTTTATGCATAACCATTATATATGCTATTTTACTGCACTTGATGATTGTAGGTTTGAATTGTGCACTTAAGTGTAGGAGTTGCTTGAAAACCTAGTTGCATAAACTCAGGATTCCTTTTGAGATGGATACTAGTATGCTAGGTCGAGTAGCTGCTTTACTAATTAGGGATCTCGGTAGAAGTCGAGTGATTTTTCTAGCACTTGCGCGAGGTTAGGATTTGGTTGTATCCATTTTTATATCGGAATGATGATGGTCTGTGGACAACAAGCCATGGGGATGCGTTGTCTACGAGACAGAAATTGGAATAAGGATTAAGGTGTGGTACCGTGTGTCAAGCGTTTGAACGTACAAAGCACATGCCGAGAAATATGGTAAATCGGTAAGCCTAGTACCTCAGTGAACCTGCCCGCAGATTGACCTCCTCACGCGACCTGAGACGTGGTCTCTCATTCTAGTTATGGTGGGTACAAGTGAGGTCACTGCACAATGGCAGTCGGGGTTAGTGAGGCATTGTACGCCAAGGCGGTGGGCCCCTTTCTGTTGCTAGGGAATCGATGGGGACGGTTGATGTGTGTGGGGACTGAGTGCCTCGCCATGTCGTGTGTTTAGGTTTACCTTGCAAAGTTAAAACTCGATTCGAATCGTCTGCTTCTCGCAGCTAATGAGACTGCTTGATCCATACTGCTACATTGAGTAACAAGTGGAAATCATGTGACTGGCAAAAGATGTTGATTGGTAAAAATGTTTGACACCATGTATGATTAGCTAGGTACTCATCTAGTCTAAAGGATTACACTAAAACTTGAAAAGCTAAAACTTGATTTTAGACTCAGCTAGTGCTTTTGGCAAACCAAACCCCTCAGCAAAATAGCTGCATGTCTAGAGGTAGAGGAGTAGACTCCTCACACCGAGTAAGTCTGGCTAAGTATTAGTACACTCAGTCTTGCTTGTGGCATAATTTTTTATAGGTTCTATGGAGGATATGGTTGCTGGAGTGACTTGGCCGTCCACCTTGCTACCAGGTTGGACAGTCGAGTAGGACCCTACCTCAGCAGGAGAGGAGCATGAGGAGTGATGGGACAGGCTTCCCCATCCTCCCTTTATTTCATCGTTAGTTAATTTCCTCTGCATCGAGAACAATGGTTATTACTTTTGCAAAACTCTAATGATGATGTAATAACACTGCGACGGAACCTCCCAAGTCATTAGGCCCACCTACAGTTGTCCTTGTCCAATGGACCTCAGACAACCCTGTAGGTGCCCCTGAATCACTTGACAAGTTCGGTATCTGCTTCTCTTACCTTTCCCAAGAGCGTTTCACCCGTCACGCAGACATTACAGATCATCAGAGATAGGAAAATGCAGAAGCGATTACATAAACTTACATTTATTTAAAAGTAAGATGAAGTTATATATTACTGACCAAGATATACCTAACTGAGTGCAGAGTATAATTATTACAAAACCAAGGGAGGCAAAAACTCCTCCCGATAAGTATCAACAAAAGTTTTATGGAGGAACCCTTCCTCCCGCAGTAATATTCTTGGTTTTCTTTTTTTGAGACCACCTTGGAACAGAAACAACAAAAGTTTGTTGCTTCTTCACCTAAAAACAATAGGGAATAAAACCCTGAGTCTGGAATTACTCAGCAAGACTTACCCGACTAAAGAAAAGACTCTCAAGGGCATGCTGGTCATCAGGGAGTCAAGGTAAGGTTTCTCAATAATCAAAGACTCTGTTTGCAGAAATGCTTACTAATGTGGATCCTTAAAAATCCAAATTTTACTTGTCAGGTTAGGTAAGATTACCTGTCTCTAGAGTTCTTTCTATCCTAGTTCAATCACTTGACCTACACTAGCCCAATTTCTTAGCATCCTTAATCTTTACTGGAGTTCTACGTGTAAGTCAGTGACCAAGTCTTCATAACCGCGAAGGTACGACGATCCGAATCGATTATACTTAGCTGAGGATCTCTGATCACACGACATATGTAGCACTTAACCCTTGCATATGTCAACCCGCCACCGGGGTTCTTAAGACCAGATCAGGTTCACGCCAACCGAGAGCACAGATACACCACCGTCCTAGCCTCTTGCCACGGAGGGTACACGCTACTCTCGCCATCTCTCCACTTCCATTGTGTGGTATCTTATTCTGGCCTTAGTCTGCCCGAGGCAAAGCTTACCCATGACGAGGCATGTGACCAGTTAAAGGGTCCTCGGTCATCAAGCCTACATCGACACGATCCTTAATCGACTCAGACGGAGACACTACACCGAGTCTCTCTTCTCGTGCAAGTCACCTGCCCGGTCTCAGCTTAATCATTCCAACCCAAAGTTTGGTACCTAGCAGAGGTACATCTTTTCCGATGTTGAACCCATCATGGCCATGATGGATCCATCATCAAATTTTATTTTCAAAAACATCCCTCCCACTTTGCCATATCATCTTTTGTAAAAAAACAAATCTTTTCTTTACTAAAGCAAGACTAAGCATAGTAAAAACTTTTTATAAAACACGAATTCAAAGGAAGGTAATCAAATTCACGGAAGGTAATGCAGGAATTGTTGTATCAATCAACTCATATTACTTAATGCATCAAGCAAGTGAGAAAGATTTTGAAAGAATCAAGGAGGTGGCAAATGCACCGGGGCTTGCCTTGGTTTATAGGTGAGTCAAGATCAGATCCGCAGATGTCAAAGTAAAAACAATTTCCTGCTTGATGTTCCGTAGGTGGTGGTGATGAAGTCTTCTCTTCTTCTACTTCAACTTCTTCCTCGTTTTCTAAATATAACCATTTATATATATAAGAATGAATGCCATGTAATGCTCATGAGAGTGCAAGGATAATAAGAATTTATTATCTAAGGTCTTGAATACAATTTTCCTTCACGGTTCTCCGAGAAACTAGGATTTCTGGAGTCAACAATGAAGTTCAAAGAGCAGGGGGTGGGGGTTTTGGGTTCTAATTATCAAACAAGGTCCAAATCAAACCAGAATCTACCCAAGGCTTCTAAATAATGTTTTAAGCTCATATAAAAAGTTTGGGCATTTTTGGAATTATTATCTATTTTCTAAAAATCCAGAACCAATGTTTTGAGCTACTTTAAATGCTCCAAAATTCTTTCTTTGATCTAAAAATCATGAAACTATTTTTATTGAATTCTATGGAAAATTAGGAATCTAGGAAAATTGGTTTGACATTTTTGCCATTTTTCTACCATATTCTAAAATTGTTTTAGTTCTTGGCGGAAAAAGAAAAAGAAAAATCCATGAATAGCACTGAGCTGATTCCAGCCCAGGACGGCCCAACCACAACAGAAGTGCGCCCGCGCGCGCGCCCGCATGGCAGTCTTGCAGAAAGGCCCCCGCTGTTTTTGAATAACCTGATGCGGTCACAATACTATTCCACGGAGTCACTGACAGTTTACAAAGAAACCCCTTACGTTCTATTTCTTCACAGACCAGGGTCCCCGACGGCGACGAGCGCGTCAGAGCTCCGGCGAGCGCGTAGACTGGACGAACGGGGCAAGGACTAGCGCTCCCGAGTGGCAGACACGGAATGGAACCTCGCCCGAGCATTTCCCCCAACCTAATTTCATGAATGGTGGTCTAATTTGGTCTGGCCACGGTGAGCGCGCGGATGAACCAAAAAACCACGCGTTCCCGTCGATTGGAGGCGGTCTAGTTCAATTGGGTGGGTCGGCAAGCAATAGGGATGCACCAGAATGCTTAAACGACAGAGCAGGCAACATGAACTAACCGGAGTTGCGCTAGCCATGATGAGGTTGTTTTCACGGTGGAGGAGACTCGGTTTGGGGGAAATCAGAAATTCGTGAGCTCTGGTGATCGATTAAGGGTGGGAGCGGTTGCTTCGGCTTCGTGATTACATGGCGCAACAGACCCGACCATCAATTTATAGGGTTGTTAAGCGGTGGCTGATGAATTTGGGGCGAGACGCGCGGCGGTCGGAGGAGGGGAGTTTACTGGCGTGCATGATTGGTGGCAAACCCCGTGTCATCCACTTCGGTGATCATCAGACATGCAACGCACGGTTAACCGCGACGTGGTAAAGCGTCAGGACATGTGGTGAACGACGGTGGTGGCTCAACGGCGGTGAGAATCTCATCCAAGGGATCGATGAACAAGGGGAGAGGCACGGCGGCTAGCCGCAGTGGCGTCCAGCTCACCGACGACGATACCTTTCACCCCGCGACGTTATCTATCCACTCCGGGCACGAATCGGGACATCGACGGCACGAATCGCGATGGAGGGATCGTCAGTGGCGAGATCACTGAAGCTTATCTTTTTCAGTTACTGTACCATGGCATTCCTCATCACTTCATCTGACAGAGAAACTTCAGGGCAATTCCTCTCCAGATTTCGCATGACAACTTCATCATCCCTCTGCACCAAAGTTGTAGGGCTACAAACCAGCTATAACTTTTCTACATTATGTTCCCACAAAAATTCACTGGATCTCGCTTAAAATTAAGCCCTAAGTTCATGTAATCCTTCTATCAGTCTGAAATTCAGACTTTAATAGCCTGACAGCCTGACTTTGGGTGTGATTTTCTCCAAATTCTTCATAACAACTGTGCTCACACTCTTAAGAAAAATTGTTCTCCTTTGATAGGTCTACAAATTTGATGTGGTGACCTAGGGCAAAAACCCTAGAATTTGAAAGCTACAGAGCTCCGAAGTTGAGCCCATATCACTGATTTTCAGACTTCATCAAAAGGGTCAAGTGTGGCTCTTTTGCACTTAAGTCCAAATCTCAAGTTTTGGATTGCAAATCTTCGTAATTGTGAACCTTATGACTTAGGACACTTTATTATCATGGTTTTTGCACTTTAACCCAAAAGTGGACTAATTTTGCACTTAACCCCATAGGGTTTAGGTTTAGGGTTTTCCAGGGTTCCCATTAGGGTTTTTGGTATCTCAGGGGTGTAAATGCAATGTAGGTCCATCTTTGATAACATTTTGTGATTATTTTACTTAATCTTTGGGGTTTTCTCTATTTGGGTCCTGTTTTACCCTTCTAACCCTATTTAAGGTTAAGTACCCTATACTAGGGTCTTATTTGCAAAATGCCATACAATCCAACTTGCTTGAAATTTTTACCTAGTGAATGCATCCTAGGTGTGTCAAACATATGCAATGCCAATGTTTATGATGTTATGCTCAAGTTTTAGTAACAGTAACACTAGGGGTGTTACATCCTTCCCCCCATAAAAGAATGTCGTCCCAAGATTAAAGTCCTAGGGTAAGTAGTGGAAAAGGAAATGCTTCACATTTTTATTTCCTGAGTTTTGGTACAAGGCAGGGGTGGTTTGGGGCTCACTCCTTTATTACAACAATGTTTTACACTTAACAAATTACAAGAGGCTAAAAAGCCTGGGAAATTCTTGTCTAAGAAATCTTTAGTTTCCCAAGTAGCCTCATCTTCGGAATGCTGGTTCCACTATATCTTATAAAACTTGAGAGTTTTTCTTCGGATAACCCTATCCTTCTGATCCAAGACTCGAATAGGGTGCTCAAAATATGTCAAGTCCGGTTCTAGGACAACATCTGTTACTTCAATGGTTGGATCTGGAACCCGAAGACATTTCTTCAACTGAGACACGTGGAACACATTATGCACCACAAACAGGGTTTCAGGTAACTGAAGTCGGTATGCTACTGGTCCACACTGTTCAAGTATAGGGAATGGACCAATGTACCGAGGTGCAACCTTCCTTTTAACCCCGAAACGTGATACGCCCTTCATTGGTGAAACTTTCAAGTAAACATAATTTCCCACTAGAAAATATAAGGGTTGTCGTCGCTTGTCTGTGTAACTTTTCTGATGAGCTTGGGCCTTCTTCAAATTATGAACTATTCTCTGTACTTTTTCTTCGGTTTCTTTTACCATATCAGGCCTGAAGAAGTACCTTTCACCAGGTTCAGACCAATTTAGCGGAGTACGACATCGTCGTCCATATAAACCTTCGAAGGGTGCCATCTTGATACTTTCTTGATAGCTATTATTATATGAGAACTCCGCTAATGGTAAACATTCATCCCATTTCTGTGAGAAGTCCAACACACATGCCCGCATCATATCTTCAAGTATTTGATTGACCCTCTCAGTCTGCCCACTTGTTTGAGGATGATAGGCCGAGCTGTGGAGCAATTTGGTACCCAGTGATTTATGAAGTTCTTCCCAGAATTTGGATACGAATTGAGGTCCACGATCCGACACTATAGTCTTTGGAACACCGTGCAAACTAAGAATGCGAGCAATGTATAATTCCGCATAGGTAAGAACCGGGTAATATGTTTTAACTGGCAGAAAGTGAGCAATTTTCGTGAGCCGATCAACAATAACCCAGATAGAATCATACCCTTTCGCGGTTCTGGGCAATCCCACTATAAAGTCCATACTAATGTCTTCCCATTTCCATGTTGGTATTGGTAGAGATTGTAATGGACCAGCAGCCTTCATGTGTATGGCCTTGACACGTTTACAAGTGTCACATCTAGCCACGTAGCGTGCGATTTAAATCTTCATCTTCATCCACCAATAATGCTGTTTCAGATCTTAGTACATCTTAGTGCTTCCGGGATGAATAGAATATCGACTAAGATGCACTTCGTCTAAGATTTGTTAGCGGACTTCTTCATCCTTTGGCACCACTATGCGGCTATTGAACCATATAACACCTTGGTCGTCTTCTCTGAAACAATTGGCCTTTCCAGCCCTTATCTTCTCACGTACATGTTTCATACCCTCATCATTCTTTTGTGTGTCAATTATCCTTTGTAGGATGACTGACTCCAGCTTCAAGTGATTTGAAGTCCCCTGCTGAATCATTCCCAGGTTCAGGTTTTCCATCTCCTGGCACAATGTAATGTCAGAAGTCCTCATGGTTAAACAATGGCAAGAGGCCTTGCGACTGAGTGCATCTGCCACTACATTTGCTTTGCTTGGGTGATAATGGATTTCCAGTTCATAATCCTTGATTAGCTCGAGCCATCTCCTTTGTCTCATATTGAGCTCGGACTGGGTAAAGATGTATTTCAAACTTTTGTGGTCTGTATAAATATGACAGACATTTCCCAGTAGATAATGACGCCAGATCTTCAGGGCATGAACCACTGCAGCTAGCTCCAGATCATGAGTGGGATAATGCTCCTCATGCCGGTACAACTGCCTTGAAGCATACGCGATTACTCGGCCCTCTTGCATTAATACGCAGCCGAGACCACTTCCTGATGCGTCACAATACACATCAAAGGGCTTATTAATGTCCGGTTGAGCTAATACCGGAGCAGTGGTTAACAATATCTTCAGTTGCTCAAAAGCTTCATTACACTTTGAAGACCAATTGAATTTATTCTCATTCTTCAATAGACTTGTGATTGGCTTCACAAGCTTAGAAAATCTGCTATAAATCGGCGGTAATAGCCAGCTAGTCCAAGGAAACTTCGGACTTGATGAATAGTGGTTGGGGGTTTCCACTCCAAAATATCCTTGACCTTGCTGGGATCTACGGCAATCCCCCTGGCAGATAACACATGTCCCAGAAATTGAATTTCCTCCAGCCACAACGCGCACTTACAGAACTTAGCATATAATTGATGTTCCCTTAAGCGCGTCAATACGATTCGTAAATGTTGAGCATCCTCCTCTTCATTCTTTGAATATATTAAGATATCATCTATGAAGACTACCACAAATTTATCCAACTCGGGCATGAATACCGAGTTCATCAGATAAGTGAAGTGGGCAGGAGCATTCGTCAGTCCGAAAGACATCACCAAGTACTCAAATAATCCATACCGCGTAGTAAATGCGGTCTTTGGTATATCCTCGGGCCAAATACGGATCTGATGATAGCCCGACCTGAGATCAATTTTGGAGAATACCCTTGCTCCAGTCAGTTGATCAAATAAAATGTCAATCCATGGAAGAGGGTACTTGTTCTTGATAGTGACCTCATTTAGGGGTCGATAATCCACGCACATCCGTAAGGTTTGATCCTTCTTCTTGACGAATATGGCGGGACAACCCCATGGTGATGAGCTTGGCCAGATGAATCCTTTCTCTAGTAGATCTTGTAATTGAATCATCAGTCCTGCCAGCTCATTTGGAGGCATCCGGTACGATCTTCTAGAAATGGGAGCCATACCGGGCTTCAACTCAAGTACAAACTCTACATCTCTTTCTGGTTGCAATCCAGGCAAATCTTCTGGAAAGACATATGGGAACTCACATTACTACTGGAATATCCTTGATATCTGGTATAATGGCTTCATAAATTCTGCCAGTAGCTTTGGTCGGAATGGGGATAGACAAAAGAATTTCCTCTTGGTTATGACTCAACCTGATGGTTCTCTGATCAATGTTGAGGGTTGCTTTATGTTGGGCCAACCAATTCATGCCCAAAATCACATCTATGTCTTGGCCTTTCAGAACAATCATATTAGTAAGAAAGTCCCGTCCGGCCAATGTTACGGGCACTTGGAAAGCCACTTCCTTAGTAAATATTTGTCCCCCAGGATCCGCAGGTATATTGGGGTGTAGATGTGAATACAATACATGAACTTCTTCATGTAGAGTATTACACTAAGCTGCAAGGTGTTGATAGCTGAGCTAAGTTCTTCTACTCGGGCTCGAGCTTTCGCCTCCATAGCCCAGGCAAGCGAACAAGAGTGAACCGCCCAGTCGAGCGCCAAATCTCGATCTGCGAGCTGATCTTGTAGGCGGCGGATGTCGCTTCTCAATTCATTGATTCTGTCACCATCCGCGACCCATATGTCAGTCCTGCGTTGGAGTTCTGTTTGAAGCCGATTAACTTTTGCTTCAAGATCCCTGATCGAATCATTACTCCCACTACTGCTATCCTCGTGTCTTGGGGCAAGTTGATGACGTGGCACACCAATTGGGCTAGTATGCTTTCACGCAGTTTTCCTTGTGCGCGGCGGCATTTTTCTAAAGGGGAAAATCTTATTAACATAGTTCTTAGCATGATGCATGTGTAATTACAGAACCAACCCTAGTTGATTCAACCTTCTATACATTGCACTCTTCCTATCTGGTCTTTCATATAAGCTCTTCAAAAATAGTAGATAAGAAGGGAAGAAATTTTCTAGATGAGTCTTTAGAAAATTCTTTTGAAGATGCCTCATAATATCTGCAGAGAAGGGCTTCGCTCCGATACCAGCTACGACGGAACCTCCCAAGTCATTAGGCCCACCTACAGTTGTCCTTGTCCAACGGACCTCAGACAACCCTGTAGGTGCCCCTGAATCACTTGACAAGTTTGGTATCTACTTCTCTTACCTTTCCCAAGAGCGTTTCACCCATCACGCAGACATTACAGATCATCGGAGATACGAAAATGTGGAAGCGATTACATAAACTTACATTTATTTAAAAGTAAGACGAAATTATAAATTACTGACCAGGATATACCTAACTGAGTGCAAAGTATAATTATTACAAAACCAAGGGAGGCAAAAACTCCTCCCGATAAGTATCAACAAAAGTTTTATGGAGGAACCCTTCCTCCCGCAGCTCTATTATTGGTTTTCTTCTTTTGAGACCACCTTGGAACAGAAACAACAAAAGTTTGTTGCTTCTTCACCTAAAAACAATAGGGAATAAAACCCTGAGTATGGAATTACTCAGCAAGACTTACCCGACTAAAGAAAAGACTCTCAAGGGCATGCTGGTCATCAGGGAGTCAAGGTAAGGTTTCTCAATAATCAAAGACCCTGTTTGCAGAAATGCTTACTAATGTGGATCCTTAAAAATCCAAATTTTACTTGTCAGGTTAGGTAAGATTACCTGTCTCTAGAGTTCTTTCTATCCTAGTTCAATCACTTGACCTGCACTAGCCAATTTCTTAGCACCCTTAATCTTTACTGGAGTTCTACGTGTAAGTCAGTGACCAAGTCTTCATAACCGCGAAGGTACGGCGATCCTAATCGATTATACTCAGTTGAGGATCTCTGATCACACTACATATGTAGCACTTAACCCTTGCATATGTCAACCCGCTACCAGGGTTCTTAAGACCAGATCAGGTTCACGCCAACCTAGAGTACAGATACACCACCGTCCAGCCTCTTGCCACGGAGGGTACACTGCTACTCTCGCCATCTCTCCACTCCCATTGCGTGGTATCTTATTCTAGCCTTAGTCTGCCCAAGGCAAAGCTTACCCATGACGAGGCATGTGACCAGTTAAAGGGTCCTCGGTCATCAAGCCTACATCGACATGGTCCTTAATCGACTCAGACGGAGACCCTACACCGAGACTCTCTTCTCGTGCAAGTCACCCGCCTAGGTCTCAGCTTAATCATTCCAACCCAAAGTTTGGTACCTGGCAGAGGTACATCTTTTCTGATGTTGAACCCATCATGGCCATGATGGATCCATCATCAAATTTTATTTTCAAAAACATCCCTCCCACTTTGCCATATCATCTTTTGTAAAAAAACAAATATTTTCTTTACTAAAGCAAGACTAAGCATAGTAAAAACTTTTTATAAAACAGGGACTCAAAGGAAGGTAATCAAATTCAAGGAAGGTAATGCAGGAATTGTTGTATCAATCAACTCCTATTACTTAATGCATCAAGCAAGTGAGAAAGATTTTCAAAGAATCAAGGAGGTAGCAAATGCACCGGGGCTTGCCTTGGTTTATAGGTGAGTCAGGCTCGGATCCGCAGATGTCAAAGTAAAAACAATTTCCTACCTGATGTTCCGCAGGTGGTGGTGATGAAGTCTTCTCTTCTTCTACTTCAACTTCTTCCTCATTTTCTAAATATAACCATTTATATATATAAGAATGAATGCCATGTAATGCTCATGAGAGTGTAAGGATAATAAAAGTATATTATCTACGGTCTTGAATACAATTTTCCTTCACGGTTCTCTAAGAAACTAGGGTTTCTAGAGTCAATAGTGAAGTTCAAAGAGCGGGGGGTGGGGGTTTTGGGTTCTAATTATCAAACAAGGTCCAAATCAAACCAATATCTACCCAAGGCTTCTAAATTATGTTTTAAGCTCATATAAAAAGTTTGGGCATTTTTGGAATTATTATCTATTTTCTAAAAATGTAGAACCAATGTTTTGAGCTATTTTAAATGCTCCAAAATTCTTTATTTGATCTAAAAATCATGAAACTATTTTTATTGAATTCTATGGAAAATTAGGAATCTAGGAAAATTGGTTTGACATTTTTGCCATTTTTCTACCATATTATAAAATTGTTTTAGTTCTTGGCGGAAAAAGAAAAAGAAAAATCCATGAATAGCACTGGGCCGATTCCAGCCCAGGATGGCCCAACCACAACAGAAGTGTGCCCGCGCGCGCGCCCGTGTGGCAGTCTTGCAGAAAGGCCCCCGCTGTTTTTGAATAACCTGATGCGGTCACAATACTATTCCACGGAGTCACTGACGGTTTACAAAGAAACCCCTCACGTTCTATTTCTTCATAGACCAGGGTCCCCGACGGTGACGAGCGTGGCAGAGCTCCGGCGAGCGTGTAGAACCGCCGAACGGGGCAAGGACTGGCGCTCCCGAGTGGCAGACATGGAATGGAACCTCGCCCGAGCATTTCCCCTAACCTAATTTCATGAATGGTGGTCTATTTTGGTCTGGCCACGGTGAGCGCACAGATGAACCAAAGAACCACACGTTCCTGTCGATTGGAGGCGGTCTAGTTCAATTGGGTGGGTCGGCAAGCAACACGGACGCACCAGAATGCTTAAACGACAGAGCAGGTAGCATGAACTAACCTGGAGTTGCGCTAGCCACGATGAGGTTGTTTTCACGGTGGAGGAGACTCGGTTTGGGGGAAATCAGAAATTCGTGAGCTCTGGTGATCGATTAAGGGTGGGAGTGGGTACTTCGGCTTCGTGATTACATGGCGCAACAGACCCGTCCATTAATTTATAGGGTGTTAAGCGGTGGCTGATGAATTTGGGGTGAGACGCACGGCGGTCGGAGGAGGGGAGTTTACTGGCAGCACGTGATTGGTGGCAAACCCCGTGTCATCCACTTCGGTGATCATCGGACAAGCAACGCACGGTTAACCGTGACGTGGTAAAGCGTCAAGACACGCGGCGGACGACGTTGGTGGCTCAACGGTGGTGAGAATCTCATCCAAGGGATCGGTGAACAAGGGGAGAGGCACGGCGGGATGTTATCTATCCACTCCGGGCACGAATCAGGACGTCGACGGCACGAATCGAGGCAGAGGGATCGTCGGCGGTGAGATCACTGAAGCTTATCTTCTTCAGTTACTGTACCATGGCATTCCTCATCAGTTCATCTGACAGAGCAACTTTAGGGCAATTCCTCTCCAGATTTCGCATGACAACTTCATCATCCCTCTGCACTAAAGATGTAGGGCTACAAACTAGCTATAACCTTGCTAAATTATGTTCCCACAAAAAATCACTGGATCTCGCTTAAAATTAAGCCCTAAGTTCATGTAATCCTTATGTCAGTCTGAAATTCAGACTTTAACAGCCTGACAGCCTGACTTTGGGTGTGATTTTCTCCAAATTCTTCATAACAACTGTGCTTACACTCTTAAGCAAAATTGTTCTCCTTTGATAGGTCTACAAATTTGATGTGGTGACCTAGGGCACAAACCCTAGAATTTGAAAGCTACAGAGCTCCAAAGTTGAGCCCATATCACTGATTTTTAGACTTCATCAAAATGGTCAAGTGTGGCTCTTTTGCACTTAAGTCTAAATCTCAAGTTTTGGATTGCAAATCTTCATAATTGTGAACCTTATGACTTAGGACACTTTATTATCATGGTTTTTGCACTTTAGCCAAAAAGTGGACTAATTTTGCACTTAACCCCCTAGGGTTTAGGTTTAGGGTTTTCCAGGGTTCCCATTAGGGTTTTTGGTATCTCAGGGGTGTAAATGCAATGTAGGTCCATCTTTGATAACATTTTATGATTATTTTACTTAATCTTTGGGGTTTTCTCTATTTGGGTCTTGTTTTACCCTTCTAACCCTTTTTAAGGTTAAGTACCCTATACTAGGGTCTTATTTGCAAAATGCCATACAATCCAACTTGCTTGAAATTTTTACCTAGTGAATGCATCCTAGGTGTGTCAAACATATGCAATGCCAATGCTTATGATGTTATGCTCAAGTTTTAGTAACAGTAACACCAGGGGTGTTACAAACACTAAGTACTTCTTTAATTTATGGTTACAAACACTAAGTACTTCTTTAATTTAAGTACTTCTCTATTTGTTGTATTTTCTCTGTGCCTCACCTTCGAGTGAGTATGTGGTACTTGATATTTTTAGTGGCCTCATCGAGTTAGATCCAAGGGACTGACGATTTATTCCTATTTAAGTGTAGTTCAGCCTTTAAGGCGGGACTTAGGCACTTAAGTTGGAATAATTCAGGCGGTTCCACCACACCCTAGGCCTTATATACTCGACCGTAGGGCACTACATACGTACGTGACGATTATGTATACCCTAAACAATAGTGAACCGACTGAACTGATCTTCCTACAATCTTGCTGACTTATCCCTGATCTGCCTCGATATTCAAGGGCGCTGCACGAGAGAAAGTCGGGTGGGCGCTACAGATAGCGCTCGAGTCTGACGGGTTGCTTGGGCCTGAGTCTGCTTCTTTCTCATGTCGGCCCACTCCGCCAGTAGTTCTGTCTCGGCCCACGAAGGGATGGCCTTGCGAGGTAACTGGCCCAAAGCCTCTCGCGAGGCCTTCTTGCCTTCTAGTGGACCCGGAGGATATCTGTCCCCCACAAGCCCCAATCTTTGAGTTGATTTTGAAATAATCAGCCCACAGATTCTAGGTCCGGCTAGTAGGTTTATTATGTGGCATGATTTCCATTCTGCCGATGGGTGCACCGAAGGTGCACCCATTGGGTGTAGCTCCCGAGCTTTGAGTGGATTCTCAAAAATAATCCTCTCAAAGGTCTTCATCTTATGCTTTGGAAATCAGTGTTTTATCATCATCTTATGCTTTAGAAATCAGCATTTCTGTAACACCCCTGGTGTTACGATAACTAAAACCTTGTCATGTCATCATCTGCACTTGCATTAACTGTTTGATACACCTAGAATGCATTCACTAGGTCAAAAGTTTTCAATGAATGTGGTGTTGTGTATAAGAGTATAGGGCTCAGATTAAGAACTTTGCTTAATAGATGGGAAGTGAAGTCGTCTCTTGAGCAAGTAATAAGTTGACTTGGAATTTAAAGTATTAAAGGTAAGACTTAGGACCTAGAGCAACTTTGCTTTCAAAGGTGGAAGAATTAATTAAGGAACTGGATTAACCTTAAAAACCTTAAGTGAGATTTGAAAACCTTGCTTGGAATTGTGGATAAACAAAACAACTCCTAAACCAGAGACACTTTGGACATGAGCTTCATATACTAGAATTGGATTTGAGATTAAGGAGTCACTCGTCTTTTAGGAGTATGGATTGAGTTGGTAAATCACTAGATGAGAAGGAGTCACATTTGAAACCCTAAACTAGCCCAAAAGTGGAATTTAAAATCTAGAAAGGACTGGTTAAAAGTTCATATACTCAAGTTGTAGAGCTTGGAAAAGTGAATAACTTTCTTATTTGGAGATTTTCAAGTTGTGTGGAAGAATTTGGAGTTAAGTACAAAAATTCAGTTTTGAGTTTAGATTGGAACTTTGGACCATTGTAACTTTTGATTTATAAGTAGTTTTGTAACACCTCTGGTGTTACTGTCACTAAAACTTGAGCATAACATCATGAGCATCAGCATATCATATGATTGTTACACTTAGAATGCATTCACTAGGCAAAAATTTGAAACAAGTTGTATTGATGAGACTGGTCATGGGTAAAACCCTAGGGTAGGGTACTTAACCATAAACTGGGCTTAGAAGTGTTAATAAAGCCTAAGATATCCCACTTAATGAACTCAAGTAGCATTCAAACGCTAGAAGTACCAACAACCCTAAATAGACCCCTAAAAAACCCTGGACTGAAACCATAGGGGTTTATATGTAAATTTTACACACTTTTGGACCTAAGTGCAAAAACCAAGGAATTAGGGTACCCTAAAGCATATGGTTCACACATGTGAGGATTTCCAAGTCAAAAGATGTGAAATGGGCTTATTTGCAAAAAGCCACTCAACACCCCTCATGTGGCTAAGTCTGAAATTCAGTGCACAAGGCTGACTTTGGAGCTCTGTAGATCTAAAAGTACAAAGATTTTGCCTAGGGTCAACACATCAAAAGTCTAGAGCTATTATAGAAGTACAACTTTGCTTAAGGGGTTAAGCATTGTTGTTATACAAAATTGGGAGAAAACTAAGCTCAAAGTGGTGCTGTCAGTCAGTCCTATGTCTCGATTTTCAGTAGCAGTGAAGTTGGATGAGCTTAGAGCTCGATTTCGAGTAAGATCCTGTAACTATTTGATGGTGGATGCTATAACAAAGTTAAAGCTAGTTTGTTAGGCTACAACTTTTATGTAGAGAGTTGGTCCGGTCACTACATAAAATCTGGAGCAAATCGACCCCAAACATGCTCTATCAGACCGACTGAAGGAGCTGCGCGATGGTATAGTAACCTGATCAGATCGCCAGCTCAGTGAACTTGCCGCCGGCGACCCCCGCGCGTGGATTCACGCTGCCATAGTGATTCGTGCTCAGCGCGGTTGGATAACGCTGAGGGAGTAAGAAATATCACCTAGTGGATGAACTCCGGCCATTGTTCACTCTGGCCTCCATGTCCGCTTAGCCCCGGCCGCTTCGGATTTACCCTTGCCGGAGTTAGACACCTCACAGCCTTGCACCACATGCCTTGGCTCTTTAACCACACCGTCGTGACTCACGTTAGCCCATACGGTGATCATCGGTGGTCTTGCCATGGCAGCTTCCACAAATTTGCTTGCGCCAGTGACCTCTTCCTTCTCCGACCGCCACCACGCGAACTCAAATTCATGGGCCACCTCTCAAAGGGTCCTATAAATTGAGCACACCCTCGGCTCCGCTAGGTATTCAAGCACCCAGCACACCCACTCGTGCCTCCAATCGTTCACCTAAGCCCTCGAATTGCTCATGTGGCAGAACCGCCCGAATTATTCCAGCTTAAGTGCCTAAGTCACGTCTCAGGGGCCGTAACACACTTAAATCGGAATAACCCGTCAGTCCCTTAGATCAAGTCTGATGAAAGCCACATAACCAGGATCAAACACCACATACTCACTCAAAGGTGAGTCACAGAAGAAATACAATAAAACAGGAACCTCAAATTAAAGTACTGAATTATTACATAGATCGGAGTTTTTCAAGTAGCGAAATAAAGTTCACGAATTAAAATGCAGCAGATAGTCGATATCATCGGTAGCGAGGAAATGGGCAAGGCCTAGCCCACTACTCCTCTTGCTCCTCTCCTATCGGAGCAGCATCCCACTCGACCGTCCAACCCGGTGGCAGGGTGGTATGCCAAGTCACACCATCAACCATATCATGAAGCTCACCTGCAAAATTGTGCCACAAGCAAGGATGAGTATACTAATACTCAGCTAGACTTACCCGGTGTGAGGAAACTACTCCTCTACCTCTAGACCATGCAGCTGTTTGGCTGAGGGGTTTGGTTTGCCAAAAGCACTAGCTGTATATAAATCAAGTTTTAGCTTTACACATTTCTAACATCATTAGAATAATTAAGTTTGCTCTTTGTAAGCATACATGGTAACAAGCATTTAGTACAATCAACAAGTTATCTCATGTAAACCTCAATTTCACTTCTTACTCAATGTAGTACAAGGGGTAAAGCAGTCTCATTAGCTGCGAGAAGCAGACGATTCGAATCGAGTTTTTAATCTTGCAAGGCAAACCTAAAGACACGGCATGTCAGGGTACTCTGACCCCACACATGTCAACCGTCCCCATCGATTCCCTGTCGCGTCTAGGGCTCACCGCCTTGGCATACAATGCTCCACTGACCCCGGCTGCCGCCGTGCAGTGACCGCACTTGTACCCACCATAGCTAGCATGGGAGACCCAGTCTCAGGACAAGTGAGGGATAAAGTCCACGCCCGTCTTCACTCAGGTACTAGGTTTACCGGTTACCATATTTCCCGACATGTGTTTAGTACGTTCAAACGCTTGACTCAAGTATCCACACATTAATCCTTAATTCCTTTTCCCATCTCATGAACAAGGCATCCTCCCTGGATCCATGTCCATAGACCACATAAATCCCATTATTAAGATGAATACAATCAATTCCTAACCTTGCGCGAGTGCAAGAAAAATCACTCGACTTCTACCGAGATCCTGATTAGCATAGCAGCTACTCGACCTAGCATACTAGTATCCATCTCAAAAGGAATCCTAAGTTCATGCAACTAGAGGTTTCAAGCAACTCCTACACTTAAGTGCACATTACAATCCTATAAGCATTAAGTGTAGTAAAGTAGCATATATAAACACGATTATGCATAAAAACCAGGGCTTGCCTTCAATAGCTGGGGCTGCAGGGAGATCCTCAGTGGCAGTCTCGGGAGCTTGCTCCTGGTCTTCCTTGTGGACAACTCCTTGCTCAGGGATGAGCATGTACTCTCCGTCAGCTTGGTTGCAGTCTAATAAATGCAACGAGTAAGATATATGCATGATATGATATGTAATTTAGCAATTAAACTTTGATGGTGACTAATCTACTTAAATTAGGTAGAGTTAAATCTTGCTACTAAAGGATTTTTAGTGGTATACTTAGTAATTTAGATCACACTCAGTTAAATGAAGTGGTAAGTCTGCTTTGGTGTTCCACTGATTTCCTTTTAATGTCTTAGTAAGGCTTAATAAGATTTCTAGTTGAACTTATTGGAGAGAGGTTTATTATTTTTCTTTCTTCTATTTCCTTTATGCTTTTAAGGTGGGTTTGAACTACAAGTTGTCTTAATAAATTTCCAAAAATTATGAAAAAATTACAGTGGCCTCTCACTGGTGTATAATGCTTTGTCTTAAAATTTGGGGTTTAAAAAGCAAGTGGTTCTCTCTATATAAAATTATCAAATGCTAGGGTAGAAAGGGTGTTTTGAACTACAACCACCATGAAACAGTAGGTTATTCCCTAAGACTTATTTTTGCTGGCATTTAGGTGCTATAACATGACTTTGCTCAAATTCCTAGCCATTAATACTCATTAGTTATTCTTTCATGATTTTCTAAAGTTTCTAGCCAAAGGGGTGCTTTCTACTACCACTATATTTGAAAAATATCAAACAACAGATTTCTGATTTTTCTTAGCTCCTTCTTTGCGCAAGAGCAATCATTCTGAAGTTTGGCATTTTTTGCTTAAAGGAAAGGGTGGTAGGAATTATTTGGATTAAATGGCCTTTTTCATGAAGTATTGGCAATAGGTATTATTTTGCATCTTTCAAATGGGTTTGCATTTTTCTCTGGTGACCTATCTCATTATTGATCTAGCAAAATTTTATTTGCCCATTATTGCACCATTTTGGGGTTATTTATGATTTAATTGAAATATGACCCAATATCAAGTTTTATTTGTTTACCCTACTTAAAATGATGGGCTAGGGTGGTTATCATTTTTATAGTGGGGTTTTGGTGGTCACAAGTCCACTGGATTTTTATGACAAGTTTTGAAATTGTTTTTATAATTCTAATAATTGTTTTCTAGTTGTAATAATGCTAGATAAAATATTTCACTTTAATTCTGTTCTGGACTAGGGGTCTTTCTATTTTTCCTAGGTTCTTTGTGACATAAGTAGGCTAGGAAAAATAATTGCACTCACTGTTCATTATTTTCTAATGTCTTTCTGATTTTCCTAAGTTTTGGTCAAAAATGGCTTTTAATGGATATACCTACTTAAATCTTCAATACTGGGGTTCCCACTATTTTTAAACAGTGTCTAATTGGGGTTTGAACATCTACAAATTTTCTCAAGCCTAGCACAGAAGCATAACGAATTTTCTTAATTAAATAGGGTTTGGTCAATTTTTGTATTTAATTCCAAACTCTAAAAATTAGAACTAAAAGCATGGGGTTCAGTATTTTTAATTGGTAGCCCATAATATTTAGAATCCAACAAAATTGGTTTGACAAAATTTGGTTAAGTATTTCTCGGGTTATGAACTTCCTAAGTCTTTTGCTCAATACTAAAAGATTAATTCAAAATGGTTTAAAGAAAAGCAATTTTGCGCTGGGGTCCCTGGCGAAAGTTCTTAAAGGAATTACAGACAGGTCCCCGGGGCACTATTCATTTGAGTCTACGGCTCTACAGAAAACCCCCTAGGGTTTCTGGAAATCAAACCTGCGGTCCTATCCCCAATTGAACATTACCCGCGGCGAAGAAAAGGGCGGAGGGGCTTACCGGCGGTGAGGCTGCTCCGGTGAGGTGGTCGGGTACGTAGGGGAGGTCTCGGGGATCACGACGATGTGCGAGTCGCCGTCGGGGATGGTCGGAGTCGGCCGATCCGCGTGCGCAGGCGGAGGTGCTCGTCGGCGGCGAGGAATCCGGCCTACTCACGGCGCAATAGTTTGATCAAACGGGTCAGAGAGCTTCACTGGGTGCTAGGGAATATGTGGGTGCAAGGAATTTAGAAATGGCTTACCGGAATGCTCAGTTCACGCGTGGCGGCGGGCAACCGAAGTCCGGCGAGGGCAATCTCGGGCCTCTAGTGAAGTTCCGCCGGGTCCGAGGGCTTGGAAAGCTTCATGGGCTAATGGTGAAGCTAACCGAGGGGTTGGCGCGGCTTGGACGCGACTGGAGGGAGCTGGCCATGGCGGCCGAGGCTCGGAAAGCTTGGCAGGCGGTGTTGCGGCGTGCTCAGGGCGAATTCCGGTGATCTTTGGCTCGGGCAAGACTTGTTAGCGCATGGGGAGGTATGACTGGGGCTCGTGGCTGCTTTATAGGCATGGCGCGGTGCACGGGCGGCCATGGACCGGTGAGCGCGCACGGGTGTGCACTGGGGAGCATGGGTGCGCGAACGGGCGTGAACCAGGGGTGTCACCCACGGTCGAACATGTGGAACCGTTGCTTCTGCCCGAGTTCTAACGCCGATTGGGCGCAAATCTTTGCGAATTTGGGCAAGATCACTGTGAAGGATTTGTTCTCCTGACATTGCTTTGTCTTTTCTGTATGGACATCGTGCGGTTTTAGGCTATGGACAGGGAGTTGTAGCGTCACCAAGGTGCCAGTGTCAGAATGCCTAGTCTCGAGGTCAAACTGTACCAAAACCATGCTAAATGAATTTGGTTTGAGTTCAAATTTTTCCAGAGAGTGTTCAAGGAAATTTGGCACAACTTTGATATTTGGACTTCTTGGTTTTGAGTCTTGAAAAACATAGAACACATTTGATCTTTGGAAAAGGGTTCTGAAATTTAGAATTCTGAATTCTGAATTTCCCCATGGGTCCTTGGTTCAAGGGCTGATTTGGGGATTTTTGAAAAACCAAATGGCCAAACTTTCTTACTATGATTTGCTGGTTATTTAGTGAACTAAAACTTTGTAATTTGGTCTTTACCAAAATTTATAATTTTTCCCCATGATTTTCTCTCAATTACCCTTTATGCTTAATTGGTTCACTTAGGATTAATTAGGGTTGAGAGTTTTCCTTCCTTAAGGTTCATGACAAGATTAAGGAGAGTTTGAGAAGACTCGTTATAATTCTTTGTTCTTAATCTTTGATGTTCATCCCGTCATTAGGTTTACATGTGATAATAGGTTGGGGTAAGCTTAAGGAAGAAACCCTAGGTGACACTGGGGTGTCACAGCCTTCCCCCCTTAAAGGAATCTCGTGCCGAGATTCGGGTCGAAGTCCTACCGGGGTGAAGCGAAGGGTGAGACTTACTTGAATTGGGTGTTTTCTTTAGTAAGGCAAACTGCTCTTCGAATGTCATTCTCTTTGCAACTTCAGAAGGAAGTCCCTTTGAATTTTGTTTTATAGCTTATTATTCCCAATTTAAGATTATAATATTGAAATTTAGATTCGAAGCGCAGGAGGAGGGGTTGGGCATGAATACGTACCAATTTCCTTAGGCAGATAATCAGGAAAGTTGGAACACAGAAATTCTTCAGTTTCCCAAGTAGCCTCTTCCTCTGAGTGATTACTCCATTGGACCTTATACATCTTGATCGATTTTTCCAGTGTTGATCTTTCTTTGCAATCCAGAATCTCGGAAGGGTACTCTTGGTACGATAGATCTGGCTCTATCTCCAATTCTGGTTCTGCTACGATCTCAGTCGACAATCGAACACACTTCTTCAGCTGAGATACATGGAACACACTGTGGATGGCAGACATTTTTGGAGGTAGCTTCAATTTGTATGCCACGGGTCCACATGCCTCTATGATCTCATAAGGTCCAATGTAGCGAGGGGCTAGCTTGCCTTTGATCCCAAACCTCTGCACTCCCTTGGTGGGTGATACCTTGAGATAAACGAAATCTCCCACCTTGAACTGGAGAGGTTTCCTTCTCTTATCATGGTAACTCTTTTGCCTAGCCTGGGCAGCTTCTAGATTCTTCCTGATTAGTTTGACCTTCCTTTTGGCTTCAACTACTAAGTCAGGTCCAAAAAGTTCTCTTTCTCTAGGCTGAGACCAATTGAGTGGTGTTCTACATCTTCTCCCATAGAGAGCTTCGAAAGGTGCCATCTTTAGGCTTGATTGATAACTGTTGTTATAAGCAAACTCTGCCAAGGAGAGGTGCTTATCCCAGTTCTTGCCACAATTGATTGCACATGCTCTCAGCATATCTTCCAGAATTTGATTTACCCTCTCGGTCTGATCATCAGTCTGTGGGTGGTAAGCTGAACTTCTGATTAGCTTGGTTCCCAAAGACTCTTGCAGTTATTCCCAAAATCTAGCAACAAATGGGGCTCCACGGTTAGAAACAATGGTCCTGGGCAATCCATGCAAACACACGATCAAGTCAATGTACAACTCTACATACTTTTGAGCCTTATCATTGGTGTGCATAGGGAGAAAATGTGCCACTTTCGTCAGTCGGTCCACAATAACCCAAATCGAATCATGATGACAAGAGGTGTTGGGCAGACCCACGATGAAATCCATGCTGATGTCGTCCCACTTCCACGAAGGTATAGACAGGGGTCGCAAAGCTCCAGCTGATTTCAAGTGGCTTCCTTTATCCTCTAACAGGTGTCACATTCCGATACATATCGGGCCATCTCCCTCTTCATTTTGGTCCACCAATACAAGGGCTTCAGATCGTGGTACATTTTGGTGCTTCTAGGATGCATGGAGAATTTGGAGAGATGGGCCTCATCCAAGATTCTCTTCTTGATATCCTCATTTTTAGGAACCACCAATCTGCTTCCAGACCATAATATACCCTTTCTATCCTGGAGGAAACATTTATATTTCTCAGTCCTCTGATGGAGATTCCTCTTGATAATCTGTACTCCCTTGTCACTGAGCTGGGCCATGATGATCTGGTCTTGCAAAGCTGGCTCAACAGAAATGTGAGACAAAGCACCAGAAGGAATTACTTCAATCTTCTTCTTGCTCAACTCATCACACAAGGTGTCAATACGAGAATCCATGCGAACACAATTGCACTGCAACTTCCGACTTAAGGCATCTGCTACCACATTGGCTTTTCTTGGGTGATAATGTACCTCTAGGTCATAATCCTTGATCAGCTCTAGCCATCTTCTCTGCCTCATGTTGAGATCAGTCTGAGTAAAGATATACTTAAGGCTCTTATGATCAGTAAAGATGTTGCAGTGAGTTCCCATCAAATAGTGCCTCCACATTTTTAATGCATGAACCACCGCTGCTAACTCCAGGTCATGAGTAGGATAATTTTGCTCATGAGGCCTGAGTGCTCTTGATGCATAAGCAATGACTCGATTGTCTTGCATCAAGACACAGCCTAGTCCAGTGCCAGATGCATCACAATACACATCAAATGGCTTGCTGCTGTCGGGTTGCGCTAATACCGGTGCTGTGGTCAGATGTTGCCTTAATGCATGGAAGGCATCTTCGCACTTCTGACTCGAAACAAACTTGGCTTCTTTCTTCGACAGCTCAGTTATGGGCTTCACAATTCGAGAGAAATCGTGAATGAATCTTTAGTAATAACCAGCTAATCCCAGAAAACTTCGAATCTGACGGACAGTCGTGGGTGGCTTCCAATTCATCACCTCCTGCACTTTATCAGGATCAACAGTTGTACCTACCTGAGAGATAGTGTGACCCAAGAATTTGATTTCCTTTAGCCAAAAATCACATTTTGACAACTTGGCATAAAGGTGGTGCTCTCGCAGACGTTGAAGCACTACATGCAAATGCCCGGCATGTTCTTCTTCGTTCTTCGAGTACACCAGAATGTCATCGATGAAAACCACCATGAATTTGTCCAGTTCAGGCATGAACACAGAATTCATCAGATACATGAAATATGCTGGTGCATTGGTCAGCCCAAATGACATCACCAAGAATTCATATAGCCCATATCTGGTTGAGAAAGCCGTCTTTGGAATATCACTTGCCTGTATCTTGATCTGATGATAGCCGGAGCGAAGGTCTATCTTGGAGAACACTTTAGCTCCGACCAACTGATCAAAAAGAACATCAATACGAGGCAAAGGATACTTGTTCTTGATAGTCACCGCATTAAGAGGGCGGTAATCTATATACAGCCTCAAGCTTTCATCTTTCTTCTTCACGAACAAGGCTGGACATCCCCAAGGCAAAGTACTGGGGCAAATAAATCCCTTGTCCAGCAACTCTTGCAATTGCTTCTTCAACTATGCCAACTCAGTGGGTGGCATCCGGTAATGCCTCTTGGAAATAGGTGTCGTTCCCGGTTGCAACTCGATGGCGAATTCAATGTCCCGGTCTTGTGGCATTCTTGGCAATTCATCAGGAAAGACATCTGCATACTCACAGACCACTGGAATCTTCTTCAAGGGTAACTCCGTCATAGCAAAGGCACATGACTGAGTAAAGTCTTGACTGGGCAAAAATAGGGTGAAACTTCCACATATAGGGGATTTGACTTCCACCATGCGGCTAGCTACATCAAGCACTACTTGGTGCAGGGTCATCCAATTAGTGCCTAGAATAATATCCACACTTTCCAAACCCAAAACAAGAAGGGTGGTTTTGATGATGTGGCTTCCCAGTTGAATAGGCACACTTCGGATTAATTGGTTGGTTACAGTTTTACCCCCAGGTGTGGTTATCATAAATGACCCTTTTGCATGACAGAAAGGCAATTGGCATTTAGCACTGAACTTTTGGCTAATGAAACTATGGGATGCACAAGAATCAAACAGAATTAAAGCAGGTTGATTAAAAACTGAAAAGGTACCAGTCATGATGGGGGCTCCCTCAGGTACTTCCTCCAGAGTAGTGAAGTTGAGCTTCCCTTGTTTGACTTGCACCTTCTGCTTCCTTCCCTTGTCTTGATCTGGTGCTGGCATCTGCCTCTGCCGATTTATGGGGCAATTCTTGGCATAGTGGCCCACATTGCCACAAGTGAAACACTTGTTCCCATTGCCCTGGCGGAACTGCTGCTGCTCCGAAGGCTGACTGTTTCTCAGAGCGGGAGCTGGGAAACGAGTGGGTGCCGGCTGCTGCTGCTGCTGAGGTGGCCTGATCACCCATCTGCCTGCCTGCTGCTGAAAACCCCTGCTCTGATTGTGAGGAACAATCCTGAACCTCTGGACCTGAGCGGATGGTGCTGCCATTGGTGCCTTCCTCTTCTTCTCTACTCGGTGAGCTACAATACAATTTTCCTAGGAGATGGCTAGGTTGACCAACTCATTGAAGCTATCAGCACGGACAATGTTGAGATGTTCCCGCAGCTTGGTGTTGAGACCCCTATGGAAGCGGTCTCTCTTCTTTTCATTAGAATCAACATGCTAACCTGCATACTGGCATAGGTCATTGAAGGCCTGAGCATACTGCAAGACCGTGCGGTTTCCTTGATTAAGTGCCAGAAATTCATTCAGCTTGCGGTCAAGAATTCCTGCTAGAATGTGGTGCCCTCTGAAAGCAGTCTTGAATTCCTCCCAAGACACTGCGATCAGCGGGTAGCATAGCACGGAAGTGGTCCCACCAAGTCTAAGCAGATCCGCGAAGCTACTGCGCGGCGAAGCGAGTCTTGGCATCATCAGGGCAGTCTCCCGTGAGGAAGGGAAACATGGACTCAATGACGCGAAGCCACACGTCGGCGTCCAACGGACCCTCTACCTTGGTGAACAAGGGTGGCTGTGTGCTCAGGAACTCCTGGTAGCTTGCTGCTGCCAGAGGTCACTGATGCTGGCCTCCACCATGCTGATGGGGGTGGGGCTGGCGCTGCAAGAGCTATCGCAGAATCTCATTCTGCTGGGCCATTAGCTCCTGCACTGTGGGAGCTGGAGGAGGTGGCGGGGGAACTTGCTCGTTTTGCCCGCGACGCTTCCTAGCTGTCATCTAAAAACAGAGATTGCCACCAATATTATCCCAACTCGCAATTTCGAACGACATGCTATCATCTTATATGGAAAGAAAATTGCCATAATCATAACATCAGGTCCGAAATGAAGATAACATGGTTACAACATCCCACAGATCTCAAAAGTTCTTAAGGGTTACATTATATAGAGGAAAGTACCCGTAAGCCTAGTCCGAAACCTGCCAGTACTAAGCTCACATAGGTTTCTATCTTCTAAGATGTCAGAACGATTTGTCAACCCTGAGCAGTAGAAGCGACACTGGATGCGGGTGAAGGGGGCATCACGGAGGTAGTCCCATTGGCACCAGGGGCCGGTCCTAACTCCTCGCGGGCCTCTTCTCCCTCGCTTCCGGCTTCATTGGCCTCCATCTCCAAGTGGTGCATGTCCAAGTGGTCATTAGCTTCTTTGAGTTCCCGCTGCACATCATGGAGCTGGTTCTCCAAGACATCAATAGTGTTGTCTCAGATTTCCACCTGCTGCTCCAAGGTGGTAATGCGCTGGCTCAGCCTTTCCACCTGCAGATCCTTTTCCACCAACTCGAAGGACAAGTCAACCACAAAATCTTCTCGGCTGTTGAGGGTGAGCTTGGTAGCTTGAGCGATGTTAGCAAGATGTGCCATAGCGTCGCTCTGAAGGGCCTGAAGGCGATACAGCGCACTGATGCACTGCACAGTGACCCTCCCAACCAAGTCAGGATACATTGCCCACACATCCTTCACATGGCTCACACGGTTACACCACATGGGGTCATCCTTCTTCTCAGCAGGGAAAAGTCCCAAGGGGTGCATGACCATCTCCAGGGGATGGTAGCCACAGAAATTTGTCAGAGTCTTCATGGCTGCTGCTTTAGTGGTGTTGTCCGTCCTGAATCCAATCGTCTCGAAGTCAAGAGAACGCCAACCCGGCTGAAGGGGATGAGCCTCCAAAGTCAGCCAGACTCGACAATGAGGTACCCGATGCTCCTCATACAACTGCAATGTGTACAAAGGGGGCATAGGGTAACCGACGGAGTTAAGCACTTCCCACAAGATGGAAGGAAAGCCATCGTGAGAGAGGAAGTCAGAGCTGAAACGAGTGTCTCCTCCGTTGGCGGGGGTGGGTGAATTCATCTGCGGAAGGGTATCAGATGTAAAGATTATGGTGGAAGGAAGAAAATAAGGAGCTTGGATGGTTTGAAAAGAAGTGGGTTAGCTTGAATTTTTACTTCTTAAATTCTTAATCCTTCGAATTTTATAATGCATGATGTTGAAAAGAATAACGGCTCCTCTCCGAAATAAAGGGTGCTCCTAGGGCATCCTTTAAAAATCTAAGTACTGGCCCACAGGGCCTACTTACTTAGCCACCTATTTCTCCCACTATCCTTAAGGCTTTTCGTCCTAGGTCTAGCGGTCTAGTCCTGACGACTCTTAGTAGTTTCTAAGCAAGTTTTAGATTTTGAAAATTGGTATTCATGGTTTATTGTCCTTCTCTATGGTGGTATTTGCTCCAATACCAGCTGTGGCAGAACCGCCCGAATTATTCCAGCTTAAGTGCCAAAGTCACGTCTCAGGGGCCATAACACACTTAAATTGGAATAACCCGTCAGTCCCTCAGATCTAGTCTGATGAAAGCCACTTAACCAGGATCAAATACCACATATTCACTCAAAGGTGAGTCACAGAAGAAATACAATAAAACAGGAAACCTCAAATTAAAGTACTGAATTATTACATAGATCAGAGTTTTTCATGTAGCAAAATAAAGTTCACGAATTAAAATGCAGCGGATAGTCGATATCGTCGGTAGCGAGGAAATGGGCAAGGCCTAGCCCACTACTCCTCTTGCTCCTCTCCTGTCGGAGCAGCATCCCACTCGACTGTCCAACACAGTGGCAGGGTGGTAGGCCAAGTCACACCAGTCAACCGTATCCTGAAGCTCGCCTGCAAAATTGTGCCACAAGCAAGGCTAAGTATACTAATACTCAGCTAGACTTACCCAGTATGAGGAAACTACTCCCCTACCTCTAGACCATGCAGTTGTTTGGTTGAGGGGTTTGGTTTGCCAAAAGCACTAGCTGTATCTAAATCAAGTTCTAGCTTTACCCATTTCTAACATCATTAGAATAACAAAGTTTGCTCTTTCTAAGCATACATGGTAACAAGCATTTAGTACAATCAACAAGTTATCTCATGTAAACCTCATTTCACTTCTTACTCAATGTAGTGCAAGGGGTCAAGCAGTCTCATTAGCTGCAAGAAGCAGACGATTCGAATCGAGTTTTTATCCTTGCAAGGCAAACCTAAACACACGACATGTCAGGGTACTCCGACCCCACACATGTCAATCGTCCCCATCGATTCCCTGTTCTCGTTCAGGGCTCACTGCCTTGGCATACAATGCTCCACTGACCCTGGCTGCCGCCGTGCAGTGACCACACTTGTACCCACCATAGCTAGAATGAGAGACCCAGTCTCAGGACGAGTGAGGGATAAAGTCCGCGCCTGGCTTCACTCGGGTACTAGGTTTACCGATTACCATATTTCCCGACATGTGTTTAGTACGTTCAGACGCTTGACTCAGGTATCCACACATTAATCCTTAATTCCTTTTCTCGTCTCATGAACAAGGCATCCTCCCTGGATCGAAGTCCATAGACCACATATATCCCATTATTAAGATGAATACAATCAATTCCTGACCTCGCGCGAGTGCTAGAAAAATCACTCGACTTCTACCGAGATCCTGATTAGCATAGCAGCTACTCGACCTAGCATACTAGTATCCATCTCAAAAGGAATCCTAAGTTCATGCAACTAGAGGTTTCAAGCAACTCCTACACTTAAGTGCACATTACAATCCTACAAGCATTAAGTGTAGTAAAGTAGCATATATAAACACGGTTATGCATAAAAACCGGGGCTTGCCTTCAATAGCTGGGGCTGCGGGAGATCCTCAGTGGCAGTCTCGGGAGCTTGCTCCTGGTCTTCCTTGTGGACAACTCCTTGCTCGGGGATGAGCATGTACTCTCTGTCAGCTAGGTTGCAGTCTAATGAATGCAACGAGTAAGATATATGCATGATATGATATGTAATTTAGCAATTAAACTTTGATGGTGACTAATCTACTTAAATCAGGTAGAGTTAAATCTTGCTACTAAAGGATTTTTAGTGGTATACTTAGTAATTTAGATCACACTCAGTTAAATGAAGTGGTAAGTCTGCTTTGGTGTTCCACTGATTTCCTTTTAATGTCTTAGTAAGGCTTAATAAGATTTCTAGTTGAACTTATTGGAGAGAGGTTTATTATTTTTCTTTCTTCTTCTATTTCCTTTATGCTTTTAAGTTGGGTTTGAACTACAAGTTGTCCTAATAAATTTCCAAAAATTATGCAAAAATTACAGTGGCCTCTCACTGGTGTATAATTCTTTGTCTTAAAATTTGGGGTTTAAAAAGCAAGTAGTTCGCTCTGTATAAAATTATCAAATGCAAGGGCAGAAAGGGTGTTTTGAACTACAACCACCATGAAACAATAGGTTATTTCCTAAGACTTATTTTTGCTAGCATTTGGGTGCTATAACATGACTTTGCTCAAATTCCTAGCCATTAATATTCATTAGTTATTCTGCCATTATTTTTCTAAAGTTTCTAGCCAAAGGGCTGCTTTATACTACCACTATATTTGAAAAATATCAAACAATAGATTTCTAATTTTTCTTAGCTCCTTCTTTGCGCAAGAGCAATCATTCTGAAGTTTGGCATCTTTTTTGCTTAAGGGAAGGGATGGTAGGAATTATTTGGTTTAAATGGCCTTTTTCATGAAGTATTGGCAATATGTATTATTTCGCATCTTTCAAATGGTTTGCATTTTTCTCTGGTGACCTATCTCATTATTGATCTAGCAAAATTTTATTTGCCCATTATTGGACCATTTTTGGGTTGTTTATGATTTAATTGAAATATGACCCAATATCAAGTTTTATTTTTTACCCTACTTAAAATGATGGGCTGGGGTGGTTATCATTTTTATAGTGGGTTTTGGTGGTCACAAGTCCACTAGATTTTTATGACAAGTTTTGAAATTATTTTTATAATTCTAATAATTGTTTTCTAGTTGGAATAATGCTAGATAAAACATTTCAATTTAATTCTGTTCTGGACTAGGGGTCTTTCTATTTTTCCTAGGTTCTTTGTGACATAAGTAGGCTAGGAAAAATAATTGCACTCACTGTTCATTATTTTCTAATGCCTTTCTAATTTTCCTAAGTTTTGGGCAAAAATGGCTTTTAGTGGATATACCTACTTAAATCTTCAATACTGGGGTTCCCACTATTTTTAAACAGTGTCTAATTGGGGTTTGAACATCTACAAATTTTCTTAAGCCTAGTACAGAAGCATAACCAATTTTCTTAATTAAATAGGGTTTGGTCAGTTTCTGTATTTAATTCCAAACTCTAAAAATTAGAACAGAAAGCATGGGGTTCAGTATTTTTAATTGGTAGCCCATAATATTTAGAATCTAGCAAAATTGGTTTGACAAAATTTGGTTAAGTATTTCTCCGGTTATGAATTTTCTTAAGTCTTTTGCTCAATACTAAAAGATTAATTCAAAATGGTTTAAAAAAAAGCAATTTTGCGCTGGGGTCCTGGCGAAAGTTCTTAAAGGAATTACAGACAGGTCCCCGGGGCACAATTCGTTTGAGTCTACAGCTCTGCAGAAAACCCCCTAGGGTTTCTGGAAATCGAACCCGCGGTCCTGTCCCCAATTGAACAGTACCAGCGGCGGAGAAAAAGGCAGAGGGGCTTACCGGCGGCGAGGCTGCTCCGGTGAGGTGGTCGAGGACATAGGGGAGGTCTCGGGGATCACGGCGATGTGCAGGTCGCCGTTGGGGATGGTCAGAGTCGGCTGGTCCGCGTGCGCAGGCAGTGGTGCTCGTCGGCGGCGAGGAATCCGGCCTACTCACGGTGCAATAGTTCGATCAAACAGGTCAGAGAGCTTCACTGGGTGCTAGGGAAGATGTGGGTGCAAGGAATTTGGAAATGGCTTACCGGAATGCTCGGTTCACGCACGGCGGTGGGCGACCGAAGTCCTGCGAGGCCAATCTCGGGCCTCCGGTGAAGTTCTGCCGGGTCCGAGGGCTTGGAAAGCTTCACGGGCTAATGGTGAAGCTAAACGAGGGGTTGGCGCGGCTTGGACGTGACTAGAGGGAGCTGGCCACGACGGCCGAGGCTCGGAAAGCTTGGCGGGCGATGGTGCGGTGTGCTCGGGGCGAATTCCGGTGATCTCTGGCTCGGGCAAGACTTGTGAGCGCGCGGGGAGGTATGGCCGGGGCTCGGGGCTACTTTATAGGCACGACATGGTGCACGGGCAGCCATGGACCGGTGAGCGCGCGCGGGTGTGCACTGGGGAGCGCGGGTGCGCGAACGGGCGTGAACCGGGGGTGTCAGCCACGGTCGAACACGTGGAACCGTTGCTTCTTCCTGAGTTCTAACGCCGATTGGGCGCAAATCTTCGTGAATTTGGGCAAGATCGCTGTGAAGGATTTGTTCTCCTGACATTGCTTTGTCTTTTGTCTATGGACGTCATGCGGTTTTAGGCTATGGACAGGGAGTTGTAGCGTAACCAAGGTGCCAGTGTCAGAATGCCTGGTCCCGAGGTCAAACTATACCAAAACCATGCCAAATGAATTTGGTTTGAGTTCAAATTTTTCCAGAGCATGTTCAAGGAAATTTGGCACAACTTTGATATTTGGACTTCTTGGTTTTGAGTCTTGAAAAACAGAGAACGCATTTGATCTTTGGAAAAGGGTTCTGAAATTCAGAATTCTGAATTCTGAATTTTCCCATGGGTCCTTGGTTCAAGGGCTGATTTGGGGATTTTGGAAAAACCAAATGGCCAAACTTTCTTACTATGATTTGCTGGTTATTTAGTGAACTAAAACTTTGTAATTTGGTCTTTACCAAAATTTATATTTTTTTCCCTAAGATTTTCTCTCAATTACCCTTTATGCTTAATTGGTTCACTTAGGATTAATTAGGGTTGAGAGTTTTCCTTTCTTAAGGTTCATGACAAGATTAAGGAGAGTTTGTGAAGACTCATTATAAATCTTTGTTCTTAATCTTTGATGTTCATCCCTTCATTAGGTTTACATGTGATAATAGGTTGGGGTTAGCATAAGGAAGAAACCCTAGGTGACACTGGGGTGTCACAGCTCACTTCCCGCAAATCGGGTTTCCGCCACCGTAAAGTGGTCCTCGTCGTGGTTAGCTCGTTTCAGGTCCGATTTTGTCCTCTGCTCTCTTGTTTCAGCACCCTCACATGCCCTTGATGCTCCTCGACTCGTTTTATTAAGCTAGGCTGCCCTAGATCACCGGGAACACTTCTGTTCATCTGTGGTTCGCACTGTCTCCGTGGACAGGGTGACTTAGAGCTTGAGTTATGCAATTGATCGAGGGAAACGTTTGTTAGGTGTTGAATTAGGTCTCAGCCAAGTTAGAGCACTGGTCATTGAGAGTAGTGGCCGGTACGGGTTCGCCGGAGCTCGGTTCATCGCCGTTCGCCGTCGAGGACTGCAGGGCCGTGAAGAAATAGAAGCGCGAGGGTTTAATTGCAAATGTCAATGACCTAGTCAAATAGTGCCGTGGACTCTTTTGGGTTGTTTAAAAGGCTAAGGTCTTTTGTGCAAAGTCGGCAGCGTGGGCGCGGGCGCACGCAGGTTTTCCACTTCTGCAGGCTGGTTGGGCTGAATTCAGCCCAACACTATTTATAGTTTTTCCTTTTCTTTTATGCCAGGGTTAGGGAATTTCTAGAAAATTTTAGAAAAATGCTAAAAATGCAAGGCTAATTTTGCTAGGTTCCTAATTTTCTATAGTATTTAATAAAAATAGTAGTATAATTTTTAGTCCAAATAGGGAATTATGTTGTATTTAAAATAGCCAAAATCTAAATTCCTGGAATTTTACAAATTGTTTAATATCTCCAAAAATCCCTAAACTTTTTAGATAAGCTTTAAATGTTATTTAGAAGCTTTAGGTAAAGTTTGGTATGATTTGGACAATGTTTGGTGCCTAAACCCCAAAACCCTAATTCTCTAATGATGCTTGCCCTAAGAACTATAGTTCTGACTCCAAAAACCCTAGTTCTCTAGAGTCCCGTGAAGGAAAGTTGTACTCAAGATACAACTTGATAAACCATTTCTATTACTGCATTTTCATAAGCATTACATAAGCATTCAAGATTATATATGGTTCTATATAGAAAACGAGGAACAAATAGAAGTTGAAGAAGCAAGAGCTACTCCACCCCCACCTGAAGAACCACCGGCCGGGAACTGCTTTTACTTTGACATTTGTGGAGTAGAGCCTGACTCACCTATAACGCAAGGCAAGCCCCGGTGCATTTGCCACCTCCTTGCTATTTTAAAATCTTTCTCACTTGCTTGATGCATTAGGTGATAGGAGTTGTGTGCTAAACAAATTGATGCATTTCCTTCCTTGAGAATTTGATTACCTATACTTGATCCCCTGTTTTATAAAAAGGTTTTTCTTATGCTTAGGGTGTGTTTGCTGTTTTATACTTGATCCCCTAAAAGCTAAAAGCCAAACCAAAGGGCTGGATCTAGGAAGCAGCTTTTTCTAAAAGCCGACTTTCTTGCAGTGCAAAACTGAAAGCACCTCTGAACCTGCTTTTAGCGGCTTTTGGATGAAACAGTGAAAATATATATGGAAAAACTTTTAGCGACTTTTAGTGGTTTCCACCAAACACTTTTTTACTTTTTAACAGCTCACAGCCCACAGCAGCTTTTCTCACAGCTCACAGACCACAACAGCTTTTTTCACAGCCACAGCCCAACCAAACAGACCCTTAGTCTTGCTCTAGAAAAACAAAAATGATTTGTTTTGACAAAAGATGATGCTTCAAGTGGGATGGGATGTTTTCAAAATAAAACTTGATGGTGGATCCATCATGGCCGTGATGGGTCAACATCAGAAAAGATGTACCTCTGTCAGGTACCAAACTTTGGGTTGAAATGATAAAGTTGAGACCTGGGCGGGTGACTTGCACGAGAAGAGAGTCTCAGTGTAGTGTCTCCGTCTGAGTCGATTAAGGACCTTGTCGATGTAGGCTTGATGATCGAGGACCCTTTAACTGGTCACATGCCTCATCATGGGTAAGCTTGGCCTTGGGCAGGCTAATACCAGAATAAGATAACACGCAATGGGAGTGGAGAGATGGAAAGAGTAGCATGTACCCTCCGTGGCAAGAGGCTGGACGGTGGTGTATCTGTGCTCTCGGTTGGCGTGAACCTGATCTAGACTTAAGAACCCCGGTGGCGAGTTGACATATGCAAGGGTTAAGTGCTACATATGTTGTGTGATTGGAGATCCTTAGCTGAGTATTAATCGATTGGGATCACCGTTACTTCTCGGACATGAAGACTTGGTCACTGCCCTACACGTAGCATTCCAGTTAACAAGAGGGGTTGATAAGAAAATGGCTAGCATAGGCCAAGTGCTTGAACTAGGGTAGAAAGAACTCTAGAATTCAAGTAAAGACTTAACTTGCTAATAAAACTGGTTTTTTTAAGGATCCACTATTAGTAAGCATTTTTTTGCAAACAGAGTCTTGATTATTGATTAAGCCTTACCTTGACTTCTTTAAGCCAGCATATCCTTGAGAGTCTTTTATTTTGATGGGTAAGACTTGCGAAAGTACACTTCATACTCAGGGTTTTCGAACCCATGTTGTTGTAGGTGAGGAAGCAGCAAATTTTTGTTGTTTTTGTTTCAAGGTGGTGCCTAAGGAAGAAAACCAAGACTGAAGCCTTGGGAGGAAGTGTCCTCCTTTAAAAACTTTTTTTACTGTTAATCGGGAGGGGTTTTTGCCTCCCAGGGTTGTAATAATATTACTCCAGCACTCTTATATTTTACTGATCTGTAATAATAATACTCTTTCCATACTTTAATATAAAGTAAGTTGATGTAACTGCTTCCGCATACTCGTTCCTCTGATGTGTTGTAATATCTGCGTGACGGGTGAAATGCTCTTGGGCAAGGTAAAGAATTCAGATACCGAACTTGTCAAGTGATCAGGTGCACCTGCAGGGTTGTCCGAGGTCCGATGGACAAGGACAACTGTAGGTGGGCCTAATAACTTAGGAGGTTCTGTCGCAAGTTTGGAGATGGTCGCTGTAGCTAAGTTGTAGAGCTATCCTAGGTGAACAAAATTGTTTAAGTTACTTAACCTTAAAGCCATATGGAACTTGGTGTAAAGCTGGTCCAAATTGGGAATATTAGAATCTGAATTTCAGATTTAGTGCACAATTCAGCACTGCAGTTTTTGTATTCTGAAGAAACGTTGGAGCCTGTTGGTGGCTGATATATACAGTGATTGGTTAAAGTTTCTGTACCAAAGTGAAAGACCACATGTTGATGTATAAGTTTGGTTAATGGTTATAGCCCTAAAGCTATTTGGAACTTAGAGAAAAACTGGTCCAAAGTAGAGCTAACAGAGTTTCTAGATTTCAGACTTGGTAGAATTCGGAGTGTGAATTTCAGCAATTGGAGCAAACTTTGAGCTATTGTAGTTTGGAATCCAAGAGGTTTTGGTTAATGACCACTATAGCAAACTTGTAGAATAAGTATAAGAGAACAATTGTTATTAAGTGTCACAGCCCTGGAATTTTAGACAACTAGGAGAAAAAGGTGATGCAAAGTGAGTCTGTCAGACTTTTGAATATCAGATTGTGAACAGTGTCTGAAATCATATTTCTGTGTTTGATAGCAGTTTTGGGAGCTTTTTGTGACTAATCCCTAAGGATTTAGGCTGAGAGATCCATAAAGGAATTGAATACCATATGTTGGGGAACAACTTTCTTTAAGTGTGTTTGGAATGATCCTATACAAAAAGTGGAGAAAAACTTTGCCAAAGTTGGATTATCAGATTGTTGTTGACTTAGTTTATTCAGAACTGAAAGTCTAAAATTAGTATTTTTAGTGCAGTTTTGGAGCTGGTTTGTGGCTGTTCTATAATGTTTTGTGCTATGGTGTTTATATAGAAGTTAAAGACCATAGGTTGCTGAGAAAAAGTATTTAAGATTGAAGGGTTTGATCCTGCACAAAAATTGGAGAAAAGGTTGCTCAAAGTTGAACTGTCAGATGTTGGTGATTGAGTTTAGTTCAGAAGCTGAAACTAAATTTCAGTGAAGTTGGTTCAACTTTGAAATACTGTAACTTTTAAACCATGAGTCTTTAGTTATTTGTCATTGTAGAAACATTGTAGGGCTATTGTAGTAGTGCAAACTTGGTTAAGCTATTTGACTCTAGAGCTACATGGAACTAGGTGTAAAGATTGCTCAAAGTGGTGCTATCAGGCAGTGATGCGCTAAACAAGGTTCAGATTAACCAAGTCTGAATTTAGTTCTTTTGGCTCAACTTTGGTGGCTTCTTGAGACTATTTTAGGGAGTTGTGGGTCATGCTTTATATAGTAAAGTGGTAGACCAAAGTAAAAGGAACAAATTTCCTAAAGGGTGATGGACTTTGTGCTACACAAATTTGGGATTAAATGGTGTTCAAATTAGCTCTGACAGACACATGGTTTCAGTTAAATTGAAACTGAATTTTTAGAGAGCTTACTCCATTTGGGAGATCTTGTGTAACTAATCCATGGGGTTTTGAGTTAAAGGTTCTATAGTGGAGTGAAATACAATAGAAATATGCACAAATTCCTTTAAGAGAGTGGATCTTGTTCTTGCGTAAAGTTTGGAGAAAGGAGGTTGCAATTTTTACTATCTAGTGGGGTGCTAATGCTGTCAGTTAACTGAAACTGAGTTTTCAGTGTTTTCACCCCATTTTAGAGCATGGTAACTCTTGATCTTTGCATCCTTTGTTTTGGGTGATTATTTCAAGTTGGTAGTGCTACGGTTTGGGACCATGTCTAGCCAACTGACTTGGCCTGGAGCTATATGAAATGGTGAGATAAAGGGGTCTGAACAGAAAAGACTAGAGTGGAGCAGCAACACTGATAAGTTTGGTTCAGTGTCTGGTTTAGTAACTGAGGAAGAATCTCCCTGCTGTGTTCCACTGGTGTGTATTGGGTGGAGTGTGGGATAAGTATTGCCAGGGGTGTACTAGGGAGTACCCCAGGAGTTTCTAGTGCCTGGTAATATGGAGTCATGATGAAATATCCAAGTCTAGCCGAAATTCAGAGTTATCTGAAATGGAGCTCTTGTCTGTTGGGTGTCTGGCCATAGTATTGGATTAAGTGCAGTGTACTGTTGTGTCTTACTATGCGTATAGTTTGGGATAAAGATGGAGAATATGTTTAAGGTCCTTGGGACCCCAGCTCTCTACTGAAAATATCACAATATTGATCTTGTTTGTGCCTATCCACAAGTTATAACTGTTTTGTTTGCTATCTAATGAACCGGACAACAAAGAAATCTAGTGGCCCCATCCCTTCTGAAATATCAAGTGTTACTGCCTATCCACAGCTGAGGTCTTATCTGCCCACTGCCCTAGTCTCATGTCTGCAGAAGTGGACAAATAGGATATTTGGGTTGTTAAAATCGACTAGGTTCATTCTGTGGAAGTGTTTGTGAGCTGGTGTGAAGTGGGTGCATGGGAGCCACGTCCTAGTAGTCGTGCTGTGTTGGCATCCCTAGGTTTCTTGCACTGAGTGGTGGCTGAGCTTGATGACTCTCCCTATCTTGCCTTCTTATTTAATTATTGCAGGTTGGTTCAGTTAGAGCAGCTCTTCTCTCTGCCCTCAAGCCCTAGCCCTCGGACTGCTGTAAAGGATTGGAATTCTTGTGTGTCTGCTAGTGTTAATCCCCTCCTCAGCCACCAGATTGATCTACCCTTGTTCATCATAGCCAACTCATGTCTAGTGACCACAACAACGGACCCTTCACCTCACCATGGCCAGGGATCCTCGACAGGTTTTTCGGCCGCGTTGTGCTTGTTCCATAATCTCCAGAGGTAAGTGATGCTCACTAGATTCCCCTTTTAATGTTGTCATTGTTTGCTGGCCGGAACAAGGTTGCACCGCTATGGATTGGCGCCTAGGACACCTTCGCATTGACCCGTTCACTAGCGCCATTCTCGGTCAAATTCACGCGTGCACTGTAGGTTTATGTGATCGCTAAAGCTCTCCGAGTCCTTAGTCGGAGCTCTACCGCTCGGGTTCGCGAGATTGGGCTTGTCGGGCTGAGCTTGCCGCCACCGCCGTCGAAAGCTCAGTTTTAGGATCTCCACGGGACAAATAAGTACCTACCTGATTCGCCATAGTTTGAGGGTTGTGTTTGTGTCCTTGTTGTCATCGGAGTTACATCGCGGTGGTCGATTTGGCGTCGGCTCTCCAGAGATTTGTGCGGCGGTGTCATAGCCGAGTTTGTGCAACAACAAAGAAGATGGGGGCCTATGTGAGTACATCAGAGAGACAGTAAAACAGTGGCTGGGCCTCAGCTTAATTGTTTTGTGCGGCAGGGTTCCCTGTGCAAGAATACACGCACGGGTGCGTGCTCCCATCTATGGGCCGACTATGCCTAGAAATGGGCCAGCTAGGTCAGTTTCAGCCTAGGTTTAATGATTTTCATTTATTCATTTTTCTGAGAGCTTGTTAATTATGTCACAAATTGTAGAAATATGGTAAAATCATGGGACAAATTTTATGGGATGTCTAAATTGGTAAGCTCTCTGGTAAATGTGTTTTTGGGATCTTTAATGCAGTTTACAAATTGTAAGTAATTTAAGTGTGCTCTAAAAAGGATTAATTGAATATTTAGGGAGCAAATGTGAGCACCAAAAATTGTGAAAACTTGTGGAGAGTCTTGTTATCAAAAGATAAACACTTGGTAAAAGTTTGGGGCTGTTTGTAAGCCATTTGCTCAAAAATCCTTGTAGAGTCCTTAATTGGAATAATAAGAAGAACATAATCACATGTGGAATAGAACTTTGGCAGAAGGAACAAGTTTAACAAGCGAAACCTAATCTTTGGATAAAGAAGCAAGAGTGCCTAGTGGGATCTAGATTTTTGGCATAGTTTGAAGATTGTTCTAATCCTCTAGATGTTCAAGTTGTAGGATTCAAGTCAAAGAAGTAAGTCCTTACTTAATGCAAGCATAGAGTGCTTGGTTTCGGAGGTAGAATTCCCTGGTGTGGTTCGAGAGCTTAGTGATGATATTAGAATGTTTAGCTCCCTTGTTGTTTGGTTAGTTTTGTGTGCACCTTTAGTAAGGTGTAGTTTGTACTGCTTTAAAGTATCTTCTTTGTAGTTGCATAAGTATATGCATTCATGTTCATATCATTTCATGTAGAGCTCTGAGTAGAAGGATGTAAATTCAAGATGAAGTGGTTGTGGAAGAGGAGTTTGCTCTAGTGTCTATAAATCAAGGGGATGGGGCTATCTAACTGGTTATTGGGTAGAAGATCTGTGGCAGAACCACCCGAATTATTCCAGCTTAAGTGCCTAAGTCATGCCTCAAGGGCCGTGACACAATTAAAACGGAATAACCTGTCAGTCCTTCAGATCTAGTCTGATAGAGCCACTTAACCAGGATCAAATTCCACAATCTCACTCGAAGGTGAGTCACAGAAGAAATACAATAAAACAGGAAACCTCAAATTAAGTACTGAATTATTACATAAATCGGAGTTCTGGAGTAGCAAATAAAGTTCATAAAGTAAGGTGCAGCGGATAATCGATGTCGTCGGTAATGAGGAAATGGGCAAGGCCTAGCCCACTACTCCTCATGCTCCTCTCCTGCCGGAGCAACATCCCACTCGACCGTCCAACCCGGTGGCAGGGTGGTAGGCCAAGTCACACCATCAACCACATCCTGCATGGTACCTGCAAAAATGGTGCCACAAGCAAGGCTGAGTATACTAATACTCAGCTAGACTTACCCGGTGTGAGGAGTCTACTCCTCTACCTCTAGACTATGCAGCTATTTGGCTGAGGGGTTTGGTTTGCCAAAAGCACTAGCTGTTACTAAAATCAACTTTTAGCTTTTCAAATTCTATCATCATTACTTAGCTAGATTTACTTATTCTAAGCATACATGGTAACAAGCATTTAGATCAATCAACAAGTTATCTCATGTAACCTCATTTCACTTCTTACTCGATGCAGTACAAGGAATCAAGCAGTCTCATTAGCTGCGAGAAGCAGACGATTCGAATCGAGTTTTAACCTTGCAAGGTAAACCTAAACACACGGCATGTCAGGGCACTCCGACCCTACACATGACAACCGTCCCCATCGATTCACCGTTCGCGTCCAGGCCTCATCGCCTTGGCATACAATGCTCCACTAACCCCGGCTGCCGCCGTGCAGTGACCGCACTTGTACCCACCATAGCTAGCATGGGAGAACCAGTCTCAGGTCGCATGAGGGATAAAGTCCGCGCCCGGCTTCACTCAGGTACTAGGTTTACCGGTTACCATTTTTCCCGGCATGTGCTTAGTACGTTCAAAAGCTTGACTCAGGTATCCACATATTAATCCTTAATTCATTTTCCCGTCTCTTGGACAAGGCATCCTCCCTGGATCCAAATCCATAGACCAACATATATCCCATTATCAAGATGAAGACAATCAATTCCTGACCTCGCGCGAGTGCTAGAAAAATCACTCGACTTCTACCGAGATCCTGATTAGCAAGCAGCTACTCGACCTAGCATACTAGTATTCATCTCAAAAAGGAGTCCTAAGTTCATGCATCTAGAGGTTTCAAGCAACTCCTACACTTAAGTGCACATTACAAACCTACAAGCATTAAGTGTAGTAAAGTAGCATATAATAACATGGTTATGCATAAAACCGGGGCTTGCCTTCAATTGCTGGGGCTGCGGGGAGATCCTCGATAGCAGCCTCTGAAGCCTGCTCCTGGTCCTCCTCTTGGACAGGTCCTTGCTCGGGGATGAGCACGTACTCTCCGTCGGCAAGATTACAATCTAATGAATGCAATGCGTAAGATATATGCATGATATGATATGTGCTTTTAGAAATCATAACTTAAAAGGTGTATGATCTTTCTTGAGTTAAACAAAGTTAACTTTACTCATGCAAGACCCTTGGGTGGTATACTTGGTAAACTGGTTCAGATTTAGCTAAGGTAAGTGGTAGGTTTACTTTTGGGGTTCCTCTGAATTCTTTTTAAGTCTTTAGGGACAAATGATAAGTACTCAAGTTAGACTGATTGAGGTGGGGTTTATTTCTTCTTTCCTTTTTCTTTATTCTCTTTAATGTTTTGAAGTAGGTTTGAACTACAAGTTGCTTTTATAAAATTCTAAAAATTCTGCAAAAATTACAGTGGCTTGCTACTGGTGTGTGTTTCTCTTTCTTAAAATTTGGGGATCAGAAAGTGAATAGTTTTCTCTGCACAAAATTACTAAACTCTAAGGTAGAAAGGGGGCTTTGAACTACAACTACTATTTAACAGTGGGTAATTCTTCAGAACTTATTTTTGCTGGCTTTTAGGTGTTATAACATGACTTGATACAAATTTCTAGTCATTAATACCTTTTAATTATTTTTCTATGGTTTTCTCAAGTTTCTAGCCAAATGGGTGCTTTCTACTACTACTATACTTGAAAAATATCAAACAACAGAGTTCTTATTTTTCCTGGTTATCATTTTGTGCAAGAGCAATCATTCTGAAGTTTGGCATCTTTTTGCTTAAGGGAAGGGGTGGTATGCATTATTTGAATTAAGTGGCTTTTCCCTTAAATTATTAGTAATTGGTAAGAGTTTGCCTCTTTTTCATGGGTTTGCATTTTTCTCTGGTAGTTTACCTCATCATGGACTTAGCTAATTTTTGGTTGCCCATTATCACATTATTTGAGGTTATTCATGATTTAGTTGGAAAATGCCTTATTATCACCTTGTATTTATTTCCCTTACCTAAATGGTTGGACTGAGGTGCTCTGTATTTTTGTAGTGGGGCTCTGGTGGTTATAAGTTTACTGGATTTTTGTTAAGCATTTTGGTTATAGTTTTGCCTCTTTAATAATTGATTTTCAGTCTTATTTAGGCTAAACAAATCATTTTAATTTAAAACTGATCCAAACTAATGGTCTCTGTATTTTTCCTAAGTTCTCTGTTACATAAGCAAGCTAGGAAAAATAATATTAATCACTGTTCATTAATTTCTAATATCTTTCTGATTTTCTCTAAGTTTTGGACAAAACATCTTTAAATGAGAAACTACATCATAATTTCTAATGCTGGGGTTCCTACTATTTTTAAACAGTGTCTAAAAGAGGTTTGAATACCCACAAATTTTCTTAGGTCTAGCACAGAAGAAAAACTAATTTTCCTTAATTAAATAAGGTTTAGTGGGTTTCTGTTTTTAATTTTAAACTCTAAAATTTTGAACAGAAAGCATAGGGTTTACTATTTTTAAATGATAGATTATAATATACAGAGGCTAGCAAAATTGGTTTGACATTTTTTTGATTAAGAATTCATCAAGTTATGAATTTTACAAGTTCTCTGGTTATTTAACAAGAATAACAGAATCGATTTAAATGAAAATCTACTTTGCACTGGGGTCCCTGGCGGTTTTCTAAGTTTTTCCTCGCGAATCAGTCCTCAGGCTACTATTCACATGAGTCGCTGACATTACAGAAAACCCCTCGGGTTCTAAGGATCCTAATCCGAGGTCCTTCTTCTACCTCAACAGTAGCCGCGGCGGGGAAAAGGGCGGAGGGGCTTACCGGTGGCGAGACTGTTCCGGTGAAGTGGTCGAGGATGAAGGGGAGGTCTCGGGGATCACAACGGTGTGCGGAACACCGTCGGAGATGGCCGGAGTCGGTCGGTCCACGCGCGCAGGCGGGGATGCTCGTCGGCGGCGAGGAGACCGGCCTGGTCACGGCGAGATAGTCCAATCAAATGGGTCAGGGAGGTCCACGGGATGCTAGAAAAGACTTGAGCGTAAGGAATTGGGCGGAGACTCACTGGATAACTCGGTCCACGCGCGGCGGCGGAAGACCGAAGTCCGGTGAGGTCGATCTCGGGCCTCCGGTGAAGTCCGGCTGGGTCCGAGGGCTTGGCAAGCTTCACGAGCTGCTGGTGGAGCTGGCCGAAGCACTGGCTTGACTTGAGGGTGGCTGGAGGGAGCTGGCCACGGTGGCCGAAGCTCGGGCGGCAATGGCGGGCGGAAATTAAGCTCGCCGGAGCTAAGGAAAGCGGTTGGCCGAAGAGGGTGAGTGCGGGGTGAAGTGAGGCGCGCCTGGGGAGGCTTTATAGGCGCGGGCAGGCACGGCCGAGGGCGTGAGCGCGCGGCGGACTTGACCGAACGCCGGGGAGCGCGCGCGCGGGTTGGGCGAGCTCTGGCGTGCCGACCAGGGTCGAACACGTGTGAGCGCGCGTTCTGCCCAAGTTCTGGCGCGTGTAGTCGCTCATCCGAGCCTGCTCTCGCCTTGGTCAATGCACAAAACCTCTTCTCCTCCCTACAAGCTACCAATCTTGTGTGGGGGTCATAGGATTTTGCCTACTGGTTGCAGAGATATGGAGCCAGGAAATCTGGTCTGTCTCCCTGCGCAAATCCGAGGCAAATCCAAGGTTTAGTCGTGTCTAGGGCTCGCGTCCCAATGCCATCTTCTGGCACACGACAGAGGGGTTAGTTAGACACATTTTTGTCAATGGGGCCATTAGGATTCGAGTTAGGGATCAAGGTGAACATCCCTGATCTTTGGCTCAAGGTCTGAATTTCAGAAATCTGAATTTCAGAATTCCCATTAAGTCCACACATGGAAAGCTTGATTTGGGGTTTTATTTGAGTTATTTTGGCTAAGCTTTCTCAATCTTTCTTGTTGCCCATTAAATATACTTCAATTTTTATAATTGGCTCAACTCAAAATTTTAAACTTTTCACCCCCCTTTTCTTACTTTTTTTGAATTTTGCTCATGGGCTCATTTAGGGTTTTTAAACTAGGGTTGCATAATCTGATCTTTTAAGGGACTCAATTGCTTTGATCATGACACTTTTAAGTATATACTTGGTGACTTCATTATTACTTAAGTTATTTTGATGTTCATGCTTACTTTGGTTCACATAAAATAATGGCTCTAGGTTTGGCTTTTTGAGAAAAACCCTTAGTGACACTGGGGTGTCACAGCCTTCCCCCCTTAAAGGAATCTCATCCCGAGATTCGGGCCAGAGTCCTTCCGGGGTAAAGCGAAGGGTGAGACTGATAGGAAAAGGGGTGATGATTGCCATTATTAGGATAAACTGCTCTTCGAATGTCATTCTCTTTGCAACTTCAGAAGGAAGTCCTTTTAAGTTTTACTTTATAATTACTTCATTCTGAATTAAGATCATATTTTTGGAAATTAGATTCGAAAGGCAGGAGGAGGGGTTTGGGGGTGATTACGTACCAGCTTCCTTAGGTAGGCAATCGGGAAAGTTGGATTTCAGGAATTCCTCGGTTTCCCAAGTAGCTTCCTCCTCTGAGTGATTACTCCACTAGACCTTGAACATCTTGATCGATTTAGCCCGAGTTGATCTTTCCTTGCAATCCAGAATCTTGGAGGGGTACTCTTGGTACGATAGATCTGGCTCTATCTCCAATTCTGGCTCTGCTAAGATTTCAGTCGGTAATCGAACACACTTCTTCAGTTGAGATACATGAAAAATATTGTGAATGGCAGACATCCTCGAAGGTAACTTCAGCTTGTATGCCACGGGTCCACATGCTTCTATGATCTCATAAGGTCCAATGTAACGAGGGGCTAGCTTGCCTTTGATCCCAAACCTCTGCATTCCCTTGGTGGGTGATACCTTGAGGTATACAAAACTTCCCACCTCGAACTGGAGAGGTTTCCTTCTTCTATCATGATAACTCTTCTGTCTGGCCTGAGCAGCTTCTAGATTCTTCCTGATTAGCTTGACCTTCCTTTCGGCTTCAGTCACTAAATCAGGTCCAAAAACTTCTCTTTCACCAGACTGAGACCAATTGAGTGGTGTCCTGCACCTTCTTCCATAGAGAGCTTCAAAAGGTGCCATCTTTAGGCTGGATTGATAACTATGGTTATAAGCAAACTCTGCCAAGGAGAGGTGCTTATCCCAGTTCTTGCCACAATCGATCGCACAAGCTCTCAGCATATCTTCCAGGATTTGGTTTACCCTTTCCGTCTGACCATCAGTCTGTGGGTGGTAAGCTGAACTCCTGATTAGCTTGGTTCCCAAAGACTTTTGCAATTGTTCCCAAAATCTGGCAACAAATTGGGCTCCTCGGTTAGAAACAATGGTCCGAGGTAATCCGTGCAAACACACGATCCGGTCGATATACAATTCTGCATATCTCTGAGCCTTATCAGTGGTGTGCACAGGAAGAAAATGTGCCACTTTCGTCAATCGGTCCACAATAACCCAAATTGAATCATGACGACGAGAGGTGTTGGGCAGACCCACAATGAAATCCATGCTGATGTCGTCCCACTTCCACGAAGGTACGGGTAGTGGTTGCAAAGCTCCAGCTGACTTCAAGTGGCTTGCCTTTACCCTCTGGCAGGTGTCACATTCTGATACATACTGGGCTATCTCCCTCTTCATTCTGGTCCACCAGTACAAAGGCTTCAAATCATGGTACATCTTGGTGCTTCCCGGATGCATAGAGAATTTGGAGAGATGAGCTTCATCCAAAATTTTCCTCTTGAGATCCTGGTCTTTAGGAATTACCAATCTGCTTTTGAACCATAACACACCCTTCTCATCCTGGCGGAAACAATTATACTTTTCAACCTTCTGATGGAGATTCTTCTTGATAATTTGCACTCCCTTGTCACTGAGCTGGGCCACGATGATCTGGTCTTGCAAGGCTGGCTCCACAGAAACGTGAGACAAAGAACCAGAAGAAATCACTTCAATTCGCATCTTGCTCAACTCATCACACAAGGTGTTAATGCGAGAATCCATCAGAACACAGTTGCACTGCAACTTCCGACTCAAGGCATCAGCTACCACATTAGCTTTTCCTGGGTGATAATGTACCTCCAGGTCATAATCCTTGATCAGCTCTAGCCATCTTCTCTGTCTCATGTTAGGATCAGCCTGAGTAAAAATGTACTTAAGGCTCTTATGATCAGTGAAGATGTTGCAGTGGGTTCCCATTAGATAGTGCCTCCACATCTTCAATGCATGAACCACTGCTGCTAACTCAAGGTCATGAGTGGGATAATTTTGCTCATGAGGCCTGAGTGCTCTTGAAGCATAAGCAATGACTCGGTTGTCTTGCATCAAGACACAACCTAGCCCGGTGCCCGAGGCATCACAATATACATCAAAAGGTTTGCTGCTGTCGGGTTGTGCCAATACTGGTGCGGTGGTCAGATGCTGCCTTAATGCATGGAAGGCATCTTCGCACTTCTGACTCCACACAAATTTGACTTCTTTCTTCAGCAACTCAGTAATAGGCTTCGCAATTCGAGAGAAATCCGGAATAAATCTTCGGTAATAACCGGCTAATCCCAGAAAACTCCGAATCTGGCGAACAGTCGTTGGCGGCTTCCAGTTCATCACCTCTTGCACTTTATCAGGATCAACAGCTATTCCAGCTTGAGAGATAGTGTGACCCAAGAATTTGATTTCCTTTAGCCAAAAATCACACTTGGATAACTTGGCATAAAGGTGGTGCTCTCGCAGACGTTGAAGCACTACATGCAAATGCCCGGCATGTTCTTCTTCGTTCTTTGAGTACACCAGAATATCATCGATGAAAACTACCACGAACTTGTCCAATTCCGGCATGAAAACAGAATTCATCAGATACATGAAATATGCTGGTGCATTTGTCAGCCCGAATGACATCACCAAGAATTCATATAGCCCATATCTGGTTGAGAATGCCGTCTTCGGAATATCACTTGCTCGTATTTTGATCTGATGGTAGCCAGAGCGAAGGTCTATCTTGGAAAACACCTTGGCCCCGACCAACTGGTCAAAGAGAACATCAATACGAGGCAAAGGATACTTGTTCTTGATAGTTACCGCATTAAGAGGGCGGTAATCTATACACAGCCTCAAGCTTTCATCCTTCTTCTTCACAAACAGTGCTGGACATCCCCAAGGCGAAGTGCTTGGGCGAATGAAACCCTTATCCAGCAACTCTTGCAATTGCTTCTTTAACTCTGCCAACTCAGCGGGTGGCATTCGGTAGGGCCTCTTGGAAATTGGGGCCGTTCCCGGTTGCAACTCGATGGCGAATTCAATATCCCGGTCCGGTGGCATTCCTGGCAATTCATCAGGAAAGACATCTGCATACTCACAGACCACTGGGATCTTCTTCAGGGGTAACTCCGTCATAGAGAAAGCACATGACTGAGAAGAACCCTGACTAGGCAAAATCAAAGTGAAATTCCCGCAGAAAGGAGAATTAACTTCCACGGTACGGTTGGCTACATCAAGCACAACTTGGTGCAAGGTCATCCAATTTGCCCCTAGAATAATATCCACATTCTCCAATCCCAACACAAGAAGAGTGGTTTTGATAATGTGGCTTCCCAGTTGAATAGGCACACTTTGGTTTAATTGATTAGTTGCAATTTTACCCCTAGGTGTGACTATCACGAATGACCCTTTTGAGTGAGAGAATGGCAGTTTGCAATTAGCACTGAACTTTTGGCTAATGAAACTATGAGATGCACCAGAATCAAACAGAATTAAAGCAGGTTGATTATAAACTGAAAAGATACCAGTCATGATAGGAGCTTCTTCTGGCACTTCCTCAAGAGCAGTGAAGTTGAGCTTCCCTTGCCTGACTTGCACCTTCTGCTTTCTTCCCTTGTCTTGATTCGGTGCTGGCATCTGTTTCTGCTGGTTCCTGGGACAATTCTTGGCATAGTGGCCCACATTGCCACAAGTGAAACACTTGTTCCCATTGCCCTGGCGGAACTGCTGCTGCTGCGGAGGCTGATTGTTCCTTGGGGCGGGAGCTGGGTAGCGGTTGGGTGCCGGCTGCTGCTGCTGCTGAGGTGGCCTGATCACCCATCTGCCTGCCTGCTGCTGAAAACCCCTGCTCTGATTGTGGGAAACAATCCGGAACCTCTGAGCCTGAGCAGATGGTGCTGCCATTGGTGCCTTTCTCTTCTTCTCTGCCCGGTGAGCAACAATGCAATCCTCCTGAGAGATGGCCATGTTGACCAACTCATTGAAGCTATCAGCCCGGACAGTGTTGAGTCGTTCCCGCAGCATGGTATTGAGACCCCTGCGGAAGCGATCCCTCTTTTTCTCATCAGAATCAGCATGATACCCTGCATATTGGCACAAGTCGTTGAAGGCTTGCGCATACTGCAGTACCGTGCGGGTTCCTTGATTGAGGGCCAGAAATTCGTTCAACTTCCGATCAAGAATGCCAGCTAGAATGTGGTGTCCTCTGAAGGCAGTCTTGAATTCCTCCCAAGATACCTCACGATCATCAGGGAGCATAGCACGGAAGTGATCCCACCAAGTCCGAGCAGATCCGCGAAGCTGCTGCGCGGCGAAGCGGGTCTTGGTAGCATCAGGGCAGTCTCCCGTGAGGAGGGGAAACTTGGACTCGACGACGCGAAGCCATACGTCGGCGTCCAACGGATCCTCTGCCTTGGCGAACAAGGGCGACTGCGTGCTCAGAAACTCCTGGTATGTTGCCATAGCCGGAGGTCGCTAAGGCTGGCCTCCACCATGCTGCTGGGGGTGGGGCTAGCGCTGCAAGAGCTGCCGCAGAATCTCATTCTGCTGGGCCATCAGCTCTTGTACTGTGGGTGCCAGAGGAGGTGGCGGGGGAACTTGCTCGTTCTGCCCGCGACGCTGCCTAGCTGCCATCTGAAAACAGAGATTGTCGCCATTGTTATCCCAACTCACAGTTTCGAACGGCAAGATATCATTCCATATGGAAAAAAAAAGAATGCCATAGTCATAATATTAGGTTCGAAACGAAGATAACAGGGTGACAAAGATCCCACAGATTTCAAAAGTTTACAGGGTTACATTAATCAGGGGAAAGTACCCACAAGCCTAGTCCAAAAATGTGATACTACTAAGCTCGCATAGGTTTCTATCCACCTAAAAATGTCAAAGCGACTGCTTAACCCTGAGCGGTGGAAGCGACACTGGATACGGGTGAAGGGGGCATCGCGGAGGTAGTCCCATTGGCACCAGGGGCTGGTCCTAGCTCCTCGGGAGCCTCTTCTCCCTCGCTTCCTGCTTCATTGGCCTCCATCTCCAGGTGGTGCATGTCCAAGTGGTCATTTGCCTCCTCGAGTTCCCTCTGCACATCGTGAAGCTGGTTCTCCAAGACATCAATAGTGTTGTCCCGGATCTCCACTTGCTGCTCCAGGGTAGCGATACGCTGGCTCAGCCTCTCCACCTGCAGATCCTTCTCCACCAACTCTGTGGATAGGTCGACCACAAAATCTTCCCGACTGTCGAGAGTGAGCTTGGCAGTCCGAGCGGTGTTAGCAAGAAGTGTCATAGCATCGCTCTGAAGGGCCTGAAGGCGGTACAGCGCACTCATGCACTGAACGGTGACCCTCCCAACCAAGTCAGGATACATGGCCCACACATCCTTCACATGGCTCACGCGGTTACACCACATGGGATCATCCTTCTTCTCAGCAGGGAAGAGCCCCAAGGGGTGCATCACCATCTCCAGGGGATGGTAGCCACAGAAAGTCGTCAGAGCCTTCATGGCTGCTGCCTCAACGGTGTCGTCCGTCCTGAGTCCAATCGTCTCAGAGTCAAGAGAACGCCAACCCGGCTGAAGGGGATGAGCCTCCAAAGTCAGCCACACCCGACAACGAGGTACCCGATGCTCCTCATACAACTGCACCGTGTACAAAGGGGGCGTAGGGTAACCGGCGGAGTTAAGCACTTCCCACAAGATGGAAGGAAAGCCATCGCGAGAAAGGAAGTCAGAACTGAAACGAGAGTCTCCACCACTGGCGGGGTGGGTGAATTCATCTGCGGAAGGGAGTCATGGATAAAGATTATGGTGGAAGGAAAAAAAAAGAGAGCCCGGATGGTTTTAAAGAAAAAGGGGTTAGCTCAAATTTTAATTCCTCTGTGTTTTATAATGCATGCATGCTGGAAGAAACGTTGCCTCTCAAAAAGAAAACAGGGTGCCTTTTTAGGGCATCCTTAAATATAAGTATTGGCCAACGGGGCCTAATTAATTAGCCACCTATTTCCCTCTATGCCTAAGGCCTTTCGTCCTAGGTCTAGCGGTCTAGTCCTGACGATCTATAGCAGTTTCTAAGCAAGTTTTAGGTTTTGAAAATTGGTGTTCATGGTTTATTGTCCTTCTCTGTGGTGGAATTTGCTCCGATACCAGCTGTGGCAGAACCACCCGAATTATTCCAGCTTAAGTGCCTAAGTCATGCCTCAAGGGCCGTGACACACTTAAAACGGAATAACCCATCAGTCCTTCAGATCTAGTCTGATAGAGCCACTTAACCAGGATCAAATTCCACAATCTCACTCGAAGGTGAGTCACAGAAGAAATACAATAAAACAGGAAACCTCAAATTAAGTACTGAATTATTACATAAATCGGAGTTCTGGAGTAGCAAATAAAGTTCATAAAGTAAGGTGCAGCGGATAATCGATGTCGTCGGTAATGAGGAAATGGGCAAGGCCTAGCCCACTACTCCTCATGCTCCTCTCCTGCCGGAGCAACATCCCACTCGACCGTCCAACCCGGTGGCAGGGTGGTAGGCCAAGTCACACCATCAACCACATCCTGCATGGTACCTGCAAAAATGGTGCCACAAGCAAGGCTGAGTATACTAATACTCAGCTAGACTTACCCGGTGTGAGGAGTCTACTCCTCTACCTCTAGACTATGCAGCTATTTGGCTGAGGGGTTTGGTTTGCCAAAAGCACTAGCTGTTACTAAAATCAACTTTTAGCTTTTCAAATTCTATCATCATTACTTAGCTAGATTTACTTATTCTAAGCATACATGGTAACAAGCATTTAGATCAATCAACAAGTTATCTCATGTAACCTCATTTCACTTCTTACTCGATGCAGTACAAGGAATCAAGCAGTCTCATTAGCTGCGAGAAGCAGACGATTCGAATCGAGTTTTAACCTTGCAAGGTAAACCTAAACACACGGCATGTCAGGGCACTCCGACCCTACACATGACAACCGTCCCCATCGATTCCCCGTTCGCGTCCAGGCCTCATCGCCTTGGCATACAATGCTCCACTGACCCCGGCTGCCGCCGTGCAGTGACCGCACTTGTACCCACCATAGCTAGCATGGGAGAACCAGTCTCAGGTCGCATGAGGGATAAAGTCCGCGCCCGGCTTCACTCAGGTACTAGGTTTACCAGTTACCATTTTTCCCGGCATGTGCTTAGTACGTTCAAAAGCTTGACTCAAGTATCCACACATTAATCCTTAATTCATTTTCCCGTCTCTTGGACAAGGCATCCTCCCTGGATCCAAATCCATAGACCAACATATATCCCATTATCAAGATGAATACAATCAATTCCTGACCTCGCGCGAGTGCTAGAAAAATCACTCGACTTCTACCGAGATCCTGATTAGCAAGCAGCTACTCGACCTAGCATACTAGTATTCATCTCAAAAAGGAGTCCTAAGTTCATGCATCTAGAGGTTTCAAGCAACTCCTACACTTAAGTGCACATTACAAACCTACAAGCATTAAGTGTAGTAAAGTAGCATATAATAACATGGTTATGCATAAAACCGGGGCTTGCCTTCAATTGCTGGGGCTGCGGGGAGATCCTCGATAGCAGCCTCTGAAGCCTGCTCCTGGTCCTCCTCTTGGACAGGTCCTTGCTCGGGGATGAGCACGTACTCTCCGTCGGCAAGATTACAATCTAATGAATGCAATGCGTAAGATATATGCATGATATGATATGTGCTTTTAGAAATCATAACTTAAAAGGTGTATGATCTTTCTTGAGTTAAACAAAGTTAACTTTACTCATGCAAGACCCTTGGGTGGTATACTTGGTAAACTGGTTCAGATTTAGCTAAGGTAAGTGGTAGGTTTACTTTTGGGGTTCCTCTGAATTCTTTTTAAGTCTTTAGGGACAAATGATAAGTACTCAAGTTAGACTGATTGAGGTGGGGTTTATTTCTTCTTTCCTTTTTCTTTATTCTCTTTAATGTTTTGAAGTAGGTTTGAACTACAAGTTGCTTTTATAAAATTCTAAAAATTCTGCAAAAATTACAGTGGCTTGCTACTGGTGTGTGTTTCTCTTTCTTAAAATTTGGGGATCAGAAAGTGAATAGTTTTCTCTGCACAAAATTACTAAACTCTAAGGTAGAAAGGGGGCTTTGAACTACAACTACTATTTAACAGTGGGTAATTCTTCAGAACTTATTTTTGCTGGCTTTTAGGTGTTATAACATGACTTGATACAAATTTCTAGTCATTAATACCTTTTAATTATTTTTCTATGGTTTTCTCAAGTTTCTAGCCAAATGGGTGCTTTCTACTACTACTATACTTGAAAAATATCAAACAACAGAGTTCTTATTTTTCCTGGTTATCATTTTGTGCAAGAGCAATCATTCTGAAGTTTGGCATCTTTTTGCTTAAGGGAAGGGGTGGTATGCATTATTTGAATTAAGTGGCTTTTCCCTTAAATTATTAGTAATTGGTAAGAGTTTGCCTCTTTTTCATGGGTTTGCATTTTTCTCTGGTAGTTTACCTCATCATGGACTTAGCTAATTTTTGGTTGCCCATTATCACATTATTTGAGGTTATTCATGATTTAGTTGGAAAATGCCTTATTATCACCTTGTATTTATTTCCCTTACCTAAATGGTTGGACTGAGGTGCTCTGTATTTTTGTAGTGGGGCTCTGGTGGTTATAAGTTTACTGGATTTTTGTTAAGCATTTTGGTTATAGTTTTGCCTCTTTAATAATTGATTTTCAGTCTTATTTAGGCTAAACAAATCATTTTAATTTAAAACTGATCCAAACTAATGGTCTCTGTATTTTTCCTAAGTTCTCTGTTACATAAGCAAGCTAGGAAAAATAATATTAATCACTGTTCATTAATTTCTAATATCTTTCTGATTTTCTCTAAGTTTTGGACAAAACATCTTTAAATGAGAAACTACATCATAATTTCTAATGCTGGGGTTCCTACTATTTTTAAACAGTGTCTAAAAGAGGTTTGAATACCCACAAATTTTCTTAGGTCTAGCACAGAAGAAAAACTAATTTTCCTTAATTAAATAAGGTTTAGTGGGTTTCTGTTTTTAATTTTAAACTCTAAAATTTTGAACAGAAAGCATAGGGTTTACTATTTTTAAATGATAGATTATAATATACAGAGGCTAGCAAAATTGGTTTGACATTTTTTTGATTAAGAATTCATCAAGTTATGAATTTTACAAGTTCTCTGGTTATTTAACAAGAATAACAGAATCGATTTAAATGAAAATCTACTTTGCACTGGGGTCCCTGGCGGTTTTCTAAGTTTTTCCTCGCGAATCAGTCCTCAGGCTACTATTCACATGAGTCGCTGACATTACAGAAAACCCCTCGGGTTCTAAGGATCCTAATCCGAGGTCCTTCTTCTACCTCAACAGTAGCCGCGGCGGGGAAAAGGGCGGAGGGGCTTACCGGCGGCGAGACTGTTCCGGTGAAGTGGTCAAGGATGAAGGGGAGGTCTCGGGGATCACAACGGTGTGCGGAACACCGTCGGAGATGGCCGGAGTCGGTCGGTCCACGCGCGCAGGCGGGGATGCTCGTCGGCGGCGAGGAGACCGGCCTGGTCACGGCGAGATAGTCCAATCAAATGGGTCAGGGAGGTCCACGGGATGCTAGAAAAGACTTGAGCGTAAGGAATTGGGCGGAGACTCACTGGATAACTCGGTCCACGCGCGGCGGCGGAAGACCGAAGTCCGGTGAGGTCGATCTCGGGCCTCCGGTGAAGTCCGGCTGGGTCCGAGGGCTTGGCAAGCTTCACGAGCTGCTGGTGGAGCTGGCCGAAGCACTGGCTTGACTTGAGGGTGGCTGGAGGGAGCTGGCCACGGTGGCCGAAGCTCGGGCGGCAATGGCGGGCGGAAATTAAGCTCGCCGGAGCTAAGGAAAGCGGTTGGCCGAAGAGGGTGAGTGCGGGGTGAAGTGAGGCGCGCCTGGGGAGGCTTTATAGGCGCGGGCAGGCACGGCCGAGGGCGTGAGCGCGCGGCGGACTTGACCGAACGCCGGGGAGCGCGCGCGCGGGTTGGGCGAGCTCTGGCGTGCCGACCAGGGTCGAACACGTGTGAGCGCGCGTTCTGCCCAAGTTCTGGCGCGTGTAGTCGCTCATCCGAGCCTGCTCTCGCCTTGGTCAATGCACAAAACCTCTTCTCCTCCCTACAAGCTACCAATCTTGTGTGGGGGTCATAGGATTTTGCCTACTGGTTGCAGAGATATGGAGCCAGGAAATCTGGTCTGTCTCCCTGCGCAAATCCGAGGCAAATCCAAGGTTTAGTCGTGTCTAGGGCTCGCGTCCCAATGCCATCTTCTGGCACACGACAGAGGGGTTAGTTAGACACATTTTTGTCAATGGGGCCATTAGGATTCGAGTTAGGGATCAAGGTGAACATCCCTGATCTTTGGCTCAAGGTCTGAATTTCAGAAATCTGAATTTCAGAATTCCCATTAAGTCCACACATGGAAAGCTTGATTTGGGGTTTTATTTGAGTTATTTTGGCTAAGCTTTCTCAATCTTTCTTGTTGCCCATTAAATATACTTCAATTTTTATAATTGGCTCAACTCAAAATTTTAAACTTTTCACCCCCCTTTTCTTACTTTTTTTGAATTTTGCTCATGGGCTCATTTAGGGTTTTTAAACTAGGGTTGCATAATCTGATCTTTTAAGGGACTCAATTGCTTTGATCATGACACTTTTAAGTATATACTTGGTGACTTCATTATTACTTAAGTTATTTTGATGTTCATGCTTACTTTGGTTCACATAAAATAATGGCTCTAGGTTTGGCTTTTTGAGAAAAACCCTTAGTGACACTGGGGTGTCACAGCCTTCCCCCCTTAAAGGAATCTCATCCCGAGATTCGGGCCAGAGTCCTTCCGGGGTAAAGCGAAGGGTGAGACTGATAGGAAAAGGGGTGATGATTGCCATTATTAGGATAAACTGCTCTTCGAATGTCATTCTCTTTGCAACTTCAGAAGGAAGTCCTTTTAAGTTTTACTTTATAATTACTTCATTCTGAATTAAGATCATATTTTTGGAAATTAGATTCGAAAGGCAGGAGGAGGGGTTTGGGGGTGATTACGTACCAGCTTCCTTAGGTAGGCAATCGGGAAAGTTGGATTTCAGGAATTCCTCGGTTTCCCAAGTAGCTTCCTCCTCTGAGTGATTACTCCACTAGACCTTGAACATCTTGATCGATTTAGCCCGAGTTGATCTTTCCTTGCAATCCAGAATCTTGGAGGGGTACTCTTGGTACGATAGATCTGGCTCTATCTCCAATTCTGGCTCTGCTAAGATTTCAGTCGGTAATCGAACACACTTCTTCAGTTGAGATACATGAAAAATATTGTGAATGGCAGACATCCTCGAAGGTAACTTCAGCTTGTATGCCACGGGTCCACATGCTTCTATGATCTCATAAGGTCCAATGTAACGAGGGGCTAGCTTGCCTTTGATCCCAAACCTCTGCATTCCCTTGGTGGGTGATACCTTGAGGTATACAAAACTTCCCACCTCGAACTGGAGAGGTTTCCTTCTTCTATCATGATAACTCTTCTGTCTGGCCTGAGCAGCTTCTAGATTCTTCCTGATTAGCTTGACCTTCCTTTCGGCTTCAGTCACTAAATCAGGTCCAAAAACTTCTCTTTCACCAGACTGAGACCAATTGAGTGGTGTCCTGCACCTTCTTCCATAGAGAGCTTCAAAAGGTGCCATCTTTAGGCTGGATTGATAACTATGGTTATAAGCAAACTCTGCCAAGGAGAGGTGCTTATCCCAGTTCTTGCCACAATCGATCGCACAAGCTCTCAGCATATCTTCCAGGATTTGGTTTACCCTTTCCGTCTGACCATCAGTCTGTGGGTGGTAAGCTGAACTCCTGATTAGCTTGGTTCCCAAAGACTTTTGCAATTGTTCCCAAAATCTGGCAACAAATTGGGCTCCTCGGTTAGAAACAATGGTCCGAGGTAATCCGTGCAAACACACGATCCGGTCGATATACAATTCTGCATATCTCTGAGCCTTATCAGTGGTGTGCACAGGAAGAAAATGTGCCACTTTCGTCAATCGGTCCACAATAACCCAAATTGAATCATGACGACGAGAGGTGTTGGGCAGACCCACAATGAAATCCATGCTGATGTCGTCCCACTTCCACGAAGGTACGGGTAGTGGTTGCAAAGCTCCAGCTGACTTCAAGTGGCTTGCCTTTACCCTCTGGCAGGTGTCACATTCTGATACATACTGGGCTATCTCCCTCTTCATTCTGGTCCACCAGTACAAAGGCTTCAAATCATGGTACATCTTGGTGCTTCCCGGATGCATAGAGAATTTGGAGAGATGAGCTTCATCCAAAATTTTCCTCTTGAGATCCTGGTCTTTAGGAATTACCAATCTGCTTTTGAACCATAACACACCCTTCTCATCCTGGCGGAAACAATTATACTTTTCAACCTTCTGATGGAGATTCTTCTTGATAATTTGCACTCCCTTGTCACTGAGCTGGGCCACGATGATCTGGTCTTGCAAGGCTGGCTCCACAGAAACGTGAGACAAAGAACCAGAAGAAATCACTTCAATTCGCATCTTGCTCAACTCATCACACAAGGTGTTAATGCGAGAATCCATCAGAACACAGTTGCACTGCAACTTCCGACTCAAGGCATCAGCTACCACATTAGCTTTTCCTGGGTGATAATGTACCTCCAGGTCATAATCCTTGATCAGCTCTAGCCATCTTCTCTGTCTCATGTTAGGATCAGCCTGAGTAAAAATGTACTTAAGGCTCTTATGATCAGTGAAGATGTTGCAGTGGGTTCCCATTAGATAGTGCCTCCACATCTTCAATGCATGAACCACTGCTGCTAACTCAAGGTCATGAGTGGGATAATTTTGCTCATGAGGCCTGAGTGCTCTTGAAGCATAAGCAATGACTCGGTTGTCTTGCATCAAGACACAACCTAGCCCGGTGCCCGAGGCATCACAATATACATCAAAAGGTTTGCTGCTGTCGGGTTGTGCCAATACTGGTGCGGTGGTCAGATGCTGCCTTAATGCATGGAAGGCATCTTCGCACTTCTGACTCCACACAAATTTGACTTCTTTCTTCAGCAACTCAGTAATAGGCTTCGCAATTCGAGAGAAATCCGGAATAAATCTTCGGTAATAACCGGCTAATCCCAGAAAACTCCGAATCTGGCGAACAGTCGTTGGCGGCTTCCAGTTCATCACCTCTTGCACTTTATCAGGATCAACAGCTATTCCAGCTTGAGAGATAGTGTGACCCAAGAATTTGATTTCCTTTAGCCAAAAATCACACTTGGATAACTTGGCATAAAGGTGGTGCTCTCGCAGACGTTGAAGCACTACATGCAAATGCCCGGCATGTTCTTCTTCGTTCTTTGAGTACACCAGAATATCATCGATGAAAACTACCACGAACTTGTCCAATTCCGGCATGAAAACAGAATTCATCAGATACATGAAATATGCTGGTGCATTTGTCAGCCCGAATGACATCACCAAGAATTCATATAGCCCATATCTGGTTGAGAATGCCGTCTTCGGAATATCACTTGCTCGTATTTTGATCTGATGGTAGCCAGAGCGAAGGTCTATCTTGGAAAACACCTTGGCCCCGACCAACTGGTCAAAGAGAACATCAATACGAGGCAAAGGATACTTGTTCTTGATAGTTACCGCATTAAGAGGGCGGTAATCTATACACAGCCTCAAGCTTTCATCCTTCTTCTTCACAAACAGTGCTGGACATCCCCAAGGCGAAGTGCTTGGGCGAATGAAACCCTTATCCAGCAACTCTTGCAATTGCTTCTTTAACTCTGCCAACTCAGCGGGTGGCATTCGGTAGGGCCTCTTGGAAATTGGGGCCGTTCCCGGTTGCAACTCGATGGCGAATTCAATATCCCGGTCCGGTGGCATTCCTGGCAATTCATCAGGAAAGACATCTGCATACTCACAGACCACTGGGATCTTCTTCAGGGGTAACTCCGTCATAGAGAAAGCACATGACTGAGAAGAACCCTGACTAGGCAAAATCAAAGTGAAATTCCCGCAGAAAGGAGAATTAACTTCCACGGTACGGTTGGCTACATCAAGCACAACTTGGTGCAAGGTCATCCAATTTGCCCCTAGAATAATATCCACATTCTCCAATCCCAACACAAGAAGAGTGGTTTTGATAATGTGGCTTCCCAGTTGAATAGGCACACTTTGGTTTAATTGATTAGTTGCAATTTTACCCCTAGGTGTGACTATCACGAATGACCCTTTTGAGTGAGAGAATGGCAGTTTGCAATTAGCACTGAACTTTTGGCTAATGAAACTATGAGATGCACCAGAATCAAACAGAATTAAAGCAGGTTGATTATAAACTGAAAAGATACCAGTCATGATAGGAGCTTCTTCTGGCACTTCCTCAAGAGCAGTGAAGTTGAGCTTCCCTTGCCTGACTTGCACCTTCTGCTTTCTTCCCTTGTCTTGATTCGATGCTGGCATCTGTTTCTGCTGGTTCCTGGGACAATTCTTGGCATAGTGGCCCACATTGCCACAAGTGAAACACTTGTTCCCATTGCCCTGGCGGAACTGCTGCTGCTGCGGAGGCTGATTGTTCCTTGGGGCGGGAGCTGGGTAGCGGTTGGGTGCCGGCTGCTGCTGCTGCTGAGGTGGCCTGATCACCCATCTGCCTGCCTGCTGCTGAAAACCCCTGCTCTGATTGTGGGAAACAATCCGGAACCTCTGAGCCTGAGCAGATGGTGCTGCCATTGGTGCCTTTCTCTTCTTCTCTGCCCGGTGAGCAACAATGCAATCCTCCTGAGAGATGGCCATGTTGACCAACTCATTGAAGCTATCAGCCCGGACAGTGTTGAGTCGTTCCCGCAGCATGGTATTGAGACCCCTGCGGAAGCGATCCCTCTTTTTCTCATCAGAATCAGCATGATACCCTGCATATTGGCACAAGTCGTTGAAGGCTTGCGCATACTGCAGTACCGTGCGGGTTCCTTGATTGAGGGCCAGAAATTCGTTCAACTTCCGATCAAGAATGCCAGCTAGAATGTGGTGTCCTCTGAAGGCAGTCTTGAATTCCTCCCAAGATACCTCACGATCATCAGGGAGCATAGCACGGAAGTGATCCCACCAAGTCCGAGCAGATCCGCGAAGCTGCTGCGCGGCGAAGCGGGTCTTGGTAGCATCAGGGCAGTCTCCCGTGAGGAGGGGAAACTTGGACTCGACGACGCGAAGCCATACGTCGGCGTCCAACGGATCCTCTGCCTTGGCGAACAAGGGCGACTGCGTGCTCAGAAACTCCTGGTATGTTGCCATAGCCGGAGGTCGCTAAGGCTGGCCTCCACCATGCTGCTGGGGGTGGGGCTAGCGCTGCAAGAGCTGCCGCAGAATCTCATTCTGCTGGGCCATCAGCTCTTGTACTGTGGGTGCCAGAGGAGGTGGCGGGGGAACTTGCTCGTTCTGCCCGCGACGCTGCCTAGCTGCCATCTGAAAACAGAGATTGTCGCCATTGTTATCCCAACTCACAGTTTCGAACGGCAAGATATCATTCCATATGGAAAAAAAAAGAATGCCATAGTCATAATATTAGGTTCGAAACGAAGATAACAGGGTGACAAAGATCCCACAGATTTCAAAAGTTTACAGGGTTACATTAATCAGGGGAAAGTACCCACAAGCCTAGTCCAAAAATGTGATACTACTAAGCTCGCATAGGTTTCTATCCACCTAAAAATGTCAAAGCGACTGCTTAACCCTGAGCGGTGGAAGCGACACTGGATACGGGTGAAGGGGGCATCGCGGAGGTAGTCCCATTGGCACCAGGGGCTGGTCCTAGCTCCTCGGGAGCCTCTTCTCCCTCGCTTCCTGCTTCATTGGCCTCCATCTCCAGGTGGTGCATGTCCAAGTGGTCATTTGCCTCCTCGAGTTCCCTCTGCACATCGTGAAGCTGGTTCTCCAAGACATCAATAGTGTTGTCCCGGATCTCCACTTGCTGCTCCAGGGTAGCGATACGCTGGCTCAGCCTCTCCACCTGCAGATCCTTCTCCACCAACTCTGTGGATAGGTCGACCACAAAATCTTCCCGACTGTCGAGAGTGAGCTTGGCAGTCCGAGCGGTGTTAGCAAGAAGTGTCATAGCATCGCTCTGAAGGGCCTGAAGGCGGTACAGCGCACTCATGCACTGAACGGTGACCCTCCCAACCAAGTCAGGATACATGGCCCACACATCCTTCACATGGCTCACGCGGTTACACCACATGGGATCATCCTTCTTCTCAGCAGGGAAGAGCCCCAAGGGGTGCATCACCATCTCCAGGGGATGGTAGCCACAGAAAGTCGTCAGAGCCTTCATGGCTGCTGCCTCAACGGTGTCGTCCGTCCTGAGTCCAATCGTCTCAGAGTCAAGAGAACGCCAACCCGGCTGAAGGGGATGAGCCTCCAAAGTCAGCCACACCCGACAACGAGGTACCCGATGCTCCTCATACAACTGCACCGTGTACAAAGGGGGCGTAGGGTAACCGGCGGAGTTAAGCACTTCCCACAAGATGGAAGGAAAGCCATCGCGAGAAAGGAAGTCAGAACTGAAACGAGAGTCTCCACCACTGGCGGGGTGGGTGAATTCATCTGCGGAAGGGAGTCATGGATAAAGATTATGGTGGAAGGAAAAAAAAAGAGAGCCCGGATGGTTTTAAAGAAAAAGGGGTTAGCTCAAATTTTAATTCCTCTGTGTTTTATAATGCATGCATGCTGGAAGAAACGTTGCCTCTCAAAAAGAAAACAGGGTGCCTTTTTAGGGCATCCTTAAATATAAGTATTGGCCAACGGGGCCTAATTAATTAGCCACCTATTTCCCTCTATGCCTAAGGCCTTTCGTCCTAGGTCTAGCGGTCTAGTCCTGACGATCTATAGCAGTTTCTAAGCAAGTTTTAGGTTTTGAAAATTGGTGTTCATGGTTTATTGTCCTTCTCTGTGGTGGAATTTGCTCCGATACCAGCTGTGGCAGAACCACCCGAATTATTCCAGCTTAAGTGCCTAAGTCATGCCTCAAGGGCCGTGACACACTTAAAACGGAATAACCCATCAGTCCTTCAGATCTAGTCTGATAGAGCCACTTAACCAGGATCAAATTCCACAATCTCACTCGAAGGTGAGTCACAGAAGAAATACAATAAAACAGGAAACCTCAAATTAAGTACTGAATTATTACATAAATCGGAGTTCTGGAGTAGCAAATAAAGTTCATAAAGTAAGGTGCAGCGGATAATCGATGTCGTCGGTAATGAGGAAATGGGCAAGGCCTAGCCCACTACTCCTCATGCTCCTCTCCTGCCGGAGCAACATCCCACTCGACCGTCCAACCCGGTGGCAGGGTGGTAGGCCAAGTCACACCATCAACCACATCCTGCATGGTACCTGCAAAAATGGTGCCACAAGCAAGGCTGAGTATACTAATACTCAGCTAGACTTACCCGGTGTGAGGAGTCTACTCCTCTACCTCTAGACTATGCAGCTATTTGGCTGAGGGGTTTGGTTTGCCAAAAGCACTAGCTGTTACTAAAATCAACTTTTAGCTTTTCAAATTCTATCATCATTACTTAGCTAGATTTACTTATTCTAAGCATACATGGTAACAAGCATTTAGATCAATCAACAAGTTATCTCATGTAACCTCATTTCACTTCTTACTCGATGCAGTACAAGGAATCAAGCAGTCTCATTAGCTGCGAGAAGCAGACGATTCGAATCGAGTTTTAACCTTGCAAGGTAAACCTAAACACACGGCATGTCAGGGCACTCCGACCCTACACATGACAACCGTCCCCATCGATTCCCCGTTCGCGTCCAGGCCTCATCGCCTTGGCATACAATGCTCCACTGACCCCGGCTGCCGCCGTGCAGTGACCGCACTTGTACCCACCATAGCTAGCATGGGAGAACCAGTCTCAGGTCGCATGAGGGATAAAGTCCGCGCCCGGCTTCACTCAGGTACTAGGTTTACCAGTTACCATTTTTCTCGGCATGTGCTTAGTACGTTCAAAAGCTTGACTCAAGTATCCACACATTAATCCTTAATTCATTTTCCCGTCTCTTGGACAAGGCATCCTCCCTGGATCCAAATCCATAGACCAACATATATCCCATTATCAAGATGAATACAATCAATTCCTGACCTCGCGCGAGTGCTAGAAAAATCACTCGACTTCTACCGAGATCCTGATTAGCAAGCAGCTACTCGACCTAGCATACTAGTATTCATCTCAAAAAGGAGTCCTAAGTTCATGCATCTAGAGGTTTCAAGCAACTCCTACACTTAAGTGCACATTACAAACCTACAAGCATTAAGTGTAGTAAAGTAGCATATAATAACATGGTTATGCATAAAACCGGGGCTTGCCTTCAATTGCTGGGGCTGCGGGGAGATCCTCGATAGCAGCCTCTGAAGCCTGCTCCTGGTCCTCCTCTTGGACAGGTCCTTGCTCGGGGATGAGCACGTACTCTCCGTCGGCAAGATTACAATCTAATGAATGCAATGCGTAAGATATATGCATGATATGATATGTGCTTTTAGAAATCATAACTTAAAAGGTGTATGATCTTTCTTGAGTTAAACAAAGTTAACTTTACTCATGCAAGACCCTTGGGTGGTATACTTGGTAAACTGGTTCAGATTTAGCTAAGGTAAGTGGTAGGTTTACTTTTGGGGTTCCTCTGAATTCTTTTTAAGTCTTTAGGGACAAATGATAAGTACTCAAGTTAGACTGATTGAGGTGGGGTTTATTTCTTCTTTCCTTTTTCTTTATTCTCTTTAATGTTTTGAAGTAGGTTTGAACTACAAGTTGCTTTTATAAAATTCTAAAAATTCTGCAAAAATTACAGTGGCTTGCTACTGGTGTGTGTTTCTCTTTCTTAAAATTTGGGGATCAGAAAGTGAATAGTTTTCTCTGCACAAAATTACTAAACTCTAAGGTAGAAAGGGGGCTTTGAACTACAACTACTATTTAACAGTGGGTAATTCTTCAGAACTTATTTTTGCTGGCTTTTAGGTGTTATAACATGACTTGATACAAATTTCTAGTCATTAATACCTTTTAATTATTTTTCTATGGTTTTCTCAAGTTTCTAGCCAAATGGGTGCTTTCTACTACTACTATACTTGAAAAATATCAAACAACAGAGTTCTTATTTTTCCTGGTTATCATTTTGTGCAAGAGCAATCATTCTGAAGTTTGGCATCTTTTTGCTTAAGGGAAGGGGTGGTATGCATTATTTGAATTAAGTGGCTTTTCCCTTAAATTATTAGTAATTGGTAAGAGTTTGCCTCTTTTTCATGGGTTTGCATTTTTCTCTGGTAGTTTACCTCATCATGGACTTAGCTAATTTTTGGTTGCCCATTATCACATTATTTGAGGTTATTCATGATTTAGTTGGAAAATGCCTTATTATCACCTTGTATTTATTTCCCTTACCTAAATGGTTGGACTGAGGTGCTCTGTATTTTTGTAGTGGGGCTCTGGTGGTTATAAGTTTACTGGATTTTTGTTAAGCATTTTGGTTATAGTTTTGCCTCTTTAATAATTGATTTTCAGTCTTATTTAGGCTAAACAAATCATTTTAATTTAAAACTGATCCAAACTAATGGTCTCTGTATTTTTCCTAAGTTCTCTGTTACATAAGCAAGCTAGGAAAAATAATATTAATCACTGTTCATTAATTTCTAATATCTTTCTGATTTTCTCTAAGTTTTGGACAAAACATCTTTAAATGAGAAACTACATCATAATTTCTAATGCTGGGGTTCCTACTATTTTTAAACAGTGTCTAAAAGAGGTTTGAATACCCACAAATTTTCTTAGGTCTAGCACAGAAGAAAAACTAATTTTCCTTAATTAAATAAGGTTTAGTGGGTTTCTGTTTTTAATTTTAAACTCTAAAATTTTGAACAGAAAGCATAGGGTTTACTATTTTTAAATGATAGATTATAATATACAGAGGCTAGCAAAATTGGTTTGACATTTTTTGATTAAGAATTCATCAAGTTATGAATTTTACAAGTTCTCTGGTTATTTAACAAGAATAACAGAATCGATTTAAATGAAAATCTACTTTGCACTGGGGTCCCTGGCGGTTTTCTAAGTTTTTCCTCGCGAATCAATCCTCAGGCTACTATTCACATGAGTCGCTGACATTACAGAAAACCCCTCGGGTTCTAAGGATCCTAACCCGAGGTCCTTCTTCTACCTCAACAGTAGCCGCGGCGGGGAAAAGGGCGGAGGGGCTTACCGGCGGCGAGACTGTTCCGGTGAAGTGGTCGAGGATGAAGGGGAGGTCTCGGGGATCACAATGGTGTGCGGAACGCCGTCGGAGATGGCCGGAGTCGGTCGGTCCACGCGCGCAGGCGGGGATGCTCGTCGGCGGCGAGGAGACCGGCCTGGTCACGGCGAGATAGTCCAATCAAATGGGTCAGGGAGGTCCACGGGATGCTAGAAAAGACTTGAGCGTAAGGAATTGGGCGGAGACTCACTGGATAACTCGGTCCACGCGCGGCGGCGGAAGACCGAAGTCCGGTGAGGTCGATCTCGGGCCTCCGGTGAAGTCCGGCTGGGTCCGAGGGCTTGGCAAGCTTCACGAGCTGCTGGTGGAGCTGGCCGAAGCACTGGCTTGACTTGAGGGTGGCTGGAGGGAGCTGGCCACGGTGGCCGAAGCTCGGGCGGCAATGGCGGGCGGAAATTAAGCTCGCCGGAGCTAAGGAAAGCGGTTGGCCGAAGAGGGTGAGTGCGGGGTGAAGTGAGGCGCGCCTGGGGAGGCTTTATAGGCGCGGGCGGGCACGGCCGAGGGCGTGAGCGCGCGGCGGACTTGACCGAATGCCGGGGAGCGCGCGCGCGCGGGTTGAGCGAGCTCTGCCGTGCCGACCAGGGTCGAACACGTGTGAGCGCGCGTTCTGCCCAAGTTCTGGCGTGTGTAGTCGCTCATCCGAGCCTGCTCTCGCCTTGGTCAATGCACAAAACCTCTTCTCCTCCCTACAAGCTACCAATCTTGTGTGGGGGTCATAGGATTTTGCCTACTGGTTGCAGAGATATGGAGCCAGGAAATCTGGTCTGTCTCCCTGCGTAAATCCGAGGCAAATCCAAGGTTTAGTCGTGTCTAGGGCTCGCGTCCCAATGCCATCTTCTGGCACACGACAGAGGGGTTAGTTAGACACATTTTTGTCAATGGGGCCATTAGGATTCGAGTTAGGGATCAAGGTGAACATCCCTGATCTTTGGCTCAAGGTCTGAATTTCAGAAATCTGAATTTCAGAATTCCCATTAAGTCCACACATGGAAAGCTTGATTTGGGGTTTTATTTGAGTTATTTTGGCTAAGCTTTCTCAATCTTTCTTGTTGCCCATTAAATATACTTCAATTTTTATAATTGGCTCAACTCAAAATTTTAAACTTTTCACCCCCCTTTTCTTACTTTTTTTGAATTTTGCTCATGGGCTCATTTAGGGTTTTTGAACTAGGGTTGCATAGTCTGATCTTTTAAGGGACTCAATTGCTTTGATCATGACACTTTTAAGTATATACTTGGTGACTTCATTATTACTTAAGTTATTTTGATGTTCATGCTTACTTTGGTTCACATAAAATAATGGCTCTAGGTTTGGCTTTTTGAGAAAAACCCTGAGTGACACTGGGGTGTCACAAGATCTAGAACCTCTTCACTGCAACAAAGGCAAGCCCCGGTGCATTTGCCCCTTCCTTGTATTTTTAAAAAGACTTTTATACACTTAAGTCTAGTGAAATGTGCATTAAGTTTATAGGAATTGCTTAGAAACTATTTGATGCATTGACTACCATGATATCCATTCCTGTTATAGATACTTCTTTGGAAGTATCAAATATTGTTTATAAAAATACTTAGCCCTGCTTAGATCTTGTGGATAGAGGTTGTTTTTTGCCATAATGCCTAGCTCAGGGGTTATCCTGAGGAAGGATGGCTTCTACCTACAAGAATATTTTCATTGGGAGCATGGTGGGATCTTACTGCAAAGTTCCCTATAATGCTCTTTTCATCCTTAGGAACACAAAACAATCCTAAGGGTGGAAGTACTTAACTCGAGACTTGGGCTAGGAACAGGTGATGCTCCACCCAGGTTAATTAAGGATTGGATGCGTATGTAGGCCTATATGATCAAGGACTATCTTAACTGGACACATGCCTTGGATATGGGACAGGGTAAGCTTGAACCTAGCTATTCCATGCATGAAAAAGGCAATCGCGCACTAGGAGTGGAGAGATGGCGAGAGTGGCATGTACCCTCCTAGCAAAGGACCGCCTAAAAGGGGTGGTGTGCTCTCGGGTGGCGCGGACCTATTCATGCAGTGGAGGATCCGTGGGAATGGTAGACATATGCAAGAGTTACAAGAAACATATGTCGTGTGGTTAGAGATCGTCAGCTGAGTAAATCGATTTAGATCGCCGTTATATCCCCGGACAGTGGAGACTTGATCTCTGACCTGCAACCTAAGTCAGGATGTAAACGTTATGAATAAAAATGATGTTGTATTGATGAGATTGTGAAATTAGACTAGATGCAACCAGAGTCTATTAATATTTAATCTGGCTTTAAAATATTGAAAGTAAGGACTCACTTTAGTAAGCTGTTTCTGCAAAGTATCTAAGTTGATTCTTGCTAAAGCCTTTCCTTGATTCCTATTTAACCAGCATATCCTTGAGAGTCTTTTTCCTTAGTCGGGTAAGACTTGCGAAAGTACACTCCATACTCAGGATTTTCGAACCCATGTTGTTGTAGGCGATGAGGAGTACTCTAAGTGTTCCTGTGGCTGGAGGGCATTTCCAGTTCTGGAGGAGGACTAGCTAGGTTCATGTATGAGCTTTGGAAGGTTTCTACCTTCCTGCTTTTGTAATAAGTTATGCACTTTGAGTATATAAGGATTTGTAATAAATGTAACTCTTCCTATGTAATAACTTTTAGTTTTAGAAATGAAAAGAATGTTTTGTAAAGTCTTCCGCTCTTATCTCCAAAGTGTGTGTATCGAATGTGATTACTGTAATATGCATGTATGGTGGGAGATCCTTGGGATGATGAGTTCAAGTTGTTGAACTCGTGATAGCCTTGTTAAGTTACCTAGTACATGTGCATAGCCATCTGTGGCCATCAAAGCAAGGATTGGAACATGTGGGCCCGGTCACTTGGGAGGGCTGCAACAATTTCATCTTCCTGGGACTAAAAATCTATTGGGTGCACCCAATGGGTGTAGCCCTCGAGCTTTGAGTGGATTTTTGAAAATAATCCACTCAAAGTTCTTCATCTTATGCCTTAGAAATCAGCATTCTGTCATCATCTTATGCCTTAGAAATCAGCATTTTGTCATCATCTTATGCCTTAGAAATCAGCATCTTGTCTTCCTGGGACTAAAAATCTATTAGGTGCACCAAAGGTGCACCCAATGGGTGTACCCCCGAGCTTTGAGTGGATTCTTAAAAATAATCCTCTCAAAGGTCTTCATCTTATGCTTTGGAAATCAGCATTCTGTCATCATCTTATGCTTTAGAAATTAGCATTTTGTCATCATCTTATGCTTTAGAAATCAGCATTTTGTCCTCCTCTTATGGTTTTGCGAATTCAAACAACGTTATCTGTCTATGCCTTGTTAGGTCTGAAATTAATTTGATCGATGATAGATTGGACGTCTAGCTGGTGGAGGCAGATGGCTCTCGGCTGGTCATTACCCCGCTCTAGTGCTTCAATGCTTCTACTGATTAGACTTGTGGTTCAGTAGCTATATTTGGACTTCCTCCCATCTCAGCCGATCTCTTCCTTTCATCGCAGTACATTCATTGTGTATACTGTGTGGATATGACTTCTTCAGAAAATCTTTTGAAAATTCTTGGCAACACACCCAATGGGTGTGCCTAAGGGGTGTCTTGGTACGCAAAGCGTTTAGCACACTGTCCTAGAGTAGTAACTTGATGTGATCACGGGGTGTAATCATATTGCCTAAGCAGTTGACCTTGGTCCAAACGATGTCGTGTTACGCGAAGCGGTGCCCGTTGCCTAACTCATTTTCAGGCGGCTTGAATTGCTTATTGAATACTTGCGACTGTTCGGCGAGCGTGGTAGGAAGTGGACGGTCACCCCCGGCCTCTATAAATAGCTTGCTTGCACCATTATTCTCTTCACTCATCCTTCGATCGTCTGTTGCTTTCTTATTCTTTCTCTCCTTCTCCAACCGACCATGGGTAGAGACAGGAGGGGTCGTGGCTGGCCTCGCCATGGTGACAACAAGCGCAAGCGTGCCCCAAGTCCCCCTCGGAGGACTTTGGGGACTCGGAGTACTCGGAGGAGGCATCCTCCGAGTCGGACCGCTCGCCCGCTCTGGCTTCTCCCCCGGCGTCATCCGAGGACTCGGATGATTCCATGGGGCTTTCCACTGTGGCCTGGGCGTACTGACACTCCATCGAGCGCACCGGACTCGGTGGGTCGGATGAGTCGGGGGTCTCCTCGGATGAGGCAGACTCCTCTAAATCTTCTAAGGTGTGGAACAGCGGCGACTGTGACGACGAGGGCAACGACAGCGGCCCGACAGCGGTGAGGGTGACGGCGTCGACAACAGCGATGACGGTAGCAAGGGTGGCAGCGAGGGCGACAGCGTCAACAGCAGCGGCAACGACGGCGACGGTGGTGACGGCGGCAGTAAGGGCGACGGTGGTGATGGCAGCAGCGGCGGCGACGAGGGCGACGGTGGTGGCGGCAGCAACGGTGACAAGGGCGGCAGCAACGGTGGCAATGGCGGCAGCGGCGGCAAGGCCAGTGGCATAGCGCCACTTGTTTAAATATTAGTATAGGTAGTTAGCAGTAGTAGTACTAGTAGCAGTAGAATAATGTAGTGGTAGTTAGTAGTGTAGTGTAAGTAGTAAGGTAGTGTAATGTAATGTAGTAACCAGGGTAAAAGAAGTCGACTCATAATGAGTCGGCTTCAAGTTTGTGTTACCCCCTCCAGTATAAATCAAGAACTTGGTTGCTTTAAATGACTGCTAATTTGTTGATTTCCATTTGCGCGTTTGAAAGCTTGTCCATATGCTTGACATTACTGGCATTTTAGAGGTAACCGCCGAGTGATGTTTGGGGCCTTTGCTTTTCCGAGTAGTGATCTGGCACTTTAGAGATAATATCCGACCCAAGAAACCGCATTTATACTCGCGTTGTCGTGCCTTTTTTATTTAAGCCATAACTTCACTTTTTTTCCTTCAGCTGCTCCTCTGCTTCCCTGAAATTCCGAGCCCGCTTGCCCTGCCTGAAAGATTGCGATGGCTCCCAAGAGGAAGAGGCAGGACACCGTTGCTGCAATCATCCCACCCATCGACCCCAACAGCCAGCTTCCATTCGCTGGTAACCACATGTCTGTTATCTCTGAATCTAACCTTCTCCATCTTGTTGAGATTTGGGTTTTGTTTCAAAAAGAGCAAAGTTCTTGGTGGATCTACCGTGGTGTCATGGTTCTGACAGTGGACACCCACGAATCTGTTATTTACATCACGATTCTTATCAGCGGGCTTGCTCTTCCCATCTCCCCTTTTTTCCATGGCCTCCTTGATTTTTATGAGTTAAATCTGACACACTTGAACCCTAACTCAATTCTACAAGTTGCCATTTTCGTACATCTGTGCGAGGCTTTTCTTGGGATTCTCCCTCACTTCGGACTTTGGAAGTATCTTTATCACTATCGGTCCAGGATGGCTGGGGGCAGCATCAGCTTGTTGGCGGCACAGGTTTAGAGCTTTGCCGGGGGAGGAAAGTGGAGTATCTCGATATTCCCCTCAAGGACAGTATTAAAGGATGGTGTCTTGAGTGGTTCGTCGTGGAAAATCATTGAAAATCTCTCCCCCCCCTCGGTCAGGGAGGCAACCAGATGTTTGCACACCTAGCTACGTAGAATCTCCCACCTTTTCAGAGATAACCGAGGCCAAAGTACTACTTGCTGAGATCTGCTTGCTGAAGGATGGGGGTCTGACTGCTGAAGCTGTGGTTGCTGACTTCGTCTTCAAAAACATTCAACCCTTGAAGGACAGAATTTACCCCGCTTACTTATATACCGGCATCAGTGATTCCACCCAGGTTACAAATAGAAAGATTCCCAATGAGGATTTACTGAGCCGAATGGATATGATTCTAAGGGGTAGAGTCTTGAATGCTGGTGCTCCTATAGCTTACTCTATGTGGAACCTGTCGCCAAATAGGCCATTCTCTGAATTTGTCTCCAACCCTCCTGCTCGTGATGGTAGCCCGGGTCATAGAGTGCGACCCTCTCCCAAGGACATTGAGGCCTTGATTGCTCCACTTCGGAGTCTTCCCGAGGCTTAGAGGCACACTCACATTGAAATGCCAGCTAGCACCGATGATGCTAAGATGGATGTCGTGCTTAGCCTGCTGGCCGAGGTATCGTCTGACTCTACCCACACCGAGTTGATGGCCATCACGAATGGACAAGAATTTGCGAAGAGGTGGAGATCCAAAAACCTGAAGGTGCCCGCCCAAAGCGTTCACATCGAGTGAACCACCTGACTGCACCTATCAAGGAGAAGAAGAAAAAGAGACGACTTCAGCGACTGTCTTGCTTGGATCAGGATGCTGGTCCTTCTGTGCTGATCCCTAATGATGTCCCGGTGGACGCCATTCCAGAGGTTAACGCCAAAGGTTGTGATGATGTGTAGGCTGCTGGCGGCATATTTGACGAGGATGAAGAGGAAGAAGAAGAAGAGATCCAACTGATCCGCAAGAATAGCCGTCACTGTAGAGGCAGCGACGGGAAAAGCGACATTCCCTCCCAAGCTTTGTCGGCACTCGTCAGTCTTCAGGGGCTTTCGATATCGGACTTTGATCGGGCACTGGAAGAGGTCATTCCTGAAGACATACTATCGGAGCCTCCCGAAGCTGACATTCCAACCATCTGTTCAGAGGTCCCAGATGGTGGACTTTCACTGCTTGATTCTACCGGGCAAGAGGTAACCCGGGTGGTGTCCCATGCATCGTCGACCTTGGAGGGTAGTCTTCCATGCAAGGATGCTGATCCGAGTCACCCAACTCCCATGGAGGTGGCTGAGGGGCCTTCAGCTTTAGAAGTGGCTGCTGCAGAAGACCCTGCCCTCGAGGGTCGCGCTGGTAGCTACCCAACCCCTTAGGGTGTTGTCAATATCAACCCAGCCCCCAAGGGTAGTGCTGGTGGTAATCCAGCCCCTGAGGGTGTTCAGGCATGCTCTCTCTCTACTGCTTCCATGGACGTCCACATCGGGTCACCCCAATCCGGTCCGAAGAGGTGATGGCGACACGTGCTTCTACGGCTTTAACTGGCCAAGTTGCCTTAGAGGTCGACGAGCCAGATGCAAGGAGCCTACTACCTACTGGTGGGGCTGAGGTCACCTCGAGTTGTGCTCTCGAGATTGTTCCTGCTGATCTTCCTTCATCGAGCCATGCACCAGTCCTTCCTGCGTTGGGTCTTCCATTATTCCTTTCCAATCTTCAGGTGAGTCAACCTTTTGCTCTTTATTGTTCATTCTGGCGAATTATCTTTTTTGCTTATCTATCTATGACCACAAGATTTTGTTGACTGTGTATCCACCCAATTGAGATCTTGCGGCGCTGCTGTCCCCGATCAAGCCTTATCTCTAATGCAGTGGAACCCTATGCTACTCCAGAAGCAGATAGATGATTTGAAGGCGTCGAATGCGGGTTAGTGAGCTCACAGCTTCTCTAGCTGCTTTAATTGCCTAACTTATCTTTGACCACATGTTCTCTTTCAGCTGCTTTATTAGATATGGCTCGACGGTGCTCTGACTTTGAGGAGAAGTATTCTCAGAGTTAGACTGACTTAGCCCAGACTTCTGCCTTTTTGGATAGTGCGTGTTCCCAGAACTCTTCTCTGAATGCCTAGCTTGATTCTAAGAGGATGGCACATGAGCTAGACTTCCGTGGCTGTAATACCCAACTTGTAATTTGTGGAGGATAACCTAAAAGGAGAAAGGACATTCCTTTGTATATATGTGTGTGATCCATATTTATCATTCCATGAGAATATCACATGAAAACAAAAAAATAAATAACAAAAGATGCCCAGAAACAAATTATGCATCATGCTGAGACTTTATTTGGTGTGCATTCTGTGACAACATAAAATAATATAAAAGAAAAGAAATATGTTAAAAAATCCAAAGTGGAATTTAAATTCCAAAGGAAATGTAGAATTGAGAAAAGAGAAGAAAATAAGAATTTTGTGGATAAAAATAAGTAAAAATATATATATTATTCCTTCACTAGAAGCTTGAATTTGTATACTTGACTCAAGGGTAAAACTCATATTCAAATTCAAAATTTATTCAAAATAATTATGAATAAGAAAAACAGAAAATAAAAACAAAAGAAAAAAAAAGAAAGATCACATACGTGGGCTTCAGCTACGAATTCAGCCCACTAGGGGAAAACCCTCTGCGCGGCCCACTTTCGTCACGCGCGCGCCGACACAATGGGGCCAGCAGTCGGCCACTCAATGCACTCGCGCCCGTTCCAGTCACTGACCTGCGGACCCCACCTACTTCGGCCACTCACGCGCGACTGCACGCCTGCTTAACCTGACTCGTGGGGCCATCGTGCAGGACCGTCGTCCTCGCGTGGTTGTTGCGCTCCGCGCGACAGACTCGGGCTCCGTTGGGATTGGAATCTAGACCCCAGTCAACCTCATCGTACTCGCGCTTCCTTGTCCTCGCCACATGGGCCTGACGCGCCAGATTTCCTCTCCTTGCGCGCGAACTACGGTTAGCTGGGAGGTTGTTGCAAGCCGCCGCCGGGAAGCTCGGATTCCGCCGTAACTACCCGAATCCGCAAGACCTTGGGCATCTCCATCACTCGTGCTGTATTACTGGGGGTCCGCGGTACCACTGGAGAACATGGGTGTCGACCAGTGATCTAGCGATGTGTTCTTGAGATCCGCCATTGCCGCAGGACTCAAACCCGGGGGGGATTCTAACCAATTTCCACGCCCAGCTATAAAAATCGGGCTTCCCTTGCCCCCTATGCCTGGGTCATCGGCTGGTTTGTCCACGGTGCGGAGGACCTCGACCGCCATGGGGGAATCGAGGTACCCGCCGCTCTGCCCTCGGGTGCCGCACCGGGAGCTTCGCACAGCAGCGGGGAGGGTTTGCCAAGCCTCGCCTTGGGCTGGTTGCGCTCGGAGTCGCCAGGAAGTTCTCATCGGTGTTGCTTCTCCGCCGCAGTTGCGCCACCGCATGAGTGCTCAGACTCGTCGTCGTCCGTGTCCATGCATGCTGGCATGGGGACTTCGCTGGGTGACCAGGGTTCACCGGTCCGCGCCGCGTGTTCTCGAAGCTAAGCGGAGCTCAGGGATCAACCTTGGCGTGGGTGATTGCTCGGCTGCGTGTTCTGTCCGCTGCAGACCGCAGAACTCGCGTGACCGAGAGCGTCGTGGCATAATCAACGGTATGGTGCCCATAACCAAGTTCGTCGCTTTCTAGTCTTTGTCCAGACCCATGTGATGTAGGTTGTAGTGCACCTGGCAGTGTATCGCCGCCCTGGCGAGCTCTGCGATGGGGGAACAGGGCGCCGCCGTAACGGCCAGGCCATCGCTGTGGTCCGTGTTTTGAGGAAGAAGGTCCCTGAACCGCGCATTTCGCGATCAACGGCTGTGATTAGAAGTTGGGGATCGAGTAGTGCTAGCCGTTGATCTCCTCCCAGACAGCTAGGATTAAATAACACATAGCCCTTTCACGCGATTGATTTTGGTCGTTGATCTTGATCCTGCGGCTCAGATCTATCCCCAGCCCAGCCTCCACTTGATCTATTCTGGGCCGTGCAGATCTAATCGAACGGTCCAGCCAACTTCATACCCCTTCGCGGGTATATTTTGTTAAAGAGACCTCCTCAAACTTTAAAAACGACCCGCGGTCCTCAAGTACTATTCTCTGTGTCTCTGGAAACTTGCGCTAGGGCCCCTGAACATTCCAGGAAATGAGGCCCAGTCCAGAGAACATATAAAATAGGGTAAATAAATACAGAAATGGATTTTTAATATAAAAAGAATTCCTAAAACTTGTTTATGCCATAGAAAATTCATTTTAGCTCCAAATCGAACCATTCCAATTTCTAAAATTTTGTAATATTAGTATTTATCATTTAGTGTCTCTGTTTTGACATGAAAACAGTTAGAAAATTAATTTGTTATTTAATTATATTTCAAGCACATTAAATCTTAGGAAATTCATAACTTGAATTCTATAACTCCAAATTTAATGGTTCCAGTTCCAATGATTTCATTTTAATATGTAGATTTTTACTGTATATTTTATTTACATGTTTGGTGTGATGTTGATTTTGGCTATACTATGTATGTATTGTGTTGATGCGAATAGACGAGCAAGCCACTGTGGAAACTGAGGTTCAACAAGTAGAAGTAGCTGAGCAGGAGCTCATTGAAGGCAAGTTGTGCCCTTGATCACTTACTTTTCCCAGCCATGTTCTTATTAATTTTAATGATCTGCAAAGGTTAATTTTGATGGGATCCTTTAGGTTACCCCAGTTTTGGTTATCTTTATACCTTGTTCACCTCTGAAATATTTTTGGGTAGTACCTGCTATTGCTTTATGTGGATTGGGTATGGAGATACACTATTCATGATTATTCTGTTATTATCTTGTTATTATTATTGTTCATGTTAAGATCATTAAATTAATGGGAACATGGAGCGACCACCCGGGAAAACAGTGCTACCACAAGGGTTTAATGGGACGCCCTTGGCTGATTAACTAGGAAAGCTAGTGGAGGTCTTCCTTACCCGAAAGGGGCAAGGGCAGTAGGGGAGTGGTCAGTGTGGGGAGGTCCTTGGTTGATTTTGCTGCGATGGCGGTCAGGCAAGAACCCTGCACTGGAGCTTCCTATAAACTGTAGCGGGATTTCTGAAGCTAGTGGAACTTTGTAAAGGCCTCGTAGTGTTACCCTGCCTCGCCTCCTCGGTAGAGGTGTATGGGATTGGCCGTCTCTTGGCAGATGGCTAACATGACTTGTGGGTAAAGATGCGCAACCTCTGCAGAGTGTAAAACTAGTATTCTAGCCGTGCTCACGGTCATGAGCGGCTCGGACCCTCACATGATTAATTATGGAACTTAAATTTAATTTGACATTTGCATCGCATTTGGGATTATTTTACTATTACTTTTCTTTATTATTATTAAGGTTTGGTATTTACTTACACTTAGTAATTGCTAATAAAATTTTGACCAACTTATAAAAGCAATGCTCAGCCTCAACCTTTATTTCATTGATCAGCCTTACACTTCATGAACCCCCACCTTTGGTGAGTTCATGCCACATTATTCCCCACGACTTGTTGAGCTATGAACGTATGTGAGCTCACTCTTGCTGTCTCACACCCCCCCACAGGAGAAGAACAGGTGGTCGAAGAGGAAACTCTGAGGCATTCGACTTGATCTAGGTGGCGTTTCTCAGTTGACATTGGCGCCGACGATCCTTAGTTCGTTTTATGTTTATTCTTTTATTTTGTAATAAGTCTTCCGCTATGTAATAATTACTCTGATGATTTATGACATTTATCTCTATACACTCTGTTATTATATATGTTGTCTTCTTGGCGCATGTATGAGATGCACCCGGCTTTGTTCTTTAAAGCCGGGTGTTACAGAAGTGGTATCAGAGGAAATGTTGACTGTAGGACGAAACCTAGATAGAAATGGACAACCCTTACCTACTTATCTCATTCTGATTCGTTCTACACTTACCTTACTCTGATTCTTTCTACACTTATCTTGATCCTGTCTCACCTTCTACTGTTCTACTATGATCATTCTTACCTTTTCTATTCTAAGACAAGATGGATTTCACACCTTGGAATCCCTACCCCTATGACATTTTTAAGAGATAGGAAGCCTAAGACAAAATTAAAATTATTTTCTCTATTAAAAATGTTGGTTGATTGTTCTGATGATCAATGCCTGATTTGCTTCTTTGCTTGATTGAAATATTATATATGGACATCTTAGTATGTGCCAGCATAAGGTAATAAATTAGCTATGGTAGGTAAAATATTAATCTGCTTAGCTAATAAATCCCCCAAAGTAACATGAATCGTAATTACTGCCTTGTCTACTGCTCTCTCTTACCATATGTATCTAACTCAGATATTCAATACCAGGAGGGGTGGTGGAATTGATTTGCCTCCTAACCGGCACACTCGAAGGATATACAGACAACCTCAGCCACAGCCTGCAGGGATGAATCCTCCTAATCCTCCACCAGGCGGAGTTGACCCACTTGTTGCTGCTCAGATGGCGGTGATGCAGCAAATGGCGGACACTATGGCTGATATGCGTGCCCAGATGCAGCAAGAACGCCAGGAGATGCGTCAGGAAAGAGAAGATATACGTCAGGAGTTGCGCCAAGAGCGAGAGGAGATACGCCAGGAAAGGAGGGCACAACAACAGCAGCTGCAACAACAACTTCAACAACAGCAGCAACAGCAACAAGTGCCATTGCCTCCACCACCACCACCAGTTCCACCTCGTGATAAGCACCGGGAGTTTATGAGTCATAAGCCACCGACCTTCGCCAGTTTGCCAGATCCCCTTGATGCAGATGATTGGTCGAAGTCAATTGAGAAGATGCTCAACATTGCCCAATGCACAGACCGGGAGAAAGTTCTTTATGCCTCAGGTCGTCTGACAGGTCCTGCTGCTGACTGGTGGGATTCCTATACCGCTGCCCACGATGCTGCTGATACAATTACTTGGGCAGAGTTCAGTACACAATTCAGGAACTACCATATTCCAGCTGGTATGATAAAGATCAAGAAGAAGGAGTTTCTGTCATTGAAGCAAGGTAACATGTCAGTCAGTGAGTATAGAGACAAGTTTATTCAGCTGTCGAGATATGCTCCAGAGGAAGTTGCTGAGGATGAGAGAAAGCAGGAGCACTTTATTGAAGGACTTAATGGACCCTTGCAGTATGCACTGGTTGCACACACCTTTCCATCATTTCAGAGGCTACTGGATAAGGCTCTTGCTATTGAACATAAGCGTGTTCAACTGGGTGATCTGAAGAGGAAGGCTATCTCGCAGGGACAGGGTAGCAGCAGTGTTCGTCCCCGCTATGTTTCACCACAGGGTACACCGACTCGACCAGGAGGACCACGCCCAGTTCAGCAATCACCACTGAGGACTCCACCTCCTCGACAGGCCACTCCCACTGGCACCCCGACGAAGTTTGCAGGACAGAGTCCAGGCACTACATGTTTCAAGTGTGGGAAGACTGGTCATTATGCAAATGTCTGCCCACAGAGGATTGCTACTACTCCAGTTCAGAACAAGCAACAGACTTCTGGCAAGGGATATTCTATAGCCAGGGTGAATCAATTCAGTGTTGACGATACTCCTGATGGTGGTGACATCGTACTTGGTATGTTTTATGTTAATGCAATTCCTTCAACAATATTATTTGATTCTGGTGCTACACATTTATTCATGTCTGCTAGATATGCCAACACAAATGAAATACCACTGCTAACTATGAGAAAACCCATGATAGTAATTACACCTAAAGGGCCTGTTGGGGCGAATCAAATGACACGTAGATTGACATTGACCATTATGGGTAGAGAATTTGGAGCTACTGCTATAATATTAGAGTCAAGCAGTATAGATCTGATCCTTGGTATGTCATGGCTAAGAAAGGCAAAGGCCGTTATAGCATGTGGTAGAGGTACCGTAGAGCTCACTACCACTAAAGGAGAAAGATTTCAAGTTAATATTGCAGTAACCTCCTCATCCATGCGTGCAATGTTCTTTATGCCTGAGGAGTTTGTTGGTGACAACATCCGGGTGGTTAGAGATTTTCCGGATGTATTTCCAGAGGAGTTACCAGGGATGCCACCTGATAGAGAAGTTGAGTTTGTTATTGATCTCCTACCTGGAACTGCCCCTATTTCTAAATGGCCATATAGGATGTCCGTAGAGGAGTTGAAGGAACTTAAGAAGCAGTTAACTGAGTTACAGGAGGCGGGGTATATTCGTCCGAGTTCCTCACCTTGGGGAGCACCGGTGTTATTTGTGCAGAAGAAGGATGGATCGCAACGGATGTGTGTGGACTATAGATCACTCAATGATGTCACGGTGAAGAACAAGTACCCATTACCCCGTATTGAGGATTTATTTGATCAGATGAGAGGTGCTAGAGTATTCTCGAAGATTGATCTCCGATCAGGATACCATCATATGAGGATTAGACCATCGGATATTCCTAAGACGGCTTTCTCAACCCGATATGGATTATACGAGTTTACTGTTATGTCATTTGGATTAACCAATGCACCAGCTTATTTCATGAATTTGATGAACAAAGTGTTTATGGAGTATTTGGACAGATTCGTCGTGGTGTTCATCGACGATATTCTGATCTATTCTAGGAATGAAAGTGATCATGAACAACATCTAAGGTTGGTGCTACAAAAGCTACGAGATAATCAACTTTATGCCAAGTTTAGCAAGTGCGAGTTTTGGATTGACAAGGTGCCATTCCTTGGTCATATTATTTCTAATGGAGGAATAGCAGTGGATCCTGCTAAAGTGAAGGAGATAATGGAGTGGAGAGTACCCACCATAGTTACTGAGATTCAGAGTTTCTTGGGACTCGCAGGATATTATCGGAGATTTATTGAAGGAATCTCTAAGATTGCCAAGCCTATGACCTCGCTTTTGGAGAAAGGGAAAGAATTCAAGTGGGATGAGAAGTGCCAAGAAAGCTTTGATCAATTGAAGGAGAGACTAATGTCGCCGCCAGTATTGGTTATGCCAGATCTACAGAAGGGATTTGACATTTATTGTGATGCATGTGGCCAAGGACTTGGATGTGTGCTTATGAAAGAAGGGCATGTGATCGCCTATGCATCTCGTCAGTTGCGGAAACATGAATTGAACTACCCCACTCATGATTTAGAGCTGGCAGTAGTTGTACATGCACTTAAGATTTGGAGACACTACATCATGGGAACTAAGTGCCAAGTATACACGGACCATAAGAGCTTGAAGTATATATTCACTCAAAAGGATCTCAGTCTTAGGCAACGTCGTTGGTTGGAGCTTATTAAGGATTATGAATTAGAGATTCACTATTACCCAGGCAAGGCGAATTTGGTTGTAGATGCCTTGAGCCGGAAGGAGCATGTTCACTCTGCTTTCGTTGTCCAGCTACCTGATGAATTAGCAAAAGATTTTGAGAGACTCAACCTGGGAATTATTACACATACAGAAGGAATTACCATTGAATTGGAACCTACCTTGGAGCAAGAAATTCGTAAAGGTCAGGTTGGTGATGCTAAGATTCAGGAGATCAAGGATCTGATAACAGAGGGTAGAGGCCCAGAGTTCACGGAGGATGAGCAAGGCACGATATGGTTCAAGAATCGGATCTGTGTTCCCGAAATTGATGGCCTTCGGGAAACTATATTGAAGGAAGCACATGACTCAGTTTATTCTATTCATCCTGGGAGTACTAAGATGTATCAGGATTTGAAGCAAAAATATTGGTGGTATGGATTGAAGAGAGACGTGGCTGCACATGTGGCTATGTGCGATGTGTGCCAAAGAGTTAAGGCTGAACACCAGAGGCCAGCCGGACTACTGCATCCACTGAAGATACCTGAGTGGAAATGGGAAGAGATTGGCATGGACTTCATTGTTGGACTACCCCGCACGTCTGCTCGATATGATTCTATATGGGTGATTGTGGACAGGCTAACTAAAGTAGCCCACTTCATTCCAGTGAAGACCACGTATTCAGGAGCCAAGTTGGCAGAGTTGTATATGGCACGGATTGTATGCCTACATGGTGTGCCAAAGAAGATTGTGTCAGACCGGGGATCACAGTTTACCTCTCGGTATTGGAAGAAGTTGCACGAATCATTGGATACGAGATTGAATTTTAGTTCGGCTTACCATCCACAAACTGATGGGCAGACTGAGAGGACCAACCAAGTGCTAGAGGATATGTTAAGAGCTTGTGCCCTTAAGCATGGTGGTAGTTGGGATAAGAGTCTACCATATGCGGAGTTCTCTTATAATAATAGCTATCAGGCCAGTTTGAAGATGTCACCGTTTGAGGCTTTGTATGGCAGAAAGTGCAAGACTCCATTGTATTGGGATCAAACTGGTGAAAGACAGTTGTTTGGGCCTGAGATTATACAAGAAGCAGAGGAACAAGTCCAGCAAATAAGGGAGAATTTGAGAACTGCACAGTCCAGGCAGAAAAGTTATGCTGATACCCGGAGAAGACTGCTAGAGTTTAAGGAGGGAGATTATGTCTATTTGAAGGTGTCACCACTCCGGGGTATGAGAAGATTCAAAGTCAAAGGAAAGTTGTCCCCTCGCTTTATTGGACCCTTCTTAATCTTAAAGCGAGTGGGAGAGGTTGCATATCAATTGGAGTTACCGGATCACCTTGCGGATGTTCATGATGTTTTTCATGTATCTCAGCTGAAGAAATGTCTCAGGGTGCCTGAAGAGCAGTTACCAATGGAGGACCTTAGTGTTCAAGAGGATTTGACTTATGCTGAGTACCCCATCAGGATTCTTGATACATTGACTCGGGTTACGAGGAATAAGGTTATAAAGATGTGCAAAGTGCAATGGAGTCACCACGGTGAAGATGAAGCAACTTGGGAAAGAGAAGAAGAGCTTCGTATAGATTATCCCCAAATTTTCCCTAGATCTTCATAAATCTCGAGGACGAGATTATTTTTAAGGGGGGTAGGATTTGTAATACCCAACTTGTAATTTGTGGAGGATAACCTAAAAGGAGAAAGGACATTCCTTTGTATATATGTGTGTGATCCATATTTATCATTCCATGAGAATATCACATGAAAACAAAAAAAATAAATAACAAAAGATGCCCAGAAACAAATTATGCATCATGCTGGGACTTTATTTGGTGTGCATTCTGTGACAACATAAAATAATATAAAAGAAAAGAAATATGTTAAAAAAAATCCAAAGTGGAATTTAAATTCCAAAGGAAATGTAGAATTGAGAAAAGAGAAGAAAATAAGAATTTTGTGGATAAAAATAAGTAAAACTATATACATTATTCCTTCACTAGAAGCTTGAATTTGTATACTTGACTCAAGGGTAAAACTCATATTCAAATTCAAAATAATTATGAATAAGAAAAACAGAAAATAAAAACAAAAGAAAAAAAAGAAAGATCACATACGTGGGCTTCGGCTACGAATTCAGCCGATTAGGGGAAAACCCTCTACGCGGCCCACTTTCGTCACGCGCGCGCCGACACAATGGGGCCAGCAGTCGGCCAATCAATGCATTCGCGCCCATTCCAGTCACTGACCTGCGGACCCCACCTACTTCGGCCACTCACGCGCGACTGCACGCCTGCTTAACCTGACTCGTGGGGCCATCGTGCAGGACCGTCGCCCTCGCGTGGTTGTTGCACTCCGCGCGACAGACTCGGGCTCCGTTGGGATTGGAATCTGGACCCCAGTCAACCTCGTCGTACCCGCGCTTCCTTGTCCTCGCCACACGGGCCTGACGCGCCAGATTTCCTCTCCTTGCGCGCGAACTACGGTTAGCTGGGAGGTTGTTGCAAGCCGCCGCCGGGAAGCTCGGATTCCGTCGTAACTACCCGAATCCGCAAGACCTTGGGCATCGCCATCACTCGGGCTGTATTACTGGGGGTCCGCGGTACCACTGGAGAACATGGGTGCCGACCAGTGATCTGGCGATGTGTTCTTGAGATCCGCCTGTTGGAACTTGCTCTCGACAGCAAGGGGATCCAACACGAGTGAATGGTGATGGCAACAGGGCACTCGCGCGTGATGGCAAAAGCTCTGTTAATCTAGCCTCTCACGGGCACTGTGCGGGGGTATTTATAGGTATCCGAGTGCACGGCGCCTTGCGTTAAGGACGCATGTGCCCTCAGGTACCTAGTTTATCCCCAGAATATTCCCATAAAGCGGGGTTACAAGCTGTAATTACAAGTACGCCTTTACAAATTAGGCCCAGTAACACAAACGCGGCCACGCAGGGCCCGTTACAATGGGCCAGATCTCATGTGGGCCTCAGAGCTGAACGAGGCCGCGCCGCGGGGAGGCGTCGCCGCAGGCCTTCGTCTGGTGCCGAATCTAGCGAAGGGTGTCCCTGCCTGCTTTGACTGTCAGGGCAGGGGCTAAGTGGTGGAGACTTCGGGCGAAGGGTGGCGTTTCTGCCTTCGCTCCAACACCGCCATTGCCGCAGGACTCAAACCCAGGGGGATTCTAACCAATTTCCATGCCCAGCTATAAAAATCGGGCTTCCCTTGCCCCCTATGCCTGGGTCATCGGCTGGTTTGTCCACGGTGCGGAGGACCTCGACCGCCATGGGGGAATTGGGGTACCCGCCGCTCTGCCCTCGGGTGCCGCACCGGGAGCTTCGCACAGCAGCGGGGAGGGTTTGCCAAGCCTCGCCTTGGGCGGGTTGCGCTCGGAGTCGCCAGGAAGTTCTCATCGGTGCCGCTTCTCCGCCGCAGTTGCGCCACCGCATGAGTGCTCAGACTCGTCGTCGTCCGTGTCCATGCATGCTGGCCTGGGGGACTTCGCTGGGTGACCAGGGTTCACCGGTCCGCGCCGCGTGTTCTCGAAGCTAAGCGGAGCTCAGGGATCAACCTTGGCGCGGGTGATTGCTTGGCTGCGTGTTTTGTCCGCCGCAGACCGCAGAACTCGCGTGACCGAGAGCATCGTGGCATAATCAACGGTATGGTGCCCATTACCAAGTTCGCCGCTTTCTAGTCTTTATCCAGACCCGTGTGATGTAGGTTGTAGTGCACCTGGCAGTGTATCGCCGCCCTGGCGAGCTCTGCGATGGGGGAACAGGGCGCCGTCGTAATGGCCAGGCCATCGCTGTGGTCCGTGTTTTGAGGAAGAAGGTCCCTGAACCGCGCATTTCGCGATCAACGGCTGTGATTAGAAGTTGGGGATCGAGTAGTGCTAGCCGTTGATCTCCTCCCAGACAGCTAGGATTAAATAACACATAGCCCTTTCGCGCGATTGATTTTGGCCATTGATCTTGATCCTGCGGCTCAGATATATTCCCAGCCCAGCCTCCACTTGATCTATTCTGGGCCGTGCAGATCTAATCGAACGGTCCAGCCAACTTCATACCCCTTCGCGGGTATATTTTGTTAAAGAGACCTCCTCAAACTTTAAAAACGACCCGCGGTCCTCAAGTACTATTCTTTGTGTCTCTGGAAACTTGCGCCAGGGCCCTGAACTTTCCATGAAATGAGGCCCAGTCCAGAGAACATATAAAATAGGTAAATAAATACAGAAATGGATTTTTAATATAAAAAGAATTCCTAAAACTTGTTTATGCCATAGAAAATTCATTTTAGCTCCAAATCAAACCATTCCAATTTCTACAATTTTGTAATATTAGTATTTATCATTTAGTGTCTCTGTTTTGACATGAAAACAGTTAGAAAATTAATTTGTCATTTAATTCTATTTCAAGCACATTAAATCTTAGGAAATTCATAACTTGAATTCTATAACTCCAAATTTAATGGTTCCAGTTCCAATGATTTCATTTTAATATGTAGATTTTTACTTTATATTTTATTTACATGTTTGGTGTGATGTTGATTTTGGCTATGCTATGTATGTACTGTGTTGATGCGAATAGACGAGCAAGCCACTGTGGAAACTGAGGTTCAGCAAGTAGAAGTAGCTGAGCAGGAGCTCATTGAAGGCAAGTTGTGCCCTTGATCACTTACTTTTCCCAGCCATGTTCTTATTAATTTTAATGATCTGCATAGGTTAATTTTGATGGGATCCTTTAGGTTACCCCAGTTTTGGTTATCTTTATACCTTGTTCACCCCTGAAATATTTTTGGGTAGTACCTGCTATTGCTTTATGTGGATTGGGTATGGAGATACACTATTCATGATTATTCTGTTATTATCTTGTTATTATTATTGTTCATGTTAAGATCATTAAATTAATGGGAACATGGAGCGACCACCCGGGAAAACAGTGCTACCACAAGGGTTTAATGGGATGCCCTTGGCTGATTAACTAGGAAAGCTAGTGGAGGTCTTCCTTACCCGAAAGGGGCAAGGGCAGTAGGGGAGTGGTCAGTGTGGGGAGGTCCTTGGTTGATTTTGCTGCGATGGCGGTCAGGCAAGAACCCTGCACTGGAGCTTCCTATAAACTGTAGCGGGATTTCTGAAGCTAGTGGAACTTTGTAAAGGCCTCGTAGTGTTACCGTGCCTCGCCTCCTCGGTAGAGGTGTATGGGATTGGCCGTCTCTTGGTAGATGGGTAACATGACTTGTGGGTAAAGATGCGCAACCTCTGCAGAGTGTAAAACTAGTATACTAGCCGTGCTCACGGTCATGAGCGGCTCGGACCCTCACATGATTAATTATGGAACTTAAATTTAATTTGACATTTGCATCGCATTTGGGATTATTTTACTATTACTTTTCTTTATTATTATTAAGGTTTGGTATTTACTTACACTTAGTAATTGCTAATAAAATTTTGACCAACTTATAAAAGCAATGCTCAGCCTCAACCTTTATTTCATTGATCAGCCTTACACTTCATGAACCCCCACCTTTGGTGAGTTCATGCCACATTATTCCCCACGACTTGTTGAGCTATGAACGTATGTGAGCTCACTCTTGCTGTCTCACACCCCCCCACAGGAGAAGAACAGGTGGTCGAAGAGGAAACTCTGAGGCATTCGACTTGATCTAGGTGGCGTTTCTCAGTTGACATTGGCGCCGACGATCCTTAGTTCGTTTTATGTTTATTCTTTTATTTTGTAATAAGTCTTCCGCTATGTAATAATTACTCTGATGATTTATGACATTTATCTCTATACACTCTGTTATTATATATGTTGTCTTCTTGGCGCATGTATGAGATGCACCCGGCTTTGTTCTTTAAAGCCGGGTGTTACAGTGGCTGACCCTGCTTTGCTGTTATTGCTTTAATGCTGAATGTTGTTTTCTGCTTGTAGGAGGAGAAATGAGCACTTGTCGCCTCTCGTGACAATCTAGACAGGCTGTACCGTGACGCCAGTAACACCTTGACCATCTTGGAGAGGAGTCACCGCTTCACCATGTCTAACCTAGACCATCATCGCCATGAGCTGTAGGCATCTCAGGACAAAGTTCTGCGACTTGGACAACTGCTATCGACCAAAGACTCCACCATCAAGGATCTACGCGCCTCCAAGAAACTTGTCACCCAGGAGCTAGAGGCCGCTCAACTTGCTGTTAAGACTCTAAAGAACAATTGTGTCGTCTTGAAGGCTCAGCACGACAAGGCTATGGATAAGGTCAGTTTGTGCTGGACGGATCCTGATGAGGAGACCCGGCGTCGTGGTGCCTGATGATATTATTGATGATGTCAAGGCCGTGCCTGATGCTGCAAGCCGTCCCTCTTCTTCTGTTGCTCCTGCGAAGGATACTATCTGCAAAGATGTTTCAATGCAGTGATTTCCTGTAAAACACTTTATTTATCACGTTAGCATCTCTTTGGTGGATAGATGTAATATGAATTCTATGTGCACGCGACAGTTATGTTAGAACTTGATCATTCTGTGAACAGGGTGCCGAAAATGCCCCTGGCGCTTGCAAGTAAGGTGTTTTCTTTTTCTGAAGTGCTTTTAATCTTAGCTGGTCATTCTGCTACTAGGGTACAGTGGTCACCCTAAATAATGCGAATGCAAGTTTACCACGCTGGCTTAAGGCGCTTCCGACTTAAGCCGATCGCCCCGCTGGTAGGGCATACTGGTCACCCTAAGTGAAGTAAGTGTGAGTATGTCACACCGACATAAGTTATCGTCGACTTGAGCCAGTTGCTTTGTTAGCAGGGTATAGTGGTCACCCTAAGTCAAGTAAGCATGAGCATGTCGCACCGACTTAAGTTGTTGCCAACTTAAGCCGATTGCTCCGTTAGCAGGGTATAGTGGTCACCCTAAGTCAAGTAAGCGTGAGCATGTTACACCGAATTAAGTTGTTTCCGACTTAAGCCGATTGCTCCATTAGCAGGGTATAGTGGTCACCCTAAGTCAAGTAAGCGTGAGCATGTCACACCGAATTAAGTTATTGCCGACTTAAGTCGATTGCTCCGTTAGAAGTGTATAGTGGTCACCCTAAGTCAAGTAAGCGTGAGCATGTCGCACCGAATTAAGTCGTTACCGACTTAAGCCGATTGATCCATTAGCAAGGTATAGTGGTCACCCTAAGTCAAGTTAGTGTGCCGATTTCAAGCCAAGCTCAATCGAAGTCAGATGTAAGTCAAGAATCTGAATGTCTTTGGAAAATGAAAGCTTTATTGATGATGAAGTCCTCAAATTACAGAGTACAATATTCCTTCAAGAGTGTTGAGGTCTCGCTAAGGGTAGAATTTTCTGAGGTGTTCTATGTTCCACGAGTTCCCCACTTCTATGCCGTCCATCTGAGTAAGCCGATATGATCCCGGCCGTGTGACCTCTGACACAATGAACGGTCCTTCCCATAGTGGTGACAGCTTGTGTTGCCCTTCCCCCGTTAGAATTCGGCGAAGCACCAAGTCTCCCACTGCAAAGGATCGGTGCTGCATAGCTTTATCATGGCAGCGCCTCAAGGTCTGCTGGTACCTAGTCGACTGAATTACTGTGTTCAATCATTCTTCCTCTAGCACATCAATATCTTCTAGCTTGGTTGCTTCTGCTTCGGCTATGTTTTCGAAAGTTAACCTCAACGCCTCGAAGATTAGGTTGGCATACAACACTGCCTCTGACCCATAAACCATGAAAAATGGAGTATTTCCATGTAGAGCCCGACCGGGTTGAGTTCTCAGGCTCTAGACCGCATATGGCAGATCTCTTATCCATTTTCCTGCAAGCTTTTCACTCTTGTCGAAAACCTTCTTTCTAAATGCTTCCAGTATCATTCTGTTGGCTCTTTCTACCTGGCCATTGGCTCTTGGGTGTGCCACTGATGCGTACTTAATCTGGATGCTCCTTTGCTCGCAGAAATCGAAGAACTCAGCGCTGGTGAAGTTGGATCCTAGGTCAGTGATGATGTTGTTCGTTATCCTAAACCTGAATATTATGTCTTGTATAAACTCCACTGCTTTGGCTGAGGTCAAAGAAGCGATTGGCTTGTACTCTATCCATTTTGTGAATTTGTCAATGGCAACTAGTATATGAGTATAGCCTCCCTGAGCTTTCTTGAAAGGTCCAATCATGTCTAGCCCCAGCATGCAAACGTATGGCCATGTTACAGGAATGGTCCGCAGCTACTGCACTGGTAAGTGTTGTTGCTTTGATAGGAATTGGCATGCCTCACACTTCTGGGCTAACTCAGCAGCATCGCTCTTCACAGTTGGCCAGTAGAAACTGGATCTGAAAGCCTTCTCGACCAGAGTCCTTGATGCTGCATGTACCTCGCACTGTCCGGCATGGATTTCATCTAACAATTGCTTCCCGGTAGCTGAGTGAATGCATTTCATGAGGACTCCTGCTGCACGTCTCATGTACAGTAAGCCCCCTATGATGGTGTAGTGGGCCGACTGCCTCGCGATGCGTTCCGCTGCAACCTTGTCATCTGGCTCTTCTTCATTTTCTATGTACCTGATGATAGGTTCTCTCCAATCGTTAGGGTCCGACTCGGGCTGGCTTAAGGCATTGCACTCTTCCACCTGATCTGAGAGGATGCTCGATTATGATATTTCTTGGACGAAGATCCCAGGTGGAGCCTGGAACCGACTGGATCCCAGTTTCGATAACGCATCTGCTGCTGCGTTGCTGGTCTCTTTCCACGTGATAGAACTCTAATCCTTTGAATTTGTCCTCTAATTTATGCACAGCTGCACAGTACTTGCCCATGGAATCAATCGAGGAGTCCCAGTCTGTAACACCCATGTGTTACCAAGGCCCTGACTTCCTACTTGCACCCATGACATGTTATCTTATGTCGTTAAGTGGAGGAGAGGGAGCCCTAAAACCTTAAGAACCATGTATTAACCAAGAATGTTAATGACCCAAAAGCACTACCCAAGCATTTATGCGACTATCACCTTGGGCAAGAGAAGAATAAACCCTAGACCATCCTTAAGCTCTTGAACCCCTATCTCCTAAAACCTTGGTTGAAGGGGGGGATTAAGCAAATGTAAAAATCATGAACTAACCCTTGGCCAAAGTTAAGTAACATATTAATCAACAAATATAGAGAGGAAACAATGAAAAAAGACCCCTTAAGAAACCCCAAATCCATTCCTTAAGTAGAGAGAGCTAGAGCTCTCTAATTCTCTCTAAGTGAAATTCTACACCTAATCTAAAGATCCACCGTGTTCACCTTGTAGATGGCACCAAAACCACCTAAGTTGTATACCAAAAATGTGGCATACCACCTAAGGCACCCCCTAGAAAAAGTTGAGACCGAGCCCTTGAAATTTGACATGTCTTGGCATCACTTTTGTCGCGCAGTGGGCAGGGAGACAAGCCAGTTTTGGCGTCCGCATATCTTCTGACCTAGGGCTTATCTTCCCTTGGAACTCACATACAAGAGATAGCCATTGGTGCCAGGAAGAGGTCTACGCCGGATTTTTGCCAAGATTCGCACGTATGCGATCTCAGGAAGCTTTTGAACATGGGCAGAAGAACACCTCCACGTGTTCGACGCGCTCTGCGCGCGCCAGAGCACGGCCGCGCCCAACCCCGCGTGCCTCGCGCCGCGCTGAGCCGTGCCCATGTCCCCTAATCGCGCCCGCGCCTATAAAGCCCCCTCAGGCGTCGACCGTACTCATCCGCGCACGCTCGACCTCACCGGAGCTAGAAAACCACCGGCGTTGCCCTGCAACGGCGTGCCCGCGGCCACCCGATCCACCGCCACCGTAGACCGGCCAATAAATCCCTTCCCAGCCACGCCCGACCCTTGGAAGAGACTGTGCACGCCTCGGTGAAGCTCCCCGAGCAAGGAATCGGACTTTGCTTTGCCGGAGAAGCCAGTCCACGGTCGCCGAACTTCACCCGACCGCCGGTGAACGTAGACCGGGTAAATCTCTACCCCATTCTTCGATTCCTTGTGCACATAGCGTCTACATCATCCCGTGGAGCTCATCGTGCCATTTGATTGAACTAGATCGCCGTGGTTCAGCCGGAACACCCGCCGTCGACGAGATCACTCGCCTGCGCACGTGGACCGGCCGATTCTGGCCACCACCGCCGTCGAGCCGTACCTCGCTGTGACTGCCAGAACCTCCTGAAGCCAACCCCGCCCCTCGCCGGACCTCTCTCACCGCCGGTAAGCCGCGCCGCCCTTTTCTTTCTCGCGGGTACTGTTTACATTAAGGGAAGGACCTCGGGGAAGAGGAAGAAAAGGTCGGGGGGGTTTTGAACTGTCAGTGACTCAGGGGAATAGTGGCGCAAGGGTAGAAATAAGTGGTTTGATTTAGAATGAACCCAGGGTCCTCGGTGTAAACTGGTTTTCCAGGAAACCTTTTTAATACTTCTAATTTAAATGCAAACAGAGCTTGCAAAATTCATAACTTTAGTTTTATACAACTAAATTTGGTCAAACCAATTTTGCCTGATTCCAAATAATGTGAACTACTTAGAAAAAATACAAAACCCCCTTATTATTGCAAAAGAATTTAAAGTTTAGATTTAAATATTGATTTGGCCAAAAGCTAAATAATAAAAGGAAAAATAGTTACACTGTTAGACTAAGGTTAAGAAAAATCAGAGAAGTGCTTAATCACTTCCTAACATGTACAAAAATAATAAACCCCTCTATACACCAAGTTAAGCTAGAGTTTACCATTTAAATCATTTTTAGCCTAAGGTTAGAGAAAATACTAAAAGTGGTTTAAATAAAGAACCAGGGAACACCTCCATTTTTGTTAGTTCACTTATTTAGTATAGTTCACTAGAAAAATTTATTATACCCTTGTTTAGTATAGAATAAATGGGATACCTTTTATTTTAAGAAAACAAGGCAAACTTAGAAAAACCCTAGAAAAATAACCCCAAGGAGAAAACACCCCAAACCTTGGGATAACTAATGTTTTGTTATTATGAACATAGGAAAAATATGAAACTTGTTGTTTGATATTTTTCAAATAACAAGTTAGTTATAAGCACCTTGTTTGCATAAAACTTTAGAAATTCACAACTAAATATCCAGTATGCCTTTTTCTGTGATTTTTAACACAAAGGCCTAATATCACCTATGTGTTTGGACAAAAATACAACTTGGTATAGAAACCTCAATTAAATCACAGCTATAGTGTAAAATGCCCTTTTAAACTTATTCTTGTTAATTTTGCACAAGTAATATCTGAAATAGTTTTCACCTCAATTTTATAGGACAAACTACAATGACCAATAGTAACCCACTGTAGTTTTTAGAGAATTTTTGGAAAATGTTAAACCATTGTTGTAGTTCAAACCCACCCTAGAATTCATAAATAGAAAATGAAAAAGGGAAATTAATAATGGAGAGTAATGTCATTTTAACCCAACCAGCAAAATCCCTCATTTGTCTACTAAAACATCTAAGGGAAATCCAAGTTCAATTCACTATGCTTATCCCTGGGCAAAACCCAAACCTAAAATAGATAAGCATAAACCACTAAAGAGCCACGTATAACCGAGAAACCCTAAAATTACTAACTAACTTAGTTTTTTTCACTTAGCATAATGATGATTAAATCCTGCATAATCATGGCATACATACTCTTATTCATTGCATTCGATAGATTGCAACCTCGCCGACGGAGAGTACGTCCTCATGCCGGAGCAAGGAGCTGCTCAGGAGGTAGCCCCGGATCCAGCACCAGAGCCTGCCCCAGAGGATCTGCCTGCCCCAGCTTTGGAAGGCAAGCCCCGGTTTTATGCATAACCTATTCTATATGCTATTTTACTGCACTTAATATTTGTAGGCTTGTATTGTGCACTTAAGTGTAGGAGTTGTTTGGAACCTTAGTTGCATGACTCAGGATACCTTTGAGATGGATACTAGTATGCTAGGTCGAGTAGTTGCTTTACTAATTAGGGATCTCGGTAGAAGTCGAGTGATTTTTCTAGCACTCACGAGAGGTCATGAATTGGCTGTATCCACTTTGTTAACAGAATGATGATGGTCTGTGGACTCGAATCCATGGGGGTTGCGATGTCTATGAGATGAAATTGGAATAAGGATTTAACGTGCGGATACCTGTGTCAAGCGTTTGAACGTACTAAACATATGCCGAGAAATATGGTAACTCGGTAAGCCTAGTACCTGATTGAACCTAGCAGTAGATTGCCCTCCTCACTCGACCTGAGACGTGGTCTCCCATTCCAGTTATGGTGGGTACAAGTGCGGTCACTGCACGACAGCAGTCGGGGTCAGTGAGGCATTGTACGCCAAGGCGGTGAGCCGCTCTCTGCTGACGGGGAATCGATGGGGACGGTTGATGTGTGTGGGGATGGAGTGCCTCGCCACATCGTACGTTTAGGTTTACCTTGCAAGGATAAAAACTCGATTCGAATCGTCTGCTTCTCACAGCTAATGACACAGCTTGATCCATTGTATTGCATTGAGTAACAAGTGGAAATGTGATGATGTGACAAAGATGATGATTGCTAAATCTGCTTGCTACCATGAATGAGTAGATAGTACACCTCTTGTCTTAAGAGAGTCACACTAAAACTTGACAAAGCTAAAACTTGATTTATAAACTCAGCTAGTGCTTTTGGCAACCAAACCCACAGCCAAACAGCTGCATGTCTAGAGGTAGAGGAGTAGACTACTCACACCGGGTAAGTCTAGCTGAGTATTAGTATACTCAGCCTTGCTTGTGGCATAATTTTTATAGGTTCTCTGGAGGACATGGTTGCTGGAGTGACTTGGTCGTCCACCTTGCCACCGGGTTGGACAGTCGAGTGGGACCCTGCCTCGGCTGAGGAGGAGCATGAGGAGTGATGGGTCAGGCTTCCCCATCCCTCTGTTTATTTATCGCTAGTTTTATTCCGCTGCATTCCGAACAATGATGACTACTTTTGTTAAAACTCCGATGATGATGTAATAAATTTAATACTCCCCAATGTATGGTTTTATGCTTTATTGTATTTGCTCTGTGCCTCACCATCGAGTGAGTACGTGGTACTTGATCCTGTTAGTGGCCTCGTCGGACTAGATCCGAGGGACTGACGTGTTATTCCTATTTAAGTGTGGTCTATCCTCTAAGGCGGGACTTAGGCACTTAAGTTGGAATAATTCGGGTGGTTCCACCACAGCTGGTCTCGGAGCTTGTACCACCACAGAGGAATCAATAAACTATAAATAACATCCTTTTCCAAAGTAAAACTTGATAGAAACAAATGTTGGATAGACCGTAGGACGATCAGGATAGACCTAGGACGTGAAGCCTTAGGATGATAGAGGGGTAGCTAGGTGGCTAATTGAGTTAGCCCTACAGGCTACTATAAGGGATGGGAGTTCTTCCCTATTCCCTCTAAGATTGATGTGAGGTCGTTCAGGACGAGCATGCATGCATCATTAATTAAACAAATGGATAATTGGGTAAAAAAACTTTGATACAAATGATTGCCAAATAAGTACCCCCAGTACCGCTGCCATGGTTATAGAGAGGCTGAGTTGTGATTCCTTTTTCTTTTTATAACTCTTTTTCTTTAACTTACGCTTAACCGTACACAGATGGCTTCTCATGGATCCTCGGACGAAGGGAATGCACTGTCCCACACTGACGGGCTTGCACGAGAGGGTTTTCCCCGTATTTTGTGGGAGGTACTTTAGGGAGCTGGTTACACGATGCCTCCCCAGTACGCGGTGCAGCAGTTCGAGAAGCACCGAGTGCCCCGCTGTAGGGTGAGGATGACCCTGGAGCCTCATCCCCTGCAGCCCGGCTGGCGTTCGTTGGACTCTGAGTCCTTTGGATACCGGGCTGAGGATAAGATCGAGGCGATTGCTCTTCACGGATTGACCACTTTCTACGGATTCCACCCCTTGGAGCTGTCCAATCACCCCATTGGCTTGTTTCCCGCTGAGAAGGAGGACGACCCAATGTGGAAGGACCGAGTAGAGCATGCCAAGGATATCTGGGCTATCTACCCAGGCCAGACTGCTCACTTGACGGTGCGGTGCATGAATGCCCTGTATCGTCTGCAGGTGATGCATGGTGAGGCAATGTCCCATCTGATGGCATTGTTGGAGGCAACCAAGATCACTTTGGATAACAGGGAGGAGCTTGTGGTTGACTTGTCCACTGAGATGGTTGAAAAAGATCTACAAGTGGAGCAGTTGTCAGATGAAATTCACAAACTCGAGGAACTAGTGGGGACGAGGGAGAACACCATCGAGGTCCTCGAGGATTAGTTGATCAACACCCAGCAGCAGCTTGCAGAGGCTAATTAGCACCTGGATATGCACCACCAAGAGATCCAGGACATGGAGGCCAACAAGGATGTCGACATCGAGGGAGGAGAGGAGCCTGCCTCTAGCTTGGACACTGCTGGCTCAGGGAGACCACCTTCCCCCGAGTCGAGTGTTGCCTCGTTTGCTCACTAAGTCGCAAGGATAGAGTTAGAAGTTTGTGATGGTAGGACTCCTCGAAGCTAGCTTAGCTTTTGCACCCTTGGGGTACTAGGCTAGATAGAGTCGAGTCTTTTGGGCTATTGATGTAATGGTGATAAACTCTTTTGGAAGCATGGTTGGTGAATGCTGTTAGTCTTAGTTTAAGGGGAAAGTAGGGGCAATGTGAAAATCTTTTATGATTATGCAATATATACTGGCTTCGCCCTTTTGACTTTTTCACCATGATTGACCCTTGAACCTCAAAAACGTGATATTGAGAATATATATATGATTTTTCAGATGGAGGGAAGAGCGCGTCGTGGACAGAATGAGCGCATTCCTCCACCACCGCCACCACCTCCTACTCTGCAGGAGCTGATGGCTCAGCAGAATGAGATCTTGAGACAGCTAGCTCAGCGTCAGCCGCCACCTCAGCACTATGGTGGTGGTGACCATCAGCGTCACCCGGCTGCAGCTACTTACAAGGAGTTCCTCAGTTCTCAGCCACCGTTGTTCACCAGGGCGGAGGACCCACTTGATGCTGATGTATGGCTGAGGGTAGTGGAATCCAAATTCCCACTACTCAATGGAATTTGTTCAGAAGTGCCTAAGGTCAGGTTCGCCACCCAGCAGCTTCGCGGACCCGCGCAGACATGGTGGGACCACTACCTTGCTATGCAGCCAGTTGACCATGAAGTGGAATGGAGAGAGTTCAAGGCAGCTTTCAGGGGACACCATATACCAGCAGACATTATTGACCGAAAGCTCAACAAGTTTCTAGCACTCACCCAGGGAAACCGGACAGTGTTACAGTATGCTCAGGCCTCCAATGACTTGTGCCAGTATGCCGGGTATCATGCAGACACCGACGAGAAGAAGAGGGACAGGTTCAGGAGGGGGCACAGCACTAAGCTCCGTGACCGTCTGAACACAGTCAGGGCCAAAAGCTATAATGAGTTAGTCAACATGGCCATTTCCCAGGAGGATTGTATCACAGCTCGTCAGGCAGAGAAGAAGAGGAAGACCCCTGTGGCAGGACCCTCAGCTCAGCCATAGCGCTTCAGGATCGTGTCTGACACTTAGAGCAGAGGACCTCAGCAGCAGCAAGGGCGTTGGGTGATCCGGCCATAGCAGCAGCAGCAGGCACCCAATCGCACCCAGTTTCTAGCTCAGAGGAACAATCAACAGCAGCAGCAATACTGCCAGGCCAATGACAACAGGTGTTTCACTTGTGGTAACACCGGACATTATGCCAAGAATTGCCCCAGAAACCAGTAGAGGCAGGGGCAGAATGCCAACCAGAACCAAGGCAAGAGGCAGAAGGTGCAAGTGAGGAAGGGCAGGCTGAACTTCACCACCATGGCTGACATTCCCGAGGGAGCACCCGTCATGACTGGTATCTTTACAGTTTTGAATTATCCTGCAATTATTCTTTTTGATTCTGGTGCATCACACAGTTTTATCAGTACCAAATTTAGTGCCAAATGTCAGCTACCTTTCCATCACACCAATGGGGGTATTACAATTTCAACACCAGGAGGCAGGGTTGCCACCAATCAATTCAACCGGCAAGTGCCTATAAAATTGTGTAGTCTTGTGATTAGAACCACCCTTCTCATCTTAGGATTGGATAGCGTGGACATCATATTGGGAACTGATTGGTTATCCAGGCATCAGGCAGTATTGAATATTGCAGCAAGGGCCATTGAGATTCACTCCCCTGCCTATGGCGAGACTATTTTATATTTGCCTGATCATGGTTGTACTCGTGTGGGGGACAGATATCCCCCGGGTCCATTAGAAGGATAAAAGACCTCACGAAAAGCCCAAGGGCCCGATAGATCGTAAGGTCACTCCTTCATGGGCCTAGGGAGGAACAATCAGTAAAGCAGATCGACGTGAGGCCGGGTCGGTGCAAGCCCGGATGGCTCCGCGACGTCGAGCAAGTGACCACAACACAAGATCCGACTTTCCCGCGCTGGAGCCCCGCACAACGGAACCGGGCGAGGATAAGTTGGCCAAATCATAGGAAGATAAGCTCATACAGTTCACTATCTTTTAGGTGCACGTTGTTATCATATCAGCTTGTATTGCCTCACGGTCAAATATATAAGGCCTAGGGGGCACCCCTTCAAGACGATCGATCCCACTACTCAGCCATCCACCCCAGCTCTCTACGCTCTAGCCTTAGAGAATTCCTTTGTAACCCATTACATAACGCATACTTGCCAGGACATAGGGTGTTACGCATCTCAAAGCGGCCCGAACCTGTAAACACTGTCCATCGTTCCTCGTGCATCTTGCACGAACCATTTAGCTACAATCGGCGACACTGTCCTACTCCTAAAACACCTTGAGGGGCAACCCCGGGTGTGCGGTCGGACCCAAAACACCGACAGCTGGCGCGCCAGGTAGGGGGTGTGTCGACGATCTAAGCTAGCTCAATGGCTGTCACCTTCCACAGCAAGATCACCCTGCGCCCCGGGTCCGTGTTCTGCTTTGGAACAATCTCATCCAGTGGCAGACAAAGAAGGAACTCTACATCGCATTGCGGATCCGCCAAAAAAGAAGTCTCCTCCAACGAACTCCGAGAATATCGGAGTACGAAAAGAAAAAATGCAACCTCCAAAGCTCCTAAAAAAGATCACCTTCAGCAAGCCAGGGGCCGAAGGCCCGCTGACCCAGAGAACTCCACTGTCTACTTCCCCGACGAAAGAATGGACACGAATCGCAAGGAAGAAAGAGACCGGGAGGAAGCAAGTCGTTCTTTCCGTGCCTCCGCCCTCAAAGGAGAACGGAAAGAAGATCACCACGACAGTCGCGCCATTCTACCCTGACGTTCTTTTCATCGGGAGAGTGGAGTAGCCCCCGGTCTCCGATGACGAGCCGACCGCGCCCGGAGAGGAACCACATCAGCGGGAGTCCCGCCGACGAAGAAATCGACTGCCGAAACATCTGGCGACATCACCAAGCCGGAGAGCGGGATCCAGAGCAGCCTGTCTCGCAGGACGAGGTCTTAGAGATAGGAGAAAATCCGGAGGAACGCGTCTTTAGAGAACGAAGGAACTCCAGACGGCGCGATCGCCGACGAGTTCAGGAACAAGCCGAGCAGGATGCGAGGCAACGCCGGGAAAATCCACTTTTCGGGCGTAACCTGAACCCCGACATCGCCCGAGCCATGAACACACCGAGCAAAGTCGGAGGAGTACTAGCTCGGATAGCTGATGGACTCCCTTGGACTCCCGACGCCGAGGGCTATCGACGATTGTTCACCCAAGTAGCCAACCATCTTCTACCTCTCGCTCATCCGCCGAACGATCTGCGACACACCATCATCAGTCGCCGAGACACGCGAAGCTCCATCAATGCTTCGCGTGAACGACGACATGAGAACGAGATCCGCCGCCGGGAGGAGTACGACAGGGATCACGACATCCCAGCTCGGAGTCAGGCCACCAGAACCGAGTCAACGACGGCCTCGACTGGCGGTACTACCCGGAGACGGTCGAGGAACCACAACAACTACTCCCCTCCCCGGGACAGACATCATCCCCGACGACAGGAGGACACATGTGGAGTGTCTGCCCTTACTCCACGCCTTAGGGCCATTCAGTGGCCCCCTAACTTCAAGGTATCCAATGTCGACAAATATGAACCTAAGCAGGATCCAGGAGGTTGGCTGGCCATCTACACCACCGCCGCTCGAGCCGCCGGAGCATCCAAGGACGTGATGACTGCATACTTGCCCATTGTCCTCGGGCAAGACGCACTACAATGGCTGCGACATCTACCTCGACACTGCATCGACGACTGGAGCAACTTTAGTCGACGCTTCACCGCCAACTTTCAGTCCCTCTCCAACAAACCAGCGCGACCATGGGACCTCAAATCCGTCAAACGCCCGGGGGACGAAACTCTCCAGTCGTACCTCAAAAGGTTCCAGACCATGAGAAATCGTATCCCCGAGGTCACGGAGGCGGCCGTGATTGAGGACTTCTACAGAGGATCCAATGACTTGGCCTTCGTTCGAGCCACATTGCAGAAGGCACCGACTACCTCCGAGCAACTGTTCTGGGAAGCCGATCTCTACATCACCGCCGACGAGCGAGCTCGAGATCTCATCGGGGCAGCGAAGCCCACACCGGCAGCACCACGACGCGACGCGAACCAGCAACCCGACAAACGATGGGAGAAGAGACCGCGCGAAGAAGTGCACGCCGCCGGACCACCTGCCTCTCACGCCCGCGGAGGACCCCGTGGAGGCGAGCGCACGCTGGACGACATCCTCGACGCCCAGTGCCCGTACCACAAGGACATGCGCCACACTCTTCGGAATTGCAGGGATTTCAAGCACTCCATCGGGCACGGCCGACCTTTCCAACCTCTACCTCCTCCTCCGCCGCGGGGAGGACCAGAAGAACCACGACAACCCCAACGGCAGGAAGAGGGAGGAGGAGGAGCCTTCCCGCGCGTTGACAGGGAGGTCAACGTCATCTTTGGCGGGCATGGATCGCAGGAGAACAGAAGACAACAAAAGCTCAACGATCGCCAGATATTAATGGCGACCACTGGTCCTCCCGCTCCGTACCGATGGTCGGAGCACCCGATCACCTTCACTCGGGCAGATCAATGGCTCAACTTCGACCACCCAGGCAAATACCCGCTCCTTGTCGATCCGGTGATCCGAGAAAGCAGGGTGAAGAAGGTGTTAGTGGACGGGGGGAGCAGCATCAACGTCACCTTCCCTCGGACACTCCAAGGCTTGGGAGTTCGCCTCAAAGAGCTCCACGAGTCAGACACTCCTTTCTTCGGCATCGTGCCAACTGAAGGGGAATACCCGCTGGGCCACATCTACATGCCTGTCACCTTCAGAACTCCGTAGAACTACAGAACCGAGTTCCTGAGGTTCGAAGTGGTGAATTTCGACTGCGGGTATAACGCCATCATCGGGAGGCCGGGATTAGCAAAATTCATGGCCATTCCGCATTACACGTACATGATATTGAAGATGCCGGGACCGCAAGGAATCATAACTGTGTGCGCTGACTTTCAAGGCGCTGCAGAGTGTTTCCGAGTAGCCATCCAGGCAGCCCTCACCACCAAATCGTCGGCAACCTCTTCAACGCAGGCGAACTCCAAGCCTGAGGAAGACCTTGCGACACTGGCGAATGAAGCTTAAGCTGTGATCTCTATGCGGCCGATTGAAGAAACTAAGAGGATCAACCTTGGGTTCGCTGATGAGCGCAAGACTGCCATCATCAGCTCCAGCCTGGACGATAAATAGGAAGGTGCGCTCGTCCAGTTTCTGCAAGATAACCGAGACGTATTCGCGTGGCAACCTGCGGATATGTCAGGAGTCCCAAGAGAACTGGCCGAGCACAAACTGAAGGTCTATCCCTAGGCAAGGCCGATCCGGCAAAAACTACGTCGTTTCAAGCTCAACAAGAGAGAAGCCATTCGCGCTGAGCTGGCCCGCTTGGTCGCGGCTGGGTTCATTAGAGAAGTGTTACATCCCGAGTGGTTAGCCAACCCTGTTCTTGTACTCAAAAAGAATAGAGTGGATTGGCGCATGTGCGTCGACTATACAGATCTCAACAAACATTGTCCAAAGGATCCCTTCAGGATTCCTAGGATAGATCAGGTGGTAGACTCCACCGCTGGATGTTCTGTGCTGTCTTTCTTGAACTGTTATTCCGGATACCATCAGATTAGTTTGGCAAAGGAAGACGAGGAAAAAACAACGTTCATCACTCCATTCGGTGCTTTCTGCTATACCTCCATGCCGTTTGGCTTCAAAAACGCTGGAGCGACTTATCAGAGAGCCATTCAAACATGCTTAGCCGATCACTGGGGCAAGCGTGTGGAAGCCTACGTAGATGATGTGGTAATCAAAACGAAGAACTCGGAAAACTTCATCGAAGACTTACAATTGGTTTTCAACAGTCTGCGGCGATATTGATGGAAGCTTAATCCCGAAAAATGTGTCTTTGGGGTACCAGCAGGAAAGTTACTTGGATTTATTGTCAGCCATCGGGGAATTGAAGCTAATCTGGATAAGATTGAAGCTATCATGAAAATGGAGCCACCACGATCACAAAAGAAGGTTCAGCGACTTATCGGATGCATGGCAGCTCTAAGCAGATTTATATCCAGGCTAGGAGAAAAAGGTTTACCATTTTACAAGCTACTCAAGAAAGTGGACAAGTTTCAGTGGACTTCAGAAGCACAGGAAGCCCTAGATGCACTGAAAAAATTCTTGACAACGCCGCCAGTATTGAAGCCGCCACGGCAAGCCACGTCGACTCAACCCGCTGAAGATCTGTTGCTGTATATCTCTTGCACGACTCACGTGGTAAGCACCGCGTTGGTAGTCGAGCGAGCCGAAGAAGGACATGCCTACCCAGTGCAACATCCTGTTTATTTCATCAGTGAAGTTCTGGGTCCCTCAATGAAAAAATATCCTCAAGTTCAGAAACTATTATATGCAGTACTTCTAACTGCCCGCAAGCTACGTCACTACTTTGACGACCACAAAGTCATAGTAGTCACTGGTTTTCCGATAGGGGATATCCTTCACAACAAGGAAGCCATTGGCCGAATAGCCAAGTGGGCCTATGAACTGGGATCTCATGACATCGAATTTCGACCTCGCACCGCCATCAAAACTCAAGCGCTGGTTGACTTCATATCAGAATGGGCTGAACAATAAGTACCAGACAACCCTGAAACTACAGAAGTATGGCGGATGTATTTTGATGGCTCGCTGAAGCTGCAGGGAGCAGGCGCGGGAATTCTCTTCACCGCACCTGGAGGCGAGCACCTCAAATATGCCCTCCAGCTGCTATTCCTAGCCTCTAACAACGCAGCCGAATACTGAAGCTCTGATCCATGGACTGAACATCGCTATATCGTTAGGCATCAAGAGACTAATGGTGTACGGAGATTCGTTGGTGGTTATAAGCCAGATAAACAAAGAATGAGATTGTTCAAGCGATTCAATGGGAAAGTACTGCGCTGCGATCCGAAAACTAGAAGATAATTTTGAAGGTCTGGAATTTCATCACGTAGAAAGAGATCGGAACACGGCGGCCGATGTACTGTCCAAGCTAGGGTCCAGTCGAACTTAGGTCCCACCTGGAGTCTTTGTGCAAGAAATACCACAACCGAGCATCTCAATGGACCAAGTAGAAGAGTGTAATATCGTAAATCAACAAGAATCAGACTCTGATGACTGGAGAAAGCCGATCACCAGGTATATAAAAAATGAAGAGGAACCAGATGACAAAAATGCAGCCGAGCGCATTGCTAGACAGTCAGCTCACTATACACTCATTGGGGAAACATTATACATAAGGGGTGCATCAGGCATCCTCATGAAGTGCATTCTCCCATCCACTGGAAAGCGACTTCTAGAGGAGGTTCACGCCGGGCAATGTGGAATACACACAGCATCCAAAACGCTAGTCGGGAAGGTCTTCAGGTCAGGATTCTATTGGCCAACAGCGAAAAGTGACGCAGCCGAGTTAGTTCAGAGATGCGAAGCTTGCCAGTACTTGTCAAAGCAACAACATCTACCAGCACAGCAACTGCAGACCATACCAGTAACTTGGCCCTTCGCATGCTGGGGACTGGATATGATTGGACCCTTCAAGAAAGCTCAAGGAGGATACACTCATGTACTGGTAGCAATCGATAAATTTACTAAATGGATAGAGTTCAAACCCATTGCTTCTTTAACCTCAACCAAGGCCGTGGAATTCATACAAGACATAATATTCAGGTTCGGGATACCGAACAGCATTATAACTGACCTAGGATCCAACTTCACAAGTTCAGAATTCTTCGATTTCTGTGAGCAAAAAGGCATTCATATCAAGTATGCTTCAGTAGCGCTCCCAAGAGCCAACGGGCAGGTTGAACGAGCTAACGGGATGATATTGGAGGCACTCAGAAAAAAGGCCTTCGATAAAAATGAAAAGTTCGCAGGAAAATGGATAAGGGAACTGCCCTACGTCGTTTGGAGCCTAAGAACCCAACCTAGCCGAGCTCTGCATGGAAACACCCCTTTCTTCATGGTCTATGGGTCAGAGGCAGTGCTACCCGCTGATCTCAAGTTTGGGGCGCCAAGGTTGATCTTCGAAAGCATAGCGGAAGCCGAAGCTACTAGGCTGGAGGACATTGACGTACTCGAAGAAGAACGGCTGAACACAGTAATTCAATCAGCACGATACCAGCAAACTCTAAGACGCTATCACGACAAAGCCGTGCGACAACGAGCCTTTTCAGTGGGAGATCTCGTCCTCCGTCGAATTCTAACGGGGGAGAGACGACACAAGTTGTCGCCCTCATGGGAAGGACCATTCATAGTAGCAGAAGTCACTCGACCGGGATCATATCGCCTCACTCAAATGGACGGCACAGAAATTGGGAACTCCTGGAATATAGAGCACCTCAGGAAGTTTTACCCCTAGTCGTATTTCAAAAGCTATCGGGACGATAATGTACTCTGTAATGCGGGAAATATGTCATCAATAAAGAAAGGCTTCAAGAATACTCAGTTTGTTCATGATTGACTGGCATTCTTATCTAGCTCGGGGTGACCACTATGCCCTACTAACGGAGCAATCGGCTTAAGTCGGCAAAGACTTAAAACGGTGCAACATGCTCACGCTTACTTAACTCGGGGTGACCACTATGCCCTGCTAACGGAGCAATCGACTTAAGTCGGCAATGACTTAAAACGGTGCAACATGCTCACGCTTACTTAACTCGGGGTGACCACTATGCCCTGCTAACGGAGCAATCGGCTTAAGTCGGCAGTGACTTAAAACGGTGCAACATGCTCACGCTTACTTAACTCGGGGTGACCACTATGCCCTGCCAAAGGAGCAATCGGCTTATGTCGGCAACGACTTAAAACGGTGCAACATGCTCACGCTTACTTAACTTGGGGTGACCACTATGCCCTGCTAACGAAGCAATCGGCTTAAGTCAGCAACGACTTAAAACGGTGCAACATGCTCACACTTACATAACTCAGGGTGACCACTATGCCCTGCCAACAGAAGCAATCAATTTAAGTCAGCAACGACTTAAGGCGACCTCACATGCTTGCGATTACTCATAAATAGGGATGACCTCTATATCCCGTAGACAAGTTTCAAAATCATCACACAAGCATTTTACTCTAGCAAATTTACGTATTGCCGAATTCTAAAACAATAGGAGAGCAACAATATCATTCAAATACCGGATTGAAGTCTTCTAACAAAATATCCGACCGTGATAACCGCGCGCTCAAAGCACGCAAATATTTCTCTATTTTGCAATGTCTTTCTCAGGAGCAACCGATGAAGAAGGTCGACTTGAGGAATTAGGAGCAGCGTTCACGTCAGCCCTTATATCATCAGGGACAACCACGCCGGGTCTCCTCATCAAGATTCACCCCGCGCGGATGGCTTTATCCATGGCTCTGTCGCGCTGGGCCTTTAGAGTAATGGAAGTTTCTTCAGCAACTTTGGCAGCCGACTGAGCGGCCTCCAGCTCCTGGGCGATGGACTTCTTAGAAGCGCGCAGTTCCCTGATAGCAGCATCCTTAGCCGATATCAACTGCCTGAGACGGATCATGTCATCCATGGATTCCTGCAGCTTGCAGCGAAGATTGTCTAACTCCTCCATGGTGAAGCGATGACTCCTTTCCAGGATGGTCAACGAGTTGCTAGAGTCACGATATAGCCTATCAAGATTGTCACGGGAGGCAACAAGGGCGCGTTTTTCTTCCTGCAAACAAGAATCAGCCTTTTTAAACATCAAGCAGGCAATAAGAGCACAGCAACACAAGACGCAGATTCATAAATCACCTTTTCAGAATCAAGCTGAGCGCAAAGAGTAGAATTCAGCATATTAGCATCATTCAGGGCATCAGAGACCTGGGCCAGCTCAGTCTGGCTCTGGGAATACCTTTCCTCAAAATTGGAGCATCGCCAGACCAACTCAGCTTGACTTTGAGAATGTTTCTCTCCAAGAACAGAAAACCGCTGAGTCATATCTAGCGAAGAAACAATCAAACAAAACAGTCAAATTGAAAAGCAGTTTGACAAGATAGACGAGGGGAAGCAGAAAAGCACCAACCAGCATTTGCCGCCTCTAAATCAGAGACACGCTGTTGAAGCAGCACCGGATTCCAGCAGGCCAGCGACGAAGCTCTCTCCGGAACAGAAGCACCCTGTGATTTCAGCTGACTAGCCATCTAGTCCACTAGTGCCTGATAACGATAGCAAATGAGTGCAAAGACAATAATTCGTCAGGTGTAAAGATCAAACTCGAAATGGCACAGTACCTGGAGGTTGGAGAAGAACGAGGAGACTCCCAGATCATGAGAAATCAATTGATGGCCTGGCACAAGGTCGCCACCCAAAGCAGCTTGCAATGAACCCGCAGGGATCAACTCAGTACCATCAACAGAGCTCAAAACTTGGTTAGTGGGAACGCTAGCCTCTAAAGCGACTCCCTGACCAGAAACTTGGGCCACCACCATGCAACCAGAACGTGAAGGAGATCCAACGTGAACATCCATGGAAGTACAAGAGGGAGATCCCGCTTGGACACCCTCGGGGGCTGGGTCATGGCTTGCGCTACCCACTTGAGCCGGATTATCCCCGACAACACCCTCGGGGGCTGGGTCGTGACTCGCGCTGCCCACTCGAGCCGAATCATCCCCGGCAATACCCTCGGAGGCTGGGTAAGCGTCAACACCATCCCTGAGGGTTAGGTTCTCTGCGGCAGCCACCTCTAAGGCTGAAGGACCCTCAGTTACTTCCATAAGACCAAGACGATCCAAGTCAGTCTCCTGGCCCTCAAGACCACACTCTAAGGTCGATGAGGTGTGGGACGCTGCCCGGGATGACCCCAACCCAGCATCGAGCACATCAGCACAAACCCCCGTCACACCATCATCCGCTGGCTCTGATAACAGATCCTCTGGAACCATATCTTCAAGAGTCTGATCAAAGTTCGCCAGGGACAATTCTTGTAGACCAATGAGGGCAGAAAAAGCAGGAGAAGGAACTCCACTACTTTCCCCACTAGCGACATACTGCCGACTGTTCTTCCGAGTCAGAGGGACCTCATTCTCTTCCTCCCCGTCGTTTTCATCAGCAACACAGGTAACACCCCCATTGGGATCAGCGACAGATGAAGCACCCCCATTGGGATCAGCAATAGATGGAGCACACCCACTGGGGTCAGCGTCAGTATACTCAGGCACGGGAACTTCCTCAGCAGCAAGAACCGAAGGACCAGCGTCCTGATCCAAACTAGATACTCGCCGAAGATGTCTCTTTTTCTTTTTCTGCTCATCAACAGAAGGATCAAGTTGATTGGCTCGGCAAGGACGTCTTGGGCGAACACTGACAGGACTCCGAACATCCAAGGTTGTACCAGCTTCCGGGAGAGGCACCACTGCCAATGTCCCAGCAGAAGCAGCATTAGGAGAGTCTTCAGCCAGCATATCAAGCATAGCATTTATTTCTGCATCACTAGGATCCAAAGGCACCTCAAAGTGGACTTGCCGTTCATCATCGGGAATTTCTCCAATCGAAGCAACCAAAGCACTAACTTCTTCGGCAGAGGGTCGTACTCTAAGGCCCAAACCGCTGTCAGTAACTGGAGGATTCGACACAAAATGAGTAAAAGCCTTGGAAGGAGGTAGGTTCCAGGCCGAGTATGCGATAGGGGCACCAACATTGGACACCTTACCTCTAAGTATCATTTCAAGCCGGTTCACCAAGTCTACAGCGGGAATTCTTATATTAGTGACCCGGGTTGAGTCAGCTAAACCTTGGTACAAGTAGGCCGGGTATGCCCTATCCTTCAATGGCTGGATGTTTTTGAAAACAAAATCAGCAACCACAGCCTCTGCAGTCAAACCCCTCTCCTTCAGCAGTCCAACTTCAGCCAGCAAAGCCCCTGCCTTAGCCACCTCCTGGTCTGTGGGAGACTCGGTCCAACTCGGAGTGCGAACATCCGGCTGTCTCCCTGACCGTGGGGGGGAGATTTTCCGTGGTTCTCAATAATAAACCATTCCAAGCGCCATCCTTTGATACTATCCTTGAGAGGAATTTCAAGATATTCAGTCTTCCTCCCACGGCGCATCTCCAAACTAGCACCCCCAACTAGCTGATGCTGCCCCCCGGCCATCCTAGGGCGACAGTGATACAAGTACTTCCATAATCAAAAATGTGGCAGCACGCCAAGAAAAGCTTCGCATAAATGAACATAAATGGAAATTTGCAGAATGGAATTGGGATTCAGATGGGTCAAGTTAAGACGATAGAAATCAAGGAGGCCACGAAAAAAGGGAGAAATAGGAATAGCGAGACCGCGGAGAAGAAAAGGAACGTAAACCATAGATTCGTGGGTATCTTCTGTTGGGACAGTGACCCCGTGGCAAATCCGCCAAGAACAGAGCTCCTTCGGAGGAAGAACCCCGATGGACATGAGGTGGAGAAGGTCGGATTCAGAAACAACAGACATGTGGTTACCTGCGAAGGGCAACTGGCTGTTGGGGTCGATAGGGGGAATCACCATAGCGGATGAACTCGAGGCTTTTCGCTTAGGCGCCATATCAATTCCACCAGTGAACCGAACAGGAGCCGAATTTCAAAAGGACAGAAAGGATCTGAAGGCAGGAAAGCAAGAACTAGGGCGCGGAAAGCAGAGGCGGCTGAAAGCGTAGCACTTATGGGATATTCCTGAGTCAGATACCGTTTCCAAAAAGCGCCCAGTCACCTGGCAGTTGATTCTAAAACACCAGTATGCCACATCATCACTCGGCTATTGTCCTCAAAGTGGCCAATGCAGCCCATTCTAACTCGGCCGTTATTTCTAAAACACAGATGTTACCACCAGTCGCTCGGCAGTTATCTCCAAAACTCCAACGCCGTCTTCAAGTCACCCGGCAGTTACCTCTAAAACGCCGACGTCGTCTTCAAGTCACCCGGCAGTTACTCTAAAACGCCGACGTCGTCTTCAAGTCACTCGGCAGTTACCTCTAAAACACCGACGTCATCTTCAGTCGCTCGGCGGTTATCTCTAAAACGCTGACGTCGTCATAAGTCACTCGACCGTTACCTCTAAAAGCGCCGACGCGATCATTAGTCATTCCGACGCAGACACGGCTTCGTCATCACTCGGACGCCATTTCAAATGCGTAAATATCGACAATAGTAGCTCGGCCATCACCCCTAAAAGTGTCGATACGATGCCCGAGTTGTTTAATTACTATTCCAAAGGAATCAACTTCGTAAAAAAGGCGGGCGGAGGAATGATTCAAGAACTCTAAGTTATGCCACAGACATAACAGACAGAAGAACAACATCCTTCATTAAGGGAAGTTTCAGAAATTACAAATCAACTCAATATGAGTTGATACTTCCCTATTGCTACTACTATACTACATTCTACTACTACACTACATTTCTACCACTACTATACTACATTGTACTACTAACTACTACTACATTATTTCACTATACTACTTCTAATCTATACTAATATCTAAGAACCAGTGGCATCTAGCCACTGGCCCTGTTGCTGCCCTTGCTGCTGCTGCCGCCGCTGCCACCTCTGCTGCTGCCGTCGTTGCCACCCCTGCCGCCGTTGCCGCCTCTGCTGCTGTCGCCGTCGCCACCCTCGCTGCCGCCGTTGCCGCCCCTGCCGCCGCCTGCCGCCGCCGTCACTGTCATCGCCGCCGTCATCATCATCGTCGTCGTCGTCGTCGTCGTCGTCTTCACCGCCACCGTCCTCCTCGGACGAGTCCTCCTCGTCCGAGTACTACTCCGACTCATCCGAGCCCGCGAGCCCGGAGCGCTCGACGGCCCGGATATAAGTCCAGACCTCCGCGGCAAGCCCCTGTGAGTCGTCTGAGTCGTCAGACGACGCTGGGGGAGAGACGGGAGCCGGAGTCCCCTCGGACTCGGAGGAGAACTCCTCCTCCGAGTATTCCGAGTCGCCGAAATCCTCCGAAGGAGGAGTCGGCTCACGCTTGCGTTTGTTGCTCTTGCCCATGGTGGAAGTGGAAGGAGAGGAAGAAAGCAAGCAGCGGAGAACAGCAAGAGATGTGAAAAAACCAGAGAGGCAGAGGCACTATTTATAGAAGAGGAAGGCAACCGCTCACCTCCTACCACGGTCACTGAACAGTCGCAAAATATTCAATATACACTTCAACCCGTCTGAAGATGCGTCAGACAGCTAACGCCGTTTCACGCAACGCAACACCCATTGGGACTCCAGTCAAACGCGCGGGCGATATGATTACACCCACCGTCACATCACATTACTACTCAGAAGCAGCCGGCTAAAACACTCAGCGTACCAAGCCGTCCCTTGCTCACACCCATTGGGGGGACGCCCAGGAATTACTAGTATATTTTTCAAAACTATCACATCTGCGCAAGGCATGCAATGAATACCTCAAGACAAAAATGAGATATCAGTAAGGATCAAAGGAAAGCCAAATATAGCCAGTGAAGTACAAAATCCAACCGACAGAAGCGACGTGAAGACTAGCCAGGGAAGGTCCATCAAATGTCCAATCAGTTGTAGAGCAAATAAATTGCATCACCTAGCAAGATATGGGCGGATCACGAGCACGGCTGCAAAAGACAAAACACATGCTGACCTCTATAGCACAATATCGATGACATAATGCTGACTTCTAAGGCATTCGAAAAAAGAAAATATGACTCTCGGCAAAAGGACACGAAATAAAGACCTTCGAGAGGATTGTTTTCAAAAATCCACACAAAGCTCGGGGGCTACACCCATTGGGTGCACCTTCGGTGCACCCCATGGATCACCATTTCAAGCCAAGATAATGCCGACTTCTAAGGCATAAGGCAAGATTAAAGACAAGGCTGACCTCCAACCAAAGTGCAAGTGGGAAATAAAAATGATTTCTGATGAAGACCTTCGAGTGGATTATTATCCAGAATCCACTCGAAGCTCGGGGGCTACACCCATTGGGTGCACCCAATGAAATTCAAGGTCCTGTAATACGAAATGCCGATCTCCAAGGCATGAGTATGAGGCAAAACTCCAGATTTCGAATGAAGCAAAGTAGAAGGAGACAGTAAGAAATCGTTTTGACCAAACTGCCCGAGAAGCATTTCTTATCACAAACGAAGCCAGCAAGTTGGACCTAGGATCTCTGGGCAGATTATCTCAAAATCAACCCAAAGATCGGGGGCTTGTGGGGGACAGATATCCCCGGGTCCATTAGAAGGATAAAAGACCTCACGAAAAGCCCAAGGGCCCGATAGATCGTAAGGTCACTCCTTCATGGGCCTGGGGAGGAACAATCAGTAAAGCAGATCGACGTGAGGCCGGGTCGGTGCAAGCCTGGATGGCTCCGCGACGTTGAGCAAGTGACCACAACAGAAGATCCGACTTTCCCGCGCTGGAGCCCCGCACAACAGAAGTGGGCGAGGATAAGTCGGCCAAATCATAGGAAGATAAGCTCAAACAGTTCACTATCTTTTAGGTGCACGTTGTTATCATATCAGCTTGTATTGCCTCACGGTCAAATATATAAGGCCTAGGGGGCACCCCTTCAAGACGATCGATCCCACTACTCAGCCATCCACCCCAGCTCTCTACGCTCTAGCCTTAGAGAATTTCTTTGTAACCCATTACATAACACATACTCGCCAGGACGTAGGGTGTTACGCATCTCAAAGCGGCCCGAACCTGTAAACACTGTCCATCGTTCCTCATGCATCTGGCACGAACCATTTAGCTACAGTCGGCGACACCGTCCTACTCCTAAAACACCTTGAGGGGCAACCCCGGGTGTGCGGTCGGACCCAAAACACCGACAACCCGTTCTTGTGCTTTCACTATGATAGAGTCACCAGTTGAAAGAATCCAAGTAGTCTGTGACTACCCAGATGTTTTTCCAGATAAGTTGCCAGGGATGCCACCCGATAGAGACATAGAGTTCGCCATTGAATTGCAACCCGGAACTGCCCCCATATCCAAGAGACCCTATAGGATGCCTCCAGCAGAATTGGCAGAATTGAAGAAGCAACTGCAAGAGTTATTGGACAAGGGGTTCATTTGCCCAAGTACTTCACCTTGGGGATGCCCAGCCTTGTTTGTAAACAAGAAGGATGAAAGTTTGAGAATGTGTGTCGATTACCGCCCTCTCAATGCGGTGACCATCAAGAACAAATACCCGCTGCCCCGCATTGATGTTTTGTTTGATCAGTTGGTGGGAGCCAAGGTATTCTCCAAGATAGACCTTCGCTCGGGCTACCATCAGATCAAGATCTGTGCCAGTGATATTCCGAAGACGGTTTTCTCTACCAGATATGGGCTCTATGAATTCTTGGTGATGTCTTTCGGGCTGACCAATGCCCCGGCTTATTTCATGTACCTAATGAACTCAGTATTTATGCCAGAGCTAGACAAGTTCGTGGTCGTTTTCATTGATGATATTCTAGTCTATTCCAAGAATGAAGACGAGCATACTGAGCATCTGCACATCGTGCTTCAGCGACTGCGTGATCATCGTTTGTATGCTAAGTTGTCTAAATGTGAATTCTGGCTGAGGGAAATTAAATTCTTGGGTCACACAATTTCTCAGGATGGGATATCAATTGATCCTGAGAAGGTACAAGAAGTAATGGAATGGAAACCTCCTACCACAGTGAGACAGATTCGGAGTTTTCTGGGATTGGCAGGGTATTATCGACGATTTATTCCGGATTTCTCCAGAATTGCCAAGCCAATGACCGAACTGTTGAAGAAGGGAGTCAAGTATGATTGGAGCCAGAAGTGTGAGGATGCCTTTCATATGCTAAGGCAACATTTGACAACAGCACCAGTGCTAGCTCAACCTGATAACACCAAGCCCTTTGAAGTGTATTGCGATGCTTCCGGTACTGGATTGGGATGTGTCTTAATGCAAGACAACAGAGTAATTGCTTATGCCTCCCGAGCACTCAGACCCCATGAGCAGAACTACCCCACACATGATCTGGAGTTAGCAGCTGTGGTTCATGCTCTCAAGATATGGAGACATTAACTGATGGGAGCTCACTGTAACATTTACACTGATCATAAGAGCCTCAAGTACATTTTACTCAAGCAGATCTTAATATGAGGCAGAGGAGATGGTTAGAGCTAATCAAGGACTATGATTTGGAGGTGCATTACCATCCTAGCAAAGCCAATGTTGTGGCAGATGCCCTAAGCAGAAAAGCCCAGTGCCATTGTATGAGCATGGATGCAAAGGTCACCACCCTATGTGATGAGTTGTGCAAGCTGAACCTAGAAGTTGTTTCTTCAGGAGCTTTAGATTATATCTCGGTGGAGCCCACATTACAAGAGCAAATAGTCAGGGCACAGATTGAAGACAAGGGTGTTTAGGTTATCAAGGAAATGCTCAAGCAGAAAGCAGAAAAATACAAATGCTTCCGGCAGGACAACAAAGGAATCCTAGGGTTCGGAGATCGATTGGTTGTTCCCAAAGGACCCTGAGCTCAGAAAGAAGATATTGGATGAAGCTCACCTTTCAAAATTCTCCATGCACCCGGGCAGCAATAAGATGTACCATGATCTCAGATCCTTATACTGGTGGACCAGAATGAAGAGGGAAATTGCTAAGTATATCTCTGAGTGTGACACCTGCCAGAGGGTCAAGGCCAGCCATCTGAAGGTAGCAGGCCCTTTGCAACCCCTTCCCATACCATCTTGGAAATGGGAGGACATCTGTATGGATTTTATCGTAGGATTGCCCAATACCTCCCGACACCATGATTCCATTTGGGTCATTGTGGACAGATTGACCAAGACAGCTCACTTCTTGCTAGTGCACACCACCCACAAGACCAAGAAATATGTAGAAATCTATGTTGATCAAATAGTGCGTTTGCATGGCATTCCGAAGACCATTGTATCTGACAGAGGAGCTGTTTGTGGCACGCTTTTGGGAGCAGCTCCAAGAATCACTTGGGACCCATGCAATAAGAAGCTCTGCATATCATCCGCAGACGGATGGTCAGACAGAAAGAGTAAATCAAATCCTCGAAGACATGTTGCGAGCCTGTGTGCTACACTATGGTAAAAATTGGGATAGGTGTCTTTCTTTGGCGGTGTTCTCCTACAATAATAGCTACCAGTCTAGTCTAAAAATGGCACCTTTTGAAGCCTTGTATGGGAGAAGGTGCAGGACACCGCTCAATTGGTCTCAAGGGGGAGAGAGGGAAATATTTGGACCGAACATTGGTGCTTGAAGCAGAGGAAAAGGTCATAGTTATTACGAAGAACCTAGAAGCTGCTCAGGCCAGGCAAAAGAGCTATCATGACAAGAGAAGGAAGCCTCTACAGTTTGAAGTGGGAGATCATGTTTATCTTAAGGTATCACCCACCAAAGGTGTCTAGAGATTTGGAATCAAGGGCAAGTTAGCTCCTCGCTATATTGGACCCTATGAGATCAAAGCCACTTGCGGACCCTTAGCGTACCTAGTTGGACTTGCCACCTCACATGTCAACAGTTCACAGTGCGTTCCATGTATCTCAGCTACGGAAGTATGTCCGCTTACCCACTGAAGTATTACCTGAACCAGAAATTGAGATAGAACTAGACTTGTCTTATCAGGAACACCCCGTCAAAGTGCTGGATCAAAAGGAGAGATCAACGCGGGCCAAATCGATCAGAATGTATAAGGTGCAGTGGAGCCACCATTCAGTAGAAGAAGCTACGTGGGAGACTGAGGATTTTCTACGTTCTCGCTTCCCCGACTTTCTGCCCAAAGGAGTCGGTACGTAACCCAAAACCCCACCCCCACCTGCCCTTTGAATCTAAATAAAAGAAAAACTTAGATGTTAAAGGTAATGTAAACTCTAAAAATGACTCAAAAAGGACCTCCTTCTGAAGTTGCAAAGAGAATGACATTCGAAGAGCAGTTAACTAGAGAAACTTGGATAAAGGAAGAAACCACACATCAGCCCACCTTCATGGCACCCCTCCAAGGGACTCTACCTAAAATCTCGAGACGAGATTCCTTTAAGGGGGGAGGGCTGTAACACCCATGTGTTACCAAGGCCCTGAATTCCTACTTGCACCCATGACATGTTATCTTATGTGGTTAAGTGGAGGAGAGGGAGCCCTAAAACCTTAAGAACCATGTATTAACCAAGAATGTTAATGACCCAAAAGCACTACCCAAGCATTTATGCAATTATCACCTTGGGCAAGAGAAGAATAAACCCTAGACCATCCTTAAGCTCTTGAACCCCTATCTCCTAAAACCTTGGTTGAAGGGGGGGGGGATTAAGCAAATGTGCAAATCATGAACTAACCCTTGGCCAAAGTTAAGTAACATATTAATCAACAAATATAGAGAAGAAACATTGCAAAAAGACCCCTTAAGAAACCCCAAATCCATTCCTTAAGTAGAGAGAGAGCTAGAGCTCTCTAATTCTCTCTAAGTCAAATTCTACACCTAATCTAAAGATCCACCGTGTTCACCTTGTAGATGGCACCAAAACCACCTATGTTGTATACCAAAAATGTGGCATACCACCTAAGGCACCCCCTGGAAAAAGTTGAGACCGAGCCCTTGACATTTGACATGCCTTGGCATCACTTTTGTCGCGCAGTGGGCAGGGAGACAAGCCAGTTTTAGCGTCCGCATATCGTCTGACCTAAGGCTTATCTTCCCTTGGAACTCACATACAAGAGATAGCCATAGGTGCCTGGAAGAGGTCTGCGCCGGATTTTTGCCAAGATTCGCACGTATGCGATCTCAGCAAGCTTTTGAACATGGGCAGAAGAACACCTCCACGTGTTCGACGCGCTCTGCGCGCGCCAGAGCACGCCCGCGCCCAACCCCGCGCGCCCCGCGCCACGCTGAGCCGTGCCCGTGTCCCCTGCTCGCGTCCGCGCCTATAAAGCCCCCTCAGGCGTCGACCGTACTCATCCGCGCACGCTCGACCTCACCGGAGCTAGAAAACCACCGGCGTTGCCCTAGAACGGCGTGCCCGTGGCCACCCGATCCACCGCCACCGTAGACCAGCCAACAGAGCCCTTCCCAGCCATGCCCGACCCTTGGAAGAGACTGTGCACGCCTCGGTGAAGCTCCCCGAGCAAGGAATCAGACTTTGCTTCGTTGGAGAAGCCAGTCCACGGTCGCCGGACTTCACCCGACCGCCAGTTAACGTAGATCGGGTAAATCTCTGCCCCATTCTTCGATTCCTTGTGCACATAGCCTCTATGTCGTCCCGTGGAGCTCATTGTGCCATTTGATTGAACTAGATCGCCGTGGTTCAGCCGGAACACCCGCCGCCGACGAGATCACCCGCCTGCGCACGTGGACCGGCCGATTCCGGCCACCACCGCTGTCGAGCCGTACCTCGCTGTGACTGCCAGAACCTCCCGAAGCCAACCCCGCCCCTCGCCAGACCTCTCTCACCGCTGGTAAGCCGCGCTGCCCTTTTCTTTCCCGCGGGTACTGTTTACATTAAGGGAAGGACCTCGGGGAAGAGGAAGAAAAGGTCGGGGGGGGGGGGGGTTGAACTGTCAGTGACTCAGGGGAATAGTGGCACAAGGGTAGAAATAAGTGGTTTGATTTAGAATGAACCCAGGGTTCTCGGTGTAAACTGGTTTTACAGGAAACCTTTTTAATACTTCTAATTTAAATGCAAACAGAGCTTGCAAAATTCATAACTTCAGTTTTATACAACCAAATTTGGTCGAACCAATTTTGCCTCATTCCAAATAATGTGAACTACTTAGGAAAAATACAAAAGCCCTTATTATTGCAAAAGAATTTAAAGTTTGTCCAAAAGCTAAATAATAAAAGGAAAAATAGTTACACTGTTAGACTAAGGTTAAGAAAAATCAGAGAAGTGCTTAATCACTTCCTAACATGTACAAAAATAATAAACCCCTCTGTACACCAAGTTAAGGTAGAGTTTACCATTTAAATCATTTTTAGCCTAAGGTTAGAGAAAATACTAAAAGTGGTTTAAGTAAAGAACCAGGGAACACCTCCATTTTTGTTAGTTCACTTATTCAGTATAGTTCACTAGAAAAATTTATTATACCCTTGTTTAGTACAGAATAAATGAAATACCTTTTATTTTAAGAAAACAAGGAAAACTTAGAAAAACCCTAGAAAAATAACCCCAAGGAGAAAACACCCCAAACCTTGGGATAACTAACGTTTTGTTATTATGAACATAGGAAAAATATGAAATCTGTTGTTTGATATTTTTCAAATAACAAGTTAGTTATAAGCACCTTGTTTGCATAAAACTTTAGAAATTCACAACTAAATATCCAGTATGCCTTTTTCTGTGATTTTTAACACAAAGGCCTAATATCACCTATGTGTTTGGACAAAAATACAACTTGGTACAGAAACCTCAATTAAATCACAGCTATAGTATAAAATGCCCTTTTAAACTTATTCTTGTTAATTTTGCACAAGTAATATCTGAATTAGTTTTCACCTCAATTTTATAGGACAAACTACAATGACCAATAGTAACCCACTGTAATTTTTAGAGAATTTTTGGAAAATGTTAAACTATTGTTGTAGTTCAAACCCACCCTAGAATTCATAAATAGAAAATGAAAAAGGGAAATTAATAATGGAGTGTAATGTCATTTTAACCCAACCAACAAAATCCCTCATTTGTCTACTAAAACATCTAAGGGAAATCCAAGTTCAATTCACTATGCTTATCCCTGGGCAAAACCCAAACCTAAAATAGATAAGCATAAACCACTAAAGAGCCACGTATAACCGGGAAACCCTAAAATTACTAACTAACTTAGTTTTTCTTCACTTAGCATAATGATGATTAAATCCTGCGTAATCATGGCATACATACTCTTATTCATTGCATTCGATAGATTGCAACCTCGCCGACGGAGAGTACGTCCTCGTGCCGGAGCAAGGAGCTGCTCAGGAGGTAGCCCCGGATCCAGCACCAGAGCCTGCCCCAGCTTTGGAAGGCAAGCCCCGGTTTTATGCATAACCTATTCTATATGCTATTTTACTACACTTAATATTTGTAGGCTTGTACTGTGCACTTAAGTGTAGGAGTTGTTTGGAACCTTAGTTGCATGACATAGGATACCTTTGAGATGGATACTAGTATGCTAGGTCGAGTAGCTGCTTTACTAATTAGGGATCTCGGTAGAAGTCGAGTGATTTTTCTAGCACTCGCGCGAGGTCAGGAATTGGTTGTATCCACTTTGTTAACAGAATGATGATGGTCTGTGGACTCGAATCCATGGGGGTTGCGATGTCTACGAGATGAAATTGGAATAAGGATTTAACGTGCGGATACCTGTGTCAAGCGTTTGAACGTACTAAACATATGCCGAGAAATATGGTAAATCGGTAAGCCTAGTACCTGATTGAACCTGGCAGTAGATTGCCCTCCTCACGCGACCTGAGACGTGGTCTCCCATTCCGGTTATGGTGGGTACAAGTGCGGTCACTGCACGACGGCAGTCGGGGTCAATGAGGCATTGTATGCCAAGGCGGTGAGCCCCTCTCTGCTGATGGGGAATCGATGGGGACATTTGATGTGTGTGGGGACGGAGTGCCTCGCCACGTCGTATGTTTAGGTTTACCTTGCAAGGATAAAAACTCGATTCGAATCGTCTACTTCTCGCAGCTAATGAGACTGCTTGATCCATTGTACTGCATTGAGTAACAAGTGGAAATGTGATGATGTGACAAAGATGATGATTGCTAAATCTGCTTGCTACCATGAATGAGTAGATAGTACACCTCTATTCTTAAGAGAGTCACACTAAAACTTGACAAAGCTAAAACTTGATTTATAAACTCAGCTAGTGCTTTTGGCAACCAAACGCACAGCCAAACAGCTGCATGTCTAGAGGTAGAGGAGTAGACTCCTCACACCGGGTAAGTCTAGCTGAGTATTACTATACTCAGCCTTGCTTGTGGCATAATTTTTACAGGTTCTCTGGAGGACATGGTTGCTAGAGTGACTTGGTCGTCCACCTTGCCACCGGGTTGGACAGTCGAGTGGGACCCTGCCTCGGCTGAGGAGGAGCATGAGGAGTGATAGGACAGGCTTTCCCATCCCTCTGTTTATTTATCGCTAGTTTTATTCCGCTGCATTCCGAACAGTGATGACTACTTTTGCTAAAACTCCGATGATGATGTAATAAATTTAATACTCCCCAATGTATGGTTTTATACTTTATTGTATTTGCTCTGTGCCTCACCATCGAGTGAGTACGTGGTACTTGATCCTGTTAGTGGCCTCGTTGGACTAGATCCGAGGGACTGACGTGTTATTCCTATTTAAGTGTGGTCTAGCCTCTAAGGCGGGACATAGGCACTTAAGTTGGAATAATTCGGGTGGTTCCGCCACAGAGAGAATGATACAAAATATAAAATAACATAAACAATCATGTATTATTATCAACTCATTTCTATTTTATTATCATGGAGAATAGAAATAAAATCAAATCACAATTGTACCTTCGGCTTGAAAGAAGGTAAAAGTACAATCGTGACGCAAAAGCAAATGCCAAGTCAGCGTGAATAGTACGGGAGCACTGTTCATATATTTATAGGCACGGGACGCAGCCCATGTAAAATTACATACATGCCCTTTACATTTGCTAATGGCTCTATAGTGACTCATCGAGGTCTGAATAGCCTTTTCCTTTTTAAGTCGGTTTCCTTTTTCTGCTATTATGCCGAAGCTCTCCTGCACATAGCTTCGGCTCTGCGCCAACCTTCGTATCCTTTGTGCTTCTTCACACTGTAATTCCGATCCGAGCCCGAAGGTACCTGTTCATGTATCATACTCCAGAAACATTGTTAAATCATGTTTTTGAGGACCTTCGAAAGCCGAAGGCCCCCAACAGTAGCCCCTTGCAATATTAATTTGTTAGAATAATAAATTCAGATTGCGATATGGACAAAGGCCCTAAGCCGAAGGTCCGAAAAAACACCTTCCCTTTGCTAGAATAGCAACAGCCAATGACAAACGGGGCCCTCCACCCTACAACGCACTAGGCGTATAAATAAGAGCACGCCACGAGCTCATTTGGTACGCTTTTAGCCATCTGCTCTGCTTGCTCAATTTTTAGCTCTTGCCTACCGACGCTTGCTTGGTTTTTAGATTTTCTAAGCTTCGGCTTTAAGAGCACATTTTCATCATTTCCGAAGAGAAGATGTCTCAAGATAAGAAAGATGTTGCTGAAGCGAAGCTAAGCGAGGAGGAGAAGCTTCTTAAGAAAAAATCACTAGATTCATCGAGTCAATTGCAAAGACCAACACAGAGAAGATTACAAAAGAAATTCTAGAAGGCTTATCTGAAGATACCGATGATAGCGATAGTTATGATGTGGAAAGTGGGGGCGAAGACTCCGAAGATCGGCCGTGGTGACCAAGTCACACAGTCTTCGGAAAATCGACTATCAGGAAAAGTCATCTTGATAACATGAGAGGAAGGTATTTTCGAGACATATCCATCGTGAGGGCTGACAACGGAGATCGGACTGCTCCTGCTCCTGAAGAGAATGAAGTTGTAATCTATCGAAGCTTCTTCAAGGCTGGGCTTCGATTCCCCCTAAGCAGTTTTATGGTTGAAGTTTTAAAGATATACCAGATTTTTCTTCACCAGATTACTCCCGAAGCCATTATAAGAATGGGAATCTTCGTATGGGCTGTAAGGAGTCAAGGTTTAGAACCAAGTGCAAAAAGTTTCTGCAGTATACACGAACTTTTATATGAGACTGAAACCCTAGGGGGTAAGGAGCAGTATCACAATAATTTTGGTTGCTACAGCTTCGTTGCTCGATCAGGCTCAAGCTGCCCAGTGCCAACCTTTCAGAAGAGGTGGCCTGGAGACTGGATGAAAGAATGGTTCTATGTGAAAAATGATTTAAAGGCGAGGGAAGATATCAAAGAGATCATCATGCACCCCATCTGGTCCCGCTTCGGCCTTCGGAAACCGAAGGTGGAGATTGATGAAGCCGCTGAAGAATGCCGAAGGGCCTTTAGCATAGTTTGTTCTTTCATCGGGACAAGGGACTTAGTCCAAGAGCACGTGGCCTACAAGATATGGCCACTGCTAGACAACTGGGAGATGCCAAAAGAAACCATCAGCAACACTAACGAAGGTGATTTGGTTCGACTGAAATATACCTTTAGATTTGGAGACCAATTTATCGAACCAAACGATGACTGGCTGAAGTGCATCGAAGCTACAAGTGATGATCTGCTTGGGCCATACTCCAAAGTGGAGGATAATGCATTATCTGCGGCCTTTGGGAGCCGGAAAAAGAAGAGGCTAAATAGAGTTTTTGATGCCATCGGATTTATGTACCCTGATTACCGCTACCCGCCACAGGGGCAAAAGAGAAAGAGTGCGACTTCCGGGAAAGATGCTGCTCCAGCTGGTCCAAGCGAGCCATGCACCGAAGTGGAAAAAGGTGAAGGTTCTTACTCACCGGCCAGCGATATATTGAACCGGCCGTAGTGCCCGAATTTGGCGGTGAGACCTCTTCGGCTACTGAAGCCAAAGAACCTGCGCTACGCAGAAGATTGAAGAGCCGGCTGCAATGCCGAAAACATCCTCAGCCAAATTAGCTGAGCCGAAGGCCGTTGATATAGGGGTCGAAGGAATAAAAATATCAGAAATTACAAGTCCTTCGACAAAAGTGACAGTGCCGAAGGCACAAAAAGGTCTTACAGCGACCCCTAAGAGGAAAAGAATGGTTAATGTACTAGATACGCTAGAGACAATAAAGACAAGTTCTACTCCAAGGAAAACTGCCGAAGGTCCAAAGCCGCAGACTGAGGCAAAGCTAACCGAAGCCGAAGCTGCAAAGAGCCAGGTTGAAACCGAAGCTGGGCCTTCAGAGCCCACCAAGGAGAAATCCTTGGAAACTGGAGAACAAGAAACAGAAAAGGAAGGCGCAGAAGGAATTTTGCCTGAAAAAATTGCCACTCCTACTCCCTAAGCATCCTCCGAAGTTCTTGATTATGTTGTACGACATGCTTCGGAAAAAAGATTATCTTAAGAAGAGATTTTTGAAGCTAAACACTATGCCCGAGAACTGAAGTATCCAAAGGGTGCCTTAGTGTTCAATGGGACAGTCGAAGATGATTTCTTATACTGCCTCCCAGACAACAAAGAATTACCTATCTGTCGGGAGATGGCTAGAAGTATGGGATTCCCAAAGCTTGAAGCTGGCCATTGTGCCATGTCAAAGGACGATCTTGTAGATAGCCTCGCATATAACAGTCTGAAGGTATAAAAATTGTACATTTGGAAGTTTATGAATTTTGAATTATTTTTTTTGCTCTTATACCAATTCTTTTCATATAGGGTTTAATACTGAGCACCGCCTTAAGGGCGCAAAAGAATGCCGAAGACGAGAGCTGCACTATTGCTCTCAACAACCTTCGAACAGAGGTTATTAAACTAAGGAACAAAGCTTTAGAGAAAGATAAAATTTTACTTACATTGGTAGACAAGGTGAAGGTGGATGAAGCTAACTACAAGACCCAATCTAAAATCCAAAGGAACGAGATTGAAAACCTCCAAAAGCAACTGGCAAAAGCCAAATTGAAATGCGCTATTGCCGAAGCTGACCGAGATGCCAGTGATTACTGGAAAAATTATTAGGAGAAAACAGTTGTAGAACTTCGCTCCTCAAAATAAAGATGTTATGAAAAATCTATAGAATGTGTGGAAAAGATAAAGACTAGCTTCGCCAATGTTGGCGCATATTCAAGTGAAGACAACTTCGTACGGGGTGATCCCGAAGGGCCGATTGAGTGGATCAGCAGCGAGGCCGAAGCCTTTGAGGAAATTTTAAATGGCCGTGGGGACGTCTGTGCCTTCTCAGGTGCTAGAGGCATTGCAGCTATCTTGGAGAAGTCAGGTTGCGATCACGTGAAAGCTTTGGCCCAGCCGAAGCTACATTATCTATTGAGGACACAAAGGACCCCTCGGCCGAAGCGAGCTTAGTTGGTGGAAAATTCTTTACTAACATCTAGGAAAATGGCGGCCGAGGGATGGCTCACGAGATAATAAAAAAGAGCGAAAAAGATACCGACGATGCAAGGGAAGCAACGAAGGCAGCTGAAGAAGCTGCGGAACACGAAAGGCGGATAGGTATTGCTTAATAGCTTTTGACTTTATTTTCTATTTTTTTGCCTTCGAACTTATTTATGTTTTCTGCTGCAGCCGAACTATCTCCTCCCCCAGAACCCTTCGAGTCCTTGACCGAGCCAAAGGCAAAGGAACCAACAGAAATTATTAAAACGGTCGAAAGCATTTTGGACGAAGTCGTTACTCAACTATTGACCGAAGCTGCAGACGAAGTTTTGAAGGAAGAATAATAGATAATGTAAAAACATTGTTAGAATACCAATGTAATATTTGCTGGACTATGCTTATAATATTTTTCGCTCATGAGTTTTTAATGTAATGTATAAATGGCCTTGTAATTCATTTCTTTGCGATGCATGAAACTTTTATTGTACATACCATTTTTGAGCCTTCGGCGAAAAAAACACCTTCCCTTCTTTTCATGCTTCGTAAAGAAGAGTTTTTATGCTTCGTGAATAACAGACTTCCTTCCTTAATATCAGAGTACATAAAAAATGCTTCAAGCGTCACCATAACACTGGTGCTTCGTCAACAATAAACTTTTTCCTCCACTTCAGAGCTGACAAAGCTGTATCTCTTCGAAACTTATTTTGTGCCCTAGCACAATTTCACTTTTTTGAAGCATTCTCCGAAGGTCAACATTGTATCCCCTTCTTGTGCCATTGATGCAATATGATGTATGATGTTATGTTATGCGAATGATGTGATGATGTTATGCTATGTAAAATGATATTTGTGCCGAAGATACACACACATCCCCACAGCAGGATACACAATCTCTTTTGTCGTTTATTTTTCGGCTTCACCGCTTATTTTTCGGTGTACCAGCGCTGACTTTTCGCTGTAAGTTTTGCATTCCCTTAGGAACATCTTTTGAACTTCTTCACCTTCTATTTCGGCGGTATTCGCGTTGACTTTTCGCGCTTCGCCTTATATTTCGGTGGAATCAGCGTTGACTTTTCGCTGTGAGCTCTGCATTCCCTTTGGAATGACTTTTGAGCAGAAAACTTACACTGCGCTCCCTTAGGAACGACTTTTTTTTAGCTTCGGCAAACTTACGCTGCGTTCAGTAGAACGACTTTTTATAGCTTCGAAGATACTTATGACTTAAGAACGGATTTTTGTGCCTCGGCTACTTTTTGGACTCCATAAGTCTGTGGAGAAGATATATTTTTGCTATGGCAAAAACAAAGCTATTACAAAGAATTGAAAACGACAAGAAAACTAAGTTTTTAACAACTATTCCTTAGTAAGAAATAGAATGACAATGAATGTAAAAACTGATTCAGGGGTAGGATATCTCTTAGTAGATATGCTTCGAATCCGGCACAGTACTGTTGACTGTGCGAGCTTCGGACTCCTCCCTGAAGTCTCTCTGCTGATGGGTCTGCTGACTCCCTTCTGGCTGTTGGCCGCGTGAATATGTAGGTTGTGGTAGTGGCGGAGGTGGGAGTTGAGGCCAAGATGTCTGTGGCCGACTAGCCGAAGCAACAGACGTTGTAGGATGGTTATCTACATACTCTGGTATGTAGGGTGAGTGATACGAAGCAGTATGCATGACCTGCTTCGGCTGGTTCTGTTGAGCTGCAGCTTCTGCTATTTCCTTCTGTTTCTGAATGGTGACAGGGCACATCCTTGTAGTATGGCCTTTGTCCTCACCACAGAATTAGCAATAAATTTTCCTGGGCTGATCCCCAAACCTTCCTCCGAAGCCCCTGGCGCCTCTGCCCCTTGGAGCTGACGGCCGAGGAAAGCTTTGTTGCTACCCCGAAGCTTGCGAGGAATATTGTGGTCTCTGCTGCTGACTTCCTCTGTCGTCATTCTGGGTGGAGTGGATTGATCTGACATGCCTTGGGTGTATTCTCCCTCCGAAACCCTTGGTCATCTCGGAGAACCTGTAGGCTTCCTCCCTTCTCTGACGAAAGTCATTGTCAGCGCAGATGTATTCATCCATCTTTTGCAGCAATTTCTCTAGGGTTTGAAGGGGTTTCCTGGCGAAGTATTGGGTCGAAAGGTCCTGGCCGAAGCCCCTTGACCATGGCCTCAATGACAATTTCATTGGGCACTGTTGGCGCTTATGCCCTCAGACGCAAGAACCTTCGGACATACGCTTGGAGGTATTCCTCATGATCTTGCGTGCACTGGAACAAAGCTTGAGCAGTAACCGGCTTTGTCTGAAACCCTTGGAAACTGGTGATCAGCATGTCCTTCAACTTCTGCCATGATGTAATTGTTCCTGGCCGAAGAGAGGAGTACCAAGTTTGCGCAACATTCTTGACTGCCATGACAAAAGATTTCGCCATGACTGCAGTATTGCCTCCATATGAAGATATGGTTGCTTCGTAGCTCATCAGAAACTGCTTCGGATCTGAGTGCTCGTCATACATGGGGAGCTGGGGTGGCTTGTAAGATGGGGGCCAAGGTGTAGCCTGCAGTTCTGCTGACAGAGGAGAAGCATCATCAAAAGCAAAATTTCCATGATGGAAATCCTCGTACCATTCGTCCTCGTTGAAGAAGCCTTCTTGATGAAGCCCCCTATGTTGAGGCCTTCGTTCTTGCTTATCTTGAGTAAGATGGCGTACTTCCTCAGTAGCTTCGTCAATCTGCCTCTGAAGGTCGGCTAGTTGAGCCATCTTCTCCTTCTTCCTTTATACTTGTTGATGAAGCATCTCCATATTCCTGATTTCTTGGTCCAACTCGTCCTCCTAGGGTGTTGGACTAGTGGCCTTTCTCTTCTGGCTTCGGGCCTCTCGAAGAGAAAAGGTCTCCTGGTTTGGGTCCAGCGGCTGCAGAGCGGTAGCCCCTGTTGCTGAATCTTTGTTTGGTGGCATGACGAAGGTCAATGCTTGTTGAAGGTGGTCAAAAAGAGTTCACCGGAGGTGGGCGCCAATGTTGGGGACTTGTTCTCAAATGCTATGAGTTAAGAACAAGGCAACACAAAAAATGTTAAACGTTAAAGTCCTTCATCCTTCGAAGCATTATTTCCCTTGGGATATAATGATCTTCGTACGAAGGTTATGAAGGACATACCTTCAGCAGCATAACATATAATGATGAAGAGAGAATGATACAAAATATAAAATAACATAAACAATCATGTATTATTATCAACTCATTTCTATTTTATTATCATGGAGAATAGAAATAAAATCAAATCACAAATGTACCTTCGGCTTGAAAGAAGGTAAAAGTACAAGCGTGACGCAAAAGCAAATGCCAAGTCAGCATGAACAGTACGGGAGCACTGTTCATCTATTTATAGGCACGTGACGCAGCCCATGTAAAATTACACCCATGCCCTTTACATTTGCTAATGGCTCTATAGTGACTCATCGAGGTCTAAATAGCCTTTTCTATTTTAAGTCGGTTTCCTTTTTCTGCTATTATGCCGAAGCTCTCCTGCATATAGCTTCGGCTCTGCGCCAACCTTCGTATCCTTTGTGCTTCTTCACACTGTAATTCCGATCCGAGCCCAAAGGTACCTGTTCATGTATCATACTCCAGAAACATTGTTAAATCATGTTTTTGAGGACCTTCGGAAGCCGAAGGCCCCCAACACCACATTATCTACAATCACTGGTTACTAGAATAAAGATGAGAGAAGCATTTTGGATGTATAGGTGACAAACACGATGCAACAATCAGGATGCATGCTCGTCCTATTCGTCCTCACAAGTTTTGCCAACATAATTTGGCAATAGTGTTCTATATCGGTGGCATAATTACGACTCTCACGATATTTTACTAGTCGTCAGCTACACATACGTTTTCGAGGTTAGTGTACCTGCAGAAAATTCCATCACAGCCCATTTTTCCCATGATGCAAGATTCACATATGACAGTTTATCACAGTTTATACTCCATATATTTCTATATGGAGGCCAGCTCTTCATTAAGCGCCGACCACGCATAAGCGTCGTTGCCACACTTTAACCATAGGGCAACTCATTATGGTAACTCACCTTCTTACCTGAGCGTAGGTGTGTCGTTGCAAGTACATTACACTTCTCAGTATTCCCATGTCTGTATACCCATACACATCCATGGGGTACCGAATTCCTAGAAAAGTAAATACTCCACATCGCAGCCTTCATATATACATATGTGGAACATGTATATAATCAAGCGCTTTTTATGCTCTTCCCTAGACCGACGTTTGTTCGGTCATGCTCTCACATCTCACCTTACCTTGAGCGTCGATCCATTCAGAACTGAATGGACCTCAAAAATAACAATACACACGTATGCAATATTCCCCCGGTTGTGGGTTAGTGGTTTTTAAATAAGCCATCTGATAGTCCTTAGTTTAGGGCTTAATAGAGGATATCGCTAGCATTATAGTTTTTCAAAGCCAAACAATGTATTTAGTTGAAAATAGGTTTTCTAAAACCAAAACTTTTTTTGACAATATGTATGTGACCATATATACTTAATCCTACTCCGATACCAGCTGTGGCAGAACCTCCCAAGTTATTGGGCCCACATGCACCTGTCCTTGTCTCAAAGACCTCAGACGGGATCTGTCCGAGTGTCCCAAGGACACCGAATAAACCACAAACAACCAGGACCACAGGATTAAGTAAACACAAATCACACACCAACCATTTGCAGCGGAAATCTTATTACCAAATTTTACAAGTTACAACAAATTTACATTATATTTATCGGAGTGGTTACAAAAGTGGTTCAAAGAATAAACTTTGAAATGTTATAAATTATTTATAAGTTTGAAATATATGCTAGCTCAGTGACAATCCTCAATAAGAAGTATAGGAGAAGTACTTAGACTTATAGGAAGGTCGTGCCCACCGGCGCTTAACACCATCCACAGCAGCACAATTCTAGTACCTGCAACAACATGGGTTTGAAAACCCTGAGTATGGAGTGTACTTTCGCAAGTCTAACCCGACTAAGGAAAAAGACTCTCAAGGATATGCTGGATTTGGGAAGCAAGGAAAGGCTTTTAGCAAGAATCAACATTAATAGTTTGCAGAAAGCTTACTAAAATGAGTCCTTACTTTCAACATTTTAATGCTAGATTAAGTATTAATAGACCTTGTTTGCATCTAGTCTAATTTCATCATCACTTTAATCAATACAACATGATTTTTGCTTGTTATGATTCCATCCATGACTTAGATTGCAAGTCAGTGACCAAGTCTTCATATCCGAGAAGTAACGGCGATCTGAATCAATTAATACCCAGCTGGGGATCTCCAATCACACGACATATGTAGCACTTAACCCTTGCATATGTCAACTCGCCACTGGGTTTCTTAAGACCAGACCGAGTCACGCTAACTGAGAGCACAGATACACCACTGTCCAGCCTCTTGCCACGGAGGCTACATGCTACTCTCGCCATCTCTCCACTCCCATTGCGTGTTCGCCTTTCTGGTATTAGTCTGCCCGAGGCAAAGCTTACCCATGACGAGGCATGTGACCAGTTAGAAGGTCCTCGGTCAGTAGGCCTACATTCTCTATAATCCTTAATCAACCTAGGTAGAACATCACCTGTTCCTATCCCAAGTCTCGATTTAAATACTTCCACCCTTAGGATTGTTTGTGTTCCTTAGGATGAAAAGAGCATTATAGAGAACTTTGCAGTAAGATCCCACCATGCTCCGAATGAAAATATTCTTGCAGGTAGAAGCCATCCTTCCTCAGGATAAACCTGAGCTAGGCATTAGTGCAAAGGACAAACTCTATCCGCAAGATTTACCTCTAGGCAGGGGGCTAAGCAATTTTGTAAAATCATATTTGATACTTCACCAGAAGCATCTATAAAAGGAATGGATTTCAAGGTAGCCAATGCATCAAAGGGTTTCCAAGCAACTCCTATAAACCTAACGCACATTTTGCTAGACTTAAAGTGTGTAAAAATCATTTAAAACACAAGGAAGGGGTTGCATGCACCGGGGCCTGCCTGGAATAAACACTAGGTTAGTGTTTGTTAGATGACGTCCACTTGGCGATCAGCCCTTATTCTGATACTTGCTCCATCTACCCATCCTCAAGTTCATCCACTAGCATTACCATGCGGAGTAGCCCACCCGTTACGTCATCTTGGGGTCGACTCGGCTCGTCTTCCGCATCACGCGATTAATTAACGTACCTCATGCGATGCATAATGCACATGTATGAATATATAGAGGAATAGCATAAGACAAATAATCTACGCTGAAGATGATGAAACACTTATACAAAGCATTAGAATCAATCACAAGCAAGTACCAGCTAGCGATATAAGACTAATTATAATAATTACGCTTTTTTAACCTATTCGGAGGTATCTCATACATCACATTATTCTATGACTCAGTAGATAAAGTATTTTTAATCGAATCACACCATTACAAGCGATTATGACTGTCGGGGACTTGTTCTCAAATGCTATGAGTTAAGAACAAGGCAACACAAAATGTTAATGATAAAAGACCTTCGTCTTTTAGAGCATTATATCCCTTAGGATATAATGACCTCCAAACGAAGGTTATGAAGGACGTACCTTCATCATCTCAGTATGTGATAATGAAGGTAGAAGCATATAAAACGCGGAGAATAACATAAACAATCATATTGAATCAACAGATTATTTATATTCTCATTATCTTATTATGGACAAACATGAATAACAATAAATTACATTTGTACCTTCGGCTTGACAGAAGGTGTGAGCTCAAGCGTGACGTGCGAGTGAATACAAGCCTGCGTGAACAGTACAGTGTTACTGTTCATCTATTTATAGGCACAGGACGCAGCCTGTGTAAAATTACATCCATGCTCTTTGTATTTACTATTGACTTAAGGACAATCTATCGAGGACTAGATAGCCTTTTCCTCTTTAAGTCAGTTTCATTTTCCACTGCTGAGCCGAAGCTTCTTCACGCGTAGCTTCAGAACTGGTTCATCCTTCTCCCAGACCACGCTTTTCATATCATGTACAGCTTCATTCCGAGGCCGAAGGTCCCAGTGAATGTATTATACTTGGAAAACATGTTAGTTGTGTTTTTGAGGACCTTCGGAAGATGAAGGCCCCCAACAGTACCACCTCGCAGTATTAATTTGTTATAATAACGAATTCAGACTATGACGTGAACGAAGGCCTTAAGCCGAAGGTCCGAAAAAACACCTTTCCTTCGCTAGAGTTGCAAAGCACTAGGCGTATAAATAGGAACCCACAACGGTAGCATTTGATACGCCATTTCTGCTGCTTGCGTTATTTTCTCAAATTTTTAACTCTTCTTACCAGCTCTTGCTTGATTTTTGAGCTTCGGTTTAAAGACGTGCTTACTCCATATCTGAACAGAAGATGACTGTGGAGACGAAGATGACTGAGTAGCAGAAGATAACTAAGGAGAAGAAGTTGTCTGAAGATTCTAATGACAGTGATAGTTATGATGTGGAAAGTGGAGATGAAGATTCTGAGGACCGGCCCTGGCGGCCAAGCCATACCATCTTCAGAAAATCTATCATCAAACAAAGTCATATTGACACCATGAGAGGGAGATATTTCACGACATGTCTATTGTGAGGGTTGGAGGAGACAGCACTGCTCCTGCTCCTGAGGAAAATGAAGTTGTTATTTACCGAAGCTTATTGAAGGCAGGCCTTCGATTCCCGTTTAGCAAATTTGTGGTTGAAGTGTCAAAGATATTCTAGATTTTCTTCATCAGATTACCCCCGAAGCTATAATTAGGATGGGGATGTTTATCTGGGCTGTAAGAAGCCAGGGGCTGGAGCCGAGCGTGAAGTGCTTCTGCAATATGCATGAGCTATTATATGAGACGAAGGCTACCGGCAAAGAACAATACCACAACAACTTCGGTTGTTACGGGTTCATTGCCCGCTCTAATGCAAGCTACCCGGTGCCAACATACCGGAAAAGATGGCCTGTGGCCTGGATGGAGGAGTGGTTTTATGTTAAAAATGATCTTATTGAAAGGAAGGATATCAAGGAAATCATCTAGCGCCCCATCTGGTCTCGCTTCGGCCTCCGAAGGCTGAAGGTGGCTATTGAAGGTGACGTCGAAGCATGCCGGAAGGCCTTTAGCAATGTTTGTGCCTTCATTGGCACAAGAGATATAATCCAAGAGCACATAGCCTATAGGGTGTGGCCACTTGTGGATAGCTGGGAAATGCCGAAGGAAACTAAAGCTGAATCCAGTGAAGGTGGCATAGTTCGATTGAAATATACCTTCAGATTCAGAGAAAAGTTTGACGAACCAAATGATGACTGGTTGAAATGCATTGAGGCTACCAGCGATGAGCTACTTGGGACATATTCCAAGGCCAAAGATGAAGCCTTGTCCACAGCCTTCGCGGGTCGGGGCAAGAAAAGATTGAACAGGGTGTTTGTTGCAATTGGCTTCGTATACCCTGATTATCACTACCCATCACGAAGGCAAGGAAAGAAGAGAAAAATTGCCGCTTCGGCTACCACTGTTGTGCCGAAGGGCAAAAAAATGAAGGTTATGACCCACCGGCCATGATATATTGAACTGACCGTAGTGCCTGAATTTGGTGAGGGGACCTCCTCCACTGTCGAAGCAGAACAAGCCGCTCCCACCACTCACAGCGCTCAAGGGTCTACTATAGTGGCGAAGGTGCCTACAGTCGGTCCAACCGAAGTCAGAGACGATTCGGCCGAAGAGCCAAAAGTGGAAAAAACAATGAAAATGCAAGAAATTCTGAACCCACCAGCAGAGGCAGAATTTCTGAAAGTGCAAAAAGCTCCTACCGCAACTCCCAAGAGAAGGAGGATGGCCAGCGTGCTAGACGCTGTCATGGAGAGCACAAAGGCCTTGAGCCCTGCTCATACTAAGAAAATTGCCGAAGCTATCAATGTCCAGGCCAAAGCCGAAGCTGGGCCATCAGTGCCCATTGAGACGAAGGCTTCCACGCCTGAAGATAAAGCTGAGCAACAAACTTCAGATACCTGCATGGCAGTAGGGCAAGATATGATACAAGAAGCAAAATCTCCTGCCCCGAAGCTCTGGTCGAAGATGTTGATTACATTATTCGACATGCTTCGGGGAAAAAATTATCCAAAGAAGAGATCTTAGAAGCCAGACACTATGTCCAGAAACTAAAATATCCGAAGGGCCTCTAGTGTTCAATGGCACTAACAAAGAAGATTTCTTGTACTGTCTCCCAGATAACAAAGAAATATCCATTTGCCGGGAGATAGCCAAAAGTATGGGATTTCCGAAGCTTGAGGAAGGCCTTTCGGCCATGTCAAAGGATGATCTTGCTGATAGCCTTGCATACAACAGTATAAAGGTATAGAAGTTAACTTTAAAGTTGGAAATGAAGTATTTCATTGTCATGCTTAATTCTTTCTTTTTCTTTGCAGGGCTTAATTCTTAGCAATGCCTTGAGGGCACAAAAGAGCATCGAAGACAAAAGTTGCACAATGGTTCTCAGCAACCTTCGCTCAGAGGTAATTGAGCTGAGAAATGAAGGTTTGGAGAAAGACAAGATTTTAATTTCATTGGTGAGTAAAATGAAAGAAAACGAAGCTAAGTACAATGCTCAGGCCAAAGCTCAAAAAGCCTAAGTTGAAAACCTTCGGAAACAACTTGCTGAAGCCAAAGAAAATTGTGAAGTCGCGAAGGCCAGCCAAGAAATAAGTGAATGGTGGAAGCCTAGGCTGGAGAAAAACATTGAGGAGCTTCGTGAATCCAAGGAAAGATGCTTCAAAAAATCCTTGGATTGCGTGAAAAATTTGAAAAATAGCTTTGCAAAAGTTGGTGCCTACTGCTCTGAGGAGAACTTCATTCGAGGCGACCCCAAAGGCGTCATTGAGTGGATAAGCAAGGAAGCTGAAGCTTTTGAGAAAATTTTGAATGACCGCGGAGATATTTGTGCTTTCTCCAATGCTCGGGGAGTCACAGCTATTCTAGAGAAGGCTGGATGCAAACATGTGAAAGCTGCAGCTCAGGCCAAAGCTGCCTTTTCCATAAACGACACGAAGGACCCTTCAGCCGAAGGAACTTTAGTGGGCGGAAAGTTTTATTCTGATGTCTGGGTGAACGGTGGCCGAGAATTGGCCAACGAAATTATAAAAAAGAATGAAAAAGACACCCATGACGCCCGAGAAGAAGCTAGGCGAACTGAAGAGGCCGTTGAACGGGAAAGGTGCATAGGTATTGTTTTTGAGTTTTAACTTCGGTACTTACTTTGTGGCTTCGAACTAATAATTTACCTTCTACAGTTGAGCTATCACCGCTGCCAGAACCATACAATCCCCAAGCTGATCCAGAGATGAAAGAAGCACTGGATGTTATAAGCATTGCAAACTCTATTTTCGATGAAGTTGTCGACAAGTTGTTAAACGAAGCTACAGAAAAGATCCTTAGAGAAGAGTAGACTTTGCTATAATAATACTTTGCAACTTTATTGTAAGAATACTTTGTAATATTTGGTGTATGGAACAATTGATGCGATATGTAAATTACTGTAATATATTTCTTGACGATGTGTGAAATTTGCATACGTACTGTTTTTGAGCCTTCGGCGAAAAAACACCTTCCCTTCTTTTCATGCTTCGTAAAGAAAGATCCCTTCTATGGTAAGTCTGATAAAACTATATTTCCTGAAGCACATTTTCATTTTGACAAAGCATTTGCCGAAGTTTTGCTTCGTATTCAATTTTTGCACCGTTAATGCGATGTGATGTATGATGTACTGTTATGCGAAATGATATGATGATATGATGCAAAATGATGACGATGTTGAAGACACACACCCACGCGCCCACACTAGAATACACAAGACTCTGCATCCCCTTAGGAACGTCTTTTGAGTCTTTAAGCTCTGCATCCCCTTAGGAACGACTTTTGAGCTTCTTCACCTTCTATTTCGGTGGCATTTAAGCTCTGCATCCCCTTAGGAACGACTTTTGAGCTTCTTCACCTTATATTTCGGTGGTATTTGGCTAAGCATTCCCTTAGGAACGACTTTTGAGCAGAAAACTTACGCTGCGTTCCCTTAGGAACGACTTTTTGTAGCTTCGGATCATAATTTTTGGCTCTGTGTTCCTTTAGGAATGACTTTTGAGCAGAAAACTTACACTGTGCTCCCTTAGGAATGACTTTTTGCAGCTTCGGATCACAATTTTTGGCTCTGCATTCTTTTAGGAATGACTTTTGAGCTTTGGAATTCTACCCACGTTTTACTAGCTTCGTAAATCCATAAGGAAGATATATTTCACTCTAGTGCAGGCACAATTATTACAAGAAATTGAAATTAAGTTCTTCATTACTTGTTTCTCACACAGAATAAAGTGGCATAAAAGATAAAAGTACGTCAAAAGTAGGATATTTTTTAGTATATATGCTTCGATTCTGGTACAATGCTATTCACTGTACGAGCTTCGGATTCCTCCCTGAAGTCGCGCTGCTGTTGGGCGTGCTGGTGCCCTTCTGGCTGCTGGTTTCGGGTATGAGTTGGTGGCAATGGTGGTGGTAGTGGGAGCTGGGGCCAGGAAGCTTGTGAGTGACTTGCCGAAGCAATAGAAGCTGCAGGTTGATTACCCACGTATTCTGGTATATAGGGAGAGTAGCACGAAGCAGTATGTAAAACCTGCTTCGGCTGATTCTGCCGCGCTTCTGCTTCGGCAATCTTTTTATGTTTCTGAATGGTGACCTAGCATGTTCTTGTAGCATGGCCCTTTTCGTCACCACAGAATAAGCAATAGAGTTTCCTGGGCTGATTTCCATATCTTCCTCTAAAGCCCTTGTCGCCTCTGCCCCATGGAGCTGGTGGTCTAAAAGAGCTTTGTTGTTGCCCTGAAGATTGTGAGCCTCTGAAACTGGCTTTCCTCTATCATCACTCTAACTGGAGTTGTGGATTGATCTGACATGCCAAGGGTGGATTCTTCCTCCGAAGTCCCTAGTCATCTCAGAAAACCTATAAGCTTCTTCCCTTCTCTAGCGGAAATCATTATCGGCCCGGATGTACTCATCCATCTTCTGAAGCAGCTTCTCCAGTGTCTGAGGGGGTTTCCTAGGCGAAGTATTGAGCCGTAGGTCCTGGCCGAAGCCCTTTGATCATGGCCTCAATGACGATTTCATTGGGCACTGTGGGCGCTTGTGCTCTCAGACGCAAGAACCTTCGGACATACGCCTGGAGGTATTATTCATGGTCTTGCGTTCACTGGAACAAAGCTTGAGCAGTAACTGGCTGCAGTTCGAAACCCTTGGAAGCTGGTGATCAGTATGTCCTTCAGCTTCTGCCATGATGTGATTGTTCCTGGCCGAAGAGAGGAGTACCAGGTTTGTGCAACATTCTTGACTACCGTGACGAATGATTTCGCCATGACTGCAGTATTGCCCCCATATGAAGATATGGTTGCTTCGTAGCTCATCAGAAACTATTTCGAATCTGAGTGCCCATCATACATGGGGAGCTGGGGTGGCTTGTATGATGGGAGCCATGGGGTAGCCTGCAGTTCTGCTAACAAAGGAGAAGCATCATCAAAAGCAAAATTTCTATGATGGAAATCATCATACCAATCATCATCATCGTAGGAATTGTCCTAATGAAGCTCTCTGCGTTGAGGTCTTCGGTCCTGGTCATCTTGAGTGAGAAGACGCATTTCCTCAGCAGCAGCATCGATCTTCCTCTGTAGATCAGAGAGACGAAGCATCTTCTCCTTCTTACTCTGGACCTATTGATGGATGGCTTTGAGGTCCCTTATTTATTGGTCTAGCTCCTCCTCCTAAGGTGTTGGACTTGTAGCCTTCCTTTTTTGGCTTCTAGCTTCACACAATGTTTCTTGGTTGACATCCAGTGGCTGATTTGTAGCCCCCAGCGCTGAAGCTTTCTTCGACGGCATGACGAAGGTAACAGCTTGCCGAAGGTGGTCGAATGAGTTCACCGAAGGTGGGCGCCAATGTTGGGGACTTGTTCTCAAATGCTATGAGTTAAGAACAAGGCAACACAAAATGTTAATGATAAAAGACCTTCGTCTTTCAGAGCATTATCTCCCTTAGGATATAATGACCTCCAAAAGAAGGTTATGAAGGACGTACCTTCATCATCTCAGTATGTGATAATGAAGGTAGAAGCATATAAAACGTGGAGAATAACATAAACAATCATATTGAATCAACAGATTATTTATATTCTCATTATCTTATTATGGACAAACATAAATAACAATAAATTACATTTGTACCTTCGGCTTGACAGAAGGTGTGAGCTCAAGAGTGACGTGCGAGTGAATACAAGTCAGTGTGAACAGTACGGTGTTACTGTTCATCTATTTATAGGCACAGGACCTAGCGTGTGAAAAATTACATCCATGCCCTTTGTATTTACTATTGACTTAAGGACAATCTATTGAGGACTAGATAGCCTTTTCCTCTTTAAGTCCGTTTCATTTTCCACTGCTGAGCCGAAGCTTCTTCACGCGTAGCTTCGGAACTGGTTCATCCTTCTCCCAGACCACACTTTTCATATCGTGTACAACTTCATTCTGAGGCTGAAGGTCCCTGTTAATGTATTATACTTGGAAAACAAGTTAGTTGTGTTTTTGAGGACCTTCGGAAGATGAAGGCCCCCAACAATGACATTTCATTACACAAGCCTACTTATATTCTACTCGGTCCACCAATTAAACTAATTAACTGGAATAGTGAAATAACTCATCCATAACTGAATCGGACTTGATAATCGCAAGAATGACCAAGTCAGCGAGGGTTTCATAACTTAGATATTTTGTCAAGCACCTAATGAGCATTACACTGAATCTCGCTTTTAAATACTCAATGAAACGGGCTCCATCCAACCATGCCATTTAATTAGCTATTAACCAAGGAATATAACTACTAAAAGGGAATATCCTTGACTTAATCATATAATTTACCCTACCTTTCACGTTACTAACTCATCATACCTCACATAGGTTTACCCATACATTCGTCGCATAATAAACATCTAAAACCTAACCTTCCCATTATTAATTCAACCACTCATCGGATACGAAACATCGATTTAAACCTTCTCGCATAACCTATGTCGTTAAACCTAAACTTAGCTACACAGCACGACGACTTTGCAATCATGGACACAATTACCATGCTACATGTAGCCCCGTATTCCTATAAGCGTCAAATAAATACGTGCCTGAGCTACAAGCGGAATAATCGTCGTGACATACATACCTATCAATTCATCTATCAAACCAGTCAATAAAAATAGCAAATCAGCTCACCGTTCCAATATCTTACTCGAATCCGCGAGATCGGTAATGATTTTCCGATCCAGGCAATTTATCGAGCGCTTGGCAGGTACTATACGAACTTCACGCACACCACCATCCAACATTCAACAAATTTCTCCATAACCGGCCACGTCCTTTCCTTCTGTATCTTCATGCCACACACCAAATGACGAACTCTCAACACCGATCGGACTTAATCCGATTAACTCGGTGAAATTAAATTCAGCTCGCAGCCGGTGTCGCGTGAAGGCGAAACGGGCCCAAGGGATGCGAGCACGAAAGCGCTTGCACATCTACGCGAAGATATAAAACCAAAGCATGAAGGGGTGCTGGAATCCGGGCTGGGCGCGACGACAACCAAACAATAAAGCACGCGCGCGCAGCCAGGGGGCTTCACGACGCACGGTGGCTGGGAGAAACGCCGGACAGAGGGAAAGCTCAGCTGAGCTGGAGCAGAGAGCTCGACACGGTCAGGTGAAGCGAGCCTGTGGCGTGCAGGGAGGAACCTCGGCTGGGTGCGAGCACGGGAGCTCGGCGCGGAGGAGGAAGTTTAGGCGGGATCAACGGCGGCTGGCCCTAGAGAAGAGCCCGCGCCGGAGATGGAGGCCAAGCGCGTGCGCAGGGACGAGCAGGGAGCCGGTGCGCACCAAAAAATCGAGCAGGGGCTAGGGACGCGTGTGGGAGCTAGAGACCGAGCGCAGCGAGATGAGCAGGGCCGAGCTCAGCGTTGGAGGCGAGCTCATGGCGGCCATGGCTGGGGCTCGGTAGAGGGGGGTTGGAGCTGGGGCCAGGTGCGACACAGGAGGGCAGACAGCCACCTGGGCAGCGCCCAGGCGCGCGTGATGAGGAGAGCAGGAGCCAAGGAGCCACGGCCATGGGAGAAGCTCCTGCGCGCAGAGAGGAGGACCGAGCAGAGGAGGGAGATGGGCGCCAAGCTAGAGGAGGTAGTCGCGGACCGAACACCGGCGAGCTCCTGCACTACGTAGGAAACGGAGGTGGAAGGGGATAAGGAGATGCTTCAAGCGGTGGAGAAGGAAAAATCTTCAGGAAACCAACGCCCGCGTGTGGCAGTGAGAAAGATCAGAGTAGGGAGGGGCGGCGGGATTTTTCTCTAGGGACCGAGCGGCGCGACAAAAAAATCTGAGAGCGGCTGGAAAAAAAATCAAGGGGAGAGAGAGAACAGCGGGAGGGAGAAGATATTTTCATTTCTTTTATTTTTGCACTCGCAAATTTAAATATAAACGTAAATGATTGTGGTTCAAGGCTAGAATTCGGAAAGTTGTAAGGGAACCAAATTAAAATGATTTTGGTCGCCATATTTTAATCAGTGTTAGAGTAATTGAAATCAGACAAACTTCGTCTGGTTTTTCTTGGATTCCGAGTGTGATCCGATTTAATTTTACATTAAAACTTTTGTCGTCGAGTTCAAATAAATTTTTTTGGGGATAAAATCATCATGGTGGGTCGGGCTTCCGAATTCGTATTCTCTGTATAACTTTTATTTAGACACACAACTCGACATATCGCGAAATAAACGCGCGATATCGATGCGGCATCGAGATTGCGATCCTTCCGAAAACGATGTCACGCATCGTTTACGTGGGCGAGAGTCTGTGCGCTGTCCAGACACGGATTTTGCACTAAAAACCTTAGTTGTCGAGTTCGGCTTTGGTATTCAAGACGGTATTTAGTCCCGTCTAATTTTACGATTCTCACCAGCTATCGATCACCTAATTTGACGCCAAGGATCACATGCTGAGAGAAATAATTTAATTAATGCGCTAGCGCATTATTCTTTTTGGACAGCGCGGGGATCCAAATTTTACATAAAATCAAAAGTCTTCTGATTTTCGTATTCACTTACGCGCGCGATCCGAACAATTCAAAATTCGCCAGCGACGAGGATTCGATAATCCAAAAGTTTCTCGAACCCTTTTTTAATTGCTTAGATTATACAAATAAATACGACACCAAACTCGAACTTTTGTGAGATGATTAAAATTTAGTGTCCACTTTATTTACTGATACCCCGCGCTTAAATCCATAATCGTTGTTTATGTACAGTAACACCTAGGGTGTTACACTCTTTTAGGGAGAGTAATCCTTTAGAGGGTTAGTCTTTTAATTGCTTCCTATATGCTATTAATGTCTTCCTTTTCTGTGTTTGATTCCAAAGGGGGAGAAGTTTTAAGAACTAAAGCAATTCAAACTATTTCAAATGCCAAACACCACCTAATTTAAAAATTTAAAATCTTGAGCTTACAAGTGGTTTTGGTTCTACAAGTGGTTTTGGTCTAAAATAGGAAGTATGTGGATTATAGAGTTAGGGGGAGGCTTAAGTTCATAATCTCACATTGTGGGGACATTCAAGCATCATTTCAAGTAGATTGCATAATTTCTTCAAAATATTTGTTTTATTTGCTTGCTTTGGTTGTGTTGTCATCAAACACAAAAAGAAAGAAATTGTATAGAAAATAGACCTTGGCCCATTTGACTAATTGATTTTGGTGTTTGATGATCCACATAACCTGTGGGCTAATGTGTTTGCTAGTGTTAGTGTTTGTAGTTCACAGGATGCGAAGAGGATTGGACTGAGTTTCTAAGGATGCAACACTTCAAAAGAAGACATAAAATATGCTTAGAAGATCAATAAATACGAAGCACAAGTCCAAGACTCAAGACCAAAAGAAGCCCAAGAAAATAGTGAAGAAATCCAAGAAGTGGATACTGAGCCAGCGCTCTAGTGGCGCACCGGACATGTTCGGTGTACATCGGATTGTCTAGTGTGCACGAGACAGTCTGCGCAGAGAGCTCCGCAAAACAGGACTCTTGGGTGCTGTAGGACTAGACTGTCGTTGTGCATTGGACAGTCTGGCCAATGATCGGCAACAGATCTTCCAACGGCAAGGATGATGTACCAGAACCTCCCCAAACCTATTGGAGAGGCCCGCCATACAGTAGGCCAAGATTGACCGATAGACACCTACCGCCATGGTTAGTCTCTAGACCCGCTCTGCGTCAACATGGAGCATGGAGGTGCTGCCCTCCCAATCCACGAGATCTCGGGTTCACATGAAGGCCCGCCTTGGCAACATCCTCGATGCCCGCCACATCCTCAATAACTGATGATGGGAGCAGGATGTGTTGGAGTAGTCACAGATGCCCGAGAGGAGATGCAAGCGAAGCCCCAGTCTGACTAGGCTAGGACTGTGTGCCTTCGGATGTGCGATCTAAAAAGCACACATTCCTGCAAGGGTGCATGCACCCGCCAACATCACCAAATTACGACGGGACCACCAATCATGTAGTTTGGTTGGAAGACTATCGCCTCACCTACCGCATGATGGGAATCAAGTATGATCCCATGATCATCCAGTTCCTGCCCATTCACCTCGCAGATGGGGCAAGAGCATGGCTCAAGCACTTGTTAGGCAACACCTTCCACGACTAGGCTGACCTTAAGAAGGCCTTTGTGGGCAATTTCTAGGGCACATACAACCTATAACACCTCAGAATCCTCAAACACCCTAGGATGCTATTGAACTTCACTACCAATAGCTGAAAACTAAGAAATATAAAATTCGACAGCATCTCCTTTAGATTTGCAAACGACACAGAAGAAAAAATAGACATAATCAATTATAATGCATCACACTAACATGAATAACCTTCTAGCAAGAGTGAGCAACCACAATGGATAAGATTAACATTTACACCACTTTAGAAATGTCAACCTCAATCTTAATAAACAAAACCAAATATTTCGTTCTTAATGAGTCTTTAAACCATGTGCACAATGTGCTTCTACTTCCCATTTCCCTTGGCAAGCATCAAATCCTACATTGAGTAATCCAAGGGTGAGATGAAATATCTCAGCAAGCAAATTTGTTTTGATGAGATATCTAAATCACCAGCTGAATAATCAATGATTTAAAGTAACTACATTGATAAGCATAATACTTTAAGGTAAAGAATCCAATATCTATAATATAAAAAATACCATATCCTCTCGAACAACTACACCTGGTTTTATAATCACTTCACATCGTCGACATCTGCAAGTACTTCGATGAATGCATATGACTTCTGCCTACATACCACGAAGGGTATGGAGCCGCATCGTACCCCTCCTCAAGCAATGTACGATGATAAGTGTGTACCGATACGATCAGTCCATAGGATCACGACACAACTTCAAATGCAAAAGAATAATGCAATATGCATGACATGCCAAAAAAATATTTACTTCATATAATACAAACTTCAGATAATACTTCAACTTCATAATAAGATGTGAATCAACCACATACTTTAACTTCATCATATGTCTAGGCTTCATAATACCAAAGATAAACTTCAAGTACTTCATGAATTCATATTAATTTGCAATGCAACTTCCTTTTGCCTACATAGCCAACCAGGTATGTAGTTGCATCTAAAGATGCTTGTACCGACACAAGTTGGACCATAAGATCACGACATACTTTAATGCAACTGCATAATGCAATGTGTATGACATGCTGCAATTGTTAATATCCTCCCAACTTCAAATATATGGAGTACCACATAAATCATACTTAAACATTAAAACATTCAAGGTTGAGGGTTAATCATCTACCATCAAATCAAGTGAATCATAAATGCATTTGCAAAGGTTGACAATATAGTATATCTCAAGTATTAAGTGCAGGTGGAAGAAATAACAAGTCAAAACATAGCAACCATCGCTACAAATCCACTTGCCCTTGACGAAGAAGAAAAGTGCATGAGCACAATTCAGAGCAATGACATCTGCTATGAGTACCCTACTTAGTGCAAATACTCCATACAACATTTAAATACAATCAACATAGTGCTTCTACTGTCCAAATTGATATTCGATCGAACCGACATCACAGTAACTCAGTAATCATCAGTACTAATGCTTGTATTTTTATGTATAATTAATTTCACAATAGCTACAATAGCAAATAAGTACTCTATGAGCATGTACAAAACTATGACACCCGGTTTTGGAAGGTATACTGAATGCGAATCATGTACGTGCTAGGATCAGAACTCACGTACACGACGATTACATAATTGGACATCATCACACAATGCTCGAATTAAATAACGGAAAGGTCCTTAATTACATCAAGATATCCAAGACATCCACAAAGTCTAATACATAGCCATAATGTTCAACACAAATGTCAAAGTGCGGAGAAACGAAACGTAGATAATAAGCCTACACAGACAACTGACTGGGGTTTGCCACTAAAGTAAACTAAAACTCGTCGTATTCCTAGAACTCCTCAAAGTCCTCCATGTTGTCAGCATCACCTCAAGAGCACTGAGTACGAATGGGGACAACCTAGGGTGGGGGTGGTTTGTAAAGCAAGGGTGAGTACACATCAACGTAGTCAGCAAATGTCCCGTTTGGCTAAAGTGGACTTGCTGTATGTGGGGTTGAAGTTAAGCAGTTGCTTTTAGTTGGTCAAGTATTTATTATTATTAGTGGAGCCAAGTTTTAGTAATAAACCCAGTTATTACCCAAAAGTACTTCCTCAAAAGAGGAAATACAGATATCAGATTTATATCATCATTATTAACCATCATCATAAAAGTATCCAAAGTTCTTCTAATCAAAGAGGATCCCAAGGCCGCTCTTAACCATGAGCTCTGCTGATATACCAGTTTCTAACATTCCACAGAGGTTGCACACTTTACCCACGAGTCATGATCCCTTTCCAGCCTGGGTTGTACAGACCCAATCTTCACTACCTGAGGTGAAGGGCCAGGGATACACTACGTAGCCTTTACAAAGACTCCCCTGGTGCATAGCTGCTCGTTAGGTTTTGCCAGTTGTACAAACGTAGTACACCTCCCTAAGGTGGGTGACTAACAAAAAACAAATCGAATGAACCTCTGCACCCCCCTAGGCAGAGCAAGCACTACACCCTGGCCCCCATAGACGGCCCTCCGGCAAAGCCAACTACACCCCCAGGTTCATCTAATTAATCAGCTAAGGGTGTCCCATTCCACCCTCATGGCTGCACTGTTATCCCGGATGGTCACTCCACGAATAAGTCCTTACGGAGAGGTACTCAGGAAAATGGCCTGAGTCCCCTAGAGTATCACAAGACCATCAACATAATCAAGATAACAGTATCGTATCATAATGGTTCACATCATGTTCATTGATTAAAGTTAAGGTAATAGCAAAATGCTAACCATGATAACCCAAAAGGTAAACAAGGATAAGTAAATACAGACTAGTCAATCCTTAGGTTTCATAAGGTAATACGGGATAGTGAATTATAGAGTATGTAGGACATAATAGGTCAGAGGACACTTGCCTTCACCAGGTTGTTGCTCAGGAAGGTCTCCAACAACACACTCAAGAACCTCGGACTGCTCGTTGTCTAAATAGAGCGAGTATGCATTCAATACATTTGGAAAGTACAAATGAACAACACACCAAACATGTACAAACATAGGAATGCATCTTAAAAACTCAATAGGGAATAATGAGATCAAAGTATAACATGAACTATAACATAGACTAACTTTCTTTGGAAATAGATTATTATTTCTCTAAGTGTTACTCACAAATACATAACATAGTTCAATTTATTTTTATTGTGACCTAAAAATTAGACCAGAGATTATTTCATGTAATACACATTATTAATCTCACAAGATTAAACATGTCTAAATCTCTAGGGTTCTCCTTTTATTTATTTTTTTAAATAACTAAATCTACACCTACATTAGTTCATACTTAACCATAAAAATTAGAATGTGTAGATAGTAACTGAAACTAATTTATTTAAACATAGAATAATCCTATGAACATTTTGCAATTTGAATCACTAAATTTGGAGTTCATATGCAAAAGATATGATATAAACAAGTTTGGGAATTCAAAATATGAAGTTAGGTCTAATTCTATGAATATTTAAAAGTCCAGGGTTCAATCTGCAAGAATACAGGGGCCTGCGCGCGAAAACTAGGGACGACGGGTTGATTCTAAACAAACCGAGGGTCTCTTTAATAAAACTACCGAGCGAAAGGGTATCGGGTGAGTGTGAGTCCAACCGTTAGATCAGGCCGAGATTAGATCTGCGGCTTGTGGCGGAACCTCCCAAGTTATAGGACCCACATGCACCTATCCTTGTCTCAAAGACCTCAAACAGCTATGCATGTGTGCATGATAACTTAACAGGATCTGTCCGAGTATCCCAGGGGACTTTGGATAAACCACTACCACCAAGATCGCAAGATTAAGTAAACACGAATCACACACATCAATATTTTTGCAGCGGAAATTTTATTACGAAATTTTACAAGTTACAAAAAAATTACATTATTTTCATCGGAGTGATTAGAAAAGTATAAGTTTGAAATATATGCTAGCTCAAGAGACCATCCTCAATAAGAAGTATAGAAGGGTTACTTAGACTTATAACAAGGCCAAGCCCACCGGCACTTAACACCACCATCAGCAGCACAAAACTAAGACCTAAAAAACAACAGGGAATAAAACCCTGAGTACGCAATTACTCAGCAAGGACTTACCCGACTAAAGAAAAGACTCTCAAGGGTATGTTGGCTAGAAGGAGTCAAGGTAAGGCTAAGCAATAATCAAGGACTCATTTTGCAGAAATGCTTACTAATAGTGGATCCTTAAGCCATCTTTTAATTATCAATTTACATTCTTACCTGTTTCTAGATTTTCCTAAACTAGAGCATTCACTTGTCCTATCTAGCTTTCTTTTAGCCAATTCGTTTTCACTTATTAACTACGATGAGTGGTCGGAGGGTCAAGTCTCCATAACCGAGGAACAACGACGATTCGAACTGATTATACCCAGCTGGGGATCCCTAACCACACGACATATGTAGCACTTAACCCTTGCATATGTCAACTGTTCCCACAGATCCTCCACAATGTAAACCGGTCTGCGCTACCCGGGAGCACAGTACTCCTCCGTCCAGCCTCTAGCCAGGAGGGTACACGCTACTCCCACCATCTCCCACGCCCAGTGCTGCGGTTGTCTTTTCACGTATGGAATAGCCGGGTTCAGGCTTACCGGGGCATGTGGCTAGTTGCAAAGTCTCAACCACAACAGGCCTACATCGAACGGTCCTTAATCGACACAGGCAGAGCACTACACCGACTCATTTCACGATGCAAGCCACCCACCCGATCTCATATTAATTAACTAGCTGAAGTTCTGTCACACATAACAACATAGAAGTTGATCAAAATAAGCTTCAAAACCCTATCTCATTAAGCAGGACTAAGCAGCACTAATTTTTCTTAAAACAGGTATCAAGGAATAATCGTTCAAATTCTCAAGGATGGTAATGCATCAATTGTTTGATCATGCAACTCCTATCACCTAATGCATCATATCAAGTGATAAAAGTTTTGTAAACAACAAAGGAAGTGGTGGATGCACCGGGGCTTGCCTTTGTTGCAGAGAAGAGCCGAAGACTAAGGAAATAAAATTTCACGAGTCTTCAGGGTGATGACCAGTCTCTAGAAAATTACTCCACCAAGCGATTGATCCACAGACAACGTGATCTAGACGTAAAGTAAAGATGCATGTTGTGATCATGATGTGATGATGAAATGGACACAGATGCAATATAAAGAATTTAAACGATAAATCCCTTGTGTACAACTTTCCTTCATGAAAAAGTTGCACACAACTGTCGGTAAAAAAATCTAATTACTCCGCTAACGATATAATCTATGATTGCTTTACCAAGCGAGTAATGTAAGACCTAAGACCGTCAAAAATATCTTACACATGTCATGAACCAACTTAAGAATTGTGGCCCAAGGACTTTATATAAACCCAAAAATAAGAGCAGACAACTTAATTATTTTATTACTTCCATTAAGTTATTTATTGCACGGTAAGATACTTCTAATTAAGTAGATTATTGACAACTAACAAAAAGTGTATTTCTAATTACGTAGATAATTGGCGACTAACGTAATACGCCCCAATTAAACCAAAATATACTTCAAGAAAATCTAAGTCTACGCAATATCAAAGCCGAGTGGAGATTCGTCAAAATAGTGGCGAACCTGACTCAGGCATTTTTTTCTAGCGAGCGACATACATAAATTTATTTTTCTTCCCTATCTAATGCATTCTAATCACTAATCGCACTACCGCGATTCACCTGCACAAGATATGGACGATGGCGCTGACCACCCGTCGACCAATACCACACATAAAACAATTTCTCGGATCACGCTCTCCTATAATCAAAACGCCCAACCATACTTATTAATGGCAATAGTTTCTATTCAAATCATGTCAGCACGTTACAATGAGTTAATGAACGAATGTTTTGTTCAAGTACGATATGATATAACAATTTACGGAATATACAAGGTAGCTCCTTTTGAACAAATTAGCATAGAGTAAAAATATTAAATAAAGATGATTTCAAAACCAAAATATCAAATATATACTCACGGTAATTCAATTTTTAGAAAACAATAATTGGCACCCATTAATCAAATCAAGATGAATTGTCACCAATGCGAAAAGAATTGCTCACATCATGGCTCACGTGGGAACAACCAGACGATGGCAAGAAGGCTTGGCCGCTTAGGGAAAGTGCCCTGGCCAGTCGGTCTGCTGGGACCTGATAATTTGCTGGCTAGCCATAGCTTGCGAGCGTTAGCCACCGGCCTGGAGGTTTGGCGCAGCTGGGAAAGGAGCTCGGCGAGCTCGAGGTTTGGCGCAGCTGGGAAAGGAGCTCGGCGAGCTCGACGAACTGGAAGGAGTCGGATAGCCGAACCTGCACGGATGCGACTAGAAAGGACACTCGCCAGAGAGCCATGGCCTAGGCAAGCTGGAGCGCATTAAGCAACTCCGACGAGGTCCAAGCCCGAGCGAGCGACCAGGCACAATGAACAGGGGCGAATGTCGGTGTTGTGCACAACAGTGGAGATGAAAGCAAGCACTGCTGAAAACTGGGCGACGCAGAGAAACTAGAGATCTAGCAGCTGAACGCAGTAGTAGCATTGTAGCAAGCATGTCAATGGCCACCAGGACACTCAAGCACGAGACGTGTGGAAGTGCAGCATCGAGGAGGTAGACGCGTGTAGTGGTGCTGGCGCCGGCATGCACCGATAAGCTCCCCCCACGGACACGAGTAACTTCGAGATGCGAGCAAGTACGTGCAGTAGATAAGAATAGGAAAGGTTGAACGGCGGGGAGGGAAAATAGATTTTTTTCAATTTCTACCCAATATATCTATATTATTACCAATCCGCTTCACTAATTCGAATTTTAATGCAACAATTATATATAGTTTTGGTCTTAAGATTATAGCTCCACTTGACTAAAATTTATACTACAAAAGTTTTGAACAATTTATATCTACCTCATTTTTTTAATTCAAATTTTTATTAAATTTAGGTCGCTCCGAAGTGCCGACCCAACCGTACCCTTTTCTAAAATTTAAAAATTACTTTTAAATTTGTGCAACAACTCGAAATCCCCCATTAAAAAAACTCTCTAGAAATCGAGACTTTAGCCGTGAAACCTAGTTTTGGTCCTTCAGTCTATTATTAACCTATTTCGGCCATTATTAGTAATGACCCCTTGTTACTCGGTCAAATAACCTATTTCGTAACAAAATAAACTTTTTCTACCAAGAAATAAAATAGAGTTTTTCCCCAATTTTATTTTACGTGAGAGCAGAAAATAAAATTAATTTTATTCTTAAATAGGGTTTTTACCAAATCGACCCATACTTGCATCCCAACCAGGCATTAGCATAATAAGTTATATTATTTTATGGTGAATGCAACAGGTATCAAATGTTTGGATGATCTCATGTGATAATGATGCTCAAGATGATGCAATGTTCCAATTTTTAATGGCGCTTAACACCTAGGGTGTTACAGCTCAACCCCCCTAAAAAGAAATCTCGTCCCGAGATTTAAGAACAACTAAAGGCTTAGGTTAAGATGAGAAAGACAAGGTAGTACTCACAACCACTTCGAACTTATTTTCACACCAACCGGCTGATGTACCAAGTTGCACTTGCTGGCTAGCAATTACATTACAATACTATAAGTTTTTAAACCGAAGCAAGAAAATCTGGAAAATTCTCCACAAGAAAGTCTTCAGATTCCCAAGTAGCTTCATCTTCGGAATGTTTGTTCCATTGCACCTTATAAAACTTGATTGTTCTCCTTCGAGTGATGTGATCCCTCTGATCTAATACTTGTATTGGATATTCTGAATAAGTCAGATCTGGCTCCAAATTGACCTCTGAGACATCCATAACTTGCTCGGGCACTCGAAGACATTTCTTCAGTTGTGATACATGAAACACGTTATGAACGGTGGACATATGCTCTGGCAACTGAAGACGATAAGCTACAGGTCCACATTGTTATATGATCCGGAAGGGACCAATATAGCAAGGTGCGAGTTTTCCTTTGATGCCAAAGCGATTAACACCTTTCATCGTTGATACCTTTAGATAGACATAATCACCAACCTTGAACACCAAGGGTCGACGTCTTTGGTCAGCATAACTCTTCTGACGAGACTGTGCTATCTTGAGATTGCGTTGGATAAGTTGAACCTTTTCCTCAGCTTCATTTACTAAGTCTGGTCCAAAGAAATATCTTTCTCCCGATTCAGACCAGTTTAAAGGAGTTTTGCATCTTCTACCATATAAAGCTTCAAAGGGCGCCATCTTGATACTTTCCTGATAACTATTATTATAGGAGAATTCTGCTAAAGGTAAACATTCATCCCACTTAGCTGAATAAGCGAGAACACAGGACCTTAGCATGTCCTCCAAAATTTGATTCACTCTTTTAGTCTGCCCTCCGGTTTGAGGATGATAAGCTGAACTACGAATAAGCTTAGTACCTAATGACTTATGCAAATGTTCCCAAAATTTGGAAACGAACTGAGAACCTCTGTCAGACACGATAGTCTTGGGTACCCCATGGATACTCAAGATACGAGCAATATACAATTCAGCATATGCCTTGGCAGGATACAAAGTTTTGACTGGTAAAAAATGTGCTAGCTTGGTGAGACGATCAACAATTACCCAAATAGAGTCATACCCTTTTGAGGTCTTGGTTAACCCGACAATGAAATCCATACTGATGTCTTCCCACTTCCAAGCTAGAATAGGCAATGGTTGTAGTGGTCCGGCAGATTTTAAGTGCACAGCCTTCACCCTTTGACAAATATCGCACTTGGTGACATAGCGAGCGATTTCAATCTTCATTTTGGTCCACCAAAACCTTTGTTTCAGATCCTGATACATCTTGTTACTTCCCGGGTGAATGGAGTATCGGGACAAGTGAGCTTCATCAAGTATTCGTTGACATAACTCAGGAGCTTTTGGGACTACCAAACGGTTTTGGAACCAAAGGACACCATTTGCATCAATTCTAAAACACGTAGCCCTTCCTGCTACAACTCGCTCCCTGATATGAGCTATTCCCTTGTTCACCTTTTGAGCATCAACAATTTGACTTTGGATAGTTGATTCAAGAATGAAATTAGCTATGGTTCCTTGATGAACTATTTCCAAATTCAACCTTTCCATTTCCTAGCATAAGGTAACAGTTAAAGGTTTTGCCGAAAGACAGTTACACTGAGACTTACGGCTAAGAGCATCTGCCACAACATTAGCCTTGCAAGGATGATAATGAACTTCAAGATCATAATCTTTAATCAACTCTAGCCACCTTCTCTGTCTCATGTTCAATTCAGACTGGGTAAAAATGTACTTTAGACTCTTATGGTCAGTGTAAATGTGACATGTATTACCTAGCAAATAATGGCGCCAAATCTTGAGCGCATGAGCTACAGCAGCCAACTCAAGATCATGGGTTGGATAATTCTCTTCATGACGCTTGAGTTGTCGAGAAGCATAGGCAATCACGCGGCCTTCTTGCATCAATACACATCCAATGACAATGCTAGAAGCATCACAATACACATCAAATGGCTTTGCGATATCTGGTTGAGCTAGTACTGGTGATGTAGTCAATAGCTCCTTCAGCTTCTCAAAAGCTTTGTCACACTCACATGACCAAATAAACTTAACATGGTTTTTGAGCAGTTCGGTGATAGGCATGGCTATTCTAGAGAAATCTGGAATAAAGCGACGATAATAGCCCACCATTCCAAGAAAACTTCTGACCTGATGCACAGTAGTGGGAGGTTTCTAATCGAGGATATCCTTGACCTTGCTTGGGTCGACAGCAACACCCTCGGTAGATAAGACATGGCCTAGAAACTGAACTTTATCTAACCAAAACTCACATTTGCTAAATTTAGCATATAGTTGGTGTTCTCTGAGCCGTGTCAAAACAATACGTAAGTGGTCTGCATGTTCCTCCTTGCTCTTGGAGTATATCAGGATATCGTCAATGAACACAGAGTTCATTAAATACATGAAGTGAGCTGGAGCATTAGTCAGACCAAAGGACATCACCAAATATTCGTAAAGACCATATCGAGTAGTGAAAGCGGTCTTGGGAACATCTTTAGGACGGATTCTTATCTGGTGATAACCTGACCTAAGGTAAACCTTGGAGAACACTTTTGCTCCTATGAGCTAGTCAAACAGCAAATCAATGCGAGGGAGAGGATATTTGTTTTTGATAGTCACCTCATTGAGCGGTCGGTAATCAACACATAACCTGAGTGTTTGATCTTTCTTCTTCACAAACAGGGCAGGACAACCCCAAGGTGATGAACTTGGCCGAATGAAACCTTTATCTAGCAAGTCTTGCAACTGAGTCTTTAGCTCTGCTAACTCCTTAGGTGACATTCTGTACAACCTTCTAGATATGGGTGCAGTACCTAGCTGCAATTCAATTACAAATTCCACATCTCTTTCTGGAGGTAAACTAGGCAAATCTTCGGCGAACACATCCGGAAACTCTCTGACTACTGGTATATCCTTTATCTCTTTAATGGTGACAGCACATACTCTTTCTACAGCTCTCTTAGGAGTCGGCAACCGGATTAGCAATTTAGAACTATCATTAGGTGAATCCAACTGAACTGTCCGTTGCAACGTATCAATAATAGCTCCATGTTGATGTAACCAGTTCATGCCAAGGATCACATCTATATCCTGCTTCTGAAGGACAAGCAAGTTGGTAGGAAAAATGTGACCCTCTAGATTTATGGGCACGTTCTCCACCATTTCCTTAGTATAGATACGTCCTCCAGGGGATTGTATACAAAAAGTATCATTCCCTTCTTCCATTGGTATCTGATACTTCACAACAAAGGCTCTATTGATGAAGGTATGAGATGCGCCCGAATCAAACAGAGTCACTGCAGGATGGTTGGCGACATAAAACACACTCATCATAACAGGGGCACCTTCAGAAATTCCATGAGTATGAGTGAGATTGACCTGCCCCATCCTAGGATCAGTCCTGCTTTTCTTTCTGGTATTCTGTCGGCTACTCTGAGATGGAGTCGTTAGCGTCTGTGGCTCAGCCACTGGTTTAGGCAAACGACAATCTTGGGTAGTGTGTCTTGACTTCCTGTAGTTATCACATCAGCTTGTGTTGAAAGGAGTGTTCGCGGGATGAATGCCTGGGGTATCCGGTTGATGTGGGACAAAAGGAACAACAACCTATTGGACACATGACTGTGGCCTGGGTAACTGGGATGGAGGATCAAGAGAACAAATGATAGGTTGATAAACAATCCTCCGATGTCGACTAATGCTACTTGAGGATTCTTCGGCAAATTTCTTTCTCTTAGACTCTTGATGAAGGCGAATCTTACCATCACCTAGAATGGCCTGACTGACTACATCATTATAACTTTCAGCCACATTGGGTGCCATCAAGCGTTGGAGCTTCATATTAAGGCCACGCATGAAAAAGAACTTCTTCATGGCTTCAGTATTGACATAATCTGAAACATACTGAGATAACTGATTAAACCTCTCCAAATACTTCATAACACTCTCCCCTTCACCTTGCTTTAGGTTAAAGAATTCCTCAACTTTTATACTCATGATACCCTTCGGAATATAATGTGCCCGAAATGCCTCACATAACTCAACCCAAGGAACTTGATATCCCTTTGGCTGGGTGGCACAATAATTTGCCCACTAGGCTCTAGCTTGACCCTGGAGTTGTTGAGCGACAAACCGGGCTTTCTGAACGCCATCACAATGAATGAGTCCAAACTTCTGCTCAATAGTTCGAAGCCAATCCTCAGCTTCAAGAGGATCTTCAGCTCTAGTGAAAACCGGTGGTTGCGTGTCTAGAAATTCCTTATAAGTACTGGCAGCATTTGGATCCCGTTGACCACGCTGAACCAACTCATGGAGAAGGTGAGTATGATCAATGCCTACACTAATGAGTTGTGTAACTGCATTCTCAAGCGCAGATGTTGACTGTGGATTAGATGTGTTAGCCTTATTCTAGGAAGTGCCCTCACCATGAACCATTCCAGAATGAGTCCTCATTCTGTCAACAAAAGAGAACTTAGCTCCCAATCTCGCGGATTTGAAAAGACAAGACAGAAAAGCAAGGACGGGTAGCATGAATAGGGTGGATGAAACACTCTCAAATAGCTACATGGGGTTGAATTTAAGGTTATATGTCATGATGCATGCTCGTCCTAAACGTCCCCCAGGTTGTGGGTTAGTATTTTGATCTATGATAGTCCTTAATTTTAGGGCTTAATAGAGGATGTCGCTAGCATTATAGTTTTTCAAATATGTTTTTTTAAACCAAACAATGTGTTTGGATGAAAATAGACTTTTTTAAAATCAAAACTTTATTTTAAAAGTATGTATGTGATCATATTATACTTAATCCTGCTCCGATACCAGCTGTGGCGGAACCTCCCAAGTTATAGGACCCACATGCACCTATCCTTGTCTCAAAGACCTCAAACAGCTATGCATGTGTGCCTGATAATTTAACAGGACCTGTCCGAGTATCCCAGGGGACTTTGGATAAACCACCACCACCAAGATCGTAAGATTAAGTAAACACAAATCACACACATCAATATTTTTGCAGCGGAAATTTTATTACCAAATTTTACAAGTTACAAAAATTTTACATTATTTTTATCGAAGTGACTACAAAAGTATAAGTTTGAAATATATGCTAGCTCAAGGAACCATCCTCAATAAGAGGTATAGAAGGGTTACTTAGACTTATAAGAAGGCCGAGCCCACCGGCACTTAACACCACCATCAGCAGCACAAAACTAAGACCTGAAAAACAACAGAGAATAAAACCCTGAGTACGCAATTACTCAGCAAGACTTACCCGACTAAAGAAAAGACTCTCAAGGGTATGCTGGCTAGAGGGAGTCAAGGTAAGTCTAAGCAATAATCAAGGACTCATTTTGCAGAAACGCCTACTAATAGTGGATCCTTAAGCCATCTTTTAATTATCAATTTACGTTCTTACCTGTTTCTAGATTTTCCTGAACTAGAGCATTCACTTGTCCTATCTAGCTTTCTTTTAGCCAATTCGTATTTCACTTATTAACTACGATGAGTGGTCGGAGGGTCAAGTCTCCATAACCGAGGAGCAACGACGATTCGAACTGATTATACCCAGCTGGGGATCCCTAACCACAGGACATATGTAGCACTTAACCCTTGCATATGTCAACCGTTCTCACAGATCCTCCACAACGTGAACCGGTCCGCGCTACCCGGGAGCACAGTACTCCTCCGTCCAGCCTCTAGCCAGGAGGGTACACGCTACTCCCACCATCTCCCACGCCCAGTGCGCGGTTGTCTTTTCACGTATGGAATAGCCGGGTTCAGGCTTACCGGGGCATGTGGCTAGTTGCAAAGTCTCAACCACAACAGGCCTACATCGAACGGTCCTTAATCGACACAGGCGGAGCACTACACCGACTCATTTCACGATGCAAGCCACCCGCCCGGTCTCATATTAATTAACTAGCTAAAGTTCTGTCACACATAACAACATAGAAGTTGATCAAAATAAGCTTCAAAACCCTATCTCATTAAGCAGGGCTAAGCAGCACTAATTTTTCATAAAAAAGGTATCAAGGAATAATCGTTCAAATTCTCAAGGATGGTAATGCATCAATTGTTTGATCACGCAACTCCTATCACCTAATGCATCATATCAAGTGATAAAAGTTTTGTAAACAACAAGGAAAGTGGTGGATGCACCGGGGCTTGCCTTTGTTGCAGAGAAGAGCCGAAGACTAAGGAAATAAAATTTCACGAGTCTTCAGGGTGATGACCAGTCTCTAGAAAATTACTCCACCAAGCGATTGATCCAAAGACAACATGATCTACACGTAAAGTAAAGATGCATGCTGTGATCATGATGTGATGATGAAATGGACACAGATGCAATATAAAGAATTTAAACGATAAATCCCTTGTGTACAACATTCCTTCATGAAAAGTTGCACACAACTGTCGGTAAAAAAAATCTAATTACTCCGCTAACGATACAATCTATGATAGCTTTACCAAGCGAGTAATGTAAGACCTAAGACCGTCAAAAATATCTTACACATGTCATGGACCAACTTAAGAATTGTGGCCCAAGGACTTTATATAAACCCAAAAATAAGAGCAGACAACTTAATTATTCTATTACTTCCTTTAAGTTATTTATTCCACGGTAAGATACTTCTAATTAAGTAGATTATTGACAACTAACGAAAAGTGTATTTCTAATTACGTAGATAATTGGCGACTAATGGAATACGCCCCAATTAAACCAAAATGTACTCCAAGAAAATCTAAGTCTACGCAATATCAAAGCCAAGTGGAGATTCGCCAAAATGGTGGCGAACCTGACTCAGGCA